>CM059033.1:16687500-19187500 GCA_030279155.1 Forsythia viridissima | reverse complement strand
TCCCGATGACTCCATTGAAGAGATTACAAGCTTGCATGCCACAAAACAGAAATACCCAATGTGTAAGGTACTATTCATAATATTTAGTCATCCTACAATCTATACTTTTATAGACTTCCATTCATAGACTATAATAAAATAAGTATGGATTTGAGTATTATTCATAGTTCCTATTTCACATATAAACTATATATAATAAGGATAATTATATTGACACTATATTTTTTATTATGGTGTTTTAATTGTAATGAAAGTCTTTCAACCTTTGACATTTTAGCATTTATGTCATCAACTTTTCTTTGTCGTATTTTTATTAGTAACTTTCAATTAATTTTCACATCTTATTTTTGATGACAATTTTTGTCCAAATATTCTATTAATATGCATTGAAATGATGGAAAAATATTTGTCAAACTTTTGTATTTGTTATTTATTTTGTATATTTAAAAATACAAGAGGAAAAAATGCATTTTTACAATATCCTAATTAACTTTTTGGACAGGGCTATCATCAAAGACAAAGATAAGACGTGCAAATTACTAAATTGGTGATAAGAATGTGACAAAAATAGATGGTGACATAAATGTAAAAAAGAGAAATTATTGGAGACATTTATTGTAATTAAAATGTAGTGTAGTTAACAAAAAAAAATAGAGTGTGAATTAGACGCCGTTTATAAAAATATGTGAATTACCCATATAATAATCTAACCTACAATAAAAGAGCTTTGGAGTTGTTACTATTCATTTTTTTGTCCCAAAAAGACAAATACGACGCCGTTTATAACCTGCTTTTGCTTTTTTATTTTTTCCAATCTTACACCCCTTTTTTTCCAGTCTCCCTCACTTGACACACGCCACAATCTCAGCCTTTTACTTCTCTGTTTTACCTTTTCTCATTCGGCCTCTGACCGTCCGTCCCGTCTTCTCTTAATTTAGCTATACTTGAATGTAGCCAACCATGTTAGCTTCACATGAGAGCCTTTTTCTAAAGGCTGGAAAGGCACTCATCACTCAGCTCGGCCCCTTTCCTATTTCGCTTTGCCGCCTATTAATATAAATAGGTTCCAAAAAAACGGGCTTTCGCATTTTCTCTCCGATCTCTCTTTGCACATATTAGGATCTTATTATAAATTTCTGTTGTTTCTGAAATCTGAAATCAAAGAAAAATACTAGTTCATATTCAAATTCTACACCTGTATGAATAGCTTAAACTTCATTAGTTGGTGTTCTTGAAATTAGAGAAGAAAAACATATGGTGGCTCTTTTTTCAACTCTTCGAAATGTTTGATAAGAGTTTGTAAGTTTCTGTTGTTTCTCAAATCCAAGAAGATAACTCTTCATTTGTGGTTCATATTCCGATTCGCTTGAAATTTGGTTTTTGCATTATAGGTTTTTGCATTTTTTACTTTATTACTCTATTTGAAGCTCTGTATGACTGTATTCTTGAAAAAATGGTGTGAACTGTTGTTAAATATTATGTATGTATTACTTATTTTTGAAATTTTCTTTTGGTTGTTCTATTATTGACATATGTGCTTTTTAGTATGTGAGATAAAAGCAATTTTTTATGGTTGTTCTATTATGGATGTATGTAATATTTTCCTGTTTTATGTATTTCTTCTAGAATTGAATGCATCAACCACCAATTATATTTTTTTTCGTTGGGTAATTTAAGTTTTTTAATTTCTAACTTTCAATCGTTCCTTTGTAATATCATCCGAGTTGTCGTTGCTTCACCATCAGTGAATGCTTGTTTGATTGCTTGGATGTATGTACTTATATATATTTCAATTTGTTTGGGAGATGTGGTTCCTCTGCAACATATTGTGCTGTAAATATAACATGTGTTGTTTAGCGGGACAATTTTCATTTTTTCCCTGCTTGTGAGTATGTTTTACGATTTTTTGAACTTATACTGACGTTAAGGTTTATTATTTATACTTAACTGAGTTATGTACATGTTTATTTTTTATGTTGATTGTTTAGTTAATGTGTATTGCCTTTGGTCTCAATGTTTTAGTGTTGTAATTTGTATTCTTACAATTTTGTTGATGTAATAAAAACTTTTTTTGCTAGTAGATGGTGGGCAAAGAAATTTTTTCCGTTGTGAACTGGCAATAAACATGTGATGGAAGCCAGAGTTCAATGGAAAGTTGGAAAGAATGAACCAATTGATGTGAGTATGATGTAGGTTGTAACTTTTGTTTGTAATGATCTATGTATGATAAAGTATATATGATCTACAATCATGTAGGATACACACACTCTTAATATGAATTGGTGTAGTAGGGGAAGGGGAGAGGGATAAAACTAGCTCATGGTTATATAACTCCTTATTTTGTTATAGATGAGAAGACTTAGAATAGTGTGCATATAGTATGTAGATAATGGCTAATGACTCAGAAAAGTATACATATAAATAATGGCTAATGACGATATACTTGTACTTATATAATCGAAAATCTTCAATGTTGTCACATAGTTGTCAAATCATACAATATGAACATGCATTTTCAATTTATTTGAGAAAACATGAAGCTCATGTCCTAACTAATTAACTACATAGCGTATCATAAAACGAGTATGAGTGAGTTTTAATAAATAATTATATATTTTGAAGATGGAAATAAGTTTTTTGTTTTTGCATCTGGATTTCTTGTTTTTCTTTTTGAGGCATTCGTGTCAATCATCAGTTCTTCATATGATATGAAGCTCCTGTTAATTAGAAACGATGATGCATAATTGTTTTGGATTTATGTAGACACCAGAAAATCTGTTCACCCTAAGTCATGCCAAGAAAATTATGGACATAAACTGAAGGTAATTGTTTGTGTATTTAGATAATTTATGGATTGTTTATGACTTTATAGAGTTTAATATTCTTGTATTTGTATAGGAAGTGAATGATAGAACTTTATGGTTTATGTTGTATACTTTGTTGCTAACAAGGCCTATAACCTTTATCTTAGGGTTCACATTCTATTTTGTAAGGCATTTTAGGTTTGTGCCGTCAAAACTCTTGGTTTTGGGGTTCTTCCATTTCATAGTAAAATGGGATAACATAATTTTGCATTGGAATTGATGGGATAGATGTAGTTCTTAGACTGTACTTGTTCATGTTTTTAATGATATAAATTCACAAGTTTGTTTTGATCATTGTAGGAGTTTTAAATTTAGATTTATTGTTGCTTGTAAATATAAGAAAATTTTTTATTAGTAAATAATCCAATGTTTAGTGGCATGTATCGGGCTGTTGAGAATTACAATTGATGGTAATTGACTGGTAATTTCCAAGACCTAATGCCTATTTTTGTCATGGATCAAAACAATTTTTAACTTTATATTCATGCACTAATAAATGGCATCTTTGACAATAGATGAAATTGACGTTTCTTTTTTATAATAGAATGTTTCATGGAAAAGCTTACACATGTTTCATGAAAAAGCTTATAAAAAATCTAGATGGATCAAACTTTTTGTGGATTAGGAAAAATCAGCACCGTTCTCCTGTCCACAGTGGGCATTATTTATAACGCCCACTGTGGACGTGGCACGGTGACTGTACAAAAAAACTCCACGTTGGATTTGTCCACATAATCACTTCCCAAATCCCAAACCCTCTCCATTCCTGCACACCACAAACCCTCTCCATTCCCGCACGATGACTGTACAAAAAAACTCCACGTTGGATTTCTACTTTTCATGCCTCAAATGTGCTCTTGCAGCAGCAATATCATGAGCGTGGTTTTAAAAAGTACTTTGAACTGATATCTTACTTTTTAGTTGCTGAACAAAACAATGAATTGCTAATAAAAAATCACGGGCTACGCCCAACTGATTCCACAGCATTGCCTGAAGCAAATGCAATATTATATCATGGACATGGACGCGGATGCGGACACAGACGTGGACGTGGACGTGGACGTGGTTCTGGACATGGAAATGGATGTGGTCGCTATCGTGGACAAGGTGATAAGCAACACTATCTGCAACAAAATAGCAATTTTAAGAAACCTATCACATTCAAAAGGAAGCACGAAGAAAGTTGCTATAGATATGGAATGAAAGGGCATTCGTCTTGTACCTGTCGTACGGCAAAATATCTTGTGGATCTTTACCAACAATCAATCAAAGAAAAAGGCAGAATTGAGACAAATTTTGTTGATTATTCAACTGATATAACTCACTTAGATGTCTCCGATTTTGTAACTAATGGCATTACTAATCATGTTGAGAAAATTATTGATTAGTTTATCACAAGTCTTGTTTTAGCAAGTTTATGTTACAATTTATTTTGTTGTTTTCTTTAAATTTTGAGACTTGTATTAGTGATCTATTTCATGGTTAATCAAAGTATTTCTTTATGTTTTATATTTTTTTTTTCTTTCGTTGTAAACTTTATTTCTAAAATGATCTATTTGATTATAAATTCAGGATGAATTATCGAGATATTTGTTTAGCCGATAGTCCAGCTTCGCAATCAATTCTTCGGGACAAAAAATATTTTCTAGACTTAATGCTCGTAGAAAATAAAGTTAATAGCAGGTGAATCGAATATCATTGAAAGCTCTGGTAGAGCTTGTATTATTTTATCAAATAATACAAAATTATATATTAATAATACACTTTATTCTAGTCAATCTCAAAAAAATTTGATATGTTTCAGAGATATCCGCTGCAATGGATACCACATTGAGATAATGGAAGAAAACGGTGTTGAATATCTTTGCATAATTTCTTTTGTATCTGGCCAGAAGCAGATACATGAAAAACTTACAGCACTACCTTCTGGAATATATTATACAGTTATGAAAATAATTAAAATAAATACTGTTATGAACCAGAAGTTCATTGATCTCAAAAGTTTAATACTTTGGCATGATAGACTTGGACATCCAGGAGCTACAATGATGCGACGAATAATTAATAATTCACATGGACGTCTTTTAAAGAACCAGAAGATTCTTTTACCTGATAATTATCCATGTGTTGCTTGTTCGCAAGACAAGTTAGTCATTAGACCTTCATCTATAAAGGTTAATTTTGAATCTTCCACTTTCTTGGAAAGAATTCATGGAGATATATGTGGGCCGATACACCCACTAAGTGGACCATTTCGATATTTTATGGTTTTGATCGATGCATCAACAAGATGGTCCCATGTTTGCTTGCTTTCAACAAGAAATGCCGTTTTTGCTAGACTACTTGCTCAAATCATAAAATTGCGAGCTCAATTTCCTGAATACTCAATCAAAAAAAATTCGTCTTGATAATGCTGGTGAATTTAGATCCCAAGCATTTGATGATTACTGTATGTCAATTGGAATTGACATTGAACACTCAGTTGTGCATGTACATACACAAAATGGCTTAGCAGAATTATTTATCAAACGTCTGCAGTTTATTGTCAGGCCATTACTTATGAGGACAAAACTCCCAACTTCTGTTTGGGGTCATGCTATATTACATGTTGCGTCATTAGTTCGTATAAGACCAACTACTTATCATCAGTATTCACCTTTACAACTTGCACTTGGTCAAGAACCTAATATTTCTCATTTACGAGTATTCGGTTGTGCAGTCCAAGTACCAATCTCACCACCACAACGTACTAAAATGGGTCCCCAGTGAAGACTTGGAATTTATGTGGAATTTGACTCACCCTCCATCATCAGGTATCTTGAACCTTTAACAGGTGATCTATTTACTGCATGATTTGTAGATTGTCATTTTGATGAAACAAAATTTTCAACTTTGGGAGTAGCAAAGCTACATTATCAAGAACAACGAAAAATTTGTTGGAATGAACCAACATTATCTCACTTTGATTCCCGAAATAATCAATGTGAGCAAGAAGTTGATAAAATCATTCACCTACAAAATGTTGCGTGCATTTGTTGATACAAAGAAAGTAACAAAGTCATATATCCCAGCAGCAAATACTCCAGCAAAAATAGATGTTTCTGTAGGACAATCTGTGGTAGCAAATGACCCACAGATATGCCAAAAACGTGGCAGACCTGTTGGTGTTAAAGACACGGTACCTCGAAAAAGAAAAGTACAAGAGAAAAACCAACTTAAAAAGGTTGGTCAATCAAATCCTGAAAATATGGTTCCTAAAGAACCACAAATGTCCGAAAATCATGAGATTTCAATAAATTATTTGTTATCTTATAAATTATGGGAACGAAAGGATATTGTTATGGACAATATTTTCGCCTTTAACATAGCTCTTGATATTGTGCAAAGTGAAGAGCCTGAACCACAATCCGTACACGATTGTCAAAAGTGAAATGATTGGCAAAAATGGAAAGAAGCCATACAGGCAGAATTAAATTCTTTGGAGAAATGCAAAGTATTTGGACCTGTAGTCCGAACCCTTGAAAATGTTATCCCTGTAGGATACAAGTGGGTATTTGTAAGAAAGCGAAATGAAAACAATGAAATTACTCAGTACAAAGCCCGACTTGTAGTACAAGATTTCTCACAAAGATCTGGAATCAATTATGATGAAACATATTCTCCCGTAATGGACACAATAACACTTAGATTTTTAATCTGTTTAGCTGTATCACAAAGGCTTGATATGCGCCTCATGGATGTAGTAACTGCCTATCTATATGATTTACTTGATAGTGACATATACATGAAAGTTCTTGAAGGACTGAAAGTGCCAGAAGCACATAATTCATGCAAAAGAGATATGTTCTTAATCAGATTGCAAAGATCATTGTATGGATTAAAACAATCAGGACGTATATGATATAATCGTCTTAGCTGATATTTATTAAAAGAATGCTATAAAAATGATGATATATGCCCATATGTTTTCATAAAGAAAACGAATATTGGATTTGCAATTGTAGCAGTTTATGTTGCTGACTTAAACATTGCTGAAAAATTTGGGAAAAACCAAATTCTGTCTTGGTTTGCAAATTGAACATTTCTAAGAAGGATTATTTGTTCATCAATCATCATATACAGAAAAAGTATTGAAACGCTTTAATATTGATAAAGCGCATCCACTATCATTTCTTATGGTTGTTCGCTCACTTAATGTGAAAAAAGATCTCTTTCGCCCACTCAAAGATGGAGAAAAGATTCTTAGTCTTGAAGTACCATACCTTAGTGCAATTGGAGCATTGTCTTATCTTGCAAATTGCACTTGACCGGACATAGCTTTTTCTGTAAATCTACTTACAAGATATAGTTCTGAGCCAAATCAAAGACATTGGAATGGTGTTAAACATATCATTCGTTACCTGAAAGGTACTATAGATATGGGATTATTTTACTTACAAAAATCTAGGTGTTCTTTAGTGGGATATGCAGATGCAGGTTATCTCTCTGATCCATACAAAGTAATATCACAAACAGGATATGTGTTTACACGTGGAAGAACAGCTATATCTTGGCGATCTATAAAGCAAACCCTAACAGCAACATCCTCAAATCATTCTGAAATTATTGCAATCCATGAAGCAAGTAGAGAATGTGTGTGGCTGAGAAATATGACCCATCATATACAAACATCTTGAGGATTACCTTCAACAAAAGAGAGTCCAACAATACTGTATGAAGATAATGTAGCTTGTACTACTCAACTCAAAGGAGGCTACATCAAAAGAGATAGAACAAAACATATTTCTCCAAAAATTTTCTATACCCACGAACTTCAGAAAAATGGTGATATAGATAATGTAGCAGACCTATTCACCAATGCAATACCGACATCTACATTCAAGAAATTAGTATATGAGATTAGGATGCATCGACTCATAGATCTTCAGTGATCAATATCAGGGAGAGTAGCTGTACTCTTTTTCCTTCGTCCAGTTTTTATCCCACTAAATTTTTCTGGCAAGGTTTTAACGAGGCAGTATCACAATACTCCAAGTCAACTATACACATTTTATAATTGTTGAACGGATAGTCATTTAAGGGAGAATGTTATAATATTATATATTATTATATAATGTAAATGTAAATGACTATTATGCTCCTAGAAACCTCTATAAATAGAGGACTCTGATTATTAATGAAATTCATTCATCTCAATGCATTCTCTCTCTCTTTCTAGTTTTCCTCTGTTTATCTTTAGATTTATAACAGTCTGAACAGTATAAATTATAATAATAATCATAAAAACTAGGATAAAAAGACAATTTATTTACATTTCTTATTTGAAGCTGATAAATACAAACTCTTCTCTTGCTGATCAAAATATACAAACTCAAAAGGCAAAGGTAGAATTACATTTGACACATCACAACAAATTGTTAAATAAAAGAAGCCCAATAAAAATTCTTAAGCATATTCCTCTTGGGCTGGGAGTGGGGCATATGATGCAATAAAGACATCACCATATACAAGACCAGCCAATCCTCCCCCAATAAGAGGGCCGACCCAATAGATCCAGTTCTGAGACAAGTCGCCAGCTGCAACGGCTGGCCCAAATGATCGGGCTGGGTTCATCGATCCACCGCTAAATGGGCCTGCAGCTAAAATGTTTGCACCAACAATGAATCCAATTGCAATTGGTGCAATTGTGCCCAATGGGCCCTTTTTGGGGTCTGCAGCAGTGGCATAGACTGTGTAGACCAAAGCAAATGTGATCACAATCTCCATTACTACACCCTCCAAAGCATTCATTCCAGAAGCAACTCCATGAGTGGGAATGGCCTGCCAAACACCAAATATTACTATGGTTTGGGCCTAGCACATTTAGATAAACTGGAAAAAGTCCGTCTCATTCAACCTAGTTGATGTCTAGGAGTCACTCAAATTCGATAAAACAGTCTTTAATGTATCAAGTTGAGTTTAAAAAGTTTTTGTCTAGTCGAACATGAACTACTCAAACTTATATAAGATAGTATAGTAGTTAAGCCAATTGAGTAGGATTAAGAAACTATTAATGAAGTATAAGATAGTATAGTAGTTAAGCCAATTGAGTAGGATTAAGAAACTATTAATGAAGTTGATGTTTCAATTAAAAATTGATAAGTCTTGTCATGGGGGATTAGGTGCAACCAATCTGTTGAGTCATATCACTGCCAATGATTAAACAAGCTGTTTTCTATCTTATATTAATAAGAAAATAATTATAAATAAGCTAACTACCACATAAATAATTTTTTGTGACATCAATTTCACTTATTCAATATTGTTCCTTGTAGATTAAAATATGTTCTTTAGTTTGGGAGAGAAATGTGAAGTTGATAGTCATAGTAAACAGATAGAATAAGCTTGCACGTTCAATTAATACAAAAGGTGAGTATTTTATTTATTTTTTATCGAGGAAGGCTCCAAAGGTCTCGAGATGATCTTTGGGTGTCTTTGATTTTGATTAAAATCGGATTTTTTTTATAAAAGTTGATGAAATGTAGTGGAAAAGTTATAGATCCCATGAAATATGTGATTAAAATTAATTGTTGATTTTGACTTCAATTTTTTAACTAAATTTTAATTGATGTCAAACACATTTTATGTGTTGGAATGACTTACCAAGCCATTGGTGACGAATTTGAGGAGAAGACATGCAACAATGGAACCAAGCAATTGGGCAACCCAATAGAAAAGGCCAGTTATAATGGTGATGTTGCCTCCAATGGCCAATCCGAATGTGACAGCGGGGTTCAGATGGCCACCGGAGATGTTGGCCGCTATGGAAACGCCCACGAAAAGTGCAAATGCGTGAGCCAATGCTACTGCCACCAAACCGGGTGGGTCAAGAGTTGCATCGGATGTCAACTTGTCTGTGAACATCAATTATACTATACATTTTAGTTCACAAAAAGCCTAAAAAAGTTGTCGAATAAATTTAAAATCGACTAATGTCATAAAATTTGATAAAGTTACACTATGCACTCAATCAAAAGAGAAAAGATGACTTACTGTAAGCTATAGCAGAACCAACACCAGCAAAAACAAAAAGGAGGGTGGCAATGAATTCAGCAATATAAGCCTTTAGGGACAGAACCGAAAAAGAGTCACCAATGCTACCCAGAGAAATCTTCACCATTTTTGGTCACTTAAGAAGCCAAATAAGCTATAAGCAATAAGCCAAGAAACCAAATTAATCTCACAAAATTTGCTTTTGCGTACTGAGTTCATCATGGTTTATATAATGGGCAGTAGAATTAGGTTTTAGCGACGAATTGGCCTACTTGGAGTTGATTAAGGAACCGACCAACCGGCCTTAATTAATATATATTACAAAATAAATTATATATGATTAATTGAAAGCAATGTTCTAAAAAGTGTAAAGTGTAATTAAGTGTGGAGATCGAATTTCAAGCTTTTGGGGCCTAGGCGAGATATAGGCGAAGGTCTAGCAATGACGAGGCGTGATGTATAGCAAAGCGTATAACTCAGGTCTAGACGAACTTTTTAAAACAATGGTTGAAAGTGGTGGCAATATAAATAATAAATGAAATAAATCATTAGTAGAGATAAGCTTAATTAGTGAACAAAATGAGTTCCACTAACCTCGTTTAGGTTCTTTTTTAGGAATTATATTAAAAAAACACTTGGTCGGTTGGCGGCAATTTGTTTATAACGATAATAATAATTATTGAACAAAAAGATACAACGATTATGACGACGATAATAATAATAATTGATCGTGGAATTATGACCGTTTTGCTTACATGTAGCCTAATGATTAGTATCGAACGTTAAATTGTTTAAGTCAATATTGATAAAAAGAAAAATTAGAAAAAGTGTTTGTAGTTTTTCAAAAGAATTAAAAATCTTCTACAATTTTGAAATTCGGAGAAAATGATTTAATTCAATGTATTTTAGGAGGAACATGTTTGTACTAATAAGTTTATGAGAATAGTTCTCGTCAATGAGTCGGGCGATCAAACCAATTTTGGCATTTAAAATAACAATTTGAATATAATTTAACTGGAAAAAAAATTCATTAGAAAGTCAACGATTAGATTATCTATTTTGTTTACTTAACTTTCAAAAATTTAAATTTTTCCAATATTTATTTTGACAAAATATAAAATTTATAAATGTTCAATTTTTGGGTGTTTTTCCCTTAATTAATACAAGCATTATATACATATGCATATAATAGCGAATTACGTGATGCAATAAAGAGATGTTCTATAATTATTTTATTTTAATTACGACCGTAGAGAATTTTTTCTGTATGGAAAGAAAAAAATACGTCCGTGTGTCACACTGTCACTACGTCTTCAATTTCATCTCTTCTAAAATTTGTTGTTCAATCATCTTTTTCAATGGACCATATCCAAAATCTGCTTATCTTCTCAATCCATTTCTCTCCACCGATCATCTTCAAAATCTATTCACACCGACTCAATCTATTATCATAATAGACCATACGGTCGAATTCTATTGCAAAAAAAAAAAAAAGCAATATACCAACTAATTACGTATGTTTTAATGTGATTAGGAATCATATTTATTTGATTAAGTAAGCTTTCTAGTGGTGGTAATACGATTATGAGTTGGCCTTACTAGATTATGAAGTTCCATGTATCATTTTTCTTTGTGATAATTTCACCTTATGCTACAAAATATAAAATAATTTAAAAAATACTATTTAACTTTTTTTATTCTAAAAATACTATTTTTTATTTTTATAACACTTGTTGTTACATTTGTTATGTTTATTAATAACAAATGTAGCACATTTATTATAAATAAAATAACAAATGTAACAACAAGTGTTACAAAAAAAAAAAAACAGTATTTTTAGAATTAAAAAAATATGATAGTATTTTAAGAAATAGTTTATTTATTGTGGTTATTTTTGAAAAAACCCCTTTTTCTTTTAAAAGATAAAAGGTTGGTTGAGTGCAGAGATCACAGGCCCATATAACATAACCTTTTGGGTTGGGTTGGCCCTGACCCAAATAAAATTAGGACAATATGATCCGGCCCATTTAGCCCGCGGGCTAGTGGGCCGGCACGATTTTGATAATGATTTTTTTTTTTTTTTTGCTCTTTAACACTAGTCACTTATTTTGTGAATAGTCTCAATACATAATCCAAATAATATTAATCTATAATGCTCTAAGCCTAAGTCACTAATAAACATTAGTCCAAAAATTCTAATATCCAATATAAAATTGTTTAGATTTAATTAAAATTTAGTTTAATTTAAGTTTCAATCCAAAATATATTTGGTGTGACAAGTAAATTATTTATTTTAAATTTACTTATAAGTAAACTTTTTAATTTAAGCCAAACATACTTATATCTCAAAGCAATAAGACTAGCATGCTTTTAATATTTGTATTTTTTTTAAAAAAGCGTCGACAAATAGTTTACAATTAACAAAAAAATAAAAATAAAATTATTATTTTGAAAGAAAATTGACATTTATCTATTGACTAATACATGAAAACTCCAATTTTATAAATTATACTCTTTAAAAATCTCAAAATATATAGTCCAAATTTATCTAAAATTATAGTTAATGTAATTTATTAAATTGTATAAAAAATTTATTTTAAAAAAAAAGAAAATTAAAATCAAATTGGGCCATTAGACTAGATTGAGCTAGCATATTTCTGACCCATAATAAACTAGACTAGGCCCATTTTCTGGCCTAAAGTTTCATGTGTAGTCATGCTCTGACGGGTTAAGTCATTTGCCAGCTCTAGCGAAAATGTTGCATTTGAATAAAAAAAGAATAAACAATCTTTCAAATTTTGGCATTCTTAAGAATAACGGAATTTGATTCAAACTATCGAGTATTTACAGAATCAACGAATTTTGAAATTTATCCCATGCAAGTCTCTCTAGAATGTCAAGCTTCGATAGTTCATAAGTCCATAACAAATAATGTGGAAACCCTTTTTGTTTTTTTTAAAACTACAAATAAGGATACAATCATATCTTTTAAATAAAAAAATTGTCTTTCCAATTGCAAAATGGACCAAAAATGTCCACCAGTGCGACAAAACCAAAAAGTTGAAAACCAATTTGCTATAAAGCTAATAGGTTGGGGACCTTTTTATAAACAAAAGAGTTCACATTGTGGGAGTAGAAGCACAAACAAGAACCAAAAATAAGTTAATATCTCAATTCATCTATCAACACGAAGCAATTGAAAAGCACAACAATAAAGAGTAAAGACAGTCAATTTCATCTAAAAAACAAAACAAACAGCAATGGATTCCAAATATAAATATATATATGAACAATTGTAAGTCCCATAAGTTACAGATAAGCTATACATGGATCTTCATCCAGCGTTTCAAACACACCCATTAGCTCAAGTCAGAGGACACCTTGTTCTTTGCTTTGTTGCTCATTTCATGCCTTCGGCACAGAGAATAGTAGCTTAAATGAAGCTGAAATAGCAGGCTTAACACAAGACAGTTATCGTAAAGAATTCATGGTACTGACCTCTTAAGAGGATCTCATCTAGTCGGACAAAAAGTCATCATGGTCGATATCCTCGGTGAAGGAGACTGGTTCATTGCTAGTAGTTCTGTTCTTCCATTTCAGTACACTCTTTTCATGGTCCTTTCCGAAGATTTTGTTGCTGGACTCTGCTTTGGAAACATTCACAATTCTTGTGAAATTCTGATCTCCTTTATTTTTGTTTACAACATAATATTTGGACGGTTTTTGGCAGATGCACGAGGATGGAAATTCATGAAACTCCCCCCTTCCTGGTTTAATCTCCTCGGGTTCCCCCATGAATCCTCTTTGGCATGATTTGACCTTTCTAGCAAAGGTAGTCCAATCCATTTTGTCTCGTGCTGTGAACAGAGCACTAAGCCTTTTGGCATTAGGTCTGATGGTTCTTTTGTGTCCCATGTACCTCCTTCAATATGAAAAGAGACAAGAAGTTCACCTTGGTCAAGTGATGGGCATAATCATAAAATCCCAAACATATTATGCAGACAACAATGTTTACCACCGACTTCTCCTAGAAATTATGGTTTCAACCTACTAATTATGTTCATCAAGTCTCTAACATGGAAAATTATACTGTCATAGAGAAACATGGTTAAGAAGTGGAACTTTTTGCATAAACTTGGAAATTTGTCAACTATAGAACATGCAGCATTTTATCAGAGCAACGAGATCATTTGACCAAAATTGTGGAACAGTACATCATAATTCAATGTCAAGTTGATAGGTGAATATGCTGTCACCTACTAATTTGGCCCCACGCTAAGTGCACCATTAACATTTTTGGTCAACAATCTTTCATGAAGTGCAAAATTTACTCAAAATATTTGTGAAAATCTATATAGTTGGAATAGTATTTTACTTCTGTTTTCAATGCAGTTTAGTACTTTTCCAAAGGAGCATCCATAGTTATGTAAGTTACAAGAAATTTGATATGAAAAGAGCTTTGAGAAAATTGGTTAATTACGACATTTAACTGATAGGAGGGTCTTCATTACTGCAAAGCACACAGTTTATACGAAAATTTCTACTGAAGTTATAACTGCAATATAGATCATCCCACGTCGAGAACTGGACTTTCTAAAAACCCATATCTGACATAATTTAGTTCTTTCTAATTAATAGACAATATGCAATTACAATGATGAACACACTATGCAATTACAATCAAGATGTGAATGGAGTCGTTATTAAGTCATATTACTTCAAAAACAATATGGAAATCCAGAGTAAGGGAAATCATGAAGAACAGGGCAGCTTACAGGACCAGTACTCGACTGGGCAGGTGTCTAGAGGTTTATCAACAAAATTAAGACCATAGATAAGCATCTCTGTCGTCAAAATATATGTATTGCCGAGTTCTCTCTTTACTTAACAGTACCATAAGAACCCTAGAAGGATATTGGAGGGCAATAACTATTTAGGGTTTAGGGTTTTAGAGTTTTAGCCATTACTATTTGTGATAGATGTGCAGATGGAAAGGGGAAAACAATAAGAAAATCACGCTATTACCAAAGTCAAAATTTGCCTAGGGCAATATCTGCTTTTTGAAAGTTTCTTTTCTCATGCTAAATTAATGAGATGGTATAAACATTTCTTGTCCCGTGGGCCTCTCTGTATTATAGACCATATATAGCAGGCGTAGAATCTCTAATCATAGCTACAGAATGGGGTCCCTTATTGTATGTTATTCGTTAATATAATTTTAGTAGGTTAGTTAGTCTTCAGGATTAATATCATGAAGTTAGCTCGCAACTTAAGTAAAATTTTAAAAAATAAATAAATTGGCCACCGGGATTTTATGTGGAAAATCCCTAATTTAAATTGAAGTAGAAAACCAGTGATAAGTTTAAAAGAAAATCACAATTTTTAGAAGAATATACAACAATCTCTTCTCTAAATACAAGAAGAAAAATATAGCATTTTCTTCTTGTAACATGAGAAGCCAAGTAGGAAACAATTGGGAGTAATTTTTCTCTCATAGTCTAATGCATCTATCTTTTGACTCTGCAATTCTCTTCAGAAATACTCTTCTATTTATAGTCAAATTCTACTTTTCATCACCATGACTCATCTTGGAGTTTCAAGTGTTCACAATTGTAATTTCTTAACAGTTTACCATACACGTCAACTAATTTGCATACTCACCTTTTCTCCATATCCTTTGGCCCAAATTCAATGCAAATTGAATATTTCTTCAATTCTTCCACAGGGAACAATGCTGTGAAGACTTTTCGTGTAAAACCAAAATGGCTTTACACTTCACATTTAATATCTTTACACTTTCAAATTCTCCCACTTAAAAGTCATTTTTACATCAACAAGAAACTTATGCAATGCAACTAGAAGCTTTCGCACAAAAAAAAAAAAAGGAAAGGGGGCAAGAACATGGTTTGCAGGTTCGCATTTCATTATCGGCCTTGGATACAGAATTGAAGACATAATTAGCCAGGGAGTTTTGATATGAATGATTTGAGACCAGCAAACAAGATTATAGGAATACAAATTCACACAGAGATAGAAAAGACATGAAAATATAGATCATCTTCATACAAACAGACTACATGGCAGTTATGCAAGCTTGCAAGGAGGCTTATGGAAGACTTTGGGCACGAACAAGAAAATATTCCTTCTTTGCAACAAACAGAGTGCCTTGCAAGTCGCAGGGAATCTGACCTTTCTTTTGAGGACAAAGCACTTAGGTGTACAATATTATTTTGAATGGGAAGTAGTGAAAGATGCAAGTACTGATGTGCTGAAAACTCAGACCAAGGAGACACTAGCAAATGTGGAGACACTAGCAAATGTAATGACCAAGTTAATCAACACTAACAAGTTCAAATGGTGTAGATCCTCTTATAATTTAGCAGAGTTGTAAGCAACATAAAACTAGCAAAATTAGAATGGATGGACAGATCGCGGAAATGACTTGAAGTTGGACAATGTTTAGTATAAAGCCATTTAATGTGAGGTGTAAAAGTCATTTTTGGCTTTATACGAAAAGTTGGGCACTGTGGCCACGTGAAAGAGTTGAAGAAAGTTGCAGTTTGCATCGAATTTGGCACTTAAGGATACGCAGAAAAGATGAGCATGCAAATCAGCCGAATTGTGTGCTAAATTGTTAAAAATAATAATTGCGAACAGTTGAAACTGTGTGATGAGCAGTAGAATTTGCGTGAACAGGTTGAGAATATTTCCTGGAGGTTTTGCGCATAGAAGTCAGTTAATTGCTTGACTACCACTTTGAGTTCTCATTCGTTATTAACCATTATCATACACGACATATTGTCTTCTTTTTCACCTTAGCTGCAAGGAAATTAATTAGCCTACAAAATTCTATTGGTTAACAAACAGGTTCAGCGTCATAAATGCACCAACTAGAACAGAAAATTGATTTTGTTCAATATTTACCTTCGACCAGCTAGGACTTTTGCCATGTTTCCATTATTATTAGTGACAAAGACATCACTTTCGTCACAAACAATGTAGTCGATAGCAGCCAGACGAGAAGAAAAGGGAAGAAAGGGCTTCAACTCTTCTCCAGCAAGCATCTCCTTTGTGTAGAAGTTTGGAAAGAGCTCTCTGAGGGGCCTCAGTGTTTCTTCTCCACCATATATTTCTCCAGATGCAACATAAAGGTAAGTGTTATTTTCAAAACCGAGTGCCCGCAGCAATAAACCCACCTCGTGTGGGGTCAGTGGGCATTTCCCTCGCATTCGCTCTTCATCAGGGCTTATGTCCTGATCCAACGAAATAAACAAAATTTGGATTAGAGGTATAACCTTAAAATTTAGATCTTCCCAGCTTCAAAAGGCAACAAACCATTAAAAACCCACAACTTCTAAAGGTTACACATTCTAGAAATTTCAGTTGATTATTGCTTTGACACTAAAACAAGTATAAAGAACATTTATATGGATCAGAATCTTACAGGTAGTGTTTTCCACCGCTTCCTTATCTCACCCAGCTCAAATCTTTCTTTATCTCCCCCACCATAGTAACACCCAGAAAATGCCAGCATGTCAGGTTCAAACCTACAAATTTTATAACTCAATAAATAAATATGAAATGCAAACGTTAAATTATCTTCTTAAATATCATCATGTTCAGCATAAACAGTCAGTCTCGTGGAGAAGTATGATAATCTTCTTGCAGTAAAGGGGGGAAGGGTGTGGACTGTGGAGTGCTGAAGGAAGGGATGAAAGAATTTCAAAGTAGCCAATTATCTGTGAAAAGTAATTTTCAAGTTGCCAAAATTTTATCACAATGAACACATGACTTGTGTCACTGTGGACATATCACAAGGTAATTTTGTGGAGCCAATGCCATTCACCAGAGATCAATTACCAAATAAGAGAAAAGAGAGGTATATGATAGATTTCATGGAAAGTCACTTTCAATCTAAAACTTGAGCAAAAATAAGAAACTTTTAAACATATCAAGATTTAAAAACCTCAAGTGAACTGACTTGTGTCACTGTGGACATATCACAAGGTAATCCTGTGGAGCCAATGCCATTCACCAGAGATCAATTACCAAATAAGAGAAAAGAGAGGTATACGATAGATTTCATGGAAAATCACTTTCAGCCTAAAACTGAGCAAAAATAAGAAACTTTTAAACATATCAAGATTTACAAACCTCAGGTGAACTGCAATGAAACGTTTTTCCATCTTTCGCATTCGAGTTACAAGCCTCTGACCCAGGTTCCTTATAGGTTTAGTAAATCTTAAAGCATGATAATTTACTCGGCAACGCAACTTTTGAAGATCCTCATCGAGGTCATTGGAGAGTCTGTAATCGAACTTCGTCAACTGAACAACCTGCAGAGAATTTATAGATCATTCATTAGCCAAAAACAGCCATTTGAAAGTTAAATGAGTAGAGCTGGAGCTAAATTTTCTATATAATTATTAAGTTGAAAAAGGAGAGTACTGAAAGAATGAAAACTCAAATACAGAGAGGATGAGATATTCTATATGGATAATACAAAGTATTACGATTACAAGGGGACAGCTCACTTATCCCTCCAAGATTTTGTAAATGAGATAACATAAAAGGCAGAGGATGTTAGAGCCCAGAGAGAAAAAAGAAAGAAAACTCTGTTCTATACCAAACCAATTCGAAAAGTTTTTGCATTCCTCTCTCTAATAGTCCAAATCGTCACCAAGAGAGCATAGTAGCACAGGATTTCTAACATCAGCTTTGTCCAAACTCTAAAATCAGGTTTGCATAAAATCTCATACAGCAGCTAGACAAACCCTTGCACATGAAACTAGCTAGCTAACGGTGAAGGAAGAGATGATTACCTGTCTCACATGAAACTTTACACATCAAACAAACATCTCGACTAAGAGCTTTACGGGATCTTCTCATCTATAACTTAACTGTTAGCATTAATATTATTAAAAACCGAAGTCTAACCCTAAACCTTCGATTTTAGAGGGAATTCAGTATTTCAGAAAGTATTGTCCAGAGCAGAAGGACAGAAAGAACACTATTTACATATTTCATGAATGGCTTGGATGAAAAAATATCAGATATATTTCCTAATCAGACTCTAGAATCTTGCATAGACAGGGATGTAAAAGAAGTAGCTGCAAAAGAAAAAAGAAAAAGAAGAACAATAATCTAATCCCTCTCCATTAGATTCCTAGGGAAATGGAGGCTCCAAAAGTGTGTTTCTCCATCTGTGGAAAGAAATGTTGAGATTGAGGCATCTCTGTAAATACAACCATAAAGATCTGTATAACAGACTGTTTCCCCAATTTTATATAGACCAAGTGCAAACAAGAGATGAACTTCCAAGCACTTGCCTCTAACATCGATGCCACCTCTAAGATCCCGCCCATTCTGTTGCAAACCACACTGGTTCATCATATCTTGGTGCAACTGAGAGTCCAACTCCAAAGTAAATAGCCACAAAGATTCCATACTGAAGACATATTTTTGGACATATATTTTCAATGAGACCCGACCACTTTTCCATGCTAAAGAACGATATTTAGGTATATTTTCATAGGTGAAGCCATTCTTATCATAAGGAAAAAAATGAGAAAAACAATTGGGGCTAGGTAGATTAGTGTTCAAGATTAACTTCTGCTGATCCTGAAGTCATAAATACTACGACAGGCTGCAGGCAAACAATTAAAACTTTCACAGCAGCTTTAACCAAAGATCTAACAGTTATTGTTTTCATACACACGATACTAAAGCACAAAATAAAGATCTACTGCAGGAAGAAATATTAATACATGAAAATGCTCCATCAAATGTTACAACATCAATTTTGACAGAGTTAGCCATCTTACCCGTCTCCTCAAAAGAATGGGCAATACTTGCTCAACATAATATTCAGGTTCTGATTTTCTTGGAACGCGCATGGTATATGGAGGCTTTTCCATTGATCTCATGACCTTTTCTGGGACTTTCTTGACAATGGGGACATCTTTTGAGAGGTAAGAGATGAACCAGTGAACATCAAAAATGTCGAAAAAATCACTGTATGTCAAAGACAAGATAGAAGACTTAAATATACATGATCTAAAAATAATATTAGGCACTAAATTATTATCCTCAAAACCTTACAGTTTATGTGCTACTTTGAATAGACAACCGAATTCTTTTTTCATTTTTTGTTTCTTTCAATGAAATAATATTTATTGAAATCTTTTGTGTTCCGTAGATGATGGACATTTATAATCTTTTACAAACGAAAGAATCCCGCATGGCTCCCAATTTGAGTTAAGAAAGGAGAGAGAGAGAGTGGGTGAAATAGGACCGTGAAGATTGATATAGGCTTTTTTGAAAGGCAGTGCTGCAAAAGGATGTAATACTATTTCTTTTGGGTAAGTTGCCATTATTTTGAAACATAGTGATATGGAAAGGATGCCATTCAAATTGTAACTGAGGGAGTAATAAAATTATGTTTCCACAACAACAAAAAAACAATTTTAAAGAAATTTCAACCAACCTTTCATCCTTCCAGTATGAATGGTGATCCAATTCTGGCACAACTAAAGTGGCATTCAGTATCCTAGCAACAACTACAGCATCAGTTATCTGAACAAAACAAATTATGGATTTTTAGTTCCTTAATAGAGTAATTTCAAAAAGAAAAATGGAGTAGAAACTAACACACACATATATTGAGAACTCTGGAGGCTTATAAACTACATACAGAGAAGATAGCAAGAAAACACTTACTCCAGTTCTTTGTTGGTTGAGTCCTCCACTGGTTGCAATAAGTAAGTAGCCATTTGACAATCGCTCACGCACAGCAGCTATAGATTATAGTTAGCAGTGTTAGAGGTGATTTTTAGTACTTGAAAATTAGAAAAATAATTTAGGGGTGTCAATGGAGCACAGCCGAGGTTTAGGCTCTCAAGCTTGATCAGTGTGTCTCACAAGCTTTGTGTATGTCCTGATTTTGGTTTGTTTATCTTTCATGTTGATTCTAAACAAGCTTTTATCAGGCCTAATCTGAACAAACCGCGTACATATTGATAAAAAAACAGAATATTTAAATGTTATTTTGTTTATCGAATTGAACTTGAGCCAACGTCCATTTCTTGACTGGGTTAAGACTGCATTCAAGCTCAGCTCATCTTATCTGAGGAGCCAAAATTGTAAGAGATACAAATAAGACATGCCACGACAAGCTTGAGCAGATTGGATACATTCCTTAAGTAAACAACAGCAAATAATTAGTTCTTAACAGTATTTGTGAAGAAGAAATTCAATGAAATCTGCAGAAGAAAGAGAGTTCCATTTAGACATGAATAGGGACAAATCTTCAGATGCAATAAATAGCTTAGTTCAGCCACGAAGGTACTACCACCATTAACCATGACAAACCAGAGAGGGTGTTTCTAGATAGATGTATATGTATACGTGTGTGTGTGTGTGTGTGTGTGTGTGTATTTAAGAGTTAAAATAATAAGATCTTTACTAAGGACTATCTTAGGGACATATTCATTGATCATACTAAAATTAACAAGAAAAATATGTTCACAGGGTAAGAAGTGATATAAATAGCAAATTCAGGTAATTATATCAATGGTTGGCCCATGGTAGTTAATCCCGTTTTGAAGTGGTTTTTTCTTTCCAATAGTCATACCCTTCTATCCTTTGAAAGAAAGACAAATAAGCTGAAATAACACGTCTCACAACAGAATACAAAATATTGATGCAAAGCTGTAATAAGTCAAATTCTTTTCCACATATGGTCATACACAATCTCCAGAAATTAGAGATATCTATTGCTATAGTATTCAAGTCTCCAGAACATCAATTTCAGCAAATCCAGTGCACCTCAACTTTTGATATAGAAAAACTGAACCAATTTAATAATTCTACAGCCATAAATCACCTACCATTACTGATATGGCAATAATATCCAAGCATCAGAGTACTATAATACCAAAGAGATGATATCATTATTTTGACAGAAGTTATTCTTAGTTTCAGGTTTTGATAAGCAACTGTGATAACACTAGAAGAAAAATGGAGAACAATGCTGCATAAGCTTTAACTTCTGTCCACTATCTTCAGAAAGGATACTTGAAACAGATAAGACAACTTACGTGTAAAATGAGGAGCTCTCTCACTGCAACCATAATAAAAGTTTGAAAACTTCGATTTCCATACATCAATTGGTGCACGACCAACCCTATCCTACAATAAGGAAAAGATCAAGAGTTACATGATTTGAACTTTAATATGATTTATTGAAATAACTGAATTTCAATGCCATAGGTAATACAAATAGTAAGAGCAAGATATGCATATAAATGATATCCAACTTTGTCTCCAGCCCTAAAAAATGCAGTTAGAAAATAATAGTGCAAACAAAGAGCCTGATGGATGCATGGGAGCATCATCATATGAGAACAGATGTTTATTTACTACCAACAATCCACCTTCAACACCATGATATAAAGAGTTAAACCAACTATAATACGGAAACGAAGTCGATAAACATACATTAGATCTACCTTCGAAAAACTTTCAGGAGCTATCTCATAGCACTTCAGTTATGAAAAACTTCCTGTTCAAATCAAATGTCCTACTTCCATTTCTGGACCTCCGAAACAAATGGAAATTTTCCCATATAAAAGAAAGAGAGAACAAGCGAGATAAATAGAAAAAATGCTTTTAAGCACTGCTCTTTCCCACTCTAATTAGCATTTGCATGAACTCCCGCGTACAACCTTCTAGCCTAGCAGTCTCCTATTTCCCTCTTCTTTAACATCTATTGTGCGATATGCACGTGTCCATCGTCAATTTGGTACAAGAGCTTTACATTTTCCTTTGACCGCAAAATTTTCAAAGCTCTGATTGGGGTCATATTCAAGAATTTATAGCAGCAATCCATTGGGAAGAGACAAAAACAACAATAAACACTAAGCCACCACTGCCAGAAGAAGTTGAAGCTAGCGAAACTGATAACAACAGAGAGCCATCAACAGAAAATTGAATTCAGTTTAGGTTCCATATGAACAGTAAAGTTAGATCTGAAACTTCTTCCTATATGTAAAATCAAAGGAAATGGGAAACGGAAATCACTGTATTGAAGGAGGCCCATTAGCCCGAACCTTTCATCGAACCAAACAAAGTCCTAATCTTGGATCCGGCGTCTCCTCTATTCAAGTTCAAATATCATTCAAAAGACTTTGTTTCAGCCAATGAAAGGTTCGGGCTAATGGGCATCCTTGGTTGTGACTACGTGGCAAAGAATTTATTGAACAAGCTGCTGTCAAAATATACAAGGAATGTTCTGAATGTTCTTTCGACTCTTCAATTTGTAATGTGTTTAGATGAAAAATATAGAGCCATTTCCAAAAATCTGTTAACCAATTAAATAGTTCTATATAGAAATCCTTCAATGCCCTTTATATTACAGGATACTTCAATATGATATCTCAGACATTCGTAAGTTGTGGAAATCAAGCTTTATGACATAGAATACAAATGCATCAGCACGTTCTCTCAATGAAGCCTAGTATAACGCAAGCATGTCAACATTTTTTTAGACACAAGCTCCACGGTTGCAGAAGCATGTTAGTATACTGAATTTTATGCTATTACATTATCATTTTCTCTAATACTCATAACCTCCACTCTCACGTGCAGGGATGGAAATTAACATAATAGAGAATGTAAAGAATTATAATAAGGACTTGGGAAGGGATTAGTTTAATCTTTGCCAAACTCATAGAAAAAGAAAACTAAAATCCAGTCACACGTAGAAGGTTATATGGAGCATAAATGGAATGAAGAATATATGACATGTTGCAGTGCTGGTTAAAATTTCCTGAAACCTCCATAAAGAGATGGCAAAAACCAAAACTGCACTGGAAAAGGAAATAAGGGTTGCATGAAAATATTTACAAGAGCACCATCTTTCCCAAGTTTGCAAGCTAAGAATTTAGATGACTCTTTCATAAATTCAGTTCCCATACAAACACAAAATTTTCTCCAAAAATATTGTTTTTTTCCTTTTATTTGCCTCATAACAATAACTACTAAGTGTTTATGTTCCTCATTTCATCCCCCCTCGAACATCTTGTACAAAAACAGCAAATTTTGTATAAAATCATCATCTAGGATCCAACAAGAACAACTCAAAAAGTGAAATTTATTAGCACGTGAGAGAGAAAAAGAACAAAATAAATCTAAAATGGAAAAGAATGAAAGTAAAAATCCTAGAAAAGAGCAGCAAGAAATGGAAAACTCTGAATCGAAACTCCCAAGTTAGAAAGAAATCCACCGATAGAAAATTATCATTTTTTCCAAATACAAGAATCAACAATAAACTGAAAAGCATTAGGAAGAGTGAAAGGAAAAACAAAATTTTTACCAAAATTTCAAGAGAGAGAACGAAAAAGAAAAGGAAAGAAAAAAAAAAAAGATAAAGAGAAGAAAATAATCCAAAAATGGCATTTCGGATCACAAGACAACTCGATATCCCAAAACAGCAAAACATTGCATAGATCTTCCTACATATTTAAAAAAAATAAAAATAAAAATTCCCAGTTCCAAACAAAATTGATGAAATAGAAACACACGCAGACAAGCAACCAACGAGTCTTAGAGTGAGAGAGAATACATGTAATACCAGTTTAGAGTACCAAGTGCGCTTGACGAGGCGCTGAGAGTACCACTCGAGATCAGATGCCACGTGCCCCGTGAACAGAGAAATCAAACCAACGGAGAAAAGCATCAGCCCACACACCAGAGTCCACGGAACATCCACCGTCGGCCGCCGCCATTTCCAGCCCAGAAAAAAATTATTAGAATGCAGCTCCTGAGACTGTTGCTTTGGCTTCTGCTGCTGAAGTATTGCAGAATCCAGATTGTTCAACACCAGTCCCCCACTATACCTCCATGCCTTGCTAGCCACTCCCATTTCTCTTGTACCCTTTTCTCATAGTGCATGTAGGAATCTAAAATCGTTTACGGCCAGTATAACTTCAAGTAAATTAAAATTAAATGAGGGTTTTTTATGAACAAACCTAATGAGGGGGTTTTTTTTGTTGTCGTTGCTTTTACTGCGTGAAAATGTGGGAGATTAGAGAAAAAGAGAGTGATGTGACTGATAGTGTGGACTGTGGAGAGGGAAAAAGGCTAAAGGAATGTTAATTAATGAAAAAGAAAGATTAATTAATTGATTAATGAGGGGAATCTAAAGATTTTGGGAGTACAAAATTCGAATTTTAGAACTGTTATGTTACAGTGTAATTACTGCAAGATTGATTAAAGGTATGTTTGTGTATTTTTATAAATATATATGATCCACAACTTTTATCTATTTTTATTATATTTCGTATGACATATTATTTATAATGTATAAAAAATTTTATTAAACAAAGAGTATATTTGTGTGTACTTATAAATACTTATAAGTCGATTAAACATTATTCTTATCCACATTTCGTAGGACTTACAATTTTTATCTACTTTTTATTCACACATTTCATAGAACTCACTGATTATAATCTAATTTTTTTTTTTTACCAAACATATTATAAATTCCAGAGTTAAAACAGACAAATGGATAGTCGATGGGGAAAATATGTGGCAATGGAAAATCTTCGTTTTGGAAGTTGACTCAACAATTTATCTCAAAAGAGTCTGTGTGGGGGTAGTAGATAAAGAGTATATTTGTGTGTGTTTGTAAGTATTTTTAAGTTGGTCAAATATTATTTTTATTCAAATATTTTGTAGAATTCACAACTTTTATCCACTTTTTATTCGCACCACATCTTATAACCTACAAAAAAATTTACATAACATATTCTAAATCCCAGAGTTAAAACGGACAAATGGATAGTGGATGGGGAAAATACGTGGCAAGAGAAACGAGAAAATGTTCGCTTTAGAAGTTGACTCAACAATATATGTCAAAAGAGCTTGTGTGTGGATGGGGGCTCATCTCCTACTTTAAGGGGCAGGATAAGGTGCCCACCTATTGAGGTATCAGCAGGTGACTCATAATTTTTTATCTATTTTTTATCCACATATTTCGTAGAATCCACTATTTATAATTTACAAAAATATTTATTAAACATACTCAGAGTTATTTTTAGGGCAGAATTTTTAACTTTTCAATCAGTATGGTTTTGAATAGGGGTGGCAAAACGGCTCGTCAGCTCGGCTCGTAAAAGCTCAGTTCAGCTAGGACTCGGGCTCGTCGAACCACGAACACGAGCTAGGACTGAGCTGGAGAAAAAAAAATGCTCGACTCGTCAAAAAAACGAGCCGGCTCATGGGCTCGTTACGAGCCCAGCTCGTTGGGCTCGTGGACATGAGCCGGCTCGCCGAGCTGGCTCGTGGGCTCGTGCCCACGAGCCGGCTCGGCTCGTGGCTCGTCCACAACGGTCACGATTTCGTAACCGTTGGCAATGGTCATTTTAATTTATTTTTTTTTCCTTTCATGATTTTCCTATAAATATCCTATTTCTAAACTCATTTTTTCACACTTCAATCTTTTATCTCTCATTCAATTACATACTCAATCTATTATAAATTCTCAAATCTCAATATTAGTGTTCTAAGTAATTAGTATCTAGTATCTTATTATCTAGATATTACGCTATAATTTTCTACTTCTACTAATTTTCTACATTTCTATTTTCTAATTTCTACGTTCTACACTTCTACTAAATCTTCATCTTCTCCTATTTTCTTTCTCTATTATTCCAAATGGCATATAACCAAAGTGATGATGATTTCAGTGGTCTTAATGACATTCCAATTCCAGAAGACATTATTAATCAGTTTGGTGGTAGCACTGATCCAATTGATTTGGAAGACATTCATAACGACGCTGATACACATGAAACTACCATTGGCTCTAGCACTAAACGAAAAACCACCAAACAAAAGGCTAAATGCTGGCAGCATTTTCAGTTGGTGCCGACTGGTAAACTAGTGAACGGAGTCCCTGAGTTCAAAGTACAGTGTAAACACTATCAGGAGAAGTTTGCTTGGCAGAAGGAGATTGGCACGACCCATCTAAACAGACACTTCAAAAAGTGTCAATACAAACATGGAGGTGTGGATGCAAATCAAGCACATCTCCAGTTTGGATCTTCGGGGACCGGGTCTAGTGGTCCTACTCTCAACAACTGGATATACTCACAAGAACTTATGCGACACGAATGACTATCGGAATTGATAGCAAATGTCGAGTTTCCACTATACTTGGTGGACAATCCTCATTGGACTACATTCATCCAAAAATATCTACAACCAAGGTACGTTAGTATTTCTAGAAATACACTTCGTAGAGATACTATTATTAGATATAATACTAAAAAAGAAGCTATTATTAATGATATTAATAATTACAATGGTGTTGTATCTTTTACATCAGACTTATGGACAGGTTGTAACCAAAAAGGATACATGGTAGTAACTGCACACTACATTGATAATAATTGGTTAATGCATAAAAAAGTAATAGCATTTAAACAAATAGACTATCCTCATAATGGAAATAATATTTATCAAGTTTTATTAAGTGTGTTACATGAATTTAAATGTGATTCTAAAGCTCGTAGTTTTACATTTGATAATGCAGGCCCAAATAATATAGTAATTGAAAAATTAATGCAACATTGTAATCTACAATTTGATGGTATTTTATTTCATATTCGTTGTGTGTGCCATGTGTTTAATTTAATTGTACAAGATGGATTATAATTTATACGCCCACAATTAGAAAAAATTAGATTTGCTATTAATTATATTTCGGTTTCACCATCAAGAAAACAAGTTTTTGCTGCTTTATGTATAGAAAATGGGCTGCAATCAAAATGTTTTGCAACTGATGTTGGTAATAGATGGAATTCAACATATCTTATGCTTGAATCGTGTGAAGGTTATGAAGATTGCATTACTGTATATTATAATGGCCGACACTCACACGGCTCAGAATATGATTTAGAATTACATGATTGAGAAATATGTGGTCATGTTAGAAAATTTTTAAAAGTTTTTTACGACGCAACAAATGCATGTTCTGGTGTTTATTACCCAACTACTCCACTTGTTTTAAATCATTTCTATTATATTGCTAACAATTTTCATAAGTATAAGAATTTTGCTCTTTTTATTAGTATTATACATGTCATAGAAGCTAAATTTAGAAAATATTGGGAACAATTACCTATGTTATTTCCATTAGCATGTATCATGGATCATCGACTTAACTTAGAGGGTACAAAAGTAACAATAATGGCAATTTAAGATAAATTAACTTTTGGAAATCCAATCACGTGTTCTAATTTAGAACAAACTTTATGTTCTATGTATGAGATTTATGCTGAAAAGGCCGGTACAAACGTTGTACGACCCCCTAATCCAACATATACTTCGTCATCAACTGATGACATTGACTTATGGAGTTACGTCAGTACACATAGGACCACTCAAAGTCAACAATTAGTTGGTTCTTCTTCTAGTTCTTCCCTTCCCTATTCTAATGATACACCTGTAGAGTTAGGTAGGTATTTTGAACATGATGTGCTTAGTATGTTAGATGAAGATGAGAGAAAAAATTTTGATATACTTAAATGGTGGAGACAACATCAACGTAGTTACTCAATTCTTTCCAAAATGGCACGTGATCTACTAACACCTCCGGTGTCAACTGTAGCATCGGAGGCTGCATTTAGTATAAGTGGCAGGGTTTTATCTGATATCAGGTCAAGACTCAAAGCCGACATTTTAGAAAGTTTACTGTGTCTAAAGGATTGGGATGATGCCGAACTTCGAATTCAAGACAAAGTGGACAGAATAATGTCTGAAGAACTTGAAGATTTGAATATGGATTAATCATATTCGTAGAATCGTAGTAAGTATTATTTTGCATTAATATTTCTGTATTTGAAGAATTTTTCTTATTTTAATAAAAAATTGTACACGTGACATCTTGTTCGTGTACAATTTTAATTCCACCTACTTTTAAAGTAGCCGGTCCCAAGCCCGAAAAAATTAGGAAGATTTTTAATTTTACATTTTTAACCTAAACGATTTTCGATTATGTATTCTTTTTTATTTTCAAATTTAAAAAAATGTAAAATACAAAAAAATAGAGGTGGATTTTAAATCTTTAATTTTTAACATAAATGATTTTTTATTTGTACTTTCTTTTTTATTTTCAAATTTCTTTTTTATTTTCAAATTCAAAACAAAAACTTAATCAAATATGAGGATTTTAAAAAACATAATCAAAATGATTCAATAAAAATTTTAACATAAAGATAAATATTTAATCTTTAACATAAAGATAAAGATAAATAAATTATTCATTTTAAATATTTACATTTTGTTCTTTAATAAAATAAATAAAAATTAGAATATAATGATTTATTTTCAAATTTTAAACAAAAAAAAATTAAAAAAATAGGGCCGAGCTGAGCCGGCTCGGCGAACCAAGCCCACGGATTGGGGACGAGCCGAGCTCGTGATTTATGGGCCGAGCCGGCTCGGCTCGACCCATTGCCATGGCTAGTTTTGAATGTTTAACTTTTAAAATTAAGGTTTTAAAATTTTAATTTATTTAAATATGTAAAATTGAGTTCGAGGATGAAACAAGATGTCAATCTAAATGTTAAAATTGCATGTCGTTTGACTTAAATTAGAAAGAAAAATCGTCAAACTACCTAACATACAATTTTAGGTTGCATGCGAATTTAATATCACATGGACGCTTTCCGTCACACGAGTCTAAATTCACAGGTTTAAATAGATGAGGACTAAGAACATCACTTTTGAAGGCTAGTGACTCATAATCATGCTACTTTAAGGTTCTTGATTTTTAACTAATAAAAAGTATGTTTGTGTGTGCTTATAAGTATTTATAAGTCAGTCAAATATTATTTTGAACCATATATTTCGTAGGATCCACAATTTTTTTTCACACATTTCATAGAATCCACTGCCTATAATCTACAAAAATCTTTACCAAACATATTCAATGTTATTTTTAGTGCAGAATTTTTAACTTTTAAAATTAAGCTTTAAATTTTTAAATTTATTTAAATATGTGAAATTGAGTTTAGAGATGAAACAAAATGTCAATATTATTGTTAAAATTGTACTTCCCTTGACTTAAATTAGAAAGAAAAATTGTCAAACTACTTAACATACAATTGTAGGTTGCGTGCGAGTTTAACGTCACGCTGACGCTTTTCGTCACAGGGAGTCTAAATTCACAGGTTTAAATATATTGGGACTGAGAATATCACTTTTGAAGGTTAATAACTCAAAATCACGCTACTTTGAGGTTATGAATTTTTAACTGATAAAATAGTATGTTTTGTGTGTGCTTATATGTATTTATAAGTCAGTCAAATATCATCTTGATCTACACATTTTTGTAAGATCCATTACTTATAATCTACAAAAATATTTACTAAACATACTCAAAGTTATTTTTAGGGCAGAAATTTTAGGATTTGTTCTCTTTGCTATTTTCAACCCGTTTTTAGTTTTCTGTTTTTGAAAATAGTGAAAACACGTGTTACTTATCTATTTTCGAAAATGCATTTTTCAAAACACCCCCAAAAAATTACAAAGGAAATGGAAATTGACGAATTTATCATTTTTCACGTTTTCTTCACAAAACGCGGCTCATTTCCAAAACAGCCAAAATACGCGTTTTGGGTATGTGGTATGCATTTCGAATCACAATGGCAGCCTTTTTTCTTTTAACAATTTAGGTTGGGCGTCAACTGTTGGCAACATATTTTTATTACGTTTTGGCATCTTTTGGCTTGGTTTGACACATATTCGTGTATTAGAGTTGATAATATATAAATATACTTGTTAAGGTATTAAATAATCAATAATTGTTTGAATAAAATATTATAAAAATATTTTTAAAAATTGCAAGTGAACGCGTTTTCGATTTTTCTGTTTTTGAGAAACAATTTTCGAAAATTCCAAAAATAACGTATCTTCATCAATCTCAAAACAAACACTCAAAACGCAAAACTGAAACGCAAATAGAACACCGCCTTAACTTTTCAATTAGTATGGTTTTCAATTTTTTACTTTTAAAATCAAGGTTTAAATTTTTTAATTTATTTAAATATGTGAAATTGAGTTTGGAGATGAAACAGAATATCAATCAATATAAATGTTAAAATTGCACGTCACTTGACTTAAATTAAAAAGAAAAATCTTCAAACTACTTAACATACAATTTTAGGTTGCATGTGATTTTAACATCACATTGACGCTTTTTGTCACACATGAGTCTAGATTCTCGGGTTTAAATAGATTGGAACTGAAAACGTCGCTTTTGAAGGTTAGTGACTCAAAATCAAGCTATTTTGAGGTTCTGAATTTTTGATTTATTTAAATTATGTGAAATTGGGTCTTTTTATCAATATGGACATTAAAATCGCATGATTCGTTACTTGACTAGAAAGTAAAAATGTCAAACCACTTAATACACACTTTTTAAGTTGCATGGATTCTAATGTCAGCAATGAAGATTTTAGTCATGTAGGTCCAAATTCACATGTTTAAAGAGATTAGAATCTAAAATCATGCTACTTGAAAGGTTGGAGAGCTCTGCCCGAATTCTTTCATTTTAAAAACGGAAATTGTTTACAATTTCTTGATAATGAGATAATATTTATATGGACATATATGTGCTGATACTAATAATTTTGAAAAGTCGAGTACGATTTGATTTGATGGTTTTACTTCTATCCCTTTATTATGATGTAACTTTCAATATTGTACTTGTTGAAAATTGGGACATGACTGTCTTTTACAAGGACAGATTCGAGATGAATATAGGTGGTTCTATTCACATCATATTTTATTATAAATATACTATATTTTAATTATGTAAAAAGTTTTTAATTTTTATTTATTATCATATTTATGTCTTTACTTTTTTTTTTTTCCATCAAATTCTTATATTTATCATTTTATTAATTAACACATCTTGTTCATACTAACGATTTTCTTCTAAAAATTATATTAATGTGCTTTAAAATGAGAGACAAATATTTAATCAAAATTTTATATTTATTTATTTTTTTGTTTATTTAAAAATACGATGACAAAATGAGTCTTTTTATTATTTATAAATTTTGGACAAAAACCGTTATCAGAGACAATATGTACTAATTAATAGAAGGTTGATAATAAAAATGCGATGAAAAAATATTAGGGACATAAATATAATAATAAGTAAAAGTTATAGACCTTTTATGCAATTTAAATTTAGTACACTTATAGAAAAATATAGTGTGAATATATTCAACCATGAATATATTGGGAGAGATTGGAACGAGAATGGGGGCGAGACTTATTTTTCAATTTACATATTTAACACAATATGTTAATTTAAAAGACAAAAACAAAAGGTAAGAAAAGTATAAAAAAAAAAAAACATGCAATACCCTTTAAACACTACTTAAGTTACAACTTACAATTCTTCAAAAGATCAAACTTATTAATAATTAATTCTATATTGATACCAATAAATAAAATATATATACAAATTCAACTAAGAATATCAAATTATAAATTCACAATTTCACTTAAAAATAACAATATACAACTTGTAATGACCCATAGTTGATCATATTTTTCAGATGAGTATCAATTAATGTCAAATATAATTTTATTTAAGTTGATGTTAGTGTTACTATGAGTGAAATATGATTATTAAACTCATTTTAAGTAATCGGCTTTGACTAGATTTGACTAGTTATTGTAAGTCTACCGTTTAATGATTTTTCGTTCAAAAATATGCGCTGTATAACTGGTCGCTAGTTCTTTGAAATAATACTAAGAACCTAACGGACGATCAAGAAATATAGTTCAAAAATAAGCCAAAAGAGATGACTGCCACAAATTATTATATTTATTGAACCCATTTTGTGCAACTATTTTTAACTTGTTATTGCGACTTCATCATTTAACAATTTTGTATGAAAAGTGCGCTACAAAGTAAACTATGAGTACTTCAAAATTGCATCAAGGACCTTTCTGAATGTTCGAAAATTGTAATCCGAAATTGATCTACAAACTAGCTCGATGAAATAGAAATCAAAATATATTTTTTCTCTTACTATTTGAAAAAAAAAAAAAAATCGATTTCTCAACTATTGCGGATATATGGACCTAAATGGCAATTTTGTTCTCCTATAAATTTAGAATTTCTAATTAGGGAGAGAGATACATTTTAAAGTATTGTAAGATAGTGACAAGAGTTCTTCAACTTTGCATGGTTAATGGTAAAATTTCATATAAGTATGAAAACATTAATCAGCGTATAAGGGCTGATTATTTTTAACATTTAACAATATTAACCTTTTTAAATTGAAATCTAAATCTCAATATGATATCATAGCTCATAATGTACAACCGAGTCATTTGATTCATTTAGAAGTTCAAAAAAATCATCGAATTTCAAGATTAATATTCTCAAACGAAACACCATATTGATATGTATGTTAAGGGTAAAATCACAAATCGGTTAAGTATGAAATCATAAACCAATATATAAAAGCTTGTTTTATTCTTCTTAATAAAATTAACATTTTAACATAAAACTTCAAGTCTCAATCTACATTGCACATCTCATAAAGATGTTGACCGTTATGTAATATTAAATAAATTTAGATAATATAGTAAATAATATTTTAGCATTTTTAATATTGTCCATTAAGTCATACCAAACAAGTTGTAACAAGAATCGCAAATGTATAAAGATATCTATGCAATTGTATTAAAGCTTGTCCTAATCCACCAATCGATTTATCTTCTCATATAGTGCGAGGATGCTCGTATGAAATTAGAGTGCATTTTATTGCAAGCATTAAATTTGAGTAGATAAAAAACGAAATCTAAATAATTGAATTGTCAAAAAAATAAACGCTGCTTTAGCATGCAATTTTTACTTAGAAAATAAAACATTTTCCTCTCCTAAGAAAACATTTTTCGGCTTTTCAAGAAAAATGCGATTATTTATGTAGAAATGATAAAATATTTTACCTGAAAAAAATGATCATCAAATACTATTTTAGTTGAAAAATAGGTGAAAAAAAGAATTTTTTTCATAGAAAAATATGGCTATCAAATTTGTTGGTTGAAAAATAGATAGAACAAAGGTTTTTTCTATGAAAAAATATTTACAATCAAACACACCATTAGTAGTCCTTTGTCCATTTAATAGAAATCATGGTCACTCGTAAAAGTACAAGACAAAACATAGCTATACATAGACCAATATATATACGCACATATATATTTAGCCACAATTAATAGCTATTTTCACTTTATCATATACTCTGACATGATTTAAGATTGTTTTTAGATTTCAACTTTTGATTTTCAAATAATTATGTTGTTTGGTAATAAAAATAATCCAAAATCCGTTTGTTTATTATGTTTCTAATACACCTAAATGCTATTAATAATTCTCTTTATTCCAGTTTATTAGAATATGTTGTTTCTACAATTGATGTCAAAAGTTCAAGTCTTCAAGAATAGGTACGTTCCCTACCCCCACTCAAAAAAATGACATATAAATGCTCGATTTAAAAGTAGTTGGCGAGACACATAAATGCTAATAATTCAAAAGAGAGAGAAATTTAACCACTATAAAAGTAAATTATTTATTTAAAAATAAAAGTAAAACACAGACTTGGGGCTTGTTCGGAAGAGATTTTTTGGTTACTTTTTGACTTTTCAAATTTTTTTGTAGTGTAAAAAAGGTTGAAAAGTCAAATATTATAGACAAAAAAATGAATTTTTTGGAGAAAAATCTGTACCGAACATGGCCTTAATAGGGGACATAAAACTTAATTTCCTACAACCTAAATAAATTAATTAGTTTAGAAGATTTCGAGTCAGGCCTCGTTTGAGATTGTTTTTAGAGTTTCAAATTTTTATTGTCAAACAATTAGAACTATTTTATACATTTAAACTTTAAAAATACTGAATATGGAAGAAGTTGTAGCTTCTGACAGCAGATTTTGAAAAACAGTAGATTCTGCATTTAGAGTCCGTTTGGTAGAGTTTATAAACCAGTTTATTTGACCAAAATAGTTTATTTGACCAAAAATAGTTTATTTGACAAAAAAGTTTGCCTTGGTAGTCATTATTTTTTACTATTCTTGATCAAATAAACTGTTTTGGTCAAATAAACTAGTTTATAATCTATACCAAACGGGCACTTAGCTTATCTAATTATTCATTATTAAAATATCAATTTTAACTATCATGAGTAACATTAATTTCTTTTCTGTAGGGTTTGTTGGTATTCTGCATTTATTGGTATTCTAATATTTATGAATTTTAAAATTTAATTGATATTAATTTTCTTAAAATTAAATGTAGTAAATATATTGTCTTTGAAAAAATATTAAGTAATATTACATATTATTATAAAAATTAAAATAAATTTTATAACACTATCAATTGTAATAATATATAAGAACATCATTATAGTTAATGTCTATTTTAGTCAGTAATAAAATACTTTTGTTTACCAAACGTACAAATACTGAAAAAATTATGAGACAAAAAACTCAATTGATTACTCGTGCAGTTAATTCTTTGTTTAGCACAGTTAAAATCGATTATCTTAAAATTAATCTACATCAATACCAAATCAAACTTTAAAAAATAGAAGAAGTAGTTCTATATCTCGAGACGGTCTCACTTATATGAAATTGGCAGCCTGATCTTCTATCCATAGTGGGTATGAGATATAATGCCCACTGGTAAGGTAGCTAAATATGATGGTAGAAATTATGAGTGTAGGGCTATGAACTACCAATTATGTGATGTCACCTCAACGTGGACATTATAAGTTAGTAAAATAAATATGTAGTAGATTAATCCTCTATAAAATTATTTACGAAGAAAACTTAAAATGAATAAATAGATATTTTAACTTTGCAATTTATATATGTATAACTAAAAAAGGAAAATAGAGGATGCTGATGAAATTATCAAAAAGGGTAATTAACAGAAGTGAGATCCCACAGCCAAAACATGCCGCAGTCACAATCTAAGACAACCTTCTAAATTCTAAAGTAACCTCAGTTTGACCCAAAACAGTTCAATTCTTTGATGACCATAAAATATTCTAGGAAAGTGGTGGGGTTGGGACTGGGAGGCTATTTGATTTTGACCTATTTTGGATCATATAGCATTTTCCTTGTTTAATTGGTAAAAGCCTAAAAGGTCGCCCCACTAACTATAAATATCAAGTTCCACCCACTTTCAAAAGCATTTACTACTCCACTTCACAAGTTTGCATTTCATTGCCACGTGTTTGATACATTAACTTGAATGATAGGACACTACAAAACATATAGTTTTGTTACTTTTTCTAAATTCCGACTCAGGCATCTATCAAAAAATAAATAAATAAAGAATCAAATGTTAAAAGAGTCGAATCATATTAAATTGAGGTTGAACTAGCTAGGTGTAATTAATAAAAATTTAAAATAAATAAATTGAGGCACACCAACTAGTATACGGGTGAATTGACAAATTTTTTGTGAAAACAAGCTAGTTCGACCAATTATTGGTTTGTTTGATGTTTTAATTTATTTTCCAATTTTTTTACATGTAATCAGATCGATTCTCAATTTTTCTGATCAAATCGATATGTCCTGTTCGATTTTGACAATATTATTTTTATTTTTATATTATTATTATGCACTATCCAATTCGTAGTTTTACTAAATGTACGAACGTATTTAAAAATAATGTACAAATGAAATTTATATTATTATATTAAACAGAAAAAAGTTAACATATATACTAGAACACAAATTGATATTCGGAAAAATATCAAATTCACAGTGCAAAAACTATACAGAAGAATCGACAGAAGAATTGACTTTTTCCCTCCCTAAATCAAAGCGCTACAACATGAGATGACGCTACACTAAATAACTTACAACATTTACTCAAAATTTGGTTCAAAGTTAATTATTTTCACTTTATAAGAACTTATTCAGTTATTCCACACTCAAAAAGTAAAATGTGAAAGAGAAATCTCGACAAAATGCTTTTAAGGAAGACTCTTGCTTGAACATTGGTGCCAGTCTATTTCAGTCAGAGCATAAAATTTGGTCTATATTGTTAGAATATAATATATATGTTAGAATATAAAATATATATATTAGAATATTTGTTTACCTAATATAGATTAGGGTTTTCATCACTATAAAAACTCCATTGTAATTGTATTTTGATTAAGCCATTTTGCTTAATACAATTATTTATTCACATGGTATCAGAGAGCTAATCTGTGGGTACTTGGGATTTCTATCCTTCTTCAATGTCTTGGGGTCGGTGGCTTTTGTAATTATCTTCTTTGACTTCTTCTTAAAAGCTGTTGAATCTGATTTCACAGCCTTAGCAGTCTTCAAGGCCTGAGCCTTTGGGTCAGACTGCTGGAGCCATTTGGGACCGAAGAAATCCTAAAAACTAAAGAACTCTACCTGTTTACCTTGAAGGCCAGAGCTCCTTGTGTGCATCTTTTGATATTTCCAGCGGCGTTTGAAGGTCAGGCCTAGCGACTCGAAGCCGCCGGATTTTGACTTCTTGGCCTACTTTTGCTTCTTGTGTAGCTCGGATATTGAGCTAACCAGGCAGCAGGCGGTTTGGTGGACAAGTACACGTTCAGCCTGGAACTTTAATTTCTTCTTGCAGACTATTTTCATCTCTCTCTATATCTATATATGTGTATGTATATCCCCAGTCCATTGACATCATTGGAGGAAGCCGAGGCCTTTAAGACAATCTTGATTTGATCAAGTTTGTCAGTTTCAGACTTTCTAGCTGGTACATCTGACAAACGGACAGCAGGGAACTTACTTTCTGGCTTCTTCAAAACCAAATTTAATAATGGCAACGGAAAGGGATGATTCCCTTCAATCTATTAGTGTAAGATTAATTGGTCAGAATTATTCATATTGGAGTATCGTGATAAAAAATTTTCTCAAGGGTAAAAAATTATGGGGTTATATTATTGGAACTATTGTGATACCTAAGAATACTAGTGATAATTATACTATTGATGTTGATGTTTGGGAGTCAAACAATGCAAAAATTCTTACTTGGATTCACAATTCTGTCGATCATTCCATTGGTGCACAATTGGCAAAATATGAAACTGCTAAAGAAGTCTGGGATCATTTGCAGAAGTTATACACTAAGTCTAACTTTGCAAAACGATTTTAGTTGGAGATTGATATACGAGCCTTACAACAGAAAAATATGGGTATTCTGGAATTTTATACTGCTATGACATCGATTTGGGATGAGTTGGCTCTTACAGAATCGGCAGGACTGAAAGCATGTGAGGATTATATTGTTTATAGAGAGGAGCAACGATTGGTTCAGTTCTTGATGGCACTTCGTAATTCTTTTGAGGGCCTTAGAGGCTCTATCTTGCATCGTACTCCTCTTCCTTCTGTTGATTCAGTGGTTAGTGAACTTGTGGCTGAGGAAACACGTTTGAAATCCCTAACAGGTGAGGCATCCCTTCCTACTTCTGGTACTTCAGTTTTGGCTGTCCCCTCTCGACCATCTACGCAGAATCAGAACAGAGGTTATGTGCGAGTTGCTAGTGATGAGTGTAGCTTTTGCAAGAAAAAGGGACATTGGAAGGCTCAATGTCCTAAAAAGCTACAATCTTTACAGAGTCAACAGCAGTCACAACATTGATTTTATCGTCCCAATGCTAACACAGTAGCAGCCATGCCACCTTGTGACTCACATACTCTTGGAGCACCTCCTTCTAATCCCCAGCTCACTACTTTAGCTGAGCAATTTCAAAAGTTTCTTGCCACTCAGCCTCATGCTATGTCAGCTTCTACTCATGCAGGTTTGTCGTCCCAAAACCCCTCAGGTATTTCTTCTTCGTGGATCTTTGACTCAGGTGCCTCTAAACATATGTCTTCTGACTCCACACTGTTTGATTCCTTAGGCCCCTTTAATTCGTCTGTGTCTATTATGACTGCTGATGGCACTCCATTGCCTTTGGTAGGGGTTGGTTCTGTTAACACATACAATTTATCACTCTCCGATGTCTATTGTGTTCCAGCTCTTTCTTTGAATCTTATATCTATTGGTCAGTTATGTGACTCTGGATACTTAGTTCAATTTTCTTCTACTGCTTGTCATGTGCAGGATCCTCAATCTCAGAAGCTGATTGGGATAGGCCATAGAAAAGGAAGTTTATATGTTTTGGACAATCTGCAACCACCGCATGCTGCAGCCTCTAGTGTTGATTTGTCGTCTTTTTCTTTGAATTCTTCTTCTTCTAGTTTTTATTTGTGGCATTCTCGCCTTGGACATGTTTCTGCTAGTTGTTTAAAATTTTTAGTTTCTAAAGGTCAATTGGGAGATTTGCGAACTCATGATATCTCTGATTGTAGTGGTTGCAAATTAGCTAAATTTTCTACTTTACCTTTTCCTCGAAGTATTTCTCGTTCTGTTGCACCATTTGACCTTGTTCATTCTGATGTGTGGGGGCCTGTTCCTATTGCTACAAAAGGAGGGTCTAGATATTATGTCTCGTTTATTGATGATTATAGTCGTTATTGTTGGGTTTATCTTATGAAACGACGTTATGAGTTTCTTTCCATTTATCTTTCTTTTAGAGCACTTGTTAAAACTCAACATTCTGCTGTTATTAAGTGCTTTAGATGTGACTTGGGTGGAGAGTATACCTCTACTGACTTTTCTACATTGCTTGCTTCTGATGGCACAATTCACCAATCCTCATGTACTGACACCCCACAACAAAATGGTATTGCTGAACGTAAGCATAGACATATTATTGAAACTGCCCGTTCTCTACTTTTATCTACCAAAGTTCCTAGTGAATTTTGGGGAGAAGCAGTTCTGACTGCTGTCCACTTAATTAATAAAATTCCGTCCTCTCACACTTCGGGTTTATCACCTTCTGAAACACTATTTGGACAGCATCCTGATTATTCTCTTCTCAGAGTTTTTGGGTGCACATGTTTTGTCCTTCGTCCTCAAGTAGAACGTAGTAAGTTGACTTCTCGTTCTACTATTTGTGTCTTCTTAGGATATGGGGAGGGACAAAAGGGTTATCGCTGTTTTGATCCTATTAATAAAAAACTATATGTTTCCCGCCAAGTTGTGTTTCTTGAACATATTCCATTCTTTTCTATTCCTGATAATATTCATACCATGACTCAGGCTGATCTCATTCATATTGATCCCTTTTCTGATCATACTGATAGCTCACATTCCCTTACCCCACTTGTTGTTGATCCTTCTCCTACTATAGGTACGCATGCGCCGCCTCATAATGATCCTTCCCCTTCTATGGCCACCCAAGCACCATCTGAGATTGTTGATCAACCTCCTTCTCCTCGATATCCTCCACGTATTCGTAAGTCTACTAAGTTACCTGATTTTGCTTATTCTTGTTATTCAGAATCTTTCTGCTGTTTCTTAACATCTATTCACAAGCTTTCTGAGCCTTCTTCCTATAAAGAAGCTATTCTAGATCCTCTTTGGCAACAGGCTATGGCTGATGAACTCTCTGCTTTACATAAAACAGACACTTGGGATCTAGTTTCATTACCTCAGGGTAAACATGCTATTGGTTCTCGTTGGGTCTATAAAATCAAAACCAAATCTGATGGTTCGATTGAGCGCTACAAGGCTAGGTTGGTTGCTAAGGGGTTTAGTCAGCAGTATGGTTTAGATTATGAAGAGACTTTTGCTCCTGTTGCAAAGATGACTACTGTTCGTACACTTATTGCAGTTGCTTCTGTTTTTCGGTGGAATCTCTCTCAGTTGGATGTTAAAAATGCATTCCTAAATGGAACCCTTCAGGAGGACGTCTATATGGTTCCTCTTCCTGGTGTTTCTCATCATCCTGGATATGTCTGCAAACTTAAGAAAGCACTTTATGGTCTCAAACAAGCACCTCGCGCTTGGTTTGAAAAATTTTCTACTGTTGTTGCCTCTCTTGGCTTTACATCCAGCCATCATGATTCTGCTTTGTTTTCTAGATGCACATCATCTGGTCGTATTTTACTCCTTTTATATGTTGATGACATGATTATCACTGGTGATGATGTTAATGGTATTGCTGCCTTAAAATCTGATTTAGCTCGTCGTTTTGAAATGAAGGATTTAGGTCATTTATCTTATTTTTTGGGGATCGAGGTTTCTTCTTCTCCTAGAGGTTATCTTCTCACTCAGTCTAAGTATGCAACTGATGTTATTGAGCGTGCTCGTCTCACTGATACTAAGACTGCTGATACTCCTCTTGAAACCAATGTTCGTTATTCACCTTCTGACGGTATCCCTTTGCCTGATCCCAATCTGTACCGCACTATCGTTGGAAGTCTCGTCTATCTTACCATCACCTGTCCCGATATTGCTTATGCTGTTCACATTGTTAGTCAGTTTATCTCTGCTCCGACTACCGTTCACTGGGGAGCTGTTGTTCGTATTCTGCGCTATCTTCGTGGTACTTGTTTTCAGAGTCTCTTATTCCCATCGACTTCTTCCTTGGAGCTCCGCACATACTCTGATGCTGATTGGGCCAGTAACCCAACTGATCGCAAGTCCACTACTGGTTTTTGTCTATTTTTGGGAGACTCACTTATCTCTTGGAAGAGTAAGAAGCAGAATGTGGTTTCTCGTTCTTCTACTGAAGCAGAGTATCGTGCTATGGCGTCTACCACTACTGAGATTGTGTGGTTGCGTTGGTTACTTGCTGACATGTGTGTTTCTCTTTCCTCTCTGACTCCTATGTATTGTGATAATAAGAGTGCTATTTCGATTTCTCACAACTCTGTGTTCCATGAGCGCACGAAGCATATTGAGATTGATTGTCACCTGATTCGCCACCATCTTCAGCATGGCACTATTTCTTTACCTTTTGTTTCTTCATCGTTGCAGCTTGCTGACTTTTTCACAAAGTCACATCCGGTACATCGTTTTCGTTTCTTACTTGACAAACTCTCGCTGCTTATTGCTGTAGCATCGTGAGTTTGAGGCGGGATGTTAGAATATAATATATATGTTAGAATATAAAATATATATATTAGAATATTTGTTTACCTAATATAGATTAGGGTTTTCATCACTATAAAAACTCCATTGTAATTGTATTTTGATCGATCACAACTCTCCATTTTCTTCTTTTTATTAAAAACTGGGATGTTAGTATGAAAGAAACAAGTGAATTTGTTTTTACATCTTAGGAACAATCCCAAGCAAAGACAACATATTGACAATGAAGTAGCGATCAAAAGGAGGCATGAAAACAAACTAGTGGACATTATAGAGAACCATAAGAAGATTAGAAGATTTCTACTATCATGAAAAATCTTAGAGAAAAAATGTTCAGCACATTCTAAGGATCGCAATTTAAAGTTTTTAGCAAAAGATATATACATTTGAACCCGTGCTTCTAGACAGAATGAACAACTTCGCACGCGCTCGTAAGTATTATTTTGCACGCGCGATGCCTAAAACTTCAAAATCCAACTTAGACTTGAATTCTATGACTCCAAGGACATTTTGGGAAGTTTTTTCCACAATTTTCCACAATTTTTCCACAATGTTTTTACATCTTAGGAATAGTCCCAAGCAAAGACAACATATTGGCAATGAAGTAGCGATCAAAAGGAGGCTGGAAAACACACTAGTGGACATATAGTCTATAGAGAACCATGAGAATATTAGAAGATTTCTACTGAAAGTTCTAAAACCTAGATTAATTAAATTAAACACGAATTTTAATTTTAATTAAACAAGCAGTGGACGGAATGTAGTCAGAACTGGCAGGATATAGATATAACAGTTCTGACTCGCACAACAGTGTTCGTTTCCTAATCTTGTTTAGTGCGGAAATTAAAGGATTCAATACGAACACAAGATGTAACGTGGTAAACCCCTAAGGAAAACATCCACGGGCCCCCATGCCATGGGTAAAAACAATCCACTAAAAATCTTGTTCAAAAATACAATAGTATCGGTTTTTGTAATTTCGCAAAATTAACAAAATAACAATCAAAAGAAAACAGATCAACTCCCTGTGATACTTCTTCTTCTGACTTGTTGATGAAGTGGAATCAAACCCACGGTGTCTTGACTTTATCGCCACTTTCCTATTGTACTTGACCGCAACCACCACTTGGATTAAGAACCACCGTTCTTAACTTTACGCCAAGTAGCTTGAGCAAGATATGGAATTGTTCGTTGAGTACCAATTAGTTCTTGATTCTTCAATGAGTTTGAAGAAAACTTTTGTGCTTTGAAAGTTGAATCAATGATGTGACATGTCTTGTTTTCCACCAATGAATGTGGCCGATTTTTGCTTAGAGAATCCAAGACCAAAAATTATCTTTCAAAGCGTTAATTTCTTATTGATTTCCACTCTTACTTATAGTTAAAGTAGAAATCAATTTAGGAATTATTTCTTACCTAAGAATATGCAACAAAGATGGTAAGAGAATAAGTAGGAAAGAATATAAAAAGATTTTCTTAGATTTGTAGTAGGAAAGAATTTAGGAAACTAAATATTTCCTTCCTAAACAAATCTAAAAGAATAAGAAAAAATTCTTTAACCTACAAAAGGAGCTGTCATTAATATTCATGAAATCAGAATATGTCAAATATAGAAACAGAATAAAATCGCAGCTTTTGCTGATCTGGAAAACTGATTCGCCTCTTAAGCCAGTCAGTCAGAACTGGCGTTTAATCAGACCAGTCAGAAACATAAATGTTGACATGCTCTTTTGACATTAAAAATCAGTTATATTTATTAAGATAGCCAAGATATAAAAAGTAAAAAATATGACACATATTTTTCTAACAATCTCCCCCTTTGGCGTTGCTTAATTACAAACACATAACTATCAGATTTTTAATGTGTGTGAATAATGTAAATAACCCATGAGCATCAACATACAAGGATTATGGCTCCCCCTTAGTGTGTAAACCAAGAACTCCTGCAAAGAAGTTAATAACATATGCGAATACCACACACAATAGCCATAAAATTTAATATTGCTCCCCCTTAGCAAGATATCATCTAAGTGTAGTGATCAAACTATCATAAACCTAAAAATACAACTATTAAAGATTAACCAACATAGTGTCATCATAGTGTCCAAAGCAAAAAAAAAAACAACAAACAATTAAAAATTACTACTACTCCCCCTTTTGGAAGAGGAACGCCAAAGGAAGAAATCAAACAAAAGTAAAGCTGTGTGTGAAGCAAAATAAAGCAGAATTTAAGTGTTTAAAACAGTAATCCATCGCCAAATAGTTAGAGGGTTAAGAGTTAGAACGGGGAGAAGTTAGTGCCGGGAGGATTTGGACTTCTTTGTACCGGATGCAGATGCATTGGTAACCCTTTTGCGAGTCGAAGTTTCTAAGGGAGCATCAGCTGGAGCATCCGCAGCAATAGGAGCAGAGGCTGGGGCAGCAGGTTGATCACCAACGGATTCAGAAGTCTGTATCTCCATTGGATCTCTAGGATGTGCAGAGAATTCCGGAGTAACAATCCGGAATGCAGATTTTATGTGCTCATCGCCCAGAAATTCTATTTTGCCCAACACCCTACGCATGAAAGTAATATCATCAGAAAAACCTTGGGTAAGGGCAAGAATTTGATCTACCTGTGTTCGAACCAGCCCCAATTGAGTTTCTAGGGCATCCAGACGTTTAGACTGGTCCAGCGAGGATAGAAAATGCTTGGGAACTCTAGGAGTGGGATGTGGTGTGCTACCCAAATTTGTAAACTCATGTACACCCAGCGATGGAATGTCCTCAGAGAAGCGGTCTGAATCCATAGCAGACACTTCTTGATGAACAAAAAAGTGATGAATCAAAGCTGGATGCGGTAGTCTGTACTGCTTGGCCCTCCTCGGCCCTTCATAAACAATTCTATCAAAAACCAGTTTAACCCAGTCAACTGGCATCCTCATCCCTAACTTGTAAAGCATAACGGCTCTGTCCTCCGAAATGTCTGATCGATGAGTTAACGGATCGATATTGTTGATGAGAATCCGATGCAGAATTTTGTATTTTGGCAATAGCCGAGAAGCAGTCAGTTCTCCTGATTCCGGCCAGGTGGAGCCAGTCATTTCTTGTACAATGATGTCCTTGGTTAATTCTTCGTCACTTGTGATAGCCACAGTGGTTACTCCAAGCCAGTCCCTGAGGGAGTTAGGACTGAAGGTAACATGTCTTCTCCGAACATAAACCTTCCACCTAAACTCATTGCCAGCCTTTCCCAGATTCTTTGGAACATTTGCCATAAACTCCTTGACCAGAGTTTCATTGAACGGCCCAGAAAAACTTAACAGTTTTTGTAAATTGTGGAAATCAACAATTTCAACCAAACCAAACGAACTAAATTCGGCAATTGCAACCTTGCACTCAATGATGAACTTACGGTAGATGGTAAATGACATAAACAAACTCTCAGCATTCTCCGCTAGAAAACAGTAATTGAGGGGGTTAACAGAGTGTCTACCTCTAGTTAATGTGTCAAGTCTGAACATTTGGGGGTCAGAACTAGGAGTAGGCAGTACTCTGTAGGCACCCCTTGAGACAGTGACAGGTCTGTTCTGACCAGCAGGCGTGGGCTTCTCAGCAACATCAGCCATTTTACCTTTCCCTTTCTCAGCCCTGGTGGCCCTTTTCATTGGAGGAGGTGTCGTAGTAGATTCTGAAGATTCATCAAGGGCAACATCAAAATCAGAATCAGATTTTTGAGAGGGGGGCTTACTTGAACTTTCTACGAATGGGGGAGGCTGTTCAGACTCCTCATCACCAGCCCCTTCATCCTCACGGACCTCCTCCTCAATTTCGGCATTTTCAGACCCACTGTCACCCGTTGCATTGTCTGACCCACTGTCACTTGCAGATTCATCCTCATCTCCTTCTTCATCTGGGTCTTGAGCACCCAATGTGACTTTCTTGCTCAGATATGTGATTGGGTCGTTAGGTTTTGGACGGGGCTGACTTTTGGAATGACTGACCGGCGCTTGATATGCAACAATGTCCGTCGATTGGTCAGCCTGAGATGCGACTACCGCTGGAGAAGTGTCCGGGTCTGAACTGGAGGGTTCCCGTCTTCTTGTACTTCGTCGGAGAGTCTTTGCCGGTGACATTTGTGGCCCAATCGCAGTTTCAGCAGTGGACGCTGGAGCAATAGTGTCCTTGGATGAATTTTCTGGTTGTTTCTTCGATTTTGGCATTTTAGTCTTCACCATTGTTTGAATCTGAAAAGAAAAACTCAAAAACACCTTCGAGATCAAGAATGAGGGGCTTCGGAGTTAGGAATTGAGGATTGAGTGTGAGAAGGTGAAGAAGAAAACCCTAGATCACGGTTTTAAAAGGGAAATTTTTTCAATTTATTCAAAATTGCACAAGAAGGGAGCAGTTTATTAAGGACGTGTAGAAGGCAGTTACCAAAAATAAACTGACAAATGGCAGTTAATGACCACGAAACCTTCTTTAATCAGATAAGTCAAATTTGAAACAAAAACGCCTAATCCGCTATTTTATGGAAAACAGAATTTTTAAATTAGAACCAAATTGGATTCCAAGAATTCGTCCAGATTTTTCTCAATTAGAACTGATTGTGCTGCCAAAAATAGACTGTTGATTGAAATTTCTACGAGAAGGCCCATACAAGATACTCACATACAAATAATGAGAATATTTTATGAGGTAAGATTGAATGGTTTATTTATGGGCAAACTTCATAGTTCTACAAATTATACGATCAGTCCAAGGGTATCAAAATCAACCAGAATTTTCCAATCAGATATATGCGCATAATTGAATTCAATTAATTTGTCAGATTTAAAACGTGAGTGTGTGATAGGACATACTGGATTAATCAATCATAACCTGTCCCACTACGCCAAATTGAACCTAGTCAAGAAGATCAGTACTGTGATGTATTTCAAACCAGTCATCATCTGAACATATCTCTTTGAATAAAAAATATGAGCGTGCCAGACATGAGTACCATAGCAATATTTTTTTTTTTGAGTACTCAGAGTGTTGACTTTATTTGCAAATATATATATATATATTTTTTTGATTTGTCAAAGCACTGAATTTTTTAAGATCATGGAGTTGACTTTCTCACAGCTATAAAGGTAGCACTTTTCTACATGATTTATGTTCATTATCAAGGACGGCTGTACACATTTATGGTGGTAGCCCTCTCCTCCATGAAATTGTCTGTTTAACACAACAACATACTATGGTGCCGAGAGACATAGATACTGACCATAGGTCACAACAAAGTCTGAAACTACTTTATAGATAACAATCTAGTTAGTAGTAAGGTACAATCAACCAAGACAATATGTCCTCAAGGTGTGCTTATCTGACCATATTTTACCTTAAGTATAATGAGCATACAAAACTGATTGGTTAATCCAAGTAAATCTCAAAAATCATAGACCAATCATACAATTATATCATATGCTATTTGCAAGAAAAACCATTCTTCTCCCCCTCCTTTTTTGTTTTTTTTTAAATAAAAACTAGTGCATCAAGCAAATGCCTACGGCCTTCCGTAGAGTTTCAAATCTAGCAGAGTCTAAGGCTTTGGTAAACAAGTCAGCCAACTGATACTCAGTCTGAATATGTTCCAAGGTAATAACTTTTTCTTCGACCAAATTCCTAATAAAATGATGTCTAATATCAATATGTTTGGTCCTAGAGTGCTGAACAGGATTTTTAGAAATATTAATAGCACTAGTGTTATCACAGAATACAGTAACAGAGTCTTGATTAATACCATAATCACAAAGCATTTGTTTTATCCATAGTAGCTGAGTGCAACAACTACCCGCTGCAATATATTCAACTTCTGCAGTAGATAAGGAAATAGAGTTTTGTTTCTTACTTAACCATGCAATGAGATTGTTACCAATGTAGAAACATCCTCCACTCGTGCTTTTCCTATCATCCATGTTTCCAGCCCAGTCGGCATCAGTGTATCCTGCAAGATGAGAATTTGTATCATTAGTATACCATAAACCATAATCAGAAGTACAGTTAATATAGCGAATAATTCGCTTCACTGCTGCAAGATGTGATTCTTTTGGTTTAGCTTGATAACGTGCACAAACTCCAACACTGAATGATATGTCAGGACGACTTGCAGTCAGGTACAGCAGACTGCCTATCATGCTTCTGTACAAGCTGGAGTCAACCTCCTTTCCTTGGTCATCTCTGGAAATTTTTAAGGACGTGGCCATGGGAGTTCTGACTGACTTGGTCTGTTCAAGACCGAACTTCTTTACAAGATTTTTAGCATACTTGGCCTGGGAGATAAAAATCCCTGATCCAACCTGTTTGATCTGCAAACCTAAAAAGAAATTTAGTTCACCAACCATACTCATTTCGAATTCATTTTGCATGAGAGTAGCAAATTCCTTGGATTTTGTTTCTAGTGAAGAACCAAATACAATGTCATCGACGTAGATTTGTGCAACAATTAATCCAGTTTTAAAATATTTGATGAATAACGTTTTGTCAGCCCCTCCTCGTTTGTATCCCTGTTCCAACAAGAACATGGTTAATTGTTCATACCAAGCTCTTGGGGCTTGCTTTAGTCCGTACAGAGCCTTTTTGAGTCTAAACACATGGTCGGGAGAATAAGGATCAACAAATCCCTTAGGCTGCTCAACATAGACTTCTTCATTAAGAATTCCATTCAGAAAGGCACTTTTGACATCCATTTGGTACAGCTTGAATCTCATTTGACATGCCACTGATAGTAAGAGTCTAATGGATTCAAGCCGGGCCACAGGTGCAAAAGTTTCATCAAAATCCACTCATTCTAGTTGAGTGTAACCCTGTGCAACCAAGCGTGCCTTGTTTCTGACTATGTTTCCATGTTCATCTGATTTATTTTTGAATATCCACTTTGTCCTGATCACATTTGTGTCTTTTGGCCGAGGAACAAGATCCCACACTTCATTTCTATCAAACTGAGCTAGCTCTTCATGCATGGCTAGAACCCAATTTTCATCAATAATGGCTTCATTTATATTTTTGGGTTCAATTTGTGAAGTGTAGCAAACATTTCCAAGTTCATTAGCAAGCCTCCTCCGAGTCATCATGCCGTCTCTGGAATTTGAGAGAACGTTATCCAGTGGATGTGCTTTCTGAATCCAAGAAGGAGGCTGCCTTCTCATGTCCTGTTCGTTATTTGTAAATGGTGCGTCAGAACTTCCAGGAGCAGGGGCAGAGACATCAGAACTTGAAGCTGGATGTTCCTTCTGTAAATCACTGTCTGGAGCAGGTACATGATGGTCTTGGGTAGGTTGACGTCCAGCAACCTGTTCTTCCAAAGTATGAATATTAGGCTCCTGTGAGTAAGATGAAAAGTCATCAGTATCATCAATTTTTACATTGATTGATTCAATGATAGTCTGAGTACGCATGTTATAAACTCTGTAAGCACGGCTGTTCTCAGAATAACCAATAAACACTCCTTCATCACTTTTTGAATCAAATTTACCCAAGTATTCCCGATCATTTAGCACATAGCATTTGCTACCAAAGGTATGGAAATATTTGAGATTCGATTTTCTACCTTTCCAGATTTTATAAGGAGTTTGAGTGGTTCCAGTTCTCAAAGACACACGATTCAAAATATAACAAGCAGTATTAATAGCTTCAGCCCATAATTTAACAGGGAGCTTCTTACTATTTAGCATAACTCTAGCCATCTCTTGGAGAGACCTATTTTTTCTTTCTACAACACCGTTTTGTTCAAGAGTTTTGGGAGCAGAGAATTCATGAAAAATACCATTTTGATCACAAAAAGTAGAGAAAGTGGCATTTTCAAACTCTCTCCCATGATCACTTCTAATCCTTAGTATTTTTATTCCCTCAAAATGTTTTTCTGTTGTTAATTTTAGGTGCAGAAATTTGAATCTTTCAAACACATCAGATTTTTCTCTTAAGAAATCAACCCAAGTATATCTAGAAAAATCATCCACACAAACAAAAATATATTTCTTGCCCCCAATACTTTCAGTTTGAATAGGTCCCATCAAATCCATGTGAAGTAATTCTAAAACATGAGATGTAGTAAGAAACGTACCTTGCTTGTGAGTGCTTTTGGTTTGCTTACCTTTTAGGCACGAACCACACAATCCTTCAGATTTTTCAGTAAGCTTAGGAATACCTCGTACTGCATTCAACTTTGTCAGTCTCAACAGATCACTATAGTTTAAATGTCCCAATCGTTTGTGCCACAACTCGGTTGAGTCAGTCTTTGAAATATGACAATTAATTTTGGTGTCAAGAAGATAACATTTATCATTGGATCTAGTACCATGTAGAATACAACTACCATCATACTTCAAGACTTTACAGGAATTTTTTGAGAACATAACCAAGTGTTTATCATCACAGAGTTGACCTATACTAATTAGGTTAGCTTTTAAACCTACAACAAAAAGAACGTCTTTTAACGGGGAGAAGCCATCAATTAGAATAGTGCCTACACCTTCAATTTTACCGTGTGCTCCATCACCAAAAGTAACCAGACCACCTTCATGACTTTTGTAGTTAGTTAGATAAGATCGATTACCAGTCATATGTCTAGAACAACCACTGTCAAAATACCAAGAGTTAAGAATAAAGGATCTATATGCAACATTAACCATATAACAATTTAATTCACCCTTTTTAACCCAAATCTGTCTTACTTTAGTGTTGCTAAGGTGTCTCATTTGTCTATTAGCCAGGTTTTTACTAAACAAACAATGAAAAGAGTCGTGTCCTAAATTACCACAGATGCAACATTTTACAAAGTACTTTGATTTACCTCTCTGTATTGATTGTATACTTGATGGTTGTGACTGTTTTTGAGTCTTGGCATTGGTCAGAACTTGCATAGGCAGGTCAGCCTTAGTTCTGACGGTGATGGGAGCAGTTTTGTATGAATATACAGCAGATTTTGTTTCTTTGATGAAGTTGATCTGATTCCCAGCTTTTCTTTCACCTTTTCCAACATATCCCAAACCTTCTTTGACGTTTGAAGTTCTTCCATAGCTCAGGGTTTCGCTTAAGCGAGAGGCTCCAATTGTTAATTGCTTGATCCTTTCTTTTGAGACTTTTAATTCATCTAAGAGATTAGCAATTTGATCATCCTTCTCTTTTAAGATGTTGGTAAGAGTATTATTTTGAGAATCGATTTCAGCCTTGTCATCTTCCAAAAATTTCATCAAGACTTGAGTGGACAAGTTTTTCTCCTGTTCATCTTGTAATTTTTTATTCAGGCTGCTGCAGTTGTGACAGACACGGACTGGTTTTTCAGAGGTTGTTACTAAGAAGTCAGAACCTGCAATCAAGTTTTGCACGTAATCAGTATGGGAGGTTAAGTTCACAGTTAAGGACGTTACCTGATCATCAGTGGTTCTGTCATCCTCGTCCTCATTTGAGTCTTTTTCATCATCTTCACTCCAAGTGATATTCATGGCCTTCTTGGTATGAGATTTCTTTAAAGTATTTGCACATTCAGAGGCTATGTGATCAAAACCCTCACACTCATGGCATTGAATTCGATTGTCAGATCTATTCATAGAGGTAGTGGAATTTTGTTTAGTGTTAGTCAGAAATCTCTTCTTTTGTTGGAGAGAGGTATTCAAGTGCTTTCCCTTTTGATTTCCTTTTAGAAATTTTTTGAATTGTTTGGTGAGCATGGCCATGTTTTCATGTGTTTCGCTCTCCTCACAATCAACCTCGTCTTCATGGTTGTTAATTTTGAAGGCAATACTAGATCCCTTTTCTTTCTTTCTCCTTTGTAGATGTAGCTCATATGTCATCAATGATCCCACCAATTCTTCAACCTTCATATTCTCAATCTCCTTACTTTCTTCAATTGCAGTTACTTTAGAATGAAAACGATCAGGCAAGGATCTGAGAATTTTCTTTACAATTTTGCTCTCCGAATATTTCTTTCCCAAGGTATAAGCAGTATTGGTGATGTCACTGAGTTTTGCATAGAAGTCCTTGAATTGTTCATCGTCTCTCATGGTTAGTTGTTCAAACTCTAGAGTAAGAATTTGAAGCTTGGATGACTTGACCATATTGGTTCCTTCATGAGCAATTCGTAAGATGTCCCAAGCATCTTTTGCAACCTGACAAGTAGAGATTAAACGAAATTGATTAGAGTCTACAAAAGAAAATATGGCATTTAAAGCTTTGGAATTCCAATTAGTATAATTGTAATCAGCTGTAACCCATTCGTCTGTATTTTTCTCTCTTTCTACACCATTTTCAGTAATGGTAGGAGTTTTATATCCATGGACGATTGAGTGCCACGCTTTTTCATCAAGGGATTGGATATACACTTGAATTCTAATTTTCTAATAAGCATAATTAGTACCATCTAAAACAGGTGGTCTAAATGGAGCTCCGTCCATAACTAGGTTTAAATGGATCGCACTTAAAAAGTGTACCCGCTTTGATACCAATTGAAAGTTCTAAAACCTAGATTAATTAAATTAAACACGAATTTTAATTTTAATTAAACAAGCAGTGGACAGAATGTAGTCAGAACTGGCAGGATATAGATATAACAGTTCTGACTCGCACAACAGTGTTCGTTTCCTAATCTTGTTTAGTGCGGAAATTAAAAGATTCAATACGAACACAAGATGTAACGTGGTAAACCCCTAAGGAAAACATCCACAGGCCCCCATGCCATGGGTAAAAACAATCCACTAACAATCTTGTTCAAAAATACAATAGTATCGATTTTTGTAATTTCGCAAAATTAACAAAATAACAATCAAAAGAAAACAGATCAACTCCCTGTGATACTTCTTCTTCTGACTTGTTGATGAAGTGGAATCAAACCCACCGGTCTTGACTTTATCGCCACTTCCCTATTGTACTTGACTGCAACCACCACTTGGATTAAGAACCACCGTTCTTAACTTTACGCCAAGTAGCTTGAGCAAGATATGGAATTGTTCGTTGAGAACCAATTAGTTCTTGATTCTTCAATGAGTTTGAAGAAAACTTTTGTGCTTTGAAAGTTGAATCAATGATGTGCCATGTCTTGTTTTCCACCAATGAATGTGGCCGATTTTTGCTTAGAGAATCCAAGACCAAAAATTATCTTTCAAAGCGTTAATTTCTTATTGATTTCCACTCTTACTTATAGTTAAAGTAGAAATCAATTTAGGAATTATTTCTTACCTAAGAATATGCAACAAAGATGGTAAGAGAATAAGTAGGAAAGAATATAGAAAGATTTTCTTAGATTTGTAGTAGGAAAGAATTTAGGAAACTAAATATTTCCTTCCTAAACAAATCTAAAAGAATAAGAAAAAATTCTTTAACCTACAAAAGGAGCTGTCATTAATATTCATGAAATCAGAATATGTCAAATATAGAAACAGAATAAAATCGCAGCTTTTGCTGATCTGGAAAACTGATTCGCCTCTTAAGCCAGTCAGTCAGAACTGGCGTTTAATCAGACCAGTCAGAAACACAAATGTTGACCTGCTCTTTTGACATTAAAAATCAGTTATATTTATTAAGATAGCCAAGATATAAAAAGTGAAAAATATGACAAATATTTTTCCAACATCTACTATCATGAAAAATCTTAGAGAAAAAAAGTTCAGCACATTTTAAGGATCGCAATTTAAAGTTTTTAGCAAAAGCTATATACATTTGAATCCGTGCTGCCAGACAGAATTAACAACTTCGCACGCGCTCGTGAGTCTTATTCTGCACGCGCGATGCCTAAAACTTCAAAATCCAACTTAGATCTGAATTCTATGACTCCAAGGACATTTTGGGAAGTTTTCCACAATTTTTCACCACCTAAACTCTTCTCATATATATATTACATGTCTTGGACATTAGAGGAAAATACATCATGATGCAATACACACACACAATCCTCTCACTTAGTTTTGAAGAAAGAGAAAAAAAAGAAGAAGATGATGGAGAAAAGTTTGAAGAATCAACTTTAATTCCTCTTTTCATATTTTATTCTTAACCCAGTGATGTCGTTATTAAGCTTTGTGTGTTCGTATTCAATGAACATGCTCAGCTAAATTTTATAGTTAGGACGAACGATGTAGCCTAGTTTGATTATTTAATTTCAATTATGATTTTGTATTGATTTTTTATCGTTGCTTTGAGTGTTTTTATAAATTTGGTTCGTTTATGAGTTGTTAGTAAATTCGTGTTGAAATCGTAAAATACCAATTTAGATCCAGCGATAAAAATTAAAAGTTTATGTATGTAAGAGATGGAGATGTGATCTTATAATTTGTGGGATCATGTGTGAATTGTTTGTGATTGAATGCACTTAGATTTTTCATTATTTATATATCTCTACAATAATATAAGAGCCTTAAAATTTTTACTGTTCATTTTTTCGTCCTACACGCCGTCGTTTTACAACTTCTTTTTACAACGTTATTTTGTAATATTTTTCAAGCTGCTTTTGAAGCTTAGCGGTCTTTTATTGACTATAAGGATTACAATTGAAATTACATTAGAATTCAGTTGAAATTCAGATTCATAAAGGAGGAGTTTTGTCTTTTTACAACTTCAATCTTAATTTGTTTTATTCTCTATTACTTTTCAAGTTTTGGGAGCTGGGAGCTGAGTTTTGAAAGATATCCTACAGTTAAGATTTGTAGGTATTAGTACAACAGTTTGAATTTTTAGTGTTAATTGGAAGTATTATTACAACAATTTTGAAGGTGCAGTTGTTGTCTACCTTTTACAATTATCATTGATTTTTTACCTATTTCATTTTGATTCTTGTAAATTGAAATATATGGTTGCCATGGAAGTGTAGCTCGGCAACCACAGATGCTCGGCAACCACACACACTGTGGTTGCCGAAAAAGTCGAGATTCTCGGCAACCATACTGTGGTTGCCGAGCATGTAAAGCATCTCGGCAACCACAATGTGGTTGCCGAGATGCTTGGCAGCCACAGGGCAATCACAGTGTCTATGGTTGTTGAGATGCTATGCTAGCTTGGCAACTACATGTGGTGGTTGTAGGCTACCAAACTGTGGTTACTGTGATTTCTGTGATTCCCTAGGTTCAGGGTAGTTCAAGTTTATCAACAAGCAAGTATTTATTAAATTTATATATTATATATTCAAATTTTTTTCAATATACATTATAATATTGAATTTCTATTTTGTAGTTGATAATCAAAGAATGGTTGATGAAGGTGATATAGCTGTTGAGGAACTTGATATAGTTGATGATGATATATTAAATAACAATTATAATATTACACAATATGGTAAATATGTTGATATACAAAATATTCCCACAAAAACTCATATATTAACACCACCAACAATTTGTAGGTACTGTAAAGCTATAAAATTTGAGAAAGAAACTAAAGGTTTTTGTTGTTGCGATGGTAAAGTGAAATTGAAAATAAATTCTTGTCCTAATGAATTGTATCAACTATATATTACCAATTCCAATGAATCCTTACATTTTAAAAGTAATGTACGCAATTATAATAATCACTTTGCATTTACATCATTTGGGGTAAAATATGATCAAAATTTGGGAAAATCATACAAAGGTATATATACATTTAGAATTCAAGGACAAGTTTATCATTATATAAATTCAATTATACCTACTAATAACAATCCTTCATTTTTACAATTGTACTTTTATGATACTGAAAATGAAGTACAACATAGGTTACAAAAATCAGATAAATTTTGTCAATATATGTTGAATAAATTAATCAATATATTGAAGATTAATCCATATTCAAAATTTTTTCGTTCATTAAGTAGTGTTGATTCTTTAGAATTATGTAAAATACAAATTAGATGTGATGCAGGATTTGATCAAAGAGTATACAATACACCTTCAGCATCACAAGTGGCTGCGATATGGGTTGATGAAGATCCTTCTATTATCACTAACACTAGATCAAGATATATATTAATACATTGTCATTCTGATAGTATACATAAAATACATTACTATTTTGGTTGTTATGATCCACTTCAATATCCATTATTATTTCCTTATGGTGAATATGGATGGCATGAAGGTATCCAAAAGTATAGTCTAAACAATGTTGATTCTTATAATATTGTGAATAATTTGTTAGATATAAATGTTATAAATTCTGCAAATCAATTAATTGAAAACGAGAATTCAGGTTAATATTTTAAACATAGTCTATTATTTTATTTTTATTATGAAACTTTATTAATTTTCTTTATTTCTTTGCAGTTATGAAAAGGCCTAAAAAGAAACTGCAAGTATCTTGCAGGGAATATTATTGTTATAAGTTACATGTAAGACCTACTAATAAGTGCATTTTACTTCATGCTGGAAGACTTTTTCAACAATATGTGGTTGATATGTATGTTAAAATTGAAATAAGTAGATTAGATTATTTTAGAAAAAATCAAAATGAAATACGTGCTGAATTATATCAAGGAATTGTTGATAGTATAGAAAATGGTGAAAATAGAGGTTATAAAATTGGTAGAAAAATTATTTTAACTTCTTCTTTAATTGGTGGCCCCAGAGATATGAAAAAAAGATATATGGATGCAATGGCTTTGGTTCAAAGGTTTGGAAAACCGGATATATTTTTAACAATAAATTGAAATTCAAATTGGGATGAAATAAAAAATGAGTTGAAATATAATGATATTAGTCAAAATAGACCCGATTTGATTACTCGTATATTTAGAGCAAAATTGGAAGAATTAAAAATTGATTTATTTCAAAGACATATTTTCGGTGAAGTTGCTGCGTATATTTATGTAATAGAATTCCAAAAAAGAGGCCTTCCACATGCACATTTTTTGTTAATTCTAAAACAAAATTGTAAAGTTAATAACACAGATTTAATTGATGAAATCGTTTCATGTGAAATACCTAATAAAAATCATAACTCTCATTTACATTCTGTTGTAATTAAACATATGATTCATGGTCATTGTGGTATACTAAATCCTAACAATATTTGTATGAATAAAGATGGAAAGTGTAAAAATAAATATCCAAAAGAATTTATTACAAAAACTTTTCTTGGAGAAAATTGTTACCCAAATTATAGACGTTCCAATACTTATGAAACAATTACTATTAGAGGTAGTTTATTAGATAATAGATGGGTTGTGCCTTATAATCCATATTTATGTGCAAAATATGATTGTCATATCAATGTATAAATATGTTCAACTGTAAAAGCAGTAAAATATTTATATAAATATGTATACAAAGGACATGATAGGGTAAATTTTTGTGTATATAATAATACAAATAATGTCGATGAAATTGAAAGATATCAATCTGCTAGATGGATATCTCCACTTGAAGCTCTTTGGAGAATATATGAATTTATTTTATCTGAAATTTTTTCTTCAGTTATATCGTTACAATTACATCTTGAAAATAACCATTTAGTAACATATAAAGATTCTGAAAATTTGTTAAATATTATTGATACAAATTATAGAAAAATAACAATGTTAACTGAATTTTTTAGAATGAATACGTGCAATGAGTTCGCAAATACATTATTGTATAGAGAATTTCTCCAGTATTTTGTATGGAATACACAAGGTAAAATATGGACAAAAAGAAAACGTGGAAATGTAATTGGAAGATTAGTTTCAACTAACTTAGTTGAAGGTGAAAGATACTATTTACGAATTTTGCTTAATCATATTAGGGGACCAACATCTTATGCAAGTCTAAAAATAGTAAATGGTATTTCTATGCAATCTTTTCGTGAAGCAGCTGTTGCACATGGCTTACTAAATGGTAATAATTATTGTGAAATGTGTTTGGAAGAAGCTATTGCTTATGAAATGCCTTCTTCTTTAAGACGTTTATTTGCTACAATATTAACTCTATGTGGACCTGATGATCCAAAAGCATTGTGGATTAAATTTGGTAACTTTATGTATGAGGACTATGTCAATGAAGGTTTATCTATTATAAATGCTGAAATTCAAGCTTTACATTATATCAATCATATATTAGAAGTAAGTGGTAAAAACATAAATGAATATTCTGTTGTACCGTTTCAAATAACTATGGGAGAAGAAGAAAGATTAGCTAATATTGTTAGCGAAGAGATGGCAAATAATGTAATTGGAAGTAATGATATGTTATATACAAATATGTTAAATAAAGAACAAAAAATAGCTTATGATGAAATTGTGGAACATGTTTTAAACAGGAAACCTGAAATGTTTTTCATAGATGGACCAGGTGGTACAGGTAAAACATTTTTATATAAAGCCTTACTGACATTTGTTAGATCCAAAAATCTTATAGCATTGGCTACTACTTCTTCTGGAGTTGCAGCTTCTTTGTTACCTGGAGCACGAACTGCACATTCAAGATTTAAAATTCTTTTAGAAATAAATAGTGATATTACATGTTCTGTTAGTAAACAATCTGCATTAGCAGATTTGTTTCGAATGACTAATTTAATCATTTGGGATGAGGCACCAATGATGCATCGTTATGCAGTTGAAGCTGTTGACAACATGTTAAAAGATATTAATGAAAGTAATTTACCATTCGGTGGGAAAATTGTTGTTCTAGGTGGAAATTTTAGACAAGTTCTACCAGTTGTTCAAAAAGGGAACAAAGAGAAAATATTATTAGCAAGTTTAGTTCATTCTAGCTTATGGCTACATTTTAGAAAATTTCAATTAGTCCAAAATATGAGAGCACAATTAGATCCATTATTTTCTCAGTTGTTACTTAATATTGGTGATGGGATTGAGATTGAACATACATGTGGTATGATTAAGCTTCCTAATGAAATAATTATACCATTTGAAGAAGAATACAAATCTTTAAAAAATTTAATTCACATTGTATTTCCCAATTTAAAACATTATATTACAAATTTAGATACAATGATTAATAGTGTTATTTTAACTCCAAAAAATGAATGTGTTGATTTAATAAACAATATTTTACTTAAAGAATTACCTGGTGAAACATGTACATATTATAGTTATGATGAAACATTGGAACAAATAGATCAAAGTATTCATGAAGATTTTTTAAATACTTTAACTCCAAATTGTATTCCACCACATGAACTTATATTAAAAAAAAATTGTCCTGTTATATTACTTAGAAATATTAACCCTTCAGAAGGATTATGTAATAGAACAAGATTAGTTTGTCGATCATTTGAACGTAATGTTATTCATGCTGAAAGGAAAACATGTTTTCTTACCAAGAATTCCATTTATACCACTTCAAAGTGATAAAAATTCATTTCCTTTTAAAAGAACACAATTTCCTATTCGTCCATGCTTTGCAATGACAATAAATAAAGCTCAAGGACAAACTCTAGATTTTGTTGGTTTATATCTTTCCGAATCTGTATTTTCACATGGACAATTATATGTGGCATTATCTAGAGCTAAAACAATTAGTTCTATTAAAGTGTTGATAAAACCAGTTGAGAATTCACATTTACATTTAAGGTGTACAAAAAATGTTGTCTATAAAGAAATTTTAGCTTTAGTGAATTTATAGTGTCATTATTGTTATTTTTTAGTAGTTGTTTAATTATGTTTCACTTTGTGCCTCCTATTAATTTACAACATTCTATTTGTAATGATTATTCTTTAGTTTTCCCAAATATTTCATTTTAGTGTATATTAGTCATTACTATATTCATAAATAAGGTATAAATAATTTAATTAACTTATTACGTTAAAATGACTCTTTCTTTTAATAAAATAATCTCATGTGTATTTATCATTTTTTTTTCTTGCAGAAAATTAAGAAGTCCAAGAAGTGATTATGGATCCCACACATTTTCTAATTCTTTTCTTTCACAAATATGACATAATGCTTTTATTTATATCATCTTTCATATTGTAATATGATATTGTAAGGATTTCTGGAACATTAATATATTAATACTCAATTATTTGAACTGGTACTATACTTTTTATATCTGTGCTTAATGCTGACATTGTTTTTTAAATATTTGTATTCTTGTTCCAATAGTTAGTGCATTGTACCAATTGTTTATTCAAAATAGGAAATGTAAAGGATTGAAACTATAAATATCTATTTGGCCAAATTAGTTTTTTTTTTTTTTTTTTGTGCTGATTATGCACCCAATGAAGAATGATGAAACTATACGTATACGTATAGCTCTTCGCTACAACTTTTCTTTTTCACATATTTTTAAAATTTACAAATATATATTTTTTACTAATAAAAATTGATACTGATACAAATAAATACACCTAATTTTTTTTAATATATAGAGAATTCAAAATTACCTACACAACAATCTTATAATTATTATGTATGGATATAGAATTTTTTTTTCCTGTAGTACTTTTTTTATTAAAATTTATACATTTTCGAAATTTTTTTTCATGTCTTTAACGGATGAAATTTTATTTATTACTATTTTAATACTATTAGATTACTATTATGATATGATGTAATGTATATCTTTAATTCTTACTATTACTGCAGCAGCCGTAAAATTCTTAGGGTATTTAATTATTACAACTTAAATTTGTCAGTATTTCATGTATATCTTTTAGTTAAATGAATCATAATAATGAATGTATATCTTGTTCTTTGATAGTTAACAAAAAAAATGATTATTAGATAAAGAGAACAATATGTTACAAATGTAATTCAACAACTTTAATTATTTTTGGTCAGTAGTATTCATTAAATTTTTTTCCCATTTAGTTGTTTTTCTAAATTTCACAAATATATATATTCTTACTAATAAAAAGTTGAATAATAACTTAATTTTTTTTCCTATAATATTAAACACAACAACATCCATTAGTCACTATTGTGATACAGTGAGTAATAATACATACTTTGTTTACTCGTATTATTATGTAGCTATGCTAAACATTAGATTATGCTACTAGCTATAAAAGTTTTTGATTGCTACTCTGGATAAACTACATCCTCTAATTTTAAATCAAATTCATGTAGCTGTTATGATTGCTAATTTGTATACAATTTAATTATATATTTTATTTTCTAGATATGTCTATCTTTTTTTTTTTATTAATAAGAAATAAAAGTAATACAAAATTTTTAATATAACAACTGATACAATTACAGTTACTTATCAATGGTTCCTAGCTACATCCACAACTGTTGCCTAGATGGCTCAACAACTACATATTTGCTGAGGCACCCAGTATAGTTGCTGAGCCAGCAATAGTTTGTTTGATAACTGGGGTGGTTACACAGCCACTTTCAAATTCCAGCACTTTGTAATCATCCATTGAATTTACACTTTCTCCATCTTTTATTACATGTCATTCACATATCTTTTAGGCCAAATTGAAATTATGACTCTCTGCTCTAAAACTATAGATTAGTATTGCTACTATTTGATTGCTGCATCTTTCATCTATATCTCTGGTTCTTACTGCTTGGTAGGGTATTTAATTATTGAAGTCTAGATTGTCAGTATTTAATGTATATCTCGGTTCTTTGATTCAAAATGAATATTGAATATATATCTTTGAAAATAAATTATAAAATTTTGTGCTTATTAGGGTGCTTCTCTTACTCTTTTTTTTCACAGATTACCTCTTAGAATTTGAGAATAAATTTAATGACTAATAGATTATCAAACTATTAACTATTTTTTTATTTTCTTTTCTCTGTTAATTTTCTAATATTTATAAATATATATATAAAAACATAATTTGTTTTTCTTATAATATTATTTTAAATAAAATCTGTGATTTTCACAACATAACAACAATACTTTCTACAATAATACATACTTTGTTTACTCATATTATTACTACTGTATGCTAAGCATTAAATTATGCTGGCACCTATAAATGTTTTTGATTACTGCTGCCATGTAGCTGTTATCAACATTTATGGCAATGTCTTAGTCTACAATGTCTTAGTCTATACCGACTTAAAGAATGGTTAATCAAGATTATTATAAAAAGATTGCAAATTAGAGTAATATCAATCTTTTTTCTACATATATTCCTTAGCCACCAGTATACAAAATGAGTTTTTATCATTTTACTACATCGTTGCTGAGATTGCTCTAAGGAAAGAAATTTTTTTTTTTTTTAAACTACAACTGGTTGTCGAGATTGTTCGGCAACCATCTTTGGTTGCCGAGGTTCCTCGGCAACCACATTTGGTTGCCGAGCCACCTCGGCAACCAAACGTAGTTGCCAAGGAACCTCGGAAACCACAACGATGCAACCTTGGCAACCACATTTGATTGTCAAAGTTGCAGCTTTGGCAACCAAAGGTGTATCCCAATCCACCAATCTCCAATAAAAAACTTCCCCGCAATGAAATGAACAGACCAATGGAGGGAAAAGAAGTAGAAATGCTCACACTTGCATCTTGCTAAGTTAATTGATACTGTACATAAATAACACTAGATAGATACCAGTGAATCTAGATATTAGAATTTCCTTATAGTAACAGAATAAAAATTTGGTCTGGACTTAGAATACCAAGGCTTGCCAATGTTCTATTTCTTAGGCTTCCATTTATTTGTACATATATGACTGCCACTAAAGATATATCAGCTACTAATTAATTACCACAAAAGAGATGTCCTACAAAAAGGTAATTTACAAACCAATAAAAAAAGATTCACTATTTTCCTTGGTTCTGCTATTTGTTTTATCCTTTTATTAAAGAAATAAGTAGTATAACATCCTATTAAAGTCACGGGAACAGTATTACAATCCAAAAGGCAGTTGAATCACGACTAATAGCTTTTAGTTTAAAACTAGGGAACAACCATAATTCCCATATGGTTTATATAACCAATATTCACTTCCAAATAAATTTTTCTTTTCATCTATATTTTTAACAAAATCAATCATAACCTATTTAACTCTAAGAGTATACTTTTTAAGAACCTGAACTAAGTTTACTATATTTGTTTCATTTTCCAGATTAATGCCTCTATCTATATTTCTCTATAAATACCTCTTCAATAAATCAAATACTCTTATCACTCACTCAATTACTTAGCTAAATTTTCTTACATGTCCTTCCAATTCTCTTCATTATCTCTATAAATATAACAAAATTGTAACCACTATTGCAAAATCTTAAAATGAGTAAAGAGTTTCAATTGATTAGTAATGTTTCTCCAGGAAGTAGTGGATGGACAGTCAAAGTTGTAGTTGCTGAAAAATTTTCTCCCAGAATTGCTCAAAAAAGTCCAACCAAATATCAAAATTTGATTCTTATGGACACAGAGGTAAATATTACTGCATTATATCTTTCACTTCTTATATCATCAAAATTATTAATTTTTCAAATTCTTTTTATGCACCAGGGATCAACGGTTCAAGCAACTTTATATGGTCAAAATATTACAGCTTTTCAAGATCAATTAACATTAGGAAATACTTATTTGGTATCAAATGCAATGGTTAAAATAACAAACCCAACGTACATGGCAAAATCTGGAGAAGTGCAGTAGATAATTTCAGGAAGAACAAGAATACGCAAAGTTGAAGAAAATAATAGCAATCTGATAATGTCTACTTATACCTTTACTGATTTTGAAGATTTCCCCAACTATATGGATTCTAACATAGATATAAGTAAGTCAATAATACTGTTTTCTACACATTACACTAAACTTTTGAATGCTAATATACATTTTTATTACTTTTTTGTTTTTTACAGGCGTTGCTGGGATGATAATTGATATAAAACCTAGAAGGATTATTCAAACACGATATGGAAAAGAATGTCAAGTGCAAGATTTAGTATTGATAAACAAAAAGTATGACATCCATATTTATTCCACTCCATACACATTTCTTTTTATATAATAGCTATATAATTTGTTTTAATTACAAGTTTGACATACTATTCTTTTACAAATAATAGGTTCGACACGATTCTGTTAACCATGTGGGAAACCTTTGTGGATAACGAATGCAAATACATATCTCAAAATTTGAAAAGAAAACCTGTTCTAATTGGAAAGCACCTCAAAGTAACCTCATTCAATGGTAATTCATCATCTTCTATAAACCTATTATTATTATCTTTGCATAACTATTAATTTATTCCATTTATATTTTAATGTACATGTTTATCATTATCCACAAAAGCAGACACCTCTTTCTTCATAGATGGAGATTTTGAAATTGTAGAAGAATTCAAATCTTGGTAAATGTATATTAATTAGTTGTTTATCTATTACACATTTCACTTCAAGTTATAACTTATGTATTTTTGTGTACATAGGAGACATACTAATTGTGAACTGATTGATGAAATTGTATGTGACAAATATTATTTAAATTTAACACCATCAAAGCTATCTTCCAAGCTTTGTATTCCAACTGATGAGAAAGACTTCACAGAAATCAAGAATATTCAAGGGCTGAAAACTGTGGTACAACTCTCTATACTTTAAATAATTGTACAAATTTTAAAAATTGTTCTATAGTGAATATAATAACTTATTTATATATTGTTATATTGACAGAAACAATTTTTCTGGATAAAAGAGAAGGCATCTGTTACAGTTTTGAATCAAACTTGTTAGTATATGAGTTGCAACAATTGCAACAAAATTTCAAGCGAAAATTATGGTGACATATACCATTGTGTGTTTTGTAAATGTCTTGAAGCTCAAGCAATACCAAGGTAATCATAACCAAATTAAATATTTTTAAACTTTTATTTACATTAATTTACATATTCTATTTAAATTTCATAACATAAATTTATTTTGTTTTTTCTTATAGAGCTAAGGTATACATGCAATTGATGGACTCTACTGGATACATTAACGCTACAGCTATTGGAAATCCAGCAGAATATTTCTTGCAATCAACTGCTCAAATTATGATGGAACAGCCATTGGTATTTCTTTTTCTTTTACTTTAATTTTACACTCATTTATTTCACAACTTATCAAATTTTATATTAACAGACATATATGAGGTTATCTATGGATGAAGATGAGATATTTTATGTAAAGGCTATACAACAGCAGTCGTTACAACAATAGTCGTCTCCTCAGTGCAAATATGAAATCCTTTTTATTATCAATGCATCAGAAGTAGAAAAAATAAACAAAGACAAAGACAAAGACAAAGACAAAGACAAAGGAAAAGCTCCGGTTGAGGATATAGGTGAACCTATAAGCTTCCTGGAACGAACAGCAAAAAGATCTTTGTTTCATTTGGATGATGCACCAATTACTAAGAAGAAATTCAACAGCTGTGCAGTTGACGAGGCCAAAAAAAACCAATGAGTTTTCAAACCATCTTAACTAAACAATGTTCAACTTTCAATTAAGATGTGTTTTAAATATTTTGGGTTTATCTTTTGTTATTGTAATTATATGATGTAGCTCTAACTATAAGATAAATATAAGAGCAGTTATTATTTTGGTTATGATATTTGTTACTTAATTAACTTTTTCAAATTCAACTCTACTAAATCATCTTTTTTCATTGCTCAAGGAAAAAGAGGCGATGAAATTTAATTGACAAGATCTGGACAACCTTTTTTGTTTACTAAATAGGCAACTATGAGTTTGTACTTCATTGAAGAAATTCTTGGCAACCAAACAAAGTCTGATTACAATTTCGGCAGCCTTCTATCATTAATTAATCTGTAACTACTTTTTAAGTTATTTTGTGAAATTGTTTACTAAATGTTATTACTTAAAAGCATCTTTTGTTAGAATTTGAATGTTCTTTGGTCCTAAAAAAAACTCAAAAATTGTAACTTTTATTCTCTAAAGCTTCGTAACCAAGTATGGGTTACTATGATTAAATTTTGTGAACTGTATGAAGAAATTAGCAAATTGTTAGTTGATATGGTAACAAGAGGTTTCAGAAGATCAATAAGAGCTCGTTAATGTAATGCTTAATAAAAGGCGTTCAGGATTTATTTTCATGTGCTTCTTTGCAAAGGTTCAAATATTAGTTTTCCATATAGTTAAAATGCTAAGTTAACATTTTTTTCTAAAGTTTCCACGAGAAAAAAAAAATTTTTGATTAAAAAAATTGGGAAAAATTAATCTAATTTTTGTAACCTATGTTTTTCAGTATCATAAAAGTACAATTATAAATAAAGGATTGTTATAAAAATAAACATTTCTGGACTATATATAAACATTTGATGGCTCGGCAATCAAAATTAAAAAAAAAAAATTAAAAAGGGATTGCCGAGATGGCTCGGCAATCCAATTTGATTAACGAGCCACCTCGGCAATCAAATCTTTTGGAAAGTCGCTTGTAGCATAGAAAGCCTTTGTCCACCACAAGTTTCTTCTCCCCAAGTGGTACCAGGTAGTTCAGTGTTTAGATTTCATTGTCTGGATTTCTTCATGGAAAAATGGCCTTAAAGCTTTAAATGTACAGAATACATTACAGTATCATGCAAAAAATGGCAAGGTATTGATTTAAGGCAAAGCTTTTCCATAACGAGTATTTCTGGACTGTATATAAACATTTCTGGACTGTGTATAAACATTTGATACCTCGGTAATCAAAAGTAAAAAAAAAAAAAAAAAATTTTTTTTTGACTGGATTGCTGAGATGGCTCGGCAACCAAAATTGGTTGTCGAGACAGCTCGGCAACCAAAATTCGTTGCCGAGCCAGCTCGGCAACCAGGTTTGGTTGCCGAGAAATCTCGGCAACCAATTGAGGTTGCCGAGACATCTTGTCAACCACATTAGTTTCCTGTCTCGGAAATGAAGTATCTTTGCTCGGCACCTATATTCACTGTTCATGTTTTGGTAATTGTATAGCTCATTTTTATAGAATATAAGCTTGAAGAATTTACCCATTTCTTCATAAATACATTTGTTATTTAATTGGCTTTCGGAATTTAAATTTCAGCAACTTATTGTTGTTATTGCTCAAAAAATCTTTTCCATATTGAGCTCGTTAATGTAATGCTTCATAAAAGGCGTTTAGGATTTATTTTCATGTGCTTCTTTGCAAACGTTCAAATATTAGTTTTTCATATAGTTAAAATGCTAAGTTAACATTTTTTTCTAAAGTTTCCACAAGAAAAAATTTTTTTTTGATTAACAAAATTGGGAAAAATTAATCTAATTTTTGTAACCTATAAAAGTACAATTGTACAAATAAAGGATTGTTATAAAAATAAACATTTGATAGCTCGGCAATCAAAAGTAAAAAAAAAAAAAAAAAAACAACATTTTTAAAGGGATTGCCGAGATGGCTAGGCAATCCAATTTGATTGCCGAGCCACATCGGCAATCAAATCTTTTGGAAAGTCGCTTGTAGCATAGAAAGTCTTTGTCCACCACAAGTTTCTTCTCCCCAAGTGGTACCAGGTAGTTCAGTGTTTGGATTTCATTGTCTGGATTTCTTCATAGAAAAATGGCCTTAAAGCTTTAAATGTACAGAATACATTACAGTATCATGCAAAAAATGGCAGGGTATTGATTTGAGGCAAAGCTTTTCCATAACGAGCATGCATTTCTGGACTGTATATAAACATTTGATGCCTCGGCAATCAAAAGTAAAAAAAAAAAAATATTTTAACTGGGTTTCCGAGATGTCTCGGCAACCAAAATTGGTTGCCGAGACATCTTGTTAACCACATTTTAGTTTCCTGTCTAAAAAAAAATTATCTTTGCTCGGCACCTATATTCATTGTTCATGTTTTGGTAATTGTATAGCTCTTTTTTATAGAATATAAGCTTCAATAATTTACCCATTTCTTCATAAATACATTTTTTATTTAATTGGCTTCTTGGAATTTAAATTTCAGCCACTTATTGTTGTTATTGCTCAAAAAATCTTTCCCATATTGAGTTCGTTAATGTAATGCTTGATAAAAGGCGTTCATGATTTATTTTCATGTACTTCTTTGCAAACGTTCAAATATTAGTTTTTCATATAGTTAAAATGCTAAGTTAACATTTTTTTCTAAAGTTTCCAAAAGAAAAAAAAAAAATTTTTATTAAAAAAATTGGGAAAAATTAATCTAATTTTTGTAACTTATTTACAATTATAAAAATAAAGGATTGTTATAAAAATAAACATTTCTGGACTATATATAAACATTTGATGGCTCGGCAATCAAAAGTAAAAAAAAAAAAAAAATTAAAGGGATTGCCGAGATGGCTCGGCAATCCAATTTGATTACCGAGCCACCTCGATAGAAAGCCTTTGTCTACCACAAGTTTCTTCTCCCCAAGTGGTACCAGGTAATTCAGTGTTTGGATTTCATTCTCTGGATCTCTTCATAGAAAAATGGCCTTAAACCTTTAAATGTACAGAATACATTACAGTATCATGCAAAAAATGGAGAGGTATTGATTTGAGGCAAATGTTTTCCATAACGAGTATTTCTGGACTGTAGATAAACATTTAATGCCTCGACAATCAAAAGTAAAAAAAAAAAAAAAAAAAAAAAATTTCTGGATTGCCGAGCTGGCTCGGCAACCAAAATGTGGTTGACAAGACAATTGAGGTTGCCGAAACATCTTGTCAACCACATTTTGGTTTCTTGTCTCGGAAATGACGTATCTTTACTCGGCACCTATATTCATTGTTCATGTTTTGGTAATTGTATAGCTCATTTTTATAGAATATAAGCTTCAAGAATTTACCCATTTCTTCATAAATACATTTGTTATTTAATTGGCTTCTTGGAATTTAAATTTCAGCCACTTATTGTTGTTATTGCTCAAAAAATCTTTCTCATATCCCTGTATGTCATTTCTTAAAACAACCTGTTAAATTTGGATAATCTATATTTCTGTGCATATATTAACACAAGCTCAACAACATTGCCAAGATTAGATAAAAAATTCAAGTCAATTGAAAATATAAATAAAAGGAAACGATTTACAGTTATTGTGTCTGAAAATACCATTACATGAATCAAGGTAAATTTAGTTAAAAATCTAGGTAAATTTGAATGCTATTTAGTTAAAAGATCTGGATAACCTTATTTTTTTTACTAAATTATTAACCATATTTGGACTATGTACTAACTACGTTCACTGTAAGCAACCAAACCAAGTGTTGTTGCTGAGATTCTTTGCAACCTTCTTTAGTAGCCCCAAATTTAAGCTGTAATTATTTTATGAAGTTATTATTTTAAATACGTGAAAATATTTGTTAAAATTTAAATATGCTTTAGTCCTCCCAAAAACTTAGATAATTTTTATTACTTAAAGCTTGGTAACCAAGTATGGGTTATGGAAGCTGAATCTTGGTAACCCATATCTGCCCTCCAATCAACAAAAGAGTTTCGGAGAAGAAATTTCTAAGTAGCCAACAACTGTTACCAAGACATCTAGACACCCAAAACCAGTGACCAAATTGGCTCGGCACCCACAGGTAGTTGCCGAGCCTCAGCAACAACAAGTGGTTGCCGAGCTGTCTCGGCAACCACATTTTTGGTTGCCGAGATCTCGGCAACCAATTGTGGTTGCCGAGAAACCTCGGCCACCATATTTTGTGTTGACAGATTGCGAAAAACCTGTATTTGTTCATCTTTTCTATAGCTTAATTTTAGAAAAATAGTCTTAAGCAGTTTTCTCGTTATTTATTTACACATATAAAACCTGCTTTGTCAATTTCTCAAAAAATCGAACACAATTGCTAAATTTATGGACAATTGATATTTCTCCAGTAGTTCAATCACTTATTGTAAGCAAATATAAATTACAGCTTACTACCCAACAAAAAATCTAAGTAAATTGAAAATAAAAATAAAATTCAACTGAGTACAATTGTTGTGTCTTGCTAAAATTACCAGTACATCAATTCGAAACTTACAAAGTAAATTTAATTAACCAAACAAAAACCCTTTTATTCAATCAAATCAAATTACATTGTTTAATACCAATTATAAATATACAATTTCACTTTATTAAACATCTCTTTGATATGGAATAAAAAACAACTCCTTATTAAAAAAATCAAGCATCATTTTATACCTATAAATAGGTATTTTGTCCACTCTAACTGCATCCAACGTTAGTCCAGCTAATAGACACTCAACATACTTCATCACAAATATGCCACTGTCACTGTAAATAATATTTTTAAAACATTAGTAATTATACATAACTATTATTAGGAATAAAATAAATTATTTAAACTAATTACTAATTACCTGTATCTTTCAAGTTGATGTATATCAGTAATGGGTTTCCTCCAGTATTCCAAACACTCATTTATGTTTGTACCAAGTTCTGGCACATACCTCCGAATCACATCTGGAAGACCTCCAATAATAGGAAGTGCAGCGACATATATGGATGCATCATCAGCTGATTTTTGATAATTATCAAACACTGTGAGCTTCCACCTCTTCAAATCCACATGGAACAACACCCAATATTTGTTGCCCACAAGATATGGCCACAGTAAATAATTACATTCCTTCCATTTTTTGCCAAAATTTTTAGGAAAATAACCATTTACGTATCCCATCACACTATTATCAAGGGAAGAAGAAGAAGAAGAAGAAGCAGCATGTTGTACAAATTGCCCTCTTGGATCCAAACATTTAACTCTAAGTTCAATCATAAGCGATCCAAAACCAGAATCCAAGACTGCATACTTATCTGAAAATATGTCCTGAAAATTTCTGCTTCTTGCTCTGATCAACATCAATGCAGCATCCATATCCTTTTCATACAATACAAACAACAACATAGGACATTATATTCTTATATATACTAACATTAAAAAATATACTTAATCTACTTCAGAAGTTAAAAAATATAATTAATCTTTACCTCAGAGTTGAGTGAAAATTCAGGATTCCCAAGATTCATGAGCTTCTCTTTATTCAAAGTATAGCCCCCATGCAATCTTATAACATCACTACAAAAAATTACAAATATGTATTTAGAAAAATGGATAAGTTAAATAATTATATCAAATATTATAACTTACCGAGTTTTTACGCGATGGGTCCAACTAGCAAAATCACTTTCTATTTTTTTATCTATGTCGCACAAAATTGGAATGAACGCATCTTCAGTCGATGTCTCCCCTACATCAGTACGTTCTATTTCATTTCCACCAGCACCACTACCAGCACCACCAGGTTTTTGAACATTCATCCCTTCAAACATCCTCTGGATTTGTCCAAAAGAATTTTGGAACTCATCCCGCAAACCACCAAATAAGCTACTCTATTCACCCCGAAATGAGTCAAATTTCCTATCTATATATTGCTGCATTTCTTTCACATCACTATTGGGTTGTAACTCATCTAAACGCAGCAACAGGTCATCTCTTGTGTTATCAATGTAAGATCTTTGCTCATCCAATCGGGTATCAAAATAAGTTCTCTGTTCATCGAACATAGAACTCAAATTTTCATAGGTGACATAATCAGAGTAGTTGTAACCTGAAGTTGAAGGCCCTTGAGAAGTCTCAGGAATATTTTGTTGTTCATTATAGTAGTCCATATAAGTAACATTTCTTAGAGGCCAGTTATCATTCGGTAACTCGTTACTTATATAAGGGGACCAACTATTATCAAAATTTTTATCTAACTCTGGTTGAGCTGGTGGTATATTTCCCTCATTCTTTTCTTCCTAATCCACTTCCTCTTCAACCTCATCGACATGTTCTCCCCCATACTCAAACTGATCCACAATAGGATCAAAACGAATATCTGCTGTATCATCTACTAAAACCATTGTATATACATATGCTTGTTCTAATTCTTCTTCTGTTGGTAATAGTATTGGCATAGCAACAATCTGCAAATACATATTATTAAATAACAATAATACATAAAATCACTAAAAATATATATTCACAGCACAAAATATACTAATATGTGTGGAGTTCAAAAAGTCACAAACATCTTTTCTTTCTATTTTTTCAAGGATGTCCCAACTCAAAATACGTGGGAACCTATTTTGCAATTTAGCCTCAAAATTTTCACCAATTTGTGGGCATGCCTCATATATCCATAACTGTAAAAATATAAATAAAATCAATATATATTAAATAGTACAATACTATTAAATTTAAATACAATTAGTAATCTAAAAAATTACTAACCTGGAATATTGTAGCACAACCATATATAGTATAGGGCATAATACTACCATTCATGGCCCTAGCTGCCAAACGTTCCCATGATTTAATCAGTGAGCGGAGGAGTATAAAAAAGGAATGCCTTCCCCATGGATAATCATAACACACCTCTAAATTATCAACTAATGATAATGTTTGTACATTTATTTTCTTCCTTTCCATGGGCTTAAAAAATCCTTTAATAAGTAAGGCTAACCCTAGCTTATACTTATCGTTTTCTTCTCCACAATTCAAGAAAGCATTCTCCAATTGATTCAAAGATATCTATGAGGCATTATTAAAATACCTCCTTCTAAGTCTATGTTTACCTAAAGTACTATAAATAGACATAGTCTCACAAGTGTTATGACATAGCAATCCAGATATCAAACAATACTCTTGCAGTCCAAATCTCACTAATTAATTATCTACTTTAAACCAAGCTTCATTCCCCTTATTTGTATGTACCATATTAAAAAGAAATTGATGTACTAATTTACCACTGAATCGCATTCTTCTATTGTGTAACTCTTCTAAATAAGAAAAGCAACTATTCCTAAATTCATTCAACTGGTCCTCATTATAATTTCCAATCACAACCTGTACATATCTAAAATTACTAATCTGTGTAAGCTTTCCGGCAAATCTAACATTTTCATCAACAACGTATTGTACATCCATATCTGCAAAAAAAAAAAAATTACGTATAAATAATTATGAAATATATTTCAGTTACTATTAGAACATATTTACAAAACAATGAACCACTGCAATGTCTTAGTCTATACCATATAACTTAAAGAATGGTTACTCAACATTATTACAAAAAAATTACAAATTAAAGTAATATCAATCTTTTTGGTACATATATTCCTTAGCCAACACCAGTATATAGTATACAAAATAAAAATAAGAATTTATTCATTTTACTACATAATTACCAAGATTACTCTAAGGAAAGAAAAAAATTTTTTTTTTTTGCACTATACCTGGTTGCCGAGGAACCTCGGCAACCACCGTTGGTTGCCGAGATTGCTCGGCAACCATATTTGGTTGCCGATCAACCTCGGCGACCAGCGGTTCATCGCCGAGCAACTCGGGTTGCCGGGTTTCTCGGCAACCAATCTATTACCCAAGTTTTTAAAATGTATATTTTAATATTTTCAACATATTCAAAATCAATATATTACATAATAAATCATCATTAACAAATCAAATTCACATACCTGTAATGTTGTAATGTACTGTTTTACAATCAAAGAAGGGAAAGAAAATCGATGAAAGGAGAAGACAATGAAAACAATGAAAGGATAAGATAGAGAAAAGAGAAGAAGGACAAAAGATAGAGAAGAAAAGAGAAATATCGGAGAGAGAAAGAGGGATAAAGAAAGTTGCACAAAGAAACAAAATGTATTCAATGCAAAACAACAAAATGCATTCAATTTATTATTTTGGTTGGTAGTGTGATAGAGTAGGTAGATAGATAGATAGTATGGTAGAGTAGATAGATAAAGTAGATAGAGTAACATGGGTAGGTTGAATTCAAGTTGTTATTTTTTTTCCCACTTTGGTTTGATTGCCGAGCTATCTCGGCAATCACTTTATAATTTTTTTTTTTGGGGTCAAATAAAATAGACTAAAAAAAAACCTTGGGAACAGTAAAATAAAATATTTAAATCAAAATTCAAAAAATTAAACACCCAAAATTAAAAAAATTTTTTTCAATTTCAAAAAAAATTTGTGAACTATATAAAGAAATTAACAAATTATTAGTTGATATGGTAACAAGAGATTTCAGAAGATCAATATTAATGTAATGCTTAATAAAAGGCGTTCAGGATTTATTTTCATGTGTTTCTTTGCAAACGTTCAAATATTAGTTTTTCATATAGTTAAAATGCTAAGTTAACATTTTTTTTCTAAAGTTTCCACAAGAAAAAAATTTTTTTTGATTAAAAAAATTGGGAAAAATTAATCTAATAAAGGATTGTTATCATAAAAGTACAATTATAAAAATAAAGGATTGTTATAAAAATAAACATTTTGGACTGTATATAAACATTTGATGGCTCAGCAATCAAAAGTAAAAAAAAAAAAAAATTTTAAAAGGGATTGCCGAGATGGCTCGGCAATCCAATTTGATTACCGAGCCACCTCGGCAATCAAATCTTTTGGAAAGTCGTTGTAGCATAGAAAGTCTTTGTCCACTACAAGTTTCTTCTCCCCAAGTGGTACCAGGTAGTTCAGTGTTTAGATTTCATTGTCTGGATTTCTTCATGGAAAAATGGCCTTATACAGAATACATTACAGTATCATGCAAAAAATGGCAAGGTATTGATTTGAGGCAAAGCTTTTCCATAACGAGTATTTCTGGACTGTATATAAACATTTCTGGACTGTATATAAACATTTAATGCCTCGGCAATCAAAAGTAAAAAAAAAAAAAAAATTGTCTGGATTGCCGAGACATCTTTTCAACCACATTTTGGTTTCCTGTCTCGGAAATGACGTATCTTTACTCCGCACCTATATTCATTGTTCATGTTTTGGTAATTGTATAGCTCATTTTTATAGAATATAAGCTTCAAGAATTTACCCATTTCTTCATAAATACATTTGTTATTTACTTGGCTTCTTGGAATTTAAATTTCAGCCACTTATTGTTGTTATTGCTCAAAAAATCTTTCCCATATCCCTGTATGTCATTTCTGTAAAACAACCTGTTAAATTTAGATAATCTATATTTCTGTGCATATATTAACACAAGCTCAACAACATTGCCAAGATTACACAAAAAATTCAAGTCAATTGAAAATAAAAATAAAACGAAACGATTTACAGTTGTTGTGTCTGAAAATACCATTACATGAATCAAGGTAAATTTAATTAAAAATCTAGGTAAATTTCAATGCTAATTACAGTTTGATTTTACTATTCACGTTTTTTTGTTTTTATCTTTTTTATTTTTTATTTTTATGTGACAACACTATATAAATAAAAGCATTCAACATGCTTAACATAACATAAAAAAGATATAATATGAAACTATTAATTTATTAAACTAATACATACAAACATTTAAACTTCACTCCTAATTGGAAAAAAAAAAGAAGTCCTTATGAAAAAAATCTAACACAAGTTTTCGCCTATAAATATTAATTTTATCACTTACAACAGCATTTAAAGGCAATCCAGCTAAAAAACACTCCACATATTTAATCACAAATAGTCCACTGTCACTGCAAAAACAAAAACAAATAAATATTTGCACAAAAAAAGTAAATAAAATATTATTATAAATAAAAAAAACTTTACTAAATTCAATATATTACCTATATCTCTGGAGCTGTTCTATTTCACTAGGTGATTTTCTCTTATATTGAAAAGATTTTTTCTTCTTAGCAAGCTGTGGCTCATACTTTTGAATAATTTCTGGAATTATTTGAAGGCCTGGGAGAGCATGAATATATCTCTGACTTTCACTATAACACATCTGGTAATTATCAATTAGTGTCAACTTCCAAGCATTTAAATCCACGTGAAAGAGTACCCAATATTTATCATGCATAAGATAAGGCCACAAAAAATGCTCACATTCCTCCCATTTTGAACCATAATATCTAGGAAAAGCACCATATATATATGCTCGCATAGATGCTTCAAAATCAAGTTGATGATGTGCCTTCGCAAAATGACACCGAATAACTTCTCCAAAACAAGTGTCCAATACTCCATACTTTCTTGAAAATATGTTGGGATATTTAAAAGATCTAGCTCTTATCAAATCCATTGCATAGTTCACATCCTATACACAAATATTACTTTATATAACAATGTAATATATATAATGTACATTTAACAAGAATAAAATTCATATAATATATTTACCCATTGCTCCAATGCAGATTGAGACTTATTAATATCTTGTAACCGTCTTTTTGTGAGTTTAGAGGTCACTCCCCATGATATATCAACAACATCTCTACAACATTATAACAAAAAAATTTATTATATCAAACATTATATATTGCATCAATAAATATATCAAATATTATAACTTACCCAGCATTAGCACTGTAAACCCAACTGAGAAAATCGCTCTCTCTGACTTTATTTATATCACATAATAAAGGAACATCTTTATCAAATAAAGTAGCACACTTCCCAGAGGAACAACCTACATTATTTTTCCCAGAATCATTACCAATTTTCTCCACCATCTTTCCTTTAAACATCTGTACACATCTTTCCATCTGTTTCAGCAACTCATTGCTCAATCTATCAAAGTGAGCATTTTGTTCAACTTGTATTGAATTAAATTGAGTATCAATATAACCTTGCATTTCATTATATTTATTACCCATCCTACTAAATTCTAAATTATCAACCCGCTCCAATAACTCCTCTCTTGTTTTAGCAATCACATAATCATTCTTACCTAATTGATCATCAAGATAACATTGTTGCTCAACAAAAAGTGAATTCAGATGCTCATTATTAGCATACTGAGAGTTATATCCTTCAGGAATAGTTTTCTCACCAAAACAATCTATATTACTTACAACATCTTGTGTATACCAATTACTTGTGGGCAATTCATTTGATATATAAGGGGACCAATATTGATGAACACCAACATTTTGAACAGTATCATCTTTTCCTTGACTGTTAAAATCCTCCTTCTCCAATTCATCCCCAGTTTCCACAAATCTTTCATTTTCAGCATTCATACATGTACAAAACAAATTCTTCCTAAACAAATAAACAACAAAAAACTAATATATCAATTACATAAAAACATACAAAAAACAAAATAATAACAAACTATAAAAATATGATACTCTATGCAATAAAATTCACAAAATATATATTAAACAACAAAAAAAATAAAAAATAAAAACACCAAAAAAACCTCTTCATTCTGTAATATTTTTACAAATTTTCAACAACAATTTATTCTTAATCATTAACCATATATTAAAATAATTCATCTCTAATAAAACAACAAAAAATCAAAATAAACATACCTGATAGATTAGTTAAACTACAAGATCAAGATAAAGATGAAGATATAGATTTAGAACTATGCTACAAAACAATAACACAACGAATAAATATAGGATGAATAGAGAGGTAGGTGAAGAAAATAAAAGTTTTGAGAGTTAGGTGAACAAGTAGTAGGTAAATGTATAAAATAAATGTTATTAATTAAGATAAAAACATCTTTCTTAAAGAAACTAAAACTTTCGAAATCAACCTCAACTCTTTTTTATTTTTTTTTTCCCTTTTTTAATAAGCTTTTTTTCAATTGCATAAAAAGTTCAAACTAAATTTCAATAGCTCGGCAATAAGTTACAAATTAATTGAATTTTTATTTTAAACTATCACCATTGTTCTTCAATTGTATTACATCCAATTATTGCATCAGTTTGATGAAATTTCTATTTGGGTATACTACTCTCATTCACCCTCTAATAATTTGCTGGTTGTTTTCAAAGGTTTCCATCTTCCTTTATGAATGTATACACAACTCATATATCCTCTTTGCAATGTATTCAAAAGGCAGAAATCTAATGATGACCTATTTTGTTTTTATTTTACAAATAATTCTATAAAACGTTGATATCAACCTACAACTTTTCACTACATTTTTTACAAACGTGCAACGCACGGGCCAAAACTAGTATCTAAATATGTTTGATTCTACTCGAAATGGATTGTCAAATGTTTTAGAGAAATTTGATCCTCAACACGAATGAAGTAATCTCATAACTCGGTATGTGAAATTAAACAAGATAAACTACGGTAAAATCATGAAGTCTTAACATATCAAGCTCATTGTTCCAACCAATTCTTGCTTTTATTGCCTTCTAGTAGTTTTATTTCAAAATCACTTTAAAATAGATAGTTCAAATAAAGTTAAGATATTATCAATTTCTATACTTAGTAAATAAGTCATCATGAAATCGACACTGGACTTACAATCTATTTTACTACTTATCCAGATATTTCGCACTTGCGATTTTGGCAAACATTTATACTAAGAAAACTTCAACTGGAAAGTCACTACAATAAGATCCATTAATGGTTATGATTATTAGTGCACGTGCAACGTTTGTGCACTTTTTCGAGTTTAATAAAAATCTTTGACTAATACAATTCATATAAAAATTTATGTTGCCTATGGCTGCATCCAACAAATAAGGATAAAGAAATGCATCTTGATTAATCTACTAGCTTGTTAATTACTGCAGCAGAAGGGTACAAAATGGCTTTACTCTTACCCACCATTGAAATATTGCTGGATGAATCATTGTTTCAAAACAGGTTTTTCATGTAGTTCATTTCATTCTCACGTTTCAAAAGTGAAAAAAAAAAAAATCGGTGCTTGGCATCTAGAATGATGGACCTGGGGTAATAATGGTGACGATGGCAGTGGCTGCGTCTGAGGTGGAGCCATTGTTGAAATACATGTTCTTGGTGTAATCTTGTAACAAAAATGATTGTCCTTTTCCGTTTAACCCTTTTGGGTTCTTGATTTTTCTCCTTAAAACCTGTCTTCTTTTAGTTGCATTAATTCTAGTGATTCTTTATTTAACTTTCAGATCTTTTGACGACATGTTTGGATATCTCTACCCATTTGTTTTCAACACTCTCATCGACATTTGTCTTTCACAACCAAAATTGGATAAATATAACGCTTGATAAGCAACTCGGACAAAATTCTTCCATAAAAGGACAAGAAAGATATCAATAGTAATATGTTATAATAATCACAATAATTTAAGTGAAACTGATGTACTACAATAAGAATCTATTGCCATGGTTAAAATTATTTACACACGTGCAACGTTTGTGCAATTTATAGAGTTTAATAAAAAAAAAAAAACTTGATTAAGAGCTTTCATAGATAACATCAAAATATTGATAAACAAATCATGATCAAATTTATTTATGTGATCTCAATGTCTCTGTCATTTTTTCGACTGGGAACCAATGGAGTTGAATGGAGTAACTGTTGGATAAAATTCAACATATGGGGCCAAACATATATATATATATATATATATATATATATATATTAATAAATGTGTGGTGCTATATATCTTAAGATTTTAGTCAATAAAGTGATCCACTAAAGATTATTCTGGACTAATGGGTATTAAGTGTCATGAGATTAAAGTGTAGAGACGGATACAATGTTTTAAATTGATGAGTGGCCAATTTAACAACATTGAAACATAATAACTGAATTACAGTTATTTATGCATGGTCCCCAATTGAGCGTGGCTTTTCATAACTCGGTGCATCTCCATCAGCAAGAGACACTAAGGAGAAAACTACGTATCAATTGGAATACCATAACCCCGTTCGATCAAACAGAATCATGGATTCAGGTACGCTTCCGTTTCAGTCTTGATCTTGATAATTACAGCATGATATTTTTAAGTCATAGATGTGTAATCATGTATAAATGGATTCAGTAAATAAATCTAACAGTAACTTGATTGAATTGTTATGAAGTCCAAAAGTTCGTATACTGATCTTAAATTTGATTATATCTTAGTCTTAGTGGCTTTAACAAATTCACGGAGTTCCTTAAATGTAGACATGTTTCTTTCCAGAAAACAAAAAATGTAATGCCAATGTAAAATTTTGGAATTTGTAAATAAATAGAGAATTTAAAAGCATAAGAGAATACTTAATTGCTTACTCATTTCTAGTAAAAAGTAAAGATTGAAATTGGTTACACAAACATACACACTTGGAAAGTTAAGCATGCAATTAGTTTTGAACTTTTTGAATGAGCAATATTTGAATGTTCTATTTGAATTAACTTATTGAACATAATTTTGAGGCATAGAAGGTAGGAAGTCCAACCGCTTCGCACAAATCCTTTGTCTGTCTATTGTTTATTTATTCTCTTAGTTTTGTTTTGTTTTGCTCGATTAGCAAAATGCTTATTTATGGGTATTTGATAAGTGTAGAAATTACACTTATGTGTATCAATCGACTTAATCATTGGTAGTCACTTTGAGTATATTTTTAATTGTTTTACTTGTTTTTATATCTTAGGAACAATCTTGAGCTTGCCAATGAAGTAGTCATAAAAAGGTGACCGATCACAATAAAACTAATGGACATTTTAGAGCACCATGAGAAGATTAAAATATTTTTACCTGCCATATAATATATCATTAAAAATCTTAACGAATTTGGAGTTCAATGCAATTTACAGATCGTGATTTGAAATTTTCTATCAAAAGATATGCGTGGTTGAATCTGGGCTGACAAGTAGAATGAGCGCGTACCTGCGAGCCTTATTATGTGTGTGTGATGCCTGAAACTTCAAAATCAGACTTCGGTTTGAATTGTATGACTCCAAGTACATTTTAGAGAGTTCTTACACGGTTTTTCATGACCTAAAGTCTTCGCCTATATATAGTACATGTCTTGGACATAAGAGTGGGTTGGAAAATACATCATAACATAACACATACACACAATCCTCTCATTTAATTTTGAAGAAAAAGAAGATGGAGAAAAGATTGAAAATTCAAAATCAAGTTTGTAGATTCAACTTTAATTCCTCTTTTCATCTTTATTCTAAATCCGGTGATGTCATTCTTAAAATTTATGTGTTTGTATTCCATGAACATGTCTGACTAAAATCCGTAGTTGGAATGATCAATTTAGCATAGTTTGATTGTTTAATTTCAATTTTCAAGTTTTGACTCCAATTATGATTTCGTGTTGATTTTTTATCGTTGCTTTTATTGTTTTTATAGATTTGGTTAGTTTATGAATTTTTAGTGAATTCGTGTTGAAACTGATAAGTACCAATTTAGCACTAGCAATAAAAAATCATAAGTACATGTAGGAGATAGAGACGTACTCTTAGAGCATCTCCAATGCAACTGTGGATTGTCAAAATTTTTTTACCACATAAGCAAAATAGAACAATGTCTAAAAAAATTCCTCATCAGTGCAAATTGTCAAAAACTCTGCCAAGCTGACATGGCACAGAATAAAATAGACAATGTCTAGAGTTCAGTTTAAATGAAGAAGCTCCATTAGACATGTTGACTCAATAATATTTAAATTTTCTATATATATTTAAATGTGATTTTGTGTTTGTTTTAAGGAAATAATGACACGACCCTTCTCGAGCAATATTTATCTACCCGAGACGTGACGTGCGCCGGTAGTGTATACCAACTAAAGGTTAGACCCACCACTAAGGCTACTAGAATTTCTACTTATGATTACTTATTTTTATGAAAATTTCTACATTATCTCTCCTGTAATTTGGACTAACCAACCTAAAATAAAATATCACATATTCCAACAAACTATATTCACAACTAAATGGGACCATTTGCCCTTCCAATACTCACAATAAAACAACGCGGTAGAGACTAACTGAAACATAATACTTTTACTATTGAATAAACATAAACTGTACATACGGATACAAAATACCTAGTAAGCCACCTATTTATTTACAAGTGATGCAAAATGATATCCAAAAATGAACATGTATCCCTAAAATAATGACTACATGCTCTATGAAGTGAGTCATACTAAATAACACTGTCGTGTGGCTCCGACTTTGAACTCAAAAGCTTTATATCCAAAAGTTGCCTAGAAACTCAATCGCTACCTGATAAGAAAAATCATTGTTGAAAAATAAATGTGTTGATAGGCTCAATGAGTGGAGATTTTTGAAAAATAAATATACTCTTTTCATTTATGGATATTACCGAAAACGAGCTCACGCCACTTAACAATTCACAATAATTTCAACAAGTAATATCAGCTCATAATCGTAGAATATTCATCAGCTAAAATATATATCATCATTTCATCATATCCTCATATCACAGTATAATAGAAAATCTCATCAAAATGTACAATTTTTATATAATCTCAGCATGCGTGCACAGACTGCCTCAAATGACTAAACTTTCTAGTATACGGCCAAGACCCCTTAGTGTATTAATACACGGCCAAAACTCCTCAGTATACTAGAAAAATCAATGAATTCATCGAGTACTTTTTATGGATTTAAACGTCATCTCAATTCACATTTAATTTCATAATAGGCAATTTCACAATCTTTAGAAATCACAAAATAACATAATTCAATAAACAATTATAAGAAATCACGTAATTTAATATTTAGTAATATAATATCTTATAATTGAAATCTAAAATTTCTAAAATATATTTTTCCACTCACAGAGTTATCTACTGAAGACTAACTCGGCTGATAGACTGTTTTGATATCTGAATAACTTCCTGAGATAATAATAGGATTATCCAAATCAAAACTCACTTATAATTCTCCTTCTATAAAATCCAATAATTAAAGCTATGAATTGAACTGCTAATTCTTAACCCATTATAAACACATAATTAAACCAATTCTTAAAATCGAAGTTTCTCTTATTACCTCGTATCGTAGCCAAAGCCAGAAATTAAATTCTTCAAACTTAATATCTCCTATTACTTCTTCCACTTTCTAATTTTCTCCTTGAATTTCAAAATTTGCTATATGATTTGAGCAAGAAAGAAAGAGAAAAGGATGCAGGCGAGGGAAAAAAGATATTGAATTTCCTTTCTACTGAAGAAGATAAGTGAAAAAAAGGAAAATGGAATGTTAAAAGGATAATGAAGGATTGATATACATGCATTATCCATTGCCTGACCACTGCATGCCTTCAGCCTTTATCTTCTTTTATATAAATATATATATTTATATGTTGGCTTGATATTGTTGACCAAGAAAGTTTCCAAGTTGACAGAAGTGTTACAAATAAGGACTCCTAGATAGCAAGCCATAGAATGTATTAGACATGCTCTTATAATTTGAGGGATCGTGTGCAAATTTCTTGTGATTGAATGTGCTTAGATTTTTCATTATTTGCATAGAGATATAGTAAATTCCCTACATTTAAGTAGGTTTTGATTCTACTCGAGAGGAATTGTCAAATATTTTAGAGAAACTAGATTGTCAACACGAATGAAGTAATATCACAACTCAATAGGCAAAATTAAACAAGATAAACTACAGTGAAATCTCGAAGTCTTGACATCTCAAGTTCATTGTTTCCAACCAATTCTTGCTTTTATTGTCTTTTAGTAGTTTTAGTTTAAAATCACGTTTAAATCGATTGTTTAGATAAATTTATGATTACTCGTGTGATGTGGACTCATAATCTACTTTTACTACTTGTCAATATATTGTGCACATGCAATTTTGGAGAACATTTATTCTTAGGAAAAGTTCAACTTGAAAGTCACTACAATAAGATCCATTGCCATGGTTAAAATAATTAGCATACGTGCAATGTTTGTGCGCTTTTTTGAGTTCTATAAAAAGTTTTTATTAATAACTTTAATATAAAAAAAAATTATGTTGCCAATGGCTGCATCCAACAAATCAGGATAAAGAAATGCATCTTGATTAATCTGCATGTTTGTTACTACATTAGAAGTGTACAACGTGGCTCTACCCTTATCCACCATTGAAAAATTGATGGATAAATCATTGTTTCCAAATATATTTTTCATGTAGTTCATGTCCTTCTCACATGTTTCAAAAGTGAAAAAAGACTAGTGCTCGGCCTCTGGAGTGTTGGAGATGGAAAGAGTAATAGTGGTGGCGGTGTTGACAGTGGCTGCATCTGAGGTGGTGGGGGTGGAGGTGGATGTGGAATTAGAACCATTGTCGAAATACATGTTCTTGATGTAATCTTGTAACATGGTTGATTGTCTTTTTTCTGTTTAACCCTTTTGCTTTCTTGATTTTTCTCCTTGAAATAGATATGTCTTCGTTTAGTTGCATTCTAGTGAATCTTTATTGAACTTTCATGTCTTCTGGTGACGTATTTGGCTATCTCTGCCCATTTGTTTCCAACCTTATCAATATCATCTGTCCTATTTAATTTCACAATCAAAATTGGATAAATATAATGCTTGATAAGCAAGTAGGACAAAATTCTTCTATAAACACAATCAATAATAATGTCATAATAATTATAATAAGTTAAGTAAAACTGATGTACTACAATAAGAATCCTTTGCTATGACACGTGCAACGTTTGTGTCATTTATTGAGTGCGATAAAAAGTTTTGATTAAGAGCTTCTATATGAAGGAGAACATCGACAAAATATTCATAAACAAGTAATGATCAAATTTATTTATGTCATGTCAACATCTATGTCATTTTTCCGACTAGGAAGCTAATGGAGTTGAATGGGGTAATATGATTGAATTGGAAATACAAAGTCCAAAAGTTCCTCTAGTGATCCCAAATTCGGTTATAACTTGATCTTAGGGCTTCTTTGGTGTAGATTTTTTTCTCCAAAAAATGAGTTTTTTTTGTCCACATTTTTTGATTTTTCAAACATTTCTATTGTGTAAAAAGTAAATGCAATTACCACGAGGAGCGGTGTTCAGTTACCAGAGATTCATGTGACTAGGCCAGGTGTAGAAAAGGAAACTGTGTCCGACAAAGAGAGAGAGAAAACAAATTAGATGCAGAAGTTGCACCAGAACAGGACTTTTCACCAGCTTATATTCCACCACCGGCTTACGTCCCTCCAATCCCATTTCCTCAGAGGCTGCGAAAACATAAGCTAGACAAGCAATTCGAGAAATTTCTCGATGTATTCAAGAAACTCCAAATCAACATACCGTTTGCTGATGTTCTAGCACAGATGCCGAGTTATGCTAAATTCATGAAGGAAATCCTTTCAAATAAACGGAAGTTGGAAGAGCACGAAACTGTTATGCTTACTGAGGAGTGTAGTGCTATCTTGCAAAACAAGCTACCGCCAAAGTTAAAAGATCCGGGGAGTTTCTCTATTCCTTGTACTGAGGAAGAAGATATAAGGCAAGAACAAGATCAAGGCGCGAAATCGAAGATCATCGAGCCGAGATCACAGGTTTTATTTTACTTTTTGTTTTCCTTTCCCTGGACCATGATGAATTCAATTCTTTCGTTAATTGAAGAAATCATGTCCGGCTAATTTACTTTATCTAGGATGAACGATGAAACCTCTCGTTTTGATTAATTAGCAGTTTTTCCTTTTTAGTAATTAATTGCCCGTGGATTGATTATTTTTTATTAAGTTTCTTTATTATTTTAATGCTTGCGCACCATTAGAATATATTGTGATCTGTATTGAAGTCGAGAGATTCAATATAGATTTAGCACGTGGTATTGAATGACATAGGGTCCAATAATAGATAGAGATTACTATTATGCTTTATGAAATCCATTTAGGCGTTCTTGAGATTTTAATGCATGTGTTTATGCTCGAAACTTAATTAGAGATAATGAAGTTCGCATAACATATAGATTTGATTGACCATCGAGAGAGGCTTTCGATTAATTTAGGAACGCCGATTTTCAGTCCAAGGTAATTAAAAGCTAAAAAGTGATTAACAGATAATTGAGTAGAATGTGTCGGTGGATTCGTAAATCCTAGTATTGTTAAACTTTAATTCGTTCTCATTTTTCAAAGTTGCTTTTTATTAATTTCAATTTAATTAAAATAGTTAATTTAGTTTAGGATCATAAGAACAAAAATTGAATCTGTGTTTATTTTCATTGTTAAAATTTAAGTTGTGAAATTAATTAGTTAAATTAGTATCTAGTACTCGTGTGTTCGACACTTTATTTTATCACTATATTACTTGTCAACGATCCGTCCACTTGCGGGATATAAATCGTACGACAAGTTTTTGGCGCCGTTGCCGGGGACTAGTTTTATTAATTGCTACGTTAATTTATAATTTGGCTTTTAACAATTATTTTTAGTTTTATTTTAAATTCTTCGTGATACTGCTGATTTTTATCTGTTTTCTAACTTTTCAGGTGTTAAGTGTGTATGCGCCGTACAAAAGATCTTCATCTTTTTTATTTAGATCCAGAAATTGAACGGAGCTTTCACCGAAGACAACATGAAAAAAGAGAAAATAAACATCAGCAGCAAGACACAATAGAGGATAACCGAATCCAGAATCTGTTGCCTGCAGATGGCTGAAACAATCATACACCAATAGCTCGACCTGTTGAAGTTAATGAGAGAGACATTCTTATGGGTGAATATATGATGCCACCGATTGTTGAAAATCGGTCCAGTATTATATATCCGCCTTATGGACACGACAACTTCCAGTTGAGGCCAGATGTGATCAACTTGTTCTCGAACAATCTGCCTTTCTACGGGATGGTAGATGAAAACCCTCATTACCACATTTCTCGCTTTGATGAAATCTGTGGCAATTTCAAATACCAAGGCATCAATGAAGAGGCACTGAAGATGAGGCTCTTTCCACACACACTGAAGGATAAAACTCGAGAATGGTTGGATTCACTACCGCCTGGGAGCATCACAACTTGGGGTGATCTGATCCAAAAGTTCACACTGAAATACTTTCCTCCAACCAAAGTGAACAGGTTAAAGTACGAGATTTCTAATTTCCAACAATCTGAGTTGAAAAACTTTCATGAGGCATGGGAAAGATTCAAGCAACTGCTCAGGAAGTGTCCAAGCCACGGGTTTCCTTTAGCAGCTCAGAATTATTTCTTCTACTCTGATCTAGTTCCTAGTAGTCGTTCTTCAGTTGATTCTGCAGCAGGTGGCTCTATCCAAAATAGGTCTGCTGGTGATCTCCATGACTTGTATGAAATAATGAGTGAACAATTCGTTATGTGGCCAGACAGAGGAGTACAAAGGAAAGCAGCAGGGGTATATGAGGTAGACTCAAATTTGCTTGTACTGGCGAAGATCGATGCATTGGTGAAGAAGATGGAGACGATGAAATATTCTCATTCAGCTAATATGGTTCAGATGTCTCCACCAATCTGTGTGACATGTGGGGCAAACCATCAATCTTCGGAGTGCCCATTGACAAAGGTTGATATGCCTTCTCCTGATCAAGTTGCATATGCTCAGAATTTTCAGCATCAGCAGAATAATCATTATTCACAGACATACAATCCAGGATGGAAAAATCATCCAAACTTCTCCTATGGCAACAACCAGAATATCCAGAATCTGCCAAATCAAGGGAGGCCACAAGAGAAAAAAGGAGGACTGGAAGAAGCTGTCATGCGTATGGAATCTGAATTGAAGGAGATGCAGAAAAGACAGGATGTTGCTATCAAGAATATGAAAAATCAGATTGGGCAACTGGCTAAATTGTTGACCGAGAGACAACCAGGCACATGGCCAAGCAATACCGAAGTCAATCCAAATGAGCAAGTAAATGCAATTACCACGAGGAGCGGTGTTCAGTTACCAGAGATTCATGTGACTAGGCCAGGTGTAGAAAAGGAAACTGTGTCCGACAAAGAGAGAGAAAACAAATTAGATGCAAAGTTGCACTAGAACAGGACTGTCCACCAGCTTATATTCCACCACCGGCTTACGTCTCTCCAATCCCATTTTCTCAGAGGCTGCGAAAACATAAGCTAGACAAGCAATTCGAGAAATTTCTCGATGTATTCAAGAAACTCCAAATCAACATACCGTTTGCTGATGCTCTAGCACAGATGTCGAGTTATGCTAAATTCATGAAAGAAATCTTTTCAAATAAACGGAAGTTGGAAGACCACGAAACTGTTATGCTTACTGAGGAGTGTAGTGCTATCTTGCAAAACAAGCTACCGCCAAAGTTAAAAGATCCAGGGAGTTTCTCTATTCCTTGTACTGTTGGTAGTTCTTTTTTCGAAAAAGCATTATGTGATTTAGGTGCTAGCATTAACTTGATGTCTTATTCTATTTTCAGGCAACTAGGTCTTGGAGAAGTGAAGCCAACCACAATTTCACTCCAGTTAGCTGATCGGTCAGTTAAACGCCCACGTGGAGTTATTGAAGATATTTTGGTGAAGGTAGACAAGTTTATATTCCCAGCTGACTTCATTATCCTCGATATGGTGGAGGCTAGAGATGTGCCACTTATCTTAGGACGATCATTCTTAGCTACTGGAAGAGCCCTCATTGATGTGCAAAAAGGGCAGCTGATGTTGAGATTGAATGAGGAGCAAGTCACTTTCGATGTATTCAAAGCAATTCAGTATCCAAGCTCTTCCGACTCATGCTTTCAGATCGATATCATTGATCACGAGGCTACTAACACATTTGCCTTGGAAAATCCTACAAATCCATGGGAAGCGTGTATTATGCATTCTCAAGATGAAAACTCCGAATCTCCAGTCCTTGAAGAATGTGCCAGATATTTACAAGGAGCAGAACGAATTGAAAGAAGTAGTAGATATATGGATTTGGGTACTACACTTCCTCAACAGCCTCCATCGGTCCAAAAAGCACCAATTCTTGAGTTAAAGCAATTACCTTCTCACCTTAGGTATGCTTATCTCGGTGAGTCATCCACTCTTCCAGTCATCATCGCAAACTCTATTGATCAGGATCATGAGGATAAATTACTCTGAGTCTTGAAAAATTACAAATCAACCAACGGGTGGACTATAGCAGACATCAGAGGTATCAGCCCATCTTTATGCATGCACAAGATTTTAATGGAAGAGGCATATAAACCAACAGTGCAACATCAACGCAGACTGAATCTCCATTTACAAGAAGTAGTCCGAGCTGAAGTGTTGAAACTGCTTGACGCATGTATTACCTATCCTATTTCAGATAGTACTTGGGTAAGCCCGGTCCAGGTAGTGCCAAAGAAGAGAGGGATCACAGTTGAGAAGAATGATAAAAATGAGCTCATTCCAGTCAGATTGACCACCGGTTGGCGAGTTTGTATTGACTACAGGAAGTTGAATGATGCAACTCGAAAAGACAATTTTCATCTACCTTTCATTGATCAGATGTTGGAGCGATTGGCAGGTCATTTCCATTATTACTTTCTTGACGGGTATTCAGGCTAAAATCAGATTCATATCGCGCCAGAAGATCAAGAAAAGACTACCTTTACCTGTCCTTATGGCACGTTTGCTTATAGGCGTATGCCATTTGGCCTATGCAACGCCCCAGCCACATTTCAGCATTGTATGATGTCGATCTTCTCGGATATGGTCGAAAAATTCATTGAAGTTTTCATGGATGATTTTTCAGTTTTTGGAGCATCATTCGACAATTGCCTCAAAAATCTAACCCTGGTACTTCAGCGTTGCGAGAAAACCAACTTGGTACTGAATTGGGAAAAATGCCACTTTATGGTCCAAGAAGGCATCGTGTTGGGACACAGGATATCAGCAAAGGGCATTGAGGTCGACAAAGCAAAGATTCAGGTTATAGAGAAACTGCCTCCTCCGACATCAGTTAAGGAAATTCTGTCTTTTCTGGGACATGCGGGTTTCTATAGACGGTTCATACAGGATTTCTCAAAAATAACCAAACCATTGTGCAGTTTGCTGGAGAAAGATGCCAAGTTCAAATTTTCTATTGACTGTCTTAAAGCTTTCAACACTCTCAAAAACAGTCTAATCTCAGCACCTGTCATTGTACCACCTGATTGGGATCTACTGTTTGAACTCATGTGTGATGCAAGTGATTTTGCCATTGGGGCAGTTTTGGGGCAACGTAGAGCAAAAGTCATACATACTATCTATTATGCTAGTCGAACTCTCAATGACGCTCAGATGAATTATGCCACTACAGAGAAGGAATTACTAGCAGTAGTATTTGCCTTCGAAAAATTTCGATCTTACCTCATTGGATCGAAGGTGATAGTGCACACAGACCATGCAGCGTTGAAGTATCTTTTTGCTAAAAAAGATGCAAAGCCAAGACTTATTCAGTGGATCTTACTTCTCCAGGAATTCGACTTGGAAATTCAAGACAAAAAAGGGGTTGAGAACGTAGTAGCCGACCACTTGTCAAGAATCGAGCAGACGGAAGGCAATGAGGAAGGTGAAATAAATGAGAAGTTTCCAGATGAGCAGATTTTTGAGATAGAGCAGTTGGGAAGCGCACTGTGGTATGCAGATTATGTGAATTACCTTGCAAGCAATATCATGCCACCGGATTATGATCATCAACGTCGAAAAAAGTTCTTTTAAGAACTTAAACACTATTTTTGGGAAGATCCTATTCTTTACAGAAGAGAGGCTGATCAAGTGATTCGAAGATGCCTACCTGAAGAAGAAATGGAGACTGTCTTGGAGCAATGTCATTCTTCACCTTACGGAGGTCATTTCGGTGCTACTAAAACAGCAGCCAAAGTCCTACAATCTGGGTTTTATTGGCCGACTTTATTCAAAGATGCCTACAGTCTGGTTAAAAAATGTGACAGGTGCCAAAGAACGGGGAACATATCTCGAAAACAGGAAATGCCCCTACGAAGCATTCTAGAGGTTGAACTTTTCGACGTGTGGGATATTGACTTTATGGGCCCGTTTCCACCATCATTCTCAAATTCCTACATTTTGGTGGCTGTGGATTACGTGTCTAAATGGGTAGAAGCCGTAGCCTTACCGACCAATGATGGCAAGGTGGTGGTGAACTTTCTCAAAAAAAATATTTTTACACGTTTCGGGACTCCTCGGTCAATCATCAGTGACGGAGGTAAGCATTTTTGCAATAGACAGTTTGACACTCTTTTGGCAAAATACGGTGTGAAGCACCGTGTGGCTACTCCATACCATCCACAAACCAGCGGGCAGGTAGAAATCTCCAACCGGGAATTGAAAAGGATCTTGGAGCTTACGGTGAGTTCATCGAGAAAAGATTGGTCAAGAAAACTGGACAATGCCCTTTGGGCATATCGAACTGCATTCAAAACACCAATTGGAATGTCACCTTATAGCCTAGTTTTTGGGTAGACGTGCCATTTACCAGTTGAGTTAGAGCACCGAGCCTACTGGGCATTGAGGAAGTTGAATTTCGACTTGAAATAAGCCGGTGAGAAAAGACTGCTTCAGTTGAACGAAATGGAAGAATTCAGGTTCGAGGCCTATGAAAATGCCAAACTGTACAAAGAGAAAACCAAGAATTGGCATGACAAAAATATTCAAAAACGGCAGTTTGTGGCAGGACAAAAAGTCCTCTTATTCAACTCTCGACTCAAGCTCTTTCCTGGGAAACCGCGTTCAAGGTAGTCCGGGCCATTCACGGTGGTGAAAGTCTATCCACATAGAGCAGTAGAAGTGGCTCATGACATGAAGGGCAGGTTCAAAGTGAACGGACAAAGGCTTAAACATTACTTGGAGGGTGACTTTTCGAAAGAAAAGTCATTTACCGCCTTGAGCAATCCGGAGTGATCACCACGACAAAGTTGAGCTAAAGACTTTAAACAAGCGCTCAATGGGAGGCAGCCCATTTTTCTCCCTTTTATTTACACTTTCAGCATTATTTCAGTCTTAGTTGTTTAATCCCGTTTTTGCAAGTTTTAGTTATTGTTTAATTTTGGAATAGGTTTTTATATTCTTAGGTTTCGAGGCTTTTATCATCGTCATTTTGAATATGCATGTTTACTTGTTTTAAAAGTTATGTTTAAAAAAAATAAATAAAAAAAATAAAAAAATTTTGAACCAGGTGTTGAACCATGCGATCGCATAGACTGGGCAGATTATATTCTGCCCAGATTTTACCTTTTGTACGATCGCAGTAAAGGAAGTCCATGCGATCACATGGACCACCAGCAGCCTTAAAACCCGGGAATGACCATTCATTTCAAACATTCATTCATTCTCTTCCAAAGCCGACCCCTCTTCAACTCCTTGATCTCTCAACACCATTCCGATCACTTTGGGCATCACATTACACAATCAAGCCTTCATTATCATCCATATACACTAATTCAACGGTAAGTTCCAATTTATTTCAAGTCATTTTCGGATTTTGAATTAATTGTACCAAATTCTTGCTTTTTTGCTTAATTTGGAGGAAAGGTTTGATTAGATTAGGCTTGAATTGGATGGGATATTTGATTTGGATTGGGTTTAGTTGATTAGGATGTGTAAAATTTTTGGCTTTCATGTGTTCTCCATTCTTCCCAAACTCTTGAAGGTAAAACATTGCTTGTTAGGTGTTTGATGAATTGCCCCATCCACGTTTTTGGCCAAATTTGATGTGCACCAAACTTTGGGCTATACCTTTGCACTAATGTCATCACCTATGGTCAGTCCTTTTAGCTTGAACACAAGTTTGGCGCGAAATAATCCCAGCCGTAACCTTAGGGCCTGCAGGCTACCATGGCAGCCCACAGGCATGCCACAGCAGCCTGCTTCCGTTAGCAACTTCGTCCACCATCCGTTTGACCCTAATGACCTCGGAATCATGTGAAATTTGACTATGTGGTAGACCTTATCATGCACTTTCATGCCACACTTGTCCGTTTCATTTTTGCAATTTCCTAAGTATATTTCTCGATACACGAAGTAGCCTCGTCTATCATGTTTTTTACCTAATGTGTCAACAAGTTTGGGGGTTATATCTTGATCCATATATATTTTCTTACACTTCTAACATATTTTTGTTCATTTTGCAGATTATGGCCCCAAAACGACCACCGACTGTCGCCGAAAAAGGTAAAAAGAAGGCTACCGGCGGCACATCTAAGAGGGCTCGGGTAGATACGGCAGACACCGCCGCCTCTCGCCTTTATTTGTCCGAGGAGCACAAAGAGAGATTTACCAAGGCCGTGAGCCGTTGGACCATTTGGGGGGAGCGACAATTACACTTGGACGACTTCCCTCATTCCGAGCTCTTCAACCTCATTGATGTCTGCCGATGGTCCAAGGTGGCAGATACTCCGCATCCTATTTACTCCCAGCTCGTCCATGAGTTCTACACGAATTTCAACCAGGAGATAGATATTCATGGGACAGAGCACTACAGGCAGACTTGGGTCCGGGGCACATGGTTCATGTTTACCCCGAGGGTCATCAACGATTTCTATGGCCTATCCGCTGAAGATGTTCACCCTCTGCCCGACATTCAGGATATGGGCGAGGTGGTCCGGTTCTTATATGGTCGAGCAGATGCATGGCCACTGCCCGGGAGGGACTTCGAGCACAGTAAGGTGACAGACTCCCTCCTCATCCTGAACGTGTTTGTGAGCCACAACATCGACCTGACTGTGCATCGCACCACCATTAATGATGCTAGGGCTCGATTGCCGTACCATCTGGCTCGTAGAAGGAAGATCGACCTGGGGAGTTACATCTACACCCTGATCAGCTTGCTGGCCTTCCAGACGGACAAGAGGCATACAGCCATCTTCCCAGCGCTGATCAGTGGTATCTGTGCAGCAGCGAGGGTCCCGATTTCACCTACGGAGCCAGTTTTTCGAGCAAAGGGACCTATCAACCGCTTTGCCTTGGAGAATGCCAGACGGGCCACTGCACGAGCTGTGGAGGCTGCCCCAGCTGCAGACTTGCACCCTCCTAAGGAGCAGCTAGCTGCACCCCAGCCAGCAGCACCCCAGCCAGTTACACCACCTAGACATATGGCCGCCTTGCTACATCGCCTACTAGAGGATCAGGCTGAGTAGACACGGCTCATTATCACCACCCGGACTGAGCTCCGCACAGTGCAGCAGGAGTTGGCGACTCTGCGGTTTCGAGTGGATGCAGGTAGACACACTCAATCATCTATGGAGTTCACTGAGTCAGTCTTTCCTAGAGCAGAGTCGGATTCGGGCTGACTGCGACCAGGTCAAGCGAAGACTAGACAGATGTGCGGGCAAGCTGGATGACATCCAAGATCAGATATGCCGCCCGACACCCACGCCAGCTCTTCCACCGGTTGACCCCTCCACACTCCTTCTTCCGGCACCCTCCGATCCACCTCTGGGAAGTTCCTAAATTTTTATGTATTTCTTTATTTTACATGCGATTAGGGACAATGCACATTTTAAATTTGGGAGTGGTTGATAAAAAATTTGGCTCAATTTGACATATTCATGATATTTGATGATATTTGATTGTTGACTTAGTTCGTCTTTATTCTAGTCGTTTTTTTTATTCTAAAAAAAATTATTTTTATTTTGTTTGCATACTTGTGTGATATGAATAGCCTTGCCGGCTGATGATAATAATTTTTATTTAATTTTAGCTTTAAATCATGACTTGTGAACATAATTTATTGTTGTTTAAATGTGAGACTATTAAATCCTATCTGATATTGTGTTGTGTCGGCCAGTGATAATGATATGTAGTTATGTTGGTGCACTTAAGTTGAAAACAATAGGATCTCCAAACCTTCAAATTATCTGTATCTCAACTAAGTAACCAATGAAGTGAGTGATTGTAGTGAGTAAACTGTGATAGTGGCTATCTGGATTATGTTTGATTCCGTGTATGTCGAAAAAATAAAATTGTGTGGAGCACTTTAGACCAGTTAGAAGAAACTAAGTACTGACCGAATGTTAGGAATCTAATCCCTCAGCATGAACTTATTGCACGCAAAGAACATGGCTTTTATTTTTATATAACTCATTTCGTAGCCTTTTTGACTCGAGTGATAAAGTCATTGACCAAAAGCTCGTTACATAGGTCATTTAGAAAGCTTAATGGAATGAGTTTCGCATACGATTAAATATCTTATAACTCTTTTCGTAACCTATTTGACTCGAGTGAAAAAGCCCGTAGGAGTTTCTCAAAACCTGATGCCCTAAAGTTCAAAAGACTTGGGAGTCATCGGCCTAAAGCTCGTTACATGGGTCATTTAGAAAGCTTAATGGACTGAGTTCTGTACATAAGATTAAAAATAAATAAATAAATAAATAAAAAATAAAATAAAATTTCTTTGCAAAGTAACCTGAGGATTAGATGACTAATGGATTTGACTTACTTAATAGAAAATTTCTGGTCAAGAGTGCTCATAAATTGGAGAATCTTCATAAGCCTAGGTTGTCACAATCATTAGATTTCTCAACCAGCCTCTAGAAAGAAAAGAATGTGAACAACCTTAGACCCAGAAATCTCGAAATTTTGAGAGAAAACAATTATTTTGGGGGAAGTGTACCTTACGAGAGGGAAAGAAAAAATTGACCAAGTGGTTGGGCTATCACCTCCATAGAATTTAATCTGATCAGATGAACTGCCCTCACTCACGATTCAAGTATGTTTCAAGTGGAATCACGTTTACAACTGTATAACCTGAACACTCGTCATGAATTATAAGTTTTTCTTTTTGCAAAAATCTGAAGCAAAAACGGCAAGCTATTTATAAACTTTATTATTGCTTATTCCATCTAGTACAAGATTGTTTTTAGTAGTTTATTCGATGGCGAATAATAGTTCAAGTTTGGGGGTATTTGATAAGTACAATTTTGTACTTATTTGGGCTCACAAAAATGGACAATTATAAGTTCTTTTAGCTGTTTACAGTTTAATTGCATGTTATTTTCTTATCAATTTAGGAAATAATCAAAGTCAAGTATCAATTGGATGAAAAGAGAGCAAAATGAAGATAATGGGATCTAATTGCTAAGAAAAGAAACTTCAGGGGCTTGATGTGCAAATACCAAGGCGAAAAATTCAAATTCAGCACAAGAACCACCATGCGATCACAAGGAAGAATCTTGGTGCGATCGCAAGGCCATGAAAAAAACAACAGAATGTAAAGTTGCTGAACCATGCGATCGCAGGTATTACCACCATGCGATCGCATAGCATAAGCGCGGCAGAAATTTTGCAGATACCTGATTAGAGTAGAATTCTACCAGTCCAAATAACTTCAACTACCAAACACACGTTTGGAGGTCTTGGGAGAGGAATATAAAAGGCGGAATATAGACTTTTCGCGGGGGACAAATTTTAGAGGAAAAAGATACAAGGCAAGAACAAGATCAATGCGCGAAATCGAATATCATCGAGCCGAGATCACGGGTTTTATTTTACTTTTTGTTTTCCTTTTCCCAGACCATGATGAATTCAATTCTTTCGTTAATTGAAAAAATCATGTCCGGCTAATTTACTTTATCTAGGATGAACGATGAAACCTCATGTTTTGATTAATTAGCAGTTTTTCCTTTTTAGTAATTAATTGCCCGTGGATTGATTATTTTTTATTCAGTTTCTTTATTATTTCAATGCTTGCGCACCATTAGAATATATTGTGATCTGTATTGAAGTCGAGAGATTCAATATAGATTTAGCACGTGGTATTGAATGACATATGGTCCAATAATAGATAGAGATTACTATTATGCTTTATGAAATCCATTTATGCGTTCTTGAGATTTTAATGCATGTGTTTATGCTCGAAGCTTAATTAGAGATAATGAAGTTCGCATAACATATAGATTTGATTGACCATTGAGAGAGTCTTTCGATTAATTTAGGAACGCCAATTTTCAGTCCAAGGTAATTAAAAGCTAAAAAGTGATTAACAGATAATTGAGTAGAACGTGTCGGTGGATTCGTGAATCCTAGTATTGTTAAACTTTAATTCGTTCTCATTTTTCAAAGTTGCTTTTCATTAATTTCAATTTAATTAAAATAGTTAATTTAGTTTATGATCATAAGAACAAAAACTGAATCTGTGTTTATTTCCATTGTTAAAATTTAAGTTGTGAAATTAATTAGTTAAATTAATATCTAGTACTCGTGGGTTCGACACTTTATTTTCTCACTATATTACTTGTCAACGATCCATCCACTTGCAGGATATAAATCGCACGACATGTACCAAAAAAGCTCTAAATTTGTAATGAATGATCGTAAAAAGTCGTAAACTTTGAAGTTAATATAGTAATAAAAAGTTAAGTGCTATCAGAAATCAATAAAGATAATGATCATTTGAAAAACAAATACGGTAAATAGAAAGAAAGGTCGGCCGTTGTCCTCAAACATCTGTGTTCTGAGAATATGATTGTTACAATGTCATTATAAAGAAAAATGAAAATAGAAAGAAAAAGAAGATTCAAAAGGCCGGACGATGAGGCAACAATGGAAGAAGAAGAGTAAACCAAAGAAAGAATAGAGAAAGGTTCGAAGGGCTTAATTAGTAGAGGAGAAGGCTTGAGACTGATGAAAGCCGCCGAAAGTTGGAAGAATTAGTTGTATAATGGTCTAGATCATTGGACCGAATGTGAGGGACATATGGAAACTTTTGGAATCAAGAAGGGTAAAATGAGGGGAGGCATCCCATTTTTTAAAAACAACCAGAAGCGATTTTAATTATTTTTCTTTTTTATGATTGTCAAGTCTACTTATCATTAAAATTATGGTTAAAATTATTAGATCACATGCACCGTTTGTGCAATTTTTTGGGTTCAATAAAAAGATTTGATTAATAGCTTTCATCTAAAAATTATGCTGCCAATGGCTGCATCCAACACATGAGGATAAAGAAATGTATTTTGATTAATCTGCATGTTTGTTACTGCAGCAGAAGGGTACAACATGGCTTTACCCTAATCCACCATTGAAATTTTGATGGATGAATCTTTGTTTCCAAACAGGATTTTTATGAAGTTCATTTCCTCATATCATGTTTACAAAATTGAAAAAGACTTAGTGCTTGACCTCCGGAGCAGTAGAGCTAAGATGAGTAATGGTGGTGGCATTGGCTTTACCCCTTATCCACCATTGAAATATTAGCTCACGTGGAGTGTTTGTGCACTTTTTTGAGTTCAATAAAAAGCTTTGATTAATAGGTTTCATCTAAAATTATGCCGCCAATGGCTACATCCAACATATCAGGATAAAAAAATGCATCTTGATTAATCTAAATGTTTGTTATTGCAGCAGTAGGTTTGGCTTTACCCTTATCCACCATTGGACTATCGCTAGATGAATAATTGCTTCCAAACATGTTTTTCAAGAAGTTCATTTCCTCCTCACATGTTTCAAAGGTGAAAAAGACTAGCGCTCGACCTCCGGAGCAGTGGAGCTAAGATGAGTAATGGTGGTGGCATTGGCTTTACCCTTATCCACAATTGAAATATTAGCTCACGTGCAATGTTTGTGCACTTTTTTGAGTTCAATAAAAAACTTTGATTAATAGTTTTCATCTAAAATTATGCTGCCAATGGCTACATCCAACAACATTGCTTTACCCTTATTCACCATTGAACTATTGTTGGATGAATCATAGTTTCCAAATAGGATTTTCATGAAGTTCATTTCCTCCTCACATGTTTCAAAGAGAAAAAGACCGGAAGCTGTGAGGAGTAGTGGTGGTGGCATTGGATTTGCCCTTATCCTCTATTGAAATATTAGCTCAAGTACATTGTTTGTGCGCTTTTTTGAGTTCAATAAAAAGCTTTCATCTACATTATTGTTGGCAATGCTGCGTCCAACAGACCAGGATGAAGAATTGCATCTTGATTAATCTACATGTTTATTAGTATTGTAGAAGAAGGGTACAACATGTCTTTATCCTTATCCACCTTTGAACTATTGTTGGATAAATCATTGTTTCCAAACAGGGTTTTCATGAAGTTTAGAGTTCGTTTGATGTGGATTATAAACTAGTTTATTTGACCAAAATTTTTGCCTTTGTAGCATGACATTTTTTACCATTCTTGGTCAAATAAACTAGTTTATAATCTACACCAAACGGCCACTTATTTCCTCCTCAAATGTTTCAAAAGCGAAAAAGACTAGCACTCGATTTCGACACAGTGGAGCAAGGAGAAGTAATGGTGGTGGCATTGGCTTTACCATTATCCACTATTGAAATATTTGCTCACGTACGGCGGTTGTGCACTTTTCTGAGTAGAATAAAAAGCTTTGATTAATAGCTTTCAAATAAAAATTATGCTGCCAATGGCTGCATTCAACAGATCGAGATAAAAATATGCATCTTGATTAATTTGCATGTTTGTTACTGCAGTAGAATGGTACATGCATAGCTTTACCATTATCCACCATTGAAATATTACTGGATGAATAATTGTTTCCAAATAGGTTTTTCATATAGTTCACTTCTTTCTCACATGTTTCAAAAGCGAAAAATGATTGGTGCTCTACCTTTGGAGTACTGTTGGAGTTGGGAGGAGTAATAGTGGTGGTGATGGCGGTGGCGGCGTCTGAGGTGGTCAAGGTGGGGATGAAATTAGAACCATTGTTGAAATACATGTTCTTGATGCAATCTTGTAACATGGTTGATTGTCCTATTCCGTTTAACCCTTTTGGTTTCTTTATTTTTCTCCTTGAAATCTGTCTTCAGTTAGTTGCATTCTAGTGAATCTTTATTGAACTTCTAGTTCTTCTAGTGATGTGTTTGGTTGGCTCTACCCATTTGTTTCCAACCCTATCATCGGCATATGACTTTCATAGTCAAAATTGGATAACTTTAACGCTTGATAATCAACTTGGACAAAATTCTTCTATAAAATGACAAGAAAGACGATCAATAATAATACCATAATAATTATAATAAGTTAAGTAAAACAAATGTACTACATTAATCCTTTCCTATGACATGTGCAACATTTGTGTAATTTATCGAGTGCGATAAAAAGCTCTCATTAAGAGCTTTCATATGAAGAAGAACATGGACAAAATAATCACAAACAGTTAATGATCAAATTTATTTATGAACGCCTACGTCATTTTTTCGAGTGGGAATCTAATGGAGTTTAATGGAGTAACTTGATTGAATTGGAATTAAAAAGTCCAAAATTTCCTCTACTGGTCCTAAATTTGATTATAACTTGGCCTTAACGGCTTCAACAAATTCATGGAGTTCCTTAAATGTAGAAATAATTCTTTCCAAAATCCAAAAAATGTAATGTCAATGCAAACATTTGAAATTTGTAATGAATGACCATAAAAGTCATAAACTTTGAAGTTAATATAGAAATAAAAAGTTGAGTGCTATCGGAAATCAATAAAGATAATGATCATTTGAAAAATAAACACAGTGAATAGAAAGAAAGGTCGGACGTTGTCCTCAAAGGTCTGTGTTCTAAAAATCTGATTGCTACGATGTCAGTCTAAAGAAAAATGAAAATAGAAATAAAAAGAATAACCAAAAGGCTGAATGAGGAGGCAACAAGGGAAGAAGGAGAGTAAACCCTAAGTCAACCAAAGAAAGAATCGAGAAAGGTTCGAAGGGCTTAGTTAGTAGAAAAGAAGGCTTGAGACTGATGAAATTATTAGCAAACGTGCAGCGTTTGTGCACCTTTTTGAGTTCAATAAAAAGATTTGATTAATAGCTTTCATCTAAAAATAATGCAGCCAATGGCTGCATACAATATACCACGATAAAAAAATGCATCTTGATTAATCTGCATGTTTGTTACTGCTGCAGAAGGGTACAACATGGCTTTACCCTAATCTACCATTGAAATATTAATGGATGAATCATTGTTTCCAAACAGGTTTTTCATGAAGTTCATTTCCTCCTCAGATGTTTAAAATTTTGAAAAAGAGAAGCCCTCGGCCTTCGGAGCAATGGTGGTGGAATTGGCTTTACCATCATCCACCATTGAAATATTAGCTCACATGCAATGTTTGTGCGCTTTTTTTTAGTACAATAAAAAGCTTTGATTACTAGCTTTTATCTAAATTATGCTGCCAATGGATGCGCCAACAAATCAGGATAAAGAAATGCATCTTGATTAATGTGCATGTTTGTTACTACAGGGTATAACATGGCTTTACCCTTATCCACCATTGAAATATTGTTGGATGAATCATTGTTTCTAAACAGGTTTTTCATGAAGTTCATTTCATCCTCACTTGTTTCTGTTTCGCGCAGAAATGAATTTTGCTAACAACTAAAAAGATTTAGACGATGTGTAAGGGACAACAACCTTTTGAGACAAAGTCCCAATAATGGATGTTTTATTTATGAAGATTACAATTATAAGCAAAGAAGAAAAACGAAACAAAACGCCTCTAAAGGACACAAGCACACAGTGATACGATGTAAATAAAGCTTATGAAAACATTGCAAGGAAATGAAATTACATAGTTCTTTTTAAATAATTGATCAGCACTGTCTCTTCAATCTCTTTTCCTTTTTATACTTCCTTAGACAGTTTCTTTCAATCTTGTATCAAAACTGATCATCGCCCAATAACTAATCACTTCCTCCATAATGGCCAATTTATCGAAAACCTCTGTCTTAACTGCTTCCATTACATCATGGTTTAACCGTTTATAACTTCTTGAATTGTGAAACGTGGAGATGTAATAAGATGATTGGTAACTGTTTAATAACTGTTACTTTACGTGAAGATGGGACGTTTCACTCGCCCACATCCTGGGCGTTTACTAAGCTTGGGCGATGTCTTGGGCCTATAGATTCACTTGGGCCCTTTCTTTGGGCTCCTTAGCTGGGCTTTATTTCTGCACATCAACAATTTCAAAAATGAAAAAGACTATCGCTCGGCTCCTAAGCAGTGGAGCTGGGAGGAGTAATGGTGATGTCATTGGCTTTACTCTCATCCACATTGAAATATTAGCTCACGTGCAGCATTCGTGTGCTTCTTTGAGTTCAATAAAAAGCTTTGATTAATAGCTTTGCTGCCAACCAACAAATCAGGATAAGAAATGCATCATGATTAATTTGCATGTTTGTTATTACAGCATAAGGGTACAACGTGTCTTTACCCTGATCAACCATTTAAATATTGCTAGATGAATATTTGTTTCAAAACAGGTTTTTCATAAAATTCATTTCCTCCTCACATGTTTCAAAGTGAAAAAGACTGGCGCTCAGCCTCTCGAACAACAGATCTGGAAGGAGTAATGGTGGTGGCATTGACTTTAACCTTAACCACCATTGAAAATATTAGCTCAAATGTAGTGTTTGTGCAATTTTTTGAGTTCAATAAAAAGTTTTGATTAATAGCTTTCTTCTAAAATTATGCCACCAATGGCTGCAATTAAAAGACCAGGATAAAAAAAAATGTATCTTGATTAATTTGCATGTTTGTTATTGCAACAGAAAGGATACAACATGGCTTTACCCTAAGCCACCATCGAAATATATCTGGATGAATCATTGTTTCCAAACAGGTTTTTCATGAAGTTCATTTCCTCCTCACATGTTTCAAAAGTGAAAAAGACTAGCGCTTGGCCTCCGAAGCAGTGGAGCTAGGAGGATTAATGCCGGCAGCATTTGCGTTACCCTTATCCATCGTTGAAATATTTGCTCACGTGCAGCATTTGTGCACTTTTTTAAGTTTAATAAAAAGCTTTGATTAATAGCTTTCATCTAAAATTATGCTGCCAATGGCTACATCCAACAAATCAGGGTAAAGAATTGCATCTTGATTAATCTGCATGCTTGTTACTGCAACAGAAGAGTATAACATGGCTTTACCCTTATCCACCATTGAAATTTTGGTAGATAAATCATTATTTCCAAATAAGTTTTTCCTGAAGTTCATTTCATCCTCAAATGTTTCAAAAGTGAAAAGACTAGCGCTCTATCTCAGGAGCAATAGAACTGCGAAAAGTATTGGTGGTGGCATTGGCTTTACCCTTATCCACCATTGAAATATTAGCTCATGTGCATTGGTTGTGCACTTTTTGAATTCAATAAAAAGCTTTGATTCATAGCTTTCAAATAAAAATTATGCTGCAAATGGTTGCATAATCCAACATATCAGGATATTAATCTACATGTTTTTTACTGCAGCAGAAGGGTACAACATGGCTTTACCCTTATCCACAATTGAAATATTTCTTTGTTGTAACTTTGTGTCCAAATGTTGTAAGCCCACAATGATGATAGCCCAGTTATCTTTGTCCCAAGATTGATGAAGCACGCTTTTGCCTATTGCTGATACTGCGCGTCTATTGCTGATAAGACGGTTTCTTGCCATCCGTTGATTCTGTATTTTTTATCTCACCCATTGATGTGCCATATAAATAGGCTCATTCAGTCACTTTTAGGGCAACATTGTGAGTGTGCAGCTTCAACTTCTTCATCCGATCTTCTTCTACCCCTTTTTCTTCTTCTTTTCTGTTTGGTGAACCGTTGGTTCTCCACTGTTGTGTTGAGAGGTTGATGCTACAGTAATCTTCTGTATTTCTCTGTGATATATCCTCAAATTTGTTGTGTGAGGATTTTATCTTGATACTGTAAGGAGTATGTAATGAAGGAGAAATTAGGGCTATTTTGAGTGGATTAACTTCTATAATCTTGGATCTTGAACGATTGTGGTATCTAATAGTGTATTAAGAGGTCGAATCTACATTTGTAAAGCCTCAAAGGCATATGTAGGCATTAATGTGCTGAACTGCTTATCTCCTATAAAGGAACGCTCATATCTTGTGTTTGTTTTACTTTTATGCATATTTTGTTATACTTGTTTTACTGTCTGGCTGAAAGCTTCTCAAACTCAAGAAACAAAATGTAACAAGTGGTATCAGAGCTGGATAACTGTTTCTTGATGATTAATCTTCCTTCGACTTTGTTACTGAAACAAATCTCAGGACTGTAAGTATGATCTTTTATATTTCTTTTAAATATAAGTATGTGATAATAAGTTTCCTGTAAATAAACTTTATGTTTTGTATTAAGTACAAGAAAACTTGACTTTTACCTACTATATGATTTGTTCTCAGTAGATATTGTGAAACAGTTCTTGAAATAAGCATAAAATTTTGAGTACTGCTTTATGTGTGAATAACTGTAAAGTGCATTACTAACCAATCTTGTTATCTTTGTGAAACACCATCCCCTTAGACTTTCTTGATCCCTCATTGACATGAGAACCTAATTCTCCATGAGAACCTAATTCTCACAGAATCTTGGAGTGGTCTTGATTATAGGTCTCTCCCAAAATTGTGTATAATGCCTTATATGTGCTTGTATCTGATTACTGATGTTCTTACTTTCTTGTCTCTTGACTTTGCCATTGAATAAAATACTTCTTTATTGTCATCTTTGTTATCTGTGTGAAAGATTGTGATAAAGGGCTACTTCAAGTTTTCATTTAGATCAATTTAATAGAAAATGTGACTTTGCTATTTGGCAACAAAAAATAAAAGGTATTTTAGTTCCAAAAAAAGTGTCCAATGCTATAAATAAATCCTTTCCTTTCCTGGACGCAGCATAAATCTTCCTCTATACTTGATTATGTGCACTTTGATCTGTGGGGACCATCTAGCACACCAACACATGGAGGGAACAAGTATTTTCTATCTATAATTGATGATTTTTCAAGAAAATTGTGGATTTTCCTTTTGAAAAATAAATCTGAAGTTTTTGATAAGTTCAAAACCTGAAAAACTCTTCTTGAAAATCAAACTGGTAAAACCTTAAAGTGTTTAAGGACAGATAATGGACATAAATGTTGTAATAAAGTCTTTGATGATATCTGTAATCAATCTGTTATTAAGAGGCATAAAACTGTCCCTTATACCCCTCAGCAAAATGGTATTGCTGAGATGATAAATAGAACTTTGCTTGAAAGAGTTAGGTGTATGTTTTCTAGTTCTGGTCTATCTAAATCTTTTTGGGGGTGAAGCTGTGGTTACAGCTTGATATCTAGTTAATAGATCTTATTCTGATGCCTTAAATGGCAAAATGCCTGAAGAAATGTGGCATGGTAAGCCTACTAACTACTCTAATCTTAGAATTTTTGGTTGTACTGCTTATTCTTACCAGAAGGATGATAAACTTGACTCCAGATCTCTAAAGTGTGTGTTCTTAGGATATCCTGAAGGAACTAAATGTTATGGACTTTGGGCTAGGAGCTTAGGTGGTTTCAAAACTGTTTTCAGTAGAAATGTTGTTTTTAAGGAAGATGAATTACCCTGTTTAAGACAAACTACTAAGAGAAGTGAGAATAGTAATCACACTGATATAGACATTGAGGTGGAGCCTTATAACATAGTTATCACTCCAACTGAGCAGAATCCCCTAGATGTCCTTCAACCTATAGACTCTGATGATGATTCAAACCTCAATCAGATTAGAAATGAAAGTCAAAATCAGACTCAAAGCTTAGGGTTAGATGATTACCATTTAGCTAGAGATAGGAATAGAAGAACAATCAAGGTTCCTTCTAGATTTTCTGATTATGACCTTGCTGCTTTAGCTGTAAATTCTTTTGATGTTTTAAGTGGTTAAAAACCTAAAACTTTTGATGATATTGTAAATGGAAGTGAATCTGATATGTGGTGGAATGCAATGAAGGATGAAATGACTTCTTTGTATAAAAATCAGACTTGGGAATTAGTTCCCAAACCTCAACATAAATCCATTGTGGATTGCAAGTGGCTATACAAGGTTAAGGAATATACTAATTCCTCTGACTCTCTTAAGTTTAAAGCTAGACTTGTTGCTAAATGGTTTACTCAAAAATATGGTATTGATTATACTGAAATCTTTTCTCCTGTTGTAAAATATACTACTAAGAGTAATGTTTGCTTTAGTTACTCATTCCAATCTGGAAATGGAACAACTTGATGTTAAAACTGCCTTTTTACATGGTGAACTGGATGAAAAGATTTATATGAATCAACCCATTGGTTTTGTTGATAGACACAAGTCTGATCATGTTTGCTTACTTAAAAAATCCTTATATGAATTGAAGCAATCTCTCAGGCAATGGAATAATAGATTTGATACTTTCATGTTATCCTTAGGTTTTAATAGAAGTGAATTTGATCATTGTCTCTATTTTAAATTTGAACTTCCTAATAATACTCTTGTGTTCGTACTGCTGTATGTTGATGATATGTTAATAATTAGTTCATGTGTTGACTTAATTACTAATATTAAAGTTGCTTTAAGTTCATAATTTGAAATAAAAGATCTTGGCAATGCCAAGAAAATTTTGGGAATTGATATAATTAGAGACAGATCTAATTCTACTTTAATGCTAAAACAACAATCTTATAGATAGTGGACACTATTCGTGAGCTTGGTCTTTAAGATTAATTAACATGGTCAAATATATCGGTGCGTTGAGAGCTTAGAGTAAATAAAGCAGTGGGCATGCATTCGTGTTAGGAAAATGTCGCCCTATTTGTTGGGGTCAAAGAGTCTGCTTAAGTATATTATGCTAAACTGTTTTAATCTGAGTTCAATATTTAGTGACAGCTACATGACGTCTGTGATTTGTTTTGTAAAAAATGTGAGCTTAAGTAACAAAATTATTAGAAGGGCAAATGGTAATTTTACTAAAAGTCTATTAATCGGATGTCCTACGGGGTGAGACATAAATATGGTAAGTTTGAGGATATAATTGCAGAGAATATTTAGCTTCCATGATTTTATATAATTCAATAGTGTAGTCTTGAGTCTTTAGTGGAGTGAGCCAAAACTAATGATTGGACTGCACAGTTTGAGTCGAATTTGTTGTGTCTATTTATTAGAGCTTGAAATATATAGGTCCGATTGGTCACTTTGATAGTTCCAAAAAATAAACGAAAACTTAATTGCGCATATGATAAGAGTGTAGTTATTGCACAGTTGACATGGTCAAAATGTTGACCATGTCTAATTCTGATTTGACTAAGTCATAAATTCAATTTCAAGTTAATTAGAACTTGAAAATGAATATCCTAAACTATCTATAAATCCTAATTGTGTTTGAACTTGAACAAGATAGACCTAGGCGGTTCGAGTTGAGCAGTATTCCATATTGCCTAGTACATTGTCCAAGAGGGAAAAAGGGGAAAAATATTGTGATGTGTCACATTTTCCTAATAATCTTGTCTTCTAAGATTAGGGTTTTTTTTTGTTACAAGTTTTGGATTTGACATCCACACATCAATGCAATACATTGAAGAATCAAGAACCCAAATTAATCAAGCAACAAATGTATTCCGCTTTAAACCCATGTGTAACTAATTAGAAGAATTGCGACACATAGTAAATTAATCTAGTAAAAATCTAGTTCGTAGTTTTCCAATAAATATTTTGTTTTTCCTAATGTCTTGAACTAGTTTCCAACAAATACTCGATAGGAATTATTATAACTTAAGTAAAACAGATGCACTACAATTAAGAATCCTTTGTTTTGGTTAAAATTATTAATGCGTGTACAACATTTGTGCACTTTTTCAAGTTCAATAAAAAGCTTTGGTTAATGTAGAAATTAAGACTAACGTATGGAAAATAATGTTTTCTTCTTTTTTTTTTTTTTTTTTTTTTTTTTTTTTTTTTTTGATACCCAGGTATCCCAGTTAGACCAGACTATGTCCTGGACTACCCATCCCCGGCCCCTCAGTGATTGGTGGAGGTAAATGTTTTCTTCTTTTTTTGTGTGTACATTTTATAGGTTTTATAGTACATTGCTTATAACTTATCATCAATCTATTGGTGCAATTCAAAATTCAAAGTACAGTAAAATTAGCTAACAAATTCAGTTATGATATTTTCCAGGATCTTTGCAACTCCTTCGTCGGTTCATCTTTTGCTGCATATGGATCGATATCGTCTATAGTTGCTTCAATAGTTAATAATGAACCGTCAGTTTCAAGATCTACAACAAGAACCTTAAAGAATGTGGAAGAAATTACCATAAATCCTTATGATGTAAAAGAGCTTACAGCATCTCACGCTTTTACTGTACGTAAGAAGACTTCAATCTTCTATAGATTTGAAGGTTTTACCTTTAAGTGTTTCAGATATAAGATGGATCTAGTCAGAAACAGCAGAAATCTAGTGCTCTCATACAGCCAAATTTCCTAGGCAACCGTTTCCAAGTCAAAAAAACTACAAACTTGTGCAAGAAATTAAAGAACACCATATATTTTTTTACCCGAGGTCCGATCATGTCGTGTGGTAGTATAGTTCTGAATTCTTAGATGGTAGAGTGGGAGAGAATTATCTTTACCATGTCTTGTTTGCCTGAACCATCTGGATTTGTACCTATTGAAATCTAACAAGCTTTAAGCTACTTAAAATTCAAATAAAAAGTTTGGAACTATGAAAATGATTCGTAAAACTCGAGACCTTTGTAATCTTGGCTCGTCTGTTGATGAAAATCAATATCTGTCTCTCACAACACAATAGAAAATGGATCAATATAACTGATGCTGAATGTTCCAAGTAGTCACTGTTGACCCCTAAAAATGGCAGCCAATAGGAACCCCACACCTCTTCTTCCCACGTGTCTTTCTTCGCACACTTGGACCGCCACGTGATTTATTCAACCACGTAGATGTGTCTGTGGATAGACAAACGTGATCCAAATGATAAGAGAGAATACACTAAGGTGGAAAATGATGGCTTGAGGGCCTCTAACTAATTCACTCTCAGGTAATAAACACTTGAAAAGATATTTAACGTAGAGGACTTCTTTCTTTTAGTGAGAGTAATAATTTCAACATTCCTTTCTTGTGGAAATGAGTATGGTATTTATAGGAAAATTCTATTAAATGTTTTCTTTTGATGTGTGACACGTGGTTCAATCCAGAGAGTCATTGGGGTCACATCCTAGCCATCACGTCATTAGCATTTATGGGAATGTCCCTTCCAGACGCAACCTAAGGACTATGATTGTGACCAGCCGCATTGGCAGACTGTCCCATCAGACCTTCCAGGACTAAAATTTGCAGGTTTGGCAAGAGAGGCTTCCTCGTCACGCAACCCCAATAGCCTCGGTATAAAAGAACAACGTCAATTTCTACCCTTTGCAGCAGACCTCCTCGGTGGGAAGGAAAATAGCCTTACTAGCAGACTACTAGGCGATTTTGGCTTTGACTATGCCCGCGTGGAATGTCATGTGGGATCGGGGCATAACAGTCACTTTTTTCTCGGTTGAGGGTTTGTGATCAAAACAAATATTTCTTTTTTTTTGCTGGTTGAGGTTCCACAAGATACCACGATCAAGTAGTTAGAGGTCATTGCCACGTCAACTGAAGGACCCACGATTTATAAATAGAGTTCTTCACAAACATCGGAGATTTTTTAAAATATATTTTCTCTCTAAGAAAGCGTTTGAACCCATTCTTGTAATTCATTAAAAATATAAAATCATCAATAATGCTTGATAAGCAACTCCGACAAAATTCTTGCGTAAAAGAACAAGAAAGATTGTCAACACAAATTTTTCTTTAATCTTCTTGAAGAACTGTGTCTTCTTTGTTGGACAAGGAACAAAGTTACGTACTACTAAATCTTATAATTAACATTCTTAAGCTTAGACAAACAAGCTCAATCTATGAAGAAGGTAATATTTAGTTGCATAAATTAGAACATGGAAACTAAGAAAATAAGAAACGGTTCATGTACTAAAAGGTATGTGATCAAAATGCAAATAAAGCCTTAATTTCTTCAGGTGTCTAAGGTGTTTAGGGTTGGTAATTTCCTGCATTGATTAAATATATAAAGACTTGGGCCACTTGTTTCAATAAGGTTGATCTTTTAAGATAGTATCTCGAGTCTTAATATAGTATTAGATACCCAATAAACTCAAACGAGCATTCGAGTTAAAAGATTGTGTGCTCAAACGAGCCACTATTTTACGGAACATGTTAAAGGTAATATCCCACACCGATTAAATATGAGACAAATAAACAATATACATAATTGATTTTGCTATTTGTACATCATCACTTATACTTGCTTATGTGGCAAAATAAAATAATGAAAAGAAAATTGACAATAATGTCTTGGCAAAATGTTTCAGCCCTAAATCCTACTACCACATAAGCAAGTGTAAGTTGGAGTGTAAGTGGGGATGTACAAGTAGCAAAATTCATAAAGAATTGAGCTATTTCTCTTAGAGCAATGCTTGTTGTACAGATAAAGGTTGACAGAATGGTTTACAGATGATTACGTGGTATTGACAATAGTCATAATTTGATTTTGGAATGCAAGTGGGTCCATAAGTTGTTTATTTGTACTCTTTTCTTCAAAATTATTTAGACAATGTTTGGTTAAGTTTTTTTTAATTTTTTTTTTAAATTTATTTTCAACCACTTATTTTATAAGACCCATAAATTTTAACAATACATTTCATCAACTTTTATAAAAAAATTCCTAAAAAACTACTTTTAATTAATCTTCTATTTATTTGATTTCATTTACGTTACTATGATTATAATGGTTTACAAATAAAATTTTGATGACTATATAGTTAAGGTTTTTGATATTACACTGATATGATTTGAACTAAGTTAAATATAATTTTATAAAGTTATTAATTTTATAATTTTTATTTATTTTCTTCAAGTGGATGAAATATTTTTTCTTAAAAGTTTTCGTAATATATGCTCAAGTTTGTTAAAGTGATTTTGTCGATCTAATTAAGACGATTATTGTAATGTAATATTGAGTAGAAAAATTATATAATTTTCTATGAAGTATTCTAGTATAATGCGATTTTTTAAAAATTAAGGCAATCTAATTTTCTGTGAAGTATTCTAGTATAATATTGAGTAGAAAAATTATATAATTATTGTCGATCTAATTAAGGCGATTTTTTAAAAATTATATTTTTTTCTTGTAATGACCAATGAGTGGTGATAATTTATTAGAATCAAATTTTTGCCACCATCAAATGGTTCTCCACCCGTTTAAATAATTATATTATTTTTTTACAAATTTTAACTACTACCTCTGATTTTTTTTGTTATAAAGATTACAGTACAATAATCGCCTTAATTAGATCGACAATTATACTAGAATACTTCACAGAAAATTATATAATTTTTCTACTCAATATTACAGTACAATAATCGCCTTGATTAGATCTACAAAATCACTTTAACAAACTTGAGCATATACTACGACAACTTTTTAAAAAAAATATTTCATCCACTTGAAGAAAATAAATAAAAATTATAAAATTAATAACTTTATAAAATTATATTTAACTTAGTTCAAGTCATATCAGTGTAATATCAAAAACCTTAACTATATAGTCATCAAAATTTTTTTTGTAAACCATTATAATCATAGTAACGTAAATGAAATCAATAAATAGAAGATTAATTAAAAGTAGTTTTTTAGGAATTTTTTTTATAAAAGTTGATAAAATGTATTGTTAAAGTTTATGGGTCTTATAAAATAAGTGGTTGAAAAAAAATTTGAAAAAAAAATTTAAAAAAAACTTAACCAAACATTGTCTAAATAATTTTGAGGAAAAGAGTACAAATAAACAACTTATGGACCCACATGCTTTTCAAAATCAAATTATGACTATTGTCAATGCCACGTAATCATCTCTCAACCTTTATCTGTACAACAAGCATTGCTCTTCCTCTTAACAAAGTTGAACTTTTAAGATAGAATATCCCAATATGGTATAGTGGATAAATATAACACTAGGTAAGATAAGCAACTCCGAGAAATTATTGTATAAAAGAAATAGAAAGATGATCAACATGAATTTGTCTTTAATTAACATTCTAGTAAGAACTGTCTTCAACCTTTGTTGGACAAGGAACAAAGGTAGTACTGAATCTTGTGATTAACATTTTTAAGCTTAGACAAACAAGCCCAAGCTTATATTTTCTTTCCATGCTTTTCTATGAAGAAGATAATATTTAGTTTCATAAATTAGAATATGGAAACTAGCTAAATAAGAAACGGTTCATGTAAAATGTTAGATTCATGAAAGTTAAATATCCAATTGAATCTACAAATGTATCTGGTCAAAATATTGTCGGATTTTTACCAGAATCGCGCATTTTTCTGGTAGGACTATGTCTTTTATTCTTATTGAAAACTCCGACTTGAGAGTCACTACAATAAGAATCTAATGCTATTTAAAATTATTAGTGCACGTGCAACATTCGGGCTCTTTTTAGAATTATTAGCCCACTAGAATTTAAGAGCATTCAAATAATTTATTAAGAAGATTATCATACTCGCGAACAATTATTACCGATATTGGTTAGTTAATTATCCTAACTCAGTTAGCAAACTCTGTTTTATTAGACTACACCGCAATATTGAACAATGAATATTAAGGGCTGGCACCACTAAAATGATTTTATAATTTGATTGTGCTTTATATATCTCTTCCATTTTCAAAATAATAGTACTAAAAAGTGTAAAACAATTAGATAGATTATGACACAACAGATGAGGATAAAGAATTGCATCTTGATTAATCTGCATGTTTGTTTCTGCAGCACAACGGTACGTACAACAGAGGTTTACCCTTGTCCACCGTTGAACTATTGCTGGATGAATAATTGTTTCCAGACTGGGTATTTCATGAAGTTCATTTCCTCCTCACATGTTTCAAAAGTGAAAAAAGGCTGGCCCCTGGCCTCCGGAGTGGTGGAGCTGGGAGGAGTAGTGGTAGTGGCACTGGCACTGGCAGCAACTGCGTCTGATGTGGTGGTGGAGATGGAGGCATGAAATAGAACCATTGTTGAATTGTACTTGTTTTTTATATGATCTTCTAATAGAGTTCCTTTTCCATTTACCCCTTTTGTTTTCTTGATTTTTATTCTTGAAATCTTTCTTCTTTTAGTTGCATTCCAGTGATTCTTCATTGAATTTTCAGGTCTTTAGGGGACGTGTTAAGCTTTCTTCCAACCCTCTCATCGTTATCTGTCTTTCACAAAAAAATTGAATAAATATAAAGCTTGATAAGCAACTCGGACAAAATTATTCTATAGGATCAAATGATTCACTACAATAAGAATCATTTGCTATGGTTAAAACTATTAACGCACGTGCAACATTTGTGCGATTTATTGAGTTCAATAAAAAGCTTTGAATAATAGCTTTCATATGAAGGATAACATCGACAAAATATTTATCAAATTAAGTTTTCAGAAGATCAAAGTTATCATTCCAAGAAGAGTCCATCGTTGCAATACCCTTATATTACAGCCTTGTTGAGTTTTTCACACCTCAAGGGGGATGTGAAGCCTGCAGGGTTAATTGGTGCTAAATTCATCTGACTCGTGAAAAAGATTACACTAGACTATTTATGAAACTGCAATGGTATGTGTTATGAAATGGACCCTAGAAGGGAATCCCCAATTATGCCGGTTTGGATATCTTTGCCTCTTTTACCTCTACATTTGCACGACAAATCATTCCTATTCTCAATCAGCAAAATTCTCCATACTCCTCTAAAAGTGGATGATGCAACTTTGGATATAGTAAGGAGGCTCAAAGCCTCTTGTCGAACGAACCTGTATTGAAAAGGAGCTAGGGATAAGTTTCTGGCAAAAATCTTTAAGCAGAACACAAAAATGGTGGGGAAGATGAACAATGGGACCACCATTTACGTCGCAAACAGATAGCAGAGGATAAGCAAAAGATTGGCGAAGGTTGGCAGCCAGGGCGAAACCTTAATCTCAGAGAGGATGATACCGATGTCCATTTGGTGAACAAACAGAAAACAAAGCCGCCTGAAAACGCTATATTGAAACCAAAACATATATGGCCCAAGAGGTGGATCCTGATCTCGTGACAGACATTATCAACAACAACTGGAACAATTCTCAAGTTCAACAACGGCCTACATTGAGGTTTGATCAAATGCAATCAGAATATAGCATTGATTGGCCAGGTGGTGTTTGCCACCGAAAACGAGCCCGCCAAGATGGATGACAGATTGGAAGTTGTTTGGTGAAGAATGCAGAGCAAACGAATTAGATACAAAAGGGCCGGCATGGTGTGGACAAGGGAACTCTAGTTGCTGATCTCATCTCGGAGGAAGTTAGATTGTATCGTGGCTGCCATGGAGTAGCTACAGATGTTTTCGGGAATATCTTTAACAGAATTCAGGAGGCTGAAGGTTTGGTTGACAGGTATGAGGCCGTGTATGATAATGATTCCAACACCGGCTAACACGAGTAATCTACACAGAACAAAGGCCTCTTTGAATCGTTTTTTGGCGTGGGAAGAAGCTTTTTGGAAACAGAAGTCAGGTGCTAAATGGCTTCGAGAGGGTGATAGCAATACGAAGTATTTCCACTCTACGTTGACATCTAAAGTAGAAGTAATTTTAGTTTAAGGATCCAAGCTGAGCATTTACCATTAACTAGGATTCAACTCCCAACTTCTCATCCCGAGGCTCTGCACTAGTCAAGGCAAATAGAAAAAAGCTGCATACATTGATAAGTGAAAGTTAATCTTGACTAATCCACCTTAAATTCAAGTGGTGAAGATTGGTCTTTTATTTTCTTCCACATTCATAGAATATGGGTGATGCATTCTCAATTGATTACGTGTTTTTTTTTTTTTTAATTCAAAGATGCTAGGCTAAATCCATTTACGCTTTGCTTTTTATTCTCAATTCATTTTTGTTGATTATTTGCCAAGTTTTTATACTGTTTGAATGCTTGATCATCATTTAAACGTAATTGTGATTTGTATAATTTTCGAAAGGTTTAATATAAGTTTATGCATGTTTTTAGCAAATAACGTAGGGTTCAATATAGAATATATATATACTCTTATGCTTTGTTCAATCTTTGTTTGACTGATTGTTCAAAACTAAATATGTTTCGTATATTTGAATTTTTCATAGAAATATTGTAGAATCGTATATGAAAATTATTACTTAGTGCTTTATCTTTAAATTTTCTCTAAACTAGTTACAAATTTTTATTTGCTTTCATAGAAATATTAGAAATTTTTTAGTTTAAAACACCAATTCAACTATTGAAATTTGTGTGTTCGATTAAAGTTAATTTTAATTAAGTCAAAATTAGATATTCAATTCTCGTAAAACGACACTCTACTCACTATTTATATTACTTGTCTACAATACCATGTACTTATAAGATTTTAGCCAACAGTGAATATATATTTGATTATTTAGGAACTTGTACGTCCTCTTTTTATTCGTTTTCATCTGCGACATTGACATAGAATTAATCTTTGGTTAAACATAACAAAGTAAGTAATTCGTAGCAAAGAATCGTAAAACATTTCCTTAGTTGCTATGTAGAAATGGACATTAAAACACTTGTGAATTGGATCGCAGATTGGATTGCACCAAACAATAAGACAATACTAAAAACGACAAAAAAAAAAACTAAAATCTTATTTATTATACTCTATAATCATATCTAATACTACGTACTAAATAGATTGCTCATTTGTATCTCAGCAGGTACCTCTAGAACAACTTTTACAAAACTCCATGTCTCCATTGATCACTTGTTCCAAAACCTGCACCAAATTCATTAACAAGTATAATTAATCAATCAATGAAAAATTAAGCACCTTCACCAATAAAATATAAGAGAAAAAAAGATGCCATAATCTTACCTGGTTTATGAAACAAAAGTCTCATCAACTCCCTCAACTTTCCAGGGCTTGAACTGACAAGATAACAGTAGCCTCTACACACTCTTCAACCTAACAACCCTTTGTACAGATCCTTCTCCAACGCACCTCAGAAAATTCTATCACCACTCTCAACAGCGTCCAGAAACTGCACTGCCAAACTGTATGCCGCAAAGTCACCGTAGTTTTGGCCCACCTTGTCAATTCTTTTAACCCATGATCATCCCTGTTCGCCATCACATGGAAAGGATGGAAAGCCTCGGTACTCTCGGGCCTAGGGTGTTCCAACTGACAAAAGAATAGTAAATACGGTACATAGATGTTGAACTTGGACGATAAGTGTGAAGTATATTCATTCTATTGCGACGTTGCATTGGCACCAATGCCATGGATGTGAAGCAAAATGGGATGTGTGGTGATAGTGGGTTTGGACACCTGTAAGCGTGATGGTGCCAGGACACAGTTGAATCTTGCAGCCTGGAAGAGTACAGAAAGGGTAGTCTGTTGATATGTATCATTGTATCATGTATCATGAAAGAGATATTTGTTGATACTGATCATTTGATACAAACACTGAAGCCGCACTTGTTTTCAGTTCAACTCTTGAAGCAAAACTCAGAACAACAACCCTGTTAACAGAGCCCGCATAAGCATTTAACAGAAAAGTCTGATCTCCATTCTGTTTAATAAGGGCGGTTGGACCACAAATTGGTACCTTCCTAGGACATTATAAACCCCGTGTTCGAATTTAGATTACTCGAGTCTTTCATTAGTTTTTAATAGAAATGATAAAAAATATTGAAATCTTTTCTACGCCTTTGGCAAGCATTTGAATTCTCTGTAAACATTTTGATATTAGTATATATTCTTTTCTACGCCTTTGGCAAGCATTTGAATTTTCTGTAAACATTTTGATATTGGTATATGAATACTGTTATCACTATGTTAAAAGTTGTACATTTTGGACACCACAGTACAACTCTGGTAACAGAACAAATATACAAAAAAGAAAAATAATATAGCATTTATCTCTAAAATCAGTTATAGTTTAACAAACAGAAATACCCAAGACAAGAAGTATGTCTATAGGGAACACCTGCGTAACCCCTAAAGGATGGAATGCATTTTGTATTATTTATTGCAAAAGGGTTTAAATGAACAAATAATGTCAGAATTAGCGGATTTCCTCTAAAAGAATAGAGTTTCGCGTGTATGATGCTATATTCAATCAAATATGTAGTACTGTTTTTGTTTATAAGACAGCTAACGGATCTAAATGCACCAAACACGTCAAAGTAGTCGTGTTGCTCTCATTGAGTACATCTTTTCATGTATGAAATGCAAGATCAATTAACTCATTAACATGAAAGTACATGGATTATACCAAGTTTCTGTGTGTGCCATCAGTGTGCATGGATGATCAAGCTTAAGTGTGAATGTAAGAATTTACAACTTTCAAGGCTACAAATTTAAAAGATTCTAGAAATGATCAAGCCCCTATTGCCATCAGTAAATCCAGGAATTAACATATTTATCCATGACAAGTAATCTACAAATATCATTAACTTATTCTGCATTTGGGATTTTTTTGGTTAGTGAGGAGGTGAGAAAACATTCAAAACCTCATGCAAGATGATGGAAACCACTGAAGGCTGTTTTTAGCCTTAACTCAAGTTGTAGCGTCAGTATTCCCACACAGAACTAGGCTTTAGTGTGTACCGTGTCAACCAATCAGATTCATAACCTTGGGCGACAATGTTCTCTTCTTACATCCCATGTATTTGTCTTACATAAACCCATTTTCCTCTATGTAAATTCTATTCATTGGTCTTTTGATATTCCTGTGGGTTTCTCTTTTTTCATTTATAAATGTCCTTTCCTAAATTTACTAGATATCTTCCTCTCCTTCATAAGAAATATAAAGAACTTCTGAGGGCCTATATAGAAGATCCAAATAAAATTGCATTGGTTACACTGAAAATTTCAAAACAGCATTCTCCTGACTTCATTTTAACCCAAATTTAGAAACTAGTATCAGTTAGAAAATTCACACGTGCGAGATGAAGGCACTACAACATCAGATATTTAGTTTGTAGGACCAATTAGGTGTTAACTGAAAAAGTCTTAAAATAAAATGTTTTTCGTCCAGTAGAACACTATAGCTTCCTAAAAGACTGATATGAGCTATACAAGGTAGCTTTTGGAAATGAGGACTGGATCCAAGTTTGAAAATATTACCTGAAAACCATCTTAATGCAATCAGAGTTAGGCATTCGTGAGTATGTCTAGCAGGTTCCAAAAACCAGAAGTTGCATTCCGAATGCAGAACAGTTGCAATGTACCCTTGTAAGTTATACTGTACTCCAACCGGTTCTCTTTCTCACCCCCCTTTCCTTCATGATTTGTCTCACTTTTTCTACCTCTTCCCACATCCCTACAGAACTATACAGGTCTGAGATTATTATGAAATATCCATCGTTTTCTGGGTCAGACTCAATAGCATTCTTGGCAATCCTTATACCCATCTCAGTATTATTGTGCATTTTGCAAGCAGTTAATAAAGCACCCCAAAAGCCCCCATCAGGAGCAATAGGCATTGACAATGCAAAAGCTTCAGCCTCGTCCAAACGACCTGACCGACCAAGAAGATCTACCATACAAGTATAGTGCTTCATTGTGGGTCTCACAGAATATTCTTTCATTTTATGAAAGAGAGACTTGCCTTCTTCAACAAATCCAGCATGTGCACAAGCTGAGAGGATTGCAAGAAAGGTAAGGTCATTAGGCCTACTATTAGATTGTTCCATCTGCTGGAAAATCTCGATTGCAGATTTTCCATCTCCATGCATACCATAACTAGAAATCATCACGTTCCAAGAAATAACGTCCTTCTCATTCATTGAGTCAAAGATTTCTCTTGCAATTTTGAGCTGCCCACATTTTGCATACATATCAATCAATGCAGTAGCAAGAGCAATATTATACTCAAATCCTTCTTCCCTAATGTAATCATGAATTTCTTTTCCTTTTTCCACTGATGCAATCTGACCACAAGCAGATAGCAAAGTTACCAGTGTTGTAGTGTTAGGCTTGATGCCTTCAGAGACCATTTTGTTAAATAGAGCTAAAGCCTCAGAATAATGTCCACTATGAGCATAAGACGAAATCAAACTATTCCACGTTGCAATATCTTTGTTCACCCGAGAAAATAACCTCCTTGCTATGGTCAAACTCCCGCATTTACCATACATATTAATAAGTGCATTGACAACAGAAACAATCTCGCATATCGAATGTCTAATAACGTGGCAATGAAGGGATCGGCCGAATTTGATTGTTTCCAGTTTAGAACAGGAAGAAATAACTGATATTAGGCTGTTCAAATCAACTTCAATTCCTAGATGCTGCATTTCTCTAAACAATTTTATGCTCTTCATCTCTAATCCTGCCTTGCCATAGGCAACAATCATCATGTTCCAAGAGTTCTCATCCCGATCATGCCCTCCATAAAAGAGCTTCTCAGCTACAGCCAAGACTCCTAACTTACAATACATGGACAACAATCCATTATAAACAATCTGATCAACGTCATAATTTCCCCTCAAGATAAACCCATGAAAAGCCTTCCCTTCATATAACTTCATGGAACTAGCAAAACTGAAAAGCAAACAACTGATTACCACCCCATCTGGATGTATCCCATCAGCTTTCATTTTCAAAAACATATTAAAGCACTCATAAACATACCCCAACTTAGCATAAACACCAATAATTAATGTCCATGAAAATAGATCCTTAACGACAATTTCCTCAAATAAAAGGTGGGCATCCTCAACAGTCTCACACTTTGAATACATTGACAAAATCGAAGAATGAACAATATGTGACGACACAATCCCAGATTTTACTGCCAACCCATGCAAGCACCTGCCTTCTACCAATGCACCCAAATGCCCACAAGCTTGGAAGCCCCCTTCCAATGTCCGAAAATTCGGCCTCTCACTATTGCCACCAATCCTATGCATGTCAGAAAGGCATTCCAAACCCTTCTCACTCTCACCATTCTGCACATACCCAATGATAAGCGCGGTCCAAGCAACCACATCTTTCATCAAAATCTCATCAAACACAACAGATGCATCCTCCATAGCCCCACATTTAGAATACATGTACACAAATGACGACCCAACCGCTGAATTCCCATAAAAAATATTCAATTTTGTAACCATTCCATGAACATTCATGCCAAAACAAAGTGACCCAACTTCAGCACAGGCAGAAACAACAATGGGGATAGTAAATTGGTTAGGCATTGTGTTACAAAACCACATCTTGGAGAAAAAATCAAGGGCTTCTGCATACTTTCCATTGGAGAAGTGGGCTTTGATAACTGAGTTCCAAAGAAAAGGGTCTTTGAAACTGAGGAAATCAAATACTTTGGCGGAAGAATGGGGCTGGTTGAGTGAAGCATAGTGTGCAATCAGCTTTGAGGCTATGAAGATGTTGTCTGTGTTACCAGTTGTTATGATATATGCGTGAATTTGGAGAAGGGAGTTGAAATCTAAGGCGCGGTTGGAGAGGAACGAATTGAAGTGATTGTGAAGGTAGTTGGATGCTATGTCAGCGGTTGAAAATGAAGAAAACAAGCGTTTGTAGAGGTGGGTGAATTTAATTCTACACATATGAAGTTCTTTATCGGTTATGAAATAAAAGAACGTGAAATGGTGGTTGGCGGAGCTGCTGCATTGGCGGTGGTCGTTTTGGTGGCCGCGCGCGGCGGATTGTAGGGAAAGACGGGAAGAATCAGGTGGTGGGTTTACAGGGACTTTTCCTTTTTCTTTTTCTTTTGAGATTGAAGGCCAAAATTGCTTTCTATGATCACCGTTTTTTTCACAATTTGCTTTACAGGGGATTAAAGGCCAAATTTGCTTTCGTTTTATAATCACCGTTTTTTTTCACAAATGGTCCTTATTGTTTTGGCTCTCTATGAATTCAGGATTTATCGTTCGAACTTTGATACTAACGTTCCTATATGAACCTTTCACCACGGAAACAGTCCTTACTATCCAGAGTCATCACATTCAACCGTTAATTGATCGCGTGTCATGCACATGCTTTATTTTAGAAGAGCAGTTTTGTCCACCGACTATATTGGTTCATTCTCGCCTTAATGCTAAAGGCAATCTATCTCTCATATTGTATCTATATACGTGTGTACGTTGGAACATGTTTCAAATCTATTTATTTCTTCAATGTATGGTAAATGGGACCAAGTTTGAATAAGTGTGATTCGACAATCAGCTCAAGACATCATGGGCAAATACAAATTTGGGTCGATAGCTTCTTACATGTTGATGGATAATTTTTTTGATTAATTTTAATTATTCATGTCTTCTTGCAAAATGAATTTATCCATCAACTTTTATTTACAGTATAAAAAATCGGCGGGTGTGGTTTTTTCACTTGGTGCAACCCGTGTGCCCTTGATCAAAAGAGATAATTACTAGCTTGCTTAGGTCCAGGGGCGGATTTAGAGAGACTAGGATCGAACTATAGCCCGTTCCTATCCCAATCTCCAAAAATTCATGAATTGAAATTGAATACTGATACGATAGAATAATTCATTGATTCTAGGATAGTCTATATATGGGTGTTTGTCTTTGATTTGTTATTTCCTAAGATTATGTTTCCTATTTCCGAATATTTTACCATGTATCAGGGGCATATTTTAGGCAACTATTGTTTTGCCTCTTGTATAAATATCACGATGAATCAATGAGAAAAGGTAACCAAAAACCTAAGTTTGACATGGTATCAGAGCAAGGTTAAACTTTAAATCATGACCAACGAAGACCCATCTCCAACGCCGATGAAGGCTGATCCACTACCGGCGAAGATTGATCCCAGTTCGTCATTTTTCTTGGGGTCACAAGATCGTTCTGGCGACTTCATTACTCCCATTCGTCTGAGACTTGACAATTTCGACGAATGGTCTCACGCTATTCGCGTCGCTCTTTCCTCTCGGCGTAAATTTGGTTTTCTTAACGGGACTATCACCGATATTGTCCCTCCTTGTACGAAAGATGATTGGGTCACGATTCAATGCATGCTTGTCTCATAGCTCACGAATACGATTGACCTCGAGGTACGTTCTATGCTATCGAATTATGATGATGCCAAACGTTTATGGGATGACTTGCATGAACGATTCTCAATTGTGAATGGTCCCCGTATTCACCAACTTAAGGGCGATATTAATCGTTGTGAGCAACCTAAAACTATGCCCGTTGCTATTTACTTCAGTAAATTGAATGTTTTATGGGATGAACTAGATAAACATGAGCCTTTGATTTCTTGCAAGTATGGTAAATGTACTTGTCAGGTTGGTAAACAACATGAAAAACGACGTTCCGATGATAGGCTACACCAATTCTTTCTTGACCTGTGTTCTGATTATTATGCTCAATTGCGGTCCACTCTTTTGTCGCAAGATCCGCTCCCATCATTGAATCGGGCATTTCAACACATCGCTCAAGATGAGCGGGTTCGAGAGATCACACGCATCACCGAAGAGAAACCCGATGTCGTCGATTTTGCCGTACGTATGGACAATAGATCCAAACTACGTCTTGATCGAACGGAGAAGGCGGCCTTGATTTGTTCTCACTGCCACAAATCGGGTCATGATATTGCTACATGCTTTGATATACATGGTACTCCAGATTGGTACTTGGAGAAATATGGTCCTACTTTTGAGGGAAAAGGCCATTTGAAGGGCAAACCAAACACTTCGTCTCACAAGTCTTCGGCTGGTCGTGGGCGTACCGGAGTGCGTGCTAATGCCGATGCACCAGTCAGTGCACCTCTTCCCACACCGAGCCCCGCTCCTGCTGCGCACCCTCTTCCGGGCTTTACTGCCGAACAATGGGCGGCGTTATCGGCTGCGTTTGGTTCTTCGTCTCTTGCTTCTAACCGGTTGAATGGTAAGTTGGGAATGGATGATTGGATAATTGATACCGGCTGATCTCATCATGTTACCGGTAATGGATCTTGTTTATTGAATATTCAAGCGGTCTCTCCTTGTCCCGTGGGTCTTCCAGACGGTCAAACGGTGGTTGCTACTAATGAGGGTGTTGTGAGACTAACGGACACCATAATACTCCACAATGTTCTATTTGTTCCTAAATTACAATGCAATTTAATTTCAGTTTCACAATTGAATGATGATCTCACTTGCTTTGTCCAATTTAATTCTAACTTATGTGATATACAGGACCAACGTTCGAGGGAGGTGATTGGCACGGGTGAGAGACGGGATGGACTTTACTATCTACGGCAAGGATTAAAGGTGCAAGCAGTTTCGATTGCGAGTTCGAAGTCCTTGGAGCTATGGCATCATCGATTGGGTCATCCTTCCGAGAAAGTAGTAAAGTTGCTCCCTTTTTTGAATCATTCTAGGGGTCATTTGGATAAAGGATGTGAAGTTTGTCATCGTGCTAAACATCCTAGGAATAGTTTTCCTTTAAGTGAAAATAAATCAACTCGAATTTTTGAGTTAATTCATTGTGATTTATGGGGTCCGTATAATGAACTTTCTTCATGTGGTGCTCGTTATTTTTTAACTTTGGTGGATGATTATTCTCGTGCTGTGTGGGTTTATTTATTAATCGATAAAAGAGAAGTTTTTCAGATGTTTATGTCTTTTATTGCAATGATTGAACGTCAATTTTCTCAAAGGTTGAAACTTGTTCGTAGTGACAACGGCACAGAGTTTAACTGCATGAAAGACTATTTTGTGGCCAATGGAATTTTATTTCAAACTTCATGTGTGGGAACACCTCAACAAAATGGAAGAGTTGAAAGGAAACATAAACATATTTTGAATGTTGCTCGCGCATTGCGTTTTCCAGGAGGCTTGCCAATTTATTTTTGGGACGAATGTGTTTTGGCCGCTGCCCACCTCATAAATCGGACTCCGTCTAGTGTTCTCCTCGACAAAACTCCTTATGAAATTCTCTTTGGTTGTGCACCTTCTTTTAGTGACTTATGCATTATTGGGTGTTTAGCTTTCGCCCATAACCAACAAGCTAAAGGTGACAAGTTTGCAAGTCGAAGTCGTAAATGTGTTTTTGTGGGATATCCGTTTGGTAAGAATGGATGGAGTTTATTTGATCTTGAGAAAAAGGAGTTCTTTGTGTCGAGGGATGTGAAGTTCTATGAAAATGTCTTTCCTTTTTTGAATGTTGAGGTCACAAATCTTGCTCCTACCCTTGACAATGATGTCCTTTATACCGAAGAGTTTATTGATGATATGGGTGATCATAGGACGATGCGTGAGGATGCTGTTGTTACTCATCAACTGGTCTCAACCCCAACTAGCACGTCTAGTCCTGTTGAGATGCCACCATCACCGTTCGAGCCTTGTCCAACTGCTCAGGATGTTCTATCTGAGGCAACTTCTTCCAATGACGATGAAGGGGTTGGTGAAGCTCCCGTTGGGTCAGAGAAGGATGACTTGGGCCGCGGGTTTCGGGAGAAGTTCCCATTGGTAAAATTACGAGACTTCGTGACACATACGGTTATCAAGAAAAGTCCATCTCTTGCTCCACCTGATCTACAATATCACAATCCTTCAGGTACGCCTTATCCTATAGCACATTATGTTAGTTGTGACAAATTTACTGTGCAACACCGAAATTTTCTTGCAGCTACAACTGGAGGTGTTGAACCACGGTCCTTTAAGGAGGCTACAAAAGACGTCGGCTGGCGTACTGCTATGCAAAAAGAAATTCGTGCTTTGGAAGATAATGGAACTTGGACTATGGAAAAATTACCTCCTGACAAGAAAGCTCTAGGCAGTAAATGGGTGTACAAAATTAAATACAACTCCGATGGTAGTATTGAAAGATTAAAAGCCAGATTAGTTGTTTTTGGTAATCATCAAGTTGAAGGAATTGACTATAATGAGACGTTTGCTCCCGTAGCAAAAATGGTGATGGTTCGAGCTTTCCTGGCCGTTGCAGCATCAAAGAATTGGGAGTTGCATCAGATGGATGTTCATAATGCATTTCTTCACGACGATTTAGACGAGGAGGTGTATATGAAACTTCCTCCAGGATTTAGCTCTAATGATTCCGATTTGATGTGTCATTTGCATAAGTTGTTGTATGGTTTGAGACAGGCACCTCGATGTTGGTTTGCCAAGCTCGTGACTGCTTTAAAGGGGTATGGTTTTCTTCAATCCTACTCTAATTATTCTCTGTTTACTTACACTAAAGGGTCTATACAGATTAATGTCCTAGTGTATGTTGATGATTTGGTAATTTCTGGTAATGATTCCGCTGCGGTGATGTGTTTTAAAGCCTATTTGAGCAAATGCTTTTATATGAAGGATCTTGGTGTGCTTAAATATTTTCTTGGCATTGAGGTGGCTCGAAGCTCTTCAGGGTTGTTCTTATGCCAAAGGAAATATGCTCTTGATATAATTTCGGAGGCTGGATTGTTGGGCTCAAAGCCGGTGTCATTCCCACTCGAATAGAATCATCAGTTGGCGCTTGCCATAGGGTCTTATCTTTCGGATCCCGAGCCCTACAGGCGTTTGCTTGGGCGCCTTATTTATTTGGCGGTTACCCGCCCTGACTTGGCATATTCGGTTCATGTCCTGTCACAATTTATGCAGGAACCGAGACAAGAACATTGGGATGCTGCATTACGGGTTGTTCGCTATTTAAAGAAATCTCCGGGTCAAGGCATTCTACTGCATTCCGACAGTGAGTTGACTTTGACAGGTTGGTGTGACTCGGACTGGGCAGCTTGTCCTCTTACCAGGCGGTCCCTCACTGGTTGGTTTGTGTTCTTGGGGCATTCGCCAATTTCATGGAAAACTAAGAAGCAACATACTATAGCTCGCTCTTCCGCCGAGGCCGAATATCGTTCTATGGCTTCTATTACTTGTGAACTAAAATGGTTGAAGGGCCTGCTTTTGAGTTTGGGAATTCATCATCCCAAGGCGATTCCTCTTTTCTGTGATAGTCAGTCTGCCTTGCATATAGCACAGAATCCTGTCTTTTATGAACGCACAAAACACATTGAAGTTGACTGTCATTTTGTACGAGATGCAATCCAGGAAGGTCTTATTGCTTCGTCTTATGTATCAACGACGGTTCAATTGGCAGACATTTTTACCATGGCTTTGGGAAAGAAGCAATTTGGTCTTCTTCTTGAAAAGTTGGGCATTTTCGACTTGCATGCTCCAACTTGAGGGAGGGTAATACGATAGAATAATTCATTGATTCTAAGATAGTCTATATATGGGTGTTTGTCTTTCATTTGTTATTTCCTAAGATTATGTTTCCTATTTCCGAATATTTTGCCATGTATCATGGGCATATTTTAGGCAACTATTGTTTTGCCTCTTGTATAAATATCACGATGAATCAATGAGAAAAGGTAACCAAAAACCTAAGTTTGACAAATACTAACAAAAAGTGTAGAACTTGAAGAAGGAAAAGTTATCAGCCTTGGGAAAGCTGATTGTTTGGGTTTTTACATTTTTTTTATGCAATCTTATTGTAATGCGGTTACTACAAATTGGCCTATTATGTTGCTAAGTTGTATAATTCTATGTATGGTTTAAATTTGAGTGATGGGTTTTGTTTCTAGTGTGAGATTGAAGTTGATTGAAGCTTCAGTTGTCTGTATTTTGATGTAATCCAAACGATTTGAATAAGATGAATGGAAGATCCTCAATTTGTGGCGTCCTTGATGAATCTAGTCCATAACGTTTGAGATGTTTGGCAAATTTAGTCCCTAAACTTTATAACACTTGGTGTATCGTATCCTTAACATTTCAATTGTTTAGTAAAATTGGTTCTGCTCTGCAAAATGATGATGTCCACCTTTTGAAAACACAACTTCTACCCAAATGTACAAGTAACACCAATAACATGCCATTCCCAACACTTCAATTGACTAGTTAAAAACACGTGCTTTGCACGTGATTTTGTAATAAAATCATGAATTTATTTTTTTGTTAAAATTTTTAAATAATAAAAGTTCGATAGTTATTTCTTTATTTTATCTATCCAACCTTCCATCAGTATCTTGGGTCACTTTGATTAAAATTTAAAATATTACAAAAATTGTCAATTTGCTTATAAATTTAAGAAAAACAATAGAGTACCTCAAAAGTCAGGCTTCTTCAACCTCTAAAAAATATAGATGCTCAACTGCATGTGTCGTGATGTTAGTTTTCTAAAGATTCTTTAATTTTAGAGATTAGATATCTATTAGGGTTTGTATCTTCAATATAAGGTGTAGAAAATCACAAATATGTAAAGTGTTCAAAAGTTTTCCATTTTACTCACCCTTTTCATCATCATTGAGAAAAATCATAAACTTACCGATGATAAGATTCACAATAAAACTCATAATTCATCTTCATCTTCATTTTCATCTTCATCTTCATTTTCATTTTCGTAGGGTGAAACATTTTTTGATGGCTTGGCATTATCAACAAATGTTGTAGAAGTGATCTCCAATATTTTACAGTAAGAAGGTTTTTGATTTTTAAAGTTTATTTGTTACATGTTGATCATATGGTATCTATTGTCTTGTTTACATACATTTATACAAATCTATCCATACATTCCATTTGACAAATTTTGACAGCACCAAACAATTTCTTCAACAATTCCTCCTCCGACCGCGACTCCACCAAAAAATCCATGTCCATTGTAACGCATCCCAAAGCCACGCGCAAAAATTACGGTGGCAATTGTTGAGCTACCAATATCAACATATATTTTAAGATAATTAGGTCATTTGTAGTAATAATAATTCAGAACTTTACCTAATAGGCATGCAGAGTAATTTTTCACTGTAGTTTTCATGATCCATTGTCCATTCACAATTTTGTTTATGAACTTAAATATACTATTGCGAAAAACATCCGACTCATGAATAAATTGATACAATAGTGAATTGGAGTGATGAGTGATAGTTAAAGTTGGAGGCTAGTATTTGCAATTAATTATATTTCAATTTATGAAATTAAGAGATGATGGTAGATGGATATGTGGAGAATTTTAGATGCCTTAATTAAGATTTAATTGAACCAATTTTAAAAGGCATTTTAAATTAATTAAGGGCAAATTGGAAAATTTAAAATATGAGGGAGGATATTTTGGTCAAAAAATGTTTATCCCTTTTAGAGATATAGTATATATTAAATATAATAAATAGGGATTTAGTCTTTTCAACTTCTAAAGACTATATGTAGTTATAAATGTTAAATTAGGATTTTAATTATAACATTAACTTAAAGACAATTTAGAAAATATATAATATTAATGAGGGTATATTTGTCCAAAAAATGTTTCTCCTTTAAGCTCCTTTTAGATTAGTACTAGTTAGGCACACGTGCGTTGCACGTGCTTTTGTAATCATATTGTTAATTCTTAATATTTTCAAATTTTTTATTTTTTAATTGTTAATAATTAAAATGTTAAAGTAGCAATTGCAATAAAGATAAAAAAAAATGGTTGTTGATAACATATTGTTTTATATTGTTCAATGTTGATATTTTATTTACATTCATAGAAGTAAAATTGCAATCAAAGATGAATTTTATATAGTAGTAATACGAATAGTAACTTGAAATCAGTGAAGAGCTTTTGGTGATTTGAGCATTGATGATTGACTAACCATTGATATCAAATCGTATGGAATTAATAATGTACTAATTGGGATCTTCAAGGTTGTATTTTACAAAAAAAATTAATAATTATTAATTTTATTGGAGAGAATGTAATGATTGACTATATAATATTGTACATTTGTTGGAGTAGTAACTCCTTGTAAAAAAATATTCTTTGTGTATGTTCTATTTTTATTTAGCGTGTCTGATTTGACGATATAAATGAAAATAACATAAATGTAAATGTAAGTAAGAAACAAAAACTAAAGAATAATTCTCTCTCTCTCTCTCTCACTTATATATATATATATAAATTAAATTAAAAATTAAAAAAACTTCATATATTAGTTGTCAACTATAATCAATGTAATCCAATGTATTCAAAACAATATTTTCATCTCCATGATTTAAATTTTAATCTGGTAATAAAAAAGTTACAATTTCCTCATTAATTTTTTTTAAATCCATTTTTCATTTCTTTCATCAACGTAAAGCAAAAAAAAAAAAAAAAATTGAAATCGTCTTTTCATATTCATATTTAATTTAATATAATAAATATTTACAAATTTTAAATGTACATTTAATAGATTGTTAAAAATTCAATATACGATAATAATGAAAAATAAAAGAGTAACAAATAAATATTAAAAGATAGTTGCATTCATTTAAGTCCAATTACAATTAGATATGAGTTTTAAATTAAATTAAAAATAAAAAAAATTCACACGTTAGCTCTAAACTATAGTATATATTTGGTAATGGTTTAAAGATTTAAAAAAAAATTGGTAAAATGTGTTGTTGAAAAGATGATAAAAGTTGTATGTCCAACAAAATATGTAGTTGAAAATGAATTTGAGAAAAAAAAAATTAAAAAAAAAAAGAACTGAGTCAAACATGCTTGTAATTAATGTAATCTAATGTATTGAAAATAATATTTTTATCTCCATTTCAGTTTTACCAACTATAATTTTAATTTTAATGCGCTGATAAACAAAGTTACAATTTTTCTCATTCATTTTTTTTTTTATTAAAACTCATTTCTCATTTCTTTTATTTACTTAATGCAAAAATAAAAAATACAAAATTGAGATCATCTTTTCACCTTCATATTTAATTTAATAGATTAAATGTTTAAAAATTTTAATTGTATATTTAGTAAATTGTTGAAATTTTAATTTACAATAAGAATAAACAATAAAAGAGTAATAAATAAAATATTAAAAAATAATTATACATTAATGAATACTAAAGGTGAATATGGAATTTTAAAAAATTTGTAAAAGTATAATGGTCCAAAAATATTTCTCCATTTAAATCTTTTTTAGATTAGTATAGATATAGATTAACAATTCTGCAAATACTAATAATACTTGAGTTAACACTGAAAAAAAGGCCAAAACACCAAAGGTGACATATTGCATTGCATTTCAAAATATTCCAATAATACATCACTATACCAGCAAAAATTGTACATCACTACACCAACTTAACAAAACATGGAGACCAAACATCTAACATCCGTGTCCAAAAGATTACGATACGTTTTCTTTGTGTTTCAATTTTGAATCTTGAATTTATTTTTAATTTTCTATTTTAAAAGTCTATTTTAAGATTATTGAAAATATATTTAGTTTGTCATTCTAAAAACTTATTTCTCAAAGTAGAAAAGTGAAAAACACGTTTTGTTTGAAATTTTAAAAATTTGTTTTATAACATTTTATTCAATGAATTTAATTATTTAGTAAAATAGAACAATTTTATTCTAATATATTATCAAGTAATATATAATAAAAAAATAAAAATTAATGATGTGGACTAAGAATTTTAGTCTATTTTTAGTTAAATAATTTTTTTAAATTTATTTTATTTAAATAACCAATAAGGGCTTGAATTAGTTTTTTAGTATTTTATAATTTAATTTTTTAAAATTTTGGTTTTTATAGATTTTTAACTTTTTTAGAATTTTATTTATTTATTGAAATTTTTATTTAAATCCATGTTTTGAGTATTTTCACTGAAAACCAGTGTTTAAAAAAAGTAAAGCATGACTAAGCGTAGATGTCGAATTTCAAACTTTTCGGACATATGTGAGGCCTTGGCAAAGGTAAGATGAGAGCGAGACGTGAGACAATACTAAGTGTGGAGGTCGTGCCTCACATCTAGACACCGCTTAAACGAATTTTTTAGAATAGTGTTGAAAACATTAGTTATCAATTTGTTTGTGATGGTTGTAAAACTTTCCAAGTTTTAACTTCATTTTCAAATCTACCTTCCTTGCATTGCTTGTTTATGCCTTCTGATGTTTTTGAAAATGTATTTTCATTTTTGAAAACATCAAACTAAACAAGTTTTACGTATTTTAGAAAACTTGTTTTCTATATTTTTTTTTTTTTGAAAATTCATTTTTGAAAACAAAGTTAAATTTATAACACAAAACTCAAAACACATTTTTTAATTAAAACATAGAAAACACTCCAAACAAGGAAAACAAAATTTATTTAAATAAAAAATTATATAAACAAAAATTCTAAAAAAATAAAAAATAAATAAAAAAATTCTAAAAAAATGAAAATTCTAAATATTAAAAAATAATTCAAGCTCTATTGGTTATTTAAATAAATTAATTAAAAAATTTAAATTTAAATAAAAATTGATTAAAATTCTCAATCCACATCATTAATTCTTATTATTTTATTTCCTATTTTGTTAATTTATTATTTATTTGTATTTTATTTTTGTAAAAACAAAATATTGTAATATCTACTGACCTTAAATTGTATATATTATTTTATCATATATTAGCTTAAAAATGTTCTATTTTGCTGAATAATCAAATTCATTGAATAAAATGATATAAAACAATTTCTATTTTCAGAAATAGTTTTCCAAAATGATAAACCAAATGCATTTTCAACAATCTTGAAATAGATTCTCAAAACAAAAAACTGAAAATTGAAACGCAAAAAAAAATAAATAAATAAAATAAAGGAAGAAAGAAACTAAATACCTAACAATTAACTAAAGTCAAAAAGTACAAAATATTGTGACTACAAATGAGTCATCAATTTGTTGGTGATGGTTGTAAATCTTTCCAAGTTCTCTTGTGCCAATGATATCCACATTTTTTTAGCTTCATTTTCAAATCTGCCTTGCTTGCATTGCTTGTTTTTGGTGGTGTCAAAAGATATTGACCTAGATTAGGCCACAACAACTGAAGACATTTCATTGGAAAAATGGTAGGTAGATAAGTTATGATGTATTGCAACTTGTTATCTAAAAAGAGCTTGTGTTATTTTATCTACTTCATATATTGCAACTTGTTGTCTGAAAAACACAATAATCAACTTAATACAATGCAAACAACATAAAATATTTAAAAAATAAAATAAGATACAAGAAGTTTGCCCCAGTGTAGAAGACGCATTGCCTACATATACGTGATCTTAATTGAGTTCTCTATACTACGAAGATTTAAAAAAAAAAAGATCACAAGATATAAATAATTTACACAAGAACGCACAAAAATGAAAGAAAAACAACACTAGAAATTCTACCCACAACTACAAGAGACTACTTGGTGTGTTTATTATATTTTTAACATATAATCGGACTTGTTTCAATTCAGTTTTCAACTTTTTTTCTTTTTTTTTTGGATCAAATCGACAAGTCTATTCTAATTCTTATAACATCGATTTATTCAATCCTCTCTCTATATTCTATATTTATGCAACATATAGACATTGTTGAAATATTAATATATAATTCTAATCGTTCACTAAGAATCAGAGTGACGGACCATTATAAGAACACTTTGTCAATGGACTAGACAAAATTATCCGCCCGGTAGATAAACCAACTGGTCCAAACTCATTTGTAGCTTCTTGTTTTTAACTATAGTTTTGTGCAAAAGCTATTGGAATTTTATTGCTTTCTGATTTTCCAACTACTCTCTTGGAGTCTTGGGATTCCATGTAATGCAACCCTAGTTTTTGTCACAAAGTTTTTTTATATTCAAATAGAAATGTTCGAGACAGCCATGCAGGTGACACCTACGTAAAATGAGTTTTTTTTTTTTTTTTTTTTTTAAAAATAATATTTTTAGGAAATTTTAATAAATGTTGATAAAATTTATGGTTGAAAAGTCGATAAAATTTGTAAATATCATAAGTGATTGAAAATAAATCTTAAAAAATAGGGGTCAAACATTGTTAATGTTGGAAGTGTGTGTGTGTGCGCGCGCGCGCATATATAACTAGGGAAACTGTTCTTGTACTAATGAATTTGACAAATAATCACGGACTTTATTTTGAGTTAATCTAAAAGTCTTGATTTATTAAAACTTTTTTAAATTCTTATGTTCATATCCAAACACACTCCAATAAGATTTTAATATATCTAAAATGTTAAATTAGATTAAATTAAAAGTTGTAATTATTTGTCAAATTTATTAGTATAATGAACGATATACTATAACTAGTGTAGCTTTGTGCATTACAATCAAATTATATTTATAATAGTATTAATATATGAGCTGCCTTGTTTAAGTTGGGCATATGTGTAAAATAAAACAATTTCTATTTTTGGATGAAATTGAACTACATATTTGCCTTGAAATAGGTATTGGATAAATTAAGTATATATTCAAATAGGATTAATTTAGCAACGAAAGTTTTTAAAGAAGTTTGAAATTATTACTTAAATTGTTTTCTTATATTACTAGTCATTGAAGTTTGATACCTTCCAGCAAATGTCATTTCATTAACACCGTCAACTTTATTAGTTTATAGGTCACCGTTAAATAGCATTGACGATGTTTATTTTTCTGTCACATTTCAATTTATTTTTCTTTTAGAAATGACATTCTAACGTGACAAAAAAATAAACTTCGTCAATGCCATATAATATTTAATGGTGGTACGTAGACTATCAAGGTTGTCGGTATTAGCAGAATGACAATTACTGCGAGGGTATCAAACTTCATTGACTAGTTGTGTAAGAAAATAATTTTAATGACAATTTTAAATTTTTTTAAAACTTTAGTGACTGTTGCTAAAATTAACAATATTCAAATATGAAGAAAAAACACTAGAATCACTTACGTGCTTTAGTCTCACTGCATCCACCAATAATAATTCATTGAGCTCTAGCCGCCCTCACTTGTGTAGAATACCTACCATTGCTATCAATGGTCTTGCTTTCTTTTTCATCTTATTGAGTTAGTGATGAAATTATTTTTTACGTGTTTATATTATAAGTTGTAGGTGAATATGTGGATAAAAAGTGAATTGTAAGTTGTAAGTCTTATTAAATATGTAAATAAAAAGTATGTTTGACCAGTTTAACCAACTAAAATTATAATTTAAATACGAATAATGCTATTTGCAGTCACTCACTACCGGTAGTCATCAACGTGGCATTACTTAATTGGATGAATTATTTATTCTAATTAAGTAATGTATTTATAGCCATTAATTATGAATAATTCATCCAATTGAGTAATGACACGTAGGATGACTACCGGTAGTGAGCGACTGCAAATAGCATTACTCTTTAAATACCACCAAACATATGTCATCGCTTATTTTTGTCTCAAACTAATTGAACCCTTATTTCAACGACCAATTTGTTACCGGTTCACACAAGAAAATTTCTTCATCCAACATCTACCAACAACAAATTGTTTATGGTACTTTAACAAATTTATAAAAATAAGAGATAATAACATATTTGGTCTTCAACTTTTTAAAAAAACGTAAAGGATTATTTCTAATATTTAAAAATAGTATCAAGAATCCCAACATTTGATGAAATAAGCATGGTAGGTCACTGATGACAGAATTCTTCCATTTGCTCTTCTTATCTGACTCGACTGAATTTCACGATGATCCAAAAATAAGTGCTTGAATTCTGATGAGAAAAAAAACATCAATTATTAAAAGTGCTTAAAATTTAGAAAAAATAAATAAATAAAAATCATTAAAGAATATTAGAGAAAAAAAATATAAAATCATTAACATCTCTAATCCCAACCCCACTCCCGACAACAACACCCAACGTGCCCATGATAATTATGCATCAAGTAAATATTAGACTAAAACCTATATCTACAATCAACCTAAAAAAAATACAAAATTCAACAATATTTCCTCCATTCTCCAATGTTTTATTTTGTAAGTGCATAAATAATTGGAGAAAATGTGGGACCCTGTGAAAACAATGGCAGTTGAAGTTAAAATAATAAAATATTAGTGCATATACAATTAGGCTTACATCAATCAAATGTAGAATGAAAACGAAACTATAGACTTGTACCCTTTTACGTCTCCTTCTTGCTCAAGTAAAGATTGATAATTCATGCCTAATTATTTTCATGTTAGATTGTGTTTGATTACACAAAATTTTTCATGAAAAATGTTTTTTTTGTACCTATTTTCTAAATGGTATGTTTGATTACACAAGATTTTCCATGGAAAAAATATTTTACTCCCTCTTTTCCTTGTTTTGTTTGTTTTGAGGTGGGATGTTTTATTTTCTATGAAAAATTTGTCTTATTTTTCAATTAATAATTTCTTAGCAATTCAATTCTATAAAATTTATTTTCTTTCCACTCAAATTTCTTGCTTACAATCAAACACACCCTAATTTCTTGGCAATTCAATTCTATAGAATTTATTTTCTTTCCACCCAAATTTCTTGCTTGCAATCAAACACACCCTAAATTGTAATAAAATAATTTCAATTTTATTTTAAGATTAAAAATCACATAATTGTTGAGCACAAAAAAATAATATTTTTTATGTTTTATACCAACATATTCTTGAACCAATAAAGAAATTAAATTTAGGGAAAATTCCACCATTGGTCCTCAATCTTTTGTTTCAGTGACAAGTTGGTCCCGAACTTTTTATTATAGTTGCACAATCAATCCTCAACAATAGAAATCGTTCGAATTTTAATTAAAATGTCACTTGTCTTAAATTGTCATGTGTCTCTTGTGCAAATATATTTTAAATTTAGGGAAAATCAATATCGTGTTTGAATTAGAGCTTTTTGAAATTGCAAGGACACGTTGGTCTTTTAGGAATGTAATATGAATTTAGTTGAATTAAGTTTGGACTACGAGATTTTGGAGACCAATAGTGCATAATCAGTGACTGATTCTAAATTTTCCCCTTTTAAAACTACTATAGCTTAATAATGCTACCTGTAATTAGAAAGCTAAATAGAACCCTTCTAGAACCTTTGAGCAAGTGACTTTGGACCTTTGGATTGAGGCCCACTTGAAACCTCAACAAGAACCTTGCACAATCAGTTTTTCGATGAACTTTGTCTCTCTTCTTCTTTGATCTCTATGTGAGATTTTATTGAGCGAAGTACTTGTTGTGAGATTTGATTTATATTATCCCTAATGAACAATAATTTGAGTGAGATCTGTGATTCTTGGTGTAATATGATTTTAGAGGAGTTGTGTGTTGTTCTTCGAACTTTTTCTAAAGCATACTTGGTGGATTTATAAATTTGTAACACTTTGAATTGTACTAGTGGATTTGGAGTGCTAATCACATCTGTGGATGCTTAAAAGCATACCAAGCCTTCATTGAAATACTTGTCTTAGGACAAAACAATTGCTGGTCGTTTAAGATTTTTTATTTTTTATTTTTTAATGACTGCATTGTTGAAATAAGCATGGTCATTTAATTTGTTGCAATAATTAATATTATTCCCTAGTATTCACTGCTAACAACACAATATCTGCAAAAACTGATATCTTAATTAAGATGATGTCCAATTCCTCTAATTTGGTCAACAAACAAAGCCAGTTCCCAACTAAACTCAAATTCTACAAACCAAATTAACATAAAATAAGTAAATCCGTTTACTTTTCCACCCAAAAACTAATAAACAACCCCCCCCCCCCCCCCCCCCAAAAAAAATAAATAAATAATAAATAAATAAAATTTGTAGTCATATTTTTTTATGAATACATTAGTCCAATGCCTACAAAACCAAATTAACATAGACTAAGTAAACCCTTTACTTTTCCACCCAAAAACTAATAAACGCCCTCCCCTTCCCCCATCCCCACGCCACGCCAACATTTGTAGAAAACACGTGAATATTGAAAATTTCGAACCAAATTAACTTAAGAGTAATAAGTCTTTTCCACTCAATAAAGTGTGTGTTTGATTTTGTTAAAAATCAATTTTTGGTAAATTTTGATAAAAGCTAGTAAAACATATTGTTGAAAAGTTGATAAAAATTGTGAGTTTTATGAGATATTAGATAAAATTAATTTTGACCACACAAATTTTTAAGCAAAAACAAACTAGTCCTAAAAATCAACGAGTGGAGTAATGTTACTTGAATATCCTCACTTACACCTACACTTACACTTGTTTATGTGGCAGTAAGATTTAGGGGTAAAACATTTGACCAAAACATTATTTTGAATTTTCTTTTCATCATTTTATTCTACTATATAAGCAAGTGTAAGTGTAGATATAAGTAGGAATGTACAAGTAACATTACTCAAAATCAACACACCTCTCTCCCCATCCTGCCTCCACCCTACCTCACGGCTCACACCAAGATTTGGAGTCATTTAGATGAAAACATAGTAAGTGGTTCACCCACCATAACACCCTCCAAACTAAGAATCTCAAATAAAAAGGCGCACAAGAAAGAATCTTCCTAGCTTCATTACCAATTTCTTGTGCATCGATCTTATCTAAAAACTAGGTTGCAAAATAATTCTTTTGTTCATTTATGACCTATACACACATACTTTGTATCTATATACAAACAATTTTTCATAGTCTTAATAAAGACTTCCTCAATCCCAAAATCCCAAATTAACTAACCATGTTTCCGTTTTTCAGTTATGACACCTTTACCCTATTCGTTCTTCTTCTTTCTTCTTCTTCTCTCTTTCCCGCCATAGCCTCCCCGCCACTCGATCCTTTAACCGAATTAACTGTCGATATTCAGAACTACACGTGGCACAGTTTTATACGCTTTCTTGACGCCGGAAAAGGCAGTCATGTCACCGGCATGGCTGAGCTCAAGAAATATTTTCAACGTTTTGGGTACCTCTCCATCCCGGGGAATAATTTCACCGATTTATTCGATGAAGAGTTTGAATCGGCTCTGTTTAAGTACCAGAAAAATCTCGGGTTATCCACCACCGGAAAACTCGACTACGATACGATGAAAGTAATCATGTCTCCGAGGTGTGGAGTTTCCGATACGACCACAACCCACAGTTTACATGCAACAAAACACTACGCCTATTTCTACGGAGAGCCACGGTGGGGAAAATCATCGCCGATGATATTATCCTACGCTTTCTCTCCGGCCAACACCATCGACTACATAAGCTTATCCGAAATTAAAAAAGTGTTTCACCGTGCCTTTTCGCGGTGGTCGTCAGTGATTCCCGTCAACTTCACTGAGGCCAAGGATTACTCCTCAGCTGATATCAAAATTGGGTTTTACAACGGCGATCATGGTGATGGAGAGGCGTTTGACGGGGTGTTGGGGGTTCTTGCACACGCTTTTTCTCCCGAAAACGGGAGGTTCCACCTTGACGCCGCCGAGACATGGGCGGTGGACTTCACGGCGGAGAAGTCAAAAGTGGCGGTGGATTTGGAATCAGTGGCTACCCATGAGATTGGGCATGTACTTGGGTTGGCTCACTCTTCGGTCAAAAATGCGATTATGTACCCAAGTTTGAGTCCAAGGACTAAAAAAGTGGACCTAAAAATTGATGACGTGGAAGGTATTCAGGCTCTGTATGGGTCAAACCCTAATTTTAGTTATAATTCTTTGTTGGAGTCAGAAACTTCGTCAAGTTGGGGATTAATGGCCTTGGAAAGAAGAAGTGCGATTTTAGTGTTGATTATAATTATTTTTTCTTTGTGCTTATGGTAGCACGAGTATATCACTTTTTTGGCTTATCCATTATACACAATATAATTTGTTTTACTTTTTTAAAGAATTGTACAAAACTTTACACTTATAATAAAGTAAATTACATTCTTTTTTATATCGTGTTGATCGAGTACTATTATTACAATTTATTTTTTGACATTTTCAAATGATTTTGAAATTGAAAGTATTTGTTGTTTAGAATCCACAGTACTTATTTTTAAATTTTTAGCAATAGCTCTTTGTTGGAGTTAGATACTTCATCAAGTTAATTAGGGATATTGAAAGTAGTAATTTTTTATTTGTGCTTAATTTTTTTCTACTTTTTGGGTTCTCAAACACACAAATTATTTGTGTTTCAAATAAAAAATTTGTTTTTTTGTATTTTCAAATATTTACACTTATAAAAGTAAACTACATTTTTTTACTTCATGTAAATTATCGTTGTTATAGTATATTTTCATGTTTTTATATGGTAGGAAAAAATATGTATTATGAGAGTCAAATAGTATAGTACTTGTTACGCCTCAATTCCATGTGGCACGCCACATATGATGGTCAAAGTCAACATTGTCTAGTGGAGACGATGGCGTTGCCACCGAAACTGTTCCTTCTATACGGATTCGGTTGAAGCAGAGGAGGTCGATAGAAAAGATGTGGTCAAGCCTCGACTCGGTTGCATGTTGAAAATTTCAATGTCTTCCTTGACACTGTGGATCAAACTTGAAAAGACTGAGGGACAGCCTGTCAATACGACTTGTCACAGTTATAGCCTTCTAGCATGCAGTTGAAAGAGACCTTTTATTTAATTAAACGTAAGACATGACATCGTAGATGTCACAGGAGGCTCCTTGAAATTACACCACTTGTCGTGCATCAAAGGAGCCTGACCAGTTGACTTGGGCCTATAAATACCAAAAATATGTCTTCAAGCAAAGGACGATGAAATTTCAGATAGCTAAAACCACATTAATCAAGTCATTATTATTAATTAGTTTAAGTGTTCAACCCACTTAGGAAGTTGGTGGGTTAGAGGTCACCAAACTCTCACACATTCAAATATCCATCTTATTCTCTTTCTGGTCTATCATTGTGACCAATAAGCTAATGTGACCGTTCTAGTGTGTTGGTAGCATACTAATAGGTAGATGAGATGTAAAGATTCTATTGACAACCATTTTTAAAAGTCAATTGTACTTTCTTGTGTAGGCAAAATTTAAATTTTATGCTTCGATTTCTTTCTTTTTTGTTTTTGTCTACAAGTGTATAATCTATGTTGCCCATATGTCTTGATAGGTGACTAATGAAAGCCACTTAAGAAAAATGTGATTTAGCCTAATCACTTTTTCTTTGTGCCTATTTTCTCACTTTTTGACATATCAAACATACAAATTATTTATTTTTCATTTTTTTAGAATTGTACAAACATGTACACTTGTTAAAAAGTAAATTACAATTTTTTTTAATATCGTATCGAGTATTATTATTACAATCTATTCTTGTGTTGTAGATGGTGTCAAAAATATGTATTCATGAAACGAAGCCTTGTTTAAAATCTATTATATTTATTTTTAAATTTCGTTATATATACAAATTTTAAATTTTAGCATTCCGAGTTTCTAAATTTTTTCTTAAGACAACTATAATTCAACGTTTGCTACATGTCTTGGGGTATGACTAAATGGCTATAGAAAGACGTGCGAATTTAGTCTTTGTAGCAATCAGTTTTTCCTCTTTCTAATAATAACACGACTTTGAAATTTCTGACCCCTTTGGCTGCTCAAACACCCACAAATTCTGTATTTTCCATTTTTAAGAATTGTACAAATATTTAAACTTATAAAAAATTCACAATTTTTATTCATTTTTTATTTACATATTTCATAAAATTTATTGTTTATAATCTTAAAAAAAATTATCAAACAAACAATAAATTACATTTAATTTAATATCGTGTAAATATTATAGTTACAATTTATTTTTTTATTTTTTGATGAAGTCAAAAATATGTATTTGTACAACTAAATGTTGTTTAGAATTCATATTACTTATTTAGAAAACTTGTTGTAAATGCAAACTTTGAATTTTTCATTGCACGTTTCGTTTTGTTCTACAAAGGCCATATGTGGCTAAATGAAAAGCCAATTGTTTTCTTACGAATTGAGAAAAGAAAAATACAAAATTACATATATCATAGATGAAATATTCTGGTAATTTCATTCTTTTAAGCAGAGGCACTCAAACAATTTAGAGGTCTCAAAGTGTAATTGTTGAGGGGATCTTTTCGAGAATATAAAAAGAAATTAATAGAACAAATAATCATTGATAGAATTTCTGTTGATGATCGCCGATGATAATTTGTCAGGTTAATAATAGTCGACAATATTATTATTGAAAATTGTTTGAATCAATATCTCATGGTGATTTAGACGGAATGACCAACAGTGGCACTATACTGAAGTGACGCCCATCTGCCAACGATTACCAACGACAATATTATAGATGATGTTGTCAACAGTAACTAATAGTGCTTCAATTGTTGTAGTACTATCGAAATTCTATTTTTCTTATTCTTTTTTATAAATTACCAACGATTAAGTTCCAATGTTTTTTCTTTATTATAATATTTTGGATAGATAAGATATTTTTTAATTATTATTTTATTTTTGAGTGAATTTTCTGTTAGTATTTAATTTTTATTAACAAAAATTTGTTGTGCTAATTAAAAATTCAATCGTAATCTTAAATTACTTTTTAATTACCGACATAATTTTATTGAGGTAATATTTAATTTTTTACATTAAGTAATATTTAAATTTTACACTTTTATTATTTTATTTAACGATAAAATTTTTATCAGTAAATTAAATTCATTAAAAAAAATTTATTTCAAATTATCACCGACAAAAATCCAATTATCAATCTTAAATTATTATTTTGTTATGTATGGAAGTTGCTGCCAGTATTACTTATTATTGTATTTTCATTAATTTAGTTAACGATGTAATTTTTGTCTATAAATTAATTTTTTTAAAATATTTTTTTAAAACCCATCAATATTACTGACAAAAACCTTAGACGACCATCTCAATTATTTAGAAGTTGAGCGACTCTGCCTCTAATAAATATGTTCATTGTCCTCCACCTTGTATGCCAAAATTTGAGCCCATTGGGCCTCCAGAGGCATATGTGAATTGGTAAGACATAAGGTGACGCAGGGAGAAATCTTTCAGCAACGTAGGTTCAATTACCGTGTGGGGCAGATTTTCACTAAAATATTGTGGGGGTTGGCATGTTGGCTCTCTCCCTCAAGTCTCTACCACTCGTTCACATCCATCGATTTACAATCTGCCTGATCAAGAGACCTCTGACACATGTAAGGGACTTCACTTTCGTGACTTTCCCCTTATCGAAAAATTTGAGTCCATTGGAGATGGAAATTGCTGGTTCCACAGTATCTTTAATGGGAAATGAAAAATTAAGGTTAACTAATGAAACAAAAACTATATTATGATACCTAATTGTTTACATTCTTTCATTATTCACAAATTAAGACTTCTTAATAATCATGAATCCACATGAATATCTCAAATCTTGATTTTTCATCACAAAAGGACCTCATGCGCAAACTTTTAAAAGGTTTAAAATATATGGTGCTAGAAATTAAAATTTTGGGATCTCATTGTCATAAAGTTTAATGGTTGGAGACTCCCAGTGCTATTTACACTAAATTAAAGCAAGGGTAAAATTGTCATTTCAACAAAAAATTACCATTTAACGATCAATTTGAGATTTTTCATAACAAAATGACTTCATACACAAAAGTTTAAAATGTTTAAGATCCTGGTTGCTAGATATATAAGGTTTGAGATCCTATCCTCACAAGGTTCAAAAGTTCGGGACCTCTAAACACATGTTTGACAATGTTTAAATTATAATTTCAGTTGGTCAAATATAATTTTTATTTACACATTTAATAGAGTCCACAACTTACAACCCACTTTTTATCCACACATTCACTAACAATTTAAAATATAATCAATTAAAAAATAATTTCAACACTACAAAACATGCGCTAATACTATTTACTTTTGAAATTTGTTCCTAAAGTATCGTGGTTGGATGGACAAATAAGGGTCATTATATAAGAAATCAAAGATAAGGGAAACTAGTAGTTTAATTTAGAAACATCAAGGGCGTCCAAGAATACTTGGACAATTCATTCGCCAGAAGGCAAAACCCTAATCCCTAATTCATGGCCGCCGCCACTTCCTCCTCCAACTCCCTAATAAATAATAGGCTCCTCTCCAATTTTCTAAACACAGGCGAATAATGAGCTTGTTTGGCTTAGCTTAAATGCTACCAAAGCGGTCAAAAATTGGCTTCTTTGTTAGGATTTAGGCTAGCCAAACGGAGCTTCGATTTCTTCCCTTCACAGATCCGCTACGACGACGTTCAAAATCCGCTCCGCCACCTCTTCGCCGTTTCTTGCTCTCCATGTGCCCCCTACATCTACTTTATCAAGATGCTCTATAAATTTCCTGTTTTGATAATATACCTTGTTATTGATTCTGTTTTATGAATAATTGTAATTTTGATAATATTTCTTGTTTTTGTTTCTGGTTTTTTTATTAATTGTAAATTATTGGCCTGCTTGCTCTTAATCTTGTTCTCATTCAATTTATCATTTATTTATTTTTTATTTGTTTGTTTTAATGTATTTGAAGCTAGATGTTTTAAAATGCTACTAAAAATAGTAAGGATTTAATTGTATGCAAGCACGGGAAATTTTCATTATGGTAAATGAGCTATAGAGCATTTGGTTTATGAAAATTTTGATTCATACAAAAAGCACCGTCTTTTGTTGGAGCCCTGCCAGTGGCAGCAATTAACCAGTTTTCTTACACATAATCTTAGCTACAAATGTTTATCCAATTGCAGTCTCATGCTTGACAATTGTGTTTAAGTTTCTGAAAATTAATTGCATGCTCTGAGTTACAGATGTGAACTTGTATCAGTACTGGTTATCACTGATTATTTTCATTGTTACTTGCTTATAATTCAATGTTCATAGCTTGATCTCAAGTTCTCAAGTACACCAGGGAGCAGTTAGTTGCTTTATTCTGTTTTTGGCTTCTCTTTTTTTCTCTTCTATAACTTCTCTTAGCTGCCTCTGTACAAATTCGCAAGGTCATATGCACTTGCCTCTCCTAACACAATTATGCATGTCCTTGTACACCGAAAATACAGGTGCCTTCCGAATTCCAAATAAACAATTCATGTTTATTTGTTTCATAGAAGGCCTACATTGACTTGGGGAGTCTACTGAAAGCACGCTTAGTTACTTGGCGGTATTTCAATAGAACATCACCGCACAAATATGAAATACGGTTTCACTTATAACTTCTTTTGATTTTAAATTTGGGGGAGAGCTATTGGTAGTTGAGTGGTAGATTACTGGCTATGCATGTATTTTACTCCTACAAGAAACAAACACTATTTGCTTTCGGAATTCCAAATAAACATTCTTTGTTTCATTGGAGGCCTACTCTGATTTCAAGAATATTGAGAGCGCCTTTGGTTACCGCACAAATGATAGTCAATACAAATATTTTCGATGATAATGGTTAGGGGAGAGAGTGTGTGTTAGTGATTTGGGATTACATCAGTGATTCTGTATAACTTGGTATTGTGTACTTCTTAGTAGCCCTCTCCAAGGTGGGTCACATTATAGAGAGTACCTTGGGGTGACTTGGATGCACGCACACAGAAAGACACAGATCCATATGTAATAAAGACATTTGTATAAGAAAGGGAGTTGTGCCTTCATAATCCCAAATAAACTCTCCTGTGTTTATTTGATTCATGGGAGGCCTAAATTAACAATGGGAGTTCGCTGATAGCACCTTTCATTGTCCAGGAGGTGTTTCAATAGTACCTCACCATACACATACTGCTACATCCCAATTTATTTATCAAAAGATTTTTGGAGAGAAAGAGATGGGTTGACATGAATGATTCCTTACCTATCCCGACTATTATGCTATGGACTGGCTGTTTAACCATTGTACTTCCAAGAATATACCTTTTTGAATGTCTTGGTTGATTAGGAGGTCTATAGGATTTAGCTGGATTTCCAAATTTCCAATTCCTTCTACCTGGTTTATAGATTCTCAACCACTTGAATTTGGTTTCAGTGTGTACTTTGACTGATTTTCATTGGTTTGAAAAATATGGTGACATTAGTTCTAATTTTCACCAGATGAAATTGATGGAACATGACACATTAATCCGGAGGCGCACTCAGTCATCGAGTGGTGATCTCCTCCCCTACAATGGCGAGGATTTATGTTGCCCACTGCCTACATGGCAGTGGTCAATTGGCCAAAAAAATTGCTAATATTAAATGAGTTTATTTTTGATCAATTGCCTATTGCCATGTAAGCAGTGGGCAACATAAATCCTCCCCACTGTGGGGAGGAGATCACTACTCCTCAGTCGGAAAATGTTCTAATACTGCCCACTTGGACACTTGCACTTCACACTCATTCAATGCCCACTGGACAAGTGTCCAAGTTGGGCGTTATAACATTGTTCACCGTGGGCATTAGAACGGTGTTGCTCCTCAGTCATCTGCCTTGAAGTTAGTCCAAGTGATATTTTGCACTTCTTATCTTGTGCGTATAATGGCATTCTTGTTTTGATCTTCACAAAAATGGTTGTTTTATGATATTAGTTTTTTGTTTATTTAAATTTGAGCTGGGTCTGTCGGTCCCAAGTTAGCAGACTGTCTCAAGTGTACTTTCACCTGCTCTTCTTACATTAGTCTGAAATGCCCACCCTACGAGTGAATAAAACTTTGGTTTTTGCCGGTATTGCCAGTTGTTAGCAATTACCCCTTGTGTGGACGGAAAGTGGTGGATTTGTATTCATTCCAGCTGATCACAGCGATTGTAGAAATTGTTTGGGATTTTGAAAGCAGCAAGGTTGATCTTGATTATATTCGAAGCAAATGAATTTTGTTTCATTTGGACGCCTGGGAGTAAGCCTTTATATCTTTGATGTCTTGCTTCATTTAAAATCAAAATTTATTCTTACAGAATTGGCCTATCTTGAAATCTTATGGCAGGTGAGAACTGAGAATGAATAATTGTTTAATGCAGTACTTGGGCAACTGCGTTGGCACTAGTAGTTTTATCCATTATTTGCCCAGGAGCTCGTTACGAACATGTTCGCTCACAGATGAGGCAATCTTTCGTTAAGAATCACCTCTGCTCCACCAAATTGGGGGGCTTGCCGGACTGTTGTTTCAATAAGTTGCAAAACACTAGTACTACATACGACTGGCAATGGCCTAAGAATAATGGTCATCTTTTGATTTTTCTTGTTTTATCTGACATTTTCTAATTTATGTGAAATTTAAATTTAAGTGTGGGTTTTTTTATTTATGGCATAATGATTTTTTTTTTATGTAAAATCATTCAGTTTTTTGTTTGATGAGTTCTCATGATGGTAAATGACTGCAATTAAATGAACATCTAGCTCGAGGTACCTGGGATTCAAATTTCTGTCGCTCTTGAGTTTTCTTTGAATTTGTTATTTGTTTAGCATTGTCTTTTTTCGTTGTACTAGATTTTTAATTTTTTGGGTACTTTTTTGAGATTGAATACTTAATGCACTAGCGATTAAACTTTGGTTATGGACCAACTAATCTTGCAATTTTGGAGTATTTATTATTGCAATTTTTGTTCTTTAGGTTATGAGCTTTGAACTCGTGAATAAGATTATAATGGAGTTCGAGATGTTTTAGGATTTTTACAAATTAAAAATTGCAACAAGAAATCTCGGTATATTACTTTAAAATTGAAGATATATGCAATTTAGGGATTCTATTTAAAATATATGGCCGCAATTTAAGAATTTATCTTGAATTTTGTATGCGACAATGTAGGAGTGTGATAAAATTGTTTTCCATGTTTTTCAATTTATTTTAATTTAATATATTAAAAATATAAAATAATATATAGTATTTTTTAACAATAAATGGTAATGTTTGTAATATTAAGATTATTTTTAAATTTTAAAATACAAGTGATTTATTCTTAAAAACACAAGTGCTGGGTGCAATTTCTAATTTAATAGGCAATTCATATATTTAGTTCAATTGCATTATTTTGTCACCAACGTCAAAGACTCAAAAGTCCATAAGATAAGGTGTTAGTTTAGTCCGCTTATTTTTTTTAATGAATATGTTTTGTGGTTTTTTCATAAATAAGTCACTTTTTTAAAATAATTTTAAAACTCTATTTTTATTATAATATTCCAAAAATACTGTTTTTAAAAACAATTATTATTATTTATTATATTAAATAATATATGGTAACTGATATGTAAAAATTGGAATTAATTGGAGAAATCTTTTATTGAAATATTAATTACCGGATTTGATGAGAATTCATATATTATAGAATCTTTTATTATTAATTATAGTAATCGAGTCCTTAAAAATCAGAATTGATTGAAATATATATATGACAAAAAAAATTTATTATTATAATTTTCAAATATATATCATTTGTATCAAAAATATCTGGAACAACCACAAAACAAAACTCATGTTTTTTTCAATTTCAAGATTTGTAATAATCTGTGTTACAAATTGAGATGTAAAATATCGGTGATACAAAATATCAATTCATGTAACATATGCTGTGTAAAATAACATAATATAATATGTAATATATTCAGTGATACAAAAGATCATTTGTAACATCTGTATCAAACAATGATACACAATATAATTTCAATTTGTAACATCTGTATCAGACAGTGATATTAAACAGAAACTGTTACAACTGCAAAACCAACTTTAAATTTCAACAAGTTCGTATTAATATACACATTGGACTCTAAAAACCTATTAATACTATATAACATCAGTATGATATAGATATGTAACAGAATGTTAAATTTAACAAATAAAACTCGTGATTTCGTCATTTGTAACATATGTTACATCAGTGATACAGAATACCAATTTATGTAACATGTGCTGTGTAAAATAACGTAATGCAATCTGTAACATATTCAGTAACATATTTAGTAATACAAAATATCATTTGTAATATCTGTATCAGACATCGATACAAAATATCATTTGTAACATTTGTACCAGATAGTGATACTAAACAGAAACTGTTATAAATACAAAATCAACTCTAAACTTCAACAAATTCATTATTTCTTTGGTTTTGGATGATTTTGTAGGTGTAAAAGGCGTTATTCGCCAGTTACTGGAAGTGTTCGACTCTGATATTGTTTCTCTTCCAGGCGATGCTGTCTTCGACTTGTAATTCTGCGATTTGGAGTCTCCATTCTTCAACCGAGATAAAAAAAATTGTAAAGAATGCACTACGATTTAAGAATTTTGGAAGAAGATTTGCTGAGATTTTGAAATATTTTATACTAGTTTGTAAATGAGAAATTTCTTCTGTTTAGGAGTTTTCACTTTAATGGGCACGATAATCTTAGTGGATGTAATTTCCACATATATTTTCTACTTGTGCCTTTTAAAAATTATCGTAATTTTTTATTTTTGGGCTAAATAATTAAGTTTTGATAGAGTGAGTTTTACTACATCAATATTGAGCTCGTCGGAAAGTTTGATTTGGGTTTAAGGAAAAATAATTTAATCAGGATTATGCCGACCCAAACAACTATTATTTTAAGCATATATTTTATTTCTTTCCAATATTTCAATTCAAGAAACAGTCCATCCGCTTTGCATGAAATTTGAGTTCAAATATGGAAATTATATTTTGTGTTATATAAGATTCTAATCCTATTTATCAAATTGACTTTTCGGCCAAGGCAAGGTGTGTTGTGATTGTTGATTTGCATTTGAATTGGCAAAGGATTTTGTTAGTACATGAAAATCCCCTCAGATCCCACACAAGCAGCCTCATTCCCAGAATGTTTCCCTCAATACCACAACCACTTAATTCTCAATTAAACCTCCATCTAGCATAGTTTGATAACTTTCTTACGTCTCCATCCCACTTTCCTCCTCTCTCCGTCTCAGCTTTCACTATTCGGCTACATTTACATACTTTTAATTTCTTCATTTTTCATAACTATCTTCAGCAAGAACGAAAAAGAAAACACACTGCACACACTTTATTGCAAAGTTATATAGAAAAGCTAAACTAGAGGCACGCCAAAATATTTTGATAAAACAATGAAAGGCCAAGAACCATTAGTAACTTTCAAGAAGATTAACATTCAACATAGCTAAGTAACAGAAACGAAAATAAAACTGTAAAGAACACAAGGAATTTTTCGGCCTAAGCCCCAGAGGTTCGGTGACCAAATCTAACACCTACATCCTCTGTTGAGCATCCACAACGTGGAATATGCTCCAAGTACTATTAAAATAACCAACCGGCAACCAAGTACAGAGTATATCAAATATTACAGACTTCCCTTTAAACCACCAAGGTTTAATTCTCAATAAACCACAAAGTGTTCAGAAATCACCCTCAGTTACTGTTCACACAAGAACAACGCATCTCAGTTTTGATTCGGCAACTAAGTATAAAAGTCAGAAGACTTTTATCTATCACCAAGAATCATCAACTGATGATCTTTTAACAAAAGAAAAAGAATGAGAAGAAGATTTCAGAGATTTCAGAGACAAGAAGACGCAGAGAAGACGAAGAGCATTTTTCACCAAGAAACCCTAATTCCTCTGCCAGAAGTGAAGTATCCAGAAGCAAGGGAAGGAGTATATCAGATGCCAGATTCATCCCAGGGTTGTAAGGCTTCCACGTGTAATCATCTGATCAATTGGCTCCACTTATGAAATCGCATTTCACTTAACACAGAAAATGAAATAACAATTCTGGTGGCACACGTTTTTCCCAACAAACAAATCACGTGACACGTATTCAGACTTAGATTTTAACGTTTTGAGATAGGGGTTCCTGCACTAAGTTGTTTTTAAGCAATTTTTAATTTTTTCATTCTACATGTTAAATGTCGTATTATTCATGAAAATTATACTGGTAGTTATCAAGACTCATCAGAATAAAAGAATTATGATATATCGGTGGTTATAGAAGCTCATCAGAACCTTTGTAAATTCAGTTTCAGTAGAGGATAGAGCAACTACCTTTTGAAGTTGAGATTTCCAACTGATTACAGTTCCACACAATGTAAAGAAATAAGCAGATGTGGATCTCCTATTATCCTTATCACCTGCGAAGTCAGAGTCTGTATAACTTCTAAGGGTTATACCTTATTTGCATTTTCTGAAGATCAGACCCATATTTGAAGTGCCTTTCAAGTATTTGAGAAGCCACTTAAGAGCTTCTCAATGGCATTCACCAGGGTTAGACATGAATCGACTCAATACACTAATGCTGTAAGCAAGATCAGGCCTTGAACAAATCATCAGATACATCACAGATCGAATCACATTAGCATAAGGAACATTTTCCATTCTTTCATATTCTTCTTTTGAATTTGGACAATAATCAGAGGACAACTTAAAATGATTTGCAAGAGGTAAACTAACAGGCTTTGCATCAGACATAGCAAATTTCTCAAGAATTTTTATCACATAAGATTGTTGATTCAAAATAAGTATGTCGTTCTTCTTATCCCTTCTAATTTGCATTCCCAAAATTCTTTTTGCAGATCCTAAATCTTTCATGTCAAACTCAGAATTCAGTTTATCCTTTATACTTTTAATTTCATCTTTATCATGACTTGCAAGTAACATATCATCAACATACAATAAAAGATAAAGAGAATTTGCACATCCAGAACCTTTACAGTAAAGACATGAATCATATTTGCTCCTTTGGAATCCCAGATTTTGTACAAAAGTATCAAATCTTATGTACCATTGTCTAGGAGCCTGTTTCAGACCATATAAGGACTTCTTTAAAAGACAGACCAAGTCAGACTTACCCTTTTTCTTGAAACCTAAGGGTTGATTCATGTAAATGGTTTCATCTAACTCACCATATAGGAAGGCAGTTTTCACATCTAACTGATCCAACTCCTACCCAAATTGAGTTACCAGAGACAAGATGATTCTAATAGTAGTATGTTTTACCACAGATGAAAAGATTTCAGAATAATCAACACCCTCTCTTTGTGTAAAACCCTTAGCAACAAGTCTGGCCTTAAACCTGACTTTGTTAATACTACCTTCACTTTCTTTCAACTTGTAAATCCATTTACAATCAACTACCTTCTGATTTTTAGGTTTTTCAACCAAAATCCAGGTATTGTTCTGCATTAAGGAAGACATTTCTTCCTCCATAGCAGCTTTTCAGTTTAAAGAGTCTTTACATTTTACTGCCTCATCATAAAAGAGAGGCTCACTTTCTACCACTTCCTGATATGTGAGAAAAGAGACAAAATTATCATCATTGAATCTAGCAGGTGGTCTGATCTGCCTTCTCTGTCTATCTCTTGTGAGTTGATACTCATCAATAGGCAGAGTTGCTGTATCAGTATCACCTTCTACAGATTCTTCATCATTTTGTAAAGTTATTTCTTGATGATTTTGATCTTCTCTTTCTCCCATATCCTCTCCAATCCCTAAACTGGGAGGCTCCACCTCAATCCTAACATCTCTATTTTTCAGATTAGAAGTGGTGTCCTTCAAACATGGCATTAAGGATTCATTAAAGACAACATCTCTTCTAATTATTACCTTAAACCCTCTCTCTTCTTTTACCCAAAGTCTATAGCCTTTTGTATTTTCTCCATATCCCAATAAAACACACCTTAGAGACCTAGGCTCTAATTTGCCTACATTTTGGTGAGCATAAGCAGCACAACCAAAGATTTTAAGATGAGAGTAGTCTACAGGTCTTTTGGTCCAAACAGATTCTGGGACTTTAAAGTTTAAAGCACTGGAGGACTTCTATTACACAGATAAGCAGCAGTTAAAACAGTTTCACCCCAGAATAGCTTAGGCAGACCAGAAGTTAAGAGCATGCATCTTACCTTATTTAGGAGAGTTCTGTTCATCCTTTCAGCAACTCCATTTTGCTGAGGAGTATAGGTAATAGTTCTGTGTCTAACAATACCATGCAAGTGACAGAATTCATTAAATTCATAATTGCAGAATTCAAGTCCATTATCTGTTCTTAAGGTCTTAATCTTAAGATCAACTTGATTTTCAATTTGAGTTTTCCAAGTTTTAAACACAGAAAAGGTTTCATCTTTAGTTTTTAACAAGAAAACCCAAGATTTTCTAGAAAAATCATCAATGATTAACAGATAATATCTAAAACCAGATTGAGTACATACAGAAGCAGGTCCCCACAAATCAGCATGTAGATAATCAAGAATTTTTTCAGACTTGTGAGTTCCCTTTGAAAAGGGAAGCTTTACCTGCTTTCCTAATATGCATGTTTCACATGAAGTAATATCACACAGATTTACATTCTCAAAAACACCTTGTTTCTGAAGAAATTTAAGCCCTTTATTGCCTATATGACCAAGTCTTTCATGCCATAGTTTTGAGAAAATCAAATTTTTATCTGAAGTAGCTGCTGTTAAACTGTGGATTGACTTGGTTTTTAGAAAATATAAACCATGTTTCTTCTCAGATTTGATGATTAAATCACAATCCTTGAAGATATTGATTTGTCCCTTTCCAATCCTAATATCAAACTCCATATCATCAAGAACTCCTAATGATATAAGGTTCCTCTCAAGATCAGGTACTAGTCTGGTATTATGGAGAATCAGATTGGTTCCATTTTCTAAAACTATACTCACACTCCCTATTCCTTTTATGTCACAGGTCATATCATTTCCCATAACCACATGGCTCCCATCAGAATTTTGAAAATTGGTGAACCAATTTTTATTTGGGCACATATGAAAAGTACAACCTGAATCAAGGATCCATTCCTGATTTAGGTATCTTTCAGAATTTACAAGAACAACACCATTTTCAGATTCTTCATTATTATAGGCTAAAACAGCAGTACCTTCCTTTGTACCCTTGTCTTTTAGCTCATTTTGTCTTTTGAAGCAATCTTTAATAAAATGCCCTGTTTTTCCACAGAAATAGCATTTTTTCCCTTTGGCATTATTCCTATTCTTTTCTTTACCCTGACCCTTCTTTTTTCCCTCAGATTGATCTTTCTTAGAATGAAAATCAGATTTTCCTGAGTTTTTCCCTTTAACCACTAAGGTCTCACCTCTCAAGTTCTCCCTATTTTCAGATTTGAGCTCTAAATCTTTGTTTCTAAGGGCACTAATTATAATGTCAGTGGTTAGGGTATCCCTTCCATATTCTAGAGCATTTTTCAAATCTTTGTGCCTATCACTAATTGAATTTAGGAGAACCACAGCCAATTGATCTTGTGAAAGCTTTTCATCACAATTGGCAAGGTCTTGGGACAGTTTTGTAAATCTGTTCAGATTTTCATCCAAGTCAAGGGAAGAGTCCATTTTAAAAGAAAAGAATTGTTTCAAAAGATAACATTTGTTTGGAATAGTTTTTGACACATAATGTGTCTGTAATTTGGTCCACAGTTCTGCAGCAATACTAGTTTCTCCTATGGTTCTTATCACATTATCAGATAAGTGTAAAAAGGTAGTACTCCAGGCAATTTCTTCCATTTCAGACTTCTTAATTTCAGGCATATCATCGGGCCAAGAATCATTAAGAGCTTTTGCACATTTTTGTTGCGTCAAAATAGCTTTTAATTTCTGACCCCACATATTAATATCCCCTTTCCCATCAAAGATATTCAACTCAAATCTTGTTGAAGACATATTTCAAAAAATTTGAAAAAACACTTAACAGAAAGTTTACTTAGCAAACTATAAAAGAATATATTCACAAAGAAGATTTTCAGATTATAGTCAAGTTCAGAAGATCATATACACAATATGAACAGGCTTATCTATACAGATCACACAAGTTTTGTCTCCAGCAGAAAATAACTCCAGGTTCACACCCGTACTGGATTTATCTCAGATTCCCAAGGCCTCTTATGGAGCCTTTGGACAAAGAATAGTCTCCAGGGGGTTTCTTGTGAACGGAGTAAGTTTTAGGGAAACAAAACACAAATAAACCTATCTATTTAACAAGAACAGTTAAAAGAAAGGTTAAATCTCACCCAATGATACCTAAATCTGTACAGAACGTTGAAGATTTTCAGAAATCCTCTTATTCGAAAGTAGAATCCAAGAGCTCTGATACCACTGAAAGGCCAAGAACCATTAGTAACTTTCAAGAAGATTAACATTCAACATAGTTAAGTAACAGAAACAAAAATAAAACTGTAAAGAACACAAGGAATTTTTCGGCCTAAGCCCCAGAGGTTCGGTGACCAAATCTAACACCTACATCCTCTGTTGAGCATCCACAACGTGGAATATGCTCCAAGTACTATTAAAATAACCAACCGGCAACCAAGTACAGAGTATATCAAATATTACAGACTTCCCTTTAAACCACCAAGGTTTAATTCTCAATAAACCACAAAGTGTTCAGAAATCACCCTCAGTTACTGTTCACACAAGAACAACGCATCTCAGTTTTGATTCGGCAACTAAGTATAAAAGTCAGAAGACTTTTATCTATCACCAAGAATCATCAACTGATGATCTTTTAACAAAAGAAAAAGAATGAGAAGAAGATTTCAGAGATTTCAGAGACAAGAAGACGCAGAGAAGACGAAGAGCATTTTTCACCAAGAAACCCTAATTCCTCTGCCAGAAGTGAAGTATCCAGAAGCAAGGGAAGGAGTATATCAGATGCCAGATTCATCCCAGGGTTGTAAGGCTTCCACGTGTAATCATCTGATCAATTGGCTCCACTTATGAAATCGCATTTCACTTAACACAGAAAATGAAATAACAATTCTGGTGGCACACGTTTTTCCCAACAAACAAATCACGTGACACGTATTCAGACTTAGATTTTAACGTTTTGAGATAGGGGTTCCTGCACTAAGTTGTTTTTAAGCAATTTTTAATTTTTTCATTCTACATGTTAAATGTCGTATTATTCATGAAAATTATACTGGTAGTTATCAAGACTCATCAGAATAAAAGAATTATGATATATCGGTGGTTATAGAAGCTCATCAGAACCTTTGTAAATTGATTTATCACCGGTTTACATTTATGATGAATTGAAACGTATAGTTTGCAGGCTTTACTAATGAAATTAAAAGTCGATTAGCATGTGTAGCCTACTGAGTGTTTCATTGAAATACTCGCCCTTTCATTAATAAAATTATAGACTAATCAAAGGCAGTGCAATGACCTGAGAATAGAGTTCATGAGTAGAGAAATTTCACATCATTGCAAGTTTATTTTCTATTTCAAAATAATTTTGGAAACATTCTGCCCAAATCGAAAACGAAAATATGCTTTTGAGATGCTGTCCGAAAATTTTAGTTTCTGCCTCTTAATTCAAAAGTGATAACTTGAGCCATACTTGGAGTTTTGACTTGAGATCAATGGGATTTGAAAGGTCTATGGGTCTGCTGTCTGTATAACTTGGTGTTTTCTTTATCGTCTATCCAATGAATTTATTATGACTCTTTTATCGGATTGCAACACTGATTTTTGATTTACTGCTATTAGTCGAGTTACTGCACTAATTGGCATAGAAAACGAATTTATTATGCATCGACATTTTAGTATAACATTTCTTATGGTATTAAGTAATCACATGTCAAAAATCACAATTCTTTAAGTTAAGTTGGTCAAATAAGTTATGGCGAAACTTTGCTTTTATAGTAAGTGTGTGTTTGATTGGCAATGGTGAAAAAGAAAAAAAATTCCATATAAGTTGAAAAATAAAAATCACTAAATCCATAAGAAAATATTTTCTATGAAATAGGCAAAAAACAAGTTTAAAGTGGTTGTACCTTAGAATTCATTTTTATTTTCTACCTTTGTATTAAACAGCCAAAGTAGAAAATATTTTACTCGGATGTGACATTTTTTATAGAAAACTTGCTAATCAAAAACACCCGAATTTTAACAAGTTTTGTTCCTTGACCTTCCATTGTAATTGAATTTAAAATATTTCGAGAGATTCAAGTGGAGATTTGAACATATCGTCAATTAAAAAAAAATGAATTTTTGGTAATTCTCATGATTGAGAAATTTTAGGGCATTACAAAGGTGCCAATAAATGAGGGAGGAACGAGAGAAGGTGAGTGCGTGTTTTTTTTATTTTATTTTTGACCTTCTTCTTTATTTGAAGAATATTTAAATTTTTTTTTAAAAAAATGTATTGTTCTTTATAGGCCCAGCTACCGTGTTAAACCTAATTAACAAAAAATTAAATTCTTGGGAAAATTGCCTAAAAGTTACATGCAAGTGACTTGTTTTAAATTAGGTCAAAACAATTTTTAAAATTGTCAATACGTCATAGTTTTTAGCAATTTTTCATATTAATTCCAAAATTATCCATATGATTCATATTTGCCACAAACATTGCCATTGGCACTGCTCCCATCGCCGCCGTCGTCACCGCGACCATCACCAAGCATAAAGTGGCTGGTACAGCTCAGGATACAAAGGAAAAGGTGTTACAGATAGTATCATAGGGCCGTGAAACGGCAAAAACTGGAAAAGAGAATATCGGAGGACTTCTTCAGAAGACTGGTGAACAAATTAAAGAGATGGCGCAGGGTACTGCTGACGCTATGAAGCACACGTTTGGCATGGCTGATACTGATGAGGATGATCCAAATGTTACTGATTGATAAATGTTTGGTTTTGATTCTGGGTATATTTCTTTTGAATTTTGTAATAATAATAAAAAATATTTCACTCTTTTATAAAAAAAAAATGTGACCAGATAATTTCATTTTTAGCAAAGAGAAATATTGTATTATAGAAGCAGTATCATATGATACTGTATTATATAAAAATGTTTCAGACTCTTTTATAAAAATGTGATCAGATAACACAAGTGGTTAGTATTTGGATTTTGAAAAGAATCGAATTGTATGTGAAAAAGATTATGAAGAATGAAGATATTGAACAAAGATAGGTGATAATGCTCCACTATGTGAAGTTGCAGATGAAGTAGATGATAAAATTCTTCAACAAGCAGTTTGAATTTTATGTAGGGATGATACTGTATTATAAAAAACAGTATCATTATATTAGTTGTGGTCATGATTTACTTCTGTAAATAGCAGCTTGATACTGTATTATAGAAAATAATTTGATAATGTATTATAGAATAGTAGCTTGACACTGTATTAAATTGGCCATTATATTATTTCTTTGTGTTGTTAGTCATGTATGTTGTTTGATACTGTATTATAAAAAAACAATATCACAAAATATTATCATAACAGAAATGGTACAGAATTCGCATACGTGCTCAGAATTTTTATTATAATATGTTTTCAGAATGTTCTCGATGAGCCGGTCAAGACCAGTCGCTTTGCCACTGCATATGATAAATTTTAGCCGTTTGAAATCGTCGCTTTAGCTTAAAATGACAATCTTTAATTTTTCTTGTCAAAATAGTATCATACATACTAAAACAGTATCACAACTAAATGTATATTAATATATTAGTATCATACATGAAAATCTTAATAAAACAGTATCACATATACAAATTACAATCCAATAAAATAACAGTATCGTATGTTGAAACATTATCATAATAAAACAGTATCAAAAATAAAAATATGGTATAAGTATACCATGTGTAAAAATGAAATATTTTTTCAAAAATAATTTGACTTACTTTTAAATTGTATGTTCAGGTATATCACTGGTGTACAAAATATAAGAATGTTTAATGCCTTCTTAAGAGCATGAATAAGTTGCAATCTAAAAGTTAAAGTAATGAGAATAATATTAACATTTTCTCCTTCAAAGAATATAACACCTTTTTTATCTTCCTGTTTGATGTGATCTGTACCCAAACATACAAGTTGTCTTGTAAGATTAGTCTGAGTGTTTATTATGAAACATTGTCATAATAAAACAATATCAAAGATAAAAGCATGGTGTAAGTGTATCATAGACAAAACATTATCTATATAAAACAATATCATAGACAAAATAATATCACATATAAAACTAAGTACAAGATGTTTTAATGGTTTAAGTAATTATATTGTTCTTAAAATACTCAATTAGTAGTACAAGATTATAGGTTTAAATATTGTCATAATAAAATAGTATCAAAGATAAAAGTATGGTATAAATATACCAATGTACGTTATCTAAATAAAACAGTATCATAAATAAAATAGTATAATACAAAACAGTATCACACAAATTAAAACAATATCACAACAAAACATTATCATTAAATTAGCGTTTTTTTTTTTTACAATTAAGGGTATGTTGGTCTATTAGCTATAAAATATGACTTTAATTAGATTAAGTTTTGACTATATGACTTTAGAGTTTATAAGTATCAAAACAGTGACCGACATTGAATTTACCAATTATTCTTTATTATCCCGTGGATCCCGAAATTCAAAATCCATTAGTCTTGTATTGTCCAACCAACGTGGAATTTGAACCCCTTTCTTAATTTTCCCCCGTTGTAGTTTTTTAGTTAGCAAAGCTTATAAAGAAATAAAAATAATGTTTACGAAACCTAATAGTATTTAAAAGTTGTTTTTTATATTAATAAATTTTACTTTTCTAGAAAGTTAATTTTACCTTATTTTATGAGAAAATAACTTTTAAACTTAAGTCAATATTGCTACAACTTTTGATTGTGCTCCACTATCGTTGACCCATTTAGAAATCAATCTATTATCTATGTATGTTTATGCTTGAATTTCAACTGGGTTTGCACTTATATGGTGTTCACAATTCCCATTTTTGCCTTGTTGAGACAACGGTTTTTAACACTCGATTATCTTCTTCTCCTTCTTCATTATACCAAACGAAGGTTAATTAGAGGACACTAAATGTGAGGAACCTAATGTTCCAAACAAATTTTAACCCAATTCTCAATTAACAAAGTTAAATTTAAATGAATTACCACTTCTTGAAGTAAAAAGTGAAGCTTTTACGCAAAATTTAAGACATTTTTGAGTCCTTGTGACTTATGAGAAATTTCATAGAGGTCAAAGGCATCGGGAATTTATTTTTGATGTTATTTTTTGGTTTTGAAATTAGTTCGTTAGAACTATATTCTGGATTGTTTAAATAAGCTCCACTAGAGTTGATAAAAAATCACTGGTTGACAAGATTTTTTTTCCTAATTAAAAAATGTGATATAAACAATTAATTGACAATTTAATCAGAAATCTTAAATAATGTATCAAATTTCATAATGGAAAGTCTCCATGACTTCGTCTTGAACACAATGGCCACTAAGTATCACTGTTCTAAAAAATTCGTCTAAGCTCCACCTAGACGTGAAGCTTGACCTCCATATCTCACGCATGACCCTCGCTTTACCTTTGTCTCGCTCTCGCCCAAAAAACTTGAAACTTAACGCCTAACCATAATTTACACTTTTTAAAACATTGCTAAGTATTGTGATATACATTCATATTTACATATAAAATAACTATATTAATAAAATAGAACGACTTTTATATCTAGTCTATCTATACATATAAATTTAAAAAATACTATTAATTATAAGTACAATAATACAACTATTTAGATTAATTCTTTAATATTTAGTCAAACAAAAACAAACATCAAATATGGACTTAAATGCCAAATTACAGCCTCCAAATTTGATTGCATTTGACTTTTTCAGCAAGATGGAAATATTTAAATAAGATCCATACCATTGCTTTTCATTAAAATATATTTTGATGCCATATTGTTTTCATTTGTTCACTATTAATACCCTTAACTTTTAATTTCAGTTGTTTGGCTTAATTAATTTCATTATTGATTAATCAAATTAAGATATAAATAATCTGTTCTCAATTATGATGACAAATAAAATTGATGGTCATAATCAATAAACGAGGGTATAAAGTACGAAATACTTGTTTACAATCAATATGCTACATGATTTAACTAGGTATTCTAAATTCGCTAGTTCTACACTTTTCAATATGTAACCTTAGTTGAAACTTGTCTAATTTAATCAATATTTAAAAATTTTAATTCTATATTTTGGAACTTTAATTAGCATTTATTTCGATGCAATTAGTAAATGAATCTCATTAATAGGTGGTAGGTACTAGTACATCTCAGTCTTAGAGAGCTGCTCGATCCAAACAAGCTGTTATTAAGAGCCAAAAAAATTAGTTCACTGCAAAAATGCAAAAATACAAAAAAGACTAAAAGAATACAACAATCATAAAAGTAAAACAAAATTGACAAAATTGCAGTGTCAATATTCAAACTTTTAACGCTTGTGACAATTTTTTTCTCGACTCTAATTGTATCTCAGTCCTTAGCCTCGTGATATTTTTCTCGATGATAATCTCAACTAAAAACTATTCCTCAATAAAACATAAATTTTAGCAAAGTATTGATGTTGCTCAATGCATAAATATAGAGGTGGCAAAATTAGTCCAACCTGCGAATCGATCCATATAACACGGTCTTTTGGATTGGGTTGGATTGGCCTTGGTCCAAATAAAACCGGGCCAATATGGCCCTGCCCATCTAGCCCGTGGGCTAGTGGGCCAGCTCGATTTTGAATTTTAATTTTTTAATTTTTGCTCTTTAACAATAGTCACTTATTTTGTGAATAGTTCCAATACATATAATATCAATCTAAAATAATCTAAGCCTAAGTCACCAATAAACATTAGTTCAAAAATCCCAAGATCCAACATAAAATTGTTTAGATTGAATTAAAATTTAGTTTAATTTTAATTTTAATTCAAAATATATTTGGTGTGACAAGTAAATTATTTATTTTAAATTTACTTATAAATAAACTTTTAAATTTAAGCCAATCATGCTTATATCTCAAAGCAATAAGACTAGCATGTTTTTAATATTTGTATTTTTTTTTAAAAGTGTCTACAAATAATTTACAATTAACAAAAAAAATTATTATTTTGAGAGAAAATTAACGTTTATCTATTGACTAATACATGAGAGTCCCAATTTTATAAATTATATTCTTTAAAAATCTCAAAATATATAGTTTAAATTTATCTAAGATTGTATTTGATGTAATGTATTAGATTGTATAAAAACTTTATTTAAAATAAAGAAAAAAAAATTAAAATCAAGTTAGGCCAATAGACTGAACTGGACTAGCATATTTCTGGTCCATACAAAATTGGCCAGTGGCCCTACTCTGACGAGCTGAGCTGGCCCAACCCAGCCCATTTGCCAACTATACATAAATATATTCATTTCACAAAGATTAAGAATGTATCCATGCAAAAATTTCCCTCCTTTTTGCCATCATCTCCAACATCATTATTGATCTCTAAATCACTGAAATAAAGTAAAATATACTAAATAGAACAAAAATTAAAATTAAAAAAAAAAATGATGAAAGTAATATATTTTGGGTTAATTACACTAATGGTCTTCATTCTTTCAAATTTATAACAATTTTATCTACATTCAATTTTTTAGTAGATATCATCTCCATCCTTTCATTTATTCGCAAAAATGGTCCCCAAATGACTATTTTTGACAATTGTTTGACAAATTTGCTCTTGACTTAAATAAATTAAATGATAGAAAAAATAAAATATAATGAAAAATTTACAATTGGACCCTAATCTTTTCAAAAGTACAAATAAATACTAATTTTTTTTATATTATTCTTTTGTTCTCTTGTTCTTCAACAGAATAGGAGACGTCAAGGCTTTGGGCCGATGCGGCGTGGTTTCTTGGTGATTTCACACGCTCGTTCCTCAGGTTGATAATGTCATCGTCCGGGTTGATTGCGTCATCTTTGACGACGATTCTGCCTCATCCACTACAATTTCGTCTAGCTCTGCTGCCGCCAATAAGTCCCGCAACCCCGTCTCCTCTCTTTTTCTTTTCGTCTTCGTTGGTCTCTTTAAGCCCCTTCAATCATTGACCCAGCTTATTACTTCCTCTCCTCGCCGCCACTCACTTTCGTCCAATTCAGAAGATTTGAACTTTGATTCCGACCACAATAACGTGACTCACCATTCCTCTACTCAGGTGTTGAGGAATTTTAATGAAATTAAGCTTCTCATAATTGAATTGTTGAGCAGGGAGCTCGGGATTGATGAAGGTTTTTTGCTCAAGTGGAAAGCCAATTTTGGGTCCACACTGGATAATTGCGTCGTACTTAGAGCCTCCAGTGCAGGTCAGATTACGAAAAGTAACGAGTTTTCTGTTGCTTGTAATGTTAATAATGATAATAATGGGAATAATACCGGAGTTGAGAATGATAGTGGGAGTATACTCGAATCATTTTACACGAATGGGCGGGCAAGGGGATTTCTGGGAGAGGCTGGGAGGAAGATGATCATTTTTTTGTTTTAAAAAATTATGTTGAATAATGGAATATAATAAAATATTTTGTTATTATTAAATTGGTCAAATTTAGATCATGTGTATGATTTTTTGTTAATTAAAATCTATAGAGAATGTCATTTTGGTGGATATAATTAGAAGTTTTGAGACTTGATGATACATTTTTTTATTATTTTAAGTGAAAATCTATAAAAAAATAAAAATAAAAAAATTTAAGATTTATTTGTACTTTTGAAAAGATTAAGAATCCAATTGCAATTATTTTATTATAATTTTTTCATATTATTTTAATTTATTTAAGTCAGAAGCAAAATTGTTAAACAATTGTCAAAATAGTCATTTGGTGACCATCTGTGTGAATAAATGAAAGGATGATGATGATATCTGCTAAAAATATTGAATTAGGATGAAATTGTTATAAATTTGAAAGAATGAAAATTATTAGTGTAATTAACCCTATATTTTTATGATTCTCTATTACTGTGCAATAGCTCAATCACGACAAAGAGCTTCTAACATGTTGTCCCCGAAAACCTCCTTTTAACACCCAATTAGCATTCATACACACAACTTTTATAATAGGATCATAGTTTTGACCTTTAAGTAGCTCATATATTTTAAATAATTAATGTAATTTCTCAAATAAAGAAAACAAATTAGAAAAAAAAAAATTGACAAAGGAAATAAAATGTCCACCCCTAGTCAAAGTTCTTATTTAGTGCATGTTTGAGAGTGTTGAAATTATTGTTTAAGTACTTATAAGTTATGTATCATATGAAATGAGTAGATTAAGTGAGTAGTAAAATGTGGATCCTACAAAATATGTAGATAAAAAATATATTTAATCAACTTAAATTATAATTTAAGATTAACCAAACAAAAACTTATAAGGGTTAATGGTGTCATGTAGCACATTTTCATTCGATGCCCAAAATGAGGCACCACTTTAGCGATTGTCGTTTGACTGTTCGTTTCAAATACTCGAGAAGTCATACGTTTTTACAAATATAAACTCACTTCAAATTTTTGGACACCATCACATTAAAAATCTTCATAAAATTGAACATGCGAGTATTACATGATGATTTAAATGATTTCAGTTATTGATAGTTGATTTTACAACCAACTTGTTTCTTTTAAAAAATTGAGAATAAATTTATTATTTAAACAATATATTACGATCTAATATTGCAATTTCCTTAAATATAATATAAACAATTATCACTGACCGTAAAAAAATTTACTTCGCTACAAGCATAAAAACAAATACTTCTTTGTCTGTCACTACGTCTTCATCCTCTCAAATCAAAACTCATATCTATCTCACTCAATTCCTCAATTTCTCCATATTCTTCTCCATATGCATCAAAATCAAATTTCCATCAAGCAAAACTCTATCTCTCTCTCTCTAATTTTTTTCAACTCCTCAATTTATTAAAATTCTCTATGATCGAATTTCAATTCAAAGAAAAACGGTATATTAGTAGATACCAACATAAATTGTTAGCAATCCATGTACTTGCACTGCACATGAATTGATTGCACACCCCAACCCACCTAATTGTTGCGCCATGTGCTACACGTTCGCTGCATGACTCACCTATAATATAAAGCGGCCTTGTATTAATTAACCCTACATTTATAAGTGCTGCCAAATCTACACTCTCTCTATCCATCCTCAGACACAAATCGATTTTCAATCCCAATTTTCCGCAAAATTTACTGTCCAAATTTCCACCTTTAATTAATTAACTCGCAGTAAAAATAAATCCCAGTAGGAGGAAAGGAATTTATAAATAGATAACGAATATATATTTATATTTATATATGTGTATGTATATATATAAAGATATATATTTGTAAGAAACCAAGAATTTTTGTGGGTTGTTTGACACCTCCAGGTGCGAAATCAAGGCTTGTCTTCTCTTTCACACACGCACTCTCTCTCTCTCTCTCTCTCTCTCTCTCTCTATTTTCTCTCTCTTAATTCCATTTTTCTCTCTCTAGAATAATACATGCAGAAAGGTGTATTTTTCCTGTTTTCGGTTTGATTTGCGAATTTTCATTTTGATCTGTTGGTTGAGTAGTTTCTCCATGAATTTTGTCTTATTCGTGAGAAGGGTTGTTTTTGAATTAAAGCAAAATTTGGGAATTTTGGGTGTTTCTTGTTCATTTGATGGTTGTGGAATTTGGGTGATCTGAAAACCCTTGATCTTGATTGATTTGGATTTGTTTGGGTTTTTTTTGTTGTGGAATTCGGTGGATTTGGTTGTTGGATCTAAGTGTTGTTAGCTCGAATAATTAGGGTTTTGATTTCTTTTTTTGGGTCAATTTTTTGGGATTTTGCGGATTAGGGTTAGGGTTTGAGTAGATGGCTTCAAATCCTCCTCCATTCCAGGTGGAGGATAACACTGATGAGGATTTCTTCGACAAATTGGTAAATGATGAAGATGATGTGGACTTTAAGGTTGTTAACACATCATCGGAAATGGTAGGTCCCTATTCTGCCAACGGGAATGAATCCGATGAAGCTAAGGCCTTCGCAAATTTGAGTATCACTCAGGTTGATAATGATTGTGAGTTTAATAATGATAACGATGAAGATGATAATAGCACTAGTACTGGGGTTGACGGTTTAAACAGGAAAACTGAGAAAGTTGAGAAAATGGTGGTGGGGAATGTGGAAGAGAGTATAAGTACATTACAGTCGGCAAAGTCATTTGAGTTTGATAGTTTGATACACAAATCAGAGAATGCGAATGGAGAGGCTGTGGTTTTGTCCAATACCACGGTGATGAGTAAGAGTGATGGTGGATCAGGGGGTTCGGGAGTTAAAGAGGTGGATTGGAGTGCATTTCATGCTGATTTGGCTCAGAAAAATAGTCAAGGGTTCGGATCCTATTCAGATTTTTTCAGTGATTTAGGCGGGGATATTGCTGGTGATGCCTTTGGAAATGTGGGGAATGGTTTACAAATTGAGTCGAAGGTTGCTTCTGGGAATGAAGTACATGGATCTGCACATGTGGAAAATTCAACTAACTACGCCCAGAATCAAGAAGGATATAATTATGGTACAGCTGCAGATCAGAGCACAGCTGCAGATCAGAGTACAGCTGTACAGGATGTGAATAGCAGTCAGTATTGGGAGAATCTTTATCCCGGATGGAAGTATGATCCAAATAGTGGCCAGTGGTATCAGGTGGATGGTTATGATGCAGGTGCGAGTGGGCAAGCAAATGTTGACACTAATTTGACTTCTGATTGGGGGCAATCACATGGTAAGGCAGAGGTCTCTTACTTGCAGCAATCTGTTCAGTCTATCGCTGGGACTGTAGCTGAGACTGCCACGACTGAGAGTGTTACTGACTGGAATCAGGTATCACAGGTGAGTGATATTACGACAAGCACAGCAAATTGGAATCAAGTTTTACCAGCGAGTAATGATTCTACTAATGCTGTATCTGATTGGAATCAGGCTTCACAAGCAAACAACGGATACCCACAGCATATGGTGTTTTATCCTGAATACCCTGGTTGGTATTATGATACTATTGCCCAGGAATGGCGCAGTTTGGATTCTCACACTTCATCTGCTCAGTCAGCTCAAGCCCAAGACCAGGTGAATCAGAATGGATATGCCTCGACTGATGCATTTTCTCATAACAACGATCAGAAGACATACAGTGGATATGACCAAGTTAATAACTATGCATCCCAAGGTTTTAGCAGCCAAGGCCAAGATCACAACTGGGCTGGGTCCTTCAGTAATTACAATCAACAGAAATCAGTTATGTGGCAACCTGAAACTGTTACGAAGAGTGACTCTACTTCACAATATAATAGAGACCAACAAATGGAGACTCAGCATGGGCAGGACTTTATCGTGAGCGGTCATGGTAGCCAACAAAGAAATGTTGATTGTGAGAGGGCAAGTTCATATTTTGGAAATGCAAGTCAAGGTCAGAATGACTTGTCTACGAGTGGTGCGTCACAAGGCTTTGTTCCTGCTGGAAACTTCAGCCAGCAGTTTAATCAGCCGAGAATCAATCAAAATGAGCACAAACATGTCCCAAATGACTACTATAGCAATCAGAGTTCTGTTAACTTTCCACAGCAACAATTGCAAGGTCAGAATGACTTCTCTACGAGTGGTGCGTCACAAGGCTTTGTTCCTGCTGGGAACTTCAGCCAGCAGTTTAATCAGCCGAGAATCAATCAAAATGAGCACAAACATGTCCCAAATGACTACTACAGCAATCAGAGTTCCGTTAACTTTCCACAGCAACAATTGCAAAATTCCCATCAATTCTCGTCTGCTCCTGCTGCTGGAAGATCATCTGCAGGACGCCCTTCACATGCTTTGGTCACTTTTGGTTTTGGTGGAAAGCTCATTGTGATGAAAGATAATAGCTCTACAGAGAGTTCAACATTTGGAAGCCAGGTTAGTCTGAGATTTATATTGTTCTAGTTTTCTTAATTGTATCACTTATATTCATGCTGAAAATGTTTGTGTATTTTGTGAGAAGAATCCTGTAGGAAGTTCAATATCTGTTCTCAACTTAGCAGAAGTTGTCAATGAGAAAGATGATGCTTCAAGCATGGGAATGGGTGGTTGTAATTATTTCCGGGTTCTCTGTAGACAATCCTTCCCTGGTCCTCTTACCGGTGGGAGTGTTGGTGTTAAGGAGTTGAACAGATGGATTGATGAGAGGATAATGAACTCTGAGTCTCCTGATATGGATTACAGAAAGGGTGAAGTTTTGAGGTTGCTCCTGTCATTGCTTAAGATAGCCTGTCAATATTATGGAAAACTTCGATCTCCTTTTGGTTCTGACACAGCTTTGAAGGTGTGCTACATATTTGCCTTGTAAATGCAGTTGGATTTACTTTAGGTTACTGACTATAATTATCATTACATTGGATTTTCATTGAATCCCCTTCTTATTTATTTTTCAATTTGTCCACATATATCATTACACATCTGCTGTGTGAAACACGTCCTTGGGGTTAGTTTCACTAATAGCCAATGAACTTTGCACTTAGTATCCCCATGGGCAACTGAACTTTAATTTGTAACTCTACATAATGCTTCGTTCAAAACCACCGACCCAGTTTGGCATCCATTTTTAACTGAACATGCTGCGTGTTTGTGTGCCAAGCCGTAGGATTTAACTCAAAATCCTAACGGTTTGATGACTTGGCACACGAACAAGTAGATTTTCAGTTAACAAATGGACGCCAAACTGAATAATGAAACATTTTGTGAAGTTTAGTGATGAGTTCGAAACAAATTAAAGTTCAGTGGCCAAGGTGACACTAAGTGCAAAGTTCCATGGCCATCAATAAAGTTAACCCTCCTTGGGTTCTGATTCACTAAAGAAGCACGAGTCTTACTCAAATTATAGAAAACTTTGATTGGCATGCATCAGCGTGTCTGAAAGACTTAAAACATACTGAGCCACAAGACTTTGTGAATAAGATAAATGGTTCTGCACTAAGCCCCGTTTACCATCTCAAGTCTATATAGGGCATGTTTAAGTACTGTTGACAATTAGATTGAGGATAGTCAAGCTGGATATATTTTTTCTTCCTGACAGTTCACCAGCTATATTTATTTGGTTTGTGCACAAAACTTGGTAGTTGGAATATACTTGAACAAATTAAAATTTATCCGAGTAAATTTGTCTGAGTTTCTGGATATTTAATTCAATAAACAATTCGTCTTGTTTCTGATATGATGTCAAGTTGCCTGGGTAAATATCATTTTTCCGACAGTCCTACTATAAAAGTTTTTTTTTTTATTTTTTATTTCAGATGCCTCCTTATTTTCTTGATTGAGATATTGTAATCGCTAATCTGACATTTTTTATTTTCTTTGGTTTGTTATTTTGACAGGAAAGTGATGTTCCAGAATCGGCAGTTGCCAAGCTCTTTTCATCTGCCAAAAAGAATGGTACACAATTTAGTCAATATGGTGCTGTTTCCCACTGCTTGCAGCAATTGCCTTCTGAAGGACAACTGCGGGTATTTGATTGCCACCCTGTGGGTTTGTTGTTTTTTGTACTAATCCATCATCCCTTAGCAACTGCCAATTCATGTTTTAGGCCACAGCTGCTGAGGTTCAAAGTCTTCTGGTTTCTGGGAGAAAGAAAGAAGCTTTACAATATGCACAAGAGGGTCAGTTGTGGGGTCCTGCCCTAGTTCTTGCTGCACAACTGGGTGATCAGGTTGGTGAGCATGAGAGTTGTTTTCTTTGGCTGGCCAATTGAATGGCATACCTTGATAAATACAACATTTATGCATGTTCCTGTCAATTTTTTGCTTTTAAAAAACCGATTCTACGGGCCATTGCAGTTCTACGTCGAAACTGTGAAGCAAATGGCACTTCACCAGTTGGTAGCAGGGTCACCTTTGCGAACATTATGCCTGCTAATTGCTGGTCAACCAGCTGATGTCTTCTCAGCGGATTCCACGGCTGATAGTAGCATGATTGGTGCTGTAAATATGCCTCAGCAACCTGCACAGGTATCCAATGAATGTTTCTGTTGAATATATGTTTCTCTTGCTACTGTATCCTTGAATACATTTCCAGCTATCACAATTTGCAATTGGTTCGTTAGATTTTTTTGACTCATTGAGAAAGTAATAATATGCATTCGGCCTATTAATCTGCGGACCTGACTGTTGATGGTCTTTTTATATATTGCAAGAAAATTTACTTGAAGATCCTGTTGAAATACTTGTTTTATATCTTTTTCAAGTCCTATATTTGATGAAATTTTGAAAAATTTATCTTAAACTTCATTTCATATGCTTCTTTTGGTCATTTACCCAGTTTGGTGCCAAAGGCATGATGGATGATTGGGAAGAAAATTTGGCTGTGGTAGCTGCCAACAGAACAAAAGATGATGAACTTGTTCTTATTCATCTGGGAGATTGTTTATGGAAAGAGAGAAGTGATGTATGTTCCGGTCTATTTTTCTGGATATGGTTATTTCTTATTTTTCATGTTTAATCTCGACTTAAACTTGTGGTTGGTGTTGCTTTCTGTGAAATTATTATTCAGATTATAGCAGCTCACATATGCTATTTGGTCGCGGAAGCGAATTTTGAGGCATATTCAGACAGCGCCAGGTTGTGTCTTGTTGGCGCAGATCACTGGAAATTTCCTCGAACTTATGCTAGTCCAGAGGCTATTCAGGTTGGCTGAGTTGTTGGTGACCAATAATGCATTTTTCACTCAAAAGTTGTCAAAATGCCTTAATGAGCATAGGAAATGTGCCCCCCCCCCCCCCCCCCTCCCCTCCCCCCTCTTCTGCCTAGGTGATTGGGTAATCTTCCCCGCAGCATTTTAAAATAAAAGAGAGAAAAAAACAAAAACTGAATTTAAGGATGACAGGCAGGAAGTGCATATTTTACCACTATACTCTTTTCCACACACTATTATCTTGTATGGTATATGTTTTATATATCTATTGGACTGTACACTGTGCTAAAAAATGGCACAATGCGCCCCCCCTTGAGACGTGTACTTGTACAGTATATATGCATACGTGCAGATGCTTATATGAAGTTTTATATTGCACCGGGAAGTTTTGGTTAAATTAACTTAGCCAGGCAATTGTCGCCCAGGCAGCGAGACCAAGCCTGTGTTCTTAGGTGGTCACCAGCGACAATTATGGTGCCAGTTGCCTGGTCGTATTGCAGGAAGCCTGTATGCTTGTGTTTATTTGGTTTATTGGTGATGAGCCTAGCTTACTTGACCTTTGCATGTTTGGACAGAGGACAGAGATATATGAATATTCAAAGATGCTAGGAAACTCTCAGTTCACCCTTCTTCCATTTCAGCCATACAAGCTCGTATATGCGCACATGTTGGCAGAAGTTGGGAGAATGCCAGATGCATTGAAGTATCTACCATGCTACTGCTCTTCAGTTGATTTTTCATGTTTTGCCTTTTTTTTCTTAACATAATTGTTTAATAATTCAGGTATTGTCAAGCAGTATTTAAATCACTTAAAACTGGTCGATCTCTCGAGGTGGAAGCGCTCAGACAATTAGTATCATCTCTTGAGGAAAGGATAAAAGCTCACCAACAGGTATTTCTCTATCCTCTAATTTGCATTTTGACCAAATTTCCTAGATGCCTATAAATATAACTTCCTGAATGCAGGGTGGATTCTCCACAAATTTAGCCCCTGCAAAATTAGTGGGTAAATTGCTCAACCTTTTCGATAGTACTGCCCATCTGGTTGTTGGTGGCCTACCCCCGCCTGTGCCGGCTGCAGGCGGCACTGGACATGGTACTGAGCATCATCATCACTTAATGGGACCTCGGGTATCAACTAGTCAATCAACAATGGCTATGTCATCATTAATTCCTTCTCAATCCATGGAGTCTATAAGTGAAGGGGCAGCTGATGGCAGTAGAATGACAATGCATACAAGAAGTATCTCAGAACCCAACTTTGGATTTAGTCCGATACAGGTTTGTTTTAACTTTTAATCTCAGTGCCTCTCAATAAAATCCAACTCTTACTGATTGATTGACGTGTTGAAACATTCTTGTAATTTGGGTAGAACTTGTATGAGATCTTGCCAATTTGTGTAGGGTCAGGCTGATTCATTAAAGGGATCTAATTCTGCTGGCGAGCAAGATAAAGCATCAGCAGCAGGAAGTACATCTCGTTTTAGCCGTTTTGGTTTTGGATCCCAGCTACTGCAAAAGACTGTAGGTTTAGTGTTGAAACCTCGTCAAGGTCGCCAGGTAAGTTGATCGAGTTACTTGTTTACACTAAAATTGACTCAGTGTCTCGCTGTTCAAATTGTAAAGTTTGTTCAATATGAAAGTTTTCTTATCGTTGCACTGTTTCTGTAGGCAAAATTGGGTGAACAAAATAAGTTTTATTACGACGAGAAACTTAAGAGATGGGTGGAGGAAGGTGCTGAACCTCCAGCAGAGGAAGCAGCCCTTCCACCCCCACCACCAACTTCAGTTTTCCAGAACGGAACAGCTGATTATAACTTAAAGAGTGCATTACAAGGTGAAGCTTTTCATAACAATGGAAGTACAGAAATTAGAAGCCCAAGTGGTCCGGATCATAATTCAGGAATGCCACCACTTCCTCCAACCTCCAATCAATTCTCAGCACGTGGAAGAATGGGTGTTCGATCAAGGTAATATAAAAATCCACTCTTTTCACTCTTTCCAGTGGACTGCATCATTATCGACCCTATTTGGATTGAGTGAAACGGGATATTGTCTGTGTCCAGAAATGTTCCTACAAGGGCTTACAGCGGTAGTCAATTTCTGAATTTAAGTGCGTGTTTGGTTTTGCTAAAAATCAGCTTAAAGTTGTGGGTCCAATGAAATGTGTAGATAAAATTAATTCTTGACTTTGACTCAAAATTTTATCAACTTTTTAAGCAAAATCAAACAAGGGCTAAATTATATTCCAATGTTATATTTTTGTTACTTATGATGCAATTGGACTTGGCAAACCAAAAATCATTATAGCATCTGTTGCAAACTCACAATAGAGTTGTGCTTCCCTACTTTTGCCTGTTTCAAATTGTTTCTTGATCATATTTTGGAGAACTGTGGAAACTGCTATAATATGATTTTTTAAAAGAGAAATAAATGAAAATAAAAGAAAACACAAACTGCCTGGGATGTGCTGCACGCGTCATTGCTTCAGCATAGATTCTGAATTGACGTGTTCTCATTGTCGTCTTTATAATGTGATTTGAACTGATTGAATGTGTGTTCTGCGTGTCCTGGTTTATCATAGCTTATAAATTGATGAGCTCTCATTTGTTGTGTTTTGGCAGGTACGTGGACACCTTTAACAAGGGTGGTGGCAGCCCAACAAATTTGTTCCAGTCTCCATCTGTTCCTTCTGCTAAACCAGCGAGCGTTGCCAACCCGAAATTCTTTGTGCCAACATCTGTACCCTTTGTTGAACAGTCCAACACTCCTGCAAATAGCATGCAAGATACTTCGTATACTAATGAAAATCCTTCTACTTCCTCTACAAATGATTCATTCCAGTCTCCTGCAATTCCATCTTCCATGGCCATGCAAAGATTTGCAAGCATGGACAACATCTCTAACACTGAGACAACGAGTGGCAATGGCTCGTTTTCAGCTCATTCACGGCGTACAGCATCATGGAGTGGAAGCTTCAATGGTTCTTCCAGTCCTCCAAATGAGGCTGAAGTAAAACCTTTGGGAGAGGTATTGGGTATGCACCCTTCATCATTCATGCCAAGTGACTCTTCTTTAGTGCAACCGGGAATGAATGGGCCCAGTTTTGGGGACGACCTTCATGAAGTGGAACTCTGATGCAGTTGATGTAAATAGCAAATTTTGCTTCTCTAATATCGCCATGCTCGGTGCAATGCTGCTTAAGATCTTGCACAAATTTTTGCACCAGGTACATTTTGGTCATAGGAGACCAGAAGCTTTTTCTTATTCTTTGTTCCCTTTTTTTCCTCCCTCAATCGTGGTTGCCCCATATCTCTCTATTATTATCTTCTCACTGTATGTTAAAATCAGTTGTTACCTAGTTGTTTGATGTACTTATAGAGATAGGTTTCACTCGTCTTCACAAAGTTGATGCCTCCTTACTGTTCTCATAATATTGGCATATCATAAAGAAATAGTTCAAACTGTACAGTTCATTTGTTCATTTATTGAGGAAAGGAATGTAACTTACTGAATGAATTCAAGAGAATGGACAATGTATCAAGTTGAAGATAAAGACGTCGTGCTTCCTTTCATTGCAGCTCTCGGTTGACAAGTAGCCATCTAAAATGAGCAACACTTCTGTTAATTGTAGTATAGATAATCGGTTTTCCTCGCAGGGAAAGGAAAGGATCTTTTCATGTTCTTCAGATGGGCCAAAGTACCCAAAACAGTCGAACCAGACCAAACTGGACAGTTGTATTCGTGTTTCTGTGAAGTTAAAAGTGCACTTTTAATTTGACCAAAGGAAAACATGAAAGAGTGCAAACTTGGCATTATCAGTTTAAACGAGGTTCAACTTATTAAATTATTAGTTGAATTTCAGAATAAAAATAGAGATATTTTTATCTTTTTAGATATTATAAAAACCTCTCGAAATTAATACTTGCTTGGGATTTGCCTGTGCTAAACCTCGGGGAGTAAATTACATTTGAAATTATTTAGTAGAATATATTTAAACGATACTTCGTTTACTCTTTTTCTCATTTCTTACCGGATACATTGTTGTAAATTAATCCATTTGGTTCATATGCAAGTAAAATAATACAATACTATATTTTAGATGTCAAAAATGAAACATTTTTTAGGGTAATTAGCACGTTTTGTCTCTATCCTTTGGGTCTATTGTGCAAATTATTTTTATCGTTTGAACTTTGGCATTTGGGTCCTTAAATCACCCATTCTTTGCGCAAATCGTCCCTACCGTCCAAATCTGTCAATTTTTTCCGTTAAATCAACGCGTACAGTACACTCTTCCAATTTCTGAAGGATAATTTCGTCAAATCATAAATTTTACTGTTACCCACCACTACCACCAGAAACCCCACACTTCTAGCACCCTAACAAGCCACCACCATCACCGCCGTTGGTTGATTCACCAAAGAAACAGTTCAAGAATCAAATGCAAACCAAGAAACAGTTCAAGAATTTCAAGGTTGATGATCTGACTTCGGCGGGGGCGAACCAACTTCGGTGTTGGCACCGAAGGCGTCGGTGGTAGTGGCGATGGCGGAAGTATAAGTGGCCTACGTGGTGGCAGCCGTGAGGCTCGAATTCTCACTAATCGAATGAGAACTCGATTTCTTTTCACTATGACCATCTGCGACTGAACTAGTATTGGTTTTCGGCTTTGACCGCTTCATTTTCCTGCAGCCCCTCCAACTAGGACGTTGCGGAGAACACCGCCTTTAGTCCAATATATCCGACAGCTCTTGCAGAAGTGGCACGATTAAAAAAGGTTGTAATTATTGTAGTAACAGAACTTGGTGTTCGACGAATCACACCGTGGGCACTTCAAAACTTGGTTGTTCGGGTGTGTTGCATCCTCAGCCTCCTGTCGCTACCACCCCCAAAAAACTTGCCACCTCCTCATCCATTTCATTGTCAGTCGCGATGGATCCAAATGGAGTGAGCAGTCATCCATTCTGATACAGAGCACGACCTCTTTTCTACAGCTTCTGGTGGCCAAAATTCAATGTGGGAATGGGGAACCAAACAATACCCGATTATTGCAACTGTACAGAGAAATCAAATCATTTGTGAGAGAATCGGAGGCTAAGTGAGCCCGATTTCCTCATCCTGGAGAGAATCAAAGGGAAGAGAGAGACAGTTTAGAGAAGGGATCTGGGAATAGGTTTTTTTTAATTTTGGAAATGGGTTTTTAATTTTTTTTAATATTATTCTTTGGACACGTGGCACAATTAAGTACATGTGAAATGGATTTGACGAAAATGCCCTTCAAATAATGAGAAATTGCAGATGACGTGTTAATTTAACGACAAAAATTGACAGATTTTGACGGCATGGATGATTTGCGCAAAGAATTGGTGATTTAAGGACCCAAATGTCAAAATTTAAACGACAGGGACAATTTACGCAATAAATCCAAAGAATAGGGACGAAACATGCTAATTACCCCTTTTTTTATAATAATACTAAAAACATAATAAAAGTTAGTATCAATAAAATTATACTTTGATTTATTTTTCTTTTCCTTTTCCTAGTGAGAGTTTTTTTTATTATTTTTATTTAAACAACAAATTTACTTTTGAAAAGTATATAGAGTTTTAATCAATTTGAAAAAAGAAAAAGCAGGACTTATTCTTTTTTTTTTTTGGTATACTATTTAAATTTAAAAACATAAAATTTTTTTTAAAAAAATGTGGTAATTCGGGAGTGGGGATTATGTTCTCCGTCTTTGTCCCAATTATCCTACGGGACGTGGACAAAATATTTTACCATCCTTATTCAAATTTAATATAAAGATCAAGGTATAAAGGTGTATATATATTATTTTATGCTTAAAAATGATGTTTCTTTAATTTTTAAAAGGATAAGGGAGTGTCTATGTAATATTTAGATAGTCGTTGAGAGTCTCTTTAATATTTACTCTAATATTTATTACTATTATTTATTTTGTAATAATTCGTCGTTGCATTATTCCAATTTAGTGTGTTACCACATACTACATCGAGTTTCACAATTACTTTTTTTTTTTCAATTAATCAAATTAATGGCATGAAACGAGTATCTTTATTGTAATAAAATTTAAGCTCAACGACCAATTTAAACAAAATGAAATTCAATAATTTGGAATAAAATTCCACCAATATTTTAAACCCCATTCTATTTGTTTCTCCCAAGAATGGCCAATCTTGGTAGCATATGCCAGCAGGACAATATAGAGACAGTTTACCAGTATGCAAATGCTCGTGTCAACAATGTAACAAAATTCTTATATAAAGAATAATGAACTTCATTTAAAAATCAGTTTATTACAACAATCAAGTATTGGTGTTAATTAAATTATTCAGTGAAGATAGAATTTGATACATTGAAACAATTTGCATAAACAATTTGCTTACATTTATAACCAATAAAAAGAAGAGTCTAGACTTAATTCCATGCATCAAAACCATCAACCACCTCCTCTATCTTCAGCAAAAGTTCAGATTTAGAAGGACAAGGATTTTCCATTGCAAAGAGAGAAAACGTAGTCAAGATTTGAGTCACTCTACTTGCACTCTGAACAGTGACGACCAAACTTCAAAATTCAGCTGGGCCAGGTTTCCATTGCAAAGAGAGAGAACGTAGTCAAGATTTGAGTCACTCTACTTATACTATGTACCGTGTCGACCAAACTTCAAAATTCAGCTGAGCCAGGTGTTCTAGGGAAAGGTATTGCATCTCTGATGTTCTCTGTTCCAGTTGCAAATTGCACAAGCCTTTCAAAGCCTAATCCAAATCCAGCGTGCGGAACTGAAGAAGAGAAAATAAAATGTTTCATTCAAACTCATTGGAATCAGCAGAATGCCAGACTTATATATGACAGTCTTTTAGCCCACTGAAACCTAATTGCAGGATTTTGCAGTTAAGGAGTGTTGACACATCGGGTACCAGTAGAATTGATTGCTCTATATATGAAGTTACAGGATCTTTCACAGAAACTAAAAGCTGATATGAAACTGCAACATGAGAGTAGTGTCAAATTATGTAAAAATCCCTCACCTGAACCGTAACGCCTCAAGTCTAGATACCACCAGAAGCTCTCCTTGTTGAGCTTCAATTCATCCAACCGTTCTTCCAAATAGTCAAGGCGCTCCTCTCTTTGGCTTCCACCAATAAGTTCACCCACCTGAGAAAGAAAATCACTTCTAACAGCCAAATAAAATAATTTATAATTTGAAGAGGGAAAAACAGAACTTTACAGAATAAAGGCTTCTTGGACCGGGTTAAAACAGAACCAGAGCACACCCAAAACACACAAAAATGAAGACTCGGTATTAATGATTAGTTTAAAAGCGAAATGCTTGATGGGGCAAAAAAGGATGTGATGGTGGAATCGGTCCTAAACATAAAGCAGAATTTAATAAGTCCAGCTGCATTCATACACCCAATTGACACACACCATGCATGTGCTATTTACTTAACAATGTTTTTCCTCTAAAAGGAAAAACCATCTGACTATTTCATCAAACAAGGTCATAGAGTAATGGAAGCTAAGATGTAGCAATGATTGAATGAATGACCAAATATTCTTATTAGTGGATGTTTCAGTGACCGGATATGGACTCCAAAATTACTATGTATTTAGTAACTCGTGCTACCACGTGTACATATGACGTGAATATATGATGCATTTAGATGCATACATGCAGAATACATTCAGGATTAAGAAGAGTTGTTATTAAATTCAGATGGTGCATGGGTTGTGCAACTTAGTCATATAATGTCTCAGATAAATTTATTAACAGAGTAGTACCCGAGGAACCAACATATCCATGGCTGCAACAGTCTTTCCATCATCATTTTGCCGCATGTAAAATGCCTTGATCTCCTGGAAGTTTTTCAGAGAAATTAATGACCAGTTCTGTAAAGAGATTATTGTGAATGTGTTTTAGGCCAATATTCATGCCTTTGGATAGTCTCTAATAATTACAGGGCATCCACCAAATTCCTCTTCAGTGATGTATCGTTCGTGCTCACTTTGCAAATCACATCCCCATTGTACCTATCATAAGTACATGCAACTGATTAGCATGTAACTCAAGATTTTCCCCGGAATATGAATCAATGCACGATTCAATAAAGCCAAATTAGGGTTAAGTAAGAATTTTTCAAACAAAATCTTGTGGTTTTGACACGGGTAAAACTAGTCAAGATTAGTCTACTACAGCAAACAGATCAGAAACTGACTGATGATAGCAATTATCAAAACTTGGCAAAAGCATGCAAACAAGATCAATCACGAAAAGACATGGATACCAAGAAATTGCAAGTACCGGGAATTCGAATTTTTTCTTTGCTTTCAGCAGAAGCTCAACTGCATCAGTGTAAGTCAGCTGAACAAAATTTTTCTCAACAACATCCTGTTGGACATATGATTGAAAAACAACCAACCATCAGAAACATACACAAGTACCTACCATTAAAAGGAAGTGTCTAAAGCAAATCTTTAGATTCCCCATCAAAAATACAAATATAGGACAACAGAATGTTTAGTGTAAAAAGCTGGAAACCCGTACGCTCAGGCGTTTGATGATTCCTTTCTCAATCCAAGTATTGAAAAAATCCATATCTTCCTTGCAGTTCTCTAGAACGTATTCCACCTTTCGTAAAACAAATATACAAATTGGATGAGTACCAGACATGGCTTAGTATATCCAATAAACAGATAATAGATGTGAAAAGTTACATACTACATACTGGAGATACGCAGCTGCACAGGCCATGTCATCATCTAAGTCTGCAAATGCAAGTTCTGGTTCGATCATCTGAGAAAGGGAATTAACTGTTAAATACTTTTTCCATATTGGATTTATCATTAACCACTGATTTTTCACAAGGAAATAAGTTATATTTAAACCTCAAAATAATTTCCAAAAGGCATAACAAATATACCCAGAATTCAGCTAGGTGCCTAGAAGTGTTGGAATTTTCCGCTCTAAATGTTGGACCAAAGGTATATACCTGGTAGCGAATGAATTTGTCAGACTTTAAATACAATTTAAAAAAATAAAATAAAATAGAAACACCGAAACAGTTTGCACAACAGTTGAAATTGAGAAGGAGAGGTTTACATCAGAAAGTGCAGTAGCATATGCTTCAGCATTGAGTTGCCCAGACACAGTTAGAAATGCAGGTTTGCCAAAAAAGTCCTGCCAAGCAAAGATACGAAAGCAAATACATTATAAACAATTTACCAGTAGAAGTTTGGTGTCAGTAATAGAAAAACAACAGATCAGCATCAGCAAATTTCAAAGAACTGATAAATATTGTAACAATATAATTCATTCAGCATGAGCAACTAGCCTCTCAGTACATGATAGTTTACTCTAGTTCATCCAAGAAAATAGGATTACAATTAAGATGTGATCGTCCTCAAAAATGACAGATTAAAGGGTGTAGAAACACTTAATTACCAGTATCCCATCAAAAAATTGCTGAAGTTACTTTTAACTCCATGCACCAACATCTCATTCCCTGGTGTGAAAAGGAAAAGGGTGGAAAAGAATAAGTTGATTCCCCCCAAGAAACCTTAGATCTCATATATCACTAATGAACCCAATGGATCCGAAGAACAAAATGGTAAAGTGTTTACAATGTTGACTAGTAAAGGACATTATTGCACTCATACATGCGTCTCTAATCATGGAAATAGATATCTAGAGAAGAGAGAAGGCAGCTCTATCAAACCTATTCCAAGAACTGTATCCTCCATTTAAGCCTCTCTATTCCTTCATTTTCTTCGACTTCACGTCTCGATTGGCATAAAGGTCAACTTTTGAGTATTTATTACTCAAATTTAGAAATTTGCTCACTTAAAAATACCCTCAGATACAATTTTTTTTATCTTGTAATAGCAACTTCTGCAGATTGGACCACCATCAAAAAGTCCCCCAAAAAAAAAAAAAAAAAAAGAAAGAAAGGCTTATATGGGATTATACTCTCCATATTCCTCACAATCATCTTAGAATGTGCACACAGTTTTTGTTCTTTGGGATATATATGGCCTGGAAGTTTTAATTGACGACATTTCTAAAGGGAGTTATTTGGAAAGAGGAGTATTTTGACCCATATGAGAAGTAGTTTAATACGATTGAATATACACCAGATGCACCAATAGAGAACCGTCCATCTGACACATTTTCTTGAGGTTAGACATGCAAAGAAAATCCCAGAATCCAGTTATTCACTGGAGCTTTTATTGTAAATAATTGATTGTGTCCAGTGTGGTACATAACACATGTAACTTTTGAATCTCCAGTTATTGTGAACTGCATAACAGGCTAGTACCCATGCTGACTTCAAAAGACATTGCAATGTCATTTGACGAATGAAATATGAGACAGAAAATATTATGAGAGACATAATATTATTGATATTTGCAATAACATATCATTCCCGGAAAAGGTATAAAAGGAAACTATTTGTGTAAGAATTCAGAAAATGGAAACTGCAATGTTGGACTTGATACAAAAACAGGGGGAAGAAAATGAAGCTGCACTGGTGATATCAAGAATCTGCTGATTGGCCAATTTAGTGCTAGAACTAAATGACCAAGCAAGTGAAATTGCTGAGACCAGTTGGCTGAACTTATGTTAACTGCTGGTACAAGAACAACGAAAATGAATATTGAGTATACTCACTTGAGACCAATCAATTAAGCCGTCTTCAGTTTTGGGGATAGCATTCACTGGAGACTCGCTAGCTTCTCCAGAGGTAGGAACCTGTTAGGTGAAATTAACTGATCAGATGCACAAATGAAGTGTCATAAATAAAGGTGATAGTAACACGATAAATCTCAATTATACGGATAGAAGCTCTCAAGATAGAAATAGCAGATACCAAATCTGCACTGCACCAATTGAGCTCCAATGGAAACTATTGTAGATTTATGCCATGAGTGAAAAGTTTGATAAAAAGCAGCACTTCAAACCAAACACACGATTAAAACAAAAAAGAAACAAAGAAATATTGTTCCAAACCAACATCCTATTTGAAGGAAAAGAAGGGAAGGCCATCAGAACTTATGCATGGTTGGGAAGTAAGATGAAGCTCAAAAGAATGTTGTGTGCAAAAAGAGAGGCCTGCAAATTTAGTGATAGAGGAATTTTACATTTTGAAAAGACTGGGAATATGTTTCCAACACTCACTGCACCCCCTCCTCCTATCCAAATTAAAAAGGATTCAGGGGGAAACAGAAAAACTTAAATCTAATGCAAAGTTGAACCAAAAGACAGTACAATGCAATGATGCTTGAGCAATAACACAGAGAGCCCAAACAATATAAATATGCAGCTCGTCAGAGATTTATGGATTAATGCCAATTGTAGAATGTGTACACCATGTAATGGTCCAAGAAACAACATACCAAAGTGGTCACACAAAACTGTTCGCCAGCTCCTTCGCAGTCTGAAGCAGTAACAATTGGGCTAGAGATCCAAACAAAGCCATTTTCTTGAAAAAATCTGTGTGTAGCATAGGCCAAAGCATTCCTCACCCTTGCAACCTAAACCAACTTCCACATATAAATTGCATACCCCAATGACAGCTGACCATAAAAATAAGTGGTGCAGGACACATAATTATACAAAAGGTACCAAAGTAAAAAATAGAAAGTCGTGAAAGAAGTCCAAAATGAATACGCTGTTCTCAACAGAAACTTAATACTGAGGATAACAGCAGAGTAGCAGTCACAGCATGCCCAATATTACCTAGTTTGTGGTTCACTACAATTTGCCAAAGGAAAACAAGAATATAATTCATGACAGAATTTGGTATGTTCGACTGAATGAAAGGAGTGCCAACATTGTACGTAAAAGATCATATTTAATAGAAGATTTTTAATAAACGTTTTAGAGCATCTCCAAGAGCCTCTTTATTTTTAAAGAGCATCTTGTACATAATACAGAGCAAATTTAAATTAAAAAGAGTAAAATGTTTGACACACTCCGACAAACTCTTTAATTTTAGCAATTTATTTTACTTTTTTCAACAATCATTTATTGTTCCCCCTCATTTTTCAATTAATATATATCAATAGCTAAAATATTCAAATATAATTTGAATAATTTAAGAAGTAGGGCATTGAAACATACAATTTATTAAATACAATCATTATTAAATACAAATAAAAATTGAGTTTGGCTCTCCAAATGCAGAGAGCCAAACCCACTCTCTATTTTAAAAAGTTAAATTAAAGATCCCGTTGGTCTCTTAGAGATGCTCTTACACAAAAAAAATTAACAGGCAACAAATGCAAAAATTATCAGGATTACCAAATTTAGCATTCCGAATCACTAATATGCCACATGTAGGAACTGCCTTGCCAATTTCTAGTTTATAGGGAGGTTTGGCATGAGTTTAATTGAAAGGTGATTGTCATATTACAGGTGCTGAAAAGTTGATGAAGTGATAACCTAATAATAAGATACTAGTTTTGAAAGAAAATAACATGCCAGCAGAGCTGGTTTTACAGTAACTAGTAGCACCATAATACATTCCACTAACATGAATGAAACTGTAACATGAATGAAACTTACAACAAACAAGATGTAAACATTCATGAAACTATTAGACGTGCCAAAAAGTGGGGTTAACTACATCAAAGCATGTAACAATTAGGCAGCAGATCATATTTAATTTCTTTCACCTTTCTGTATCAAGTCAAAAATACTTTTTTCAATTTTTCTTCACAGCTTTCCATGACAGTGAAACAGAAATGAAAAATTTCCAGAACCTAGTTCGTCATTTATGTTGCAAATAAGAACACAACTTATGTGCTTACAAAAACTACAAGGATTATAATATGCAGCTAAAAGAAAAGCAGAGTCATACCGCACCAAAAGTATTCGTTCTGGGTCGAAGATGAGCTTTCGTTCTCAAAAATTCTCTGCTTACCCTTTTCTTCTGGATAGGGAAAGAAGGATCACTCTTACCAATCTACAGAAAGATCAAATGTCCGGGGTTAAGCACAAAATTGAATGATTTATACGGATAAATAAAAGAGGTGTACAGAGTAGCTAGCTGGATGAACTTGTCTATGTTTTCAAGTTTTTCAAACCTTCATAAAGTTTTCATGATGAAACATTCCTGCAGTTCTTTTTCTTTAGTGCAGATCTAATGGTTTAAAATTTTCTTCTTCACTCACAGACCTGATGGGCTCATATGCCAGCACTGATGCAAAACTTCTTGTATTTCCATTTATTGAACCATTATTCTGTTTGGATCAATAGAACTGTACCGGTAAATGATTGTTGATTAGGTAGCAATTATGTGACGAGAATTATAAAATTGGCAGAAAGGGAGAATGAGATCACATGCTTAATATGGCTTTGTCATAGCGTGATGTCTCTGTTCAGTATTAGAAACGAAACCAAATTTATTATCGAAGATGAAATGATTTTTAGATAAAGAACAATCATACAACAACGTGCTAACCTCTAATACTGATTGTCTGCTGATTACATCTCAGTCAGACTTGCTCATAGTCTAGAGGAAAATAACACTTCAGCTTCTATATTGAGCCTTTCAGTGATGCTTGTTTTACTTGTTATATATAGAACTTAACAAGCCAAAAATGACAATGAGAATATATATTCCTCAAAACTATTTTGAAGATCCATCTTACTTTTTACAAAGATTTAGGAATACAATGAACTCCCAGAAAGTAACCACTTTCAACCTATGCCTACTTGTTCCTTACATTTAGGTTTTTTAACTCCTAACTTTCCCTTTTTTTGCTACATTTAATTAGCACATGAATGGTATGTCGAGAGAAAATAGAATTGCATGGAGATTAGAGTTAAACAACTTATGCCTACTTGTTCCGTCTTTCCCATATTCTAGGAGAATACATACTGTAGAAACAAGATGCATTTGTAAAGACAAATTTTTTTAATTATGTTCCATTCTACATTGTTTTGTAGAAAAAATATGAATATTGCATGTATCCACTAAAGCTTCACTGAACTCTAGCTGTAATATCATGTCCTTGAACATGTGAAGCCGAAACATCAATTAAGCCAAATTGGGATTCTGAACCAACAAGAACATTTTTTTTAATTACAAAAGCACGATTTTTTCTATGTAACTCCATCATTTCCAACCAACAGAGAGTAATTATTCCACACCTGTATAATTGTAAAGCAACAATAAAACCTGCTTGTAATTAGCAGCCCATCATGAATCATGGCACAAGCACTTCACATATAACGGAACTCTCTCACACAATTTTTGTACACAATTTTTGCGGGTTCAGGTCTTTATACAATCTTAACTAGGCTTGATAACAATGAATGAGATACTTGCTACAACAAGAAATATTATACAACGTGAGAAGTCTTCATTACGGTCAAGTTGGACCAAACTGCAGAGTTATTTGGAAAGCCAAAACTCATGAGGGTTTATTGTTCATTAGAGCTGCTTCACGTCCTTGTGCATTTTTCCATAATCTAATCTAAAGACATTTCTTACGGGTGGCAGTAACATGGACTACCACACAGCAAACAATAGACAATTACTACTATATTATGATTTGCTACTTTCAATCTCACATTCTATCTATGTGGCCCAGCCCTATATCTTGACAAGAACGAGCTAACGTCATGTTCCCCAATATGAGCACAAGCAGCCAGAATTGTGTGCTGCCCACCTCTATTTTGCCTGAATACAAGTTTGCCCAAACTCTTTTCGGGTTCAGGGACATTATAAATATAGTACCTGCTAATCCTATTTTCACAAAAACAAATTATCTTACATTGCCATCTGATGCCCATCTAAGAACACTAATAAAGTATCAAGAATGTCAGCAGAATTACATGGTCCTCATGTCTGATACTGATAATAATGCATAAAACGAAAATGAAAATATATTAATACTACCAATAATTTGAATAATCGAAAAGGAACTATGCCCCCTTAGATCAAAATTATTGCAAAATTTAACTACAGAGAGAATTAATTTACCGTTACAAGTTTCTCAACCTTCAATTCTATTTTCTGCTTTGATCCTTGACTGCTTACTATAGTACCTTGTATCCATGCCGATGCACCAGTTGAAATCAAGCCACTCTCCACCTACAATTAGATTGATAACATAATAAGTAGACAAAATTAAAACTCCACATAGCGACCAGCAATAGGAAAGAGGAAATAAGATGACAATGATGACAAGAAGCTAAGTTGTATTCCCTTTATTGAGGTTGGCTACTGTAGAAATATTTAGCCTAATTTCTAAGATTACAGCAAATAAATCAGCAGTTATGTTTGCTGAAGATTGCAGCCTAATTTATTGCTGATATGTTTGCTGAAATCAAGAGATTTGATAGCTTGTTACCTGATTTGATAGGAGTAATTTAAGGGAATGATTTCCTGATTTGATTAGGTGCTGATTTAGTAGGTACATATTTTTGGTATGTAATTTTTTGATTTTCAGATTATATGCTAACCTCTTCTTATATAAGAGGGTGTATTGTTATGTTTTATTAAGTGGATTAAGAATTATTCAGATTCATATTCTTTACATTTCCACATGGTATCAGAGCCTCCTCTGAACCTTAACACTCACGTATGACCAAATACGGGATGGCCTCCAGTCAAGACGCCATAAATGCAGGCAGCAGTGTAGCAGCATCTGATGGTGGTCATATTCCCATTACAGGACACAAACTGAATGGGCACAATTATCTCCAATGGTCCCAATCAGTGACAATGTTCATCTGTGGCAAAGAGAAAGATGACTACCTCACAGGAATGGCAATACAACCCAGGAAGGAAAATCCAAAGTTCAAAACCTGGAAGTCAGAAAACAACATGGTCATGTCATGGCTAATCAATTCCATGACCAACGACATAGGAGAAAATTTCCTACTTTATGGAACAGCAAAAGAAATTTGGGAAGCAGTCAAAGCGACTTATTCTAACAATGAAAATACTTCAGAATTATTTGAGATTGAAAGCATCCTTCATGATCTATGTCAAGGAGAGCTCACTGTGACTCAATACTTCAATTCACTTACTCGACATTGGCAACAGTTGGACATGTTCGAGGAACATAAATGGGACTGCCCAAAAGATAGAAGCAAATACAGGAAGCTTATCGAAAAGAAAAGAGTCTACAAGTTCTTAATTGGACTTAATAAAAACCTTGATGAGGTTCGAGGAAGAATTCTTGGTTTAAAACCGCTACCAAACATTAGAGAGGCATTTTCCGAAGTCCGCAGAAAAGAGAGTAGAAAGAAGGTAATGATGGGGTCACTAACTACCCCACCAATCCTAGAAAATTCTGCTCTTGCTGTTCGAGGGATTCAATTCAACAATGGCGACAACCGACCAAAAAAGGGACGGCCATGGTGTGACCATTGTAGACGGACTGGCCATACCAAAGAAACGTGTTGGAAGATCCATGGAAAACCAGCAGATTAGAAACCTTCACGTTTCTCTAATGACAGAGAAAGCCGTGGCAACCATGCATCTGTTGAAGAGAATCCTACATCTTTAGAGTCTCAACCTTTCAGCAAAGAACAATTGGAGTTATTGCAAAAAATGCTCAGCCAATCACAACCGACCCATAACCCTACATTTATTGGAACGGGATCTTTAGCTCACAAAGGTAACTTCTTAAGCACCTTTAATGTAAAAAGAGAGAAGACGAGTCCATGGATTGTGGACTCAGGAGCATCGGACCATATGACTAGGGATGCTAAAGTCTTTACCACTTTCAGCCCTTGTCATGAAAATTTAACAGTCAGAATAGCAGATGATTCCTTTTCAAAGGTGGCTGGAATGGGTTCTGTCAAGATCTCAAAGAACATAACTCTCAACTCTGTTCTTTTAGTTCTAAATTTGGATTGCAATCTTCTATTCATTAGTAAACTTACTCGGGAACTCAATTGTGTTGCTAAATTTTTCCTAAATACGTGTGAATTTCAGGTCTTGGATTCGGAGAAGACGATTGGCAGTGCTAAGATGTGCTTGGGCCTCTATCTTCTCAAAGTCGATAATTCTCCTCAAGGTCAAACTCACAAAACCGATTGTTTGGTGTTCACAAGTCAATATCACAAAAGTTCTAAATCTTTTTTTCGCTCTAATAATGATAGTGCAATCATGTTGTGGCACTATAGGCTAGGACATCCAAATTTCTTGTATCTTGAGAAACTTTTTCCTTCATTATTCAAGAATAAAGATCCAAATATGTTTCAATGTGATATTTGCCAATTTTCAAAACATGTTCGCACTTCATATCCTAATCAAACCTACAAAGTATCCCATCCTTTCTCAATAATTCACAGTGATGTATGGGGACCTTCTAGGATCAAGAATATTTCTGGATCTCGCTGGTTTATATCATTTATAGATGATCACACTAGGGTTACATGGGTATTCCTTATGAAAGAAAAATCAGAGGCAGGTCAGATCTTCAAAAACTTCAATATAATGATTCAAACCCAATTTCAGGCCAAAATCCAAATCTTAAAAACGGATAATGCAAAGGAATATTTCAAGTCTACTCTTGGTGAATATCTTTTAACACAAGGGATAGTGCATTAGAGTTCTTGTGTCGAAACACCACAACAAAATGGAATCACTGAAAGGAAAAATAGGTATTTTCTTGATGTTGCTAGATCACTCATGTTCTCCACACACGTGCCAAATTATTTCTGGGGTGAAGCTCTTCTCACTGCCACATACTTTATAAATAGAATGCCATCTAGAGTCCTAAAATTTCAAACTCTTTGCCAAACTCTTCTTCAGGCATATCCTCATACACGTCTTATCTCTACTATTCCTTTCAAAGTATTCGGTTGTTCAGCTTTTGTTCACATTCATCACCAACACCGAGGCAAATTTGATCCTAGGTCAATTAAGTGCATATTTTTGGGATATTCTCCAAATCAGAAAGGATACAAGTGTTATTCACCAATTACAAAAAAATACTACCATTCCATAGATGTCACATTATTTGAACAACAAGCATACTACACCAAATCTGATATTCAAGGGGAGAAAAACTTCACACAGGAATACCAGATTTGGGATATTGATTCTTCTCATGATCCTTTAAGCTCTCATCCTGAAACTTACAGCCAAATCCTTCCTATTCTTCCTATCAATTCCACTTCTTTAAATCTTGAAATCCAACAAACCGAGTCTCCTCAACATCCAAATACTACTCAACCAAAAATTCTTACCTATTCAAGGAGAATAAAGAACCAAGGGGAGATAGAACAACAAGCACCCCTCGAGCAAGTCCAAGAGTCAGAACTGAGTTCAAGGTCTAATGAAGATTCACCAGGTAACTCTAATCCCGAATCTATCCAAAATGATGTATCTAAAGATGATGATAATTGCCCTATTGCATTAAGGAAAAGTGTGAGATCATGCACGAAACATCCAATAAATACATTTGTTTCTTATAAATAACTATCACCTGTTTTTCGTGCTTTTGTTGCAAACCTCGACATCATACAGATTCCCAACAACATACAAGAAGCTCTCATGATACCAGAATGGAAGGCAGCTGTTAGGGAAGAAATTCGTGCACTAGAGAAAAATAGAACATGGGACATCACAGATTTGCCAACGGAAAAAAATTCAGTAGGCTGTAAATGAATTTTCACTGTCAAATATAACGAAGATGGAAGCATTAACAGATTCAAAGCTCGACTTGTCGCAAGAAGATTCACCCAATCATACAGTATTGATTATCAGGAGACATTTGCCCCTGTGGCCAAACTCAATACAATTCGTGTTCTCTTATCTTTGGCTGCAAACCTAGATTGGCCCCTTCATCAACTAGACATCAAGAATGCCTTCCTCAATGGAGATTTGGTTGAAGAAGTCTACATGGACATTCCTCCTGGTTTCGAGACACAAGCAACAATCAACAAAGTCTGCAAACTTAGGAGATCTCTATACGGGCTCAAGCAATCTCCGAGAGCTTGGTTTGAAAGATTTACAAAAGCAGTGAAGAAATTTGGTTACTCTCAATGTCAGGCGGATCATACTCTGTTTGTTAAACATTCACCTGAAAGAAGACTTGCTGTCCTTATTGTATATGTCGATGACATCATTTTAACTGGAGATTATGATGAGAAAATGAACAACCTTAAAGAATTTCTAGCTAAAGAATTTGAAATCAAGGATCTGGAGAATCTTAAATACTTCCTAGGTATGAAAGTGGCTCGGTCAAGGTATGGCATTTCTGTCTCTCAACGAAAATATGTCCTTGATTTGCTAAAGGAAACTGGGATGCTCGAGTGTAAACCTACTGATACTCCAATAGACACAACTATCAAACTGGAAACTAAGGAAAATAGTACATCGGTAGATAAGGGCAGATATCAAAGACTCGTTAGGAAACTCATTTATTTATCTCACACTAGACCTGATATTGCCTTCTCCGTGAGTAAGGTAAGTCAATTCATGAACAATCCAAATGAAGATCACATGAAGGCAGTTTTTAGAATTCTAAGATATCTCAAGCTAACACCAGGTAAAGGCTTATACTTCAAAAAGACTTCAAAAAGAGACATTGAACTCTTTAGTGATGCTGATTGGGCTGGCTCAGTAAATGATCGGTGATCAACCTCAGGATATTGTACTTATGTGTGGGAAAATCTAGTTACATGGCGTAGTAAGAAACAATCAGTTGTATCAAGAAGCAGTGCAGAAGCGGAATTCAGAGCTATGGCACATGACATATGTGAAGGAATATGGCTAAAAAGACTACTAGAAGAATTGAGAATTTCAATTGAGAAACCCATGAAGATGTTCTGTGATAATCAGTCTGCTATTAGTATTGCAAAGAATCCGGTACATCACGACAGGACAAAACACGTGGAGATTGATCGACACTTCATAAAGGAAAAGATTAAGGATGGGATTATCAAGCTGTTGTACACACCAACATGTCTTCAAACAGCTGATATTCTTACTAAAGCTCTTCCAAGAAGGACATTTGAAGATCTTAATTCCAAGCTAGGTCTGATCAACATTTACAGCCCAGCTTGAAGGAGAGTGTAGAAATATTCAGCCTAATTTCTAAGATTACAGCAAATAAATCAGCAGTTATGTTTACTGAAGATTGCAGCCTAATTTATTGCTGATATGTTTGCTAAAATCAAGAGATTTGATAGCTTGTTACCTGATTTGATTAGGTGCTGATTTAGTGGGTACATATTTTTGGTATGTAATTTTTTGATTTTCAGATTATATGCTAACCTCTTCTTATATAAGAGGGTGTATTGTTATGTTTTATTAAGTGGATTAAGAATTATTCAGATTCATATTCTTTACATTTCCACAGCTACAAACATATTTTTTTGTCACTCCGCTTGATTTAGCACAAGTCATTTAATGTGAAAAGACCGCAAAAGAAACCAACAAATGAATTGGAATCAATGAGATCCCCGAATGCTATAAACATATGTACATGTTTTAAGAATTATTCTCCATGCAAATTCACGAGCAACATTTTGGAATCAGAATCCTTTTATTTTACAAGAATTAGCGATTTTTTTACACCAACTGGCCAATCACCATTAAATGGTCAATTAATATGCCAAAAAAGAGACTCGTAAAGGGAAAAATATACAAAGGCAATTGGATATGTAGAAAAATCAGGTTTTTACTTAGCAGGTGGATGTTCTACAATCAAAATAGAAAGGACAGGTGAGTTTTGCAACCTTCAGGTTTTGAAGTAATTGAAAGCAATCAACAACTGTAAACTCTTGTGCACAGAAAGTGGCTTATTAAACTTTTTGGCCGGAATAGTAAACGAAAAATAAATAGTGTCATGTAAAATTTCTCCCTAAAATAATCAACTAAATGCACAAAAATGACCAGTTCTCACTTGAATCATAAATTCAACATTAACCATTCAAACCAAAATTTACATGGAAAATAACAGCGAGTGCGAGAGTCAGTTAGCAAGTACAATAACTGTTAATGCATCTGTAAAATTTATGCAAAAGTCTACTAACTTAACCAAGAATAGGATTCTCCAGATCAGAATCAGCAAACTCTAGTATCTGTAGTCAGGAATTAGAAACACAGATACTACAGAATCATCTAAATCAACGCACTACCCAAATAACACCCACATGCTGCCTTCTTGTTTATGTAGTCAAAATCGTAATATCTCCAGAAAAACTAACTCTCAAAGGACTTAGCATTGTTCCCCAAGTAGTAATACAATTAAAGAATAATTGTTCTTTTTCACTTCAAACTGGGGGGAAGGGAAACCAGTTCAACCATTCAACTTGTTGAAAAGATATGATCTTTTCAACTGAAAAGCATAATTATGGCTTTTGATTAGATTAATACAGATTAACATTTCCAACTTAGATTTTGTAGATAAACTATAGTTTGGAGAATACTTATCATCCACCGAAAGTATAAACAGAAAACTCTATACACGCCTGTGTGTGCCTATAATATCAACTAGCACCCATTATCATGTATGCACCCTATTTTACAGAAGATAATAAGTGGTGCATTCAACAATTAGCCTTGTTAATATCTTTGAACTCTAAATCAAACATCATTTTCCACTTGTACTGCAGACGCATGGCCGTGCAAACAATAAATTTTCGGTGCATGAAGAAATTGCATGGAGATGTGTAATACCTGATCATAACCTTCGGCATCTGAACCCATCACACATTGCATATTTGAAAGACACGACCCATCATTAACCTATTCATCAAACCAAAAACTCAATTCACCAACAAAACAAAACATTAACCAAAAAGCACAAAGTTAACTTTCACAACACTAAACAACTCAATTATCATTCCAAACAGAAAATAAATATAGACCAAAAAAAAAACCATTACCTCAATAAAAGTTACACTTCTCTGCACTCTGAGTGTTCTAACCCAACCCCTAACCACCACAGTGTCCCCCAATAAGTTCAACCCCTCGTCAGGCCCTCCTTTTATATCCACAATCTTAATTTTTTTCCGAAATTCGCCGACCTTTTTCTCCAATGTCTCGGTTTTGGTTGCCTCTCCGGAAGTGATGGCGGAGGAGATTACAGAGCAGAAGGCGCGTCGCGACAGGGGAACGGAAGTGGCGGCGGAGGAGGTGGTGGAGAAGAATGGTGGCAAGGAGATGGAGAGAGGGGTTTTGGGTTTGTGGAAGAGAGAAAGACGGCGGAGGGCAGCGGCGGATAAGGGTTTGATGAGGCGGAGAGTGGTGGTGGCTGGAGACAGAGCCACTGCCATACTAACGAGAAGGACTTTGTTCACTTCAGCTAATGTTTGTGATATGCTATATTGTGGCCACTGTCTGCTCCTTAAATTGATGACCAATTTTTTATTTTGTAGAAAATGAATGATATTACAACTTTTTATTTTTTATTTTTTTTAGAAAATGAATGATTTTACAAGGCAAATACATATCCATGATTTGAAAGTATTGTGAATTATTAGAGCACGTTACTCTCACACATAGAGATGGTAAAATTGGTCCGACTCGCGAGCCGACTCATGTAGCCTTCTTTTTTGGGTTGGGTTGGCCCTAGTCCAAATAAAATCGCCCGATTTTGATTTTTTTTTTTGATTTTTTTTTTTATCATTAACACTAATCACTCATTTTGTGAATAACCTCACATAATTCAAATAATATTAATCTAAAATGATCTAAGCCAAAGTCACCAATAAACATTAGTCCAAAAATCTTAGGATCCAATATAAAATTGTTTAAATTTAATTAAAACTTAGTTTAAATTAAGTTTTAATCCAAAATATATTTGGTGTGACAAATAAATTATTTATTTTAAATTTACTTATAAGTAAATTTTTTAATTTAAGCCAAACATGCTTATATCTCAAAACAATAAGACTAGCATGTTTTTAATATTTGTATTTTTTTTTCAAAAAAAATGTCTACAAATAGTTTACAATTAACAAAAAAAAAATTATTATTTTAAAAGAAAATTGACGTTTATCTATTAACTAATACATGAGAGCTCCAATTTTATAAATTAATCTCTTTAAAAATCTCAAAATATATAGTTTAAATATATCTAAGATTGTATTTGAGGTAATATATTAGATTGTATAAAAAATTTATTTAAAAAAAAAAAAAAAAAATTAAGACAAGTTGGATAAATGGGCTGGACTGGGCTAGCATATTTCTGGCTCATACAAAACTGGGATGGACCAGCCCAGTTCAGTTTCATGTGTGGCCCTGCTCTTGCGAGTTGGACTGGCCTAACTCAGTCCATTTGTCAGCTCTACTCACACATAATTCATATATTTTTTTAAAGAAACAAATATTTTATATATTTCGGTACTTCTTATAATTCACTAAAGAGTTTATAGAATTATTATATTTGGGATTCAATCACAAATTAATTATTTCATCAAAGAAATACAATTTGAGAAAAAAATATAGTTGGAGACGTGATAACGTTATTTTACACCCGACTCTAATTATGGATATGCGATGAGAATTTTTGTAGAATTTGAAGATCTTACAATTCAACTTACTCAGTCATCTAAACTTAAGGTCATGGGTTTCAGCAATGGCCCATAATCTGAGAGTAGTTTTAGGCCTTTGGTAGAGTGGTCCGAGATTGATGATTTATAGTACGATAATAGTTATGAATTATATACACTTCCATTAAGTGCGCTGCTTGCAAGAGAAAGGAGGGGACGAATTCACTCAATCTCACACACACACACTTGTGTTAGAGCCTTTGGTGACTACTCGTACTCGAGTGACTCAAAGTTTGAAGCATGCAATTCAAATTTTAAGAGTAAAAAAGAAAGCACACTATGAGAGGTAATAATCATATACACAATTTAGATTTTGCACAATACTAATGTGAACATTGTTCTTGGAAAGAAACGAATCTCAAAAAATCTATTATTTATTCCACTACTATTATGTTTTCAATATACAAAAAGAACATTCGATTTTTTCTAAATTGATGCCTGCATTTCCCATTTCCCTATCCACGAACTCGTTGCCTTACGTAGCATCATTTCTTCCCTTCTTCCTACCTTGTTGCCATTCTTCTTTCCAAACGCCCTCTTTCTCGTTTGAAACAACTCAACAAAGTAGGTGTTAGAAAGTCTTCCTAGCTGATGCTCAACAACTCGAGACTCCCGAGCTTCTTTGATCACAAAGTAGATAGGACGAAGAGTCGCACACGAAAAATATGTCATGGGGAATGGGGTTAGGCGTGGGGAATTGAGGTAGGTATGAGGAGAAGGTGAAGGTAAATTTTAATAAAATTAAATCAAAATATTTTAGCTTGACAATAATTTTTTATTAAGTTTAAAATCAAACCTAAATTAAGTATGTTGAATTCCAACCCAAATCGTAAAAATACAAAAATAAGAAAGTAAATATTAAAAATATATTTTTCAATCTAGTTCTTGATCACAAGGAAATAAAATTTAGAAAATTAAAGAATTATGAAAATATTTATCAACTAGGGATGATCAAGAATCTTGACATGAATTGAAAATAAATATTAGATATTAACTATTGAAAACTTAGAGTAATGTTATTCATAGTAACTCACTATCGGTAGTCTTTCTATGTGTCATTATTCAATTGTATAAATTATTCATAATTATTGACTATAAATACATTACTCAATTTGGAGTAAATAATACATTTATTTGAGTAATATCACGTAAGATGACTACCAATAATGAGCAACTATGCATATCATTATTCAGGCCGTTAAATACCAGCACACAAAAATAACATATTCTATCAAACACATTCCTATTGCACCTTTCCCCAAATCCCATGTCAAAATGAGTTCCAAAATTTAAATTGGCCTAAATCAAGGCCATGAATTGAGGTTCATGTTCTAAACTGTAATGTAAATGCAAGATAACACCGGAAATATAACGAACCTCTCATTGCAAAACTGATAGAGCAAGATTTTGCTCCAATTATAGCAAATTTATTCTAATATCTCAAAAATTATCGTCTTTACCTTTCTTACCATTAGTGCGCTCGCGCTGAACCTATTTCCCACTTCTCTTTTCCTTTTCTTTAACTTCGATTCATCCCCGCCCCGTTTGACTCTATATTTAAATTTACTTCAAGAGGATGGTAAAAACAGAATGAAGCAACCATTGCATACAAAATACCAATGTTTTCTAAGACAAGACAGTATGATAACAATATAATGATATTAATTTATATTTCAGAATAAAAAATTCAAAAATTAAGGCTTTCAATCCACCATATTAGGCAATACAATATAATGATAGTAATTAATTTCATCCACACAAGGTTCAGTCAAAATCAGCATTGATGGTGCGTTCAACACCTAGTTGGCATTCATCATTGGGGCACATCAAGTTTCGAGTCCACTATGGTGGTTTACGACAGGTCTGTCATTTGGTGTCAGAGCATGGTCATAGAGTCCGTAGGTTTTCATCACATGTATCCTAATTTTGTTTTCAATGCGCCATGCACATTTTGTTGATAAGTCATGGCTTGTGGTAGAAAATCACACAAGCTCCCAGTTAAGTTGCCTCAAACTCACAATGCCTATAACAGAGAATGTTAGATAGGTTAATACTGTTGAGAAATCAGTTCAACAGCCCACGAGCAACCACGACACGAAAATTTGAGAATGACCTCATGACTGACAAGCTTATTGCAACAGTTATTGTGGTTTCTCACAATCTAGATAAGAAGTTCAGTATTGAGTGAGTAACCAAATTAGGGGCTAGATTTTTTACAGCCACAACTCATCTTGCGGAAGCTGAGGCGTAGATGAGAAAAATAGAAAGAATTTTTGATATGATGGGTTGCCTAAATGATAAGAAGTTGCATCTTGCCACTTTTCTGTTAGAGAGAGGAGTTGATGAATGGTGACTGCTAGTCTCAAGTAGAAATAATGACCCAAGTGTCATCACTTGAGAAGGTATCAAAAATGCGCTTCTACAATGCTTACTATCCTCGATCCTACAGAGATGCTAAACAAAATGAATTATTGAGGTTAATACAAGAGTCCATGACAGTGATTGAATACTAAAAGAAGTATAAGGAACTATATAACTATGGTCGTGTTTTAGTTGAGCGTGAAAGAGATAAGTGTAAACAATTTGAGGACGAGTTGAGAAAAGAAATTAGATTACCAGTGACGGACGCAAGGTATGACAACTTTGGTAAATTGGTGGAAGTAGTCCTAAGGGTTGAGAAGAGTATTTTTTATAGTGATAACAAAAAAATATCGCCCCTCTCTATTAGTAATCGAGGCAAGGACGGGGATTATGATCCCCCGGCCCGAATCTTTTTATTTTATTTCATTTTTATGTCTTAAACTTTAAACCATATTTAAAAAATAAAAATTAATTAATTAACTAAACGGGGTGATAAATGGGGATTTTTCAATTTCTGTCCCGCCTTCCAAAAATCTCTGATGGGGCAAAGATGGTAATGGCCGCCCCGCCTCGCATCGCCTCGCTTTGTTGCCATCCCTAATTTTTTAGGGACAGAGTCAGAAGGAACATGTGAGATTCAGAGGCAATAGTAATCAGACAGAGACTTCTAGTGACTTGCACCTTGCAGTCTCAGAAGATCATATAGGGATTTTGTCATGGTGTCAATAATTCTGGCAGTTTCAAGTCTAGGCCTTGGGATGTGGTTCAGTCAGGGTTTTGTACTTCAGCGAGTTAATAGTCTATCTCAAAGTCAGGGCTCTTTCTAGATATCTTTTGGTTCGTGACAAAGTGAATGGTCTAGTGGTACCAGATTTCTACAGTGCCAGTCTTGTGAAATCGTGGGAGATTCCATCTAGGTAATTGCCTTGAAAGATGATGGTGGTTGTTATTAGTATGGTCAGGCAGGCGCATGAAGAGAGATTGTGCATCTCGATTTTCAGAAGGGTGATGCATCATAGATTATATTTTCATAGTCAAGTCTCGCCAGTGTCAGGCAAAACTAAAATCAGAATTATGCTTTAGCAGGTAAAATATGTACAACGGGTGGAACGTAGTGGTGGTAGCAGTGGTACTAGGCCAAAGGGTTAGACAGAACCTCCCAAGACTTAGGAGGGGGTGTTCGCTATAACTCAGCACGATGTCATGGAGTCACCAAACATAGTCATGGGTAGGCTGTCTTTTTTTGGTAAAAATGTTCATACTTTAATTAATTCATATGCTACACATTTCTTTATTTCTATATGCTTACTACTTATGTGGATCATATGTCAGAGCCATTAGACATTTATTTAGTAGTAGCTGCTTTAGTAGGGAAATCACTTTTAGCTGATAGTGTGTACAAAGATTATGTAATGGGAGTAAATGATCACGAGATGAAAGCGAATCTAATTCCACTTGACATACATGATTTTGATGTTAATTTTGCATGGATTTTTTAATTGCACATTGTACTTGTGTTGATTGTTTTTGCAAAGAAATTGTGTTTAGAATACCAAGAGCGCGTAGAAATATTCTTAGTGAGTAAAGCAAAATTTTACCCGCTTGTGTAATAACTGTTATTGATGCTAAAAGGTTGCTCAGAAAAAACTGTCATTCATATTTATATGAATTCAGATAGACACTCACTAGAATTTAATGATATACTAGTTGTACGACGTCATTTAAATACAACCTATCAAACCTTCATTTCAGGATTCCATCTATTATAAACCAAATAATTGGAGAGCAGCTGTCTAAACTTGCTATCCACTTAGCTTACGTAAACAGAGACCGGAAGGAAAAACAAATGAATGGCTAAAATTAACAGCCCAGTATTAGCTAACAGTAACTATTCGGCAATAAATTTTGGGGTTCGTTGTGAACCAAAACGAATTCCCATCCAAACTAAGCACTGCGTACATTCATTTTCACAAAAAAATAAAAATAAAATTAATAAATAAGAAATAAAAGCGAAAATTCTACCTTGGATAAAAAACAAAAATCTTGATGAAGGTTGTTCCTTAACACATGCCAATACTTGAAAACATAGTACCAGACAGTGCCAAACCAAATTTCACTTCTTAGATTACAACAATGATCAAGATTAAATAGACGAACCACATTCTTACCATTCGAATACTAGCAACTTCTAGTGGAGCTGAGAACACAGTTAACATACTTACCTAGATTGAAGGTTCCCTATGCAATACTTGTACCCAAGCAACAATTGGATCCTGAAAATTTTTTGAAGTGGTAATTTAGGCTACAAGGCAGTTGAAACAATAGAAATATACAAACCACGTGTACAAATTCTGCATTTACCACACTGACCAAACAAAGACCTATACTATGTACATCCCAAAATTTCAAATTTTCTTTTAGAATCCTTTCCCGATTCACATCTCTCAGAGCATTGCATTCTATGAAATGCAAACTCTCCCAAAACTTGAAAAGTGATCACGGACACCAATGCTATAGGAGAACGAACGGATGGAAAATAATAAAGGATTAGACAACTCACCAAACTTGATTTTCCATCTATCAATTCAGTATCGGTTATATGATTTCCCAAAGTCATCGCGCCTTTGATGCTGAAAGTCACTGTAAGTGTCGTGAGGTCTTGAAGGATAATTTTCCATGGAATTCGGATACCTTCCACGTGCGTCCATAGGCACATTGTTTCCAGGACCGGAATATTGAGCATTGCCTGAAGAATTATCATACTCTGGATAACTAGGTTGTTTATAATCACCATACCCAGAAGCTGAAATTTGCTGGCGTGCTTGTTGTCTCCTCTGGACATCAACTTGAAGAAACTCTTCCCACTGTTTTGCATGTGCACCACGAAGCATAGCCAGCTTCTTCATGTAACCCTCCCTAATTTCTCTGACAGCCTTAAATTTGAAGAACCCAATATGTAAGCAGTCAATGGCCTCATTGTCAAATTCAACAAAAGTATAAGGAAGCCCCCTCCCCCCCTTTTAAAGGGATTAGATAGTTAGCTTGATTGTGCTTTATATATTCTTTGAAGAAGAACAAGAAAAAGACGCAGACTGCCATTGTTAGAACTTAGATATGCATCCAAGCGAACTCAAGCTGATTCTGGTGGCTAAAGAAAGTTTCCGTACTTCAAAAGACCAAAAAAGGCTATTGTGCTTGGACTTGTTCAGATAAACCATCATTAATTCAAATAGAAACAAATTATAGAATGTAACAAACCTCGCGGTGCTTGTGAATTTCTTCATCTTCTTCCTTGTCTCGAATTCTTGCAAGATCCATTGCTTCCCTTTTATATTCCAATTCTAATTCCTCAAAGGTCTGGGCAAAAGCAGGGTATTCAAACTTATGGCTAGATTGCATGTCAGACCCACGTCTGTCAGCATCCCATCCATCAGGCCTGTAGCCCCCTCTGCTTTGACTGTGACCATCATACGAATTATATGGGTTTCCCATGTAAGACAGGTGTGTTGGAGACCTTGAATGGCTTGATCGACCTCTACCACCATCATTACCATAAGCTTCACCAGAGGAAGAGTGTGTTAAACACTTCCATTCAAGATCTCTAACAATGGAGGCAGCTTTAACATGACATACACTATCTTAAATTCTCATAGAGAATCCAATCTGAGGCAAAGGAGTCTCCATATGCTCAGTTAAAAAAATTATTTGGAGACCACCCTTTCAATTCAACCCAAGATATATCTTTCAGAATGCTTGAACGTAAGAACTTACCTCTTTCTGCAAAGAAGATGATAAGAAACAAGCAGTATAAAGAAAAAGATGGAATGGCTGAACAGAAAGAACATATGATACACCCTTATGGGATTGTAATTACAAGAAATAACCCTCTCTACACCAGGCACAAGTATACCCATGCTTTTCCTACCTTGCAGAGAGCCCCTCGATAATTTTTGCAAATCTTCACGAACACGGTCTTCCACCACCTTCTCCTGTCTGCCATATCTATGTGGGACCTGCGAGGTATTATGCGGACTGGGATTGGATCTCTGGGAATTAGAGCGTCCCAACCGCGAGCTAAGAGGACTCCTGCGTTCAGGTGACCTGGACCTGGAAATTGGGGAGCTAGAGGATTGCTTATGCTCACGCTCTTCTTTAACTTTATGAACAGCATCAACACCTTTTTTCAAGATCAACCTATCCTTGCCACTGACAATGATAAATTTTTCCTCAATTTTGATTTTGCATCCGATATCCTTTTCAATCTTATTTACTACCTTTTCAGTGAATAATGCTTTCACGTGAGGATCTCTAGCAGGCACCCGTTCAAAGAAATCTTGAGACTTGCGATTCGCTCCAAGAGTAGAAGGACAACCCTAAATTGAATCATTTAGGCATAAAGTATTTATAAATGAAAATTATCCATAGTTGCGCAAATACACATGCACAATAATTTTGGAGAGTAGGTAGGTAAAACATTAGTAATGCTTCTATTGTTGGTAACAATTAAGCTACAAACATGCTTATATGTAACAATGGATCTGTCGTCTATCTAGAAAAAAGTTGTATTTAAGCTGGAAAAAAATTATTCCAAGGTCAAATTTTGGATTAGGCAGCAGAGTAATTTTTATTTTTTTTTTAAATCTCAACTAGCACTGTTTTCATGACAAGTGAGTAGGTGTTCCGTATTTCAGACTGTATGTTTTTCATTATCATACACCACAGTCAGTTTGATCCTAAGCATGCATACCAGTCCCTGGGTAAAAATTGCTAACTATAACCTATTCTGGGAGTGTTAGCAAATCTATTATAAGAGTTGTAGTCACAATAGGACCCATTAGACTTCAATATGTCCATACCATTCACGTCAAAATGCATATCTTTATCCCCCAGCCCCTCCTCCTGCTCTCTTCCTCTGTCCTTTTTTCCAGAGACTAAGGGTGGCTCCCCTTGGATAAGAGAATTTGGAAGAAAAGCAGAAAAGCAAATCCAAGTAGCTCAACAATTTCTCTCAGTATGTCAAAAAAAAAACACTCTCAATTTGTGTCCACTAAAGACTTAACTGTGTCCTCAAAAAACACATTAAAGTGCTATCACAATTTTTTCCTTTCTTTTTTTTATTGTGGGAGGCAGGGGAAAGGAGTACACTCTTTATGCTTCAAACATCCAAGTTGCCGCAGACAGAACTGTAACATAAAAACAAACAAAAGCTAAGGCAAAACAATCTAACATAAGGGAAAAATAGAAAATGCACCTGAGTGAAGTGGCCTGATTCTCCACATAATTTACAGATCATTTCTTCCTCTTTCCTTTTCTTCCAGTTCCTCTCAGTAGCTTTAGATTTAGCTTCCCAAACCTTAGCTTCTCGGCTAGTAAAATCCGTTGGGACAGCATTAGGGTCACGGGCTTCCTCTTCCTCATCCGAACCCGCATTGGATCTTTTGTTTGTTGTAGTTCTGTCTTGTGCATTGGTTGCATTAGATCCCAGAGGCCCAGTATACGCCTTATAAATTTCACTAAAATCATCATCAACGTCCAACTCTTCCCTGCCAGTCATCTCAGCTTCACTTAACTAATTTCCTGCTTTAACCAGAAGAAGAAAAGATTAGAAAGGTCAAAATGATATCAAGCAGAGGACTGGGAAATGTAGATAAAGATATGAAATCATCTCATGCATGAAACTAACTCCCAAGAACTGTCATTGCATTCAGCATTCCATCTTGTAACTTTTCCTTCAAAGCGAACTTTTTCCTGGCAACTATAAGCTCCCCACCCGTTACATACACAAAAGCTAGAACTAAAAACTAAAAAACTCTAAAAGAAGATTAAGAAAATGAAATTTAAGTATTTATTGCAAAGAGGTGCAATGTATTTGAAGAAAGACACCGTGCTTACAATGCAAAATTCAACGAAAATGGACCACATAGAAGGGAAATTTGGAAACTCAAACACCTGTAATTTTTTGAATACCAGTTTTCTCATGAATAATGTCTTGGTCCTTTACAAGACAAATAGCATAAAGTGAAACAACACGCACAAGGTTACTTTCACAAAATGCTATATCTTCTCGACTCAACAGGACTTACACTACAGTTATTCAATACAATTTATGAACTACATGCCTACTTTCACAGTTATCCTCGAATATCGTAAACGGTAAACTGACTCTACCTCTTACCTTATTGATAATTTTTGTTTAAAATTGATGATGAGGCATTGGTTATATATTACATGCCTTGCAGAAAGCCCATTTGTGTAGCCAAAAATTTTTGTTTTGCTTGGTCAAACTCTTTAATTTTTCAAGATATCATTTTTAGCTTTCAGGAAAGCTTAGATGCATAAAGTGCTTTTTTTTATACAAGAATTTGGAATCGCAATATTCCTAGGTAAGAGTGCACTAAAATAATGAAGCTTTCATATTTCTCGGTCCCTGTACTTCAAGGAGCATTGAGCTAAATATAAGTAAGCTAATGACTCTGAAGGAAAGAAACCTACCAACCATTCGTATAGTCTAGATGACATAAAAATGAACTTTGGCACTAATTGAAACTGATAGTACACTTCGCATGAAAAACTCATAAGCTAAGTTTGGTAATTGGAATTCGTGAAAAATTGTTGAAATGTGAACTTCATTTGTAATTCAAACACATCGATAATTTACAAATGATCTAAACACATAACATCATCAGCTACAAGCTTAAATTAAAAAATAAGAACGAACATCAGTTGGGATTTTCCCTAACTGAGTAATGTAACGATAATTGTACCGCAAAAATTCTACTAGGGTTTTCCATGCGTTTAAATGAAACATTCAAATGCACAATACCTACTGTAGAATAAGGGTTCTAAACAAATTATATGAGCAAGATTATAAAATTTTCGACAAAATCTGAAACTCAAAAATATAAAAATCGGATACCTTATAAATAATTCGAAACAGCAAATGAATTGCACAATAAATTAAGAAAAAGAAAAAAAGATAGAGGCGAGTAGGAGGGGGAGGAATCAATTGACAAACGGCTAGGGCTCGTGTGCTTTTTTCTAGCTTTGTTTTTGCTTTTCATTTTACGGGAATTTGCAAAAATAGTCCCTAATCTTTGCTCTCAGTGCATAAATAGTTTTTAATATTTGTTTTTCGATACAAATATCATATTTTGGTGAACAATTGATCCTTATTGATAGAGTAATATATCGTTAATATTAGTTAGAAAAAATTGTCGTTAAATTCCTAATATTTGTAAAAGGAACAAATGGGTCTCATACATTTATCTTTTATAAAAAAAACTTAAAAAATACTAACCACGCTTGTTTGTTTGTTTTGAATTAAGATTTTATTGACGAAATTGATAGTAAATGTAATTTGTTTTATATGTATTACAAACTATTGTGAAATAACAAAAAATTAAATTTATAATTATTAACAAATATGTTAAATAAAATTATTAATTTTATTATAAAGGAATTACATTATTTAAAATTTAAACATTTATTTATGGTTATAAGAAAATTGAAAAATGATTTTGTCACAAACTTGATCTTCAATTATTTTTATTTAATTTATCTATTTGTTTTTTAACTACAATTATTAGAACTCCAACTGTATTATTTATAATTTATTGTTTTATTATCATTCAAAAATAAAAAATGCATAATTTTTTAATTAATTTTTATTAGTATTTTTATGTTAAGTAAAAGCATAATAAAATTGGTTGAATTAATAAAATTATATACATTATTTTATTATTTATTTATCTTAATTTTGTTCAAAATTTTCACGTTACATAGCAATTACATATAGTTAAAACACAATAATTTAACATTTTTTTCTCTTAAGAAAAATTTAATTGATACTATTATAATGATATATTTAGTACATTAAATTAAATATTATTAAATAAAAACGTTGAACGCATTTGTACCTTTTGTAAATGTTATGAACACAATTACAATTTTTTTCTAATTAAAATTAAAAGCATATTGGTCTTTTTCATCAAATAATGATCAATTTCGTACTAATATACATAAGTTAAGGATGTTCGTGCAAAGAAACAAACACTAGGGACCATTTTTGCACTGACAAAAAAGATAATGGACCATTTGTGCCAAATTCCCTTCTAAGCTCATATTCAATGAATAAATGAACACACTGTCCCCAGCCTTCGAAATCATTCACAAATTGGTTCCCAACTTCTTTTTTGGTATTTAGCAGGGAAATTGGCCCAAATGGTATCTAATCTTTGCCTTCAATGGTCCCTAATATTTTTTTAGCACACAAGTCTCTAATTTATGTATTTTAGTGTGCAATTGGTCATTATTTGATGAAAAAGACAAATATACTCTTAATTTTAATTTAAAAAAATTACAATTAGATTCTTAGCATTTGCAAAATGTGCAAATGAATTTGATACATTTATTAAATAATGTTTAATTTAACATATTAAATATATCACTATAGTCGTGCTAAGAGATAAATGTAAAATTATTGTACTTTAATTATATGTAATTCCTATGTGTTGTGAAAAAATTGAATAACAAAATGGCGTGAATAATTTTATGACATTGAACCAATTTTATTATATTTTTTTTAACATAAAAATACTAATAAAAATTAATTTTTTATTTTTGAACGATAATAAAATGATAAATTAAAATATTAAGAATAGAGTTGGAGCTCTAATATTTGTAGTTAAAAAAAAAATAGCCCAATTAAATAAAAGTTTGTAATAAGTTTTTTTTTTTATGTTGTAATGATAAAATAAAAGTTTAAATTTTAAATAATACAATTACTTAATAATTAAAAATAATAATATTATTTAACATATTTGTTAATAATTATGAGCTTAAAATTTATTTATTTTATAATAGTTCGTAAAATAAAATAAAAAAATAGTATATTATCAATTTGGTCAATAAAGTGTTATTTAAAAAAAAAAAAAAAACTTGTTAGTTTCCTTTAATTTTTTATAAAAGAAAAGTATCGAACTTATTTTCACTTTTTTGCAAATGTTAGAAATCCAATTATAATTTTCTCTAATTAAAACTAATGACATATTTGTCTTTTTTTATCAAATAATGACCAATTACCACCAAAACACATGGGATTGGAGTGGTGGGGAAGATAATGATTTTTGTTTCATTTATGTAATTATTTTTTCTTTATTTTTTTGTTTTCGTGACTTCTATTGGTAGCAATAATTTTTGTAGAGTTATGGCGGCATTATGTGTAGTCTTGCACTTGATTAAAGTGCATTTGATCCTAGACTGAAATTCTTAGTTTGTATTCTACGGTATCTTTCTTTTTTCCTGCTTTCCCCAAGTTAGATAGCATATTTAATAATTTATAACCATGTAAAAAGGAAATAATTAAGTGTGAAAGCTCCTTTTCTTTTTAGCGCTTCTTTCTCTTGCTGCATATTTTTGAACCATATCTGAATTATGCATCTGTTATGAAAACATTATTCAAATCAGTCATATATTCCAGTTTGTTGTTCCACAGTTCCATATTAAACCATTGAACTGATGACTTCCAATTTTACCGAAATAAGTTAGTATTGATAGAGACTGTTTGAATGGCAATCCTTCCAATCCTTCCCAGGTGTGAAGTGAAAATCTTATGCTCATCTAAGTTTATTCAAAACTGACCCGCGACTTTACAATTTGAGATCGTTGTGGTGCAAAATTTGTACTTACGAATAGTTAGATTGGATGCAATATTGCTAACTGTATGGCCATGAGTTACAACTATTCAGTTAAGTTGTTGTGTGTACATGACTATAAGTGTATAGCAGTCACACAATGTGATATCTTCCACTACTAATCATGGCAGAACATGTTTCTTAATTTCTTGTGCTCCCATTATTAAGCCTTTTCTTAATGTTATATACCTCTCGACAAGGTTTTGAAAGGGAAACTGGTCTTTGAACCGGCTGGTCTACAGTTCATTGATTGACTAGTCCAATGAGTCTGACCATCTTGGATCAAGTGGACAACGTCAGTCATAATTGAACGTTAGTTTTCAAAAATTAATAGTAAGATGAATCAGATTTGTAGAGAATTAGATACATCGCACCTTCAACCAATATGAATCAAAAGCAAGCATATCAATAAAATAGCACACAAATTATATATCTTAAAGAAAGACGTTAGCATATTGATTATAACCAAGATTCTGGCTCAGGAATGCTACAAAATCACGTTCTGGCTATTCACTTCTATATACCAAATATATATACAATTTGTATGAAGATTATGTGGCAACAAATTAGTTGGTTAAATTTTCTTCGCGCACACACTAAACTATAATCTACATCATAAGTGATACACATGAATGTAATACACTCGATTCAGCAATGAATATTTGTCCAGCTCAAATGGGTGGCATCAATTTCTGATGAGCTTTACTCCATAGTCTAAAACAGTAATAAAATAAGTCTAATTTTCAATAAATATAGAGTTGATTATATGGGTCGTTTTTTCTATTACAATGCATTCATCCCTAATGTTGAACTTGACTCCATGGCGTATTGCATAAATTCCATATGCAGGAAAAGCCATATAAATGCATTAAATAGCTGATAGATGGTCTGAAAAATAAAGAAATGACATGATATATAGCTAGCAGTTGGAGGATGTGGATTTCAGGCCAGGATTTTTGGAAAATGTGACCTGTGTTTTGGGTGTAGGTTTGAATAAGACATTTTCGCATTGGCAAGTCGCGCTTATCAAAGTTGATGTTGCAATGGCACAAATATGTGTGAGAGATGAATATGGAGGGAATTCTCGAAACACACTAAGTATGTTTTTATGAATATAGTTTACTAATTTTCACCAGGTGATTTTAACGTGTGCTACCTGGCTTTGTACTAGCTTATGACTAGTCCCGGATGAAGACGGCTATGCCGACGTCACCATCCACGCCACTCGATTGCAACTGAGAGATGTGGTGCCTTCTCTGATAACTCTGCGATCCCAGTGCCCACGTTGGACTGGTTTTGTACTAGCTTATGACTAGTCCTGGACGAACACTACTATGCCGACATCACCATCCGCGCCACTCGATTGCAACCGAGAGACGTTGTGCCTTCTCTGATACTATTGTTACAACCTCTTGGATAGAACTCACTCTCAAAAGCTAGCTATTAAAAGGATGGTGCCCAATAGGTTATAAATCACACGTCTAAAGTCTATACTTTCGATGTGGGACAAGTCCCATAACTTACAATGGAAACCATGACATATACCTTATTGGTAATTATTAATTTTCAGATCTATGTATGCACTTTATAATAACTTGCTTATTCCGAAGTCTGAAGCATAGAGCTTGTGTTCGGTAGCGAACAACTTCTATAGCTTTTAATTGAAATAAGGGACTGAACATCGTAATGGGACCTTATGTTCTTGGACTTCTGATTTTGTTCAGCATTTTATTTTTTTTTACCATAGGAAAACATTTTAATTAGCTATTTTGTCAATATAAAAAAAAAAAAAAGAGGGCTTCAACGTCCAATAACTTTTGTTGTCATCTTATCTCAAATAAGTATAATGAACAGAACTTGGTTAATCTTAATTCCTAAATAAAATTATTGATAATTATGTTTGCATTATATGCCCTGAATGAAATATTTTGCAGAGTTTTATGAAACTCTTAATTTAGAGGCTGCAGGTTGTCTTCTTATCGAACGGGAAGTAAGAAACTTTTGATCTCCTCTCTAAGCATTATGTTTTCTCTTACTTTGCCTTGCTTGCACTGAATGCAATTCTTTAATTGCCCTTTTAATTTGAGAAACTTTTGGACCAATGTTTGGAAATGGAGCAACTTGTTAACAAACTTTCTGAAGCTACTAAATTAGTCTGTTTCATGTCTTTAAAATATATGCAACGTGTTGTTTTGTGCATCTTCTACAGTCTTATGTTTTTTATTCCAATTGTTAAAGTTTTTACACTCTTCTGATACCTATCATGTGGGCTTTTTAGTCTTTATACCGGGGTGGTGGTAGAAGGCCATTCAGAGGTCGAGGGCGGCGAAATTTAAGCATGTGTAGAAAGGCTCGTAACTGGGGCATGAGTGGACCAACACCCGTCCAATCACATGAATCATCATCTTCTTCTCATCTAGACACTTCTACTGCTGAAACGGCAGGTTCTACTGAAGAAAAGGCAGAACATTTGGCTGATAATAATGAAGAAGCAGAAGTTGGTGTGCTAGCATAGACAACTGAAATAGCACAAGACAATGCAGCTCTTAATCAGTATCCTACTCAATTGGCATGGTATGAAGTATGCAGGGTCGAATGCACTAGTTTGGAAATCCTTGTGCAACGCAATAACGGAAATCGTCATAAAAAGAATTTGCAAATATTAGAAGAGTCCATAGATGCTAACAAATTTGGTGTTGAAGTTCAGAATAAACAGACACTTACTGGAGTTTTTAGTCCTGTAGAAAATAAGTAGATCCCGCCCAAAAATTTGCAAACATAAGCAGTTTTTAGTGGAAGTACAGTGAAATCCGAACGAAAAAATGATCAACCTGATCAGCCTGATATTCCTGTAGAGCCACTGCCCAATGTGCCAGAAAACAATTCTCTGTTGAATCATGATTTCAATCAGAGACATATCTGTAAACGTAATCTGCAAGGTGGTCATGGAGGAAAGCGTATGAAAACTTATGATACACCGAGCAAACTTATGGAATGTGCCTCTACAAGCACGTTTCTAAGCTCAAACTCTATGAAGGTCACCAAGCAATGTACGGATCTCAAGGACTTCTAGCTCTTTACACTCCAAATCCTATCACACAAACTTTATATGTTCGATCAGGTTATCCTCAAGAAGCCCTTTATGCTTTGCAGGGTTCAAACATTTCGCCTAGACTTCATATGCCTCCACAAGCTCATTTTGCAGGACCTACAACAATGGATACTATATATCAACTTCAGCAAAATCCCAACCTTCCAATATTTAATGCTACTTCTGACCCGGGATCCAGAATGTCTGAAAATCTCCACAGCAGTGACCCCCAATCAAACAATAACTGAACAAATTGCAAGTATATATATAAAATCCCAACCTTCCAATATTTAATGCTACTCCTGACCCGGGATCCAGAATGTCTGAAAATCTCCATAGCAGTGACCCCCAATCAAACAATAACTGAACAAACTGCAAGTGTAGATATATATATGCCAGTATTGATTACTTGGAACCTAAAGTTACAGACTGGTTTGAATTCTCCCGCGGTCAATAAAATTGCAAGGGATCGTCTGGTTACTTTAGGCACATATGGTGCTCATATCTGCTCGACTTATGAAGCTATTTTCTTTTATTTCAGGACATTTGCACTTTTTATCGTTTTATCTTACCGGGACATGAAATATTGGATAGGCTAGGCTAGCAAGGTACATGTTGCAGTTTCAGCAATGTAGTTTTATCTCATGACTGGTTATCTGTTGCAGAAAAGAAATTGTTTCTCGCAAGCCATTTTTTCCTCGTCATTCCTTGTACTCTTTTTGGATAGTTTTACAGTATTTTTCTAACTTTTCTGTTTTAACTCTTTATTATCGATCTAATATTCACCTAACATACTCTAGTTGCAAACTCATGTTCATTAGGAATTTGCTGTCATCTGAATGGATTCTTCTTTTATGAAATGTGCCATCTGATGAAACCTTACTAACAACATATTTGTTATTTTTTTTTTTCAAACTTGTAAGTCGATCAAACATCATTTTTATCTACACATTTTATAAGACCAACAACTTTTATCTACTTTTTATCTACACATTTTGTAAGACTAACAGACTTACACCAAATGGCGACAAGTTAATATCTTTATTCTCGTTTGAAATGACATTTGCTATGAATAGACGAAATGGTTTGCCCTACAGGTCCCCATTATGTTAAATTTGAAAAATGCTACAAGAGATTTCCTTGTTCTGTTCAAGTGTGTCTAGATTTCTGTGATATGTTAAATACACAGTTTTTTATTTTGACTTCCTAATCTTGTAGAGTTAAATTTGACGTTTTGTATACTTTTGAGTCACTAGTTTAACATAATGTTTTCCAATGAAAGAAAATCGACAAATACACAAATTTTAGACGACAGGATAGAAATAAATTTCGAATTTATTGGTGTGATGGCGTGAATGGCAGGGCAGAATACCCTTCAAAATTTGGGGCATCAAATCAATAAAGGGTTTTGAATAATGGGTGCGAAGCGAAGGGATTGGGTGGACAGCCATATGGTTAGAAGGATTTCTCACTCTTGATCTCTTTAGCAAAGTTCAAACTTTTGACTTGTTACAAGATGGGCTCAATATTGTCTTTACTCTAGTTCTGACATACCATCTAAAAAGCACGGACACGCCACACGCTATCAGTATCGGTGTGTCGGTGTCAAACACATATCGGACACCGACACGTATCTGATACTTCGTCGGATATTTTTTTAGAATTTAGAAAAAATAGATCAATCTTTATTGTTCGGTCAATATTTTAAATGTACCAATTATTTGTTTGTTAATATTAAATGAGTCAATCATTTTTTGAGTATTTATTTTTTATGAAATAAGTATAGAAATTTTTATTTTCTTTACATTATAAAATTTGAAAAAAAAAAAATTAATCGGCATGTCAGTGTCGATAGTTTTTCAAAAATCGCGTGTAAAAAATTAATCGACGTGTCGGTGTTGGTAGTTTTTTAAAATCGCATGTTGACGTATCTGATACATGTCATATCAGACACGCATATCCGTATCGATGCATCATAGCAAACGGCTTATAATCTACCAAAAGCATTACCAAACAATCTCTAACTCAGTATAGAGAGGATACATTCTATTTGAATGTATTCTTCAATACGTCCACTCACGTGCGAGAAATGTGTATTTTTTCATTAAAAATTTAATCCGTGTACAATTTTTATAAATTGACAATAGTGAGACTTAGAACCTTTGACTACTTTGATATTATGTTGAAGTACTTTATTTTATGATATGTTAGATAAGGTGGATTAGGCTTTTTAAGTTATTTTGAGAATGACACGTTTACTTATTTAAATTTTTCTTTTGATAATTTGTTTTGGATAAAAAATTCTTTGACATGTTATGCACACTTTTGGGTGATATAGAATTTTTTTCCCTTATGTGCTAGTGTAATTAAGGATATTAATCCCAAAATTGTTGAAATAATACATATACATTGTCTTATCACTGCTTTGAGAAGTTGGTTATTATCTTTGTTGAATATGCAAGTTATTATTAATTACGTTTTTTGTTTGTCCTTACAAATTAACAAGAAAAAAATAGGTAAGAATAAACATGTATAGTGAAATTCACGACTTTGAGACTTTTATAAATACATATAGAAAATGAGATTATGAACTCTATACATTATTAACATTTTGCGATATTAATCCTATTGTCTACTTAACTAAACGGATGCTATGTATATTAAAAAAGAAATTATTGAAGACTAATCTATTCATCGATTGAGCATTTCTTCTTGTGACAACATTTCTCACCAAAAAGCTAACGAAACAAAATATGAGCAATTAAACCTTTGGAATTTTGTTGGTTTCATACATGTATATAAATGCATTGACTCCAAGCGAGAATCATGCTTCAGAACGAGTACTCTACATAGTGTATCTAGTGTTTGTCTTGGGTTCTATATATTATGTTCCATTCTAGATTCATCTATTTGAGGGAGGTCAATTTAGTACTCTTCTAATTACTTAGTTAGGTAGCTTTCTGATAGTAGGTCGTTGCATATATTTTTGAAGTCTCTTACATAAACCATGCATTTCGCTCAACAACGTCATCAAAGTTTAGGGGTTTTAAACAAATTGAATAAACATGTCAAATGGTAATGTAAAATAGATCTTTCTATGGTATCAATTTAATTGTGTTGGTAATTTTTTAAAAGAAAAAACTCGAATCTTTCTTTAAAGTCTTAAAAAACTACTTCAATGCATTTGTTTATATGTATTCATTTCAATTTATCACCTAAAGTTTCCAAATACATAGCTTTTTTAGTTTTTTATACACATATAAATTATATTCAATAGTTCCTCATAATTAGTTTTTTTTAAAAGATAATTTCAAATATTTATACATGAGTTGATGATGTAAAATAATTATATAAAAAAGAATTGACATGTTTTCATTTATGTTATGAATGAAGACAAAAATACAGTACATGTGGTCGAAAGTGTAGTAGCTTCCCATCAACTTCACAAGTGCAGAAGAATTGTTCCTTATAATTTGCAAAATGAGCAGCTTGATTAGCCCAGTGAAGTAGTAGAGCTAGAGGTCGACTACTGTATGAGTTCTAATACTTAAGTCAGAAACGTACTTTTGGAATGAACAGAGAATAAGTGTGTGTAATTTTATGTCTAATTGTGTAAATCGGAATAAGGATCCCCAAAACAAGAACGTTTTCTGTTTTTATGATGAAAGTGAGTCGATAATTCGATGATTAATTTCAAGCTCTAAGGCCACTTACTAAACTCGATTTTGACTTCTCTAGCACTTTGTAGTGAGCTACCTGATTGATGGGTTTGGGCGATAGCAACATGCCACATTAGTATGACAATCTGCATGCATGTCTCGACATTTATCATTTCGAACTTCAAATTATGATCGACTTGCCATCAATACCGAGCTCAGCCATTTCAACTTGTGCATTATGTTATTAATCACCCCTGCTCGTAGCCTTCATAATTCTGTTGCCTTCATAAATGGTAGGGCTACAACTCATATGTGCTATGTGGCTTGTTTTTCTATTGAACCCCAACTTATCGATTTTTTTTTTCTTTCTAAAAAATAAATTAAAGTAAGCTTAGTTTTATATAAAACGTGAGAACAAAATCAATGGTGGATAAAGAAGAGTGAACCTTCACCTAGATAACATTTCTTTCTTAATTTTTTTTTTTGTGTTATTATTTTACTTCGAAATTTCTTTTAGACTTCGTCTGATTTTGTTTAAAAATTTGTTAAAAATTAAAATCAAAGTCAATAATTAATTTTAACCACATATTTTATTGGATCTATAACTTTTATTAATTTTTTAACCACATATTTCATCAATTTTTATCAAAATTTACAAATAACATATAATTTTTAACAAAATTAAATGGACATTAGATATATATATATATTGTTTTCGAGATTCCAAATATGTATGGTTAACTTACTTTTAAATAAAAAAAAAGTTTATTTCTTTTCTAAGACTTATCATTTTTTACTTAAAAAAGATAAATATTTTAAGCTTAGTAGAATATATATATATATATATTATTTTCGAGATTCCAAATATGTATGGTTAACTTACTTTTAAATAAAAAAAGGTTTATTTCTTTTCTAAGACTTATCATTTTTTACTTAAAAAAGATAAATATTTTAAGCTTAGTAGAACGTGCTCAAGATCATTAGCAACAATGAGATACCATGTTATACTCGTTCTATAAAAATCTCATTACTGTCATCAAGGTATAGCTCAATTGGTTAAAAGGTGAAAGTGAGGTAATCTCAATTTCGCTAACAGTTGCAAGGTGGAGGTTTGATTCCTACCTCTGGTATGGAAGATGCTCTTTGCAAGTGCAGTTAAAAAATAAACTCTCAACCTTGCTCCATTGAGGCACATTCTGTGATTTACATTTTTCACCAAAGCCCCAATACAGAGGTGGTGAAGATTCTGAGGTTGGGTTCAATTTTTTTTTTTTTTTTAAATATAAAAATCTCATTATCCTAATAAAGTTGTTTCATTATATCACTATAATATATAAGAGGCTTGTAAAGGCGGTACTATTCATTCTTTGGGCCAATACGATGCCGTATTGATTGTCATTTTTTTTTCTTTTTTGGGTCCTGCTTTTTAATGATTTTCAGTCACATACAGCCATACCCATTTTTTCTCTCTTGCCACACGCAACCTCTTTTTCCATTTTCTCTCTCTTTCTACACTATTCATTTTTCCGATCAGCTTCTCTACCCTCTATCGTTAATCCGACATTTGCCGAAGTTCCTTGCAAAACCATGACAAAGATCGCCAGATCTTCACTGTGGCTCCGCAAAGGCAAAATAAATATTCTAAAATCTCTCTGGATTTTGCGAAATTCCCATACAATGATAGAATCTGAGGTAACCATGGTAGTAAGATTACATTGACTTTCTTAAATTTCAGCTCCGACGAACTAAATTTCTGGATCCAAGTCCTCCTTAACATATTGTTCTAGGTAACGCCACCGCTTAAACCCCTAAAGCTGGAGCTCTCAGCAAACCAGAAATGGCCTCCTTAATCTCTGAAAAGCTCCCAAAATTCACCGTCGAAGCTCTCAAGCTCGCTGCAAAACAATCTCAACACTGGCACATCATCCCTGTCCGCCTCCGCCGCGCCATCAAAAAGTACATTTCGAGGTAAAATAATAATAATATTAACCACAAAAATCAGACAAGAAAAATTTGAATTTCTTACAATCCATAATTTGGATTAATTCTTTGTTAATGTAGAGGAAGATGTTGAACATATGAGGATAAATGTGTTAAATTGTCGCAATCATTCAACGAAATCAATGAGGTGAGTTTACTTTTGCCTACCACGAGTTCGAAACGGCTGGTAAAAGATCCACTCAAATCTATGGAACAGTCTCAGAGGTGGAAAGTCAAAACTGCTTATGGCGATATTGGCCTCAGGTATCAGGAGGATCAGACCGTTGCTTACTTGGCTGCTCGAATGCCCGTTGTTTACTCTTCTCTCTATCGTGTCCTTAGCGAGGTATAGAAGTGTATACTTATATGCATTACATACGTGTGTGCAATGTCATTAGTCCTGTTGGAGTGTTAGTAGAAATTTGATGGAAATGATGTTGTGTTAATTTACTCGATTTTGGAAACCAGTACTATAAATATATTAAATTCCATGGAAATACTTATATTTGAAAAAAAATTGTCTATGAAAAGCGAGAACACGAGTTTTGAAATAAAAGAAGATATGTTTGGCTTTTCCCAAACTCCAGTAAAATGTTTAATTTGGGATGGAGGGAGTAATAGAATTTGGGCTTCAAATATAAAGATGGTGAACATGAACATTTTACAGGTTGAAATGAATTTTATAGGTAAGGAGAAGAGTGCCTGATTTTATGCCATCTAAAGTGTTGGACTTTGGGGCAGGAGCAAGATCGGCAATGTGGTGAGAATGTAATTTGGTTGTGGTTTTCTTGTGTAGATTGCAGGACAAGTGCATGGCTTGTTTTAGTGTCATTATCACTTCTTCGTCTTGGTCCTTAAATATTGCCTTTTAGTTTCTAACTTTAAGTTAAATGAGATAGGGCAATGATGGAGGTGTGGCCTCGGTCTTTACAGACGATTAATTTGGTGGAGCCATCACAGTCGATACAAAGAGCAGGACAAAACCTTTTTAAAGGTAAATTGTGATGCATTGCCAGTGTCGTCGAGAAAGCATGGAAAGAGTTGGACTTCCGAAGGGCATTTTCCAAATGATAACCGCCTCTCATTTTTTGTTGTGGTATAAGTGGGCTTGAGTTTATTGGTCATCTTTTGACTTTATGATCTTGGAAATGATAATAATTGAAATATCTTTTATTTACTTATATGTTTTATTTTTTGTTAATCATCAATGTGACTGCAATTTTAAAATTTGACCAAAATATATATTATTTTACCGTGTTGAATTGCATTGTAATGACAAGAAAATACCAAGAAATGTACATTTGGTTGGCTGTTTTTATATAAAATTTTTATTATGATGCATGTATCTGGTATTTGTTTCTTATCATATAGTGGATGCATTTGCAAGTTCCAAATAAATTTAGTGTCTATAGATTATGTTGGTTGGTGCTCGGACTTTTATTTAGAAAAAAATGGGTTAAGTCGTTCATTTTATTTTATCATGATACCGAATAACATCATAATTCATACTGATTGTGAAAGCAAATTAGACTCAGTATTAGATAAATTTAGGAAAAAAAAGTATATCTTGAATGTTTTAATTTTGTCAAGTCTAATTTTTAGGTGCGAGTGATATTTAAACGAAATATAGCAAAATAAAATAAATCATATAACATTAATAAGTTGGATACATGTTTCTTTAATTTGATTATTAATAATTTATTCCTTCATTTGACTTCAAGCTTATGATTTTTATTTTGAAAAGTAAACGAATAAGTTATACTCCTCCATCTGTTATATCTTGATATTGAACTCAAAAATCTCATCCAATATGCAATTCTTATCCACTAAAACTTGATTACCAGCTACTGTTATTTAGAACGAGACAAGTTATTTACTTGAATGGTTTCATCACATAATTTGTGAGCTTTCATATTTTGTTATTAATGATTATCACGCTTTTTTGTAATCACAGGTTAAAGGGCAAACTTATGGATTTCATTAGTGTTACACTCTAAAGCGGGTTGCATTGCTGCAGCAAGACCAATTGGGATAGTTCTGGAGACAGCTATGCGAGCTAGAGAAAGATATTTTCGCATGTTTTACACTTACAAGTAATGAGAGAAAGATATTTTCGCATGTTTTACACTTACAAGTAATGCATTTTACTCACTTTCTTTTCACTCTTGGAAATCGAAGTACTTTAAATTATTGTATTTGTCAATTGAAGTTTGTATTATGATAATCAGACACATTGGTCTTATCAAAAGGATAACAAAAGAAAACTAATTAAGAAGCCTTTGATTGGACCTATCATTCAGCATTTTGTGTTTCTATGTCCTCTTCAGCTTGCCCAAAGACAAAAATCAAGTTATTTTCATACATGAAGTTGAAACATACGGATCTGATTGTGGTTTCAATGAAGCTCTAGAAAAACTAAACTAATAAATAGGTCATGTGTCGCCTCTAATATCAACTTTCTCAGCTTACATTGCCATAGGATGACTTAGGTAGTGTTACTGAACATAGAAGTGCACAAGTGGCCATTGACTGGAAACAAATGAAAAAAAAAATTATATTTAGAGTTGTAATGTAGTTGGGAAGTTTAAGAGAAATTATTACATCATGATAGGAATTTATTAGCAACATATTTGAACACACCAATTGATAAATTATTATTATTATTTTTTGTTCAGAATTTTGTGTTTTGAAAAAGATAAGGTTCACATAAAACTAAAAAAACATATTAGCTGACTCTGAATTTGAAGTTTTTTCCTTTTTCTTTTCATATCTATTTTCATTTCATAATTTTAGAATTGTGCATTCACGTCTTCAATATTTGTGCACCTTATATCAACAACGTAGTTTACCCGTGATATTGTAATCATGTTTGACAATATATCTAGAACAAAAATTGTTTGAAATGGTACATAGGACTCACTCGGTGAATTAGCACAGCTACTTACAGTATTGAACTTCTTGTTGTTGATTCTAGATATTGAAAGTTAGTAGTATAAATGGTATATTATTTATTTTCATACAAGATGTTTACGGAAGTTAGTAGTATAAATGGTATATTATTTATTTTCATACAAGCTGTTTACGAATAATATTTGACGTTGCATATGGTAAAAGATATTTCAACGGTGTAAATTAATTACAAATTTTGCGTCGTATTTGGTGCAGCCTTGCAACACCAAATTCGTGGATGTACATAGGATTAGACAAGGGTACATAAATTAAGAGCACAATTGATAAATTTGATGTTGAGAGTGTAAATTTTGTTGATGAATTGTCACCCAGGTTACTTTCTAAAGACTTTGATGACTGAATGTGTTTAATGCTTGGTTTTATTTCTCGGTTTGAGAAATTCATAAAGTACAATTACTTTTATCTTGGAAAAATGGACAATATTCATCTTGTCGATTGATAATGAGTGCTATACATCCCTTCTTAATCGTGTAATTACATTATTCTTGGAATTCAACTTTTGAAGATACATTTTCTAGGTGAGTTAGAATCAAATTTTTTCAGATTAGTTTTATTATTGAATATTTTTGTAGTGTAATTTTTATTTTCAGGTGAAGCGTGTTAGACCGAGTGGTAAGTTGCAACTCTTTTTTGAAGGAGTTGACTATGTTGATGATGTGCTTTGTATCACAAAATCCACTTGGACAACTTGCCATAAAGCTTTCTTATGGAGAGATCGTTTTCCATTTTGGTCGAGAAAGAACAAGATGATGAAAGCAGTAATATACGAGAACTAAGTTAAAGACTAATAGAAGGGAGAATTAGCAATTGTGTAATGCAAATGTTGTGTTGGTTTTTGTATTTTCAATTTCACTGTTTTAAATTTTATGGCAACATGTATTTTTTTTTTTTTTTGTAGAATGATGCATGTCTTTGTTGCACTTTTGAACTTTTTAAGTCAAAATATAATATTACTCTTTAAAAATTTATAACAACTTACTAAAAAAAAAAAAGTCTATGATTGCAAACCACGTGCAATGCACGGGTCACAAACTAGTCTATGTAAAATATGCCTTAATTCTCTCAATCATTGTGCCATAAATTGCCATTTATTTAATAATTACAGTACTTTTCAAGTCTCTTTTCATTATTTTTGGGACACACTAACATGTTATGATATTTTTGTGCAAGTTAAACAAGATTGAGGTGGCCCTAAATATGAATCCTATTCCAATTTTCCACTAGTTTTCAGAGAAATTGAACAACAAATATAACTATTGTTGGTTATCTCCAACTTGATTTTTAATATTTTTTAATTTTATGAAACGATCCAACTTGATTTTATTGGGTCGACAAATTTAGATTTGGAACTAAAAATTCGCCTTTACGTATATTTTTAATGAAAATAGAGAATAAACTATTATATCAATTCCATTTTCTTGATAAATGCATATTTTCCAACGTAAAAGATTGAAAAGTAGTCTTAAAATAATTTCTATCATATATTATATTGAAGCGACATTTTTATACATATGAGTATGATGCTTCAAATCTTTTTTTTAAAAATATTGATACTTATTCTTTTGAACAATCACAAGATATTTTTTAAATAAATATCGAATAACTATTAAGATACAACTATAGTTCATAAAATGGTCACTATAAACAAATTAAAGTATGCTTTGTATGTCTTCAATTTTATTTTATTTTTGGAAAAAACAAATATATCTTGCAAAAGGACAAATTCTTGTTAATATTCTCAACCTTTGTCTTCATTTGTACTTTCATCCATAACTTTTTTTCTTGACTACTTAGTCTTCAATTTTTAAAAAATAAATAGCATTCGTCCAAGTGGACGATTTCTATCAAAAAATATGTTAAATAGTATATATATTAAAAAAAACAACACTGCCCTTAAATATGGGATCGATTCCGAGTAAACAAAATAAATATCTATAATTTTATCAGTTATACTTGTGGCATGTTTAGGTAAGCTTAAAAAGTTATTCTTAAATAGATTTACTTATTAAAAAAAATTTTAAAAATAAATATTAGTTCTTCAAACGTTACTTTTTAATAAATTACTTAGAAATAAAAATGTAAGTTTTTAAAATAAATAATTTATTTACTAAGTGAATTTTTATTTATTTATATTAATAAAAGAATAAATAAGTTTTTTAGGGTTTAGTTTGAAAAAAAAAGGAATTGCTTTTATTATTACTTTAAAAAGTATCTAAACATATTTAGCTACAAAAGTTGCTTCAAAATAAATTTATCTTGTTTTGGGCTTAGCCAAACATTCAAGTTTAAACAATTTTGACAATAATTTTTATTTATTGTTCAATTTTGTTAAAAGTTTTACAATAAAAAAAAAAAATAATTTTAATAATATATTTTGTATGATTTATAATTTTTATCAAAATTCAAAAAAAATCTGATTTTTAACAAAATTAAACGACCACATAATAATTTAGTGTTCTAAAAATCGCGGCGCGCTTTTTTTATCAACTATATTTTTAACTAAAAGGCTCGCGCACCTAGTCTCGCTTAGTTACGCTTAGACGCGCTTAGTTACGCCTAAGCCTTAGGCTCACACTTTTTAGTTAAATTTTTATTTTTGTATCCTTTTTTTAAAAATATTTAAAATGATATTAAAAATATGAAAACGCTTTTTCACGTATCGCTCTCGCTTCACCCTCGCCTAAGCCTCGCTTAGGTCTAAAAAGCTTGAAACTTGACCTCCACACCTAACCATGCCTTACGCTTTTTAGAACATTGCCTAATATAATATGTCAAAATAATAAATAACAAATAATAAATCTAAATAAGTTTTAAATAATAATAATAATTTATAAATAATTATGGATAGTAGTTGGCGGGTAAATTTAATAAAAGGCTACCGAACTAATTTGAGATTATTACTTGTTCACTTAACCTGAAAAAGTTTCTAATCACTCACACAACTTCTCAAATGATTTATTACTTGTTGAGAAAACGTTAGACTGATTGGACAGAAATTATCACATGGCAAACAAAAAGTTGATACGACATAATTAAATCGTTAAAATCGTTTACGTAACAAAACTGCAATAGCCAAATACACATTTAGATTACTTTAAAAAAAAAGTTTCTCCAATTTTGAAAAAACTCAAGTTTCTATTTTTTAAAACAAATTAAATGCGTGTTTGACTATGCAATTTAGTTATATGGACAATTTTAATGATTTAATTCTACTAAATCAGTTTTCAGTTCATCACTATTTTAAAATTTGAGTAAGCAACTGGATACATTTTCAAATTCAACGAACAAATAGTAACCTCAAATTAATTCCATCGTTATTTATTAAATTTACCCTTAGTTGGCGGCTGTGGCTATTTGCACGGCTGCGCCGCTCAGCCCGTTTCTAACCGCCTATGTAACTCCGCCGGATATTGACACGCTTAAACTCACTTTTGCACGGTCCCATATAAATCCCATTCCTTAAATCCACAAATGTAGATTTTAAAAGTTCAACCAACAAATAATTTTTTTTTCTTTCACAAATTCCTATAAATAGTCGTATGTTATAGTTCTCGAAATACTCTCGTTGTAGCCAAAGGAAATTGGGAAAAGCAAAATCCATGGCTGACCCTTCTGAGGATTTAGACCAACTTCTTGACAGTAAGAATACCCTTTTTTTCCCCCTTGAATCCTATGTATACATACATATATATTGATTTAAACAAGCACACAAAGTGAATTTTATGTCTTTGAACGTCTTGCAGGCGCTTTGGATGATTTTCAGAACCTCAATCTCACTTCTTCTGCTCGAAGGTCCAACTTCTCTCTGGTTCTATCTAATTATGTATGTGCTGCTAGAATAGATTGTTTTGAATCTTTTGTGATTGTTTTAAGGAATGATTGAAAAGGGTTGTTTTTCTTCTCTCTCTCTCTCTCTCACACACACACACACACACATTTTTGGCTTTATAGAGGTCTGTGTTATATATATAAGTGTGTTTGTATTGTTAGAAAAGATTGCTTGAGGGTTTAGTTTTTGAATTTTAGCAATGACTGAAAGGGTTGTTTTTTCTTGTGTTTCTCTCCCTGTTTCTTTCATTTTTGGGTTTATAGAGGTGTGAGTAATGAAAATATTGATGATGGTAAGGGAGGGCAGAAGCAAGATAGTTCATCTTCACTGCCAATTGGGGGTGTTCAAGGATTGGGTATGGGGTTGCCTGATTTGAAGGGTAAGAAAAAGGGGAAACAAAAGGTTGCAAAGGGGGAGTCCCATGTTTCTGAGGCTCTTGATAAGCTAAGAGAACAAACTAGGGAAGCTGTCAAAGGTTTAGAATCAGTGACAGGTTCGAAACTTCCACCTGGTGGAGAAAATTTCGGGAGTGATGCAATGATGGAGGACTGGGTTAAGCAGTTTGAGGAGCTTGCTGGCTCTCAGGTTGGTCTTCTTGCTTTATTTTCTTGAATTTGTGTTTTTGGTTTAATTATATAATTCAATTAAGTGGGAGTGAACTAGATATAAATTGTTCATTCTTTTGAAAGGAAAGAACAGTTATTTTTAGTTCTAATTTGATGTGTTGTAATTCTGAGGTTAATGTAGTTAGTACCCTTGTTGGCTAGTCTATTATGTGGAAGTTTTCTTGTTCCTAAATGGATAAAGAATGTGGATGATCTTTGGCTATTATTGCTTTTGTGCATATACAGATACTCTGTTGGCAAATTAGAATGCCAAAATTTTATATCTTGTATGTGATCTATGTAAACCTAGAAGAGGAAAATGTACATCAGTTGATGCCTTAGCAACAACATAATCTGTGCCTAACCAGTAATAGTTTCATTGTTAAAATTGTCTAATAGCCTAAGGAAGATTCTGACATAGCCATCCTTGAAGACTTTATTGGTGCATTAGAATCTTCCTCTCATAATTATCTAGGCTGTATTTGGTACATAAGGAAGTTGGGTAGATCCGGAGCATGTTTGGGTGGGCTTATATAAGCTGGTCAAACATGCTTATAAGCCCAAAAAACACCCAAATATGTTGCACTTAAAAAAAGGTGGCTTATTTTTAATCCAAAAGGAGGCAAAAAAATAAGCGTGCATGAGGATACTTATTTGGCTTATTTTCATGTTTGAGCAAGACATTGCCATTTTACCCTTGCCTTTTTAAAAATTCAACAATTTCACCTTATCCTCGTAATGATTAAAAATAAGGGTATTTTGGTAACTGGTCATATTGATTTTGCTTAAAAGTAAGTGCACCCCCAAACATAAATCTACTTAATTGCTTATTATACTTATAAGCTCAACTTTACCAAACATGCATACTTTACTTTTTTTTTCTTTTTTTCTTTTTTTAAGCCCACCCAAACATGATCACGGAAGGAAGGGGGGGGGGGGGGGGGGAAAGGGGGAAATGGAAGGAAATTGACCCTATTGTTTGTTTGGAGGGAAACTTGGAGGAGATGAATAGAGAGATGTAGGGTGTGGGTGTTCTGTTACTTCACTTTTTGTAAATAGTCCCTTATCTTAAGTGTGAACAGATCTTTGATATAAAAGTTGTTAAAAAATTTATCCCAAGAGTAATCAGATCTTTGATAAAAAATTGTTAGAAAAATATGTACATAATCTTTTATATGGAATTGGGATATAAAAAGCAAAATTTTTCAAAAGACGGGAGTGGCTAATGGTAGTGGCCATAGTTGGCCACAAGTAAGGTTTATAGAATTCTAATGTATAGGTTCACAACTGGTGTTTCAAAATGAAGTATGACTATGAAAGTGGGAAACATTTGTTGATCTACCTGCAATTTCGATGAAGCTACTACCTAAATTTATGAGCTGATTTTAGCATGTTGAGACTCTACACGAGGAATATATTTCCTTTCAGTTAATACTTCTTCCTCAAGCACCAAATATTTCATAATCCAATTGATTCTATTATTTGTATTATATTTCTGTTGTTGCTTTTACAACTACGGCTTCCATTTGGATTGCAAGAATACAAAGTTAAAGGTCTGTTCCTTTCAGGACCCTTAGCAGAATTACTGCTCTTTCTCCATGCCTATGGCTTTCTCGTTTCTCAGCACCCCAATGAACATTGTTGCCAACTTCTCACACGTCTACAGAAATGCCACCTCGTGTCTCTTATTGGTCTATCACCACTAAATTCTCCACTTCTAAAAAATTTGCAAGTCCAAACCACAAATTTCCGAGGACTTGGTGATTAACTGCTTCAAATGTATGTTCAGTTAATTTCTTTTCCGTTGATGCTTTCACTGTGTTCTCTTTTTTCGATAATATCATTTCCGTTGATGCTTTCACTGTGTTCTGTTTTTTCGTTCTCTCTCATCACATGTGTATGGATAGAGAGGAATAGACATATGACCAAGTACAGCCTTTGCTTGGCTAAGAATGTTTGTTGAACGCACTTCACGGGGCATCAAGATGTAAAAATTTATTGTTCACCCTTAATAATGATCACACCACCTGAAGTCAGTTTTCTCTATCATCTTGTTTATTGAGGCATCATGTTCCCTACTTATACACCAAGAAATAAGCTGTTATGTGCATTTTTAGTGGCTATTCTTGTAAACAAGATCTTCGAAACTGGAAGAATATGATAGGCAAGCTAACAAGAGGCACTTGAGGGAAAAAAACAAGCTTTATTCCAATTCACTCACACACGAGCCAATCTAACAAGCAAGACTGTAAGAGAATTGTATAGTGTGACGGTTTCAGTCTTGCAGTAATGATGAAAACAAAGGCAAATGTTGAAGTAAGTTGCCAGACTGGAATTTATTTCATGGATTGAAGTTAGTTCTTCGAATTTTTTGGTTTTCAAGGATAGAAGTTGCACAAGCATGCATAGAAGCATTTTTGTTTACCTTTGGCTATACTTTTTTAAGTAATTTGTGGTGGTTAATTTTCCAGCTTGTTACTTAAACCGCATTGGCAATGTCAAAATTGAGAGTTGCTCAACCTTTTGCTCCCTTGTCAATGCATATGCAGAATTGCAAGCTTATGTATAATATTATTCTTTGGCATAAAGTGGTAAAATATATATAGTATTATTCTGTAGTTTTGGCTGCCAGATATGTTCTTCTGTCAGTAATGGAACAATCTGCAGAAATTCTTAAGTTTTCCCTGTCTCTCTCTCTTTCCAACTAGAAAATGTCTTTTTAGTAATAACACCTTGTAATGTAGACGAATATACACAGTGATGCCGTGAATGAAGAAAATAGTACACATTAAAAGAGTGAGCAGTAATCTAATGAAGTTAACTTATTTAAGGAAAGGAAATCACTGAGTCTAATGCAATACCTAATCTTTATACCCTGGCTTAGCAAAGCAGACTTGGGTCTATGGTTCCCTTGAATGTTTCAACCCGAAGCAAAATATTTGCTAAAAATTGCCATTGGATTGGAGTTGTGTTTCTTAAAGTGGTAGTGAAAAAGACTTCTCTTTTGTTAGATTATTATATGGACTATTTATTTTCTATCTTTTTTGGTCTTTTAGACTTGCTCTTGATTTATGTTTTGTTCTGGATAAAAACTCAGCCCTTGATTTATCCTGCTCACCATTGACTCGTGTTCTTGGCTAATGTTGCCTGTACTGAGATCACCATTGACTCGTGTTCTTGGCTAATGTTGCCTGTACTGAGATCATTGTTATTGTTGACACGCCATTGGTAATAAAAAAGTAACTTATCCAAATATGTTTGGAAACAAAATTTACTTTGAAGTAAGTTTAAGTTACTTTAAAGCTTAGTCAAACATGCTCACCGTGTCCCTATAAATGACATCACAACTTACAATTATCTTGATGGAAATGAGTATCCATTGCTTTTGTCTGATTTGCAGGATATGGAGTCAATTGTGGAGACCATGATGCAACAGCTTCTGTCGAAGGAAATTCTTCACGAACCTATGAAAGAAATTGGAGAAAGATATCCCAAATGGTTGGAAGACAATAAAGCGAGCCTTACCAATGAAGAACATGCACGTTATTTCCACCAGTATGAGCTTATAAAAGATCTAAATCAAGTTTATGATACTGAGCCAGATAACTTCAACAAGATTGTTGAGCTCATGCAGAAAATGCAAGAGTGTGGTCAACCACCGAACGATATCGTGCAAGAGCTTGCTCCAGGTTTTGATCTATCAAATCTTGGACAATTGTAAGTGCAATACATGATTACTTTGTGCAGTTTAAACGTTATTCTTTAAAATGTGATAATGATATGCGAGCCACATCAGATTTGTTATTAAAACCTAGATCCCATAATTGTTGTAGAGGTGTAAACTAGCCCGTGCCATCCCAACAACGACCGGTTTTGGGTAGGCCCTTTCCAGACCACCCTTGCGTCGGCATGTCATGCCGTGTTGTGCCTGGGCCGTGTCAAATCCGAGCTCAACTCTAGTGGCGGGCCAGCCCTAGTCACGTCCTGGACCGGGCCACGACACAGATTTACACCCTCTTAATTTGTTGCAACCTTGTCAGTACTTAAATATTAGCAGATGGCAGACGATGAGGATAAGGTTACATTGGGTAGCTGAATTGCAATTATGCATCAGAGGGTTTCTTTTAGTCGTCCAAATTATGCATATGTTGTAGTTATTGAGGTCTAGTTTGGCGCCGAGATGAGATTCTGTTGGTGAACGATGTTATCTTGGAAGTAATTGTAGTACCTAACGCCACAAGCCTTTTATTTGTCTTTTGGGGTGGGTGGTTGAGCAGGGGCATGCTAAGAAACAAAAATTTACCTAGTCTGAATAGGACTAAAGTGAGATTATTGCTTTTGAGTAGGAGATAACTTGGTGACATTTTCGTCAATTTAGTTGGGACCTTAGTAACATTATTGTCAATTTACATGGGCTTAGAAGATGTGTGACTTTCGATGATAAATAGTGACTGTAACATTTGGTAGACCATTATGTTAGCCTTTTTTTGCTTAAAGAGCACCATTGGTTATCATCCACTATTGTTTTCTCGATTCCACTGACCATTCGATGACGTATTATTTTCTGTTCTTGTAGGTCTCCGGAAATGTTGGAGTCTCAACAGAATTGTAGCATTATGTAAGAATGATGCGACTATTTTTCATTGGTCCCTTTTGCACGTCGTCGAGAGGTTGTGTATGCAAATTGCTGTGGCTTCTGGTGCCAAAAAACAGACGACGACATTTGTGTGCCAAAATAGAACATTTGCTGCTGTTTTGAGATTGAATTTACTTTGAAAGAAATGTAATCTTGGTTAAGTTGATGGGATGCCACATTCGGCGTCGCATATTTTAAATAATCTCGACAATTTTAGGAGAAAAACAGGGTAATTCAGCAAAATAGTAATTGGAATTTCGTCATCTGTTTCTCTCCATGTTTTTTTTTTGGTATTAGATTTCTTAGCATGTTTTGGTGTGTTTAAAGAATAATTTTATTTATCATAACTGGTGATAATTATCAATTTATGTGGCAATACATGATAGATTCAATAAAATGAATTTTATATTTTACATTTTATTGAGTATTATTTAATACTAATATCTATCACTTAACTGTTCTTAAACTGCAGTTATATTCTTTGACCGAATCTGTTTATGATATATTTGGTACATCAAAATAAATTATATTAGTAAGTGAAAATGGAATATCCAACCAATTTTTGAACCATATCAAGTAAAATGTAAACCTATTTGTAATCCGTATTACTACTTGGACATTTTGTATGAAGATCAATTGGGAAAAAAATTGTAATGCAACTATTGCAATCTTGTTCGCTTCTTTTGAATTCGATAGTATCATGAGAACAACTAGGTGTCTTATTTTGTAAGAAATTTAGAAAAATTGAAGCCTCCAAACTAGGGTTCTTGTAGCGAATAGATTCTCAACTTTTATATTCACGAAAAAAAAAAAAAAAAAGTTACACCATCGCATATCCCTTCTCCTCCAAGCCTCCACCCCCGGCTACCCCATCCCCACCACCTCGTCTGTCAATTTCCCATGTCAACCCTCCCTACCTTTCTGCTCCCACTCTATTTCTCTCCATTTTTTGCCACCCTATGTCAGATGGCACTTTGGGGTGGTTGGGCAAGAAGGTGGAAGGCAAGGAATTTCTTTTATTTATTTAGTTTCAATTGAAAATAAATGTATACTCATCTTTTTCGATTAAATATTGACATTTTAATAGTAACACAAATTAATATAGTCTACTGAGAACCTGTGCTACAAAGTATAAAGATTGGCACTTAAAATTCAAAAGAAATTGGAGACTATTTTGCACAAACTTGACAAGTTCAGTTCCTCTACTGCAATTATTTCAAAAAAATTTCTATTACTCAATTTTTGAACATATGGCAAGCAAGCTATTGAGAAAATTGGTTCGATAATTAGTAATTACTACATAATTTCTAAGATATGGTGCCAATTTGTTGGCATCAAGATTTAAAAACTCTCTTAGCATATGCAATCTCCTAAAATGTTTCGGAATGTCACTCAATATGGGACATGTTAAATAAGTTCCATTTCACGACGTGGTATTAACGCATTTGTAATTTGGTTACCCAACATGTAAACACGTTTGTTAATAGTTACTCAATTGTTTTTGTTTATTTTTAACTTTTTAAAATTTATTACTCACCCTAAAATTCTCCGTTGCATAAAATTAACACAACACATATATAACGTTTACAATAAAAAAATAATTTGACAACATTCCAACAATAAATATAAAATAAATTAACTCGTGGCATACCCCATATTAATAAATTTAGAAATCAAACCTTAACAAAACCCTAAATTCCAAAATTCATTTCATTCGAACTTCTTTTCAAGCACCATCAACCATTGATTTAATGTTAAAATATTGTAAAATCATCTTTCCATAGTAAAGTGATAACGAATAAAGATAAAGCAAATTTTAATATTTTCAAAAAAATAAAATAAAAAAGAGATTAAAATATTATATTGTATAACATGTTGTTTTTAAAGTGCTAACGAAGAAACAAGATGTAAACTATCTTCGTCATGGTCCAAGAATCGTGCATTCATGGCACGAGTTATCCTGTCATGAACTAGGCGAAGAGCTCGATCGAACCTTGCACCAATGGCATCAGAATTGAAGGTTATCTCACCCATCTGAAAGAAGAAAAGCCTCGAGTCATGTATCATATCAGTGCATAATTGTCGTAGGGGTCTGAGACTGAAGGAAACTTTGAGCAAGAACGGCCATAGCAAGGTGGCCACCACCGGAGTCAGGATGCCGTGAGAGGTGGCTGTAAGGCTGAGCTTTGCTAGCACCACCATTTGCAACACCATGTTGTGTACCAGGAAGACACAGAAATGGGATCTATATTGAAGTAACATGTGTCTGTGTATGTGTAGAGAGAGGGAGGATATATTTGTCTTTTGAAGCCAATGGCATCTGTCGGGACATTTTTTAAAATCCTAGTATTAAAATAGGATTTTCCAAAAATGTTTTCAATACGTGCATGTTTGACTAAGCAAAAATAATTCACTTAAAATTAAGTAGGGGCCAAACTAGATTTGTTTTTTAAGATAAAATTTATCTACCGTAACGAATAATCATGATGATTATATATTTTTAATGAATTACAAGAATGAGTACCGAACGCTTTTTTAGAGAGAGAGTTGTTCTATCGAATGTCGTTTATGTCTCAAAAAGAATGTGAGGTGTTTACGAAGAATACCATATATTTATAGATCGTGTGTCCTTCAGTTGACATCTAACTATATTGAACTGTGGAACCTCAACCAACTACCCAGCAATGATATCTTGTGGAACTTCGACCAGCAAAAAAAAAAAATATTTACTTCGATTACAACAATTCTCAATTGAGAAAATAGATCAGACTTGCACGACATGATTAAGAAATTGCATTGTGTATTAATTGTCTTATTTAATTTTGTATATCAAATATGTTCAAAAGAAATTAAGAACTTGTTTGATAGAGTTTTTGAGCAAACTTCGATAACAAAATTGATGAAATGTATAATTGCAAAATTAATAAAAATTATGAATTTTATAAAATGTATAATTAAAATTAATTATCAATTTTTAGTGTCACATTCATAACAAATTAAAATCTAAACCAAACAAACACTAAAAAACTACTTTTTCAATCAATTCTTAAACCTTATCAAGTAAAATCTAAACTTGTTTGTAATTCATATATAATAATATATAATAATATCTTATCATAATGACTTGGACTCTTTGTACATGAAGACAAATTGGTGGCCTAGTGTTTTGAAGTAGGAAATTTCCCTGAATCTTCATTTGAAAATTTTCTTAGATTTTTGTGAGATAACTGTGGAAGAATTGACAGGAAGTCGAAATTATGGGCCACACTTTCTGAAAGTGTTGTAATTGTTTACATGGTATTAATGTTGGACATGTATATGTACACTAACGTGTTACATCGAGGGAAGTGTTTATTTGCTATTGTTTAAATTATAATTTTAGTTGATTAAATTAGTCAGATATATAATTTTTTTTCAAATATTTAATAGAATTCATTATTTACTATTTACATATTATCCATATATATTTCATATAACTCACAATTTATAAGTATTTTAAAAAAAAAAATTTTAACACCACCAAACACAATTTAAATATCATCTTGTTGAAATAGACCAGATCTGTTGGTCGGTCGATCAAAAAAATTAAAAATCATATCAAAAAATGGTAAAAATAAAAAATTTACCAATTTTAAAATGACTACCAACTCTATTAGTTCACTCTTAAACTTATTTGTTCAACCAACAAAAACGGCTTATTTATACAAAATCATCTAATTTCACCTGTGAAAGTTTTTATTTATTTAATTCTTTAACTATTGATTTGATATCGATCCTACATTTTTACCCGTAAAACTCTTTTCCTTTCTTGAATTGATGTCTGATCTAGTTGTCAAAACATTGGGTAAAAATTGAAAGATTAAATTTTTAGATAAAAAATTAAAATGGTATTAGAGAAGATATATATCGTGAATTCAAGTTTCGGTGTAAATTTATATATGAAAAAATTCACATTTTAGCTATGAAGAAAAAAACAAATCCTGATAAAGTAGAATATGTTTTTGTTTGGGATAGCTTAAAAATTTGAGGTTAAAATCAACGATTAATTTTAACTACATATTTCATCAATTTTTCAAAATCTATTAAATTTTTTTTATTAAAAACTTTGTCAAATAGACAGTATATAACTACATCTTGTCTAATTTCCAAAATTCATTTGGAGCTTATTCGTTACCTATTTTTTTGGTAAAAAATAGATTTTTTTTGGCTATCATTTTGGACATATCAAACCAAATAGTGGTTGAAATGATCAAATTGTTCTTTATTTGAAAAATGTAACAATTTTGATAAAGGGTAATTTGATCATTTCAGCACTATTTAATTTGAAAAGTCTAAAATAGTGCCTGAAATAGACATTTTTTTTGCCAAAAAAAAGCTGTTAATTAGGATCAAACGGGCTGCACACATCGACACCTAAGCCCAACCCAACACGAGCATTACATATCAGGTCTGGACAATACTAAAGACTTGCCGGGCTGACCCGAATCTTGACGGCTCGACGGAGAATACCTTTTTAAGAAATTCGAAATTCTCAGTAAAATCTTACTTCCTTCTATTTTCTTGCTAAACCCTAAACCCCAAGTCGATTTGAGCAATGAAATTTGCAGATGATAAAAATGGAGTACCCAACAACAGAGAACTGTATGCTTTACTTCATATATCACCAGAAGCCACTGATGAAGAAATCAGAAAGGCTTATCGTCAGTGGGCCCAAATTTATCACCCTGATAAATACCAAGCTCCTCAGGTACCATTCTTTTACTCTTGTTTCTAATTTTAATTTCTTCCCTGTTTAATTCTCTTTCTCAATGTTAAATATGCGTAGACGTTTTTTTGTCATGTTTTATCGACTGTTAGGAATTGGGTTTCAGTATTTCTGTGTATGGTGTTTCAGGAAATTGAATTCAGTTAATTGTTTGGACTATTTTTTATAGCATAGAGCGTTTTATTTTATTTTTGTCTTGTTTATCATTCCTTTATACGGAAGGGAAATGCACTGATGCAAGTGGAGGAGAACGAAAAGAATTATAAGAATCTGATAGTAACGAGGAGGATGATAGAAGAATTAAATATGTTAAAGATGCTAATAGTAGTAATGATATATCATATATGAGACATGTTGTTTCTATTTCCATAAGTAGGTTAAAATTTTGTTATGTAATCATTAATTTGAGAACTTATAATTTATTATTTTATTTGATTTATTTTTAGTTTTTTTATTAATTTGAGAACTTATAATTTATTATTTTATTTTATTTATTTTTAGTTTGTTTGCAAGTTAGACTATTAATTTTATCTTATTATTGATTTTCAAAACGTATTATGATTTATTATGAGCATTTTTTTATATTTTTTTGAATTTTTAATTGCTTACTCCTTCACTCACAGAGTTATAGTAAAATGCCTCGGTACTTAATTGAGCCTTTTTAGATGTACATTAACTAAAATTACAATATATCTTTCATGGAAGTAAGCATGTTTACTAGAACTTACATGTCGGTATACATAATTTTCTAGTAACACATAACTCTGTGCAAATTGTTGAACCAAAATGTAATTGTCGACTATTTCATCCACCTTAACCATGTGTGGATGCATTGTTTAAAAAAACCGAGGCTTCAGAGCGAGGCGATCATCATACGCCTCAAGGCATTGGTTGTAAAGCAAATTTTGGAGGCGCATGCCTCAATTGAGTGAGGCACATGCCTCAAGGCTTGTGAGACGTGCACTTCTTAATTCTCGATACTTGTTTACTTTGTTTTAAGTGTTGCCTACAAAACATTAAAAATTATGATTGACCCACTATAGGAATAATCCATCATCCCACTAACTATTACTAAAACATTAAAAAATTGTACATATTTTCTGATTAACCCACCTTAAAAATTAGCTATTAGTAAAACATTAAAATATTGTGTTTCTAATAGACCTACTTTCAGAATAGTCTATTGTCCCATCAACTAAAGTAATTATAGATTTTTTTTAGTTCGCACGTTTAAATTGTTCTATTATAAATTTTGAAGATTGTTTATGATTTATTATGTGCTTATTTTGTATTTTATTAATATTTTGACATTTTTTTGGTTTACGATAAAGCTTATAACTTAAAATGTCTTGAGACTGGTGATGGCAACGTGGCGGATTCTCGATACTTGTTTACTTTGTTAAATTTTTCAATCATACTATTAGCCATAAGTTGAATTATCTCATAAGGAGATTCAAGCCACCCTTGTAAAGAAAACTTGATTTCACATACATTTAAAAAAAAAATTATTAACAGTTAAATATTTAGTCTCAGAAAACAATTCAGTCACCTAAAAAAAAAATTCTAACCTATCGCATATTTCTTTCGCTAAATTTCAATTCTCATCACTAGGTAGACATTTATACATTGCCTCTCTTTGCTTTAAACGAGAAAAAATATTCCTATACCGTATTGCAGTTCGAAACATCAAGTATGTTGAATTTTACTTAGTGTTACAGTTAAACACCAATTTTTTTTCACAACTTATATTTGATTGACGTACAAATTGATCAAATTTTTTAGATATCTTAGGTGTAGCTGTCCAATGGTTGGAGGTCGTTCAAGAAGCTCCTAAACCTAATATAATCAACTATAGACAGTGGATACTTCGGTAAAATGACTACTTTTCCAAGACTCATCCTACATTTATCTTAATCAAAATGATATGTATTCATCTTAACTCTACCAAAATTCTCCTTTTTCAAATTCAATAAGTCCTGCTTAGAATTACTATTCTTTTGTACTTTAATAAAATGACATCTCTTTAGATGGTTATGTAAATAGATTATACTTTTACTAGTATCACCAACTAATTTAGTTTTGCAATGATTGCATATCGTCTTTCAAATTTCTCCGATTTGTTGTCTAGTAAAGTCTTTTCATACTTTCGAATATAATTTGTTCTTCTTACCACAAGGTTGCACACTCTTATGCTTCTCGTTACTTATGTCAATTGAATTTTGATCTACATCTTGTGAAGGATTACTAATCATTGCATTTGCATCAGACATCTTAGCAGTACTATCGTCTAGTAGTACTTGTCTCGTACTACCAATGCTTGGTACTGATGTAGGAGTAGGACGTGATTTCGACATCTATAAATATTAAGAAAAATATCATATAGAAAAATTAGTGTTTCAGCTACAAAGGGCGGTTGTTAAAAAATTATTTTCTTATTGCATTTTGACAAATAAGTTTATTGTTTGTCATAAATTAAACTTTAAATTCCATGTTATTAGCTCTTGGAGTTGCAAGCAAATTCTCATTGAAAAACCATTATCATATTTGAAGTTTGTGTAAGAGCCTAACGGAAGATACAAGCTGTGCTAAATTGGGCACGAGGCATTTTGCTTCTTTGATGGTATTCAGTTCACAACATACAAGATCAACTACAATTCTAGGAAATAAAAATCAGCTAAACAAGATATGTTACTCAGCCATTATTTACACTAGGTCACTCTTTCTTTCTTAGCTTTTTCTTTAGACTTTGACAGCTTGAAATTAAAGTCTGCCACTGTGTATTATTTAAGTACATAATAAAGTACATTACAGTTGGTCTACATAGCCTCTTCTATCAAAGAGAATAAAGGTTAACAATATTATGAAAATTTTTAATGCACTCAACCATCACATAAACCCGGTATTCAAGGTAACAATTTACTTCACAAGTTGTGTTTGGGCACATTAGTTAGGGCCCTAAATTACAATTAAAGAAACAATTGAAACTTGAATAGAACTTGGTTTACCTAATTCTAGTTCCGAGGTGAGAACTCTATGCCTCCAGACTTGGCATCACTAAGTCTCCTTAAAAGATAAATAGGTTTTCAAAATTTGGAAATGTTTTCTTCATATATTATCAAATTGCTTCAACCCTTTTCATAAATAGGTTTCCAAAACCTGTGTACTTTCTACTCCAGATAAGCATAAAAAATAGTTTTTATGAATAAAATCTTCATCGAAGTGCCAGCCTAAATTTGCCTAAATTTTCTCCAAAAATCTGTTGCCAAAAAATATACCACATTCAATCATCGTGTCAAAATTCACATTCAATTCTCCCGTCAAAATCTACAGCAAACAACTTTTTTACAACTAATTTTCTAAAAAAGAAAAAACAAGTTTCTTACGAGGGTTCTTTTTCTTTTTCTTTTATCCTTTCTCGAATGTTCTTCTTCGATTGGTGGTGGTAGACAGCTGTTTTCTAGGTGGTAGGCGACTGTTTTTTAGGTGGGCGGCTGTTTCTTTGGGACAAATAGTGACCGAGGCAGCGAAAGTCTGGAATTAGGTTTCTTGAAGTGGAATAGAAAACCAATATTAGGTATAGGAATTAGGAAATTTTAATTGCAATTTCAGCCCTTGTCCCAAATATTAGATTTTTAGATTATTTAATCCCTATATTTTTTTATCTGTCCTGATTTGCAGAATGGAAATTTTTTGCTCCACTCAGATCGGGTATCCATCGGTTTTGGAGCGAATCGGATATTTTTACTATCACTACTTGAGACTTACGTCTCGCGTCACAGAGAAAAAATGCCTCAGCACCCCTTTTTAAATATTGTGTGGACGTACATGCTTGAACCAACTTTGCACTTTGTTACGACTCTCTCTCTAAAATTCAGAAACACTTATCAGAATACATCTCAATATAGATGAGCTGAGACTCGAGATATTATTTAAGCTACAGCCAGGCACTAGCAGAGGCCATTATATCAACAATTCACCTAGACATGGTTGGATTTTTGGACACATTCATATATTTTGCATGATTAATTGGAGAAGTCTAGCCTCTGAAGTATTACTGTCTCAAAGATCTGTGCTTATCATAGCATATGAAAGAAGCAATCTCCTTTTCCCCTTGGCAGCACGATGCTGAAAGTATTGGAACCAAAATAATTTACAAGTTCCAACAGAATTCCTCATCCATATGTTGAATGCAAAAGCATTCTAAAGTAGAACTACAAGGACGCAAACGCTCTCAATTGTATCTCAACAAGTGATATTCGATTCTATTTAAAAAATCAATTCATAGAGATAGCGGTACCAGAACTTGGCCTACCTTATATAGGCGTTACGAGTTCCCTAATTTCAAGTAAAGTTATATGGATAAACTGCAATTTCATACAAAGTAGAAACTATCATTCAATGCATTAATTAAAATAATAATCTTATTATTTCCATCCCATTGTTCACCAAAAGTAATAGAGAGGAAAGAAATAGGGGCTTGTTTCAGTCAAGGATGTTGACTAATTTGATCTTCCCAGATCTGCTATTGAAATTGAACGATTGGTTGACAGTTGTACATTAACCCGACTATATGAGGATATCATGTACATTTTTTCAATAAAGAGTGTTATCAAGATAGTTTGCAGTGGTTAACAAGTCACGTCGAAGTTCTGAAGCCATTCTTGGATCTAATTCTGTAAATGATTACTGGTCAGAAATTTGACACAAGCATGCCAGTGGTGGATCTTCAAAGCCTTATGACATAAAACAATAGAGCTCAGGATCAAATCCCATGCCCCTAAAAGGACGGAGTTCATTGGGAGAATAGGTAGGCCTTGTCAGTGGCACATCATCAGGAATGGATTCAACAGATTCCCCTTGCCTTTTGGACTCACTGGGTGAGTGGAAGACATTGAGAAGGGCTTCACATCCCTTTCAGGGCTTTGAGGTTTTGAACTTGGTTTTGTTGCTCCATCTCTCAGTTTGCTGCCTTCTTTGCACTAACCTGGTCCTACATAAGCAATTTTTAGGAAGTAGACAAAGTCTTCCCTTCGGAAAACCCAACTATGAATAGCTTTAGCATCTTTTGAGTTGAAAAAGGTCTTCATAGAGCTAAGGGGATTGTTTGGAACCCTACTAGCATAATGGAATCATTTTACTGGGCTGGCTTCTATGCCAACACAAGTAGTTTAACTCATCACTACCTCGTAAGTAATAATTGAAGTTTTCTGGTCCCCTTCTCTTCTTCCTTATTCTAGAAATAGTTGACTGAACAGTAATCCATATGCATTATCTCAATCTCATAAATTTTCTTTAGCATTTGCAACTGCTAAATCACCATAACTCAATGCACTTATTGATTTAAATGAACACACCAAGCTACTCAACCTTGTTCATCTAATTGTATCACAATTGGATTCTGTTAAACCTGATTGTAGTAGATTAATTAGCATTTTGTTCAATTGCATTTGGCTCTGTTCTTGTTCACATCATTAAGTAGTTTTCTCAGTCGTGACTTTCACCATTGATTATGCGTTCATCAATATGCTCAAGCAAGAATTTTCTGCTCCTATCACTGTAGATTAATTATGCAATGATCACTATGCTCAGGCAAGATTTTTTCTGCCCCCATTTCCTGTGTTGGCACGCTAGGGTTGGGTTTATGGTTATTGGATTGCATCTGAATGCAGATGTTACTGTCTTCGGAACTTTCATGTTTTGATCCTTGGTATCCTTTTCTTTTCTTCTTTCTTGTTTCTTTGGTGTGGTCCCTGATTGGGGTGGGGTCAAAGTAGTTGAAGACATTGTTGGCTTTTGTTATTATTTTAACTTGTTGACATTGTGTTCATCACTTTTTTCAGATGAAGGAAATAGCTACGGAGAACTTCCAACGAATATGTGAAGCTTATGAAATTTTATGTGATGAAAATAAGAGGCAAATATATGATATATATGGTATGGAAGGATTAACATCTGGTTTGGAGCTTGGTCCCAAACTGAATAAAGTTGAAGAGATCAAGGAAGAACTCGAGAGATTGCGGCGTCAGAAGGAGCAAGAAAAGGTCTTAGCACATGTCCAACCTTCTGGTTCGATTCTGGCAAATTTATCATTGCCACAGTTTTTAGAGGGTGATGGCATTATGAGAGGGTACAACTATATTATTTTGCCTTGTTTATTCCTTTTATTCCCTCAGTTGGAATAAGGTGATATTTGGTACTAGGTGGCATTGGCTTTTATAAAAGTCTACTGTGCATCAAGTGAATGTTATGCATTAATGATCGTGGTACTTTATGAAGCCAAGAAATGTCTTCTCATCATCGAAGTGTTTATGCCTTCTCTGTCTCAAAGACCAAATCAATGTCTAAATTGGGCAACCCTAAATGCTGATTGTGGTTTGTTATCTTTCAGACACACACCCACTTTAAATGTCATTGTTTGCTTTTGCGGCCGACTGAAAGTATTATGGATCTATATCAGATATCAATTTATTTATTTGCTTTTTAAAATCCTACAAGGTACCAAATACTTCCATTTCCTGTGAAAATTATGAATATGTAAATATTCTTTAAAACTAAAAGAAATTAATGAAATGACGTGCCGCGTAAAGTGTGGTTGAACACAGAAGTAAAATTATGACAACCAGTCCAGGATTTGAAAATTATTTCATTCATATTTTACTATTTTGGTTGAAATGCCTTATGTTGATTAAACATACTTTGGGATAAGAGCCAATATATCTTGTGCTCATTTTTCTTCTAATGCTTTTTTGTATGAATGTCAGGATGGCTATGGCCAGTGAAGTTCATTCTAAAATATCCAAACACAATGCTATTTCTTTGGGCGGGAATTTGGCCGTTAATGGGAATTCTGGTGGTGGTGCTGCATCGGTGGTCCTTAGGCATCAGATATCTTCAGATTCTTCTGTAGAATTTATGGGTTCTCTTGGATTGCGAGCACTAATCGGAGTTCAAACTTCTCGGTAGGGCGATGGTTGCCCCTACTGTTGAGATTGTTTTCTCATATTTAACCCAGATGTCTTGAGTGACTTGTTGTTGACTTTTTATTTCAGCCAATTGTCTCTTCACTCTACTGCAACGATGGGTGTTGCAATGTCTTTAAGAGATGGTTCAATTAATCTTTCTAATACCTGGTCTCGTCAACTCTCTGAGACAACAAATGGAAATGTAAGCTCTTTCTCTGTGGCACCGGATGGTTCCTGCACACATGATATTACCAGGAATACGCGAGTATGACTAATCTTGGATTAGTTTCTACATACCTAGGCTTTCATGAGCCTGTTTATCAACTAGATGCATGATGTGAAATTTGTACAGTCGGCTTCTAATTATTCTCTACCAATGTTGATGGATCAAGTTGAAGTATATGGATAATCATATTTTGCAGCTTGTCTGAAATGTTTTAAGCTATATATTGACTCTCTCTTTTTGCAATTAATAATTCATTACTGCATTTTCCACCTTCCAGATAGAACTTATTTTAGGTCCAGAGTCATCTATAGGTGTTGGATGGCAAAAGAAAGAGCAGAAAAATGCTGCTTCTGGAGAGATTAAGGTAGCACTTCGTTTTTTCTTGTATTATACAAACTGTTTTTGCCATTAAATGCAGCTCAGCACATATACTTTGAAAGTACTGATGTTTTTCCTCCTCCTAAGAATGAAAGAAAATAATGCATGCAATTGTCTGTTCATACAAAAAAGTTGAGATATGATGCTTACGATTCTAGAAAATAAAGAGTTGTAACTGTTTTTCATGTATTTTTTCTGTTATTAAGAAGTTAATATGTTGGCCTCGTCAATGCTGGCATAAAATAATGCATGATTGATCATTTACTAGAGTTCTCAAAAATGTTTCTCTAAACTGAAAATGTATAGTGGTCAATTATTATGCTAGACTACCAAACCAACTCTTGCTGCATGAGTTATCTAATTTCACCCAGGTGACAACGCTAAGTGCTTTTGACACTGCGCTGATTCAAGTGGTAATTTTTGTTGTGGTTCTTCAATTGGCAAAGTAATCCTAACCGGCTAGCCCAAATATAAATTGCAGTAATATATGAACAATTTTATTGCTGTGGGAATTCTTTGACAAACTACTGGAAAATCAGTTTTCCGTGAAAATACTTGTTTGCTCAGTTTTATGTCAAATTAGAAAGAGCCTCAGGGTGCAACTTTAGGAGTTCAGGATCAAGTTTCTTCTTCCTGGCTCATAGCTTTGCAGTAATCTTTACATCGGCCTACCAGGCCTTGAGAGTTTTTGTTCAGGCTGCATGATTTACTAATATTATTTCTAACCTTTCCTTAAATTGAGTGTGAGGAGTGAAAATTCTTTTTTCCGATATCTTTGCCTTCATCAATTCTATATTGCCACGTATCTTATGTGTCCCTTTTGTTCAAAGAAGTCAAAGTTGTTAAGTATTTTTATTCTGCTTCTTGGAGAAACAAGCATGATTTTGAGTAGGATCTATGGTACCAGAGCTTTGTGATTCCCGATGATAGGAGTGAAAATTCTTTTTTCCGATATCTTTGCCTTCATCAATTCTATATTGCCACGTATCTTATGTGTCCCTTTTGTTCAAAGAAGCCAAAGTTGTTAAGTATTTTTATTCTGCTTCTTGGAGAAACAAGCATGATTTTGAGTAGGATCTATGGTACCAGAGCTTTGTGATTCCCGATGATAGGATTTTTCAAAGATTAATACATTACTTTCAAAACTGTATTTAGATGCCATTCTTGCTTCCTTTATATGAAATAAAGGACATCATATCTACTTGGGGAATGAATAGTAAAGTTTCTGCAAAATTTCTGGAAATGTCAATGGAATACCATGTTTGTCATGCCAAAGTTTCTGGTTGGATTTTTTCACTAGCTGGAAATGGTCTGGGAGAGATTTATTTATATAGGTACACAAAACCTCAGAAGAACTAACCGAAGGCTGATGATATTTGGGTGATTACGGCCGTGACATAATAGTTATGTTTGAGAACCCATTGTTGGCCCTTGGATAAACTGAGTAATTCAGAACTGTTATGTGGAATGTTAAAGATGGTCATGAGGTTCTATCTTGTCGGTGCATGTAAATTTTCGAGATCCTATTGGCAGGAAAAAGATTTGTCGTTAAAGTCACACTATGTTATAATTCAAGATCCTAGGAACAGGGAACATCTTTCATAGATGCTTACAAATTCTGGATTTATCTAATAAAATGTTATGAAATTTCAGTTCTACAGTCTAAATATGCACGAAGTCTTTCCTCTCCTATGATATTCTGAAGGCTCAATTGGTTTTTTAGATTTAGCATTTTGTGTTGACCTTTCTGCTTACTTATACATCATAGTTTTTGTTTTTCAAATAATTGTTGCATCTGGAAGTTTTTCAAAGAAAGTGAAGATAAAGATTCTTTTTTCATTCTTCCTCTATTGATGCCATCTTACCATTAATATTCTTTATATTGTAGATTGGCACGGGTTCTTTTGGCGCAGTGGGTCATTACACCCACCGCTTTTCCTCAAAATCTCATGGGCGAATTGCAGGCAGAGTTGGAAGGTGTGTCTGTTTACCCTCATGTTATTTTTTAAAACTGTTCAATTGCCTTATTCATAATCACCTAGTTAACTTTGTCTTTGTTTGGTTTTTCTTAAAAAGTTGATAAAATTTTGAGTCAAGGGCAACAATTAATTATAATTTATAATCATACCCACAACTTTTATCAATTTTTCAACCACACATTTTGTCACTTATATCAAAATATGCTAAAAAGCAGTTGTGATGATCGCAAATAACTTACATTGTTTGGCTTAAAAAGTTGATAAAATTTTGAGTCAAGGGCAACAATTAATTATAATTTATAATCAGACCCACAACTTTTATCAATTTTTCAACCACACATTTTGTCACTTATATCAAAATATGCTAAAAGGCATGAATCGCAAATAACTTGCATTGTTGTGATGATCTATAATCTCAGAAATTAATCAGTAATTATCTCAAGTTTTCGTCGTCCTTCACTAAAAACTAAATTATAGCGATTTTTGGACTACTTTATCCGCACCACAATCTACTTGTCACCAAGAATTCTTTCTTGTTCTTGCCCCAGTCGTATAGAGAAATTTCAAAAACTACGAGCATTGCTAAGTCTCTTTTCAGTTGCATCTATTTTTTCAGAAATGATATGAATCATTGATATAAAATGTGAATCTTTAATATCACACGTATAGTTGATTGAATAAGATGTAGGAGTTTGCCTTGAATTATATTTCAAAATCTTCCTATCCCTTTCAGCTCCAGTTTCTTATAATGGGAGATCTAGTTGTAGAAGTCATGAAGGCCTGTTAATTTCCAAACATTTACAACATTGACGGAATACCTGAATATTTGCATGCTATAGTAGAGAAATACAGCCACCCCAACAATCAGTTGTTGGCTTTTGCTCCTGGATGTGCATTCGATTTTTGTTTTCCTTCATATGACATGTGACTGACCAACATTCATGTCACCATTTTGCGGTCAAGATAACTTGTTAGGCTTCATAATAACAACATTATGGTTACTGTTTTTCAAGTACTAAAAATGATTTTTGGAATTTTGGGATTGAAGGAAATCTTTCAACCCTTCCAAAATGTGGCTGAAATCAGTTTTATGCAGTGATACTACATATTTGCCAGATACTTATCTGAAACAGCAAGTTCCCACACAAACACATAATATCGTACTTCTATATGTCTTATAACGTTAAGATTCTTGTTGTGCTTCCACTGTTATTCAGCTATATCTATTAAACTTTTCCTTGTGACATTAATGTGGTTTGCAGCAGCGGTCTTGAACTTGAAGTAGGAGGTGGAAGAAAGGTGTCCAACTTCACCACCATTAGGATGTTGTACACTATAGGAATTCAGGTACACGTGAACCTATAAAGTTTACAAATATTTAGTAAATTGCACAGTTCTTCCAAGTTACATGCCCTAATTAGAAACCTTCATATTTAAGAAGTGGGTGTTGACAAATCCTTGTTTTATTGACTAGAAAAGTGTTTGAAACAGTATCAAGGAGTATCATACTTCAGCAACCTAGATTTTGTCTAAATATGCGTCTATCACATTGCATTTCAGTTATGCAATAATTTGGTTTCTCAGACATGCTTTTAGCTTGTATGGATTTTTTTTAGGTTGTTTTTCATGTGGAATTTCTGACTTTTAACTTTGTTACTGCTAGGGAATTTTTTGGAAATTTGAACTGCATCGCGGAGGCCAAAAGTTGATTGTTCCTGTAAGTGCATTCTCAAACAGAGAGTACGGTTCTTATAGTTTTGGACCTGATAAATGACTCACCTGCAACTTTTGTTTCATAAATTTGCTTTTCTCCTTGCACTTTACCAATTTGAACACATTATGATTGAGGTTCCAATCCTTCTGGCTTCTATCTGCCTAAAACCATTTGTTCTTATGTTTCATGAATCTTAAATATAATCATGTTAGTTTTCTTTTGACAGAAGGAATAATGTTGAAACTTTATGATTGAAAAGTTATTTTGTAGAGAAACAAGAATTGTATTAAAAGAAACTTGGGAACATAACAAGCAATTAAGAGCATAAGGCATCCTCTAGCTAGAAAATACAACAAAAAACGTACAATCCATATCAAAAGATCCAATCCATCTGAGAGTGATCATGTAGAAGGTACCATCGAATTTCTCATATGTTGATTTCCAAAGGGAAGCTAAAATGTAGCATTATCCCATCGAGACAAATAAACTAACTCTCCTCCTTTAAAAATTCAGTTGTTCCTTTCAAGCCAAATAGTCAAAAACACCGACGACACATTACTCTTTCAACATAAAATGAGCGTTCTTCCCCGAACCGAAGTCAACCAGTTTTCCCAGCACTTTAGCTTCACAGTTTCCTTAAGTACCTACAGAATGACTACTACACTCAGTAATCTGCAATCCCTCTCCAAAATATCCAGTTTTCCCAGCACTTTAGATCCACAGTTTCCTGAAGTTCCCAACTGCTCTTAACTGTGCAATCCCTCTCCAAAATATCCTTTTTACTCCTTCCAATTTATTATTGATATCATTACCCCTGCTATTGCTAATCAAGCTATGGAACAACCTCCTTTTACCATCACGGTCTATGACCCATTTAATTTCAATCTGTCTCATTTAAACAGTTTCTTTAAAAACCAGCTCTTCCATCCTATTTCTCATATTCAATGTCCTTGCCCGCAAAGATTCCTCCAACGACCTGTTTTTTTCCTTAAGTGCAACTCTTCCAACCTATTAAAAATATTTTTTTTCTCTATTCTAAAATCTTCAAAAACTTCTGCGAGTTCATCTGAGATTGTAAGAATTTTGAAATTGAATTAATTCATTTAGGTCCTAGCTTTTTGCTTTACTTGGGGAATCTATGAAGATAGAGAGACAACACAACATAGAATCATAGATTTGCCGACACATAATTTAACATAAAATTAGGACACTGATGCATTGATTAATATTATTTCACTGTTTGTATAATTTTCGACTTTCAAATAAAATTAATACTTTTTAGATTTGATATTGAATTGTTAAAGCAAGAAGGAAGGAGAATGAACAGGGTGCTCTGTCAAGGGATTTGAAGACAGAAAATTGGGCCTAGGGCATGACAAAGATTGACTTAACAGTAGAGATTTTATTTGCCTGAAATGGTAGACATTGGACTGATTTTAAAAAATTTTAGGTAAAAATGTTCCCATCGCAAGCCAATTAAAAAGATGATTTATAGTAAGCCCAGTGACAGGTCAACTGAGAATTGTTCAGTGATAAGCCACCTGAAAGGCCTAAAAAGCACATCTCCCTTTTGAATACACATTTGTTTTTCTTTTCCAGCTCTTTCCCATGTGAATCCCCAAATAAATCATCAGGGTAGCCACTCCAGATTTTTCCCAAACTCCAAAGCAGCTTCTGTTTGAATTCCGAAATTTTTGCCAATACAAACATGTTTTTAATTTTATAACAGAGATACAAGGTCAAGGTGAAAGACTCTTGGGTGCAATGGCACAATGAGGTGAAATAATTTTGCTTCTGCAATTGGCATAATCAGACGAAAAATTTAATGTGAAGATTCACTGTTAGTCAATTATTTGTTTAAATTACCCACCGAGAACCCAAAAATCCATTCACCTTGACCAGTTCTGTCCCAATTTTGGTCTATATTTTTAATGGCCATCGAGTTCTTTAATAATTTTGGCGTTCTCCATTTATCTGCCATAATTTCTTACCCAAATGTTGCAAATATACAAAAGAAATTTACCTAGAACCCCTGGACCCCATTGCGAAATTTTTAGCCTCAGTGCTTTTCCACCAACTTTTTAATATTCCATTTGCCTAATTTTATGTTTCAAAATTTACAAATGGGGCCTGTCTGTGCTGATGTGTGGATGCCACATTACTAGCCTGTCAGAATTTGAAGAAAAATGTAAAACTTCCAGTACTTGTTGGACACCAATATCCAACTTTGTTGGCACGTCCATGCTTCCTTGTAGAAAATTAAAGCAACATTTTGATAATCTGATAGCATTTGATATTTAGATTCTACATCTGCCTACACTTACATAAATGAGGACAATTAGTGTGTACCTATTGTTTGAAGCCACATATAGACTTATGGTATGCAATTGCCTTTTGGGAGATATATTATATTTTTTTTCTCTGATAAATATGACTTAAGTCGTTTTATCTCGTACTCCTACCATCAGAAAACAGAAGTTTGATATATTGCTGATATGCTATTCCATGCAGATTTTGCTCTCCAATCATTTGAACCCAGTGTTTGCATCTGGAGCATTCATCATTCCAGCATCACTTTATTTTGCTCTCAAGGTTTGGTTTCCAGCCTGTGAAATAATATTTAATCAATATCTCAAGTTTTATGAGTTAAAATTGGAGATCTGCAAGATGTTTTAAGAACAAATGGTAGACAATGGTGCATGTCGACGCAAATAGGTTTATTTGATATTATCATTCATCAAATTTGCCTTCTGACAATTTTGAATATGCATTTCAAGTAACTTGTGCATGCTAAAGATATTTCAGAGTTTTGTCCGTATTTTGACATCTGCCGGAACCTGGAAAATTTACTTCACTGTAATTTTCATGTTATTATCAGAAATTGGCCGAGAAATGGGACGTCTTATTTAGTAAGGGTTTGTTGGTCAGTTAGTATACCACTAACTTTCTCAATCCAAATAGTATAGCATAAATAGTGCAGGGCTTTGCATTATAGCCATCCATATTTGTGTGGATCCTTTAGTGAAGTGCATACATTTCACACAACAAAAGCAACAAGAAGCTAAGCCTTATTCCTGTTAAATTTGGGGTTGGCAAGGTGAATCCTTTTTCACCATTCTGTTTGACCCAACACTACATTTGCTGAAAGGTCCAAATGAAAGCTTTTGCAACCACATTAGCTCACGATAGTTTTGGTGTACCTCCCCGCCTCTTACCCATTGTGCCAGGATCACATTGCTCTTGTAAATGGAAAATATTTCATAATTAAGTGGACACATTTCATAACATGATGATAAATTAAAATTTTAGATTATTCATTTGCTTGGTTAGATGTTTTGAGCTAGCTTTCACTCACTAATGCTTGAAACTTAGACTCTCAAGATGGCAATAAATTTAATATGTTGGGTGCTTTGGAAAGTGTCTTGTCCTTCTGCTCAGTCAATTTTGAATTACAACTGAACCTCTTTATCTTGAGTGATAAGTGGCTTTTAAATTGCTAATTTGATTTCACCTTGATGGTTTCCAATTGTTCATTAATTGCGTTCTTTTCTGCACTTGCAGAAATTTGTTTTTAAACCATATTATCTTAGACGGGAAAAGCAGAAATTTTTGGAAAACCTCGAGAAGACTCAAGGCCAGGTACTGTATACATATCTTTAGGTTGTTTTGGTGCGTTTGTCTTGTTTATGCCTTGATTATAGATGATTTTGTCATACATGATCAAAGAACAACGCTCTATATAGCCTTCTTACTCTTTTAAGGAATATTTTATAAATGTGAAAAGCCTCTGCATTTACCCTGTACTGTGAAGCATAGATTGCATCAATTTGCTAGGTTGAAAAAATGGATGACATCCCAATAAAGATCAATTGCGTCAACCAATTGATTTTATTGAGTTAGTATCGTACACGTACAGTCGATCAGGTCAATACTCTGCACGGTGAAGTATAGGTTGTTTCAGTTTTCTTTGGAACAGATAAATTAACTGAAACCCTGGTCACACTCAATCAAATCACGTATTGTGTAAAAGTAATCAGCATGCTTAGTGGCAATCAGTTGCAACTTATTTACTCTGTACATGCAGTATAGGCTGTGTCAATTAACTATGTGTTGTATAAATGAAAAGTAAAAATAATTGCATGTAAAGATGTAGGTATTTTTCAACTTGAGATTCTATAATTTTTTATGCTTCTGTTTTTTCTTTTCATTTTCCTTTTCTTTTCTAATACCAATCCCGCTGTTCTAAAATTTTACGATATGTTTTTTCTCACTCTTCCATCTGCTTTTATAATCTTTATGAGATCAGGCACTCGCCATCTATTTTCATTGTTCAAATCTTTGACAACACGAAAAACGATACGATGAGATAGAAACAAAGACAGGGAACATGTGGGGGAGTTATTGTCTATCGTCGGCCTCTATGGTAGAATCAAGTTGCCTGATATAACCTGTTATGTTTCTCAATGCTACCCTGCTTATGTTTTCTCTTTCCAATCTTCGTTGAGTTTGTGCATTTCTTCTTCTCACTCCTTTTTTTAAATTTTTTATTGTTCATATGAATTCCTATTTTCCTTGTACTTGGTCATTTTCTCTCTTAAATTTTTCACTTCACATTTTATCTCTAGCTATTTGTCATGAGGAAGTTTTAAGATTTAAAAGAAAATGTGTCTCCTAGGATTATGATAGTAGAAAGTTTTGATCATCACTCTAATTATTCTGTAAAAGAGTTCCACCCAATGTTCAAACTGTTGTATCTTTTCAGATTATCCTTTTCAAGTTTAAGGTACTTTGGTTAGTATTAAGTGTAAACCAATGTGTGTTAAGAATAAGAAAAACCAAATGCACCGGTTAGGTCTTACACAGTTGATAATGGTAATATTAAATATTTAAGTTGAGTTATGCTTCAGCAAACATAAAGATTATTTTACATCTGAAAGTGGACTTTTATCATGTCAAATGGAGGATATCCTGGTTATCATGTTTAAATGGCCACTGTGGTGTTACAAAAATGTCATGCCTTATCTCATGTCACAACCAGCTTTGAGTATCACCGATCCTCAATACAATTGACATAACATTTTTATTCTGATTTATTTACTGCATGATTTAGGTTTTCCTTTGAAAATTGAAAGATCACAGTTGTAACTCCTTCAAATGAGATACCCTTCTTGCGTGATTTACAATTGTTGGTTACAGAAGATCCCTTTATAGATTACAACACTATTGCCTTGTTTATCGATGCTTCATGGTGCACTTTGGCAATTAAATGACCCAAATTGGTTTAAACTTGTATTTGTTTGGAAAATTTTAGTTGTTGGCAGAAAGTTAGAAAATATCTACTGCTGCTGGGCTGGATTTTTTTTTTCTAATTTGGTTGCCTCCTATTTTACTGCTTGTCCGTATCTTAGCCGTGTCAACACCTATATGTTCCTCCCCCAACTCGATCCATGGAACCTTCTTCTGACTTCTATATCTTTCATAGGTTCGAGAGGCTAGGGCTGCAGCTGAGAAAGCTCAACAACTATTACAAAATGTGGCCAATAGGAAGAGGAACAAGCAGCTAGAGATGGGTGGATTGGTGGTTACAAAGGCAGTTTATGGAAATCGGAAGGCTCTAACAACTAGAAATAGATCCGAAGAAAAAGTTGATGAAGTGGCTTCACAAATCATAGATGTCACATTACCTCTTAATTTTCTCATTGACGAATCTGGGCGACTGAAGGTTTGTTTCTTATATAACCTCTTGAACACATTTTGCTTTTAAATAATGATCCATGGCTACCTTTTGGTTCCTGTTTTGGTTCCATTCTACTATGAAAATGTAATATAAGGCATATTCTGTAAATAATGTATATGCTTAGTTGGATCTAGTGTTTTCAAAGGTGAATAGGAAAGGTGCAGTGTTCTTGCCTTGTGCAAGATGAACCTCATGCCTGAGGTGCAATATATGCATTACTTTTTTTTTTTTTTTTCCATATATTAAAAATAATAAATATGTATAGAATTGCAGAAAATAGAATATTGCCAATTCAGCACAAATAATATCACGAAATAACCTGATCCAGAAATCAACGGAGAAGACATAAATGTCCAACATGCACACTTTTTTATTGCATACATTACATGTTTGAGGATTACATATTCATTGTCACATCTTTATGAAAAGAAAACATTTTAGATTATGAGAGATGTGACAATGGATTGAGGATATGACAGTTGCAAAAGATAGATGTTGATACTAAGTCAACGAAACATTGGGTGGAAAAACTAGGTTAAGTGGCGCTCTATCGGGGAGGAACTAATTGCAGGTCGTACAAGGGGCAAATGTAGAGAACATAACAAGAATCAAATTAATGAATTATATGAAGAAAGTTTTGATTGGTCCTCAAGAGGAAAACTTGAGATAAGCTTGGAGAGATCAAGGATTGGAGTGGCAAGTCATATCTTAGTGAATAAACTAGAAATGGTGCCTTATAATTGCCAATAATTAATGATTTCAATGGATAAATAATTATGTCCCTGAACATGTAATTAGATTATCCTGGAGTCGAAACAAGCCTAACCAAACTGCTGTACTTTCTAAAGTCACATGCCAGGCAATCTTCTTGGCTGGCGTGTGTTGCTCCTTATTTGGTGTGTTCATAATACTGTCAATATGTTCCTGCAGCTACATGATGGTGTTAAAAAATCAGGAATTATGGGCTTTTGTGATCCTTGCCCGGGAGAACCCAAACAGTTGTATGTGGAGTACACATACGGTGGCAATAAATACGAGGTAAGCCTTGCTCATCTATCTTCTTTTACCCTGAGCATTATGAATATATCACTAATGTTGATGATGGACACCTGACAGGCCATTGTTGATGATTATGAAGAGTTGCTAATACCCCAGGAAAGGCACAGGATCTAAATGTTATTGTAGATACTGAATAGATCCTTGGTTGTATTTGTGAGAATAAACCAGAAAAGAAATAGAAGGGTGCAAATTACAAGAAAGGAATACTTGCAAATGAACCCTTGTTTGCCTATTAAATTTTGCACGTATTTAACATGGCTTCGAGGAAGAAAATTTCAAAATGAATAATTTTTTGTTTGGTGTTCTTTTTTTTATAGTGTTCTGAGCGAAACAGTGGATTTTATGTACTCTATTCCGAAATATTTTAAGGAAAGCAGAAAGCTATTTGTATTTAATCCTTCTACACGCCCGGACTTCTGGGATTTAGAACAGAAGATAATTATAGCTTTTGGCTACATTAAGCATGAAAGCTCGTTTTGACATTAATCCATGACGAGACTGATGGAGCAAATTCCTCGTTTAGGTTTGTTTTCTATGCCTGCGTTGTGATTTTCAAGAGCCAGATTCTATATTTTCCATTACATATTCCTCGTCTTGCCTTTGTTCCTACTTTGCAGAGTAGTTCTATAATAGAAACGTGCACCTTTTTTAACATTTTTCTTGAGCTCCCCAGTTTCTTGTCCATCTGTGAACAATTACATATCTTTCATTGTAATATGCTGCTGCTAACAAAGATTCTACAAGCGGTGTTAAGAGCACTCTTGGTTTGTTACCTGTGTTTTAAGACTGCTGGACTTGAGAAAGCACGTGCTTTTAGGACACATTTGGTATGTTGGATTGGACAGACTGACTTGATTATGTGACTTGGTTTCATTGTCTAAGTTATGGCTTCAGTGAACTCAGTTTGGACTTGCAAATTTCAACTTGTTTGAGAATTCTCTTCTTATCTCTATTTTTGTCTGTCTTCAACTATTAAGGTCCTGTTTTTGAGGATGCTTCTTCCAATCTTTAGCAATGCATTCATTAAAGAATATGGTTTCTCAAGGGGACGAGAAGTCGTCTAGGGATAAGGAGTGTTTGTCAACACTCTTTCAATCGATAATTTTTTCTTACACCAAAAAGCAAGAGAAGCCCGCTTTTCTTGTAATGAATATATTATGTCGAATATTTTAGGCAAGGTTAAAAAATACACTGTCAAAACATTAATTTTTTTCTTAAATCATTATATATATTTTTTAACAATGTTCATATCGATTTTTATAACAATAATGCGGTCTTAGACTCTTTAGGCATATCAAATTTATTTTATTAAAATTATAATTATGTGTCAAAACTTGACTGGAAGGATAGAGATACAAGGACAGCATATCTGAACTTTAATTTAACGTTCCCAGAGGAAAACAACCAATAGAGTGCGCAGGCCTGTCTCGAGCCTGAGGCTTGACTGCGACCACGCCTTTGTTCGGGTCCACGGGCCACGTGAGACTGGCTCCGAATGGGTTCAGTCATTTTCTCTGACTGGGAGGCATTAACTGATGATGAGATGACCCAAGACACGAGATATGGGTCATACGGCCTTTTCGTTTGTATGAAATGACAAAACAGTCCTTCAATGAAATTATTAATTGCTGTTTCGTCCAATACACCAAATTTTAATAAGCAATAAAATATGACAAAATAGTCCCTGTAATCAAATGGATCTTAGGGGTTCTCATGGGGGAATGTTTCATTATTTAATTGAGTATTTTGACACATGAAAAGATACATAGCGAGTGAAAATAAAGCAAATAGTAATATCGTATGAAGAAATTACTTAGGATTGTTTTAACTTAGGAGTGTAAAAATAAATAGATCAATCTCGACATGAATTTGTATTTTCAAAAATACTCGATACAATTTGCACCCATCTTTTAAATATATAGTTCGGATTCAGTTATTTTTTAAAAAAATTAATACGATATAAAATTAAACAACAATTAAAAAAATTAAAAATTCACATTCAAGTATTTGAGAATTACATTGTTAAATTGCTTGTCAATCAAATAGAGCACCAAACCAGCTTTTACTTGTATCTTTTGAATCGATTGACCTTTCACCAAATCAAATAAGAGTATAAGACTGGTCCCAACCAAAAGCAAAGTTTCCAAATTTAAGATATTTTCATGGTCCGACCAATTATAAAGCTTAAAAATGAGGAAACACATGTATAGAGATGCAACAAGAGTGGACCAAAGGGTACATTTGAAATGTTCAAATTAAGTATTGATTTGGGTACTTGATTGTATCAAGTTTTAAGGCAAAAGCTATATATGTAGTGTTATAATGATTATCCAATCAATCAATTTTGAAAGCAAATAGCAACATTGGCTGGGCTGAGTTGGACCACTTGGGCACAGTCACAACCATCCAATTTGGTCCCCTAATGTTTTTGGGGTATTATTGGGCGGTGGCTTTTTTAATTTTCTTTTTTAAATTATGAAGTATTAAGACCAATGTTTTAAGACAAATTGGATATTAATCCGGAAAGGGTGGAAAAAGGTCGAGGGCAAAGAGTTGAATCGATGTTAAATCAGAATTTAATTGATGCAAAAGTATTTTATAAATAAAATAAGAAACAAAAATTTGGTATGAATAGGTTTATTTTGGTGCGAGTTCGTCAGTTTTTGTTGAGAACATACGATTTACTACTCGTTAAGATGCAATAATCTAGAGAAGTCTTATCATAAATGATTTATATGAAGACGCGTTTTAAATAGATTAAACTCGAAATAAGCTCAGATGATTTAGTCTTCAAAATTTTAATTTAAAACTTAAAAGTAAATAATACTATAGTATTATTAAATACAATATAATGTTTAGAACAAACTTTTATAGGGTTGATTAGTTATGTAGTTTTATCAATAATGTCCAATTTTGAACCAAGTCCCTCTGTATGCTTTAATACAATACTTAAAATTAATAAAATAATTATTGTATTGTCACATTTACTTTCAAGAGTCTCAACTACTCCCGGTTGTCGTCAATAGCTTCCACAACTATGGAGACGACAACAAAAGTCGCTAATGACTTAATGATATTGGGATTTAAACGTAAAGAAACTTAGAGCTTGTTCGATAGGGTTTTTTGAAGAAAAAAATAAATTTTTCTAGTATGATATATTTGACTTTTCAAAAATTTTAAAGGTGAAATGACAAAATTGATTTTATTATGAAATTTGAAAAGTCAATTATATCATACTAGAAAAATCTATTTTTTGTCCAAAAACATTTAACGAACAAGCTCTTAAAAATTAAAAACTCAAATAAATATTAAAATAAAATATGAAACATACATAATTGTTTTGTTTGAAATTCGGTTATTCTAACTGCCACGCCTAACCTCAACAAGCTTTAACTGCCTGTCCCAAACATGATGAGACCATTTAGAGCCAAAACGAACAAAAACAAAATAAAACATGTTCAATATTGGGCGGCGAAAATGACATAATAATGCACAATAAATTATTAAATCATTTTGCTTTGTTTGACAAAACCTATAATACTTATTTATAGATAGGGTTGGGAAGGACATCCGATTTCAAGAATCTCACGTCTTTATGTCAATAAACAATATGAGAGGACGAATTTAGTCAACTGATTAGTTCAATTGAAAATTATTGGTAAATTCAGAAATTTTTAAAGATTGGACTGCTCACTTCAAGATCGGACTGTTACTAAAAAAAAAATTTACACTATAAAGTACAATTTTTTTTCCGGGACCGCTCCCCTTAAATTTGCTCCTGCCAAAAACTCAATGAACTAGCATGACTAGGGTTGATCGAGTTGTTCTTTTCAAAAATGAATATAGACTCATTTTTTGTTACAAATTGATAGTGTTTCAATTATAAATTTAATTAAATATCTTTGACGTATGATTTGATTTCAATTTCAACTCCAATACAATCCTTTACTCGTTTATCTTTTCAATTCCATGTTTGTGCAAGGTATAAAAATAGGAAAAATCACAACATGGGCCATTGGGCCGCCAACTTATTGTGCAGCGTTGACGAACTTTCAAAAAAATAACTTAGTCATCAATATTTCATTATAATTGCACAATCAATCCGCATGCAAAAATAAAATATGACTAATGGAAATTTACACGGTTTTCATTGTTGAAGAATACTAATATATGGAAATGGTCTAATGTCCACAGTGGGCATTTGAAAGGTGTTGTACTAATATAATGTGAGAATTAGTTTGTTTCTTTTCGAGAAATTGGTATTTAAACAATAGGTTGAGAGCCAAAAATATAATGTTTTGGTAAATAAAAGTGATTTATTGCTATCTATATATACAACTATTAAAAAGAATATTAATTATAATGATACATCTTTGTATTGTTATCATAATTGGCAGTATTAAAAAATTTATTTTTACGGTTATCAGATACTTTTCTAGGAACATTCTTTAATTATTTTAAAATGAAAACAAAAATTAACATCTATTAAATTTCCAAAATTATAAAATTACAAATTAAAAGCATAGTCTATATAGCAGAAAAAGAAATTAATTTAATTAATTAGAGTTAAAATTAATATTTTCATTCATATAATTAAAGAATCTATCATTATACTACTTCTCAAAATCTACTATCATATATTACAAAAAAAATTTATAATTTTTCTTTTTATATTTACCAAATACATAAAACAACTTCATTAAGGTCTAAAATCATGACTTTATTATTATTAATTTAATTTTGTTTTCAAGTATGATTAACTTTGGTGGTGGGCCATGGCCATCATTGTCAATTAATCATGTTCCAATGAGTTAATGGTTTGTTTTATAATATCAATAGACTTCACCAAACTTGTTTAATTGATTAAATATCAATTAAAATATAACATTAAATTCAAGGCCACTTGCCATATTTATGTAAATAAATATAAAAAATATATATTATAGTATAAGGTCCAAATATGGCAGGCCACATAAAGTGAGTGAAGTATTCAAGTGGGAACTTCATTCATTCACAATCCATGTGATGAGATTAAAATTAATAAAAAAAAATTAATTAATAATTCAACCAATTATAAGACAATCATGTAATAATCTAGGAAACTCAATTGGACATTAAAAATAATTATAAGACTTTGTTCTAAATAAAAGGGAAATTACACCAAATGGTATTTTAACCTCCAATAAAATACGGTTTGTCTTAAAGAAAGAAAGCGTGTTTGGCCAACTTTCAAAAAAGTAAGAACTATTTTAGAAATTATTTTATTTGAAAGTACTTATTTACTTGTGAGTAAATTTTTTAGCTTAGCCAAACGTGCTCTGAACCTAGTTTCAAAATTCAACTACTGGCAAAGATTCAATTACTGGACGTGCATGTAAATATGCAGTGAATCTGAGCAATAATTTCCTGTAAAATAAATTACAAATGCAAGAGGCAAATGGATACATTAATTCCTAATGCCAATTGGAAAACAATAATGACATGTTTGGTGCACAATGTTTAAGTAAAAGTAAAGTTAAATCTTACCTATTGTATTGTGACATGTCTGGTACTATGCATCGAATATGCCATACACGATCAAAGTTGCATATTCAAGAGTTAAACATACCGTAATAAATAACGAAGGCAATACAAATTATAAACCCGAAACAGCCTAATGGTGTGATCTGCAAAACTCTAGATGAGGATAGATAAAGAGAATGAAACAACGACGAAGACATTAGGAAATCAGAAGTATTATTGCTCACCGGAGTAATAGTGAACTAGTAAGAATCTTTACGGGGAAAAGTAGTGATTACGGAATAGAAAACTGGAAATGCTGCCTAAATAAGAAAACATTTGACAATATACGAAAACAGGTAAATACAAGAACTTGATAAATTTGATCGAACTCTGTACAATGCCTGCCTAATGTAGTACTTGCATTTTCAGATATGATCATGTCAAGAAACATATCCCACAAATCTCTCCGACTTCCAGTCGAACCAAATGGAAGTACTAAAATCCATCTGTTCGTGAGGCGTTTTCACTCTGGGAATCAAGTCCTGAGCTAATAAACTGATTCACCACAGATGATGGCTAGTATTGATCTTCTACAGGAATTGTCACTTATGGATTTAAGGTAATAAATATTGGTAATGTGGTATACCACTACAATTCAATGGAGTGAGTTGAACCGAAACAGAAGGAAAAGTGTAGTCCACTGAGAAAAATAGAAAGGATTGCAACAAAAGTATGACCCTAGCCTTTTCTTCTTCCTTTTTTTTTTTTTTAGGAGGAAAAAGATGATGAACAATTCATGGAAGATATATCTCAGACGGGAGGGTTTGAAACTGTTTTATGTCAACTTCCTTACATTAGGAGTTCTCGGTTTACTTCTATTTGGTAAATAGATAAGTGGGGCGAGGCTTCATTGACTACAGAAAACTAAGCTTTATTACCTAATTTGGCATTGGTCCATCGCAACCACTAATCCGTATAATCCATCACATCTACTAGAAAATCCATCACAACCATGTCATTGACTAAAATAGACTAATCACCCTCTACAGAAAAGAGGATCTTAACTAGAATGGTGGTATTAAACAAAATCTGGCTGTTTCTTATACTTCAAAAATAAATTGTGGTAAAATGGATGGTGTAATGGTCCCTTCTCAACGATGGATTGAAGTTTTTTGACTTTTCCTAATACTAAATTTGCAGATACCTAAATGCAGAAGTAGGACTGTAGTTCTATTTTAACATCTCAAAAAGGGGGCACTAATAAGCAGGATTTATATCTCCTCTATTGCTTCATTAATCACGATATTCTTAAATGGCTGCCAAGAACTAATCTAATAAGTGTTCGTACAAGAATTTGCTTAGATCAAATGCAGCACAATCCTTTATGATCAGTAACTCCGGTACTTTAACTGAACTAGCCTAATCTAACACTAGACGCAAATCAATAAGAATAAATAAAGAAGATCATCATTATAGCGTGGGATTATGGGAGATCCAATTCTTAGAACTATAAGATGAGAAGACATAAGACTAAGATGAGAATAAAAAAAAAACTACTACAATTAGAGGCACGATTTTGTTTTATCAGAAAACAAGTTTGTCATAAGTCTAGACTGCATAGAAATAAGTCCAAGCAAGAAAATTTACAGAAATTAACTTAACATCAGAGGTGATACCATTGAAGTTCAAAATTTATTAACTTGATGGTATCAAAGAGTGGAAGGTCGACTAACACAATGTCCAACCTTTTTGCTCGACCGACTCGGCGTTTTCAGCATCTCCAAGCTGTCACTGACATGAGCTCATGATGCTGCCAGCATAGCACGAGTGATGCTTGTCGCTTCTCCACATGAAATCCTTTGACATGGCTTCTCTTGAGTACACATTCAGCTTGTGTTTCGGCAAAGTTACTGATTGATGTATGAAAGAAACCAGCAGAAGCGAAAAGGTTTCTCCATGGTGGCATCAGGTTGGGGGCACGGAGGCGACCCAAAACAGTGCTTTCAATCCTAGGCTGTAACAGGAACTTCTCGATTTTGTTAACGGAATCTGAAGTCATAGTAGTAGCTTCTATAGAGTTCAGTAGAGCTTCGTAATACTGAAGTGAGTGAAGAATGTGATGTGAGAATGGGAGATCAGTCCGATCACACCCACGATCCAGTGAGACCAATATTTTTGGTGAAAGTTGTTTTATAAAACAAAAAAGTGACGGAAGAACAGACAGGTGACTTTCCATGGACCAGATAGGGAAATTCACAACAATGGCCTCACTTTTTGATGATCGGAAAGAGGATACCAAACTAGAATTGGGGTCAAAAGAATCAATATTCACTACCTCTAGCTTAAAATTAACATGAAGATCATTAGCAAACTGTGATAAATTTTCATGCATGAGGCTAAGCTCAACTGAATGATGGGTTGAAGGAGAAGCAAAGGCAGTAATTTTCAACGAGGGCACCCCCTGATCCCTCCTTGGAAGCTCTTGCATAAAAGAAGACCATTGAGCACCAAAACCAATATCAAAATCAATAATATGAATATCTTCAGCATTATCAAGAGCTTCAAGAATAACCTGGTTGGCCGTGAAATTCATGAATTGGACAAGGGGTGAAACTTCAGAGAAAATCTTATAAGCACCCATCTTGAACATACCATCAAATGGTGTGGGAATCCTCGGTAGTGGGGTGCCCATGTTGGGCGTTAAGAGGGCTAGGTGCAAAGCCTCCTTGAAATAAAAAGCAGTCCTGTGAAAAGGCTTCCCAACGGGAGAAAGCACTTGATTGAGCCGCGCCAATATCCCTTGCGCGTTGGAGAAATTTCCAGCCAGTATCAACTCGGCTGCCTTGTAGAGTTGATCATTTACAACATGTTGGTGCTGCTGCTGACAGTGAGGCGCCACCATTTGCTCACCACCGCCACCAGTTACCTCCTGCTTCGGTACCAACATTGTCTTCTGCTCAAATTGATGGACAGGAACAAAATTAGGCTGTTGGCCAAAACCCATTGTAGACTGCTGCATTTCAGACAACTGTTGTTTCCTGAGTAACAACTCATGGCACGGATCTAGAAACGGAACTGTCACACTCTGAAAGCCCAAATCAAATTCCACATTGCCTGGAGCATGAAAATTTGGTTGCGGATGGAACTGGTGTTGCTTCTCTTTTGCAGTACCATACAACAAAGAATTCGAGCTCACCGAGTTCAGGTTTGATGTATTTTGAACCTGGAGTTTGTGTAAACCAACATGTGGGCTAAAAGCCTGAGCCTTCTGCTCTAAATTTCCATATTGTTGATTATGAAAGCTCGTACTATTAGGCAAAAATGGCAAATTTTTACCATTGTTATCATTAATCGAAAGCAAGGAATTTGAAACCGAACCAATTTTCCCATTGTTGTTATCATTCAAAGAAAACCCACAACCAGAAAGGCCTAAAGCAGAAGTATTCAAGCTTGAAAAAGCATTACCAACTGGTGAAATGGCTGAATCAATGGCTCCAAAACAACCCACGTTTCCTTGGATCTCATTCCAGTTTCCTGCTTGCAAAAGCTGCTTAAAGCTCAACGAAGAGTCGTCGACATCCCCGGTGGAAATCCACCTGAGAAGAGTCTGGTCTTGGCCTACAGATTCAGACAACAAGCTCTCCCAATCTTCAACTCCAAGATTGAAATTTTCAGAAACCCCATTAGTCAACTCCAAATCAGCATTATGTCCAGGCTGCAGGTCAGCCATAAAGTCAGCTTTCCCTCCACCACCGCCTCCGCCGTGCGCGGCGGAGGCTATGGTTACAGCCCCTTGTTGGGTGGTATTGTTAAAGGAGGAAAAAGTGGATGTGGAAGTGGAGGGACTTGGGCTCCTTGTATCCAGCACAGATATGGGCTCATAGTTTGTAAAGCTTCCATCTTTCTTGCACTTCGCCGCCGGAGAAGAAAAGCCACCGCCTGCTACTTCTACAATACCCTTGGCTTGCAAATTCTTGTTATAATGCATTCCAATCATCTAAAAATCATCAGAAAAAAACAAAAAACAACCCTAAAATTTAAAATCTCAAGACAAGAACAAGTGGCAAAAACAAGAAATTTTCAAACTACATTACTTGCCTTTTCCTTCAAAAAGGGTTTTCCGCTCCTTCCTTTTTTTTTTTTAACAAAGATTTCAAGACAAGAAATTTTTTGAACAATTTTCTCAATGAAAAATCAAAGCCATGGATCTCCTCAGAAAACCCATTAGCCCAACAAGAAAACCTTATCTCCCACCATTCTTTTCTTGTCTTTTGAGCACCATTTCAATATTTCCCCCCCATATGCTTCACCTTTTTGCCTTTTCTTCTCTCTCTCTCTAGAAATATTTTCCCACTAGTCAAAGGTTTTTCCCCCTTCTTTTTCTTCTTCTTCTTCTAGCCTGCAGTAGTGTGTACCCTTAGGCCCTGTTGTGTCATGGATGGTTGCACTGTATGATCATAAAAAAGGGTAATAAAAGTGGACCCTTCTGCTCTCTTCTCTGTCTCTATGTCTCTCCCTCTCTCTCTGGTCTCTATCTTTTTCTCCACTTTCTCTCTCCAGATTTCACTTTTATCCATTTCACAATTTTTGGGGTTTGATATCTGTGTTTTTACACTTTTTACCGTGCCCTGCCAACCTCCGCAGTCCGAAAAAATCATTAACAAAAGAAAAACAAGGGTAAATATCACTTTGACCCTCAGGCTTTTTATTAAATACCGTTATTCACTCTCTATTAATTAAATGTTATTTATTTATAACATTAACACTCACTAACCTTAATTAATCACTTTTAGCCGGCCCCACAAAGTCAAGACAACCCTACTACACCTACAATCGAAAGAAAGTCTCGAATACGAAACTCTCCACCTATAGACTCGTTGACCTTATAACCACCTTCAAAGCGCCTCCAAATGCATTGCTTAACTAGTTTGGTTTATTAAATGTGTAGATAATAATTATGTATCTTACAAAAAATAATATTTGATCAATTTATAAATACTAACAAACATACTTTATATTTCTATCCATTGACTATTTTGTCAATCAAATTTTGACATATTATTATAATTTTGAAGTGTCAAATTTTTACTTAAAAATAGTTTTTTTTATATATTTTTCTTAAAAACTAAATTTTTCATCCTAAAAATTTGACACTTCAAAATTATAATGATATGTTAAAATTTGATTAGTAAGACAGTCACTAAAACATAGAGACAAGAAGAACATATTTGAACTTCTTCAAAGGCTTTTCAAACTCATTTTCAACCGTCGATTATGTTGTATCTTTGTGTTTACATAGTTTTTATAAAAAATGGACTACGATTAGAATACATAAACAAAATCTACAATAATTCGAATTTGGCAATTTCATTTTGTTTTCTTTTAACAAAGTACCGTCTCTATCACAATAACACTAGTCAAATAAAATCTTGTTTTCTTTTGAAGTAAGTGTAAGAATTAATGTGTAAGGTCTAATTAGTTGGGTTGAACTTAATTATTTATTTGATCAAATTAATTAATTAATTAATTGGGCCCATTTGTTGATGTGTTCTAGTTTGACTAAAACTAGGACTAGAGTTAGCACTACCTATAAATACAAAGGCCACGACAGATTAAATCATAAATTAGTTTTCATTACTTGCTAGCACAAGAAAAAGACAGCTAAATACAAAAAGGGTTATATTTCTACGGTAACCGCATATATATTGGTTCTGTCATACCACATGACATTTCCCTTCACATAGATTGCCTTGACACATTGCTAGATGTCAATCTTAGACGGCGATGTGTATTGATCGATCTCGATGAATCGATGAGAATATCACCGCGTTTGCCATCGTGAATGAGAACCTAATGTGTCACACACATAAAGCGAGAATTGAGCATCTGGAGTTGAACCTTGTCCAAGTGGGAGACTGTAAGAATTAATGTCCAAGGTCCAATTAGTTGGGTCGAACTTAATTATTTATTGGATCAAATTAATTAGATTAATTAATTGGGCTCATTTGTTGATGGGTTCTAGTTTGACTAGAACTAAGGTTAATGTTAGCCCTACCTATAAATACAAAGGCCACGACAAATTAAATCGTAAGTTGGTTTTCATTACTTGCTAGCACAAAAAAAGACAGCCAAATACAATTACTCCCAAAAAGGTTCCACTTTCATCTGTTCTTGATCGTGGAAGTCCAGATCTATTCTTGCTGTGTGGATCATCATTGGCGGCTGGACAATTGGACAGTTGTGGTATCAAATATCGCACATCTAGCCAATCAGATAATCAGATTTCACGGTGTTCATCAAAAAGTAAACTTCTATCACAAATTCTATATAAGTACAAGGTTAATCCGGGTTTAAAGGAATTGAATATTTAATTTTTGTTGTGTATGTATGCCTCAATTCCTTACAGTGGTATCAGAACCTACTTTGTTACTTGTTAGAGTTCGTTAGATTGCTTTGATGAATCGAACAATAATTGTTATTGGCATATTAATTTGATTTGAGTTTTGACAGTTTAAAATAAAATTGTGAATTTTTAAAATTAAAATATGAAATTGGTTTGAATTTATTTGGAATGAATCTAACTGACCGAAAAAATATCATCGTTGGTGTGTGGCGACTATCGGAGTGGTGGCAGGTCCGTTGCTTTTGGAAAGCATCGGACGCCGCCGGGAGAATCTAATTCTCGTGGCGGCAACCCACAGCGCCGCTGGTAGCAGCGACGCTGTCTTTACAAGTGCTGCTGTTCGACGCGCAGACGCTGTGGCACGCTGGTGTTAGACCGGTGTCCACTACAGGCAGATTGTGTGGCGCCGCCAGTGGAAAGAACCTTCTTCTGCGTTTTTTCAAATTAGGGAAGAGGGCTTTTAGTGCAATTTTGAAAATTGCATAGGAAGCCCTCCTAATTTAAAAACATAAAGGGGTCTCCTATACAATTTTTGAAATTGCATATGAAGGCCTAGTGTTTTAAAATTAAAAAGCATGACCTTCTGTGCAATTTTAGAAATTGCACAAGAAGGCCCAATGTTTTAAAATTAGAAAGGGTCTTTTGTGCAATTTTAGAAATTGCATTAAAAGACCCATTGTTTTAAAACCTTAAAGAATGATTGTGAAATTTTAGAAATTGAACATTAAGTCCTCAAACTTTAAAGAAAAAAATAGGGTCTCAAATACAATTTTAATTTTTTGGAAAAATTGTAATTATTAATTTATTTAATATTGGTCAAATATTCAAAATTAAATTAAAATTGTTTTTAAACCATATTTTGAATTTCTGACCAGATTAAACTTTAACTTATTACTTTATAAAATTGTAATTTTGACACTATACAAATTTTATCTTCAATTAGAGTGTGACTTTAAATTGAGAAATAAAATAAATTTTGAAAATCTCCTTTTATGAATAAAATTAATTGATTAATTTGATTAATTGATTAATTTTGTTGTTAAAAAATTAATTAATTAATTAATTGAATTAATTATTTAATTTCGTCTAGTCCGTTCCAAAACGTCTAAAAAGTTTAGACTTATATTGTCAAAGCTGCAAATTTAGAAATTAATATATTTTAATATTAGATATTAAAATAGATATTTAGTTGATGATTATGGACTCGACCCATGTGATTGATTGTATGGTTAATTATTCCTGTTGATTGTTGGTTGGGCCTGTGAGCCTATTATTTAATTAAATGGGCGTGCATGTCTATTATTTATTTAATTGAGTTTTTAAACTCTTTATTTAATATGGACATGCTTGTTCATTTATTTGGGCATGCGGCCAACTAGTATAGGATACAGGTTGCAGTTGGGCCACAAGGAAGCAACTAATATATGATACATGTTGCAGCAGGAGATGGAGATGTTTGCATTTAGCATTCGATGAACGAATGCAACGTCCTTTAGGAATTGATGGACTAATCTTCCTTTTAGCTCAGGAAGATTAGATAGATAAAGTTCATAATCATCCACAGTAGTTATTATGTATGATTGATTGTATGTTATATGTTAATTAATATATATACATAAATGTGATGAGACAAATCTCTCTTTATCAAAATATTAAATTCGTATTAAATGGTTAATGTAACGTGCCTTCTATTGTTATAGTGAAAAACCATAGTCTATTATCGATGTCAGTTTGTTGAGTCGCTCAAGACTGCTTACTCATAGATATGTTTATCACTATGAAACATTAGATGTTTCTGAACAATGGGTCGAATTTAACTAGAATTTTATTTTGTTTTAAGTCGCTTAAGGAAATAAAATTTTAGGGGCACAATCAAGTAAAACACATAAGATGTGTAGGACAATAAGTTGTTTACTTGATGATATAGGAGTCGCATAGAGATGTGATTGATAGAGTATCAACCTAGATGTTTTATTAGGACTTGTTGAGTCGCTCAAAGTTCTAATAAAACAAAAGGGATCATAGCCTACTGAAAATCTAATCGGTTCTATTGATTAATGTTTGAGGGTCATTAATTCAATTTAAACAGTGGGAGTATAATTAATTTAATATAAGTCCATGTTAAATTAATTTTCTGTATTTAATTAATTGTTCTATTTTATTATTTAATTGTTGAATCGTGAGTAACCATATAAATTTTGAGAAGCATATTGGATGCCAACATACATATCGGATCAAATTTTTGGACTGGCATCGCAATCTGAGAATTGTTCTCAAGCATGAAAAAGAAAATTGGATATGTCAATTAGCGGCCAATGCTGGAAGCTCCTATTAAGGAGGCTACGCCGGGGAACGTGCAGGCGTACAAAAACACAGTGATAATAGTAACACTGTAACATGTGATGCTTGCAGTATGTCACTTGAGTTAGAAAAGCAGTACGAGGGTATGGATGCCTATACTAAAATATATCATTTCAATGAGTTAAATGATGTACAGTCAGTGACTGAAAGGTATGAGACATCTAAAGGGTTATTCAGAGGTATGATGGTAAAAAAAAAAAAAAAAAAAAGATCTTCAGTCAGTGTTCATGTACTGAAAATGATTAGTTGTATTGAAAAATTGAACTAATTGAGTTTTACCATGGCTACGAGCTGAGTGTTGACTTGGTTCCACAGTCCCTACCTAATAGTTTTTTACAGTTCATTATGAACTTCAACATGAATAAGATTCACTCAAGCTGCTAAACGTGCTAAAAACTGTTAAGCCCAAAAAGATAGGTAAACTTTGGCCATTGATACCTCTAAGAGAATTAAGAGGAAATCTAAAAGGACATTTTAGAAATGATCCAAGAAGGCCAAATCTGTTGGAAAACAGTTAAGCAAAGACAAATCAAAGTCTGATGATCCGTGTTTTCACTGTGAAAATAAAAGGACATTAGAAAAGGATTTGCAAGGCATAAAAGAGATAAAACTAACAACTCAAAATTTTGGCATTGTAGACTCGGTCATATAAATGAAAATACATCACCAAGTTACATAAAGATGAATATTTGGATTCAAATGATTATGAATCATTTGATAAGTGTGGATCATGTTCTTTAGAGAAAATGACCTAGACCCCTTTTCTAGAAAGAGAGTCAAAGTTGCACACATTTTAGGTCTTGTACATATCGATGTATATGGACAAATGTCTAAAGATGCTAAAGGTGGCATTTCTTACTTCATTATAATTACAGATGACCATTCTAGATATGGTTTCATCTACTTGACAGAATTCAAGAGTGAAGTCCTTGAAAAGTTCAAAGAATTCAAATAAGAAGTAGAAATGCAAACTGAGAAAAATATTCTAATACTTAGATCTGATCGAGGTGGAGAATATTTGAAAGGTGAGTTTTTAGATTATCTAAGAGAAACTGAGATTCTCTTGCAGTGGACTCCACCGTATATACCATGACAAATTAGTGTATTTGAAAGGAAAAACCGCACATTATTTGATATGGTGCGATCAATGGTGAGTCGTGCAATTCTTCCAAAATTGTTTTGAAAATATGCACTTAACACTGCATATTATACACTAAATCGTGTCCTATTTAAATCGGTCAATAAAACTCCATACGAGTTATGGAAAGGAAAAAAAGACCCGATCTTTCATACTGAAGTTTTGAAGATGCGACGCTTATGTGAAGCGCGTTGAGTCGGATAAGCTAGGAGCTAAATCTGATAAATTTTTATTTGTGAAGTATTCAAATTAAACTGCAGAATATTATTTATACAATCACATCGAGATGAAGGCCATCATATCGAGACTTGCTGTATTCTTAGAGAAGATAGTGAGAGCAAAGTAGATCTTGAATAAGTTCAAGAAATCACAAATAAAATTGACCAATTAGATGTTCCAATGACTGAGCTTATATTTGATGAAGCACATATTGGAAAGTGGGAACCAACAGTTCCCAAGGACACATGAGCTCCGCATAAGTTTAGTAGAGTCATTCGTTTTCCTCTGAGATATGATCTCTTGATTACTAGTAATGTATTACTAATCGAGGAAGATGAACCTACTACTTACTCAGAATCGAAGTCAAGTGTTGATTCAAAGAAATGGCAGGAAGCCATGGAATCCGAGATGAACTCCATGTACGAAAACAAGGTTTGGACCTTGGTTGACCCGCCTGAAGGGGTAAAACCTATAGGCTATAAATTGGTTTATATTAAAAAAGTCGACATGGATGGTAATGTTTATACTTACAAGGTAAAATTGGTTGCGAAGGTTTACAAGTAAAGACAATTGATTGACTTTGACGATACTTTCTCATCAGTAGCCATGTTTAAGTCAATTCAGATTCTTCTTGTGATAGTAGCATACCATGACTATGAGATCTGGCAAATAGATGTCAAGATCGCATTCCTTAACGAGAATCTTAGCAAGGATGTGTAGGTGACACAACCTGAAAGGTTTTGAATCGATAGAGCCAAACAAGGTATGCAAGCTACAGAAATCTATATATGGATTAACGCAAGCCTTTCGGAGCTGAAATCTTTATTTTGATAAGACAATCAAAATATTTGATTTTATCAAGAATGAAGATGAACTATGTGTATAAAAGGTTAGTGGGAGCAAAGTCGTGTTTCTAATTTTGTATGTGGATAACATACTATTATTAAGAAACGATGTCTCTGATGCCAAAAATCAGTAAAATTGTGGTTATCCAAAATTTCTCCATAAAGGATATGGAAGAGGCATCATACATTCTCAGTATAAAGATCTATAGGGATAGATCTAAGAGAATGATTGGCCTATCTCAGACTACATATATAGATAAAATCATGAGAATATTTAGTATAGAATAGTCCAAGAGAGGACTCTGTCCCATCGGGCATGGGATCTATCTCTCAAAAGAGATGTGTCCAAAGACACAAATTGAAAAAGATTGCATGGATAGAATTTCTTATGCATCAGCAATAAGATCTATCATGTATGCAATGCTATGTACTCGATCGGATGTTTCATATGCTTTGAGTGTCACAAGTAGGTTCCAAGAGAACCCTGCGCGAGAAACATTGGATTGCAGTCAAGAACATCCTTAAGTTCTTAAGAATGACTAAAGACATGTTCTTGGTGTATGGAGGAAATGAACTTAGAGTTCAAGGTTATGTTGATGCCAGCTTTCAGTATGATAAAGATGATAGCAAATCTCAATCTGGATATGTATTTACTCTAAATGGTGGTGCGGTCAGTTGGAAAAGTTCCAAAAAAGAAACGATCGCTGATTCAACTAAAGAAGCCGAATATATAGCTGCTTCAGAAGCAGCAAAGAAAATGGTATGGATCAAGAAGTTCATTACTGAACTTGGAATAGTTCCTAGCATTGTTGATCAAATAACTTATATTGTGATAACAATGGAGCCATCGCACAAGCGAAGGAACCCAAGTCTCATCAATGATCCAGATATATATTGATGCAGTATCATCTCATCTGAGAGATAATCTTAAGAAATTATATAAAGATAGAATTGGTCCTAACATACTATAATGTAGCAGATCCTTTGACAAAGTTGTTGTCCCAGCACAAGCATGATGGTCATGCTAAATTTGATTGTATTAAGATACCTGAGTGATTGAATCTAGTTTGTATGGGACATTTTGTGATATACTCTTTGTTAGACATTGAAGTATATTAACAAATTGATTAATTAAATGCTTGTCTACATTTTAAATGGCAGATATGTTATTTTTAAATTTATTATATAAAATAATAGAGTCCGAAGAAAAGTTTATAATAACTTGTTAATCACAAGGTGTTGTGATTGTGAGATACAAGTTATAAATAACTTATTCTTGAAATATCCTTAGTCATAGTAATAATGAGATACGGATATTATTATTGCGGATAGACTAGTATGTATTGTATTTCTTTTGAAGAAAGTAGCCGATCTCACGAGCTAAGATGTAGAGGGACATCTGAATGAACACATGAATGCATTGTTATGAGAACATGACATTGGATGATCCGCCTAGAGATTCTACATGGATAACTATCCAAGCATCAGTGATAAATCTCTAATGCGCGGTTGTGGATTTGGTCATTTGACTTGAGGATATCATAGAATCTTATATGAGGACCACTATACTTTGGCGAACGTTTGATGGAGCTCGAAGATTTAAGTCACTAGGAAGATGTCGTACGGGAATATTGAGAATCATATGAAAGTTGTGAATGTCCAATATGAGGATTCGTCACTCCTGGAAAGTATGAGATTATAACCTGATTTTTGCCCACTTAAGTTGATATAAATTTTCTCGACCGGGGTGGAGTTATGAGTTGAAAATGTTTCAATCATAATTAGATTAGATCAACAAAGAGTTGATGTAAAATAACATAATTGGTTGAAATGAGATTGACGCTGATCTATATCTCTTAACCAATTGGGTTATATTGATGAAGGGATTATATTTCTACGGTAACTGCACATATATTGGTTCTGTCATAACACATGACATTTTCCTTCATACGAATTACTTTGATACATTGCTAGATGTCAATCTTGGACGGCGATGTGAATTTATCGATCTCGGTGAATCGATGAGAATATCACTGCGTTTGCCATCGTGAATGAGAACCTAATGGGTCACACACATAAAGAGAAAATTGAGCATCTGGATTTGGACTTTGTCCAAATGAGAGATTGTAAGAATTAATGTCCAATGTCCAATTAGTTGGATCGAACTTAATTATTTATTGGACCAAATTAATTAATTGGGCCCATTTGTTGATAGGTTTTAGTTTGACTAGAACTAAGGCTAGGGTTAGCCCTACCTATAAATACAAAGGCCACAACAGATTAAATCATAAGTTGATTTTTATTACTTGTTAGCACAAGAAAAAGATAGCCAAATATAATTACTTCCAAAAAGGTTCCGCTTTCATCTGTTCTCGATCGTAGAAGTCCATATCTGTTCTTACTGTGTGGATCATCATTGGAGGCTGGACAATTTGGACAGCTGTAGTATCGAAGATCGTACATCCAACCAATCAGATAATCAGATTTCACGATGTTCATCAAAAGGTAAACTTCTATCACGAATTCTATCTAAGTACAAGGTTAATTCGGGCTTAAAGGAATTGAATATTTAATTTTCGATGTGCATGTATGCCTCAATTTCTTACACTAAGAGTGTGTTTGATTGCAATACATTTTCCATTGAAAAAGTATTTTTTCCACCTATTTTTCAACTAATTGCGTTTGGTAGCCATATTTTTCCATGGAAAAAATATTTTCCCACATATTTTCCAACTACGCGTTTGATTGATTTGTATTTTTTTCCATGTAAAACGTTTTCTCATTTACCTTAAAAAGGCAACATTTTCCTTGAAAACAATGAAAATGTTTTCTTATGGGGGGAGGGAGTTTTATTTTCTAGGAAAAATTTGCCATCATTTTCCTTAAAACAAGCTATTGGCAATTCAATTCTCTGGAAAACGTTTTCTTTCCAGCCAAATTCAATACTTGCAATCAAACGCACGGTGCGTTTGATTGCAAGCATTTTTCCATGGAAAAAGCCTATGTGGAAAAAGTCTTTTTTTCACCCATTTTCCATCTACAAGGGTATTTGATGGTCATTTTTTTCAGATAAAATATTTTCTCATTTCTATATAAATGATCACATTTTCTTTGAAAAGCTGAAAAATATTTTCTTAGGGGGGTTGAGGTTTTATTTTCTAGGTAAAATTTGTCTTTTAAGGCTGCGTTTATTTTCTTGGTAATTCAATTATCTGGAATTCGTTTTCTTTCCACTCAAATTCAATGCTTGCAATCAAACGCAACATATTGAAGCAAAAAAAGATGGGTAGAACATGAAAATACATTTCATAAAACAAACAAGAAGAATACTCAATTCTGTGTGTCAAATGTTGAGTTAAGATATGTTCTTTCAGTTCAATTGTCTCTTTGAATTTGACTGTTCGTTCACTAATTTTTTGACAATTCAACACATCACATCTTGTTAGCAAATAAAAATAATATTTCAAATATGACGTTATTGTTTTGCTGTCTTTTCATTTGCTAACAAGAAGTGACGTATTGAGATATCAAAATTTTAGTGAAAAACAACAAATAAAATAATTAAACATGAACAATAAATCTCAACTTGTCTAACAACATTTTCGAATGTCTTTATATTCCTTGGACAATGACATCTTTCAAAGGTCATGACTTCTGGAAGAAAAGTATTGTTTGAGATGAAAATGTAGGATTAATTCCATGAAATGTTTTATTAATGGAGAAGTAGTGTTTAGGATGAAATGGCAAGATTAATTAGGCGAATGTTTTGTGGACGAAAGAAATGAGTTATTAAAGAAAAGATGCACCATTTAGCTAAGGGATGCTCCATCTTTGCTTCAAAATTCAATAGAAGAATGATCAAAATGATGATGGGCATGGTTTAGTCTTGGGTTAGATCATTGGTTGGTCTGTTGACTATCATTTTCGGTTTTAGAATAAATTGAATATAAATTGTTTGCATGTTTTGCAAAAAAAGAAAAAAAAAGATAGAACTATGGTATTTTATGAAACTTCAAATTCATATTTTTAGAACTCAGATCATCATTTTTAGCTGCAATGAATTGGTCTGTTACCCACCAACCCTCTCGGGGGCCCAGCAACCAAGCAGCCAGTAGTGGTCGTCCCTTGCTCCGTTCCTTCCTTCGATTTGTATAGAAATGTGATTGCAATTTTTTTTTATTAATAAAAAGTTCATATTTATTTCATTCCTTGCTCCATTCATTCCATTCCTTCATTCGGTTATTTTCTTATCTGGAAATGCTAAACCATATTATATGTATTTAATTAATTCTAAAATAGACGACAAAATTATCTTCTTGATAATTTTTATTTTTGTATTCATAACATTTATACTAATCTTTAGACTATAAAATAAAAGTTCTCATATCATAATACCAATAATACCATCAAGATTGGCACTGAATAAGGTTTGAAATTTGGATTTCGTTTTTCCTTTTCTTTTGTTATTTCAATTTTCTAGTCTTTCTATTTATAAGTTATAATATGTTGACGTTGGAAAATGGTTTGTACTGATCCCAAGCCAACTTTATGTTAATGTACTGAGGTCGAATGCGATCGTGATAAGCGACAAATATGTAAATGTGTTGGAAGACCTGTTTTTATAATTTTTGTAAGAGTACTTTTATTTCAGCAGTTGAATGTCCTACCTGAAGGACATTTATGTCTTATATTTATAGGAAAATATGCAATCATGACAGGTAATTAATGCCAAGTTCAGCATTAATTACTCACAAGACATCCTCTTTTTGGACATTTATTATGAAGTGACATTTACATTAATTGTGGTGACTAGCCTGGCGCCTGACACCTGAAAGGACAAGTTAGACTGATGACGTGAGCTTGACCAAGCAGGAATAACGTCCGACCTGAATATTCATGGTTGAGGTCTGACCTGAATATATTCCAAATTGAACCCACGGTCAAGGCTAAAGAAGAGGTCTGACCTGGGCTGTCCCATTGGTTGGCTAATAAAAAATTACGTGGTTGAATTGACAGGTCAATTCGGATATCAACAATTGCCCCCAAGACCTGCCTTGGAATAAGTCAAGGGTGGTCTTTAGTTCGCTCCTCAAACTACTATTCATACTAATCTAATTCTTATATGACAAATGGACGTGGCCTAACTGACAATCCACCTCGTTTGTTGACAAATGGCACAATTTCAGTGACGATGTCAGGCTTCTTTTTTTTTTTTTTTTTGCGTGGCTTGAAGACGTGTTTTTAGTGAGGAGCCATTATTGCGCTGACATATCGTCATTAAAGCATTGATTGAGCTGACTTTTCACATTCTCTTTTTATAAATAGAGGAAACTGCAATTCATTTGGGACTCTTGCCTTAAAGAATTCTACTTCGTAATTATTTTCACTGAGCTGAGGGTCAGAACGGTCAGTACCTACTCCTTCTCATCCAGGTAAGCCAGAGCATTTCTATCTTCTTCCTTCATCCTCTGAAAGTCTGCCAAGTAATGTTATATCAACTATGTGAAAATCTTCAAAATAGATCAGAGCAATAGTACGAACTAAAGGCTACCCCCTGATCGAAGTCAAGAGAAGAAGGTCCTACCCAATCTCTATGTAGATGGGGTTCCCTCAGGAAGGTCCTACCGAATCATACGAAAGAGGTCCTACCTACAACAAGTCTTACCTAACCTCTATGGAGATGGAGTTCACTCATCAGGGAGGTCCTACCCATTCAAATCCTATCGAATCATACGAAGAATATCTTACCTACAACAAGTCCTACCTAACCTCTATAGAAATGGAGTTCACTCATCAAGGAGGTCTTACCGAATCACATGAATGAGGTCCTACCGAATCACATGAAGGATATCCTACCTACAACAGGTACTACCTAACCTCTATGGATAGAGGGTTCCCTCATCAGAGAGGTCCTACTTCTTCAAATCCTACCGAATCACACGAAGAATGTCCTACATACAACAGGTCCTACCCAACCTCTATAGAGAGGGAGTTCCATCGTTAGAGAGGTCCTATCCCTTTATGTACAACCCAACTCTCAAGAGTGAGGTGCTACTTAACTTCTGCGAAGAGGGACACTATCGTCCAGGAGGTCCTACCTCTATATCAGGTCCTACCTTGATATCTCAGGTCTTACCTAACCTCTATGAAGAAGGACACTATTGTCCAAGAAGTCCTACCTCAATATATCAGGTACTACTTCGATATCTCAGGTCCTACGCAACCACCATGAGGGAGGTCCTACCTAACCTCCACATAGAAGGACACTATCGTCCAAGAGGTCCTACTTCAATATATCAGGTCTTACCTTGATATCTCAGGTCGTATCCAACCTCTACGAGGGAGGTTCTACCTAACATCCAAGAAGAGCGGCTCGAGGATGTGTTTTAGTAGAGCATTATCATTGCATCGTCATGTCATTATTGTAGCTTTTATTTTGCTGTCTCTTTATCTCTCTTATCTATAAATAGAGAAAAATTGGGCTCTTTTGGGACTCTTACCTTCACGTTTTCTTCATTATAATTGATGTGCCACTTTTCAACCAAAGATACAGACTGTCAGTAGTATCACGTCGGCTATGTGTGCACACATGAAACAGATCAAAACGACCCAAAGCTATGGTACGAATTGAAGGCCACCCATGACTGAAGTAAAGAGCAAGCCTTGGAGGACAATTATTGATATCCAATTTGATCTGTTACATTAGCCAAATAATTCTTCACCGAAGCTACAAGAGCAGGTCGAATGTCATTCACATCTAGGTTTTACTCCAGATCGGACCTCATCCCAGACGGGTCTTACTCTAGGTCGGACCTCATCCCAAACGGGTCTTACTCCAAGTCGGACATCATCCCAAGGCGGGTCTTACTCCAAGTCAGACCTCATCCCAATCGGGTCTTACTCCAAGTTGGACCTCATCCCAATGAGGGTCTTACTCTAGGTCGGACTTCATTCCCAAGCAGGTCTTACTCCAAGTCGGACTTCATCCCAATCGGGTCTTACTCCAGGTCGGACGTCATCCCAATGCGGGTTTTACTTCAGGTTAGACCTCATCCCAAGTGAGTCTTATTCCAAGTCGGACATCATTCTCATCCAGTTTTTACGGTTAAGCTCACGTTACCAGTATGACATGTATTCTCATGTGTCAGACGTTAAATCAGCTGCCCATCATAGAAATGTCACTTCACATTAAATACCCAAAAAAATAGATTTCTTGTAGGCATTTAATGCTGAGCTTGGCATTAAATGCATATGATCATCACATATTTTCATATAAATAAGAGACATAAATGTCCAACAATTCAGACATTCAATGGCTGATAATAAACATCATACTCGAAAAGAGCTTACAAACATGTCTTCTTTTACAATTCTCGTATCTAGTTCGTTTCGGCCACGTCCGACCTAAATTTTTAATATTAAATTGACTTCAAAAGTGCTACGTCATTTTCCAACATCAACATAATATATTAAAAGTCCCATGATATGAGAATTATTTTATGAATAATTTTATTCAAGTTATATTTAGATTTTTTTTTCCAACAGTACCGTTTTTAACTTTGATTTAATTGGTTGACACATATATCACACATTCACTAACACACTTTACTAGACTCTTCAATTAATTGATATGATACATTGTTTTCCTATAGTTTTTCATTTACTATATATTTTATTTATTAGATATATTGATATAATTAAAGAGTCACATGTCTAAGAAGAAAAATTAAGTTAAGGTTTAGTAAAAGGTTTTATAATCACTATAATTTTTCATGTACATTATCACTTTTGTCATGGAAGAGAAATAATTAATAACTATTTTTGCTTTACCGACGGTTTTTTAAAAGTGATATCTCAAATATTTCAATTAAAATGAGACATAATTTTGGGATGGAAGATGAAGGTTTGGAGGATTGGATTCCTATGAAGAATCATATGAAGATTCTTTAGCTACAATTCTTGAAATTGATACATAGGATGTTTTGAATAAAATGAGTAATGGTTTTAGGATGGAAGATGAAGGTTTTGGAGAGGAGGAGGTTGGTTTAGATACGGGAGATAATGTCCCACCTTCAGACAATCAATCAATAAAATATGAAATGTGATTGGGTGTGCACATTATTGATAATAATGGATTTTTGATAGATGAATTCAGTGTCTCTGTTTACAAATAGTTTTTTAGGATATTTTTATTAAAAAAATGATAAAATATGTAATTAAAAAATTGATAGAAGTTATAGATCTTATAAAATATGTGGTTGAAAATAAGTGTAAGAAAAAAATAACTTATTTTAAACTCTATCGAACACGTGTTGAACAAGTTAGACAACTTCAACATTTTGTGAACGGTAAATAGGGATTTTGGCTCAAATGTCATTAACATATGGTCTTAGTGCATTTGGTTCCTAACCTTTCATTTTTTGCTAGGAAATCCCTAACATATTTCATTGGGTGCAAAAGTTGTCTTTGTAGACAAATTCCATCTAATTTCTCCATTAGTTAGGTGCGTGTATTGAACTTCCTTTTAATTTATTTTTATTATAAGAGCAAATTAGTCAATTCTTATATATATATATATATATATATAAAACCCAACCCACCCCAACTATCTCCACCATTATCCTCCCTACAAACTACCATTAATGGTAGGAATAAATGAGGGGAGAAGCCATATCTCTTGTCAAGCAATTTTTTAAGCTTTACTCTCATTTTTAGTGTGTATTTATATGATATTTGTAGTTTGATCTGTTTTGTGTATTAAAAACGGAGGAATGAAAAACAGAGATTATGTGTATCGACGTTGTGCAATATAAAATCAATGCACTTTGTTCGATTTGCTGAAATATGAAATCAATGGCAAGAAAAAGTGCTTCGCAGTAAAATGTGGGGTGGGGGTGGGGGTGGGGGTGGGGCCACATTTTAATTTCCCCATTTTACTGCCATAAAGTTCCTCCCATTTTCATATAATTTCGGCCATTACAGAAAAATGAGGAGATTAATAACCAATGCTTGTGAACAGTTCTCCTCAATTGAAGGCTCAATATTGTTACTAGAAGTCTAGTCTCTCCCAAGTCGAATTTCGATCTTGAACTAACTTACAACATAGGCGGGAAGAGAGATATTCAGAAAACTCGATTTCCTGTCTTAAAAACTTGACTTAAAAAAGAAAAGAAGACCGGACTAAAAGATATATCACTTTCAACGATAAACAATAAAATGGGGAGGGTGTGGATTCTGTCATTAATGACAGTTTTAGGTTAGGTGAGGGGAGTGAGGAATGTGATAATTTTTTTTGAATTTTTTTATTTTTTGAATTTGTTATTATTATTTATATAAGAATTGACCAATTTGCTCATGCAGTAAAAACAAATTAAAGGAAAATTCAATACACGCACCTAATTAATAGAGAATTTGGATTGAATCCCTCTACAGGGACTACTTTCGCACCAAAATGAAATATGTTAGTGACCTCCTAGCTAAAAATAAAAGATTAGGGGACAAAAAATGCACTAAAACCATACGTTATGGACCATTTGCACCAAAATCGCACTGTAAATATGTTTTGTAATTTCAAATGAGATTATAAAACTCAGCTGTGTCATTGTTTATTTAAAATATTTTTAAAATAACTAGAAAGAATGTCTAACAATTTTTTAAATCGAAATACTCAATTTATGGATATTGAAGTATTGAGAAAATTTACCCATCGAGTTTTCCACGTCAGCGACCATTTTGAAACACAAAATAGACAGGCAAAATTGCCCTGGCTTTGCTTCTTTTCATCCGGCATCGTCCTCGTCGAAAAATCAACGCCAACCACCAACCTTTTTCATTCTATCGTCAACCACTGGAATCTACCATGGCACAAAACTAAACAAAAAATATACCGGAGAAAACTACCGGATCTGCGCGATCGTCCGTCGCGCAGTTCCAGTTGGTCCAGGCCCTGGTCTGCGCGATCTCCGGGATCTACGCGATAGATCACTGGTTCTGCGCAACCAAGCGCAGACACTGGACATGTGCAACTGACGCACAGATCCAGCGTGATCTGTGCGTCACTGTGCAGATCCGGCTGGATTTGCTGCCTCAGCACAGATCCAACGAGATCTACGCTACCGGCAACCCCATTTTTTTTGTTTCTTCTTCGTCAGTTCGATCGTCAATTCTTCTTCTTCACAGAAATGGGCCGTGGAATGGGAGTAGCTTGGGTTCTTTGGCAGCTTCTTCAAAGCTTGGGTTCCTTAGCACGCATTCTTCCTATCTGAAAATGGGAGTACCAAATTTGCTTGTCCATTTTGTGTTTCAAAATGGCTGCTGACGTGGCCAGCTCCGCTGACATGGAGCTTGCCACATCAGTAGAAGGTAAATTTTTTCCTGCTCTTTGAGAGCAGGAGAACGGGACTCTTGAAGTATTTGTATCTTTCAATAACAAAGAAAAATAAACTTCTTATAAGACTTTAAAACAAATTTAAAAATAATGTGCATCACATGTTAAGACTAGTAAGATTGAAATGCTAGTAGACATGCTATACTTTATGATATTAGTTGTCAAAAGACAAAGTAGAAAAAATAAGAATGTTATGGTAAATGTGATCGTATTAAATTGAACACTATAGAAAATGATAATGTCACCAAGAGGGGGTAATGTTGATTGAGAATACATTAAAAAAACGTCGACTTAAGTGATTGTAACATATTTTGAGCTAAATTTTTCTTTGCTATCACATTGAAAATCCTTAATCCTTATATCAAATGGATTTTCTATGAGTTTTTTGAAACTTTAAAAAGCAACTAAAAATTACTAATATTTGCTTCAAATGACAAATCTACATAATTTTTGAAGGTAAAATAGCACTAGTGGCCCCGAACCTTCAATGACTAGCACTCCAAGTCCTTAACCTTTAAAAAATTCGCGATCAAGGCCCTTCTATTAAAAAAATCGTTAGTTTGACCGTTAAATGATCAAAGTTTTCTTGAAATGACTAAATAACCCTTTTTGGAATTAAAACAAACCAACCAAAAATAAAAATAAAAATAAAAATTACAACAAACTCCCTCCTCCACTTCTTCTTCTCTAACCGACTCCCAACCAACTAAAAAAATTGCAATCAAACACCCATCTTAAATTTTTTTCTACTCCAAAACCGTCGTCGCCCACCACCCACCAGAAAAAACCAACCAACACCAGGAGATAAAGCTGAAACAAACACCATAGAGAGAGAAAATGTGTCCCCCGTCTCTATTTCTCTGATAGTTATGGAGAATTGAAAGGTGCCCTTTAGATTAGGTGTACAAAAATTTCAGCATCTAACATTGGGATTTGGACAAAGCGACCAACAAAACATAGAGACCTAACCAGCACTCTCCAACCCATGGTACTGCTGTGTGTTCATACAATTACTCAAATCCTATAAACTTTGTCTTTTGATCAATCAAAGAGAAAAATGAGTGGAGCTGGAAAGAAGATTGCAGATGTGGCATTCATAGCCAGAAAGACGATCGATTGGGAATGGGGATGGCAAAAAAACCCGCCGACCCGAACCCGCCCCGCGCCCCGCCCCGCCCCACGAAGCAATAGGGGCGGGTTTGGGGCAGAAAAATCTGCCCCGGGCCGGGTCCGGGGCGACCCCGCCCCGCCCCGCCGCCCCGCGACCCGCCCCTAAAAAAAAAAATTTTTTTTTTTTTTTTTTTTTTGAAAAATCATAAAATATAGTAGAAATTATGATTTTCACTAAAAATAGACTAAAGAAGAATCAAACCCGAGTTAAAACTTATAAACTACTAACATTAACCACTATACTACAACCGAAATCTTATAATATTTTTGTTTTGCTTGGTGTAAATATTTAAAAAAATTGTATATATATATTTTTAATTATTTTTCAGTTTAACAAAAAAAAAAAAAAAAAAAAAAAAAAAAAAAAAAAAAAAAATAGTTCGCGGGGCGGTTGGCGGGTCCAACGGCCGACCCGCCCCGCCCCGCGACCCGCCCCGCCCCGCCCCGCGAATTCGCGGGTCGCGGGGCGGGGCGGGGCGGGCCAAAATTTTCGCGGGGCGGGGCGGGGCGGGGCCGACCCGCCCCATTGCCATCCCTAATTGGGAAGGGATGTCGAAGCTTTTCGTCTCCGATGAGGCCCACAAGGAGTTTGCCACTCTCCGCCGTGCCTTCGACGAAGTCAACACCCAATTGCATACCAAGTTCAGCCAGGAACCAGAACCCAATGACTGGGGGTATTACAGAAAAGGGACTGGCTCTCACCTAGTTGATATTTATAAGCAAGCATATGATGAGGTTAAAATCCCACAATACGTTTACAATGCCACTCCTCAACACAAGCCCAAGTTTGATGCTCTATTGGTAGAGCTTAAAGAGGCTGAGCAAAAGTCACTTAAGGAGTCTGAAAGATTAGAAAAAGAAATTGCAAATGTCCAAGAGTTGAAGATGAAGCTTAGTAAGATGAAAACTTTCACCAAATCTGGTGCTGACTGGTTTTTTTCGATGGGTGGTGGGCAACAGCAGTTTTGGAGTAGAATAAGTTTTAAGATGGGTAGTTGATTTTAATTTTTTTTAGTTGGTTGGGGGTTGGTTGGAGAAGAAGAAATGGAGAAGAGAGTTTGTTGTAATTTTTGTTTTTTTGTTTGTTTGTTTGTTTTAATTCCAAAAAATATAATTTGGTTATTTTAAGAAAATTTTGACCATTTAACGGTCAAACTAACGATTTTTTTAACAAAAGGACTTTGATTGCGAGTTTTTTAAAGGTTAAGGACTCGGGTTGCTAGTCATTGAAAGTTCGGAACCCTATCGTTACAAGGTTCAAAGGTTCGGGACCCCAATAATTACCCAATTTTTGAATGTAGTTTAGCCGTGGCAATAGACTGAGTCGACTTGCTTATACATAGACTAGGCTCTATCGGCCCATGGACCTTTCTGTGATGAGTTTAGCCATGGCTCAATCTGCGAGATTTTTGATTTTTTTAATTGGATAAAATGTAAAAGAAATTATAGAAAAAAATTAAAAATAGGGTAAATTCAAGGCCGGCCACGGTTTTGGCACTTATGGGCTCTAAAGTCATATGCTCAAAACTTAATTCAATTAAAGTCACATTTTAGAACTAAAAGACCAACATACCCTTAATTGTAAAAAACGCTAATTGTGATACTGTTTTATTGTGATACTGTTTTGTTGTGATACTATTTTTTTGTGATACTGTTAAACCTATGATTTTGTACTATTAATGGAACATTTTAAGAACAATATTATTCTCTTATTTATTCTCTACTGATTAATTTGTCTACCATTAAACACCCTATATATTTATATTTATTTATCCAATGGGAATCTTTGTCCTAATTGAATCTCAAACATGTTCATAGCTTCGACATATCTCTCTAACAAGTTGAAATTTCAACAATATCTAATTCATGGCTTACCTTGAAATTCACGAATCAGCTTAAAACTTTGGAGTTTTTGATATGACCATGTTGGAGTTTTCGATATGACCATATTTTCTGCATAAAATATATTCAAACATCAGTTTTGTGGTGACTATTCATAAGGTTTTGGTTGTTATGAGTAGTCAAGTACAAGTTTATAATTCTTGTAGTGAACTTTGTTTAGGATCTGATCAATCAAGAAGTGGGAGTGTTAATGAAAAAGGATCAAGTTCAAAGGATGTTCAACAAGAGAAAGATGAATGGTGGCTTCAATAAAGATACATTTATCTGTAATACTGTTTTAGAGGATGCGTGATACTGTTTTGACAAAAAAAAATAAAGATTACCATTTTAAGCTAAAGAGACTACTTCAAACGGGTAAAATTCATCGTACGTAGTGGCAAAGTGACTGGTCTTGACCGTCTCGTCGAGACCATTCCGAAAACATATTATAATAAAAATTCTAAGCATGTATGCGAATTCTCTGTTCATTTCTATTGTAATACTATTTCCTGTGATACTGTTTTGTATAATCCAGTATTAAACAACACACATGACTATGATACCATGCTTTTATCTTTGATATTGTTTAATTAATTATGTGTGTTGTTTGATACTGTATTAGGCAAAACAGTATCATGAATTAAAACATGGATTAAAACATTATCAAAATTACTAATGCACATTACCTAAATAAAATAGTATCATAGATTAAAACAGTATCATAGACAAAACTAAGACATTCAAACAGTATCACATGTTCAAACCTTGCCATAATTAAATAGTATCAAAGATAAAAGCACGGTATCATAAATAAAATCTATTCCACATAGATTCAAACAGTATACTAATGCGCATTATCTAAATAAAACAGTATCATGGATTAAAGAGACGACTTCAAACGTTCATTAAACAACATGGTTACATGAATCTTTGGGGTAGTACATGCTATGAGGGGCTTCTGTCCCATGAAAAAGTGAAATATCATTCTAACACTCAGGTTTTCTGTGATACTATTTTCTATAATACAATATCAAACAACACACATGACTAACAATATTTTATGTGATATTGTTTTTCTATAATACAGTATCAAAACATCATACTTTCTTTTAACAATGAGATCTTCTTGCCACTTCCTCAGCACAGAGTCATAACTTTGGGAGACATCATGCTCTCTTTTAATTCTCTCTTCGCAACAGAGATCATTCACTAGCAAATGTCCAGGATGCTTATGTAACTGAAGAATTTCCTTACCTTGTTGTGCTTTCTCTTTACTAGCAAATATCTAGGATGCCAATTGTTCCCCAATATATATCCAGGACAGTAATGCATATGAATCAAGCACGACATTGTTGTTCTCATAGCAAACGCAAAATGAAGTTTCTGACAATTAGTTGCCTCAGATTTTGACTTTTCTTCCAGCATCTTGATTGTAGCATTTAAATCCAATGGTTTCCAAGAACAATTAAGAAACATCTCAACCCAATCATTATTCACTCTATCGGGTATAAACGACTGCAATTTGGGTAACAAAGTCTCATATGCTCCTGCATCCGCAAAGTGTCTTTAGATCTGAATCTGAAATCCTTCCTTTGATAAACTAAAAAGTGTATTTAGATCTGAATTTGAAATCCTCGCACTAATAAACTCTTTCTTCCAATCTAAATTCATTGTGTTTCAGATTTCCTTGTTGAGAGAAGCAGGTACGATGCAACTGTGCAAAGAAACTAAAACTCTTATGCATGTTTGGTATGCTGATTGGTGGCGGCGGCGACGATAGCGGCGGTGGCAACAGTGGTAGCAGTGCGGAGGTTGTTGGAGGTGGAGGCAGTTTGTGATGGTTGGTGGAGGTGGAGGTGGAGGTGGAGGTGGAGGTGGAGGTGTGCAAGGGGTGATTTTGAAATTAATTTAAAATATTGATAAAAGTATGACTTAATCATAATTTAAAAAAAATATTTTGATTTAATTTAAAACAAGTCATGTGCAAGTGACTTATATGCAATTTTCACTTAAAAATATGGGATAAAAAATTCTCTTCATTTTCCAACGTTGTTATGGGCTAAGTTAAACGTTAAAAGATTTGGTCAAAAAATTGAACATGAAAAATGAGGTATTTATTATAAAAACAATCTAAAGTTTAATAGGTTGATTTTACAGCCTTCGATGCTACAAAATAGGCTGAAAAATGGGTAGGCCCATGGGTCTCTCGTGAAGCCTCAGCCCTAGGTGTTGACCTCGGTGTTGCTCGCCTGGAGAGCTGGCCTTCGAGCCGTGGCCCGTGTTCATTTCCACCGTGTTGACTACTCACACTATAAGTAACTACACGATAGTTTTCCCTATTTTTCTGGATAAATGAATAAAGATTAGATTACGTAACATATTTATATACACACTTGAAACAAAGTTAAAGCAAAGCATCATTGTTTCAATCCCGTCTTTCTTATCTTTTTTTTCTCGTATTTCTTTACCTTAATCATCGTTTCAGTCTTCACCAAAGGTTAGTCCTTTCGATTATTACTTTTTGTATATGATTTTTTTTCTTGATTTATTGTTTATTTTCTTGCAGTTAATTCAAGATTCTGACTTATTGTTATTAACATAAGTTCTTAATTTTTTCGTTTGGTTGCTTTGACTTTACTAAAGTTTCTGATGGGATTTTACAGGAAATTAATTTCTGGGATGATTTTATTTTGTCAGTTTTTGGTTGTACCCAACATTTTTTCTTACTTTTTTGATGGAATTCTTGATAGCCCAGAAATTTTATGACCGGTATAATTTTAGTCGAGGGATTTTGTATTGTTCCTTTTAAATAATTGCTTCTTATAGAAAAATCAGACTTGCTGTTTTTTTCCATGAATTTTTTATTGGTTTTAGTTGCAGTTAATTCAATTTGATGAATTTCACTTTTTTTGGTGCAGTGATATTCAGGTGGAATGGAGAAGAGTTTATTCAAGCAAGAGCACGATCTTGGTTTGTACTTACATCTGATCAATTGTATTAGTAGTTTCTTCTGCTTTCTCATCTGGTAGAAAGTAATTGTCTTTTCTTAAATAAATAATTTCTGAATATATAATTATTGTATGTATTCAGAAAAGAGGCGAGCCGAGGCTGCTAGAATTAGGGAGAAATATTCAGATAGGATTCCGGTGAGAACAGAACTTCCTCCCCTCTTTGATTTCAATTGCATATTTGATGAAGCATTTTCTTTCCTGAATATTGTGCTGTTTGAATTATTTTTATCCGTGCTTTGCAAAGCACTCCGGGTTAAGGGGTTTTGATATCATTATTGTGAAATTCTAATTCGTTAGGGACCTATGTTGATGTAGTATATTTTCAACTGCTCTGAATTCAATCAATGCCTGGGTATCCCTTGCATAACCACCGAACAACCATTTCCAGTCAAATGGTACTCCGTTTAATTTTCATTTGTGTATTTCATAGCCCAGTTTGTCTTTATTTATCCAATAAAATTGAAGATAAATTCACAAAATAAGGGGGTATTCTTTTGAAGAAAGGAAAGGCAAAACATATGTCCTCTCTTTTAATAATTTTTTCATCAATCTATTTAGCTCATTGGTAGTTGTTGGATCATTCCACTGAAAAGTGCACTTGGTTTTCATTCTGTATTATCATTGTTTTGGGGTTGAAGATTGTTGATGAATGGCTTGCTGCAGTTACGTCCAACTTTATATTGAACTCATTTGTTTCATTTTCAGAACTTCATTGTATCCATAACTATTCTTTGAAATCCTGGAAAAAGATGCTAACATTCTTCGCAGTAGTCGTATTGTTTAGTTTCATCTGTCATCTCATTGTGTTTCAACCAAAGTTTCAAAACACGGACTGTTTAACCAACCAAAATGTCACAATTCAGTAATGGAAATTGAGCTATGATTTCAAGATTATGTTTTAGAAAAGTTAAGGTGTCACAAACTATTAATTATGTTCAAGCATGGTATTAAATTGGATAAGATACGTTTTGCCTTGCCTTCACACCTATGGTCACCTAGGAGTGTAATGACCCTTCTTTATCTGTGTTCTAGGATATTCAAGTTCGGGTTGTTATAATAAACAATGCTTGAAAATTGTTAAAAGTTGACTTGCATATTTTATAGTTGAATTTGAATGTTATCGAGTTGAATCATTGCGGAGCTTGAGGTCTCGGCCAGATTGGTTGATATGCCTGGTATTTTGTATATTTTCACAAATTACAACCTTAAAAATATTTTCAAGTGTGGCCCGTTCAACTTTCATAATGATTTTGGAAATGCAACTGAGCCCAAGCACGGCTAACCACTATTTATAGAATCTATAATTGAAGTGACCGATGCTTCCTTCTTTTCCAAATTTTTCCCCCTTTGGAGGGGGATAGTTTCTTTCTTCGGCTTCTTATTTGGTGGGATGGGGATTGTCGTTATCTTGTTATCTAGTGCAGTGCTCTCTTGTGAATGCTATGTATTTTCAAATTTTGGCTTGTGCTTCCTGTGTGAAATGCAATATGATAGTATCACTCTTCACTTTGGCAATGTGGAACACATAAACTGTCATGAATATGTTGGTTCACTACACCAACATACTGGAAGAAAGGCTGATATATCTTTCTGTAAACTGTGCCTGTGCTATGGAAATTGAATTAGTTAATGGTTTAAAGGGCCAACTTCAAAATTAGAGGTGCTTTGGCAGTGCTCTTACTAATATTAAGTACTGCCTCCATCCTATTGGTATTACTGCATTTCCAATTTGGGACATCTCATAAGATATTTCATTTCAAATAGAGAATACACGGTAACAAGCAGTGGCGGACATAGGAGGGCACTATGTAAACAATTAAAAAATTTCAATACATTAAAATTGCCCACAACATGTTTTTATATTTTTAAATCGTTTAACAACATCATTATTACAAATATTTTTAAATTGTTTAACAAGCAGTGGCGGACATAGGAGGGCACTATGTAAACAATTAAAAAATTTCAATACATTAAAATTGTCCACGTGTTTTTATATTTTTAAATCGTTTAACAACATCATTATTACAAATATTATAAAAAATACCTTTCTCTATCATATATGGAACAACCATAAAAGAAAATTATTTTTGTGATTTTTTATGCACATACAAATCCACGCAACTCAATCCAATAACGAGTGTAACAAATTGAACTAATAGATTCAATTCATCTCATATGACAAATGATTTTGAAAGAAAGATTTTTTTTTTTTTTTTTTAGTTCAATATTTGTTGGAATTGATACTTTGATAAATTATATCATTTTTGTCAATCGATCTTATTTATCATTTCTTTTGTATTCCTTAATAACCAACAATTGGTTTTCTTAACAATGATAATTGGACAATTTCTGTCTCGTTTTGTCATCTTTATTTATTTATTATTTATCATCACAATATCTTTCTTTCAATTATTCTATTCTTGGCTATGGATAACTGGTGGAACTTTTCGAAAATATTGGATATTTTGATAATAAAGGATTTATTTCGTCTCAAAATCTCAATAATATTCCTTCCTTATAAAGTGCTTCTTTTGTTTAATTTTTTTTTATATACGTAAAATTGGCCAATGGAAATCCGCCCATGGTAACAAGTGGAGGTGAGACCAAGGGAAGGACAACTTAGGTAGTCAGGGTATGTTGCGTTTAAATCCCAAGAAGATTATCTTGTTCATAAGAGCGATGTGATCCTAATAGAATATGTTAGAAGGAGAGGCAAACCAAAATTATTATGGCATGATGGGCTTGCAAAGGATTTGATTTTGTTGGATTTTTCAGTAGATATAGTGTTAGATCGAATGAAATAGTGAAAAAATGATTCATATAGTAGACTCCAAATTTATTGGAATAAGACTTAGTTTGTTGACTACCAACTAGTAAAGGAAAAGAAAAAAATCAACAACAACAATGATATTCACAATCCTTTCGTTGCATACTTTGCATTAACCCACACCAAAAGATAAGATTTAAACAAATGCATTTGTTATATTATTTGTTTGAATTCAACAAAGGATAATTAGCGAAATACAAATTTCAGACCTCATTGTTAAGAAAATAAAATGCATACTATCTTTGTCATGACATTATACACAAAAAGTGGGTTTCCAAAATCTATCTCAAATTATCTACATGGGGGCATATGGAAGATCTATAATTCTGACTGTCCTGTCACCACTTCAGTGTATTTAAGCTGATGGTCCTATAAATTCAAAGATTTTCGACCTACTTCTTAACAATTCTTCTTACCTGCAATAGTTCATCTCTATGATTTGTTGTTATCTATACTATGCTTTGTCACTCTCCATAGGTGCTCAAATCTTTTAATCACTGACCGTGAGGGAAATTTTCATTCCCACTCACACAAAATTAGTATATACGTCTGTCTTCCAAAAAAAAAAAAAAAAATTACCCTCTCCTCAAATCTCTCATTCTCAATTATTCTCTTCACCATTCTTCAAAGTTTCTTCACAATCTTCTTCCTTCTCAATATTCTTCAACGAACAAGATTCAACGGTCGGATTCCAACGCAATGAAGCGGTATACTAGTATTATGTTGATTATGGATGTCATCTGACATGGTTGTGGCTTTTATAGCTAACATACAATTAGTTCAGCACCTTATCTGATTTTTACATAAACTAAGGAAAGTTAAACTTGTGTTTTTGACATGTAGGTGATTGTGGAGAAGGCAGAGAGAAGTGACATTCCTAATATTGACAAGAAAAAGTGAGCCTCTACATTGTTGGATTTCCTCAACATCTTCTAAGATAATTCTTATGATATAGCATTTTTATTGGATACTAATGGTGGTGACCATGCTTTACTGCTGATTGAATATGATCCACAAATAAACATATCATTATACAGTTTGAAGGGAATGCGTTATTTATCTAGAGACTAAAGATTTTAATAAACTAAAAGGTGCAGCTTTGTAAGAACTATTACAATAGAATTGCAATCTAATTTTGTATGGTAAAGATCAAAGTTTTAAGTAGGTAAACTGAAGGTACTGAATTTTCAACTTATTGTATTAGATTAGTCCAGGTAAGGATAATTTGAAGTTGCATTGATCAAGTTATCCAATCAATATGATGATAGTTTTCCAGTCCTCTTAGCTGCTATGAAAATACTGAGTTCCGTATACCGCTGTAATCTTGTGTGGCACACTTCAAAAGTCACACTAATAATTGGATGTGATCAACGTCACTCTTGGAAACTTCTTTGGAAAATCCATACATATAAATCCAGGTAATTGACATGTTATAGCTTGGGAAAGTGGTCAAATTCTCAGGGTCTTTCATCTTTGTCACAGGTTCTTCTGATTCACTATATCAGTGGGAATCACCTCATGGAATAATAGCCTTTAGGACTTTCCCTTACAGTTGCACTTCTCGTCCGATCAGGAAAAGGTTTCGAAGATGGGATTTGCTAAGACAAAAAAGTAGAAAGAACAACTAAATGTATGGAAGTTATTCCATAATGGCACATAATCACACCACAATATCTGTCCCACTGTGTTCTATATATCAAATACTAGTATTTTTGGTTTTACACCCTGCTAATTCTTGATCCTTAATTTGCAAAAGATATGTACGAGTACTTTTTAGATTCTAAACTCCATTAATTCTCAATCGCAAATTCACTTTCATTAGATGTTGCAACTTGCAAGTGGAACTAATAAAAGCATCATCTTTGCCCTCCATTTTTGTTGTTCCATATACAGCATTCTCTGTACATTTGGTTTTTCTTTTCTTTCTTGTGCCTCATTTTCCTTTTTATTTCTTATGTGTTTTTTATTTTAGTGGTGGGTGCAGAGATGGGGGATGGGGATGGGGGTTTGGGTTGGTTCATTGAGCAGCAAGATTTCAGACTATAGTTACAACGTAATCTTATGAAAAATTATGCACATTTTGTGGTAAAGTTGACAAACCTGGAGCGCATTATTGCCCTTGAGAATCTTTCACGAGTCTGCATTGCGTTGTTTGATTCTGGTTTTTCAGTTTCTTTAGTTGTTAAATCATATGGTACAAAATAGCGATTGTCCCCCCAAACTCTGACACGTAGAAATGGGGTTATGTGTCAGGCTCTCTCTCCAAACTCTGACATGTAGAAATGGGGTTATGTGTCAGGCTCTCTCTTCAAGCTCATTATTATGCATTCAATAAATAAAAAAGTTGTAAACTTGTTTCACTTACCTTATTGAGAATATTACAGGTATCTCGTCCCAGCTGACTTGACTGTAGGACAATTTGTCTACGTGATTCGCAAGAGGATCAAACTGAGTGCGGAGAAAGCAATTTTCATATTTGTTGACAATGTCCTGCCTCCAACAGGTGAGCTTTAATGCCATACGTTTTTAGCTGTAGAGTCGTCTAATTTGGACCAAGAGCATTTGAGGCTACTGGAATCTGTTCACAAACTTCTTGTTTCTGGCTGTTTGCCCTTTGCAGGTGCTATTATGTCTGCCATATATGATGAGAAAAAGGATGAAGATGGTTTCCTTTACGTAACCTACAGCGGAGAGAACACGTTCGGGAATGAGGTCGACCTGTAGCCTTCGAAACCCGGGTTTCAATTGGTTTCTATGGTTAGCCAATAGTTGCTGCCATATTATTTGTGTCGATAATCTTTATTGCGGTGTCTCTATGAAAGTACTACAGTTAAAATTATGTATAGCTTATACATGTATAGTTTCTGAGTTTCCAGAGATACCTATAAATGTCACAATCTCATTTTATGTGATTACAACTATCATTTGGATACAACCTAGTTTTCAAATGTGCTTTTCATTCTCTAATAATCAAGCTGAATAATACGAATATCATGCTCACTTGGCCCTTTATTGGTTCAAAATTTGGTTTCTTATTATGGTTGTTTCCTTTATGACGAATATAGATTACGATAATCTATCTTTTCGTTAATTGCCCTCTCTCTTCTGTATTTTTTATTATATTTAAATCTAAGTCACGCATTCTTGAACATCTGAGGCACAGAGGCAGGCGTTATGTGCAAAATTAGTAGAATGGACAATGTGCTATGTTATTATAGGATTTGCATGATATAGTTGAAGACGGAGATAGCTGAAATAACTGTTATAATGCTTTTATTGATTCTTGTTATCTTGTACCATCTCCTTCATTACATTCTTAATGAGTGAGTATGGTGCCTCAGGGTGATGAGACTAATGTTTAAAAATTATAGCCATAAGGTTTGAGTAGAATGTTTTCAAGTCTCTTGGATAATTAATTCCTAGTTTAAATTCTTCAATTGCAATGAATTTGAGTAGGCATTGGTCATGAGTGACTTAAAAGACTCGCCTGGGTGACCCCTCCGAGTAAAAAAAAAATTAGACGTACACTTTTATAAATGGGTAATAAGGAAACTTGAACTCAAAAATATTTGTATGCTTTGATACTATATTAAATTACTTCATCTGAAACTGACATCAAACAATGCCTCGGGGTAGCTTTTGGTACCAGGGGGGTTTGTCATGGACATGAATGGAATTGAGTTTGGAGTGCAGTAAAGGAATGGAGTGTAACTAGGATCTCGTATACGGTATGTCTTGGAATGTCAAAAAATATTGAATTGAAATGCAGTCAATGTTTATTCTATTCTTGGTTTTAGTAATTGAGAAATGAAATGTAATTAATATGGTGACAATAGACAATTATGGTGGTGGCTGTGGGTCGAAAGTGGTCTTTAGGCCGGAGGTTTACTGGAGATGTAGAGGTGTTGTGTGGCGGGAGGTAGGGTGTAAACGAAGGCTGAAGGGTGGCAAGGAAGTCTGGGTGCATGGTGATGTAAGGTATCGAGACAGTGTGTGTAACGTCTTGAGTTCTACAACCCAAAACGGTACTAAATTCATTTTATTTCACAAGTCAATGCCTCAAGATTAAGGAAATGAACTTGAATAATTCAACTTTGAGGACTTCGAAACAAATAGAAAATTGCAAAAATGTAATGATTCAGTTTGAAAAGTAAAGAACGATTAATCAAGTTAGACTAGTCCTAGGAGGACATCTCAAGAACTCTTCAATCAATGTGACAATTCTTCAAAGCCTAAGCTATTATTATATAAGAGTAAGAGCTAATTATTAACGTTGATTGTGAAGCCTCGAGAAATTTTAGGAAATGAAAAGAGTTTGAATTGCATATTCGCCCACAGGAACCAAGTCTGTTTTACAATAATTGAATCAGGGGGCTTTTTGCAATTATGCCAATCTATGGGTTGCCAACTTCAATTAACATTAACAATTCTCAAAAAATGACTTCAAAAACTCCAAAAACATTCCGCGACAAGGGATGTAATAATTTCTTTTAATACACTTCGATACTTAAGTCAACTTATGACCATAATTTATGAAATGTATAGAATCACGATTAGACTATATCAAGGAAGGTTTTATAACTTTACGTATTTATTAGTATGTTATAATATCTCAATTAGTGAAATTAATCATAATTATTTTTTATAAAAATTTCAAGCCAACAGTATTAAATCGATTTGATTTACATATTTTCTTTTTGACTTTTCACTTTATCCTTTTTAAGTTTCATTTTCCAGAGAATATAATATTAATCACTGATGCATGGAATAATATGATTTCGATTATTTCTGTGCGTATCAATCTTACTGCATTCACAAGTGCACTATGTTTGGCCAAGCTTACAAAATTCTAATAAGTAAATAAGTGAGTTTGACAGTAAAAAAGTGTTTTTGTTGGCGAACATCTGGAATTAGTAAATTATTTATCTTTACAATAAATTGACTGTGTTGAATAAATAATCAGCTATGAAAACAATCAAGTTAAGTATTTCGTAAATTTTTATTTTAAAATTACAGCATGTTTTAAAATCAATATTTGAACATTTAGTTAAAAAAAAAAAGTGCTTTATTGTTGCACTTGTATACAATGACGGAGCCACGAATTTTTCGTTGGTGGCACAAATTAGCATGGTTTCTTTGTAACTTATCTTTCGAATTGAAAAATTATTAAACAAAATGTTCAAAATAACGAGCAAAAGATGGCTATTAGAAGTGGAATTAATAATTCTATATTTTAATCCTTTAATTTTCATTTTAACGTCACTACTTTTGTCTTATTTTCGGGCTTAGTGCGTGTTTGGATAAACTTAAATTATAATTTTAGTTGGTCAAATATATTTTTTATCTACACATTTCGTAGGACCCATAACTTACTACATACTTATTATCAATATATTTCATAAGACCCACAACTTATATGCACTTTAAAAATAATTTCTGCACTACCAAACATGCACTATTATGTTCTTTATTCGTCGCAGTAAATTCTTGGTACCATTTCGAAGTATTAATGGAAAACTTCGTAACACATCTTTTGGACATAATGTATCAAAGATAGTTTCTAGAAATGAATTTAGTAATTTGATATTTATATTTTAATTACCATTTTGATGTCATTTTTTTGATTTATTTTAAAGCTATGTTATTCACTCGTCAATATATGTTCTTAGTATCGTGTCAAAGTATTAATAACAAACTTTGTAATACATATTTTAGATTGAAAAATCAAAAATTTAATTAGTCGAATAAGATTGACACTAATTCTATATCTCTTAGCCAATTGAGATATAGTTGATGAAGAGATTGTATTTCACGGTAACCGGATATTTTAGATCTTATCATACCACATGATTTATTCCATTGCATGCGTAGTCTCGACATATTGCTAGATGTCAATTTTGGACATTTAATGTGGATTGATTAACTAGTTGAAGTAAAGATAAATTAACAATTTTTTTTTTTTTTTTTTTAAATTTATCTTATCCTCTTTGCAACATGGTAATAATCTATATTAATTGCCATAGTAGCTAGTGGAAGATAAAAGTGGAGATTTAATTAATTGATAGCTGTGAGACATTTATGCAGTTAATTAATTGGTGGGTTAGACTATTAATTAGTGAGACGAAATTATTTAATATGATTAATTACTTTTGGGTTTAATGTGCCAAAACCACTTAATAGGATGAATTTAATTAATTGATAGATGTGAGCCATTTATGCAGTTAATTAATTGGTGGGTTAGACTATTAACTAGTGAGCCGAAATTATTTAATATGATTAATTAATTTTGGGTTTAATTAATGTGCCAAAACTACTTAATATAGGATTAAATATAATCCAATATTAGAGGATGAAAATATAGATTTTTGCTAGTACAAAATAATTTCCAAACCCTAATCTACATAGTAGAATTCGATCACCATCTTTGTCCCTAGTATATAGGAAATTCTGTCTTCCAACTCTTTTAGGCAGCTAGAATACAAGAATTGTTACTGTGCACGATAATTCAATTTTCTTTAATTAGAATCATTAAAATTAATAATTTCTACTACAAATCATGTTACAACATCAAAGTAGATCACGTTACATAAAGAATTACATTTTGAAATTTCCGTCAACAACCCTTTATTTCTCCATTTCATTCATCAAATCACTCTTCAGTTGAGGTTCATTATTTTAAAAGAGGAGAGCTGCTTGGGACATACAAAAACTTCAAAGTTTACTCCCTAGTCGTGTGTTACCAATTGCATACTAAAAATCCCTCCATATTCTCAAGGGCTTGATAAGGAATTGACATAAAAAAAGGATTAAAACTTAATATCTATCAAATTTCAATATATATATATATATATATATCAACGACAAAAAATAAAAATAAAAGAATGTTAATTAGGTTAATGATAGATGAAAGTTTATGTACTCTTTTAGCCAAAAATGAGTACAAAAATTGATATAATTACATAATTACAGAAATTGTTAAGTAATTGAGGCATAAAATGAGTGCATGAATCAAGGGTTGCGATGAAGGAATTGACACATTTTATTCTATTAGTTTCCACTCTAATTTTACAATTTTATATACTCTTTTAACTAAAAACTCAACCAAAACATTCTATGTCGATAATCAAGAGAAAACATTCGTGAAGAGATGGCGTTTCATTCCTTTCAATTTTTGTTGTATTTTGTGATGAATTTGTAATGGTTTAACATTGATTTCTTCTACTATGTATATTTAGGGATTATGACAATCGTACTTTATTTGGTGAAAGTTAATTATTGAATGAAATGAGACTCAAGTTACCCCAAGAATAATATCCTAAACATTTTTCAACATATATCTTTAGGTTGTGAGTTGTGACTATTGGGAAAATTCAAATGGTGCATCCCTTTAAATGACAATTTCTTCCATTCTATTGTGCATTATTTTGCCAGAATGCTGATCTCCTGACCATATGTTGATTTGTCAGTATGTGGGCAGTTGATGTAAAAAGTTTTTTACATCAATTATCCACATGCTGACAAGTTAGCACGTGGGCAAGATCTCCTGCTCACCTGTGGGTAGGAGATCGAGACTCTATTTTGGCATCCATTACAGTTATTGGAAAAAAAACTAAAATCGCGTTAATTATGCAGTCCAATACGATGGATCAAACTTAATCTAAAAATTTTTAATTTAGTTAAATATTTTCTATGTATTAGCTAATATTAGAAGTGTTAATTTGTGTCAGGAAGGCCGGGTCAACTTGTCTCCGATGAAACACGGTGATGGCCCACATTAGAAAAAGTCCGTGCCGTGGTGAGTTGCAAGCTGGATCAACTCAACCCATGAAAATAAAGCAAATCCAGCCCACCCATCGGCTCATCCGGGTTGAGCCCATGTGAGCCGAGGTTATGTTCGTATGAATAAAAAATTAATTTTTTTTTAAATTACAAAAAAAAAATTACTAATTTATTTTACTTTAAAAAAATATTTATTTTTATAACAGAAAATGTGTTAAAATACAACACACTTACACACTTCTTTTTTATTAATTTTTTTCTTAAATTTTTTTTTATTAATATTAAATGGGCCGACGGTTACCCTAAACCGTTCGGGCCGATGATTTAGCGTCATCCAGCCCGCGAACAATCCATTCAATTCACGATCTGGCTTGCGATTACAAATTTCTACTGGTGATCCGATGCGGATTTGGCCCGCATCATAACACCTCTACATAATATTACTTTTCTACTCCCCATTTGCTTTGAAAAGAGAGAATTTCCATTTTGGCCAACAGAGACTTGGCACCCTGTTTTGCAATTATAAATTAGTATTCTCTAATAGCGTTTCCACTGCATTGTAGATTGCGATCAAAGTGACGTACAATTTGAAATTTTTTTAATTGACGTGATATTGACGTTCAATAAATAAATAAATAAGTTTACAATTAATTTTCAATAAATTTTATCTACAATCTAATAATAGTGTCTATGTGCCTTTCCGGACAAAATAAAAATAAAATTCAATATATATCTGCATAAAATATAAATTTTGTCAAGTCCATATATCTAATAGAATTTCTAAATTTACACGAAGTTGTATACAATATTTTTTTTTTTTGTAATATCAATTTGACAAAATCTTTAACAAATTGCGTAAGATGCATTTTTTTTAAACAATATCTTTTATTTATGTGATATTTTTTTTTAACAATCTACGATAACATTGGAGATGCTCTAATTAACTAACCATTTTATATAAGCAGTTATGAATTAATTTTGCTAAACTCAAAAAAAAAAAAAAAAAAAAAAAAAAAAAAGTAAAAGAATAGAGAAAAGAATAATTTACATCCTAGATTTTTCCAAAGCACGGAAATTAACGTACTATACAACTTTTCAAAAGTACGAATGTTTCCTACATGACTTTGAGTGCTCACCACGCGTACGCCTTTTCAACTTCTCTCCCAAACTTTCTCTTCTAGAACATCTAAATTCTTCCCTAAAGAATATTGACAAAATTCTAATAATCTCGAAGTGACGTTGAAGAATATTGAAAAAAGTGGATTAAACATTAAGGAATTTTGGCGCAAATAGTTCCTAATATATGCACTCAGTGCGATTTTGGTCCCTAACTTTTTATTTTTGGCTAAGAAGTCCCTAACCTATGCATTTGGTTGCAAAACTGGTCCATATGGACAGAATCTGTCCAATTGTGCCGTTAACCATTAATTTGTTTTGGGATTTTGGTGCAAATGGTCCCTAACCTTCACGCTTAGTGTGGAATTGGTCCCTAACGTTTATTTTTGGCATATATATCCCTAACCTATGTGTTTTGTTGCGAAATTGGTCCTTATGAGATAAAAAGACAAATATGTCCTTAGTTAATTGAAAAAATTGTATGTGAATTCCTAATCATTACAAAATGTGCAAATAGGTCCAATGCTTTTATTTTTCATAAAAAATTAAAGAAAATTAATGAATTTTCTTTTTTTGGAATTAACACTTTAATAATAAACATGTTAAATGAAATTATTATTTTTATTATTAAGTAATTATATCATTTAAAATTTAAAATTTTATTTTATTGTTGTATAAAAAAATATTTGTTACAAATTTGATGTACAAATATTTTTATTTAATTGAGTTATATGTTTATTAACTATAAATATTAGAGATTCAACTATATTCTTCATATTTTAATTTATCGTTTTATTTTCGTTCAAAAATAAAACACATAATGTGTAAATTAACTTTTATTAGTATTTTTATATTAAATAAAATTGTAATAAGATTAGTTCAAGTTATGTAATAATTTTTATTTAATAAAAATTTAATTTTTATTTGACATGTCGTGTACAATTTTTATTTGACATGTTGTGTGATTGTGGGTATATAATTTTCTCAATGGAGTGTTTACATACTATTGAGTATTTTTTTTTTTTGAATGCTCATATTTCAAATTATTTTAATTACTAGATTTAATAGTTTAGCAGCGGCATGATGGCAGGTGGTAGTGACTGATAAAAATTAGTATTTTTATTTACCAGATTTTATTTTATTATTATCTACCATAAAAATACTAATAAAAGTTAATTTACACATTATGTGTTTTATTTTTGAATGAAAATAAAACGATAAATTTAAATATGAATAATATAGTTGGATCTCTAATATTTGTAGTTAATAAACATATAACTCAATTAAATAAAAGTATTTGTACATCAAGTTTGTGATAAAGTTATTTTTTTATACAACAATAAAATAAAATTTTAAATTTTAAATGATATAATTACTTAATAATAAAAATAATAATTTTATTTGACATGTTTATTATTAAAGTGTTAATTCCAAAAAAAAAAAATTCATTAATTTTCTTTAATTTTTTTATGAAAAATAAAAGCATTGGACCTATTTGCACATTTTGTAATGATTAGGAATCCACATACAATTTTTTCAATAAACTAAGGACATATTTGTCTTTTTATCTCATTAGAACCAATTTCGCACCAAAACATATAGGTTAGGGACATGTATGCCAAAAATAAACGTTATGGACCAATTCCACACTAAGTGTGAAGGTTAGGGACCATTTGCGCCAAAATCCCAAAACAAATTAATGGCTAACGGCACAATTGGACGGATTCTGTCCATAGGGACCAATTTTGCAATCAAATGCAAAGGTTAGGGACCTCCTAGCCAAAAATGAAAGGTCAGGGACCAAAACAGCACTGAATGCATACGTTAGGGACCATTTGCACCAAAATCTCAAACATTAATGAATAAAAGTGTGTTTGGTGAAGATTTTTATAGATTATAAGTAGTAGGTCTTACGAAATGTGTGAATAAAAAATAGATAAAAATTGTAGATCATACGAGATATGTGGATGAAAATAATGTTTGACCAGATAAACACGAACAAACATACTATAATACTCTTACTGCCTCACAAATATATGTTTACTTTTATTTTCACACAGACTAAGAAAATATAATTAATATAGTTTGAACTATAATGTTACTACATTTTTTCTAATATACTCTATATTTGTAGTTCATTTTTGTCGATAGCAATACCAAAGTAAGAACATATTAGAAAATTAAGAAATTAACTATACTCTTAATAAGAAAAATTGACTATAATTTGAAACAAATGAATAAAAAAAGTAAGTATATATTTGTGAGACGAAGAGAAAAGTTAATAACCTACTACCAATACTAAAAATAAAGTCTACTGTTTCAATTTCGTGTCCTTTTGACTGTCCTTCTAATGAAAATATTACACATAATCAATGAAAATGCATTAAATATTGTTCTCTTACTTATTTAATATATTTATATTAATTATGTGTAATGTTTTCATTGGAGGAACAACCAAGAGGACACCAAATTGAAATAGCAAATCTCAACTCCATAAAATGTCGAATAGAATCTTGAACCTAAAGATACACTGTACTGTCTCTAGAGTCTAACCTTGAGAAAGCAAATGATTCAATATTATTTGGATTTGACATCTATAGTTCTCATTTGATTATCGTTTAAATTTTGAACAATGAGCTCATATCAAAGCATCTCAAATGTTTGTTTCGCTGTCTTACTAATAGAATATGTATACATTATCAAATAAATACAATTATTTAATATTTGATGATATATATATATATATATATTTAGTAGTGGAACAATTAAAGAAACACATATTTAGAATAGTAGTTCACTAGTTCTAAACTCGTGAAAAATAAATCTCAACTAAATGTGCGTAATTAAAACAAAAAATCTCTTTTAGCTATTCGTCCCCGCCCCCACCCCCACCCCCCCCCCCCTCCCAACACCCAACCCCCACTCTTTCAATATGTCGTCTAAAGTGTACCCATAACAACGTTGACCATTGAAAAATAAACATAAAAATTAACTTCACCCCCCTCCTCCAATAATATGTGTAACCTATAAAACCCACACTTGCCTCCCTCCAATACACCAACATAAACAACTAAAAAAAAACAAACACACACCGACACACGCAGTATCATGTCAATGCATAAGAGCACATCCTCCTCATCCCTCGGCCCCGGCGGCCTGGACTTGACACAGGCCTTCTTCAAGCCAATCCAGAATGCCGCGCCTCCGTCTTCCACCAAACGCCACACCAAAATCTCAGTAGTGGGGGTGGGGAACGTCGGCATGGCCATAGCCCAGACTATCCTCACTCAAGACCTCGCCGATGAGCTCGCCCTTGTCGATGCCAAAGCTGACAAGCTCCGCGGTGAAATGCTCGACCTCCAGCACGCCGCGGCCTTCCTCCCACGAACCAAAATTCAAGCCTCTCTCGACTACTCCATCACTTCCGGCTCCGACCTCTGCATCATCACAGCCGGCGTCCGGCAGAATCCCGGGGAGACCAGGCTGAATCTTCTTGAGAGAAACTTGGCTTTGTTTAGAAATATTGTGCCCCCTTTGGTTAAGTACTCTCCCGACTGTATACTCTTGGTTGTTTCGAATCCGGTCGACGTGCTGACGTATGTTGCATGGAAGCTTTCCGGGTTTCCGCCTAACCGGGTTATCGGATCAGGCACCAATTTGGACTCCTCAAGGTTTCGATTTTTGATAGCGGATCATCTTGATGTCAATGCACAGGACGTGCAGGTGAGTTTTTCTCTTCTTCACTTTTCTTCTTTAGAAAAATCCATTTTGTCACACTTTTTCTACAATAACGTTTCTGGGTTCAAAATTATGCATGCACAAGAAAGAAAATAAAAACATTAGAATTCTGGGAAACATTTTGGATACTTCAAAAAGTTTCTATTCATTTATTTATTTATTGCTTCTATAGAAGGCTAGATTATTTAATTTACTCATTGTGTACACTATTTTCTGATTAGGCATACATTGTTGGAGAGCATGGGGACAGTTCAGTGGCACTATGGTCAAGCATAAGTGTAGGAGGAGTGCCAGTTCTTAGCTTCTTAAAAAGACAACAAATTGCCTATGAAAAGGAAACTTTAGAAAATATTCACAAAGAAGTTGTACAAAGTGCATACGAAGTTATAAACCTCAAAGGTTACACATCATGGGCCATTGGGTACTCTGTGGCTAGCCTGGCTCGGACCATACTCAGGGATCAAAGAAGGGTTCACCCTGTATCAGTTCTTGCGAAGGGATTCTACGAAATCGAAGGAGGTAACGTTTTCCTCAGCCTGCCGGCGCAGCTCGGCCGGAGCGGTGTCTTGGGAGTCACCAACGTGCACCTCACGGACGAGGAGGCGGGGCGGCTCAAGGACTCGGCCAAGACTATTCTGGAGGTGCAAAGCCAGTTGAAAATTTGAAGGCGCGGGACTCAATTTCAAATCGTTAGTCTCTTTTCCTAAAGTTGACAAAAGCTTATTAATGTTCTAGAAGTGATGCATATAGTAATGTGTGATTTTCATATTATACTTATTAGAGGTACAAATAATAATTATATTACTTTTTATCTATTAATATTCTAGATTTTGATCTATTTATCTTTCAAGTTAAAAGTGTAAAAGATATAAAAAATAGGGATAATTGCATCAAAGGTCCCCAACGTTTCAAAATCGTTGGGAATATGCCCCCAACCTAAAAAAAATAGCACCACACATCCACAACGTATGAAAATCTTGGCGTGGTAGGTCCCTTATGACCAAATTGCCCTTCTCTTTAAGCCTCCATTTGGTATAGATTATAAATTAGTTTATTTGACCAAAAACGGTTTATTTGACCAAAATTTTTACCTTGTAGCATGACATTTTTGACCAAAAATAGTCAAATAAACCATTTTGGTCAAATAAACCAGTTTATAATCTATACCAAACGGAGGCTTATAAATAAAAAAAACAAAAAACAAGATTGAAAACTAACCAAATGTACCCAAAAAAATAAAAAGTAAGAAATATACCTCAAAAAAATAAAAAGTAAGAAAGATGTCATCTTCTCCAAAAACCCAAAAGATGAACTCTTTGTCCAAAAGGCTCTCTGCTGTCATAACAGTGCTTGATTCTATGATCCAATATGTCTTCCACATTCATCCCCTTGAACACATTATCAAAAGCCCACCTTGGGAAGAACCATTGATGACTCTCCACCTTTGGATCTAGTTGCACAAAATTCCTTGAACCACTAACAATTTCCAGGAGAACCAATCCGAAATTGTACACGTCGGCTTTTGAAGTTATTGGATCCGGCTGTGCCCATTCCGGTGCCATGTACCCTGGGGTTCCACGCATTCGTGACACACTCATCATGTCCTCTTTCTTCTTCAATTTGGCCAGCCCAAAATCTGATACCTTTGGGCAAAATTCGTCCCCTAAGAGTATGTTTTCGGGCTTAATGTCACAATGTAGAACCCATTCCAGACACTCTTCGTGTAAGTACGCTATTGCCCTTGCCACGCCTAGGGCGATTCTATACTGGATATTCCAATCCATTATTGGCTTTTTCTTTGAATCCACAATTTCAGCTGTTTCTTCCTCCATTTCAGATGATTCTGCCTCAAGAGTTTGAAACAAAAACTCAATCTTCCTCCATCTTCTCCAAAAGATGGACCTCTATCTTACTTTTTATTTTTTTTAGGTATATTTCTTACTTTTTATTTTTTGGGTACATTTAGTTAGTTTTCAATCTTTTTTTTCTTTTTTCTTGTTTTTTGTTTTTTTATTTATTTAAAGAGAAGGGCAATTTGGTCATAAAGGACCTACCACGCCAAGATTTTCATACGTTGGGGATGTGTGGTGCTATTTTTTTAGGTTGGGGGCATATCTCCAACGATTTTGAAACGTTGGGGACCTTTGATGCACTTATCCCTAAAAAATAAGCAAATAAAAAATGATCTCTAATAATAAATGCACAATCAAGAAAGTGGTTGCCTTCAACGCCTTCAACTCGACATTATTCAAGTTTACGACAAATTAGAATGGCCCTTCCTCTTTTGCCTGCCTTTGGCCGACCGCTAAGGATATCAAGCAAGTAAAGGGGATGAGACTCTCGACTTAAGACTTTCATTCAATTACAAATCTTCCATCAACTAATGATTAGTTTCGTCTCATATAAAAGATTGGGAAAGACAATCAAATGTGGTAATTGTACACCAAGTTATTTTACCTATTCTATAACAAAATTGTGTTACTGATAGGAAAGAAAAATGACGTTCACTATTATGGTTCTGTATGTTTTCTATTTTCGACTTGATAAAGGGTTTTAGAGTGGGGCACTTTTGATAGCTTAACGTGTCTTAAAAAGAGAACATTTTTTGAGCATTTTTGCATTGTAACGTGCACTTCAAATTAATTCCAGGCGAAATGGACATGTTGAGCTATTACATGTTTATTGGTGAAGTGAGTCATTTTTGTGAGGAAAAAAAATTAAAAGTATTTTTTTCATTTGTTCATTTTAGATGAATTTCGTGTTTCAAACAACTAATATTGAGGTGATATAAAGAATTGATTTAAAATTAGTAATTGACGTGGTTGCATTAGGCCTCACATTTAATTAAGACTTTTAAATTTTAGAAATCCTATTACAAATATGTTTACTAATGAAAACTTCAAGTCAATTAATATATTAATAAGTTTAATTTACAGTCGAAATTTTTGTCACTAAACAAAGTAATAAAATAAAAAGGGTAATTAGTACAAAACTTTCATATTAAAGTTATTGTGCAAATCATCTATACCTTTGAAATTTTGGCATTTTCATCACCACCTACACCATTTCTTGCGTAAAACGTCATTTTCGTCCATTGTCATCCATTTTCAGCTATTATCTCACTTCCACAACACGAGTCTCATCAATTTGGAAGGGTAATTTCGTCAATTTCGTCACTATCTTCTCTAGCACCATCTGAGAGAGAACGGGATGTCTACATTTCACCATTCCTAATAGAGTTTTGATGCCACCTTCAGATCACAACCTCATTTGTAGTTTATTTGCAATGCCATGGGTACAAAGACTAAGGATTGAGAAAATGCTAGATTTATTGATAGCCGAACTAAAAAATCAAATAATCATATCATTAAGATATTCAATTTAAAGAAACTGAGCAAGCTTTTGCTACTGGGAAATTCTTTAACCGGAGGATTATCGTGTAGTGTAGCAAGATGTCAATCGTTAGTAAGATTAAGGCTCGGAGAAAATCTTCATGTTCATGACCTAATGAAGAAGAAGAAGAAGAAGAAAGGGAGAGCCGAGAAGAAATCGACACCAAATCGTTTTCTGAATCCTTTAGCAATGGGAGGCTTAAAGAAGAATCTATTGATGCGTTTAATGACGACTTTGAGTTTCGCTGAAGGAAGTGTTTCAAGCTTCTAGCGGTGTTTTTGTTCTCCTCATACCTTGCGCTAGTGTTTTGAGAGAGATGTTTCAAACCTAAAAGCTCCTTCCAGCGGCTCAAACACCTAGGAGCTTTTGGGGAAAATAGATACGAATTCGTGACGGAGATCTCATTTGTTCGGCGAAGTTTCGGTGTGTCAATTTAACATCCGCCAAAGGCGGTACAGTCGTCATTGAACGACGAATTGTGGAGAGCTGTAACGGTACAAGCTTTCCGTCAAAGAAGAGCTCGTCAGCCAGAAGCATGGTGAACGAATCCTCAAGCCGAAATTCGAAATCCACGAAGTCCTTACCGGACACATTTGATTGGATTCTTCTGGCTTGTCCATGAACATCCCGTTCTCTTAGATGGTGCTAGAGAAGAGAGTGACGAAATGGACGAAATTACCTTTTCAAATTGGTGCGACTCGTGTTGTGGAAGTGAGATGACAACAGAAAATGAATGGCAATGAATGGGAAGGACGTTTTGTGCAAGAAATTGTATAGGTGAGGGTGAAAATGTTAAAATTTTAAAGGTATAAACGATTTGTACAATGACTTCAAAATGAAGAGATGTTTTGTGCTAATTATCCAAATTAAAACAATTGGAAGAAAATTGCATAAGAAACAAAATAGAAATTAGAAACAATATTTTAAAACTAACAATGGAGTTTTTCATATGAGATAATTTAAATAAATTAACTAGATAAATTTAATAGATCAATAGAGTTTTCATTGTTACATAAAGTAATTAAATATTAGCTTCAGAAAATTTTGTCAGTAAATAAATAACAATTAAAAATAATATACGATTACGAATAAATTTTCAATTAGTAATATTAAGAAACTAAATATTTTAACAAAATTAATTTATCAGAAAAATTGTCAATAGATAAAGTAATAAAAATTATAAAAATTAAATACTAATTAACGATCAAAACGGTGAAGAAAGAATATCAATTATACCCACAACTTCTCTATCGACGATAAGCAATGGAAGCATAGTCGGTAAATACTAATGACATTATCGACTGCATTGTTGTTGATAATTGCTAATGGATGTGAGTCGATTATTATTGATGAAATTGCTATCGATAATTCTATTTGAATTATGAACATATGTTGATTTTTGCCAGATTCAGCAACAATTGCTATATTTTAATTATTCTTAAAAGACTGTCAAGAGATTACGCCTGAGGTCTCCAATTTATTTGAGCCACCACAATAGGAATTAGGAGGTTCTTACCCTGGCGGGATTTGCAAAGAGCCTTTACGGGGGGAAATTTTAGAGACATCGAAATGCCTCATTGACATCGAAATGCCTCATTAAAATGAAGAGGGTCACACATCAATAAAATTTTAGTAAATGAAGGGTCTATAATTGTTGTTCTTTACCGAAGAATGATCTCTTGAACTTGTGCTAAGCATCAATGACATGATTTGTCTATTCAATATATATTATATTTGTACAATGAATATGTGGAATTCATTATTGTCTTACAATTATATATACTATGTCATCGATGTTTAGAAAATTATTCCTCTTCCTTTGCTTGGGCAGTAGCATTGACGAGAATTTTTCGTACATTAATTAATTGCACGATATCGAGATAAAGCTCTGCTACTCATTGTGCTAGGAGAGTTGCCTTGGGAGTAGGGGTGGGCAAAAAAATCGAAAAATCGACGAACCGAACCGAACCGAACCGACTCGGATCGGTTCGGGTCGGTTTTTGGGCCCGGTCGGGTCGGTTTCGGGTTGGGTTTACCCAACCCGAAACCGACTCGATTTTTTAAAAAAAAAAAAAAAAAAATTTTTTTTTTGTTCTTGAACCCGACCGAAACCGAAAACCCGAACCGACCCGAGTCGGTTCGAGTCGGTTTCGGGTTGGGTTTCAAAAAATTTTTTTTTTTTTCGGTTTGGATTTTTCCAAACCGATTTTAAATCGGTTCGGGTCGGGTTGGGCCCAAAACCGACCCAACCCGACCCACGCCCACCCCTACTTGGGAGTATCTAAATCTAATTTGTAGCGGTAAATTATACTACGACATGATATAATGCAGTGGCAGGCTGACCTCTCACACCTCGGATTCTAAATCTCAAGCATTAACCACTTTGCTAACTTTTAGAAACTTAATTAAGGGGTTGCCAACAAAGCCCTAATTTTGAAAAACCTAAAGCAAAAAAGTTTTGGACTTTGAACTTTAATTTGTTTATATAAGTATGAAGTTAATTTGTAAATTGTAATCATATGAATAAATACTTCTAAATGGAATTGAATTTCTAACCCGTGTTGATATCGGATGTGTAACACGGCCTCACATTTCCATTTACCAAAATTATTGGTACCATCAATTTTTTCCACTTCGAATCTTGCATTGTTCATAGTCGTCTTTACCAATATAGACAATGAACCTTCTGCCATCTTCCAACAATATTATACCTAATAGCAAATACCTCCCAAGCCGAACAGTCGGCTCAATACCACTTGCACATGTTAGAGAAAACCTCACACTAAATATTGCTATTGGAAATGATAATAAAGAAACAAAATATTGAATGCCAAAGATAGGAAGATAAAAAAGAACACAAGATCTTACGAGGTTCAATAAAACTCACCGAGTCTCCTAGCACTACAAAACCATTTCACTTAGGACCACAATAAAATAACTAACCACACTACGAGATCTTGGAATCGAGACAATCCTTAACCAATTTCAACTAGAAAATAAAATATTATCTCTCTTAGTGCTCTTTGTTTCCTAAAGAGCTCTATTACTCATTTTCTTAATTTTGTCTAATACAAGGAGTGATTGATGTTGTGAGAAATGTGTGATTGTAAGTGAACAATATCGCACAAAAGTAATAAAGTAGATTTATTGAGTCTGGATAATCGTTCCCACGAAAACTATCTTATTTAAGTATTAGTTCAATTAATTTGTATTGATTAATCTGTATAAAACACTTTAAAAATAAATTGATTTGAGATATTTAAACTAGAACTTTGGATTTTCAGAAATAATATGAAAAAGAATATCAAGAATTAATAAAATATGATTATTAAAGAGCTTGGACAAACGAATTCACCTAATTATCTTCTCTAATTCCTCATCTCAAGATTTGTTCATAAAGTTGTATTCGGTCGAATTCACAAATTTAATCTAATTTACCTCTCTCGAGTTCAAATTAGTCATATCTAATCAAGTCAACTTATAAAGTCAGAATGCTCCTTAATTAGATGCATTAATTTTCTTAAGAATTCAATTCATACTGCAGTAATAATAAAAACGTATCTCTACCTTTTATCCAATTGTCGAATTCTACTACGTGGTCTAGATTAATAATTCACTTCTCAGTTAATTATAATCCACAAAATCAATAAAATAATGGCCAATTATTCAAAGTATTAAGAAAATAAGTAAAATCAAATACTTAAACAATTTATAAGTCAAAACTTGATATTCAAAATTAAATAATTAAAATTAGGCTACATTGTTCATCCAAATATTAAATTTAGCTATTCATAATTCGGGAGGGAGAAAACATTAAAATATTTGAATACATAACCGGATTTTGAATGTAAGAGGAAAAGATGTTGAATATTGTTGACCTCCAAAAATAGTTGCCAATAGGAACCTCACGACTCCTCTTCCTACGTGTACTTCTATTCTTGCTTGGACTGCCACGTAGTTTATTCAACCACGTAGTTAAGCCTAGGACCGAGTGGGTAGGTAACAAAAGGTGAAAAAAAACGCACTATGGTAGAGGTAATAGCTTGAGGACCCCTAACTAACTATTTCCCAAGTGGTTATGATACTTGAAGAATAATTAGTATAGAAGATTTGGTACTTCTTGTGAGAGTAATGAAATTTAACATCTCCTTCTTGTGGAAATGAGTTGGGTATTTATAGGCAAATTCTATTAGATTGTACTCCATTTGATTTGCAACATGTGGCTCGATCCGTAGAGCTCTAGAGTCACGTCTTAGGTATCACATCATTGTCATTAATGAGGGAGTCTCTTTTAGCCACAACCTAAGAGGCTATGATGGTAACAAGCTGCCTTCGCAGGTTGTCCCATCAGTCTTTTTGGGTCTGACTTACAGTATGTCAGAGAGAAGTTAACACGCAATTAGGGTCGGACTTTGACAGTCTCGGTTGTCTAACCTTATCGGCACAAACAGCCTCGGTTGTCTAACCTCCTCGGCACAAACAGCTTTGGTTGACTTTGACCTCGCACACGTAGAGCCCAAGTGGAATTTTCCTGCCCACGTGGGATTGGTGTGTAACAAATATCTTACACCAAGAATTCTTTATCTTCACGTTCCAATCTTCTTGATCTTGGTCGTTCTTCGTGTTCTTTGCCTTTCTTTCCTCCCTCTTCTTTTGTGTTCTCCAAAGAGTCAACCACATTCTTTTGAACTAGGTTAGGTCTTTATATAGTCTTAAGCCCACCCGACTTTTTTTAATTCAAAAAGGACACAAATACCCATGAGTTTCAACTTTAAAAAGTCAAAAAATCGTGATTCTCTGTTATTCGCAGTTTGCAAACCACTGCCGGACCGTGGCAAACAGAAAACCTTTCTTCAATGTGCAATTTGCTCCTCCAACTTTCAAAGTTGTATATTTTGGTCACTTTTTACTCCAAGTCCTTCAAGATTGATTTCAAAACTTCCAAAAACTTCCAAATTGGTCTCAAAACCTCTTAAGTCATCCGAATTGGTCTTTCACAAGTTTTAGAAGTGTACAATTCAGTCCTCAAACATTTCGTAAGTTAAAATCCACTCCCGAAACCAATGACATTTCTCTAATGGCTCTTTTAATGGTTCTTATCACATCCATTCCATCATGTCAATCTTCAAACATTTCCAATCAACTCCAATTAAGCTCCAATTCTCACTTTTTGTTATATTTACCTTCATTTTCAAGTTTTTCCTACAATCACAATAATTTATACGAAATTAAATAGAAATCCGCTCAAATCACAATTAAACAACAAGTTTATAAGCTATGATAAGTGTATAAAATACACTTATTAAATATCTTCAAACTTAAATACTTGTTCGTCTCGAGCAAGATTATCTACTTAAACAATCAAGCAAATAATATTAAAATTTACTATAATAGATAACTTGCTGTATTTGCCTCAGGTTTTTGAAACAATGAAACAATTCATAAAAAACTTCTAAATCATGCTACTAAAATCAATTTTTACTTATCCGATGTTTGACCGATATATGTGTGTGCGCATAGTCAATCCAATCAATATAAGCTTTTAGGTTGGTAATATTCTACCCCCAATGGTCAAATATTTTCTTTATCTCTCGTAAGAATACACACTCTCATATTGATATTTAATTTCTCACCCTGGGTGTTAACTCTAGAATTGTCCTCAAAACACGTATTCTTTTACTACTCAAAATTTGGTTAGGTCTAGCCAATACAGTTACTATCTAGATTTGTGAAGATTCTCTTTTTATTGAATGCATCGACCATCAAGCTTCCACTATGTAAGTGAAACCCACTAATTATCTAAATCTCCAAGTTATGCGCACAAATGCTCAATCTTGCTTTTGCTTCTTCTTTTTTCTTTCTATCTCTCTCTTTATATATATATATATATATATATATATATATATATATATATATATATATATATATATATATATGTAAGACCTCATTCCCTTAAGTTTTCTAGATGACCCCTGTAACGAGCTTTAGGCCGATGGCTCCTAGGTCTGATAGACCTTAAGGCACCGAGTTTTGAGAACTCCAACGGACTTTGTCACTCGAGTCAACTAGGCTACGAAGAGAGGTATAAGATAATACAAGTGTAATGCCTTTCATTTTTTTTTTTGTTCAAGACAAATAAGTGGAGATTAGATTCCTAGCATCCGGTCAATACCTAGATTCCACATGGTAGTTAAATGCATTCCACACAACTATTACTCATGCACAGAATCAACACCTATCTAAACAGTTTCTGTATTAGTTTAGCCATCCACAAACTATCATTTCAACTTGTTAGGTAATTTAGTTGTCAATTGGTAGTTTTGGTTTTCACAACTTATGTTCACTATTCTTTCATTGTATTCTATTCAATATACCAACCAAACATAGTGATATTTATGATTATTGTGCTCACACTTAATCATATCTCACATGGATAAGTATAGTCTATAAAAAACAGTCATAAGTAGTATCACCTAGTCATAATTCATGAATCGATAACAGTTTCAAATATATTTTATCATTAGCCAACAAAGCTATCCAACATACATCACACAAATAAAATAATTTGTTTTTTCACAAAACACACAAAAATAACGAAAATAATAAACTCACCCAAGCTTAAAATTCACATTGTCCTCAATGTGACAAAAGAAAGCAAAATAAATAAAAAAGGAAAGAGTTAACCCGAATCAAAAGGCGTGGAGACAACGTCGAACTTTCAGTTGATCAGTATGCATTGGGATTGGAATGATGATGTGTAGCATGAAATAAATAAAAAATTAAATGTACTCATTTACTAAAAATTGGGAAACGTGCTATACCTCCTAATGTAGTCCTAAAATTCTACATGCAATGCAGTAAACATATAAGGGATAGAAAAATAGGTTGCCTCCTATTAAGCGCTTAATTTATAGTCTAGAGCTCGACTTATTGTCTGGTTGCTTTACAGCACTTTAAATAGTGCTTTGGAGGACTTGCTTTGCTTGCATCTATTGACTTTGCACCATTTTTCGTTTATCCTCAAAAAATTTAACTTGCGATTTTCATATAAATATAATTGTAGTTTAGCACATTGCTCGAACACTACTACGAAAACTTTAACTTCCTCATCGGTCTTGATCACAAAATCAATTTTAGAATAAATACGGGAGTCGGAGAATTGCTTGATAAGTGCAATATCATTGAATGTCAATTTTTTATTTTGCTCATTTAGGATCAACTTTTCTTTTTTCACATACCCTTCTTCTTTTGATTTTGCATCTTGCTTCCCAACTGCTTCTTCTTATTCTTCTTTTAATTTTCCAACTGTTTGTCATTTTTCTCTGGCCTTTTCACGTGAATTTCTGGCAGTTGTACCCCACTTCTAGTAGTGATTGCATTTACCTGTTCTTTTAAATTTGTTACTGTATTACTAGATAAAGTGCATTGTTTCCTATCTAACAATTGCAGGGCTAACTGGCCAATCCGAGTCTCTAATTTTCTAATAGATTCTTGTTGATTTTGACAGTTTGTATCCATCTGCTCCAATACTTTATCAAACTTCTGCATATATTGTTGGAACACATCTCTCAAACTTGGTCGTCTTTCTTGTTGAGCATTATAGACATGACGACTTTGTTGATTCTCAGACCACCTAAATTTGAGTGTTGCTTCCAACCCGGATTGTATGTTTGTGGATATGGATTATATTGCTGATGTGTATTATTCTGCACAAAATATTTGACGTGTTCTAGAGAAGCCAATAGCATACAATCTGATGTCGAGTGGTTAGCCCCACAGTTTTTGCACATGATGGTTGCTTGGATGGCATTCATTCCTTGCGTATGTGTTCTGACCAAGAGCTCCACCTGCTCTGTCAATGCAGCAAGTTGTGCATTAGTAGCATATGCCATTTAAAAGAAATAAACAAAGAAGAAAGAAAATAGTAATAATACCAATAATAAAATAAATTAATAATAATAATAATAATATTAAAAAAATAAAACTAACACTAACGATTAATCTAAACTAATATTAAATAAGAATAGTCTCCGGCAATGGCGCCAAGAACTTGTTGTGAGAAATATGTAATTGCAAATGAACAATATCGCATAAAAGTAATAAAGTGGACTTATTCAGTTCGAATTATCGTTTCCACGAGGACTATCTTATTTAAGTATTAGTTCAATTAATCTGTATTGATTAATCTATATAAAACACTTTAAAAATAAATTGATTTGAGATATTTAAACTAGAACTTTGGATTTTCGGAAATAATATGAAAAAGAATATCAAGAATTAATAAAATATGGTTATTAAAGAGCTTGGACAAACAAATTTACCTAGCTATCTTTCTAATTCATTGTTTCAAAATTTGTTCCTAAAGTTGTATTCAATCGAATTCACGAATTTAACATAATTTACCTCTTTCGAGTTCAAATTAGTCATATCTAGTCAATTCAACTTATAAAGTCAGAATGATCATTAATTAGATGCATTAATACATTATTCAATTGCTGAATTTTACTACGTGGTCTAGATTAATAATTTACTTCTCAGTTCATTACAATCCACAAAATCAATGAAATAATGGCCAATTATTCAAAACATTAAGAAAAGAAGTAAAATCAAATACTTAAACAATTTATAAGTCAAAACTTGAGATTCAAAATTAAAGAATTAAAACTAGGCTACATCGTTCATCTAAACATTAAATTTAACTATTTTTTGAATGTAAGAGAAAAATATGTTGAATATCTTGCATAACCAGATTTTGAATGTAAGAGAAAAATATGTTGAATATCTTGCACCAAGAATTCTTTATCTTCACGTTTCAATCTTCTTGATCTTGGTCGTTTTTCGTGTTCTTCACCTTTCTTTCCTCCCTCTTCTTTTGTGTTCTCCAAAGATTCAACCACATTCTTTTAACCTATGTTATGTCTTTATATAGTCTTAAGTCCCTGACTTCTTTTAATTCAAAAAGGACACAAATACCCATGAGTTTCAACTTTAAAAAGTCAAAAAATTGCGTTTCTCTATTTTCCGCGGTTTGCAACCCGCTACCAGACAGTGGCAAACAGAAAACTTTTCGTTAATTTGCAATTTGGTCCCCGAACCTTCAAAGTTGTATATTTTGGTCACTTTTTACTCCAAGTCCTTCAAGATTGATTTCAAAACTTCTAAAAACTTCCAAATTAGTCTCAAAACCTCCTAAGTCATCCGAATTTGGTCTTTCACAATTTTTAGAAGTGTATAATTCAGTCCTCAAACTTTTCGTAAGTTAAAATTCACTCTCGAAACTTGTGACATTTCTCTAATGGCTCTTATCACATCCATGCCATCATGTCAATCTTTAAACGCTTCTAATCAACTTCAATTAAGCTCCAATTCTCACTTTTTGTTATATTTACCTTCAGTTTCGGGTTTTTCCTACAATCACAATATTTTATACGAAATTAAATAGAAATCCACTCAAATCACAAATAAACAACAAGTTTATATGCTAGGAATTAGGATAAGTGTGTAAAATACACTTATCAATGGACCCTTCCTATAATTAACGTAAGAAGTCTTTTTTACTCAACTTTCGGCGTAGAATTCAAGACTAAATGCTAATACGCTAAATTCTATCGAAAACCTCAATTGATTTAGTGTTGGAATATAATCGATAATAGAGCCATGAGATAATTTTCCATGAAATTGAAAAATAATGCTAAATGTGGAGGATGAGAATTGTATACTTGTCATAGCTACCAGTACGAGATGACTCCATGGATTCATCTCCAATTTATGGGCAATTAGTACATTTCATCCATATTCTTTGAGTCTATTATGCAAATCGTCCATATCGTTTGGATTTTGGCATTTGGGTCCTTAAATCAAAAATTATTTGCGCAAAAGATCTTTATCGTCTATTTCTGCGAACTGTTGTTGTTAAATCAATGCGTGCTGTGCAATCCCTCATTTTATGAATGAAATTTTCGTCAAGTCAACAAATATTGAAATTGTGGAGGAAAAGGTAAAAAGGTGAAAAAGTGAAGGCTATGGGAGGAAATATTGTTAATCATATTTTCACATGTAAATCATCTAAACAGCTACAATTCCAGGCGCATGAATTGCTCTTAGTGGGTGAAGTAGATGTCGTAAATTGATATGGGAGCTTTGATTCTGAAGCTTAGGGGTTTGAAAATGGAAGAGAATTTAAGAAGAATGAGTTTGAAGGATACCAATTGCTATGTCAAAAAGGCTATAGTTATAATACCATAAATTTCCCAGTTCTCATTTCAATAGAGCAAACTGAAACTCACGTGTTTGCACTATATAAGGGAAAAAGAAAAGGTAAAAAAGATCAACATCAATTGAGATTTGATTAAACTAATACTACTGTGAATCCCTTAAATTAGTGAATTTAATAATAAGAATCAGAAATCTTCATCCATTATAAACGCATGGGTTGCACCATTCTCATTCAAGCTCAGCATAACTCATGCCTCCTGGTACTCTCCAACCCTTTATGAGTCTTTCCTTGCAAGCTTATTAACTTCATCTAATCAAACGGATTTGGCACATGGTACATCTTGCTACAACCCAGAGCAATCAGCAATCTATCAGCCACAAACGCAACGTACTGGCTCATTAGATCCGTATTCATCCCTATCAACGCGCAGAAAAGTGCAACATGGACCGCATCCGCCAAGATTCCCTTCACTTTCTTCTCACTCAGTTTCATCCGCAGCAGGCTATAGAGCAAACAAGCAAAATTGCAGTGCAACACTACGTAAAATAAGAGTTCACCTTTTTACTTTTTTCCCACAATTATAATATTTGGTGACTTGACGAAAATGCCCTTCATAAAATAAGAGATTGCACAGTACGCACTGATTTAACAGCAACAATTCATAAAAATAGACAGTAAGGACCTTTTGCACAAAAAATTGTTGATTTAAGGATCCAAATGCCAAAATTCAAACGATATAGACGATTTGCACAACATACTCAAAAGATAGAGACAAAATGTACTAATTACCCTCAATTTTTTCGGTCATATAAATATCCCACTCTCACTTAGCATCGGGAGGGCTTATTTTTGAGCGAAATGCAAATAAAAGATACAAATGCTCTTCTAATCATTACTGTCAGAAGTCATTTTTGTTCATTTGTAAAGAGTAGATCATGAAACTCATTACACATGCATTTTCATTTATTAAGTTCGAAAAATAATATTGTATCTAAGGACATGATTGAATGTATCAAAATAATTAATTTTTATCTAGTACAACGTACTAATTATTATACTCTTAAAGGCATCGCACCTCATTAATCGTTAATTAGTGTTGAATCCCACTATTGCTAATTAATTAAAAAATTGGATAAACAAATATTATTAGAGTCACGGGTTTGTTTAAAATCGATTTTCTGGGACCAATTTTTATTCCAAATCAAGATAATATATATAATATATACAGTTATTTGTCTCTCTCTCTCTATATATATATACAATACGTGTGTGGAGTTGCATGCATGAAGGCTACAGCTTGGCTTGTTATTGTTTATTGCTTTTGTACATTAATATATACTGTCTTGTTGGAGACAACAAATACAAGATAAGACGCGTGGCATCGACTTATTGGATATGCAATGATGCTTTTGGGCCACATTATTTTGAAAGATCACATGCATATGGAACCATGCCGCGTCGAAATAGAAGTCCACGGAGCAAGGGCGGACCCATTAAGTGTCCAGTGGTGCAGTCGCTCCCATTGAGTTTCCAAATACTTTTGGCTTTAAATTCAATATTTGCAAGTTTTTTTTTTTTTTTTTCTAGCCTATAATCCCAACCCAAATTTCCAATAAAGAAAATTATGTGTTGTAAAAAGAAGAAATACGATAAGATCGACAAGTGGTTTAATATGTAGATGTGAATAAGTTGCTCTAGGTTAGTGGTTAAATTTTACTAGATATTTGTAATTAGGTCACTAAATTTTAATTTAGTACAAATAAATCAGTACATTTTAATTTACGAATAATTACATCTATCACTCTATTTACGTTCTGTCAATGAGTCTGATAAGATGACCGTCGAAACTAAACGACGTGCTAATGTGTTAGCCCATTCTCCATGCCAACTCATCTAAAATTGTACTGTAGGTCATTGAGTTTTACCATATCAATTATACTTTAATTTACAAGCATTCATGTCACTCCATTTGGGTTCCGTCAACTCGCAAAAAAGTGCAACATGAACTCTGCTTGCTAATTCTATTTTTAAAGTATCAACCTTCGCAAAAATTTAACATTATTATCGATGATGAACATCGGCTTAATATGAGGAGAAAAATCCACCTCCACAATCAATCTACAATGCATCTTATACAAAATAATATTGAGAACTGCACAATAATTTAGAGAAGAGCAAAAAATTGAAAAGTTTTATGAATAAGAACATATAATACCTTCAATTAAAAAAATATTGTGACATGGATTGTTGTCTGCCATGATGTTCAAAGCATCGATGTTTATCCACAATAGCACATTTGCAATATGGATATATATGATTGATAAAGTGGCTCCCATTCGTTGGCTTCTTTTGCTACGCTAGATAGTTGTTTCTTTCTTTTGACAATTTGTATTTCTTTGCTTATTTTGTCACAGATTTCGAGCTGATTTAATTTAATATATTTCTTTTTTTTTTTGTCGAAAAAAAAAAGTAAGGATAAAATTTAGACCTCCAGTGCAATTTACCCTATTTATTGTATGTTTGGTAGAGTTTTAAAAAAAAAGTTGATGAAATATGTGGTTGAAAAGTTGATAAAAATTATAAGTCTTATAAAATATGTGGTTGAAAATAAGTTTAAAAAAAAAAAAATTTAAACTCAACCAAACGTGCATATGCATGAATATGAACCACATAGCATATGGCTATGGGCAATGTGGTTGAAAATTGCACATTCTTTAATTTTGTCCATACGTGATTGGCTGGTTTATCATAGAAATTAAAGTATTGTATTTAATTGTAGGTTTGTACCAAAAATAAAAAATCCCAAAGACAGGTCACATGATTAAGAACATGTTTAGATCTCGTGGTCTCTTTGAATTAATTTTTCTTTTATTATATATAGATATGCTTAATTACTTTCAACCTTTATATAGAACAAATTAATTAATTAGATACAAAATTAAAAATGACAACAAACAAATGTCTATGCATTAGGCATTTTATCGATGTGCTAAAAGTATATTACAAATAATCTTCGGCCAAAGATTAATCACACGTAAACTAAGAATGTTAGCTACACCATACTACGATTTTTAATATGAGACACGAATAAGGTAGGATAAGGTCTTGTCGAATGTTAAGTTCTATAAAAAACAATTAGACTTTATCTGTAATTTGTTAGTTATGTTGCAAACATCATTTTAATTTTCTCGAATAAAATTGCAAAAGCACAATTTATAAGCCATATTAGACCCCCAAAAAAAAAAAAAAAACACTTTTCATATTGTGTTCATTGCATAAAATCTGAATAATTAGCAATAATCCATTCATATTTTATGTTAAATATAAAAATTCAAAACTTATAATTTACTAAACACTTTGGTGATTTTCGTGTTTTTAATTTTTAGTAAAAACACTTTAAATGCATGTTTAGTACACAATAATAGACTTTATTTTATAGTTCAAGGAATAAAATTTTATTTTATTTATTTTTCTTAATAACGAGTATTGTTTAATTCCACGTAACAAACAAGACAAGGTTGTTTATGTCAATCAAATTAAACATTGCACGTTCTATTAGACCAAAATTAGAATAAGGGACAAAATTAAAAACAAAAAAATTTCAAGCCCACTTGAAAATAATTAAGAAGAAAGCATTTGAAGATGAAAGGGGAACTACCTTTTCGGGAGAGAATTTTGACAACCACTCCATTGTACAGAAAACTCCAAACTCTATAATCCCAAAGCCAGCTTGCTTCCATATCCCATATTTCATTTCCAAGCAGCCCTCGTGGTTTCATCAAAATTTACTTCAAGAAAAATTCGAGAAAATTGCAGCCGATGCACTTAGCCTATATGGTCCGATAACAAGTTAATCTTTAATCTTTCTTTTGATATATCTAAATTTTCGACTTCACATTCTTGTTGCATTGATATATATTTATTTCTCTTTTTCATTTTTGTTACCACGTGATTTTGATATGACTTCCACGTCAGCAAAAGCCCCATTTAGGCCCAGCAAGGGCCCCGTCCAAGGCCTATTAAGAACCCCAGATGGGCCCTGCTAGGGCCTCGGAAGTTCTGATAAAGCGCCCAAAGGCCCATCGTACGCCTTGACCTTCGATACCCAGAACTCTGCGGGGCTCGTGGAGGGCCTCGACACTCACGGCCGATCCATAGGACATCGCCAAGCTTCGTATCAATTATAATTAGCAGGCAGCATGATATGCCGGAATGACCAGAGAAATAATTAAGGAAAGATTGCGTTGATTTGGCGCACGAATCCTCACAAGAAAACCGAATCATAATCTCCTAAAATCATGCAACGTGATAAACTCAAAGAAGGAAGATAATCTCGGAGATTGCATGGGTAAGGGATGATCTCTATCACATAAGGAAGGAGGATCCGATTGGGTATCAAATTGATTTGTCCCCTAAATCAATTAGAACTCTTGCGCTATAAATACAACGCCTCCGGTTGTTCCAAGGTACGCACTCTTTTACGCTTAAGAATCTCACCCTAAACTCTGCTCAAATCTCTACCTGCTTGTCTCTCCCACACCCCATTATTTTCACCTCTCGTGTATCATCCATATATCGGCTGTTGACTTGATCGTTGGAGTGCCAACGATCGCCGGACTCTTTTTCTCCGAAGATCTTGGTGCCTAACGATTGTCCTAGTGTGCAGGTAACATACAAGTTGGCAGAGGATTGAGTGGAGATCTGTTGACACGTGGACGTTGCAGGTTCCGACGTCAACAATTTTAACGGCAAATTGCATGAAACCTGTCTACTCGAACTAGTCCAATGAAAGTGAAAAATTGAGGAATAAACGTCACAAATAGAAGGTGCTAGACAAACTTGCTACAAAGTCGTAAGTTGAGAACCTCGGCTGCAATTTTCCCTGCTATTGTCCTCTATAAAATCCCAACTCACTTCATTCTTTCCCCTGCATTAACACGTCAAGTTTTCTTAGTACATTGAAAATCAATGGCTTCCAAAGCTACCCTTCTCCTTCTTTTCAACATACTCTTCTTCTCATTAGTCACTTCCAATCATGTCCCATGCCCTCCACCACCAAAGACACCCACCCCCACCCCCAGCCACGGCCACAAGCACCACCCATCAAAGGGAAAGTGCCCTAAAGACACACTAAAACTGGGAGTCTGTGCAGATTTGCTTAATGATTTGGTGCACCTTGTTGTGGGTACCCCACCAAAAACTCCCTGCTGCACACTCATTGAAGGGCTTGCTGACCTTGAGGCTGCTGTTTGCCTTTGCACTGCCATTAAAGCAAATGTTTTGGGCATTAACCTAAATGTCCCAGTTTCCCTCAGTTTGTTGCTTAACTACTGTGGAAAGAAGGTTCCATCTGGTTTCCAATGTGCATAAACAACATCCATGTTCGGTAAGGTGGATTAAACAATACTAGACAATATTAAAGAAGAACGAGAAGATAAAAATCATGTCCATTGTAGTACTATTCAATTCAGTCTAATACCGCGTACCGAATGTGCAATTATTCTCCCTACATTTCCAGATTACTCAAGCTTGTTGATGACCATCACTTCATAATTGTTTCTACATTTTACAGATTAAGCAGAAGGTTTCTCGCCTTCTATCGTTGTATCCTCTGTTATTTTATTAGCAATAAAATGAAACGTTTCAATAAATTTAAGATGACAGCTTGAGTTTTTTTTCAGCTTTGAAAAATATAAATTAATTAAGTCTTTAGCAACCACAATAAACTATAAAATAAACAAATCAAAGTTATGATTCAAGGAATATTCAAATATAGAAAATTTTATTATTACTAGTATACTGCTAGTTTGTGGTGGAATTCGACTGTACGCTCTATTATAATAATGAATTGAGAATGTGAACAGATTTTGAGGATGATATCAGTGGAGGGAGTGATCGATTGAGAGAGATGAACAAATTTTGAAGATGATCGGTTCAAGGAGATGGATTGAAACGGTCAACAAATTTTGGAGAAGATAATTTTGTGAGGGGAGAAATTGAAGACGTAGTGATATATAGACGTTTAAGTACTTTTTTCTTTCTGTAGAGAAAACTCTCTACGATCTTGATAAAAAAAAATGACCAGCTAAAAATGTTTGTCCAAAATTGTCAAATTAGTTATGAATTTTGGAGGCTATTTACTAAAAACATAATCATAGTTGTTAAACCTATAATTATTATTTAAAAAATAAAAATTACTACACTTAAAATAATAATTAGTGTGACAAATGTTGACAATATGAATGAAACAGTCAGAGACTCAAAAATTCGGAACAATACAAGGAATAAATGCCACAATTTTGTAATTGTAAAATCAATTACTGCTAATCAAGATTGAAATGTATGGTTTGATATTTTAGATATAAAAAAAAGAGTATATTTTTCTTTTTAGTGTGTGAATAAAGATAGACAAATAAATAATAAATGAAATAACTAAGTAAAATCAAATAAAATTTATGTGGTTTAACAATAGACCTATGTCCACTGATGAACCTGTGGGTAAATTCCACTATATAATAATTGGATATGCAAAAATATAACAAATATTAATTTAAGAGAATAATTCCTAAAACACCAAGTTAAATAAAATTATTTAATGTAGAAACAAAATATAATTTGGACAATATTAAAAGCAAATTAAGAAAAAAACTCCATCTTCAGAAACGGGAAAACAATAGTAAAAATAAAGAAGCTCATATTTTAGCTAATAATGGTAACACCACAAATAACGGCCAAAACATACTCTTAATTAATCCACAAGATTCCTTACAAAAGTGGAAGGTTACTCTTCGCAAAAGAAGAAGAAGAAGGGAATAAAATCGATCGAGCAGAAAAACAGCAGCCGCAGCTTCACGAAGTAGCAGGGAAGAAAACCAAATTCTTTTTGGTACTATGCGTGTATGATGTTTGTATTTTTTCACCAAGAAAAGGACAGCCATATATATATATATATATATATATATACTAGTTTTAAGCCCGTGCGTTGCACGTGTAACAATTATAACATTGTAGAATTTAGGACAAATAAATAAATATTGTAGAATTTAGGACAAAATCCTACAAAAAGAAAAAAAATAGTCAAATTGAGTTTTCAACAAAATTTAAATGTTGGGGATGGTCAATGGTAAAAAAATAAAAATTGTGGGTGAATTAGTTACAAATTTAAAAAGTTGAGACTAAAAGCGCAAATTAAAAAAAAAGTAAAATTGTCAAATTCAAATTTACTCGACAAAGCCCAAAAAAAAGAGAAAAAAAATTGAAAAAACTAGACAAAAACGAAAAAAAAAATGCGGTTAAAAGGATTAATCTAATTTTAAAAAACAGTATCAAAAATTGATGTCGAGTAACTCGACCAAATTATATTTTAATAAATTATTGTTGAATAACTTGACAAACCAAAGACATTAATTTTATTATAAAAAAAAATATTTGTCGAGTAACTTGACAAAAATCCAAAAAAATGGTCAAATTGGACTTTCAACAAAATTTAAATATTGGGGATGGCCAATGACATAAAAATAAAAATTATGGGTAAATTAGTCAAAAATTTAAAAAGTTGGGACCAAAAGAATAATTTAAAAAAAAAAAATTTTTTTTGAACTTTGTCGAGTAACTCGACAAAGTGTTCAAAAAAAATTTTTTTTTTTTTTTTTTTTTTGCCACTTTGTTGAGGAACTCGACAAAGTGGTAAATTGTTTGAAATTAAATTTTTTTTTTTTGGGCCTCTTTGTCGAGTTCCTCGACAAAGTGGTAAATGGTGGATTTTTTTTTTTATTTTTTGGCCACTTTGTCGAGTTCCCTCGACAAAGTGGTAAAGTGGGAAATTAATTTTTTTTTTTTTTTTGGCTTACTCAACAAAGTGGAAAAGAGTTTGAAATTAATTTTTTTTTTTTTTACTTCCTCGACAAAGTCTTTGAAATAATTTTTTTTTTTTTAATTTTGTGTGGGCTTTTAGCTCAATTTTTTTGTAACAAAAAATTATTTGATATGGAAAACGATCACCGAACAATACGAAATTTTCAGGAGACATATAATACTCAGGTAGCTACCACGTATTAAAAATTGGTAGTCCCACGGCATGTTTAGGCATACTAAAATGCTCACCAAAACCTCCTATGCAGTTTTTTGAATTCATACCGTCGACGTGTCGGAATCCCTATTATAAACCAATAAAAAAACTTTAAGTAGTGTACATATCTTTTTAAAATTTTGTGGACCTTGGTTTTGTGGTAGTTTTGGTGGATTCTTATGTTTTGGTTACACGTTAATGATGTGAACTTGAAAGGTTTTGCTAAACTTCATGTTTATTTAAGCTATAGTTTTCTATTGTCCAACTCAAAAATATACTGCACCTTATAAATTAAGTATTTTTACATAATTCCAGTTGGAGATGATAGCCCTATGGGTTACCTAACCATTGGCTTTGGTTTCACATAATTTCATGTTATATAACTCAAGTTATGGACAATTTTGTAAACTGTAACCGCATGAATCCAAAAAACAGCTTAGGAGGTTTCGCAGTGAGTATTTTAGTATACCTAAACATGCCGTCGGACTACCAATTTTTGATATGTAGTAGCTACCTGAGTATTCTATGTCCCCTGAAAATTTCGTATTGTTCGGTGATCGTTTTCTATGTCAAAGAATTTTTTGTTACTCCATGACTAGGTGAATAAAATTTTCAAAATAAGGGCAGTGTTACTAAAATTTCTTTACCCGGTCATAGAGTAACAAAAATTTGTTTGACATAGAAAACGATAACCGAAAAATATGAAATTTTCAGGGAACATAGAATACTCATTTAGCTACCACATATCAAAATTTGATAGTCCGACGGCATGTTTCAGCTAACTAAAATGCTCACCGAAACACCCTAGGCAGTTTCTCGGATTCATGCGGTCACAGTTTACAAAATTGTCCATAACTTGAGTTATATACCATGAAATTATGTGAAACCAAAGCCAATGGTTAGGTAACCCATAGAGCTATCGTCTCCAACTAGAATTATGTAAAAATACTTAATATATAAGGTGCATCATATTTTTGAGTTGGTCAACAAAAAGTGCAGTTTGGAGAAACAATTCACCCAGTCATGGAGCAAAAAAAATTATTTGACATAGAAAACGATCACCGAACAATATGAAATTTTCACGGAATGTAGAATACCCATGTAGCTACCACATATAATAATTTGATAATCCGACGGCATGTTTTGACACACTAAAATGCTCACCGAAACATCCAAGGCAGTTTCTCGGATTCATGCTGTCGCAATTTACAAAATTGGCCATAACTTGAGTTATGTAACATGAAATTATGTGAAACCAAAGCCAATGGTTAGGTAACCCATAGGGATATCGTCTCCAACTGGATTTATGTAAAACTACTTAATGTATAAGCTGCAACAAATATTTAAGTTGGACAACAAAAACTACAGTTTAGAGAAAATGAAATTTACCAAAACCTTTAGGAATCGATTGTATTTCGTCCTTTGTTCTCCATAGCAACTGGTGATAAAAAAGCACCAAATTTGATGACTTATTAAGGGAAAAATGAATATATATTTACTATAATATATAAGAAGTCAATAATTGAGGCTAAAAGACACTAATATATGTATATTAAAATAAATAAAAGAAAAGAAAAGATGAAGAAGTCAAAAATTGCGGCCAAAGATATTAATTTAATATAAAAAAAAGTGTCAAAAGATTAGGACAAAATGGTGAGATTTGGACGAAATTAGGAATACTAAATTAACAAAACGACGTCGCGTTGGTTGAAGGGTGAATAGTAAACAGGTGATAGACACTTATATTATAGTAAAGATATATATATATATATATATATATATATATATATATATATATATATATATATATATATATATAGTATGCCAAAGACCAAGATTAATGTGGCCTAATTTAAAAGGGTTATCTTAGGATAAATTAATCGGAAAAAATTGATACATACCAATGTTTAACTTTGTATTTTGATAAATGACAAAACTATAAAAAAAAAATTGTAAAAATCAGGTGTTTTATTTATCTTCAACATATTATTTATCAATAATAATTAAAACAATATTGTTTGGATAATGATAAGATTTTGTAACCGACATTTGAATATGATTTAAGATAAACATGTGATATAAGTATATATTTATATTATCTCTCATCAAATTCTAACCAAAATATTTAGGATTAGTTACTATCATCTTTCACAATTAAAAATTTCTTGTTCGTAGAGAGAGAAAAAAAATGTTTGTTTTGTTTGTAACTGAATAAAGTTACTGTGACTTGAAACTGTCACATTGTGACTCGAAACTGCCATATTGTGACTCGCGTCTTTGAATGGATATTGCTGCTATCTATAGTCTATTTGCGTAGGAACTGCCACAAATTCAGGTATGTGAATGAGATAATGCAATATTTTATATTCCTATTTGTTTTGATTTCTCATTTTTATAATTTAATTATATATAGTTGTCTGGTAATAGTTCGTCTTATCATAATTATGTGGTATTAGTATGTGACTGATTATGTGGTGATAGTTTGTGACATGATAATGTAGTGTATGCTTGTCAAAAACTATCTTGTAATGGTTTCTAACCATTGTGATCTACTGTTATGGCTTAGTAAAATGATGATCAGTTTTGTGACCCAGTACATGTAGCTGTGACTGTAATTTCATGTGAAGTATTTGAATAATGTTGTTCGATTGATAGTTTGTAACGTGGTAATCTGGTGTATTTTTGTATCTGGTTATCTTTTTATAATTTGTGACTGTTATTACATGTGGCTGTGACTTTGATTTTCATGTTAAGAATATGATGACTGTTGTTATTGTGATAGTTTACGTTGTTATTGTGATAGTTTACGACCTGCTGTATGGTTTAATAATTGATTATGAATTGTGCGACCAGATACTTGTGACTGTGACTTTACTTTCATCTTAAGTATTTGACGATTGCTTATATAGTTAAATATTTAATGAATATTGTTTTGGTTATATGGAAAAAAATGTGAGACAAAATAATATTTAGTATGTCTATATAAGCAAAAAAAAAAAAAGATTTTGTTAAACATATTTGAATTACACTTATTGTGACCATTTTTTAAGACTTTATATTTATCACATGTGATTAAAAAAAAGGATTGAATGTTGTTACTAGATTCCGATATGTGACTGTTCAAATTGGAATGACTTATGTGTGTGACTGAGGTATATATTAATTTAATTTCAAAAATAAAATATTATTTGTTACTGATTTTTTTTAGTCTTTTGAAATATTTTAACATTGGAATTTTTCTATTTTGCAATAATGGAGTACACTAGCATATCCTTGTGTTACGGAGGAGAATGGATTGAAGATAATAAATATACGGGGTCCAACATGATGGGTATCTTGGTCCCACGAAATTGTACGTACAAACAACTCATTGATATGTTGTTTTTAGAACTATAGTTAGATCCAGAAGTGGTCGCAGTTACAATACATTATAAGGTTGGAGAAAACCTACCTCCAGGAAGAATATCTAGCAATAACAACCTACAGTGCTATCTGAATCTTAAGATAATTGAAAATGACCCTTCGAGATTTCCATTATGTATTGATGTTACAATGGTAAAGCATGGTCACAATAGAGAAAATGTTCGCGATATTCAGTCCACAAGTACAGATGTAATAATGGTAACACCGTTAAAGCTTCCCTCACTACATCGTATTTCTTCTGACATTTGTACATCCGTAGAAGAAGTTGAGGAATTCATTGATGAACATCAAGAAGCAATAAATTCAACCCCTGATGCCAATACAATTCTAATTGGGAAATTATTTCGAAATAAAGAAATTGTTAAGATATGCATCTCATTGTATGCCATACACAACCAGTTCGAGTTCAATGTGTGTAGGTTAGACATGAAATAATATGTTCTTCAATGTACAGACAGTGGATGCAAATGGTCATTCATGGCTTCAAGATTGGGAAAAACTGACATATTCAAAATAAGGGAGGTTGGAAATAGTCATACGTGTTCAATGAATATCATTTTAGAAGGTCATCGACAACTAACAAGTTCGATTGTGTCTACGTGCATCAAGTACAAGTATGCATCATCAAGAACTATGTATACCCCTGGTGACATAATGAACGATATGTTGAATAAATTTGGTGTGAATGTGACATACGATAAAGCTTGGAGATCTCGCGAGAATACGTTGAAGACAATAGAGGTGATCCTACTGAGTCGTTTGGACGTCTACCATCTTACATGTACATGCTGCAAAAGACAAACCCTGGATCAGTAGCAAAGATTGAAACTGATGATAACAATAGATTCAAATACTTATTCATGGCATTAGGAGCATCAATTCGAGGATGGAAGTATTGTATGCCTGTGATTGTGGTAGATGGGACATACCTTAAACGTCATTATGGAGGAACTCTCTTTACCGCTTGTACACAGGACGCAAATAACAACATTTTTGTGCTAGCTTTCGGGGTTGGTGACAATGAAAATGATAACTCGTGGACATGGTTTCTAACTATGTTAAGACATAGTTACGCAGAACGAGAAGACCTTTGCATCGTACCGGATCAGCATACGAGCATTAAAAATATGGTCACAATTGTGTATCCGACTGCAATGCATGGCATATGTTCGTACCACTTACTGCAAAACTTGAAGACGCACTATGATAAAAGTGGTAAGAATATTACTCAATCGTATAATGCAGCTGTCAGAGCATACACTAAAGGAGAATTTGAATACCATATGCAGCAACTAGACATGATACATGATGAGGTTAGGGAATATCTGGTATGTTGTAAATTTTATTTGAAAGTACTATCTATTATGATCTGAATTTAATTTGTTGAAAATTGAATTGTTTTTGGATATGTAGGAAGATGTTGGTTATGATAAATGGTCACGAGTATACATGCCAAATAACATGTATTCAATTATGACATCCAACATTGTGGAGTCCGTAAATGCAGTTACAAGAGCAGCAAAGAACTATCCTATATAGGCTCTGTTGGAGTCCTTAAGACAAATGCTACAAAATTGGTTCTGCAAGAATCGAGATGATGCCCACAGAATCTTCACTAAACTCACTACTAGGCTCGAAAAAATACTAAGAGATAAGACCACTGATCTGAAAAAAATGAAGGTTAGAAATATAAATTTATGGCATAGTGTGGAACTTGTTATGTTGTTGTTAATGTGACTATTTAGTATTATATTCAACCAAACTAATGTGACTATTTGACATTATAATGACACCACCTCACATTCGGTTGATATAAACAAAAGAACATGCACTTGCAATATGTTTCAAGTTGATCAGATTCCATGCGTGCACGGGTTGGCTGTTATTGCAATATTAAAGCTTGATCCCTACCGTTATTGCTCAAATTATTACACGAAAGAGGCATACATCGAAACATACTAGGGAACAATATTTCCTATAGGAAATCAAGATGACTAGATTATGCCAGCAAATGTGACTACAAGAATTGTAGAAGCTCCAAATCAAAAAAAAGAGTTATGGGGACCTACGTAGAAGAGGATAAGATCCAAATGAGAGTTCAAACAAGTGATGAAGTGTGGAAGATGCAGAGCATATGGACACAACAAAGAAACATGCAAGAATTTGGCCCCCATAGCGACAAAGTCAATCAAGTTAAAAATTCTGGGAACAAATAAATAACAAGTACAATGTCTATTGTTGATTATTTGAATAATTAGAAGTTCTTTAATTTAATATTTTGTTTCAATTGTGACATCCAATATATTTGTTAAAGCTTTCGTTCAACTACTTGGAACTCACAAAGAGGATCAGATATCGCATATGTGTCCATAAGTGCTTGAATGAGCATGTTTACTCTCTCAAGAGCTTGGAATTTAATTCGCATATCAGTAAACGCATGTCACAAGTTTACTCTCTCAAGTGATTGCCATTTGATTCCGCAATCAATAGACCTGGTCACAATATCTCATCAATTTCTAAACTACAACTATTTAGAACTCATAAGGAAGATCCCATAACAGATATGTGGCCCAAAGTGCTCGGGTGCCTCTGTATTTGCTGTGTTGGCTGATTTGACTCAACATCAACATAACACAAACAAAATCACAAGTATAAAAATGCAACATTCACTCAGTAACAGAAATATTAAACATAATTGGAATTAATTGAACATCATCCTAATATAAGCAGAATCCCAAAAACAGATTAATCAACCACTGCCACATTGTCATCTGACCATGGCATAATGTGTCCAAAAAACTAACCACTATACATAGAAGGGACAAAATATTAACATATAATTTAGTGACTTTAATGAAAAGTTATCTAATGTTATACTATCTAGCCTTCTTCTTATCATGTTTGCATTGGCGTCTGTCCTTTCCATGTTTGTACAGCTGGACGGCAAGATCATGGCGAGCCATCTTTGTATTGAAAGGTTCAGGCATACTTTGAAGTTTGTTGTAAAGCAAATACTCGAGGTATTTGATCACAAAAACTCCGCAATCATGACTGCATTATAAGAGAATAATAATGTTAATTGACCACCTCCAAGATATGCAAAACCAAAAAATTAGAAATGTACATTGCAACGAACCCATTTTCCTACTGCGGGATGTCTTTCACAATTTGGATCGACAGCTTCTCCAGTATTTCTTTATCTGTAGTTGATTTAGGCTTTCAAAATCCAGAGCGAACCATTAAGTGTGGAATTATTTTAGATAATGGTTCAACTGCCTCCTCGATTTGACGGGTCACGTACAGTCCTTTGACTGTAATTAAATACGTAGAGAAGTCGCTGCTTGATGTCGAATTGTGCAAGAATCCAGTGCGCGCGAGACGGTGTCAATATTGGAAAGAATACATGATCAACATCACACCATTGAGTGTTTAGAAACAAATTTTCTCCAATAACATATGAAGTCAGAACGCTGTATTTAGGAAGTACAATTGTGTTTGCCACAAATTTACGTTATGCATTTGTGATCATGAACCCAAAGAAGCAGTCAGTAGTTGTTGCCCTTATCTTTACCTTCGTACTGTATTTTGCCATTTGGCGGATGTAGTAAAAACACACATCAATTTGCTGCATATTTAAAAAGAAAAATGTGACTAACCAATAATGATAAACTATAAGAAGATTTGTTTAGAGTTATAAAACAAATCATTGTGGTAAATGTGGTAAATATCCTGTGATAACTAATTGTATGACAACAATTCTTGGAAATTTAACAAAAAAAAAATGGGAGTTGTGACAAAATATGTAAAAAGAAAAAAAATTTAACTGAGTAGACAAGTTAGTTTAACTTAAATTTTTGAATCTTTAATAGATTAAAGTTATAAATAAGATGATTCAAATGTTTTAATTATCAAAGAAATGGACTCTTCATAACAAAAGATGCATACAGTGTCACTCAAAGAGGAGTAGGTGTCCATTAAAGCATGCCACCATATCTTCATGCATACTAGAATGGTGCCAAATTGAAATGGTGGGTCAATTTCATTATTGGTATCACTGAACTTCTTCCTGCACAAAAATAACAACAGAAGTCTAAATTTGAATAAGTTTTATTCTGTTGCACAAATTAAAATATAAAGATTTGTACTTGTTGTGTGGCTTGTATCCCCTATTAAACAAATCATCAAATGTGAAAATGTCACTGTCATCAGGGGGAGCCAACTCTTCCTTGAACACAATTGTATCATCGCTTAATTTAGATGCACTGTCGGGTGAGGATCCATCATTGGGTAAATAAGGAGATAAGAGACATCTCCCAGGTTTGGATATTCTTTTCAATGGGGCAGTTGGAGTGATTTCCACGCTTGCAGCCGGGATTGTACCAGTCTCCTAACAATAAAAATAGCAAAACATCATTCACAAACACTGAACATATATGTAAATTGATTCTATAAGTTCATTTCTCAGTATTAAAAATATATTATATTATATGCGACATACAATTGAATGTTCGGTATACTTACATTGCATTCATCGGGGTCGGTTGATTCCGATATAGTTACAAACGCCTCTTCCAATTGTCTCTGGACTTCTTCGTTAGAAAAAAATTCATCATCCACGTCAACATCAATGAATTTGGGTGTGACATCAATCCCAAGATCAAAAGATGGGAAGTCATTCTCACCAAAATTTGGTTTATCCACGTGTGAGATAATATCCACAATTGTTGTAGCTTTTTATTCATTGTTTCTGTGGCTATCAGAATTCTTGATAGAAATCAGATAAAAGAAAACAATCAGGGAACCGCATTTTGTATAATGGATAGAATAAAAAAATTGATTCATAATGATTCAACTTGAAGCAATAATAAGGTTAAAATGTATATAATGATTCAAAGTGAAAGCATAGCACAAGAGGTTAAAAAACATTGACAAATATTTTAAATTTATTAGAGTATTGGAACATTTGAAGCAATAATAGGAGTGCTCGTTGGAACTATCATCTGACAATCAGATTGCTTCGGACCAATATCATTGAGAGTCTTTTGTATCTGTTGAATGGATTCAGTCATAGAATCCATCTTTGTCTTGGTATCAGTCACATCAGATGATATATGTTGTTGTATGCCAACAATTTCTGACATCCGTTTCATAGATTCTTCATTTGAACGGCACAGTTCTTGTTGCATAGCTGACATCTGTGACTTCATTTTGAGAAGCTCCACTGAAAGTTCTTGATTATTCAATAGAACATCAGTAAGCATTTTCATCATTTCTTCATTCAGATAACCACAATTCTGTAGAAAAAACATTTTATACGTCGAGTAATATAAATAAACCATCTTCTAAATGGAGGAAATGGTACTTAAAACTGTAAAGTAGTGTAGCTAACATATAAATACTAACCGTTTTCCCTGTGCACTTCGGTGACTTGCTACGTTTACGACGTGGTTGCTTCGACGAAGTTGGTACATCAGATGTCTTCATGTGAAACGGTGGAGTAATCTCGAAGTCATCATCGTCATTTCTAATGTCTCGAGTTTGAAATTTATCCACTCCAACAGATGGTATCAGACAATTTAATTGGTGGTGTTGAGTGTCATTATCGTTCACAATAGTAGGTTGTTGAGGAGACATGTGAATTAGACCAACCATATATACCTCATCTATCTCAATCTCCGAAGGCTTAATATCCTTGACTTCCATTTACAAAATGACAATAGAGATACGTTTGAATACTATTAATGACGGTACATAATAGTATGAATATAATAATTTCACGAATAATTAAGATTCTCACATTGGGTTTGTAGAAAAATTTGGTATCCAGCATGACGGAAGATGGATACATGTTTGCTTTCCATCTCATTATACAGGGCCAAGATGGATGGACACCTGTACATATCTTTCCATTAAGACTTGGAATTGACTCATACAGTCATACTTGAAATGCAATAAGAAATCCTTTGAGACGGTAATGTGTGGATCTATTCGACAATGCTTTCTTGAGAGATGATATTGTGATCTTAAACAACTGCTTACCCCATGGAAAAATTTCATGATCATCAAAACTCTCAACTAGTGTGAATAGAGTGTGATCAACAACTTTCTTGTATGACGTGGCATAAAAGTATGATGTAATGAGATATAATATGCCAATCTTCACAGCATGTTCATTAACTGCGTCCTGCAAGTTGAAGAAAACCTCATTCACATCCTTGTTTGTTATCGTCTTTAGATGAATGAAATACTTTTCCTTCACCTCCGAATATCTTGACTCAAATTTTTTAAGATCATCATCTCCAACACATCAAAGACCAGTTACCAAGCAGAATTCCGTAATAGAAAATCTAATAAATCGTCCTCTAATATTAAACCACATTTCATCTTTCTTCGGTTGCTTAACTTCCCTCAAAAGTATGTAGTGTATAAGTTGTGGTTGAAAAGATATTTCTTTGCAGTCAATGAAGTAGCAAAAACAAGTGTCTCTGAAAATTGACTTATGTTGATCAGTTAGGTTCTCTGTCAGGTTTGAAATCACGTTGTTGGTAGGACACGTAGTTATTTTGCCGGAAAACCAGTTGACACGGGGTATTATAAAGTTTCATTCCTGAAAAGAATTCAATAAAAAAAGAATGTAAGAACAACTTATCAAAACAAGCCACAAAATAATGTTCAAAATATTCATACACAAGTCACAAGCTTTTGTTCTCCCAGCAGTAGAATCAATAAATGCCAATAGTGAAATTAAAGTTTTATCATAGGTAGACTCGTATATACTTTGTGTTTGAGCATATACATTTCCAATAATCAATTATGTTACATAATTGGAGCAGAACTACACAACTTCAAGAATTTAGAAGTCACAATATACAATCCAACTAACCCAATAAATTAAATTTAGAAGTCACATTATACAATACAGACATACATTCAAAATAAAATAGAAAATCAGAATGCCGCATAGAAATTTACACAGGATATTGGCAGAATTTGTGACAATCTCCAAACTGTAACTATAAAAAAAATCGAATCTCGAGCAGAATAGAATCTATACATAGAAATTTATACCTAGAATTTTAGCTTATTAATATGAAAAACCCAACATTATATGATATTACCTTATGAACAGATAATGAACGAACGTTTTTCCTTTTTATTGACCTTGAGTGTTCTTCATCTCCACTTCGTTTCCTTTTCTTACTTTTGCAATTTGAAACCTTGTTGTTCATTTTCTTGGACCGATCAACAGATCTAGTTATTACCATTGATGATTTGGAGCTAGGGTTTTAGAAATTTGGGGTTGAAGTTCTTGAAATCAATTTTTGGGTTGAGTTTTTGAAATTTGGGGTTGAATAGTTTTTGAAATTGATTTTTAGGGTTTTGTTCAAGCCTAAATTTGAAAGAATTTCACAGGTCTGTTTCGATTTTGAAACTGGCCCGCTCGGATGATGAAAGAAACCCTCCAAGCGAATGATGAACGAAACTCGCCGGCGCAGATGACGATGAAGATGGGTCAGTTTGTTATGCGATTATAGTTTGGCTATGAGATGACGATGAAGATGGGTCTCCTTGTTCTGTGATTAGAGTTTGGCTATGCGAGAAGTTTTGAATTCTAAAATAAGTTTTTCTCAACAACCAGATATTAATTCCTAATTATTAGGAAGGATAAATACAAATGTTGATATTATTTCATTTTATAATTAATTAAAATATTTAATTAATTATTTAGATTTTAATTTATTAATTAAAAAAACCTAATTCTTCAAAAAAAAATATTATTAACTGATTTGTCAAAATATAAACATAAAGGCATTATTAAACCTAATTATCTCTAATTAATCGAGCAACTGGGTCGTGGCCCCTTACTCAAAATTAACTACAAAATGATTTAACCTGTCTTTGTAATTGGGCTGCCTAATTGTTGGAGATTGGACATTAATAATAAGTCTTCAATCATCGGCCAAGCCTACAAAGTATAATTAAACCGACTCATTTAATCATCATTGTCCATTTGTTTGTTTGGGACAAAAAATTTCAACAATTAAGAATATATTTTTATTCATTTTCTCTCTCAACTTCTCTCCCCTTTAAATAGATAAATTTTTCTTTAATAATATGTAATACATTGATACATGCATCTTTATGTATGAACTTTATGAATGAATCACGTGAAAATGAAAATCGAAGTCATAAAATAATGTACTAAATAAAGAATGATTTGCCAACGTCACAACATCAATTGTATGTCTTCAAGTCTAAATGTGTCAATGCATAGTAATGATGCATCAATAATTTGTATCCAAATTAAGCTTTCAATTAGTCAAGTCAATTTCATGGCTACAAAAATATTTGGTACTCTTGAGATATATTGGTTGTGTGGTGGACATCATTTAAGACAATGGTCCTAAATTGGAACAAGTGGGTCATATGTCTTTCAACTTTGCATGTACATTACGTACTTCTCTCACCAACTTTAGGATCAGTGCAAGATTTGTGACAAGTGCCTTGTTTGCAAGACAAATTAGAATTACCCCACCATATTAATGAGATTTAACATATAGTGTGTGGAATAATAATAAATGAAGGAAACAAATAAATAAAGAGATTATCTAGAAAGGCCTAGGATAGGGATGGAGAAAAAAAAAAATCTTTTAGCATGCATTTACATGTACAAATAACAATTGATTAGATAATATTGTTGAAATAGTGGCTTATTAGCATTTGTAGAATCCAACGTGGGGTTTTTAAAGAAGTATTTACACTTGGTAAAAGACACACCATGTAAAAAAACGAGTGGTAGAGTTCTTCAGATAATAAAGAGAATAGATTTCGTATTTTTTTTCCTAGTTGTATTAGTTTAGGAATGCTTTTCTCTCAAAATCTAATAATTGTAGATAATTTATTACCATGTAGTTTAATCCCGTTTTTTAGTTAATATGTATTCAATCTTATAAGTTCTTGTTTTTTTTTTTTTTTTTTTTATCCTTCTTTTCCTTCACATTTGAATTTTTCTACATTATTAATTATATCCTAATAGTTGATGTGTATTTTTTTTTCCAAATAAGTGATATTAGATTTGAAGGTAGGGTTGGGATTATAATTATGAAATATGCTTCTTCATACACATGGTAAGACGACTATGGCCAATGTAAGATTGAGGGTAAGAAATTTAATAGTACCAATAATTTTCGTATGTTTGACATACGATATTAATTCTTGTGTTTGTTATTTGATTTGTGAATTGGTTTGTAGTTCTTTTGGTGCATATATTTTAAAAATGTTTTAATAACAAATCCCTAATACAAAGTTGGTTCTAAGAGAAAAAAAATATGAACAATGATTTTATTTGTATAAATGAGTTATGTTAGAGGCCTATTTATAGTGTAACTAAAGTGATAAAATATAAAAATATTAAGCTCTAATTTATTTATTACAATTTGAAATTACAATCTTGGATAGTAGGTGAGTGAACTTTGTAGTTGATGGTTTTTTTAGAATATCTGTTATTTGATCATTTGAGGATACGTAAGAAATAACGAAAGAGCTGATTGAACATCATTCCGGATGAAGTGGTAGTCAATTTTTATGTGCTTCATTTAAGAATAGAAGACTCGCGATTGATAGTTCACCTATATTGTCACAAAAAGATAGTAATTCAATGTGGTAACTAAATATGTAGCTCCTTCAAAAAAATTATTAACGTATACAACTTCTGTAGAGCAAGAAGTATGAACATGGTATTCAACTTCCCTAGATGAGCAATATTCTTAAATCTCATCATGTCTAATGTGAACATGTGTTAGATTTGCACAAATACGTGTCACGAATTCAATTGAACTCTTTTTAAAAAGACACATATATAGGTCAAAACTAACAAGGCCAAAAGGTAACACTTATTAAAAAGACATATATATAGGTAACACTCTCTCTACCTACATGTCCTCAATAAGAAAAATATTATTTCTAACTTATGAACATGGGCTTATTTTCTTTATTCATTTTTCTTAAACTATAAGACATTTTTTTTTATTGATAGTATAATTAATTTTTTAATTTTTTAATATACTCATGTTTAATGTGACTTGTTATCAATACATATGAACTATTATTATATTAATTGTATGAGTATATTAAGAAAAATATAAGTAAAATTTATTATTTTAATTATAATAATTAAATTTTCTGATTTTGTGTAAAATTAAAAGTAAGTTTATATTTATGAGACGGGTGGATGGATTATGTTTTTGGTACTAAAACAAAAAGGTCACATGATTTCTTAGTAGAACGAACCCTGCAAACTGTATTACAGTATTCCATTTCTCCTACTTCGCCACCACAGTATAAAGACAAAATGAAAGCTCATGCTTGGTTGTGATTTCAGAAAGATAAGTCAAAAGCATGCAAGATTGTACTAGAAGAAAGATTAGCATAAAGAAATGAATAAAAAGGTTGTATAATTAAGTCTACAGTTAAAAAATACTAATACTACATTTATATGTGTATGAATTAATCATTTAATATAAAGGGTGGTCACTTTGAATTGGTTCAACTTATTAATTAACTTTTTAACCATACATAATTTTATCAATTTTTTTTTTATAATCAAAATCTACTAAAAGCTTCACCAAACAAACGCTAAATACGTAAAACTACTAAGACAAGAAAAAGAAATTAAAACCATGTTTTATTTCTTAGTATAAATCTTACAAAAGTCAAATTTTCTATAATTTTAGAAAAGGGATAAAGTGTGTCTTTGACTATAATGGTCATTTACTTCGGGACATTTTTTTTAAATTGTTATATTCAGGTCTGGTCATGAGATTTGGGGGGCCTTAGGCGAAAATTTAAATAGGGTCCTTAATATATTGAGATGTTTTTAAATTATAAATCTTTAAGAGACAATTAAAAAATGATTAGAATTTGTGTTAAGATGTGGAGCCTAATATGCTGCGCTACGCATATATATATTCTCAACTTTTTTTCATCGTATTCTTATCTTGAACCTTACGTTATATAACACATTTTGTTCATGATGATAGTTTTCGTACAAAAAGTCTGTTAATAGAATATAAAAAAATTTATTTGCCCTTCATATTTTTAAATACGTAAAAAAAATAACAAAAACAAAAGTGCGATAAAATATTTGCCATCACTTCTAAGCACGTCAACAAAATATTTCGATAAAAATTATCATTAAATACTTAGATATGCTAACTGAGTGCGGACAAAAAAAGGTAAGAATGTAAATACAATAATAAGCAAAGGCTGAAGACCAAATGTGGTGATATTAAAACCAACTTTACGAAATATTCTGCCAAATTTTAAAAAAAAAATGGATAGAAGACAATAATTTGCATGTTTCCCACAAAATCTGTGCAGACTGAACTTGTCTGAAATCAAAGACCCCTTTCACGGATTGAATTCCAGTCACGGATTAGTCTTGAAGTTTGCAACGTACCAACAACAATACAAAAATCTCACACTTCAATTTCCCAGTTTATGACTTTATTTGTATGTACACGCTGTCCTTCTAAAATATAATTTTCATATTCATTTATATCCAACCTCTTCACGGGTTGTTCATAGATTTCAGCTATAAAATCTCAAACCCTAATCTTAAATTCAAGAAGAATATTGGAATCAAATTGGGAACCCTGAAAAACCATGGGTTCTACGATTTCTGCAATTTTCTTGATATGCATGATTTGCATGTTTATTGCATTGCCACTTGCATATGCTTGGGGAAATTGTCCACCTTCTTATCCACCGTACCATCGTCCTAGCCCACCTAAAACCCGACCGCACCCTCCGCGACGTCCCCCCTCAGTTCCTAGACCATTGCCTCCAAAAACTCCTCGTCCACATCCACCCTTTACCAAACCCCCTCCTCACCACGGTGGAGCACCACCAAAAGTGTTGCCTCCTATAAACAATCCACCTGTTGTTGTGCCACCACCTGTTATAACACCCCCGATTACGAATCCTCCTGGCATTATTCCCCCCATAACGAACCCTCCTGGCATTATTCCTCCTATAATAAATCCTCCTGGCGTAATTCCTCCTATAACAAAGCCTCCACCTTCTTCTGGCTACCCACCTTATACGCCGCCTCCTTCAGGTGGCGGTGGAGGCCCCCCCGGAGGAGGCGTGCCGGGAATTAGCCCCCCTCCGGCTACTACTTGTCCGATAAACGCATTAAAACTTGGGCTCTGTCTTGATGTTCTTGGTGGTTTAGTTCATGTTGGGATAGGAGATCCTGTGGAAAACATATGCTGCCCAGTGCTTCAAGGATTGTTGGAACTAGAAGCAGCAATTTGTCTGTGCACAACCATAAGACTTAAACTTCTTAACCTTAACATATTCCTTCCTCTAGCACTTCAAGTTCTAGCAACCTGTGGTCTTACCCCTCCTCCTGGTTTTGTATGTCCACCTCTATAAATGTATCTTCTGTGCCTAGCAAACAAGAAAAGAACAAAAAATAAATGGAAATTTGTGGTTTTTATTGTGATTTATCTTGAGGTTTATGTCTTTTCTGTTGTAACTTGGGTTCTCTGGGTAGAGATTCAGTGGAGGACATGGCTGGCATGCAACTCAATAATGATGTTGATTTTGTGTAACTGATGTTCAGCTTGTTAATTCTGTGTTGCATGTGTTCTGCCTTTCATTGATATGTTGAATTAGGATGTAAACAAATTACACTAGGGCTCTTAATTAGCTATAATTGTGCAGTAACAATAGAAAATGGAAGGTTTATAAAAGTATGAAAATGTGTTTGGAACAATTGTAGTAATTGATCGAAATATTTTTTTAGTTTCCTCAACTCAAATTTTAAAAGATTCATGAATTTGAATAGAATTCCATAGAATTTATAAGATTTCAATAAAATTTTATATTATACATTTCAAATGATTCTTATGAAATTTTCATGAAAATTTTACATTGTATTTATTCCAAATATTTCAAGAGACTATAATACATAAGGTACGTACATAAGGTCTTGAGTGAAAGAAACCAAGGTCGAGATAAAGGCTTTGTCAAGGCCTCATCTAGTTAATCTGTGGAGGGTAGATACCAATATGAGTGACAACAGACCGATATTCAATTTCATTGGATGAGCGAGCTACTATGCATTGTTTTATTGAACTCCAAGATATAGAATTGCGGTCTAGGTAGACAATATAACCACTGGTTGACAAAAAATCATCCTTATTGCCAGTCCAATCAACATCAAAAAATGCAGGGAGATTCACGATAAATAAAAATGCCATAATTCAATGTACCACAAAGAAATGTTACGCCTCAATCCCACGCGGACAGGATCAAAGTCAAACCTGCCTAGTAGACTGTCTCCTTCTACTCCGAGGCTGTTTTACCCGTTGTGCCAAGGAGGTTTGGATAAGGATGGCAGCAGGGCAAGACAGGGCAGGGCGGAACGGGGCGGGTCGGGTTGAGACAGGGACGGCGCCCTCCCCGTCCCTTTCCATCCCTGTCGGGCCTGAGAATTTTCACCCCCATACCTGCCCCGTTCCCCGCTTAAAGCGGGGCGTGGCGGGTCGGAGTCGAGGCGGGGCGGCTTACTATCCCGTTTAATTTTTTTTTTTTTTTTTTTTTGTAACCATTATTTTCATTTAGGGTAGTATATGAAATTATTAATTATGAAATGGAGAATTAAAATTAATTCTAAATGGTATTGTTTAAAAAACAAATTGTGTATAATATGTTTACTAAACAAAATGAAAAAGATACAAATCAATAGGTCTTGGTGTGGTGGTTAGGAATTGTGAATCAATGTTTACACCCCGGATTTGACTCCTTCAACACACATTTCATCAAAATATTTTTAAAAATTTTAAAAATTAAAAAAAAAAAATCGAGGCAAGTTTGGGACGGAGTAGCTTCGCCCTGACCCTGACCCTGACCCTGACCCTGACCCTGACCCTACCCCAGGGAATTTTGCCCCCTACCCCGGGGAATTTTGCCCTGCCCCGAATACCCGATTGTACAGGGTAGGAAAATTCTAAACGGAGCGGGGGACGAGGCGCGGCATATTGTCATCCCTAGTTTGGGAAGATGAAAATAAAAGGAAGAGACTGTTCTTTTATACCGAGGAGGTTGGATGGACGAGGCAGTCAAAGACTGACCCTAATTGCATGTTGAGAAAGCCTCCTTGACACACTGCGAATCAAACCTGAAAAGACTGGTGGAACATCCTGCCAATGTGGTTTGTCACAGTCATAACCCCTTAGCATGCAGCTGAAAGGGATCTCTTCATTAAACCACTGACATGACACCCTAAATGTGACGATGAAACCCTTAAGATTAAGCCACGTGTCGTACATCGAAGGGTGGTCGACTAAGTGGGATTTACCTATAAATACTAAACTCATTTCCATAAGAAAATGATATTCTCAAACACAAATCCTCTATGCTAATTGATCTTAAGTATTCACAATAGCTTGAGATATTATTAGTTAGGGCCCTCAAGCCACCACCTCTACCACAGAGTGTTCCTTCCACTTCAGGGTGGACGTAAGTTGGGTTGGGTTGGGTTGGGTCGAGTCAATTTTGGGCTCAACTTGAATTCAACCTAACATATTCGGTTTGACAAAAAATCAAACCAAACCAACCCGACCCAATCCAATCCAATTCAAACTGGGTTGGGTTGATCAATTTAGGCTTGGACTTAGACCTGATTCATGCTATGACAATTTTTTTGGGGCCAAAATTAACGTTTAAGCAATTTTTTTTGGAGTTCAAATACACTTTGGAACCTTTGTTGTTAATTTTGTTTAGAATTTTTTATAAGTTTGAACCCAGTTCAAATTGGCCTAATGTCAATTACATTAAAATTAGAAATTTGAAAGAGTTTGACCCAATTTAATTAATTTTTAATTTTTTTTAAATATTTTTTTAATAAGCAGGTTGAATTGGGTTGGGTTAAGTCAGTTTTTATGAGGTAACCCAACCCAACCCAATTTAGGGTGAAAACTAACCCAAATTGATCGGGTCGGGTTGGGTTGGGTTGGGTTGGGTTGGGTTGGGCGGGTTGACCAGTTTAGGTTGGTTTTTGCCGAGTCTTACTTTCACCCACAGATATCTTATTCACTTATCCGGTCCTAGGTGCATCTACGTGGCGGTCCAAGTAAGTAGAGAAATTGAATTTTGCTACTTGTACATCATTACTTACACCCTTATTTTTAAGGTGGGGCATTTGGCCAAAGGAAAATGCTACTTACCCACAAAACTTACACCCTCACTTACACATTCACACTTGTCAAATAATGATTTGAGTCACTTTATTTATTTGGCCAACTAAATAATAATTTGAACCAACTAGTATTTGACAAGTGTGATGGTGTAAGTGATGGTGTAAATAATGGTGTACAAGTAGCATTGTCCTTATTTTATTACATAGAGCCGTGTGAGATGAAATCTTATGCAGAGATGAATAAGAGAGAGTTATGTATTATAGAACTTATTAAGTTTCTAATAGAATTTGTTTTCATATTTTTTTTTAATATTTAAAATAATATTAAAAATAAAAATACATTTTCACGCTTTGTCGGCTCGAAAAGCTTGAACTTCCCACACTCAATGAAAATTTGCCTATTTCTTCGTTTGCAGGCTCAGCCCGGAAAGTCTTGTTGTTTGACCTTCCAATGCCACGTAATCAACCGTACAAACTAGATAATTAGTGGTGAAGGTATGAGCCAATTACTACACATCTTTTTCTTTAAAACCCGGGATTAGACATCCGACGACTACATTCAATAAATATCTTGTCTTGCACGTCAAAAAGGGTCATGGGAAAGAAGGTGCGGAGTAGACCCCTCAAGCTCATCTTCAACTCTAAAAAACGATCTTCAACTGATATGCAAAAACTCTACAAAAATAGAAACTTACCCTCAAGCTGTCTACAAAACCTGTAATTATCCATTTTGTTAATACAAGTTCACTTTCACTTGTCTACTTGTTATAACAACAAAATTTGACCATATTTGACATCCACATTAACATAATTATTCGAAATCCTTTTTAGATTCATTTGAAAAATTGTATGAAATCAAGATAGTCACTACCGTCGAGTTATGGTCGGGTTGTCTCATGCCTAGACGACAGGCTCATTCTTCCTATTTGCCTAGACTCGAAATGATTAAAATTCAACATCAATGTCTAGTCACATTTTACACTTTTAGAACACTAGTGATAATCAGAATAATAAAAACTCGACCTTTGGATCAATTCAGTGATAATTAGAATAATAAAAACTCGACCTTCCGATCAGTTCAAAAGAACCACAACCAAGTCTAGCCAACTACATCAGAGTCGATATGATGTTCCTTCAACAACAGTGGCAAGTCGTCGGTCTTGGTGTCATATTCTTTGGAGTCCCAACACCCCAATATTCATATTTCATTTCATAAACTAGAGTTCTCCTAAATCTATGCTGAAGATCATTGATTCACTACAATTATGAACATCGGCAGAGTCAAACATAGGCCGGGCAACCCAGCCGCGGTCAACCAGTTCATTGAAAAACCAGACAAACTTGCCCAACCCAGTCTGGGACATTTCACAAGTTGATCCACCATAATAGACGGGGACTAGAACTGAACCATACTTGTAGATGTGCCAGTCCAGTCCCGCAGCGAGCCTGAACTGGAACTGGATGAAGGCTGATCAACCCACCCAGTTTGACTGTAAGGGAATCAAAGAAATTCGGAAAATGCTCAACAAAATATTTAGGCGTTTACAACTACTATTATAATTAGATGACTTGTGTTATACAATCTTAAAATAATTAAAAATAACTACCTTTATCGCAGCTGCTGCAAACCTGAGAACTTGAATGATGGGTTATTATTACAGTGATCTCTTCATACAACAGATAATGTCATGTTGCAAGGTAATATTCCTATGCTGTATCATGGCCTAACTAGGGATTGACTCTTCATTTTACAATTTGTTGGGGATCAACAATTTGTCGACTGCATAGAATGATATCCAACATGTTAGGAGATATGAGACGTGCGTAATCGATGTATGTCTATAGCATGTCCTCGAAGGCTTTTCTTCGTCCTGTACGAAACAGAACGAACAACATAATTAGGACCATCTATATAAACTATAGCAATATATAGTTCACAAAACTACAATAAAACAGTATTAGTAGAAAGATCCTTAATTGCACAATTCCCCCCAAAAGCATCCTCATGCAATAAATCCTTCACTGGAGGGACATTTAAAATGAGATTGTGACAGATATTAAGTCAATAGGTGGAGCTGGCTCCGGTTATGGATAAATTAAGGGATGGACGACTTGTGTCATTAAAGCATGTTTTGCAAATAGTTAAAAAGCTTTTGTTCATAAGAGTAAGGTGATCTCACTGGATGCTTCGTATCTTCCGATAGAAATCCAGCAACAAACCAGAGTAATGAAAAAAGATTTATGTAGGCGACCTTAAATTTATTGGTAATAGACTTCGTTTCTTGTTGTATTTGAGAGAAATTCAGCATATTTTCATTTCTCTTTTGGTAGTAATTAGCTGTATGATATGCAATACTTTGGAAACTAGTTCAATCACATTTTCTTACTATTAATTGAGTTCGAAAAACTTACATGGCAGTACAAGAATAATTTGTCATAGCAAATCACACAAGAAAAATAGGAGCGAGCTATGTACCTTAAAAGTCAGGAACCTTCAAAGGAATTGAGGTTGTCACTAATCTCGCCAAATATATTTGGGCATCTATCCCACTTTCCCTGCTCTCGGGCTTCCCAGTATCCACCCACATAACAGAAAGATCCGTCTTTGCAATCTCTTTGGAACCATCTGGGCTGCCAACCATTTTCTTGTAATTTCCTTGACTGTTAAGGATATGAGAAACAACGCGCATATCATGTAAATTGTCTTCCTCATGTCATATGTAGAGGCACATTAACGTAAAGAGTATTCTAAAACAACTATTTCGATATCAGAAGGCTCAATCATATGTTTTATAATGAGATGTTGGTAGCATGTGAAAGTTATGATATTTAAAATTGGTGATTTCAAGAGATATACATACCCACCCACCCACAATTGAGGAACATGGAAAGTATAAAAGCCAAGTACAACAACCGAGCAAGAGTATTCTGCGAATTTTGCACCTACTAATTATTTGGGCTGATTAATTCTGTTAGGTTGATCCCCGGCATAAAAAATTCACTCACACAATGGTTCATTCTATTGCCTTGTGTCAATGAGCAAGGATGGAAAAATCCACTATAAAGAAAATGAAAAGATTCAAAAGATGGGCAAATCTCGGAAAATTCAATCTCATGGTAACGATCTAAGACCCAGAAACTCTATCTTTGCTTCACAATCTGAAGCTCATAATTTTTTCATCTCCAAACCGTGCCAACGTCAACTTATACATTCAGATATAAAGATTATTCGCTATTTTGTGGTAACCAACTTCTATTTCATATTCATATATAAAAACCTGTTTTGTTATTTAATCAACAAAAGTAATGCCTAGCAAACTGAATATCATCATGCCCATCCAAAATAGAAGCTCCCCTCCACCAACAATTTCCATAACACCATTCACATCTCTCAAATATTTGTGGCAGCAATCAAACCAATACTACCTAAAGAATTTGCACAAATACACCTAAAGAGTTCCACAATATAGGAAACTGTACTATCATCATTATTGTACGTGAGTAAATTCATGTAGTCTGCAGGAATTTTACTAACCATTCTCTGTCTCATTTCCAATCGCAACTTCTCTGCATTTGCCTTGTCATATTCCCCATTCTCCAGAAACCGTTGGTCTGGTCTCAGTCTTGAGTCTGTGGGTGGGAGCTTTTCCTTTATCAGTGATCAAATACCCATAATCAGAGAGAGTTATAATAAGACAAAAATGAAAGTAAAATGCACCAAAGTTATTCAGTGTGCCCTCTATACCTTCAGTCCCGGTGTCAACTCATTTAGCGTTATCGCAAAATTAGTTAAGTTGTAGCGAGTGAGATTTGGAGGTGGCTTATTCCTTTTCCACAATAAAGATGCATCCGACATATCTTTCACCTTGCCGACCCCTTCTCCATTCATAAAATACATGCTGTCATCCCACTTTCCAAATAAGGTGGCAACTTTTGTCCCAGTGACATCTTCAACAAATCCATGAACCTGTTCAGTTAGTATGTTTTTTAAAAATATCCAGTCATTAAATGGGAAAAGAAACTGTGCTTGACTGCGGAAAGTGGGATACATACATCTAGATAAATGTATTTTTCTTTTACCTGGTGTGGATTGCGTTCCAGAATAGACTGCTCCTTGAATTTGAGTTTGCACGAGTAGCGCCAATTACCTCGTATATGCATTGTTCCACGGTGGTCGCAATAAATATTACCAAGGATTAGATTGTAGATGCTTGTTGTGACCTGGGGACAACGCAACTATGTTTAAAAGTACTTTTACATGAACTTAAAAGAAGCAATATAACGCTATATACAAACTGCTTATGTATAACCATTTGCACTGCGCACCTTGCTCCACTGAAAGATCTCTCCATCATCGAACTCTAAAGTAAGGATTCCAATGGGATCAAGTTGAATTGATCTCCCCCAGAATTTCGATTTAAGATTACTGTCAGCACGGAATTTCCAGCCTTTACCTTCACAGTGACATGCGATGACTGTTGGGTGGTGACTGACCTGTTTTAAGCAACGGCTAGTTATAAAGAATTCTTTTTTGTAAAAGGGGGTAAAAAACAAGAATTAATACTTTTACTTTTTGCAAAAGCAGAAAGCAAGCTAAGGTTTAGAGTATATTTGGCAAAGATTTTTGTAAATTATAAGCAGTGGGTCCTACGAAATGTTTGAACAAAAATAGCTAAAAATTGTAGGTCCTGCGAAATACGAAATGTTTAGATAAAAAAGATGTTTGACCGGCTTATAAGTGCTTATAAGCACACCCAAACATGCTCTTAAATTATATCAACCTGCTAAAACTACAATTGGTTGTCCAAATCATGTTCGACAAGTTACACCTTTCTTACTTTTAAGCAAAAGAAGTTTTATTTTGAAACTAATATTAACTTTGTGTCAAAATAAGTATCATCGAATAAAATTTATTTATTTAAAACTTACTTACTCATATGTAATAAGTAAACTTTTTAAACCAGCCAAACGTGCTCTAAAACAGTGCCATCCCAGTTTAGAGAGACTGAGGCAGCAGAGGTGACTTCGAGTCATGACCAACTTTTAATGATGAATAATTATAAATAGTCCCGGAACAGAAGAGTCAGCGGGAAGTTTGCAATAAGGCACCATGTCATTGGATCAAGTTGATTGTTTTGAGTACTTTTACCACAAAAGAGGTTTTAAGAAGTACAACTTCTGTTTCTTCAACACAGAAACAGGTTTTAACCGTTCTGATTTCCGAACGGCGGTTCAAAAAATTGCATCATCTTAACAAGTTTTAACTTGTTTGCACTTTCTTAGTTCAAGTTATTTTGGGAGGGAATTCAGGAGTAATAGGTCATTCAATTGGTCCATACCATCTTTGAAGCAGTAGTAATAAGAACATAACCATTATGAGATGCCGTGCAGTAATTTTGAGGAAAGATACCGATACTTCAAATTAATGATTGCACCACATATCAGATTTTATTCAACAATATTAAATGTTATTCGCGAACCTACCTTCTCAGAAAAAAAGTGAATGCCTTTTTCAGGATAATCGGCTTCGTAAGTTTCTCCCAGTAAAGGATTGAAAGGTTTACAGTGTCGACCTTCTGATGAAGCATATCCAGAAACAGCAAAAGCAGCAACATTCAAAATTCTCAAAAGATCATTCCCCTGGAAAAAGTTAAAAAAATAAATAAATAATGAAGTACTCTATTTGATGAATAAGTAAGACTTTAGTGCACTATTAGCATTCTAAGCTCTAGAAGAAATATTTTCAGACAACATTACACCCAGAAAGACAACCATGCACTCATGACTATGTAATAAAATAGAGAGAAAATAATACAAATTCAAGCTAAAGTGTAAGCTAAACAGATCTTACCGCTTTACCGTGCTCGTATGCCCTATCCAGAAGATAAGAATACTCCAAGTCTTCAAAACACTTTTGCAGGGACGATATTGGCTCATTGAAGTATACAGGGAGACAAACTTGTGTAAGATCTTTCCCAATGTTGTCTTTGATTATAGACCATAGACTGACGCCTTTCTCTTTCTCAACTGGATCTGGTAACCTTTTTCTTCTTTCGATTTGTGGGTATCTAGAATTAAATACATTGTTCTTTGAGTTCCCCTTGTTCACATTATCAGTTTGGCTTTTGGATCTTGCCCGAGAATCCATGCGATCTATGTCGACTGATTCACAACTGGTAGTTGGTTCAGAAAAATATTCATTCGTGTCGAAGAAGTGTGGTTCCTCTTCATCTGATGCCTCCTCAAGCTCTTGTTTGTCAACATCATCGGATGATTCCGTAGTGCTCCATTCTGTGTATCAGAATACAACGTCAAGAAACACATATTGCATGTCCCAAAAATGCTTTCTAGAGCAATAATCGTGCAAAGTTCTTATTGGTTTATAAGTAAAGTTATCTTGTTGTATAGTAAAAAAAAGTGTGCATCTTTCAAAAACCTAAAATTTGAAAACCATGATAATTGATGTGCAATCTTTGTGGTCGAGACCACCAATCTGGATTCGGATTGCTCTTAGGTATATAAGAAATTATCATTTGCAGATCTATTAGTTTGTTCACAGATATTTACTCCAAGTATTCACAGGGAACTTTACAATATACGGTTTAGATACCATAAGTCGAATGCAATGTACAGGGGGGCATGATAAAGAGAACAATAATAAGGATATAAGAATAATAATGAGGAAACACATACATAAGTAATAGTTGGGTTCCATCTTAAAGCTTTGTTTTCAACAGTTGTTTTGAAAGCGGCATAAACACGGTACGCTAGGGGAATCACAAGTAAAATCGTAGATACATATATCCTCATATACATAGGTTATACGCATAGATACAAATGTACATATTCATACATTTTGAGAAAACTTGCTACCGTAAAACACTTAAGAAACGTGAGGGAGAAGAACATGGTCCAAATAAAGTTAAGTATGGGACCTAAAAATTTAACCAGTGAGAATTCAAATAACAAGAGATGAATTGAAACTTTTCATGCACCTAAAACAAAAATAAAGAAACAAAAACCGTGTAGAAGAAACTAAAACAACCGAATAAGAAATATTTTATACAAGTATTTTCTTTATTATTATTAAGAGGGCCCTATGGAGAATGTGGTCACAAATCAATAATAGATTCTTACCCCCAACAACCGAATTGATTATCTTCATGCATAAGGTCCTTACTTCTAGAAAAGGAGTGTTAGGAAATGTTACATACCACTATACTTTCCACGTGCTAGATTTGAATACTCCTGCTTCATCGATTGGTATTCGCCATCATTCATTCCAGAGGCTTCAGGTTCAATATTGGATGCCTGGAAAAGTGAAGTGAAATGCTTTAGTAATGTTATGGTGCTACTTTTGAAAGAAATGCTCAAGATTACAAGAAGCATACGTTATCTTTAAAATTAAGAATTTCAAAAAAAATCAAATACACAGATTAGTCAGTTCATGTGAGCAAGTTGATTCCAAGTTTTCCAGATTTCTGCCTTCAAATAGTGGGGCGTCAATTAATCATAGTGATGTCATAGTGATTATTTGAACATAATATTTAATAAAAGAAAATATTATGGTGATCATAATTGGAATGTCGAAATAAATTATAGAAAAAAATTCACCCTAGGATCTTTCTGCTAACTTGTTTTACCTCAAATATTCTCCCTAGAAAGAATGAAAGAAGAAAAGGATAATTAAGTCATCACCGAGAATAATACATCCTCCGAAAGGAAAAATGATATAACAAAAAACAAGTTGATTACGAAATTTCTAAAAATTTCTAACTTCTTGGGATTCTTAGCCTTTAAATGAAAGTCAGGGTCTACACTGGAACTAGAGAGTCCCTTTGACTTCAATTTTAAGTATTCATTAATCTTGTTTGACACAGGTTCTGCTGATTGCACGAGTTAGATCTATGGAGGCCACATATAGCCTTACCATCCCCAACGAAACTCCAAATATAGGCCTAGATCATTTGTACACACAGACTTTTGAAATTTATGAATTTCATACTCCCAAAAATGTTAATTTAACTTTGGCAGCTATTACCATTGCTCCTTGGGATACAAAAAAAAGGTATATCATGAATACTGTCAAAACCGAACTTCTAAGTCCTATTCATTAATTTAGTATAAATAATTTTCACTCAAAAATTTATGAATTACCAAATAACTCTTTATGAACTGTAATTTCCATGAAGGGACTTTTCTCAAAATAAAAGTTGCAACACATATTACAAGTATTAACGGTGGAATGTAACAATGGTGCTTAGACATTATTCATTATTACTATAATTAACTACAATGTTAATGCAAGAGCACAAGAACTATACTAAAATATTATTTGGAATTGACAAGTTTAATTACATTAACTACTGAAATGTTGTATGATCACTGTCAAACACCAGATGTCATTTGCAGCTGAGTGATTGTGAAATGCAAAGCAAAATTAATGGAAAATCAAATATGACACATTAGTATGGCAAATTTGAAGGAATAGGGTTGCAACAACAAAACTGAGTACGTCTATGAAGAAATCTAATGAATTCCATTTTTGGGACAACAACAGATAACTGGTCCAAATTCAAGAGGAAAAAAAGGCTCAAATTTGATCCAATTAAACAAGTGGTGCCTGCAAGTCCATCACACTAAAGATTAGGATATCGCTAGAGTAGATATTGCGCCACTCATTTGTCAATCAAAAGTATATTATGAATAGAGAAACGTCATTATTGGTCATAGTAGTTGGTATTCGTATATGGAATTATTAAAATTCAATGTTAGAACGATTAACAATTACAGTGTGAACTGATTGAAGATGTCATTTACTGCCGGTTGTGTGATCCATTGGTCGAATCACTTTAATAGTGAAGCAAAGATTACCTCTAATTGTCGTATTGTATCCAGCAAATTGGAACGCTCTTCACAAATGACTTTAAATTGACATTGTATTTCTGAAAATTCTGAGAGCATGATCTGTTCACAGTCCTTCACAAGTCCCTCGCCTATTCCATCTCCGAGCATACGTTGCTTTAGCCTTTCAGTTGATATAGATAAATCTCTTGTTAAAAGGGGGATGTTGTCATTCATTGGGCTTCTTGTCGAAATCAAAGCTTGTATCCATTCCACTCTTTCTTTCTTCGTATTAGTCCTTAAGTGAAGTGTCTTTGTAGCTGTAAATATGTAAAACCGCCTATCATCCGATTTACTCTCCCGAAATGATGAGACCTGTAAACAAATCCAAGTAAACATTTGTGGTATATTTGGTAAGGTAGACGCACAATAATGAGGAAGAAAAATAAGTTAAAATTATCATATTCATCAGACTTTCCAGTACATACACCATAGTGCATATAAAACATCCACTTTGTAAATTGCTTTCCTAATACAATACTTATCCATATCACATCCCCAAAATCATATGTAAAAACTAGCTCGTGTTAAATACATAATTGTAAACAAAAAAATAAAAGAGAAAACATATAATTAGTAATTAGAATACTAAAAGAGCAAATTTTATCAAATCATACAGCATTAACCAGTACAATCATGCTCTTGAAAATCAATTACTAGAAATAAATACCTCTCTCAAACACCCAAAATTTCCTGTGGAAAGCTATGACATGAGATATATTTGCAAGAGCATAGAATTGAGCAACAATTGTCCGGTCACCGACAAAAAACTCCGGTGGCTTTGATGTAATCTAAAATGAAAAACTTTCCGGCTAGAAGAATCACAAAGGCTAAAAGAATAGGAAGAATTTTTTCTGGGTTTTCAGAGAAACAAGAAAAGAACCTTCAGCATGTAAAAATATTCTTTCCCATTTGCTTTTTCTTCTTTCATTTTTCCATTTTTCCATTTTTCTTATAAAAAGTGTTAAACCCATTGAATTGCAAGTCCCCCACTACAGTGAAAAAGGTCCCAAAACTTACAATTTATTTAGACACTTCAGATCTACCATTCTTTTCACTTACTGTACCACCAAAATAAGATGCTTTGTACTTGTTACTTGTGATTATTTTATACAACAAAACATACAATGAGATCTGCAAATAAGAAACTGAAGAAATTAAAGAAAATGGTTTCAGTATTTGAATTGGAGAAAAATGGCCCCTATAATGATGTGACCAGACGTGAAAAAACCATAAATAAACCTGGCTTAGGCCTACTGCATTTTGCCCTAGTTTTGGCCCCTACTATCCACCTGCTGATGTGACCCACTCAAGATTAACACTCAGTTAATTATCACTGTATTTAGTAAAATTATAGTTAAAATTATGGGAAAATGAATTATAAAAAAAAAAAAACTCAGATATGAAAGCTATTTCTGCACAAACAATAATAAATTTTCCAGACTCTTGTTTACCTACAGTAGAAAGTCTTTTCTGCAGTTAACCCCTAAAAAAGACAAGCACCACTGAGCCTTTCCTCCCGGATTGGAAATTACCATTGATGAACACAATTTAAATAATTAAAATTTTAATCGAAGTGGTTCAAGGTAACGTGTAGAATTGAAGATCGGGTTATTATCACCAACTTGTTCCATCCACTCTATGTTCTAACAATTTAAACTCTTGGACCAATACTCGATATATCACTTACTTCTATCTTATTCATGTGCACAGTGCATTTAATTTACCAACCTTTAAATGGACAATGCCAACCGTTTTGCTGTGTTTTCTGCGGATGTTGACGGTGACGGAATTAGAGGGGACCTTGATATGACCAATGAGAACGGAGTCTTCGTAGCCGTTGAAAGTTTCCGGTCGGCGGTTCTTGGAGTAGGACAGGACGCCGTTACTGCGGAGGGTGAACCACCGGGATCGCCATCCCTTGCCGTAATTAGTCCACTTGTAGAGGATCCCGGCCACACTACTGCTACTGCTGACATCAGATCCTCCGGCATTGGCGTCAGATCCACCGCCGGAGAAATTCATTGCCGAGCCAGTTCTCAACAGGATCGGCTCCGGCGTCCGGTCGTCAATTGCCGGACTCTCCAAAGAAATGCAACATAGAGGGTGCATTTCCTTTACGCGCATTATGATCCCATAATTATAACACCCATTAATTATATCTGCATTTAAAGATAACTGCAACACAGAACATCAGAAAAAATGGATCAACAAAACTTGGATATATACGTATACATACACACACGTGCATATATATATATATATATGAGAATAGAATGAAAACCATAGAAGAGTAGAGAGAGATAGACCTGTGAAGATCAGAATTGAGGAATTCTTGATTGTACAACAGAGAGAATGAAGAAAGAGAAAAATGAAAACTTGTTAAAGAAAGAAGTTTTTTGGTGTTGAAATTGTAAAGAAAGAGGAACGAAAATGATTAAGAGCATGTTTGTTTGCCATTAAAATGGATTTTTTCTTTTCTATTTTTTGATTTTTGGGTCAAAATGACCAAAATGCCTTTTTACTTTTCACAGTAGCCGTAATATTTGACTAGAAAAAAAGGGCATTTTGGTCAATTTTTCCCAAAAGTCAAAAAATGGGAAAAAAAAAATCCATTTTAATGGCAAACAAACGTGCTCTAAATAAGGGTGAGTATACATGCATATGTGTGCAAAAACATACCTATATTAGTGCGTGGACTGCGTGTAATACAGTGTTAAATTTGTCATTTTGGGTCCTCCATGGGAATGGTTTAAGGAAGAAACACTTGTACTTAATGGAGATGCAGAGGTTCCAAATAGTCGGTTCTTTTTTAGATCCTTTCTTATGCTAATAGGATAAGCATGTATGATGGTTATGAAATTAGTTTCAAATTGTTTATGAGTGTGAAATTTTTGAAATTTGGATAATAAATTGTAAATCTTACTACATGTGAAATGTGAGAATGAAAAATAAATTTGATCAATTTAAATTATAATTTAAATTTTTTCGAGTGTTTTTTTTTCAAGGGGATAGATTTTGGGAGAGGAAGATACCAATCGTTGAACCACTAGAGTATCCCAATGCAAATGTGGATTGTAAAAAGAAAATCACATAAGTAAAATAGAAAATGTTTAACAAATTTCTTCTCCAATACAAGTTATTAGGCACTATGTCCCGCTAACGTTGTAAGAAAAAAATAGACAATATCTAATATTTCGTTTAGTTTCTGAAACTCCATTAGACATGCTGACTCAACAATATTCAAATTTTATATGAATATTTAAATATAGTTTAGTATTTATTTTAATAAAATAAAATCAACTTAGATAGCAATCTACATAATACATTAGAGACCAAATTTAAACTTGAATATTTATTTATTAGACATCAATGTCAATTAGATTGTAAATTTTCTAATATTTATACTACCTAGATAGCAATTCATAGAATGTATTGGAGATGCTTGTAGCCTCAATTATATAAACAACAATTCCTAACCAATCATGATAAGAAGAATTAGTTTTTTTTAGTAGTAATTGAATAAACTTTTGAGATTTTCTCATTTCTTTCTAAAGTTTCATTCGATTTCAATTTAAATTTTGTTAAAAAATGAAGTCAACAATTAATTTTAACCACACATTTCATGAGATTCACAATTTTTTACAACTTTTCAATCACACATTTTATCAACTTTTACAAAAAAAAAATGTTAGATCTTTAAATTGTTCTTTGCATCTTTCATTATGTCCATATTTTTGGCCCCCATTTTTCTCCAAACTCGTTTTCAACCACACATTATATAGAATCTACCACTTTTATCAATTTTTCAACTACACATTGTATCAGCTTTTATTAAAATCTTTTAAAATTTTAATTTTTATCTACACCAGATAGGCTCTATATTAATTTGGTATCAGAGTTACAAACTCGTTTCTTGTCAACATGTGGCCAAAGGGACAACCTAAAGTAATTTGTAGCGCCACGATGGATGGCGTGTTGCAAAGGGAGGAGGAGATGGCAAAATTGTGACAATCGCGCAACAAATGGGGGGTAATGTTGCCACGAAATCACGATTACATTCTTGATTTGGGTGAAAGTTATTAAAGTGCATGCATTTTTTATTATGTGGACGATGCTCAATGGTAAATGCACCATATTGCATACAAGTATTAAGTGGGTCTAAGGAGTCTAAATTATTATTTTTACGAGGACTAATTGAACACATTAATAAGTTAATAATAAACTACTTGCAACTTAAAGAAGACAAATTTTGAGATTCAAAGATAATTTAAGATAAACTAACTAATAACATAAACTAATACTAACAGAATGGATAGATGATGGAGTATAAATCAAATAAGTAGATTATTTCATTAATTAATAACTCTACTTATGATCAATATATATATATTTGGATTTAATTACTATGTCGACAGTGGAGGTGGCAAGTGAGCCGAATTGATCTTTACCAAGTTTTACATAAATCAATAATTTGTTGGGTCAACTCAATCTAGTTTTAGACTACTGTATCAACCCGACCTTCATTTTATATACATATATATATATATTCTCAAAATAGTTATTAAAAAAAGGGTTCATATTCTTCTTTTCCCACCACAAAAAAAAAAAAAAAAAAAAAATCCTCCCCACACCCCACAGTCACAGATTTCGACAGGATAGAGGGGTGGGAGGTGGGAGGTGGGAGGTGGGAGGTGGGGGATGGGTGAGGGGTGAGGGGTGGAGAAATCCCCATACCCCCCCCCCCCCCCGCCCATTTATTATTCGTATATTTATATATTTGAATTTAATTCATATTTTTAAAAAAAAAAATGATGTGGAAAGTGAAAATATGTTAATTTCTACTTTGCTTCGTTGTCATTCTTACATTTATCGTCTCAAAACTATTTGCAAGCACTCGATTGACACTAAACTCAATTTATGTATAAGCATTTAGTTTTAGCACTTTTAATTTTCAATGCCAAGTAATACTATGGCCATTGTTTAATTAATATAATCAATTATAATGTTTTCGTTATATGACTACAAAATCATTTTTGATGTTACCACTATATGTAATTCTCAAAACCTTTGTGATTTGCAGTTATTTTTATAATTGTATTCCCATATAATCAATTAATTGTTTCTATTGTAATCCAGTAAATTGTTTATTCTATTTATAATCTGTAGACACAATGCAATTCCAATTCTTTTTATTTATTTATTGTTTCTATTTCCCATTTCTAATTTATAAATCTTTAGTTCCAGGTAATATTATTGTTACGACTATTGATTATTGAACACGGGAAATGTTCTCTTTCCCACGGTGAGAGATTATCTTCTACATAATATATTTCTATTGGTCAATTTCTATTGTACTAACATTAAATGAATTTCATTTAACCAATAGAAACATGCTATGTAGACAGTGGGGAAGATAAATCTTCCACAATATGGGAGCAGAACATTTCCTTATTGAACACATCATTATTATTCATCTCTATTCTAAAAAGTTTGCTTAAGTTGCATTTAAGCACCGTCTAAGTATGAAGCGTGGTCTCCACACCTTATATCTCTCCCTCTCTTTGTCGTTGTCTCACCTCCGCCTAAGTTTCACCTAAATTCGAAAAATTTGAAGTTGGATCTTTACACTTAATTACACTTTACGCATTTTAAAATACTATTGTCCATACATCTATCTATCAATTATTGATAGTTGAAGAAAAGAAAAGTCACCAACTATTCTACAAAAAGCATTCTCAAATAAGATTCGTAGTAAGCTCCCAATGGTTACACCTATGCGTATTAAAGTATCGTTTAGTATGCTAAATGCGAAATTGTTGAGAGGGAATATCATAAAAGATTAATAGAACAAATCATCGCTGGCAAAAATATTTTTGGCGACCGTTGACAATATTACCATCAACGATTATAACAAAAATCAATACAAACGTTGAAAATATTTTTTAAGTACTTATAAATTATGATACAATAAAATATGTAGATAATAAGTGGGTAGTAAATTGTGGGTCTTATGAAATGTATAGATAAAAATTATGTTTGACCAACTTAAATTATAATTTAAGCTTGACCAAACAAGTTGTTAGTGCTTCAAACAGAATTATCGAGAAAGAAACGCATATGATCATAGAGGCACTTTCATCTACGATTACCAACAAGGCGACAACAATGTTGTCGATGATGTTATCCCCAATCCCCACCGTACATCGATCATTAGTTGTCGACATGAGGTCGTCGGTCTCACAGATGAAATTTTATTTATTTTATATTTTTTTCACTGACGAATAAGCTTCTTTTTTTTTTTTCATTTTATTCCCAAAAAAAGATTTCATTAGATTTAATTTTTTTAAATTTATTAACCAAAATTTTTGGTCAATAATTAAATTTTATTAAACTCTTATGTTTATTATATTAATAACTGACTAACCCGTTCACAATTTAAATTATTTTTTATTTTTTATTTTATCACCCATTGAATTTTATAAAAAATAGTAATTCTTCCGTCTTATAAAGATATTCTTACTTTCTTTATTCATCTGTCATTTTCATGGTATAGTTAATTTTTTAGTTTTTTTAATATGCATTATTATCAACAAATACGACTACAATTACAATGTCGAGATATATTAGAAAAAACGTAAGTGAAATTTATTGTTCCAACTATAATAACTAATTTTTTGTTAATATGTGTGAAAATAGAAATAAGATTATCTTCATGGGACGGAGAAAGTAAAAATTTATTATATTTTTATTACTTATTTTACTAGCATAAATTCTATCTAATTAAATTTATTAAAATAATTTTTTTTAGAATTATCGCCAATGAAGAACTCTATTATTAATCTTAAATTATTTTTTTGTTAATCGTGAACTTTTTTATCATTACTATTTATTTATTTTTTTATCACCTATTTAGCACCAACATTTATGTTTGTAAATTAATTTTTTTAAAATAAGCTTTTTATTAATTATTATCGAAGGAAAATTATGATTAAAAAATTATGTTAATAAAATTATATATAATGAAAAATTCTAAATTGTAAGCCTTACCTAAATAAGTGGCTATATATAGGCAACCCACTAATTTGACTAGAGATCAAGTTGGTATTTGATTGAATTTGACATTACAATACACAACATTTTATTTTATTTTTGCAAACATTTTGCAAATCATATAGTGGAACCCTATAACTAAACTGTAATTTTATTAAATTTAGTAAGTTATCAATATATAAATATAAATGAATAAATAACCCTACATTATTGGAGTGCTATTTATTTTGTATGATTCAAGTGAGAGTTATATAATTTACCTCATCAACTTATTAATAACAGTAGGGGAGATGATCTCCTCCCCATAGTGGGGATGAGCTATAACTCCCACTAAGAAGTCTCCACTTTCCATTTGATTAGTGGTTGACATTAAATGTGAACCAAATTTTCATTGTCTAATGAAAAGTGGACACCTCCCTAGTGGGAGTTATAACTTCTCCCTACTATAGAGAAGAGATAATATCCCATAACAGTAGTTTATCTCTTTTATTGGATAGTGACATTCAGTGCCATTCACAAGTAGTTAATCATGAAACTAAGCAAGACTCACAAATGCTTCACAAAATAAAAGGGTTCTTAACTTCTCATAAAATAAGTTTTACCAAATTCGATAAATTTATTGCTATGAGAAACAATCAATAATGTCAAAATGGATAGGTCGACTCGATCTGAATCATATTAATATATTTGTTTGTTTATAGCCAAAACGTATTTCATAACTTCGAGGTTGAACCAGTTCATCAACCAACTACAATTGAACTGATCCAATCCAAGTTAGGCCAAATCATTTTTTTTTTTAATTTTTATAATAATTTATAAAAAAAAAAATCCCTTTGCAAAAGAGAGCGCGTGCATCTTTTTTTAAGAACACACATTACTACATTAGTCACTTTGTTGCCCGAATAATATGTAGATACAAGGGGTCACTAAAATAACGATGTCAACCCTTCTTAAATCGAGCCACGTATCAGCATTAACAAAAGCTTAACTTAGTCCAAATCAAAAGTCTAATCAAAGTATCAACTTTAGAAGACAAAAATCCACTTGTGCTAGTTCTTAACCACATTTAGCAAACAATCTTTATATCTATAACTTTATCCTAAAACAAAATCCACAAGTTAGTTCCTTTTCAGGCCTACTTGTACACTGATTATGATTGGTATTATGTATATATTACAACAAACAAAAAAGGTCAAGTTTTGCAAAGTTTTGAAGGTGATGTTTGTCGAGTTGAACTAAATTTTTAAAATGCAAATAATTTTTGTTACAATGGTGGAGTTGATTCGCATGGTCACGCGATGATCAATTTTCTACCTTAGAATAACTCCCAAATATCTAATACAAATTCTATTTTTCGATTTTACAAACTTTTTGAATTCTATTGAGTGTCAATTTTAAAAATGTAAATTGATATAGTCATGTCGAATTGACTGCAACACGCTAATTTAAGAGGTTTCCCGTCATTCATCTAATTTTCAATGCTATGCCTATTCTCAGTGCGGTCAAAGAGATTATGTACCTACATGTATTTTTTGACAATTGAAAATAAAAGATGGAGAGAAAAAAATTCAATTTATTAATCGAGTAATCGTGTAAGTGTAAGATATTGCTCAAATGTGTTATATAATTGTCATAAAGAGATAAAAGGTAAAAAAAAATTCGAACTTTATTTATATTTTGTAAAATAAACTGTACAAAGTCTTGTGAAATTAAATTTATGTATGATATGATTAATAATGCAGACATAAATATATAAGATATTGAACTATAATTAATGAGAGTGTGCTTTTGAAACAAATCATATACTTTAGATTATGAAAGAATAATAAATTGGACAAATATCATACATAGAATCTTTCACTGTTGAACCATTTGAACTTTGATTTACTCAACAACTTTATTACACGAATTGATATATCTTGAGGTTATGCCTTGATACCTTACTTTAACATTAATTTAAAGATATCAAGTTATTGATACGTGCAATTAAGTTGTCAAAATTCATGTTAAATAATAATCTACTCCAATTCACCTTTGTTACTCGAGTTTTGAGCCCGTTATGAAAATTTTGGTTATATTTTTAAGTATTTATAAATAATGAGTCTTACAGAATGCGTGAATGTTAGCTTTGAATGTTTGACTAACTTAAAAGTTAAATTTTTTCAAAAATATTGTTAGACGGGTTAAAAAAAGAAATTGACTATTTTACCATTCCAATCAAATATCACGTGCATGTTGCATGAAAATTTAACATCTAAACAAATGTTTTCCACAAAGTGAGTTTTACCATAAACATAGTTTTAAAAAATTTAAGACATGGGTGTAACAAATGAAATGTTGAGATCATGATTGTAGAACTTATGAAAAGTTGAGGACCCTAGAAGAATTTTTCCTAAAAACAATGACCATGTTTGAAGGACTCAAACAACCCAAGTATGTCAAGTATTCCATGCTAACTTTTTAGTTAATCCTATATCCGTTGCTATTAAGAGAATGTTTAATTTGTGTGCGTAAATAAGCACTTATAAATCAGTCAAATATAATTTTAATTTATATATTTCTTAGGTTTCATTATTTATAATTTACAAAAATATTTACCAAGCATATCATAAATGTACAATTTTTATAAATTATTGTTAAGATATATGTTTCAGAGATGGGCTAGAAGGAATCTGGACATCACTGTTCTATTAATGATCTGACTCTACTGTTCTTTCATGGCCCAAATTGATATCTGGTATAGCCTTCTTATGCAAATGAGCTTCCTAAATCCAGATGATGACAAGTGGCCTTGGAATTACCGTTGGATCAAGGGTTTGTAAACTCTCTTTTATATATCATCCTCTTCATTCGGATGAAATCATCGGAAAGAGAAAAAGAGAGATAAGGTTGCGCTTCTTGACTCTTCGAGTTTTTCTGTAAAATAGAACTTCATCTTTTCCTTCTTTTCTTTTTACTCTGTGTACAAAATCTGAGTGGTTTTGTAAGAAATACGGAGGGAGGATTGTTCACGTGAGTGTGAACAGTAAACGTGATAAACTCTGGTTTTGTGTGATTTCTATAATCTGTAATGAATCGTATAAGTGTAGTATTTTAGTGCTAGAACTATATCTATTTTTGGTAGATGCTTAACGGGTGACTAGCGTTTAAAATACGTGAATATCCGGACCCCTTAGTAGGTGAAAAATCTCTTACGTTTGTTTTTGCTATTTTTTGTTTTTGCAATTACGATTGGGACCTTTCAATTATTAGATAAATCGTTATGGCACTTAATTATCAATACAAAAATAATAAAATTGGTAACGCCAATGTGTTATTGTCAATCATAATTGTACGTCAGTGGATCTACACACTGCAACATTTATGTATTTACTCTTTTTATCGCCAAATTTGACATTATTGTTGACGTTGATGGAATTGTTAGTAAATTACGAGCCACACAGCACAAAGTGTTGGTATATGTAAGTCTTGTTGTGATTGTGACTACGATTGTAGGATATCAAAATTATTCAATTTTACTATGCCCACTTTAGAAAGAATCGGTCAACTAAATAAAAAAAGAAATTAAAATCAAAGGAAGATGTTGAACTAGCTAATTTACTAATATTTAATGCAACTGGGTCATGCATATCAATATCATTATAATTTCGATTTTCTGAAATTCTACCGATTTGAGTTTAACAAATGGATTTTTTTTTTTAAATTTTTTTTCTAAAGTGCAAGTGGATTTATTATTGCAGGTTAAGAGCATCTCCAATGTATTTTATCTATTGTTTTTTTAGATGTGTCACCTAAGTATATATAAACGAAGTTATAAATATTGCAGCTTAAGAGCATCTCCAATGTATTCTATCTATTATTTTTTAGATGTGTCACATAAGTATATATAGACGAAGTTATAAAAAATTCTCTCCAATGCATGCTGACAAGGACTCTGTCTAGCTGATTTGGCACACAAAAAATAGACTCCATCTAAACTTAGACAGACTTATAAACAGAGTGACTCAACAAATTTAAATCAATCTAAAGATTTTATTAAAAAAAAAAAAAAAAAAAAGCCAGACAAGGAAAATATAAATTGAAGACCTACTAATTTTAAAAAAAATTAATGACAAATAAGCGGTAATATTAATTTTAGACGGAATCCATTGGAAACGAATTTATAATTTAACTGTCTATACAACAGACGTTGTGCCACATGAACTGGAAGTCCGTCTATTTTATCTGCCACAAAAACTGCAATAGACGGAGTGTATTGTAGATGCTCCAATGCAACAATGTCTAGTTGATGTGGCAATTAGGTGGAAGGGACAAAATTGATGTGGCAGCATTTATTGTAGAAGGCAGTCAAACAGGCCGTCTAATTTTAGACATTCTGTTAGACACATTCCATCAATTTTTTCATTAATTGTGTTTATCTCTCTCATTTATTTTGTCTTCTCTTTCTTCTTTCTACATTCTCTCTCATTATCTCATTTAATTCTCTTGCCACCTAGATTATTTTAGAAAGGTATAGTATTGGAGCATATGCTCCAATGCAACAATATCTAGCTGATGTGGTGATGAGGTGGAGGGGACAAAACTAATGTGACAGCATTTATTATAGAAGGTCTTCCAACAAATCGTCTAATTTTAGAGATTCTATTAGACACCTTCCACCAATTTTTTCATTAAATTGTGTATATATTTCTCATCTATTTTTACTCCGCTTTCCTTTTCTTTATACTATCTCTCCTCATTTATTTTCTTTTTCTTTCCACGTAGATTTTTTTAGAAGTCTCACTTGTTGCATTACTATTTTTCAAGAGACATTATCTTTTCTTTATTTATTTAATAGTCTCTTCCATCTACTTAGCTTGAAAGGCAGTTTAAGCGAATTTTTATTCATCAATTCGTATCATTCTCAAAAATATTAAAATTGCAACTATGTAAGTTCTTAAATCTAGACAATTAAGCTAAAAAGCCCTTTCCTGTTTTAATTATAATAGAATTAATAATAAGCAAGCATCATAGCTCCAACCTAAAAAAGATTCAAAATCAAAGTTCCAAAAGCCATGAGTGTGTATTGTAAAAAGTTTTTTTTCCGTCAAGATAAAAGTGTAGTACTTTTTTTTTGGGAAAAAAATAAAAAATAAAAAATAATCACTATCGTTTATTTTTTGATGAATCATAAAATCTTATGATTTTATCAACTAAAAGAATTATTGTTGACCTCAAAATCTGGCGCGATAGAAATGTCTTTGTCGTCAACATATTAATTTGTTATGAAATATGCACACTTATCACCGTTATTTTGCAAAGACAATCGTCTAAGGAGTGGTCTGACAATTGTTTGTACTCTGACGATCAAGTCATTTGTTGAAAAATAATAGTAAATACGCAAGAAAAATATGGATAAAGATTTCATTAAGGGTTTGATTTTCATATATTTTTCTTTACAATGCAATGAGTTTTTATAGGAAATTGAGGTCAACAGTATTTCAGACCTTTTAACTTGTATGGACACGTGTCGTTTCATCACTGGTGAGATTTTTATCAACAATTAATTCTTGTTTGATTCTGTTTTGTACATTTTAACAATTTTAACCTACGTGATAGTGGACTTTTTGCCACGTGACTGAAAGAATATTACGTTGTTTTCTTATTTGGAGCAAGAAATGTAGCGTCACATGACTTATGTTTTACTGATCTTCCTTTAGCTTTGTACGGAACAAATAGATTCATCATTCAACGTGCAACTTGGAAGGGCGAAGCACAAACCACCTTGGCGAATCTTGTCTCAACGAATTGGGTTATGTGTTTCGTCTAAATAAAATGACTTCGACGAAATATATTAAAGTTCGCATAGTCTTTGAATTATCCATAGTGACGTGGTACATATGTGATATGTGATTTTTAAATATGATGTAACTTACATTTGACATTCTCGTAGAACAAAATAATAACAATTACCAAACAAACCACAAAGGGAGAAAGATAAGGGTGGAAGCCACTTTTTCTGTCTCAACTTGGATATGTAAGAAACCCAAGCTAGTAAGGCAACCTATTGTCATAAATCTTACTGTTCAAGAAAACAAGACAAAGCTTATGATAAAATAAAATTTTCAAAAGAAAATGATCATTGTCTTGCCTTAAACAGTAAAACCAACAACTGGCAATCAATTTCATGTTTGACAACTATTTAAAAACTTAATTTTCATTGCATACTTTACAATCAACTTCAATTCCAGTTGAATAACAATATAAATAGGACACTAACTAACATGTCCCTATACTCTTAATATTTTTCTATTCTTCAAGCATTTTATATATGTTTCCTGTCATTTCAAATAGACATATTATTTCTCCAACATAACATGTGCCATTCATGTCTAGACACCATTTCCAAACTTGCAAGAAATAGTGAAATGAATACAAGAACGTCGAAAGTCAGATTTTTAAGTGATATGTTCTAATTAAAGAACATGACCCGCAAGGCCGCAACAAGCGAGCCATCCATCCAGAAAAAGAAAATGACTGATCGGCATAAATTGGATGATTTCATACATCTATGTTCACTAAGCAAAAACATGGGGACACATTTAGGTGCACCCACTAATTATTATAATTTGTATGGATGAAGCCATCTTTGTTTCTATTTCTTGTGGTTGTAATTTGAAAGTGCTAATGAAATTGATCAACTGAATAAGTCTTATCAAACTCTCTCTCAAAACTATCTAATCAGATTTAACTTCATTAAGTAGCAAATGCTTGTCAATCTAATGCTACCAGCATTGACAGTGTTTAATATTAGTTTACATAACATTAAATGATAGATCTAATTTAACAAATTCCACATTCTTACACTAAATGGACAAGTACTAAAAATTACTGATGCTAAATATTAATACTTTTAAAATATAATTAAACACTTTAAAGTTTTGCTACACCACATCAACTAACTGTGAAGACCAGTCAATAAAAGCTTGCCAAGCCCAAATAATTGTAGCTATATATGCTGTATAAATATACAATTTTAAAAAAAAAAATTCAATAAATGTGTAATTGTCTTTACTTAAAAAAAAAAAAAAAAAAAAAAAATCATGCGTGTCATGTCGATAACTGTATGCCTAGACGTGCTCCTTAACTGTGCAGTTTACAAGAGAGTGGCTGCTTTTTTGTTTTCTTCACCCCTTTCTGTAATGTCAATGTAATATACTACTATAAATTGCGCATGTTTGGTGGTTTCGTAATTATTTTTTAAATAATTATAAGTTATGAATCTTATAAAAAGTGTAGATAATAAATGTGGAACAAGTTGTAGGTCTTACGAAATGTATCAATAAAAATTATGTTTGACTAAGTTAACTAGATTAAATTATAATTTAAACTGAAAAAAATGCAATTTGAAAATTAATGAATTAATAAAAATCATTTTATCTTCTGACCAAAACAATTAAGGGCATCTACTCTCCAAATCCAATGTGAAAAGAACTTGTCCAAATCTATCTGTTTATATTGTGCCAATAGCCATGGTTAAAAGAGAGAGTTGAGTAGTATCAAAGTAAGGTCATAATCATAAGCCACAAACGTTTGACCACTACCATATATAATTTAGGACTGTCCTGCCAACAAAGTTTGTAAACAACTGTCACTGTTACTTTTGTCAAGTTCGTATTCTACACAAGTCTATACATGTTTGACATGCATTATATTATAACATTTGAACAATGTACTAAATGTGTATATAGTTTATAAATAATTCTCGACCAGAAAAACTCGGGTTTGGTCTTAAAATTCTACCAATCAAAAAAAAAAAAAAAAAAAAATGTATGCATCTATAATGCAATTATGTAATTATTTAAGCGTTTATTTCTCTAAAAAGCATCTGTCTCTTACACTTTTTAAGTATATGGTACACAGAATACAAAAACATTATGATTCCAACGTATCACTCCACACTCCAATGCATACATTTTCAAGATCCTGGCAAGCATTCTACGTAAAATCTTACAAAAAACAAAAGTCACAAAAGTTGTGGTACATGGCTAGACACATAGTATAGTAAAAATATGTGAATCATGACCCAGCTAACTTTATCAAATATCTTAAGTTTGAGTTTTCTCAGTCAATAGGACAGCTGCCAACAGGTATAAAACATTGATCCCAGCTGCCAAGCTAGCAGAGGATCTTCTACGTCCCATAATATTGATGAAGATAGGAAGGCTTTTCCTCCAAAATCGAGGCGGTCAAAAGTGTCATTTACTTTTCCATATAATTCCAAAATTTTTTCTACAAGTATTTTCGACATACCTAAGACTTCACTAAATATATTCCGACCTTTTTTTTTTTTTTTTTTATGTAGGCATTTAAATTTCTCTACCTTAAAAAAGGAAAGATTTTGTATGAAGCTCCAAAAAACAAAAAGTATTGCTTTATAAGCAAGGCAGCATCTGAAGTGTCACCATGACACTATTTAGAGCCTGATTATCTCAAAACTCAATGATTTTTCTAGTTGGATTTGCTCGTCCACCGTGATTCAACAAGTGACTTGTACTGTGATAAACAAATGACTTCAAACATCATTTTATGTACCATAAATTGCCAGCTGTTCCAAAGCTAGGGTTGATCAAATCATCAAATATTCAAATTATACACAGCTAGCAATTCTTCAACAGTTGCATTGGGACCAGACATATAAAGACATTGACCTACTAGGTTAAGAAAAGGCCACAAATGTAACTGCTAAATGTCCTAGATTTAAGCTGAAACCCCACAAACTGAGTGCTTTCTAGCTTATCAAGAAACTTATCATTAACCGTATTAGGGACAGGAGTCACAGGACCACTTATGGTTTCTGTAAAACTGAACGTGAAATGAATTGAAAACACACACAAATTTTAGAATATCATGTGCATGCATCTTTCATTTCAATTAATACCAAACATTAGAACTAGACATTTAATATCTGTGTTTCCGTTGTTGGGCATACAGAGAAGGAGGAGGAATTTTAGAATAGTCATTTAATCAAACACCTGGGGCACACCGAGTTGAGATCCCTTAGGTTCCCTTAGGGACCTGAAGATACAAACCCCACGTGTCATTTCAGTTTGTTTTACAGAAGGAGAAGGCCACATTTCTTTAATGTGTCTTGTTTCTACCTAATAATCACAGCAGCATAAGGAGGTTTCACGAGTGCGAGAGTTGTTAAGGAATAAATTTAATATAGGTTATATATCGAAATACTAATCAGTATATAATGGTTTTGACTAATTCTTTTAACAAGATTGACATTTTAAAATGGAACCTCAAATCTTAATATAATATCAAAGTCTATTAAGCTCTAACAAACAATTCGATCCAATTAAAACAAAATATGAGCATACGGATTCCAAGATTAGTATTCTCAATCTTGAAATCCCATATTAGTTAAATACATGAATATTAACCAAAATATAGAATCAGAAATAAATAAAGGGCGAAAATAATGAATTTATACATTTTCACTTCAATGTGAAACTACATCATGTCTTTAGTCGATGTAGTATTTTTAATATAATAAATGATGATTATTGTTTACAAGAGATTATATCTATATATATAACAACTCAATGAAGGTTTCTTACCAATAATGATATTCTAAGGCAACCCAACGAAGGTTAATAAAATTCTAAGGCAACACAATGAAGGTTCCATGGTTATAATAAAATTCTAGAGCAACATAATTACAAAGGAAAAATATCGAAAATATCATTACTTAAGCAAATACAAATATCATCGATCCAAGCTCTGCTCTGTGTAGCGCCACAAATTATGCTCCACGCTTAACAATCTCCCACTTGGAGACTAATCCACCATCAACTCCTATTTCTGCAGCGACCGGTACTCCTCCTCCAATTTTCAATGGAGAAGATCAACTAAAGTTGCACACAACTTCAGTTTTCTCAATTGTAACAATTTTGTTAACACATTAGCAGGATTTTGACTGCCCTGAATCTTCTCAAGCGCTAAGATTCCATCGTTCAAAATTGATTTGATAAAATGATAACGAATCTGTATATGTTTCACCCTCGTATGATAGGCATGATTCTTTGCTAAGTGAATAACAGTTTGACTGTCACAATGCAACACACTCTTTCAATGCTTGTGACCCAATTTTTCCAATAAAGACTACAATCATATCATCTCTTTGTTAGCTTTGATCACGGCAATATACTCTGCTTCAGTAGTGTAAAGAACAACTATCTTCTGCAACTTAGACACTCAACTAACTATTGTACCACCCAATGTGTATACATATCCAATAGTACTCTTTTTACCATCAATGTCCCCGGTCATATCAGTATCTACAAAACTTTGTAATCCCAAGCCTGGTTTTTTAAAACACAAGGCTGAATGCGTAGTACTGCTCAAGTACTTGAGAATACATTTTACTGTCTCCCAATATTATTTTCTGGGATTACTCATATATCTATTCACAACTCCCATTGCATGTGCTATGTTTGGTCGCGTACATACCATGACATACATAAGACTTCCAATAGCATAGGCATAAGGCACATTGACTATGTAGGCTCGCTCATGCTCTGTAGAATGTAACTGTTCATTGGATAGCTTGAAGTGACTAACCAAATGGGTACTCACTGGTTTATATTCATCCATCTTGATTGTGCTCAGCACCTTCGTCACATACTCTTCATGTGACAATTTCAAGATATCCATGTCCCTAGTAATTCTTATCCCAAGAATTTGTTTTACAGCACATAAATCATTCATTACAAACTTCTTGGACAACTCTTCTTTGAACTTGTCAATTTGTTGTTTGCAAGTTACTGCAATCAACATGTCATCAACATATATGAGTAAAATGATGTATGAGTTACTAAGGGTCTTCATATAGCAACAATGATCCATCTGTCACCTCATGAAGCCATTACTACCCATTAAGATATCAAACTTCTTATACTACAGTCTTAGAGCTTGTTTAAGGCCATACAAGCTCTTTTTGAAATCTGAACACCATTTCCTCATTTCCCTATACTTCGTAACCTTCTGGCTTTTTCATGTAAATTTCTTTCTCTAATTCACCGTGAAAAAAAGGCTATATTTACATCTAACTGCTCTAGGTGGAAGTCTTCTTCTGGTACTAGTCTAAATACTGTTTTGATTGTAGTTAATGTCATCACAACAGAAAATCTCAGGGTAGTCAATTCTTTTTTCTGTTGAAATCCATTTACAACTAGCCTTACTTTATATCACTTGCTGCCATTATGTTCTTCTTTTATTCGGTAAACCCATTTATTTTGCAAAGCTTTCTTTCCTTTGGGTAAATCTGTCAGTTGCCATGTTTGATTGGTCGATAATGAGTCAATCTCAACCCTCATTGCTGACTCCCACTTGATTGATTCATCAACCTGCACAACTTCACTATAGCTTTCAGGTTTATTTTTATCCATTAGTAGAATATAAGTCAACGCTGAAAAATATCTCTGTGGAAATCTAATTGTTTAGTTAGATCTCTTGAGCCCAATCATAGAGACGCTCCGATTTCCTTTTGGTGTTATATTTTCTCGATCTTAGTCATCAGTTTTCTCCGTCTCAATCACTGGAAGGTCATGTAACAAAATCACCTCAGACTTTTGAACTTCAGGATTTGTAGTTTCAGGGTCTTTTGCCAACATGTCCTTGTACAAGACACCTTCATTTAAGATCACGTCCTTGCTCCTAATAACCTTTCGAGTTTGGTCATCCCAGAAACGATAACCAAACTCACCATAGCCAATAAATAAATATTTTTTAGATTTAACGTCTAACTTTCTTCTATCAACAGAATCAATTTTGAATATAAGAAACACAACCAAATGAAAGTTCTTTATTTATAATGAAATTCTAGGGCAACCTAATTACTAAAGAAAAATCTCGAAAACACCCTTACTTAAGCTAATACAAATATCGTCGATCCGTGCTTAGTTTCGTGTAGCACAACAAATTAAGCTCCACAGCTTAACATTAACAAGGTTGGCCTTTTAAAATGTAACCACAATTCATAATATAGTATCAGAGCGCATTAAGCTCAAACAAGTAATTTGATCCGACTAAGACTTAAAAACTAAACACACAGATTTCAAGACTGGTATTCTCAAACGAGCATCTATCTTGCGGGGGTGTGTTAAGGGGTAAATCCCACATCGGTTAAATACTGAAATATTAACTAATATATAATGGCATAGGCTATTCTTCTTAATAATGTTGACATTTCAAGATAAAACTTCAAGTTTTAATATGGTATCAAAGCTCAATAAACTCTAATGAGCAATTCTAACTGATTAAGGAAAAAACTGAGCACACAGATTTCAAGATTGATGTTTTTAGACAAGCCACCATCTTGCGAGAGCATGTTATGAATGAATCTCACATTGGTAAAATACCGAAATATTAACAAACATACAAGGGTTTAGGCTATTCCTCTTAATAAGATTGACATTTTAATATGGAATCCTATATCTTAATATGGTATCAGAGCTCATTAAACTCAAACGAGCAATTCGATCCAACTAAGACTCAAAAAGTGAGCACATAGATTTCAAGATTGGTGTTTTTAAACGAGTCATCATCTTGCGGGGTCATGTTAAGGGATAAATCCCACATTGGTTATATATCGAAATACTAACCAATATATAAAAGTTTGGGCTACTATTCTTAATAAGATTGACATTTTAACATAGAACCTCAAATCTTAATACAATATCAGAGCTCATTAAGCTCCAGTGAGCAATTCAATTCGATTAAGACTAAAAAATGAGTACACGAAATTCAAGATTGATATTTTCAAATGAGCTACTATCTTGCGGTGGGCATGTTAAAGGATGAATTCCACATTGGTTAAATACAGAAATATTAACCAACATATAATAGTTTGGATCTTGGAATCCGTATGCTTATATTTTAGTCTTAATCGGATCAAGTTGCTAGTTGGAGCTTAATGGACTCTGATATCATATTAAGAATTGGAGTTCCGTTTTAAAATGCCAATCTTGCTAATATGAGTATTTGAACCCTTATATGTTGGTTAATATTTCTGTATTTAATCGATGTAGAATTTATCCTTAACATGCCCCCGCAATATAGTGGCTCGTGTGAGAATACCAATTTCTTGAAATCTGTGTGCTCATTTTTTAGTCTTAATTGGATCAAATTGCTCGTTAGAGTTTAATGAGCTCTAATACTATATTAAAACTTAGGGTTTTATCTTAAAATGTCAATCTAGTTAGTGAGAGTAGCCAAAATTCTTATATACTTGTTACTATTTTAATATATAACCAATGTTGTATTTATCCTTTCACAGCAGTCATATGTGTTGGTTTTTGAAGCATAATTGCAAATACACTATTAAGCTGGTACTGATATGGAAGTACGAAATCAAAACTATTTCTACAGAGTTTCGATTAAATAGATTATCATACTCTCTTTTAAGTTTGAAGAAAAAATTGGATGTGCTGAATTCATTCTAGAAGGTTCTTTATATAGATTCCTACACAGCCTTTGGCAAGGGATGCATCTCTCTACAAGTGTCTCTTGGAATAGACATGACTCTTCGTTGAACTATACAACTTTTGGCAAATGGATACAACTCTTTTACAATATATTTTACAATATAAATAATATATTAAGGTCCGTTTGTTTTTAATTAAAATTTTGTTAAAAAGTTAAAATTAAAATCAACAATGAATTTTAATTATATATTTTATAAATGCAAAACTTTTTAATAACACATTTCATTAGCTTTTATCTACTTTTCTAAAAAATCTGATTTTATTTAAATTAAACACACCCTAGCTTCGTAATATATTTATAGATTGCATCTTTTTATATAGTCATGTATAATTTTATAGATTCCATCAATTTCCACTAGATAAAATAGTACAGGATGAGTCCACTATATCTCCTAGACTTCCATCAGATTGTGGTTATATATAGATTCACGTGTACGCGTTTTTTAAAACGATTCTAATGGTCTCATTTTGCTTAAAGTAAAATAGCATCAATTACTTGAATTAGGCAATAACCGTCCGTACCTAATACTTATAGTTATCGGCGACTTCAATCAAGCTTTAACCTTTGACCCACGTCTGAATTCGATCAAATACTTCCTCCTAGGCTAATGCGAAAGCTTTATTTGATACACTTTATTGACAATTTCGCATTACAATGCACCTAGTGTTATCCAAGTTTATCTTGATGCTTGTGACATACTTTTACATCTAAGACAACTTATTCTTACTTTTGTTACCTCGCTAGTATCTTTTACGTCTTTTTTTATTAATAAATCGAATAACACTCATTTATCTAGATGAATTTTAATTCCATAGTCAATTGTTGATTTTTTTTCATCATCTATGTGCAAAATTTGCATTACAAATTACCTTTTGTAGCTCGAAGATATCTTATTATTCTTTTAACTTTCTTCCCGTACTTCTTTCATGAATTTGGTTGATGTTTAATTACACCTTCCATCCACTAGATGATACATGTCTAGTCTCGTGCTAGTCACTGCATACATGAGAACTCCGTAGTTTTTACGCATACGAAACAGTCTCTATACATTTTTTTCGACAAATTTTCTTTAGCACATGAGTTACATTTATCAAAATTATTTATATCTATTTGAGTCAAACTTTTTAAATTTGCTCGTTAATTTGTGTTCATTTAAAACCCTTCCCACATCGCCACAATAACCGAACCATTCACATTTCATGTACACTAAATAATCCCCGCACCCATCGAACACCACAACCAGGTTTCATTAGCATTGGGATATTCTCTTAAAAGAATCAGACATTTAATTTTCAGAAAAGGTGATGAACAAATTTTAAACTAACAAAAATGGATAACCTTGTTCACAAAAATACAAATGAAACAATGATGAAAAGATTGCAACGATTTATAATAACATGCATTATACATAAAATTTTGCTTGGTGGAATTTAGTTTTTTTTAGGAGATTTTAAAAAAAAAATTGTTAAAATGTGTGGTTGAAAATAATGAAGTTTAAAGAATACAAAAGTTGCACAGTCTAACTCTGATACTATTATTCGTTTTTGAAAGATCGTTGCAAATACGTTGTTAAGCTGTTGGTGATATGCAAGTACGGATTCAAGATTATTTGTGTGGAGTTTTGATTTAATACATATAATCAAACTCTCTTTTTATGTTTGGAGGAAAAATTGGATGTCTTGAATCCAATGTAGAGGGTTCTTTATATGGATCTCTATAAACCCCTTGGCAAGAGTTGTGTCCCTTGATAAAGGTTATATCTCTTGGAATAGACATGACTCTTCATTCAGTCATACAACTTTTGGTAAATGGACACAACTCTTCTATAATATACATGATATATTAACTTTGTATTATATTTATAAATTGTATCCTTTCATATTAGTAATGTATAATTTTATCAATTCCATCATCATCAAAGTTTAACAATTAGTAATTATCTTATTCACATCGCATTTGATAAAATGGTGCGTCTTAATCGACGATAAACTCTAGTTTAAAGCATTTTATTTTTGAGATTTCGATATCTTAAAACTTGAGTGGACGTGAGAAAGATTAATATCCATTTTTTGACCCTTCTCGAATGATAGGCACACAATAATCTTTTAGCAACAAACAATAGAAAATATTCAACAAGAGCAATTATAGTGTGTTTCGCGCATAAATGAGCTTTCGCTAACAATTAAAAAGATTCAGACGATGTGTAAAGAACAACAACCTTTTGAGACAAAGTCCTAACAATTGGTATTTTATTTATGAAGATTACAATTCTAAGAAAAGAAGAAAAACGAAACGCCTCCAAGGGGCACAAGCACACGGAAATGCAAAGTACATAAATCTTATAAGAACATTAAAAAGAAATGATTGATCCGGCCTGTCTTTTCATTCTCTTTTCCTTTTTATACTCCCTTAACGGTTTCTTTCAATTTTGTATTGAAACTGATTGTTGCCCAATAACTACCCATTTCCTCCATAATGGCCAATTTATCGAAAACTGCTGTATTAACTATTGTCATTACTTCCACGGTTCAACCGTTTGTAACTTCTTGAATTGTGAAACGTGGAGATGTGATAAGATGATTAGTAACTGTTTAATAGCCGTTGCTTTACGTAATGATGGGACGTTTCACTCGCCCAGATCTTGAGCATTTTCTAAGCTTGAGCGATATTGGACTCTTACTCATTAAAATTTGTTTTGGACCTATGGATTCATTTGGACACCTTCTTTGGGCTCCTTAACTGGGCCTTATTTCTGTATGTCAACAATTACCCCCTAATATGGCCAGATTAATATCGATTATTAATCGTGTGCCATATTCATCTTTTATGCTTTTTCAATAGCATTTCATCTTCTGTATTCCAAAAGGCGCAATACCACGTAACCATTTATAAATCCAAAAACATGCCACTACATCGCACCATTACAGCCACGTTTTGCCCTCATCACGTCGCCACATCTTCTTTCTTCTATAAAAAATATTGTTCATCTTCTTAGTTCATATCTAGGCACTCATATCCCCACAATATTTGAGAACTTGCAACCTGTGATCAATGGCGACGTCAAAGAAACCTTCAGATAATATTATTAGCTTCGAAGATTTCCAAGAACATCTGACCAGGCCTTATGTAAACCCATCTCGTCTTTTACCAGCTAAGCCTGAGTTGAATGAGTTTTATCTGGGTCCATCATTTAATGATACAGACTCTGTTGGGCGAGCAGCTGTGGCCTAGATTTTCCCTTGTACTCAGGAACCTCATTTCTTGGACCATTTCCCATTAAAGCCAATTTGTGATAGAAGTATTTGTATCTAACCCAAAGCCGATACAACTTTCCACCTTTGGCATGCACGTGTGATGAAACATAGCACCACTAAAGCAATATTTGATCGTGCTAGAATTTCTGACCTTTCAGAAATTGCTACACGTCCCCCACTTTACGATCCCGTACTCTTTCCAATTGCCCTAAGTTTCTAGTCCTCTAAATACAATACCTTTATTTTTCCACTTGGCCCTATGTCCATCACTCTGAGGGATGTTGGTGCCTTAGTCAACCTCCCACCTTTGGGCGACACCATTTCTCCTGCTATCTTGATCTCTTCCGCTGCCCCAAAGTTTGACAAGAAATTCACCGACTCCTATTCGGGAATGCAAGAACTTTACAACAATTCTAGTGCTGAGCCTATCCATGCAGAGCGTGTGGCTTTTCTTCAGGTCTGGCTATGTAAGTATGTTCTTTGTGTGTCTAGTCTCAAACCTTCTATGGCCTATTTTTCCATTGCACATGAATTGGCATATGGTAGGTCTTTAAACCTTTGTTCATTATTTTTGGTCGCTTTTTATAGAGGTATGGCCTATCCTCGGTTCCTATTTCAATAGATTATTATATGAGACTCTCCTTTCTTCTTCTTTCCGTCTCTAGGTCAATTTCTTCTTCAATATCAGTCATACCATCATCATCTTCTTCCTCATACACGTCTCGAGATGTTTGACCAATTCCTTCTCCACATTCCAACATGCATGTTTCCTCTTCATCATCTTTCCTTACTACCTCTTCATTTTCCTTACTTTTGAGCTCGTTGGCTAGTAAATAATTATTAGCTAAAACTATAGGCAAAGTACCAAATTGAATAGTAATGGATCGCCCTGTATCATCCTCATTTTCATCTTTCTTACTTCGTTCAAATTTTGACCTTCCAAAAGAACTTTTTGGTAATTCTTCCATTGATTCACCCATACTGTCTTCCTTCTTATCTTTGAAACCATCTTTGTTAGCCACCTTGAGTAAATTAGGCATTTTAGGACGTGCTATTCCCTGTTGTTACCTCATCATTTGTCCATAATTCCTCTAATAACGCCTTTGTTGCGTCCTGGTCATTTTATTAAAGGGTACCACCCTTCCTGCACTATACTGGAATGAATGCCATACATTTGATTAACGAGGTTGTGGTCTGAACATTCTATTATTATGCATTGGTCTGAATTGTCTCTCAAAATGTGGTTTCCCATAAAATGGTACGTTTAGTCCTCCAATAGGCTGGAAGTTTGGAACCACACTAGGACGATGATGATGTCCCCATGCTCCTGTTTTTTCCACATTCTCGTTTACTTCTCTTTTACATCTAGCACACAAGATTCTTTCGTCTCTTTTAACTTCATTTTCTTTGAGACGTTCAAAAACACTGGAATGCGGCTCAGGGTCTTCCTCTCCATCATCTACTACCAATTTAAACTTTGGTAAGCCATTTTTGAAACCAGTCGTTATCATATTTATCCCAAGTGGCTGTGGGAAATGGTTTAAATCCATGGCCATCTTCTTCTTAGCCTCAAAAGTGATTCGTTGTGATTCGATTGAATCCTGTAATACATGACGAAAAATCAAACAATTATTAGTCGTATGAGACCATGCATTGTGCATGCATCTCCTTTAACCAATTCTGCCTAACATACTTCGGTTTGATCATAATATTCATCAACAATATGACCATCAAAATTCGGGTCTCTATAATAAGTCCATTTTCTAGAATTTTTCATTTGTTCGTCTTTTCTTATTAAACGTTCATACCTAATCACATTGGTCGTCAACTGAAAAAGGTCAGGAAATTTCCTGTCCTGAAACTTCTTTTTTAAGTCAAAACTTAAACAACTTTGAGCGATTTTTACAAGTTCTTTTTCAGGTAAATGTACAAAATATTTGCTTCTGGCTGTTTTAAACATTCGAAGAAAAACTTCCGCCAATTCATTCGACATTTGACCTAAATTCGCCAAATCGGCCAAAGTAACGGTGAATTGGCCAAAGTAACTTCAGATTCAGTTTTATAAAACTGAGTGTGGAACAATTGCTCCAATTGTTGCCATGTCTGAACTGAATTCGCTGGCAAATTAATGAACCATGAAAAAGCTACACGTGTTAATGAACTAGGAAACAATCTTATTTTGTGATAATCAGTTACTTCACCACATTGTAATGTGAATCGTCATATATGTTCCAGTGTAGAGACTTCTCACAGGCCAGTGAATAATGAAAATTCTGGTACTTTAATCTTCTAGGCCATGGGTATGCCTGATCAACTCAATCAGGATACGGCTTCCTATAGGTCGACCTAATAAAAGGACGCGTCCTAAAAGCCATCTGATCTTGCATTATCTCTGTGATTTGGTTTCTCAACAACACGTTAGGATAATTTGAGACACCTATAGGTTGGTTTACATGTGGTATCACTTGAGGCCCATTATTTGGTCATGGATTTGTGGCAAAATTACCATTATTTAAGACATTATTGCCATTAACTTGAACATTTCCTCCATCATTAATACGTATGATGTTTTGTCCAGTATTTTAGATATGTTCTCTTACATTCGGGCTACCCCCAGGTTAGATGCCCCATTACCATTATCTAAATTTGCCATTCCACCACTCCCTGAATTTGACATTGATGGTACAAAATGTGGTTCTATTCCCTGATTTGGAGTCAAGACTAGAGAGTTATGCTCCACAATCGTTCTGGCTTGGAAGTGATTTTTCTATAACTGGCAAATTTGGTTGGAAAATCTAGCCCACTAACTTATTCATACGTTCATTTAAAGTACCTAGTTGTTTGGCCATGTTATCATAGTGTATATTTTCAATTTGAGTAAATTTTTCCATATTATGAACATTTTGCAGACTTACCTGTCCAACAACATCTTGCGTGAGTTCACCAAGCAGTGCACGCATGGTTCGAGGACGCAGTTCTTTCATTGGTTCATAACGACTTTGATTATGTCCATCTGTTCCCGAAGTACTTTGCTGCCCCTCATATCACTCGATCACAGACTGGACCAATCGTTGATTTGCTGGCTCCTTATCTGAATTCTTATGAGGCATATTGTTTCATTTCTTGTATCTTCAAACACCAAAGCGGTCGCACTGGGCGTGCCAAATTGTTTCGCGCAGAAATGAGCTTTTGCTAACAATTAAAAAGATTCAAACGATGTGTAAAGAACAACAACATTTTGAGACAAAGTCCCAACAATGGGTGTTTTATTTATGAAGATTACAACTCTAAGAAAAAAAGAAAAACGAAACACCTCCAAGGGGCACAAGCACACGAAAATGCAAAGTACATAAATCTTATAAAAATATTAAAAAGAAATGAAATTACATAATTCTCTGTTTTTTTAGAGTGATTAATCTGGCCTGTCTTTTCATTCTCTTTCCCTTTTTATACTCCCTTAACGGTTTCTTTCAATTTTGTATTGAAACTGATTGTTGCCCAATAACTACCCATTTCCTCCATAATGGCCAATTTATCGGAAACTACTGTATTAACTGCTGCCATTACTTCCATGGTTCAACTGTTTGTAACTTCTTGGATTGTGAAATGTGGAGATGTGATAAGATGATCAGTAACTGTTTAATAGTCATTGCTTTACGTAATGATGGGACGTTTCACTTGCCCAAATCTTGGGCATTTTCTAATAAGGTTGAGCAATATTGGACCTTACTCATTAAAATTTGTTTTGGACTTGTGGATTCATTTGGATCCCTTCTTTGGGCTCATTAACTTGACCTTATTTCTGTATGTCAATTAAGGATGGCAAAAAAACCCGCCGACCCGGCCCCGCCCGGCCCGGCCCCACCCCACCCCACCCCACCCCACCTATTTGGGTAATAGGGGCGGGTTTTTCTGCCCCGTGAACTCTGCCCCGCTCCGCGACCCGTCCCACCAAGATTTTTTTTTTTTTTTGTAAAATTATAAAATGGAATACAAATTAAAAATTTACTAGAAATGGACTAAAGAAGAATCAAATCCGAGTTGAAATTATAAACTATAAATCTTAACCATTACACCACAATTCCATTCTTGATTTATTTTTGTTTTGTTTGCTATAAATATTTTTAAAAAAAAAGAATTATTTATTTTTCAGTCTTACTAAAAAAAAAAAAAAAAAAAAAAATTTTCGTGGGGCGGTTGATTGACCCGCCCCGCCCCGCCCCGCCCCGCGAATTCGCGGGTCGCAGGGCAGGGCAGGTAAAAAATTTTGTGGGGCGGGATCGACCCGCCCCATTGCCATCTCTAATGTCAACACATATTTTGGGTTCCATAATTGGGCTTTATTTCTGTATGTCAACAATATATTTCCAATTCATAAACATTATTTCTCCAGAATACATCGAGAGGACACACATTCAACTTTAATTAATGAGTCTTAAAATCCAAGACAGAGATAATTTTTGGGCCATTAATTCTCAAATCTTAGCTGGGCCTAAAACTAAACTGTCTAATTGGAACTATTTCAGATATGGATCCGAAGTAATATAATGGGTAGAAGGTGCAATTATAGTCTAAGGTCGGGGGTTCTGGGCATCTGGCCAACCCATTTGCATATCATGTCAATCTAATTTTTGGCTTTTTGAAGATTTGTTGAGTCAACTCATGTTGAAAGAACTACTTCCTCTTTTTCAAGAGGATTTGCAGCATATCAAGTCCTTCACTACCGTCCAGCTAACATCTTTTGGGAGTGTCTTGTCGGTAATCAAATTTTCTTTAATTTATTTTTACACATGCAATTTCTATTATGTCGATACAGATTTATTTATTTATTTTTTTTTTTTTTGTGTGGAGGAGTAGTTATTCTCAACCTATCTAAGATCAAACTAATTATTATTATTGAGGGTCTGTTTCATTTGTAGATAATTTTTATTTATCTAGATAATAATTATTCGGATAATAAGTTTATTATTATCCAATTTGGTTCAAGTATTGTTTCGCGCAGAAATGATTTATTGCTACCAATTAAAGGGATTCAGACAAAGTGTAAGGAACAACAACCTTTTGAGATAAAATCTCAACAAGTGGTGCTTTATTTACAAAGATTACAATTCTAACAAGAAAAACGAAAAGCCTCCAAGGAGCACAAGTACACTAAAATACAAAGTAAATAAAACTTATACGAACATTAAGAAGAAATAAAATTACATAATTCTCTGTTTTTTAGAGTGATTGATCTCCCCTATCTTTTCATTCTCTTTTCTATTTTATACTCCCTTAACGGTTTCCTTCAATTTTGTTCGAAAATCGATCGTCACCCAGTAACTACCCACTTTTCCCATAAGGGATGACTTATCAAAAACTGTTGTATTAATTGCTGCCATTACTTCTATAATTCAACCGTTTGCAACTTCTTGGATCGTGGGATGTGATAAGATGATCCATTAACTGTCTAATAACCGTTTCTTTAAATGATGAGGGGATATTCCACTCGCCCAAATCTTGGGCGTCTTCTAAGCTTGAGCGATGCTGGACCTTCGCTCAATAAAATCTATTTTGGGCCTATAGATGGGTTCATTTGGACTCATTCTTTGGGTTCCTTAACTGGGCCTTATTTCTGTATGTCAAAATGCATGTATAAGAATGAAAAAAAAACTGTTAAAAATGTCAATTTTTCGTTTTAAAAAAATACCATTATTCTTAATTAAACAAAAAAAATAAATAGAGAAAAAATGGGTATAACAGCAGAGAGCGGCGGCAATTATCGTAGGATATAGATGTCCAAAAATAGATTTGTTCTATATTATAAAGAGTATGTTCATCTTTTTAAAAAATTGAGTGAATTTGTATTTGGATAAAAAAAAATTCCTTACAATTTCTTTTTATTTTTAGCTTAAATTGTTATCCGAATAAAATTGTATTCAAATATCAATTTTGTCTAAGCAAGATAACACAAATTTTATCCTTTATTTTTAACTACTGACCACATATATGGGGCTGTATTTGAATTGGGTTACAAAATTTCAAATTCCTATTCTTTCAATCATTGCATATGTAGAAAAGCATGGTCATATAAAGAATTCACTAAGAAAATTTGTGGTAATTTTTAAACTAGTGCATAATGAATGTGTTGACTCTTTGAAACAAACACATGGTTTCAATAATTTTATTTTAACTTTAAAAGGGAAACATTTGTTGGTGCTTGTATCTTGTTTTAATAATACCAAATCCTCATATGATTGAATTATAAAAGTATCCACGTATCGTCGTAACTAATTAATAAAAATTCTAATGGGTTCTAAATATGCTATTGAAATGCACAATTTGATTTAAATTATAGGATGGAATATTACGATCATCTACTAATAAATATATAATTACATCAGACGCAATAAATTAAAAGAAAAAGATAATTAACATTTCAAAAACTCGATAATTCACAAATAATATCGAAAATTTGGACAAATATAGACAAATAGTCTCATAAAATGTATTCAAAAGAAAAATGAAACACCAAAACCATATTGTTTCTGTTCACGGGGTTTAATAAAACTTAATTGCCACACTTAATAAAAAATTGTATATTAATCCCTTATCTTTCTTAAAATTAACTATAAAGTCCCCATTTAATAAAATAGCACTATAGATAAAATCAAAAATAAAAAGTAATAAAAGCATGATCTTCATCAACATCAAATGACAATGATTTTATTGGATCCCAACGCTATCAAATTCGATGACAAAGTTAGATTTGACGCACAAATGCCATTTGGTTTGAATGATAAACACATTGTTAGGACATAACATTATCGAGTTAAATGACAGAGATATTGTTTAAAAAAAAATCACATTTTTTAATAAAATAAAAATTGAATTCTTGCTAGGAGACAAAGTTGTGAATTTATGAAGACAAAGATGTAAAACTATGTTGTGGGCGTTCTCAATTATTGTTGTGAACCATTATATTTATTCAACTTATTTACAAATAATTCTACCTTTGAGTATCAAGAATTTTTTTTAGAAGGTAACCTATTGACGATAAATAAAAAGTACTATATCTGTCCCATAAATATAGACTTATTACTATTTTTACATAAAATAAAAAAAATTAATTATTATAGTTGGAACAATAAATTTTACTTACATTTTTTTCTAATATACTTATATATTAATATAATGGTAGTTCAAAATAAAGTACATTAAATAGAGGTATATTAGAAAACTACGAAATTAAATACTCTATCAATAAGAAAATGGAATATAATTTGAGATATATTATAAAAAAAAAGTAAATTTTTTCTTTATAGGACGGTGGAGTAAAAAGTTATTATTTATTTCCGTAGAATTGAGTAAATAGAAAAAAAAAATCAAGAAAAATTTTTGGATCTCAACATTGACCTAAAAGTTTAAATTAAATTAACTAAACTATTTTTGTATTATAGATTAAAAAAAATGTATTAATTAGAGAAGATGGGTTTAAATTTAAATTACATTGGAACACCAACTCCAAACTTGCATTTATGACGCCACGCCTCCAAGGTTGTCTATTAATAATATATTGTTAAAATTCTTATAATAATTTATTACCAAAACTTAGAATGAGATATTAACTTTCCAACGTTTGATATATAATAAATTATTGGATAAATTACATTCACATTCTTCATTATTTCAACTTCAACTTCATTTAATTTTATTTTCAGTTATCATCATCATCTTTTCATTATTTCGTACAAATGATTCTGAAATGGTAATTTTTACAATTTTGACCTTATCTTAGACAAATTAAAATTATAGGATAAAGAAAATATAATAAAAAATTTACAATTGAGGACTCTAACATTTTCAAAAGTACAAATAAATTCTAATATATATATATATATATATATATATATACTAGTTCAAATATTAGGATAGACATGATATTCGAATAAAAAATATTAGGATAGACATGATATTCGAATAAAAAGGGACTCCTAAATATATATATATATATATATATATATATATATATATATATATATATATATATATATATATATATATATATACTAGTTCAAATATTAGGATAGACATGATATTCGAATAAAAACTATTAGGATAGACATGATATTCGAATAAAAAGGGACTCCTAAACATCATATAAGAAACCTAATAAACAAACTCTAAATTAATTGAGAGTTAGTCTTCTTGTCCAATTAATTGAGAGTTAGTTTTGTTGTCCAATTGTTAAAGAAGCTTTTAAAGAGTTCTACAATGGTGAACCAACTGATGCAAAACAATGGTGTTGCATATCATTATCCCAATTTCTTAGATGAAGTTAGTGATTATGAATACTTTCAAAGTTTGCCTGTTGGCTTTCGTTTTAAGCCTACTCATGATGAACTTATTGTCGATTATTTGATGAAAAAGATCAACAATGAAAAGCTGCCTCGCAACAATATTACCGTGGCTAATATATATGAGTTCAACCCTGAAATCCTTTTTGGTAAAATCATCTATTTCGTTTTTGTTTTTGTTTTTTCTTGGTTTATATATATATATATATATATGTCTTTTCTTGGTTTTTCTTGGTTTATATATATATATGTAATGTGTGTGTATACTAAAACTACAGTGTGTATTTATGTAATGCTTGGTTTATATATATATATATAGATATGTAATGTGTGTACCGTGTGTGTTTATGTAATGCTTGGTTTGTATATATATATATATGTAATGTGTGTGTATACTAAAACTACCGTGTAGTGCCTTAATTCTTTTATAATCTCAACTTTGCCAAGCACCATGAAATGATAGACTTCACAAGGTATAAATTTGACTTGATCAATCATATATTTACTCAAATCAATATATTAATTTTTGAGATATTTTTAAATGTGATAATTCCTAAAGCTTTCTTTCTCTTCCAACTATTATTACCAATTTATGGTCGAGTTTTAAGAAGTAACTTTCTATCTAACGATTAATATATTTTTTTTCACGTTATTTGATTCACAGATCATCACAGGTTAACTGGAGAGGACGAATGGTACTTCTTTACACCGAGGGAAAAAAAATACAAAAATGGGAAACGACCGAATCGAGCTACGGGTAATGGGTACTGGAAAGCATCAGGAGCTGACAATATGGTCAAACGCAATGGTGAAAATGTTGGATGTCGAAAGGCTTTAGTATTCCATGAGGGAAAACCTCCAAATGGTGCTAAGACCTCTTGGATTATGCACGAATATACAGTGAATAATCCCCCAACCCCGCAAAGATTGAGTTCAGATGACATGAGGGTAAATCTTGCTATCTATACAAGTTCTTTACAAGTTCTTGGTATACAATATTTTGTCTATATATATTTAAAACGTTGTTCAAATTGTTTCTTGTAGTTGGACGATTGGGTTTTGTGTAGGATCAAGAACAACAAGAAAAATGACAAAAATAGAAAGCGAAAAAGGGATGATCAGATTGAAGAAACAAATAATAACACCAATGAAGGTGCAAGTTACGAAGAAAATAAGCGTAGAGAAGGCGAAAACACCATCAATGTTGCTGCACCAGAAGATCATTCTTCGTCTTATGATAATATCGACTTTGATATTGTCGATTCCTTAATAGAAAATTGGGAAAACATCGTGGGAGATGTTAACAACAATAATCCCTGTGGTTTTTTTAATTATCAGGATCCTCAATACACACACATTGATTCCATTCCCCTGCATGACAGTAATCAAGCTCCCATGTCCATTGTGCCACCAAATCATTTGATGGAACCCTATATTTACAGCCAATATCCAGTTGGATATATGTCGGACCTCACAGGACAACATCATGAGATCTCGGGATTTCCAAAGATGGAAAATATTAATGGGTTATTGGGTTCGGTCTCTGGTACACACGCGCTAGCCCCCACGGGACAACATCCAGCCACTGGTTTTAGTTCTTAAAATGCCTTGTAAATCTCAAATGTTTCAACTTTAGGTTTTTTTATGTAGTTTTTAACTTTAGGTTTCTTTATGTAGTTTTTAACTTTTAGTACATCTCGAAAACTTAAACTCTTTGGTACTTCTACAGTTCTATTGATTGAATTCAAATAATATGATCATTGGCATGCATGATCTATATCGTTTTCGTTATGATATAATTTCATAAATGACCATTGTAAGGTCTAATTTTATGTTTTTGTTCTACTTGTTGAATTGAATTCATTTTATTCGTATGTATAGGAAATAATTTTCAAAGATACATTGATGTGAAGTTTGTCGGGGACTTCACTGGTTCTGTGACTGTCTCTGTTGAACTAGGTCAGGCTTAATTCTATTCATGCTTGAGTTTCATATGACATACCTATTTGCTGTTTTGGCATCTCTCTCTCTGTTGTGGGCAGAGTTTCACAGATGACGTCTACTTTGTCTTGCTAGGACATATTTAATAAAAAAGATAAACACATTGTTAGGACATAACATTATCGAGTTAAATGACAGAGATATTGTTTACAAAAAAATCACATTTTTTAATAAAATAAAAATTGAATTCTTGCTAGGAGACAAAGTTGTGAATTTATGAAGACAAAGATGTAAAACTATGTTGTGGGCGTTCTCAATTATTGTTGTGAACCATTATATTTATTCAACTTATTTACAAATAATTCTACCTTTGAGTATCAAGAATTTTTTTTTAGAAGGTAACCTATTGACGATAAATAAAAAGTACTATATCTGTCCCATAAATATAGACTTATTACTATTTTTACATAAAATAAAAAAAAATTAATTATTATAGTTGGAACAATAAATTTTACTTACATTTTTTTCTAATATACTTATATATTAATATAATAGTAGTTCAAAATAAAGTACATTAAATAGAGGTATATTAGAAAACTACGAAATTAAATACTCTATCAATAAGAAAATGGAATATAATTTGAGATATATTATAAAAAAAAAGTAAATTTTTTCTTTATAGGACGGTGGAGTAAAAAGTTATTATTTATTTCCGTAGAATTGAGTAAATAGAAAAAAAAAATCAAGAAAAATTTTTGGATCTCAACATTGACCTAAAAGTTTAAATTAAATTAACTAAACTATTTTTGTATTATAGATTAAAAAAAATGTATTAATTAGAGAAGATGGGTTTAAATTTAAATTACATTGGAACACCAACTCCAAACTTGCATTTATGACGCCACGCCTCCAAGGTTGTCTATTAATAATATATTGTTAAAATTCTTATAATAATTTATTACCAAAACTTAGAATGAGATATTAACTTTCCAACGTTTGATATATAATAAATTATTGGGTAAATTACATTCACATTCTTCATTATTTCAACTTCAACTTCATTTAATTTTATTTTCAGTTATCATCATCATCTTTTCATTATTTCGTACAAATGATTCTGAAATGGTAATTTTTACAATTTTGACCTTATCTTAGACAAATTAAAATTATAGGATAAAGAAAATATAATAAAAAATTTACAATTGAGGACTCTAACATTTTCAAAAGTACAAATAAATTCTAATATATATATATATATATATATATATATATATATATATATATACACTAGTTCAAATATTAGGATAGACATGATATTCGAATAAAAAGGGACTTCTATATATATATATATATACTAGTTCAAATATTAGGATAGATATGATATTCGAATAAAAACTATTAGGATAGACATGATATTCGAATAAAAAGGGACTCTCATATAAGAAACCTAATAAACAAACTCTAAATTAATTGAGAGTTAGTTTTCTTGTCCAATTAATTGAGAGTTAGTTTTCTTGTTCAATTGTTAAAGAAGCTTTTAAAGAGTTCTACAATGGTGAACCAACTGATGCAAAACAATGGTGTTGCATATCATTATCCCAATTTCTTAGATGAAGTTAGTGATTATGAATACTTTCAAAGTTTGCCTGTTGGCTTTCGTTTTAAGCCTACTCATGATGAACTTATTGTCGATTACTTGATGAAAAAGATCAACAATGAAAAGCTGCCTCGCAACAATATTACCGTGGCTAATATATATGAGTTCAACCCTGAAATCCTTTTTGGTAAAATCATCTATTTCGTTTTTGTTTTTGTTTTTTCTTGGATTATATATATATATATATATATATATATATATATATATATATATATATATATGTCTTTTCTTGGTTTTTCTTGGTTTATATATATATATGTAATGTGTGTGTATACTAAAACTACAGTGTGTATTTATGTAATGCTTGGTTTTTATATATATATAGATATGTAATGTGTGTACCGTGTGTGTTTATGTAATGTGTGTGTATACTAAAACTATCGTGTAGTGCCTTAATTCTTTTATAATCTCAACTTTGCCAAGCACCATGAAATGATAGACTTCACAAGGTATAAATTTGACTTGATCAATCATATATTTACTCAAATCAATATATTAATTTCTGAGATATTTTCAAATGTGATAATTCCTAAAGCTTTCTTTCTCTTCCAACTATTATTACCAATTTATGGTCGAGTTTTAAGAAGCAACTTTCTATCTAACGATTAATATATTTTTTTTCACGTTATTTGATTCACAGATCATCACAGGTTAACTGGAGAGGACGAATGGTACTTCTTTACACCGAGGGAAAAAAAATACAAAAATGGGAAACGACCGAATCGAACTACGGGTAATGGGTACTGTAAAGCATCAGGAGCTGACAATATGGTCAAACGCAATGGTGAAAATGTTGGATGTCGAAAGACTTTAGTATTCCATGAGGGAAAACCTCCAAATGGTGCTAAGACCTCTTGGATTATGCACGAATATACAGTGAATAATCCCCCAACCCCGCAAAGATTGAGTTCAGATGACATGAGGGTAAATCTTGCTATCTATACAAGTTCTTTACAAGTTCTTGGTATATAATATTTTGTCTATATATATTTAAAACGTTGTTCAAATTGTTTCTTGTAGTTGGACGATTGAGTTTTGTGTAGGATCAAGAACAACAAGAAAAGTGACAAAAATAGAAAGCGAAAAAGGGATGATCAGATTGAAGAAACAAATAATAACACAAATGAAGGTGCAAGTTACGAAGAAAATAAGCGTAGAGAAGGCGAAAACACCATCAATGTTGCTGCACCAGAAGATCATTCTTCGTCTTATGATAATATCGACTTTGATATTGTCGATTCCTTAATAGAAAATTGGGAAAACATCGTGGGAGATGTTAACAACAATAATCCCTGTGGTTTTTTTAATTATCAGGATCCTCAATACACACACATTGATTCCATTCCCCTGCATGACAGTAATCAAGCTCCCATGTCCATTGTGCCACCAAATCATTTGATGGAACCCTATATTTACAGCCAATATCCAGTTGGATATATGTCGGACCTCACAGGACAACATCATGAGATCTCGGGATTTCCAAAGATGGAAAATATTAATGGGTTATTGGGTTCGGTCTCTGGTACACACGCGCTAGCCCCCACGGGACAACATCCAGCCACTGGTTTTGGTTCTTAAAATGCCTTGTAAATCTCAAATGTTTCAACTCTTGGTTTTTTTATGTAATTTTTAACTTTAGGTTTCTTTATGTAGTTTTTAACTTTTAGTACATCTCGAAAACTTAAACTCTTTGGTACTTCTATAGTTCTATTGATTGAATTCAAATAATATGAACATTGGCATGCATGATCTATATCGTTTTCGTTATGATATAATTTCATAAATGACCATTGTAAGGTCTAATTTTATGTTTTTGTTCTACTTGTTGAATTGAATTCATTTTATTCGTATGTATAGGAAATAATTTTCAAAGATACATTGATGTGAAGTTTGTCGGGGACTTCACTGGTTCTGTGACTGTCTCTGTTGAACTAGGTCAGGCTTAATTCTATTCATGCTTGAGTTTCATATGACATACCTATTTGCTGTTTTGGCATCTCTCTCTCTGTTGTGAGCAGAGTTTCACAGATGACGTCTACTTTGTCTTGCTAGGACATATTTAATAAAAAAGATAAACACATTGTTAGGACATAACATTATCGAGTTAAATGACAGAGATATTGTTTACAAAAAAATCACATTTTTTAATAAAATAAAAATTGAATTCTTGCTAGGAGACAAAGTTGTGAATTTATGAAGACAAAGATGTAAAACTATGTTGTGGGCGTTCTCAATTATTGTTGTTAATAATTAAGATTATCGACTACTAAGCAAATTATTTTTGCTTTTTCATTGTATTGAATATTTGAAGATAAAGAAGAAAAGGTTATGATTATCGTCTTAGGCCTCCTTATAAATAAACATATTGAGAATAATATTTATATCGCATTTGATAAACTAGTTATTATAGTTATAATGAGAATAACAACTTGTAAATTTTGTCATGTATATTTAATTTACTCGAGTCGAGCATTCATTTTGGTATTAATTAATGTTCACTCTGTGCAGCCAAAATAATGTATGCGATTAAATGCAAAGGCCGAAATTGCATAGAAGAAAATGAGAAATTCATGGAGTCATCAATGGAGGTCTCCCTAGCCTTCATGTTAGAATTGACTAAGCATTTAATTCATATGTTTTTATAATTTGTTTCCTTCCCCTAGGTTTTTCAACTGGCAGATATTATTATTATTATTATTATTATTATTATTATTATTATTATATTATATAAATGTCCCTGGACAGCATCAAGGAAAAATGTTAAACAACCATAATATATTTGGCCCCATTTTGTATGCGCATAGTTTGGTAAGTTTGAAATTTTAAATTGTTTTAAGACAAATTTATTTATGTAGAATCGGTGAAAAATAGAGACACACGATGACCAATTTTGAAAACCCACTCTTTTGTTTATTATTAATAGGGACAGGCACGATCTCTTGTCCCTTATAGACAAGAAAATTTGGTCCACCTGCTGAAGTGTCAGCAGGTGGGCCGTCAATGATAAAGATTGGCCCACCTACTGACACTTTAGCAGGTGGGTCGAATTTTCCTGTCCCAAAAGAGCATGAGATCAGAATTTTTAATAGGGAAGAGGCATGACATGCTATATGAGTAGTTTAAAAACTCTTCTCTAGCAGGTAACAAAATGAGGGGAAAAAAAATAAAAATAGAGAAATTTATTGTTTCCAAATCATGTATACATGTTGTTAAATATTCTAGAGTTAATTACACTCATAGTTCTTATTTTTTCAATTTTGTAACAATATCATCCTCTTAAGTTTTATTCGCACATATCATCTTCATCATTTCATTAATTTATACAGATGGTCCTCATTGACAATTTTGCCAACGACTTAAATAAATTAATGAGAAAAAAAATGAAAAAATTGCAGTTGAGGTTCTTAACATTTTAAAAATTGTAAATAAATCTTAAATCTTTTAGTTTTAAGGATTTAAAAAAAAAAAAAAAAAAAAAAAAAAAAAAGAAGAAGAAGAATTTTTTTTTAAAAAAGGTCATCTTTTCCAACCCCACCAAACCCCACCCGGTTTGGCCTTGGGGGGAAGGGGAGAAATCCTCCGGGTTGTACTTGTTGGCGGATTTTGTAAAAGTGACTTCAAAGCAATCAATAAAAACCGAATGAAATGGAAGATATTCAAGCCGAGGCAAGTGTTGAACACTTTGTCCTTAAGTAAAATTTGCCCCGCAATGGTGCCTACGATATATGGCAATCGACTTCCAAGATACAACGACTTCCGCTTGTGTTTGTAGCACTTCCAAACACAAGCACAACGAACCAAAAATAGTTTTTGTACTCCAAAGATGAAAATGAAATGAAACACCAAAAATCATGCAACAAATGCAATGAATTTGGTTCAAGAATGATGAAATATGAGTGGATTGTTATGCATATGTTTTCTGTATCAATTCTCTGTGTTATTGGACGTCCATACAGTCCTATTTAAGGATGAAGAAGTGTTGGGAATGAAGAGGCATTGAACCAAACCGTGCAATACTTCAGAAGGACATGTCTGTTCGCGCAAACCTATGCGATCGCAAAGGTACAAATTTGAAAACAGAACTTAATCCAGTTTAACCATGCAATCGCAATGCTTTGTCCACTATGATCGCATGGAAGGACAAAAAAACATTCTGCTTAAAATTTAGGCAAGTTGCAATCGCAGGTTTTAATACCCATGTGATCGCATGGTCAAACTTTGACCCGATTTTGTCTTTTTCCGTAATTTCTCATTCATTCGATATTAATTTCGAGATGCCAAATATATCATTCAACATATGCAGAGAAATTTGAATTTTCTTTCTGGGGCGTTGCCCCCGAACCCCCGACCTAACCGGGTAAGTCTATCTCTGTTTCGACACCCCCGAAGCGACGAAGTGGCAAATTAATTTGTCTAAATAGATTGGGCCGGGTCTTGTATATTTTGTCCAAGTTGACACGAAGTTACTTTAGTTGTTTTAACACTTAGTCAATTTCTCGACATATTTAAACCAATTTCCAACAGTACCCTGGTGGGGTGGGGGTGATGACCATTTTTTTCTTTTTCTTTTTCTTTTTTTCCCTTTTTTAATATTGTTTTAGATAATAGAATCTGAATATATTATTTTTCTTTTTTAAATTGGTCAAATTTAAGTTACGAACTTAATTTTTTGTCAATTAACGAATATCTATACGAAATATGTTTAGACTCTAAAAGTCATTTCGATGAACATAATTAGAAGATATGAGACTTGATTACACATTTTTTATTAATTTAAGTGAAAATCCGTAATATATATATATATATATATATATATATTAGAATTTATTTATACTTTTGAAAATGTTAGAGTCCTCAATTGTAATTTTTTTATTATATTATCTTTATCCTATAATTTTAATTTGTCTAAGATAAGGTCAAAATTGTAAAAATTACCATTTCAGAATCATTTGTGCGAATTAATAAAAAGATGATGACGATAACTGAAAATAAAATGAAATGAAATTGAAGTTGAAATAATGAAGAATGTGAATCTAATTTACCCAATAATTTATTATATATCTAACGTTGGAAAGTTAATATCTCATTCTAAGTTTTGGTAACAAATTATGGCTTATTTGCACAAATGGTCCCTGATTTTTGTATTTACTGAAGGTTTTGGACTTATCATTTTATTTTTGGCAGTTTAACCCATATTTCAAATATTTTTGGCGGCAATGGTCTTTTTCATCAATTTTCATCCAAATATCCATGAAATTTGACAGTGGAATTTTTTTTATTTAAAAAAGACTTATTTGCACAAATGGTCTCTGACTTTTGTAAATGAAATTTTGCAGCAAAAGTCCTTAATCCTTTAAAAAGTGTTGAAAAGTCCTATAACCTTCTAATCCTAACATATATGACCCCAAACTTTTTGACAATTTTACCCCCAACTTAAATAAATTAAAAATAACTCATAAACATTTTCAAAAATACAAATAAGTCCTAAATCTTTTTATTTTTTTTTACAGTTTTACACTTAAAATAATAAAAAGTGTATCATCAAGTCCCAAAACTTTTAATTTTGTTCACCAAAATGACATTTAAAATGTGTTTAATTAAAATCAGATTTTTTAGTAAAAGTTGTTGAAATGTGTGGTTGAAAAATTATAGGACCATAAAATGTGTGGTTAAAATTAATTTTTGACCTGTGACTTTAGCTTTTTAGCAAAGTTAAAATTGAAAATAAACGGGCTCTTAGACTCTCTACAGATTTTGTCCAGTGGTCCATTAATTAACAAAAAAATTATACCCATGAATAAAATTTGACCAATTTAAAATTTTAATTTCTTTTTAATATAAATTACTAGAGGTGGCAAAATGGGCCAGCCCACTATAGCCTGGACTGGTCCAATAAAATATTGATCAAATAAAAATCAGGTCAATTTAGCCTGGTACAACTAGCCAATCGAGCTGAAGTCGGGCTGACCCGATAATTTTTTTTTGTCCAAGTCCCTAACCCACACTTCAAACAGCCCACCTCCACCTCCACCTCCACCTCCACCCCACACCTCTCCGTTAAATGTGGCTACAAATGGGAGAAGGATTTCTCCCCTTGGTTTCCGGCCGGAAACGAGAGGGGAGAAATCTTCCCCTCCCCCCGTAGCAAATGGGGAAATTTCTCTTCCCCTGTTTTCGGTCGTCCCCCCGTCCGGACGAAAACAAGGGGGAAAAATCCTCCCTATTCGTGGTGAAACTAGGGAGAAATATCCTTGGTTTCGTGACCAGAGGGGAGGGGATTTTTCCCCATCTGGTCGCCGGGATTTCTCGGTGACCAGATGGGGAGAAATCCCCTTCTCTCTGGTCAGATTCTCAGGTGGGGTGGGGGAGGAAGATGGTGGATTTTGTTTTGGTTTTTTTTTTTTTAAATTATAAGTAATTATTTTGAAAAAATAAGTTAAAAATATAAGTTGGGCTGGGTTGGCCCAGAAAATACCAGCCCATGTAAAATTAGGTTAGGGTTAACCTAGTCCAATCTTTTATGTGGCCCGTCTAATTTCAGGTTGGACCAGTCCATTTGGCCTATTTACCAACTCTACTAATTACTAAATAATAATTAAAAAAAAGTTCTTCACAATCTCCAGCCCACCACCACCTTTTTTTTAATTGGTATGAAAAATAAATTAAAATTTTAAATTGGTCAAATTTTGATCATGGGTATAAATTTTTTGTTAATTAATGGACTATTGGACAAAATCTGTACAGACTCTAAGAGCCCGTTTGTTTTCAATTTTGATTTTGCTAAAAAACTAAAGTCAAAGTCAACATTTAATTTTAACCACACATTTTATGGTCTCACAACTTTTTAACCACACATTTCAACAACTTTTACTAAAAAATCTTATTTTAATCAAACACATTTTAAATGTCATTTTGGTGAACAAAATTAAAAGTTTTGGGACTTGATGACACACTTTTTATTATTTTAAGTGTAAATCTGTAAAAAAATAAAAAGATTTAAGACTTATTTGTATTTTTGAAAAGGTTTATGAGTTATTTTTAATTTATTTAAGTTGGGGGTAAAATTGTCAAAAAAGTTTGGGGTCATATGTGTTAGGATTAGAAGGTTATGGGACTTTTCAACACTTTCTGAAAGATTAGGGACTTTTGCTGTAAATTTTTCTATACAAAAGTCAGGGACCATTTGTGCAAATAAGTCCTTCTTAAATAAAAAAATTCCACAGTCAAATTTCATGGACATTTGGATGGAAATTGATGAAAATGACCATTGCTACCAAAAACATTTAAAATATGGGCTAAATTGTCAAAAATAAAATGATAGGTCCTCAATCTACAATAAGTGCAAAAGTCAAGGATCATTTGTGCAAATAAGCCAATAAATTATTACTATAAGAATTTTAACAATATATTATTAATAGACAACCTTGGAGGCGTGGCGTCATAAATGCAAGTTTGGAGTTGGGGTTCCAATGTAATTTAAATTTAAACCCATCTTCTGTAATTAATACATTTTTTTTTATCTATAATACAAAAATAGTTTAGTAATTTAATTTAAACTTTTAGGTCAATGTTGAGATCCAAAATTTTTTATTGATTTTTTTTTTTCTATTTACTCAATTCTACGGCAATAAATAATAACTTTTTACTCCACCGTCCTATAAAGAAAAAATTTACTCTTTTTTTATAATATATCTCAAATTATATTCCACTTTTCTTATTGATAAAGTAGTTAATTTCGTAGTTTTCTAATATACCTCTATTTAATGTACTTTATTTTGAACTACATTATATTAATATATAAGTATATTAGAAAAAAATGTAAGTAAAATTTATTGTTCTAACTATAATAATTAATTTTTTTTTTATTTTATATAAAAATAGTAATAAGTCTATAATCTATTTGACCAAAAAAATTAGAATTTTGATCGGTAAAAGTAATTAATCAAGCGAAGTTACAAAAATCCCTCGACAAACAAAAGCCAACATATATACTACTCAAAATAATTTGAGCATAAGTTTTTGTGGTCTCCTTCGAGGAAAAGAAAAAAATTTCAAAAACAAAAAATCCAACTGTAAGGCCGAAGTTCAACAAGCCAACTTGCTATTTGAAATTTCATTTGATCCAAAGTCGGTAGATTTGGACTTTATGGTTTTCTAGAGAATTAGTCGGACATTTTATGTAGATTAATATTATCTTTCATTAGTAGAAGTTATCACCAGTTTATATGGCAGTAGATTTTTTGATTTATTGTTCAATAAAATTGTGATGTACTTTAATATATTGAAAAATAAATCAGGAGACTCATTGTCACATAGATACTTATAGCATTAATGTCCTTCTATATATCAATGGAAATAGGAAAAGAATATAACTCAATTGGAGCGCAGAACTTGGTAAACTATGTCGCTACTTAAAACAAATTTGTTTCTCTCTAAGAGCATCTCCAATGTTAAACACATTCAAAAAAATTTATGTAGCAAGAGAGAGAAAAGAAATGAAGAGAAAGAGTGTTGAAAGATGAAAGAGAAGGAAAAATAGATAAGAGAGATAAACACGATTTAATGAAAAAATTGGTAGAAGGTGTCTAACAAGATGTCTAAAACTAGACAGCTTGTTGGACAGCCTTCTACAATAAATACTCCCACATCAGTTTTGTCCACTTCACCTCATCGCCACATCAACTGGACATTCAAAATAAAAGGTAACATTGCAGATGGTTTAGGAACATCTCCAATGCTAAACACCTTCTAAAAAATCTATATGACAAAAGAGAAAAAAAAAAAGATTAGGAGAGAAAGTGTGGAAAGAGGAAAGAAATGAAAAATAAATGAGAGAGATAGACACAATTTAATGAAAAAATTGGTGGAAAGTGTCTAACAGGATGTCTAAAACTAGACAGCATGTTGGACGGCCTTCTACAATAAATGCTACCACATCAGTTTTATCATTTCCACCTCATCGCCAAATCATCTGGACATTCAAAATATAAAGTAGCATTAAAGATGCTCTAAGAGCATCTCCAATGCAACAATGTCTACTATGTATATGTGGCAAAAGACTTTGACATTATATCAAAAAATTTCTCCAATGCAACAATGTCTACTATGTATATGTGGCAAAAGACTTTGACATTATATCAAAAAACTTCTTCAATGCAACAATATTCATTGTGCAAATGTGGCAAATTATTATTAGCTTTTTAGAAAGAAAAAAAGAGGGATAAATGTATTGATTGGATAGAGATAATTAAATTAATGATGGACATTGTCAATAAGAATATCTAGAATTAGACATTGTGCTAGACACCTTCTAGCATTAATTGTGCCACATAAGCACTTTTTGGCCATTTGTCAAAAGAATACTAGACATTGTGTCTTGACATTATAGCATTGGAGATGCTCTAAGGATCGACGATAACTAATAATCACATGTTTGAACGAATTATATGGGATAATTAGCACGTTTCGTTCTTATTCTTTAAGTCTATTGTGCAAATCGTTCATATCGTTTGAATTTTGGTATTTGGGTCCTTAATCACCCATTCTTTGCGCAAATTATCATTGCCGTCTAATTCTGTCAAATTAAGCCGTTAAGTCAGCTCGTCTTTTGCTCATTATTTGAAGGGCAATTTCGCCAACTCACCAAATATACTGTTCACGCCAAATCCAACCTATTTTCTCCTGCAAAGCCTTCATCCTCTCCACAATTCTCTCCCTACGTAACTGCCCACATTTCATTTTTCAGCACATAAACCAAATATTCAAGAATAAAAAACAAACTCAAGAGAAAATGACAAAAACGCTTGAATCAATTGCAATATTAAATAAAGAGACACTGCAAAAGATAATTCTGAGAAAAAGGAAATGAAACAAACAACTCAGATGAATGCATACCTAAGAAAAAAAATTGCTATTAGATTAAGCCCACAAATTATCAAAGGTAGTAGAGGTAATAGCTTGCGAAAACTCCGAAAAACTGATCCTCTCATCTCTGTTTGTATCAGCCTCTCTGATCATCCCAGTGAATTCTTCAGCAGTCAAGGCATGGACGAGTTTTTCCATTGAGTGAGCCAACTCGGCGGCCGTGATATACCCGTTTCCATCCCTATCAAACATCCTAAACAACTGCCTCAATTGTTCCTCCGTGTACGGCGATTTCGCTGGCAAAAGCTCCAGCACCATTAGTGCCACGAACTCCGATAATCACCCCACATGACCAAATATCTGTCTTTCCCCCATCATATTCCTTTTTCTCGATCACCTCCGGGGCAACATATGCCAGAGTTCCACATGTGGTGTGCAACAAGCCGTTTTGCCTAAGATGGTCTGAAAATGCAGTGGGCCCGAAATCTGTGACCTTGAGATTACCTTATTCATTCAGCAAGAGATTTTCTGGCTTCAGATACTGGTGATAAACCCCACGGCTATGGCAAAAATCAATGGCCGAAATTAATTGCTGGAAATAATTTCTGGATGCGTCTTCACGCAAGCGGCCCTTAGCAATTTTGGCAAACAACTCGTCGAGATTGTGGTGCTTCATCATCTTCATCACCGAGATTTCACGCTTCACTTGCTCTTCAAATAATGAGTAGACGAAATTGTCTTTCAAATAATGAGAGACTACAGAAGACGCGTTGACTTAATGACTTAATTTGACAGAATTAGATGACAATGACAATTTGCGCAAAGAATTGGTGATTTAAAGATTTAAATACCTAAATTCAAACGATATTGATGATTTTGTGCAATAGACCCAAAAGATAGAGACAAAACGTATTAATTATCCAATTATATGTAACCTAGGTTTTAATTTTATTGTGCAGTTGTGAATGCATGGGTAGAGCAAGCATGAATTTGCAAAAGAAAACTTTTGACTTTTGGGTAATTTAAGGCAGCATTTACATAGGAATGATAGAAAAAGGACAGAATTGCCCCAACTTAATTAACACAATTCAAGGAACTGTCCCAATAGATTCTCAGGCGTGAGACCAAAGGCTGCAAAGAGCCCCAATCCCAAATTCACCATTTTGATTTTTGACCAACCCACCCCAATTGTTCTTATCAACATACCCACTAATAAAAATAATAAACTAAATTCTATTTTAAATATCGAGTAAGTTACGAAAATTTTTTTTTCAAGAAATTTCTTCGATTCATCACTATATTTAGAATGCTAAAATCTAAATACATCTTATGCAATACTTCTAAATGTCATATACCCTTTGTATATTTTTCATTTGCACAAATTCTAAAATCTTCCATTAAAAGAGCATCGATATATACGTCCATTATCTGAATCACTTTCGTCTAAATCCTCCGTCTTAATTTCTTATTAATGCATGGTTAGTTCAAATTATTAAAATTTGGATCCAACTTGGGTTGGACAAATTTGATAATTGTTTTATTGAAAATCTCAATGTTGTCCCCTTGAAGTGAAAATATTAACTATGGACCATTCTCCCAAAGAAAACGCCATAATTTTTTGAACTGTTTGGGACCTGAGTTTACTGTCAGTCTTATATAAGATTTAAACAAACAAACAAAACAAAATAGAAAAAGTGGGTGTTATTTTGTAAGTACTAATAATATCAATTGGAGAATAGGTTTAAATTTCAGTGCTTTTGAGATGCACTATTTAATCTTTTGGCAGGTTCCATTCTCTTTCTGTGCTTCTATTCCCACTCCTACCTCTTTGATTTCAAACTCCCATAAAAGATTCCATCTTTATTCTTCTTACCTTTTTATATATAATAAATAATATGGACCATATTCATATAGGAAGGGAGTTAAAAAATAAATAAAAATAAAATACATGTGACAGTGACACAACCATTTTGAATATTTTTGGGAAGTACAAGAATTAAAATATACAAAAAATTACAGCTACGGTCCTCGACATTTGGAGATGGTACCTACAGTAGATGGAGATTTTTCCTATATTAATTTTTATTTTTTACCCTTTCTATATATGTTTGCTTTTTTTTTTTTTTTTAATTAAAACCGTCCGTAGACGATGTGAAATTTTTAGACTTAAAATAACGATTTATTTGACAATAACAATCTTGAAAGTTGATTGCTTATTGAATTTTAGACATATCAAATTACACGTTTAAATTTTTTATACTCTAATATGTTGTTAACCATCTTATCTAAAACTTACTGTTAAAGATGAGTCACATATAGTAATTTAAATTTTGTTTTTAACGCACTCTCTCATTTCTAGGTTGAATTTATTTTTTCTCGCACTAAAACCTAACACATGCACAATTTATTATTAATAAATAGGTGATATTGAGACTTCGAACTCGAGTCTTTTGTATTATGTTAACCATCTCTTCTAAGAATCTCAAAAATTATTTAAATATTATTTTTAACAATCTTGATACCGAAAAAGGTGCTGATAATCCTAAACATTGAGGGTAGTGACTACAATTTTTCTATTATTAATTATTAAAAAAAAAAATTAATGATGGGCAAACCTAGAAGAAGAATTTGAATTTGTTTATGAAACCTCAGTTTTACCAAGAATTAGACACATTATGAAGCCAATTTCTTGCTTTTTTTGTAAGGAACAACAAAGGTATACAGCATTCAAGTTAGTTAGAAAGAACAAGCTTTCAATACGATTGGCCTTTAATAAATATCCACCAAACCTACATTTAGAGGGCATTAATTAGTTCTTTGACTATACACGTGGATTTGCATATTTTCTTTTCCCCACTTTTTTATTACTATTAAAATTGCATGAATATGTGTGATATCAATTTTATCGGCCAATATGCTCTTATTAGTAAAGCTTTTTTTTTTTTTTTTTAATGATCTATAAGATTGAATTTAATTTCTAAGAAAATTGGCGCAAATAGTCAATCATCTTTACTTTCAGCGTATAAATAGTCTCTACCTGTTTTTTGGCACATAAATCTCTAATCTATGTATTTTGGTACACAATTGATATATATTTAATTTAATAAAAAAGACAAATATACCCTTAGTATTTAATTATAACAAATTGTAATTGAATTCTCAACTTTTGCCAGAGATACAAATAGGTCCAGTACATTTATTAAATAATATTTAATTTAACATATTAAATATGTTACTATAATCATATCAATTAAATTTTTCATAAGAGAAAAATATAAAATTATTGCGATCTAATTATATGTAATTGCTATGTGATGTGAAAAAATTGAATAAAAATTAAGTTAAATAAATAACAAAATAACGTATATAATTTTATGAATGAATTGAACTAATCTTGTTATTATTTTTTAACATAAAAATCTAATAAAAATTAATTTACACATTATGTTTTCTTTATTTTTGAACGATAAATTAAAATATGAAGAATACAATTAGAGCTCTAATATTTATAGTTAATAAGCGAATATGTTATTTAAATAAAAGTATTTGAGCATCAAATTTGTGTTAAAATGAAATAAAATTTTAACGTTGTAAAGATAAAATAAAATTTAAATGTTAAATAATGTAATTAATTAATAATAATAAAATAATTTAATTTAACATATTTCTTAATAATTATGAGTTTAAATTTTAATTATTTTATAATAGTTCATAAAATATACAAAATAATTTAGTATATTATCAATTTGGTCAATAGAGTGTTAATTTAAAAAAATCGTTAGTTTTTTTAATTTTTTATAAAAAATAAAAATTTTGGACCCATTTACACTTTTTGCAAAGATTAAAAATCTAATTAAAATTTTTTTTCTAATTAAAAGTAGTGTATATTTGTCTTTCTCATCAAATAAGGACCAATTACGCACCAATACACATAGGTTTTCAACTATTATGTCAAAAAATAAATGTTAAGAACAATTTTCACACTGAAGGCAAATGTTAGAGACTATTTGTGTCAATTTTCCTTAATTCTATTAAATAATTTAAAAAAAATCAATTTTTGAAATGTAAAATATTTTTTTTTTCTTTAGTAATATCCCAATTTTGAAGTGTAATATTTTTTTTTACGTAATAATTCTTCCAAAAAATTCTGACTTAGTTGGTGAGAATACTCTTTGATAGAATCTTTTGTATATGTTTCTTTTTATGAGTCCTGATCTGCTGTCCCTAGTGGGCAGTAATTTCTTGCCCACACACTAGGGGCAGGAGATCAGAATTCTTCTTTTTATTTTACAAATTTGTTGTACATTGAATGAATGAGTTAAAATATTACATTATGAGTGTGAAAAAGGACGAGTCGATTACAAGCCTAAATGGTCCCAGCCTATTCCGTTTCGTCTTCCATTTGAGGACAAGATCGACCCGCTAACCATTAATAATGTGAACTAGATCGTTATAACCTAACCCCCCCCCCCCCCCCCCCCCTTCTTTGTTAGTTTAATACGATTTATTTACTATTAAGTGGTCAAGCAATGATTAAGAAAAAATAATGCATCTTCTCATTGATATGTTTGCAAATTAAACTGTTCAATTGCTTGTAATATATAAAAATAATTTACATGTAGTTTAATTGTATTTTAACTAGGTTAAATTATTGTAATGCTTCTTTTAATTTTATCTCACGTTTTTTATTTTTTATAAATCGAGCCGACAACACTAATAGTCACGAGTCGTTGGCCAAGCAATCAAATTTGACACAATACGTCTATTATAGTGGATCAATAGGTGAACTGGTACAAACCAAATTAAATTGGTTTCGATTCAATTTTAGCACGCTGGACACTGCCCATTTTAATACCATTAAATTACATAATTAAAGTTACTATTAAAAAAAATCTCAATAATTATTGTTTATTATGGTTGATGGACAACATGCAACATCTTTGGTGATACGCATGGAATTAACGCCAAAATCAAAGGCTGAAAATATAATCACGTGTATTAATTGAAAGAATAAACCTTTTTTATATGATATATATGGAAATTTCACTCGAGGTCATCAACTTAAGTTTTGTTTCATGTTCGTCATTCAACTTCAATTAGTTTCAATTTAATCATAAAACTTTTTTTTTCCAACAAAATTCATGATCCAACTTATACATTTGGCAACATAATTTTTTTCCCATTCTAATAGAAATAGAAATTCTACATTTTTCGTTTTAAAATAGTGAATCTTCTATATCCGGTTTGTTAGCTAGGTCTCAAATTTCACTGATAAGTCATAAATCTTATTATGTCTGTTTTAGTAACAGTTATGGACGGAATAAAATAATTAAAGTGTAATAAGAACATAAATTCGGAGATTAAATTGACGTAATAAAAAAAGTTTTTCTGACCAGCATGAAGAAAACCTGTAACATGGGTGACCATTTCACTAAAATGTATTATAATAACAACATGTTTATGGAAATGTCATGGAATTTAATGATAACCTGTCCGTTTTGATTTGACTTACAATTAACTGAATCTTAATTCTCATCAAATCAAATATTCATTTTAATCCTTAATACCCGATTTGCTGTTTGTTTTCAAAGCTAACATATGGAGAATTAATGTAGTGTTACTACATTAGATTATACCAATTTTACCCTTGTATCTACACTCAATCGCCGCCACGACCTTGCCCACCACCCCTATGTGCCACCGCTTCTCGTGTTACATGTCACCCTTCACCATTTTCATCATTATGAGTCCTCATTTTCTATCTTTCCTTAACATTCTCTTTTTAACTTATATATCACCTTGTTCAACTCCATATCATTGTTCAAACTAACCACTAATGTCATTGTTGCATCATTCGAAAGCAAGGGTTTGATGGAGAAGGTTGGATGGAGAAGTATGTGTGATGATAAAAATTTTGTTCTTTAAGATCAGAGAAATAGATAAAAATAAGATATTTATAAAATATTAGACATTTATAAATAAACACGTTCTTAATTTTTCAATTAATTGCTATAAAATATATAAAAAAAAAAAAACTATATTATCATAACTAAGAGACGTGTAATTTAATCTATGAAAAATAACAATCAAAGACTTATAATACAATATTGGTAAGAGTACTGTTGATGTAAGCCAACAATCATTTAGGGAATATTGAGATCTTGTAATGGGTCGATACTGTTAATGAAATTTTGTACTCTACTAAAATAACACTCGACTCTCTCTCATTTCGAAAGACATGGACAAAATCCACGTGGGTAATTAAGAATCGGGCATTATCGTCATTTCATAAATATTACAGCCCTCTTGTTGTTCTCATTAATATCGCGCTATGTTCTCTCCATTCCATTCTTTTCCACCTCCTTCAAGCCTCATATAGAGAGATATATGTAGAGAGAAAAATATATATATATAAAGAGAGAGAGAGATACATATACGTATAAACTTACATACAACATATAGAGAGAGTGAAACTGGAGAGAGAGAAGGTACCCTGAAAGCTTGAAGGGTTAGTTAATGGCGACTGGATGGATGAAGTCATTGAATTGCAAGTCAAAAGCATCAGACGACGTCGTTGAGAACCACCACCTCCGCCGTTACAATCCCCACAACAACTCCAAAATTCACCACCACCACCACTACCACCGGTTAACGACCTCCACCAGCTGCAGAAACTCCGCCACCAAGGATACAGTGACCAAATCCAAAAAACCCGATTCAAGAAAACCCGAACCCAGTTCACACCAACCCACCAACCGAACACGCTCCACCATCTCCCCGCGGCCGTCGCATGTTACTGATACGTTTTTTCCTGCCCTTACTGAGCTAACGGTGGGGTACCCTTCACGTAATGTGGTGGAGATAATCTTTCATACGAGCTGGGGGCCGAAGAATTTCTCCGGGGAGATTGAAACGGTTTTTAAAGTCCAGAATTTGGCCCGGACTGTGACCCGATTTGAGGAGTATAGAGAGATAGTGAAATCCAAGGCGAGTTCTGGAAGAGCCGCGGCCGTTGACGGTGGCGGTGATGACCACGCACGTTGCGTTGCTGATGGGAATGAAGTGATGAGGTTCTACTGTCTGGGGCCCACCAACGGCGGCGCGTATGATTCGGGTGGTGGCGCTTGGTCTTTTCACGGTGGCAAAGGGACGGCGATTTGTACATTTTCGGGGAGTGGTGAGGCTCATGAGAGGGCCGGTGGTGGCATCGGACGGCGGGCAATGTTAGTATGCCGAGTTATAGCTGGTCGGATTGGGAAACAACTCGTTTTTGACTCGCTGCTGGAAGGGCGAGATGGGTACGACTCGGTGAGTGGGGAGAATGGCGAGTTACTGGTGTTTGATACACGTGCCTTATTGCCTTGCTTTCTTATTATCTACAAATTGTGAATATTATTGTTCTAAAAATCTCGTTTCAACTCTGTCTAAGCGTGAGGCGCGACATTCATGTCTAGCCACACTTCACGTTTCGCCTGTGCCTCTCTCCTCGCTTAGGTTTGAAAAGCTGAAAACTCGACCTCTATATCTGATATTGTTTTACGCTTTTTAGAACATTGAAAAATATATTTGAGTTATGGTTTGCATTTTTCTTTTTCTTGACTTTTTCTTCTCTAATTTGATTATTTTATTTTTGTGTGTAGTTAAAGAAAATTAGATTCATAATTTTTCTCTGCATTTCTTCTTTAAAATATAAAATTAAAAACATTTTTTCGTCCCTTTATTATTTGAATTTGTCTAATATTTACTGCATTCAAATAACACGAAGAAAGTAATAGCATCAATTATTATTGACGTCAGTTTTCGTGTATGTTTGATAGTGTTGAAATTATTTTTCAAGTGTTTATACTATAAATTGTGGATGTTATAAGTTGTGGATAAATGTGTGGATATAAAGTGGGTTATAAGTTGTAAGTATTATGAAATGTGTGGATAAAATATATGTTTGACTAATTTGATCAGTTGAAATCATAATTTAAGCACAAATAAACACATTCGAACTCAACTGGTTATTTATCCATAACAAGAATGAAACTGGAGGAAAATTAAGTGAAACTTCGGAACCAATTCTTATTGAAAAATAAATAAATGAGTTGTAATTCGTATTGAAGAATAAATGAATGAGTTGTGAATAAGAGTAAGATTAAAATCTCAATCGGACCAAAGCTAGCGGGTAATTCTTATAGAAAATTTAATGTAATATTTAGCCTTTGTAGTAGTAAAACATTATTACAAGTTCTTAATAACAACAATTAAACATATTTATAATTGTATTATATATATATTTGATAAAGAAGTGTTGGTATAGATTCATAGCAAATGCAACACTTTGTGCTTGTTCGGCTGTCATTTTCTTTGCCTACAATTTTTGACTTTTCAGCCTTTTTTACGTCACCAAAAAATTTGAAAAGTCAAAAAGTAAGAAAAAATCCCATTTTTTCTCAAAAAAAACTCTACAAACAAGCCCTTTATCTTGAGGATGTCCTTCACATATATTAAACCATGTCATGATATTAAAAATAATAAAGAAACACATTTATTTTTTCAAATTTCATATTCAACAAAGATGAGGTAGGATGAGAAAAAAGTTAGATAGAAGTAGGAAACGAGATGAAAATTAAACGTTATTGAATATACTAATTTGGTACAAGTATTAACTTTTAAGGAAAGCATAAGTATAGACTCTAATAAACATACACTGTTGAGTAATTATAATGAAATTGACATTGCTTCTCTTACATGACAGATGCTTTAAACTCGTACTTGTACTAGATTTTGTTGCTTATGTATGTGAATTTGTGCTATCAAAGTTTGGTGTTGTTAAAGTGACATTCATCTCATTTTTTTTTTTATTTTTTTATTTTTTGGAGAATGCACTCTCTTATTTATTGTAGCTGACGAAAATTTGAAACTTTGATCTATATTGTGTTTTATTTATTATTGTTTATTTGTGCATTTATTTTTTTATAATTTTGCGTGCCCTCGACACATATTGGGCCGTCACGAAGGGCACATAATACTTCTTCAAAGTCTACTATGATTTGTGCCCCTAAAATTTTGAGGATTCTTTTAGGAAAAACCATTTCCACCATTTTTAAGGTTTGTTTATGGTTGTTACTAGAAATGGGAGACTTGAAAATTAAGTACCGTGTCCTACGAACAAAGCAAAGCAATGAAGCATAATGAAACCTACTAAATAAATTAGTTGTTGGAGAAGATAATGAATAAACATCTCAAATATGTTTTTTTCTTAACCTTGATCAGTCGTACCAAACATTCTATATTGATGTGTGAGGGAAGAAGAATTGACTACTACTTAGATAGTTTAGATAAGAAAAAAGAAGTTAAAATTTTATTCAATATACTGTCCATATTTATTGAATATTGGTTAGAAGAAATTAGACAAAATATCTACTTTTGAAAGTGAGTTTTGAATATGTCTGATTTTTGAAAAGTTTGACCAAATTGTCGAAATTTAAAAAAAAAAAAAAAAGTGACGAAAATTGCTCTTAACAAACAATCAAAATTTCAATTTTTACCATCTTTTTTTTTCCCCACTTTTATGTCTTCTCTATACAAGTTTACCATTTCACACTATCTACCCATCTTCTTTTCTCTTTGCTAGATTCTATTATTGCCACTTGAATCAAATAAATCACTTTAACTCCACTGCACCCTCACCACTGTATTGCCGCCAAACTCAAGCACTCAAAATTATGTTTTCTCACTATCATTCCATCAAATTTTGGATCATATAAACTTTTTATTTTACTCTAAAAAAATTTTGGGTGCATTTATTTTGTCCATTTCATATGCTCACTCAATTTAATGCTAAATTTCATTGTTTTGTTATGACTTATTTGGCATGATATTTTATCGTTGTTCTCAATTGCAAAAATAGGTAAAATGACAAGTGGATAAAATATTCATAAGACTGAAAAAAGAAAAAAACTGTCATTTAAAAAAATTGAATCGACATTTACCTTGGTGAACTGTCGATTTTTCAAAATTTCAGTTGAAAAATTGACAGTTCAAAAAAAAATTTATTTGAGAATACTGTCAATTCATTTTGTCTTGCAATAATTGGATTTTCGTATTCTGTTTTAATTTAATCATCAAAAACTATTATAAAAATGAGATATATTTTTTTATTACAAGTTAATTCATATTATTTATTGCGTAATTGCATTATATTGTAATTTCAAGATTTAATTTGATAACTTCTCGTTGAAGCTATTCTATGAGCTTCACATATCGTGAAATCTTAAACACACAAAAAATTGATTATTTTTGCAAAATAATATATGTGACATTTAACAATGACTATATTTGCTAATGTTATCAAAAGTTTCTATATTTTCAATCAACATTTTACTTTTGGATATTTTTGCAAATACCAAATACATACTGAAAATTTAATTATTATTATTGTGACGAAAAGAAAATCCATCAAGATTGCGTTGATCTTGAGACAAACCAACTTCAACAAAAAGCAGACAACAAAAATGTAGGGTTTTGATTGTGTCTAACTCCCTCTTCTTCGTTGAGAGGATGATTGCTAATTAATAAGAAATGGTCCCTCAAACCTTCTATCTAGTGGGGAAGTATGGCGCCGCAAATCACGCCCTCTTACGTTAGGTGGAAAAATAATGGCTATCGGACGCTAAATGGTCCATTTTATTGGTCCTAATCTTCCCTTTTCTCATCTTAATTATATGGATTAGAGCACGATCGGTTAAGCTTAAAAGTAAGTTAAATTGACTTGTAAGTAACTAATCTTAGTAAACGTTGGACGCACATTATTTAAAAGAAAAATTTGAAGTCTTGTAGTAATTTTATTTTTCCTTGCTATTTAAAAAAAAAATAATGTTATTTGCAGTCTTCACTACCGGTAGTCATTATACGTGACATTATTTAATTGGTTGAATTATTTACTCTAATTAAGTAATGTATTTATAGCCATTAATTATGAATAATTCATTTAATTGAGTAATGACACGTATGATGACTACCGGTAGTGAAGACTGCAAATAGCATTACTCATTTAAAAATTGATGAAATCAGAAATATTTTAATAAAAGTTAACGAAATGTGTAGTTGTTGTAGATTCCATAGAATATATAGTTGAAACTTGAAAATAAGTCTTAGATTGTAAATTTTGATGATAAATATGTATGAATATATATCTTTTAAGGGTAAGTTAAATGTTACTTTCAAAGTGAGTAGAGGAAAAAGTGTAATTAAATTTTATTTTGAGTTAAAATATAGAGCCGAGCTAGACACTTTTCGACGTGAGCTAAATCTTTTGTATGCTAATTAATTCTTTAAATAAATAAATTAACCCAATTTTGTTAATTGAAAAAGAAAAAAGATTAGGTGGTGATGATACATGGCAGGATATTTCTCTTCATGGGATGTAGGGGCCCTCGCACTCCGGGAGAGATTGGTTTTTGCCTGTGACTGGCTTTGTAATACTATAGGCCGAATTAATGCTATGTTTGGAAGGTGGTTCAAGAGTCAAAGTACAAGCTCATTGTTGGATAATGCTTTAATTACTTCATATATTTTAGCACTTCTTGTACAAGTGGATTGTGAGACACGTCGCTGCACTCCCGATTGGAGGAAATAGAGATGGTATAATACTTTGACCCGTGCATCCCGCTCCGTTAGATAATTGGGGGTGAAGACTGAGATCATGGTTCCCATCTAGAATTCTTTGAATTTGACCCAAATTTTTTTATTTTATTTTGTTAGGAAAATAGAATATAATAATATATGAAATGATAAATAAAGATATTTTAATCGTCGCTTCCGACCCCGTCCTGCCCTGAAGGGGAAAGAAGTGGTCCCTTAACTTACATCTCTTGTTGTACTTAGTAGAGATAGATAGGTTTTGAATAGATTGTATTTCAATTTAATATCTGCAGTTTGAGATAATTTAATTAAACATTTGACGTTCAAAAAAAAAAGTCACACATTGAAAATAAGTAACTTATTAGTAATTTTGATCAAATTAAAAAAATTCTTGAAAACTTGTTTATTTACTAATAAAATAATTGCTTACAAGTGTAGCCTAACATGCACTTGTACATCTGACAAACACCAGAAGAATCTTGGAAAAGAGATAAGGCGTGTTACAATTGTGGCAAAGAAGGCCATTTAATGCGTGGTCCTACCAATGCAAACTTGGTGGAAGAGAAGACTACAAATTTTGTTGCTATAATTTCAGAGGTGCAAGTTGGGATGATCAACTTCTGACTGGTGGCTGCATTTTTGTTGCCACAGTTCAAGAGCTCGGTTCGTAGACCGTACTAGTTAAGGGTCTTTTCACATATAACTATAATAAATAAAATATATTATCATGTCAGAGAGAGGCTGTCAGCAATTTTGTGTCTTAAATAATTTCGTAAGTGCACGGATCGCTCAAGTAATAAAGTGGATGTTGAATCCAAGTATCGTTCCCACGAAGATTTAGATAATTCAGTTCAATTATATTAGCCTTAACCGAATCTAATGAACTTTTGAATGTTTGTTTCTTAAACTAATTAAAACATGAACTAAAATTAATTAACTAATTATAAATCAAACAAATAAGAAATTAAACTAAATGAGAATTACTTTAAAATTGGAAAAGAAAAGAAAAGTGTACTAAGATCTCGAATCCACTTATATCAATTATCTTTAACTCGAACCATTAAATTTGATAACATAATTTACTTATGAAGATCAATATTCCTAATTTAATTTAACAATCTCTCTCGAGTAGAATTAAACATATTCTTATATACGACCCGACTATATTTCTATGACGAATGCGAGCATACAAGAATGCATTAGAATTTGTGAATACTTAGAAATCACGTAAAGCATAGAGGTATATTTCTATCCCCTATCGGACTCTACGACAATTAATATATGTATAACCTATTTTCCATCTCTCGAAGGTAAAATAAGCCACAAGAATCATACAACTATTGCGCATATAATTGTAGATGAAGAGAAAATCAATATCAATTGTTCAAAAATAAAAAAAACATGCTTAAATATCAAAAACTAGGTTCGAAGAATTAAAGATTCATGATACAAACTTCATCACGATCCTAACACTAATTAATTCTAGCCTAGCATACTAATAATACAAAAATAAAGAAGAGATGAAAATATGGAGTTCATTACCCGGATAAGAAGAAAGTAATTGGGAGATAAAATATTGAACTTGATCTTCGTTTTAATCTTGAAAGGATGAATCTTGATCTTCGTTTTTGATTTGTCTCCCGTTCTTCTCTCCCAATTCGGCTCTCCAAAAAATTTTTTTTGATATGAGTTAATAACTCATATTTATATTACCCTAATGGTGCCCCAAAAAATCTCAAAAAATCATTAAAATCGCGTCCCAAAAGGTTTCCTAATTGAAGTTGAACTCAAAAAGGAAAGAAAAATCCACGTCTGGCAAAATTACACTGGGCGATCGCCCAGTGCAAACCCGGGCGATTGCCCTGGTTAGTTGAAATGCTCTCTGCTGATGAAATTACGTGCCGGGCGATCGCCCAGCTTACGCTGTTTCATCTGCAGCGGCTGTTTTTCAAATAGCCATAACTTCTTGTAGGAAACTCCAAATTGAGATCCGCAAAAAGTGTTGAACTCGTAATTCAATTATCTTTTCAATGGTATATCATTTTCCTTTTGGAGATTTCTATATCAAAAGTTGTGCTCAAATTTCCCCACATGCTGCTGTAGGTAGTTTCTCAATTCGGTTCTTTAGCTTTCTGGTGTTTGATCCATTGATTCAACTCTTCATTGTCACTCCAAAACACCTTAAACTTATTGATTTTATCTTATTCCTCATGCTCCAATGTTTGGCTCTTAATATTCACTTCAAAAACTCCATTCACTTGTCGATTTCACCAAGTTGTTGCTCTTTCCGTCCATTCTTCTCCAGTTGCTATTAAACAGGTCCAAAACTGAAATATGAAGATTAAAACACAAAATTAAGTAATAATTCAATAAAATGACAGAATAAAAGCTTAGTTTAAAGGTTCTAATAAGTGCACAAAATGCACTTATCAGAGGCCTTGCCCCTAAGCTGGCCCGTTACAAACCCATTACTAAATAAGTTACTACTGGGCCAACAGTCTGAGATCATTGAGGCCTTGGCTCCTTTAATGGCAGGTCAGATTTAGAGTAAAGGCAGTCCCCTAAACCCAGCTTGTAGTAAGTTAAAAGTTTGAACTCTGCTAAGAGATAAAAAGAGAGAAAAATCTTTGAACCATATGGTCGTCCACCCAATCCCTTTGCTTCGCGCCCATTATTCAAGACCCTTTATTGACCTGGTGCCCTGAATTTTGAAGGGTCTTTTGCCCCGCCATTCAAGCTATCACACCAACAAATTCGAAATTTATTTCTATTCAATAGTCTAATATTTGTGTATTTGTTGATTTTCTTTTATTGAAAAACATTATGTTAAACCAATGACTCAAAAGCTATGATGCATCGATACGAATATACAAGTCCGATATGACACGTATCGAATACGTCGACACGCAATTTTTGAAAAACTACCAACACCGACACGCCGTCGACAAGTCTATTAATTTTTTACTCGCGATTTTTGAAAAACTACCGATACCGACACGCCGATTAATTTTTTATTTTCAAATTTTATAATGTAAATAAAATAAAAATTTCTATATTTATTTCATAAAAACAAATCCTCAAAAATAGATTAACTCATTTTAATATTAATAAACAAATAATTGACACATTTAAAATATTAATCAGACTAAAATTATCCAACGAAATGTCGAATACGTGTCGATGTTCGATACGTGTCTGACACCGACACACCGGTGTTGGTAACATGTCCGTGCTTCTTAACTCAAAAGTATACAAAACGTCAAATTTGACTCCACAAGAACGGGAAGTCAAAATAAAAACAGTGTATTTTATAGCATATCCCAAAAATCTAGACAAACTTGCACATAACAAGGAAATCCCTCGTAGCATTTTCCAAATCTAACATAATGGCGACCTATGGGGCACTCCCTTTCGTCTGTTCATAGCAAATGTCATTTCAGATGAGCACAAGGATATTAACCGGTGGCCATTTGGCGTAACCAATGTGCCGCTGCGTTTCCTTTTTGCCTTACAATTTCTTGCATCACTTGAACCAGATGAAGTTCTATCAGAAATAGGCAATTTACGGACTGAATCTGGTTTCATTTCATCATGTTCAACATGTAAATCATCATGATCATTTGTTAGGTGTTTATTTAAGTTGCATGCCATGTAATGCACCTGTAGATGACAAAATGTTTAATTATGTTATCGAGTTATTGGACTTCGAATTCTGCGTGTGATCTTATAGCCAACTTCGAGATTGACTCTGCAAAAATTCAAAACACGAGCTTGATGAGCCTACTGGGTCGATGAACCGAAGTGAGAAACGGCAGCCGAGAGTGAACAAGCTCTTGTTTTGGAGATTTCTTGCGGAGTCACTCTCGAAGTTGATTATTAGACTGCGACAGGTAAAATTCCAAGTAGTTTGAAATAATTTTAAAATTGACCTTGCAAGAGATGGAGCAGAATAGGTAAGGCTCCTGGAGATTTCTGTCACATATGATACAGAAGTTGACTGAGGTTTTGAAATGCCTTGTTATTGGCCTTTGGTTCAAGAACACAACTTTTGCACTATTTGTTGTGTATGACTGCATCGAATTACATGAGAAAATTGAGCCATCGACACAATTGAAACTAATGCAGAAATGTTATTTATGTATAAATTGCTTTAACTTACTTGAACAAATGAGCAATCTATTAACCTGTCAGCATCTTTCAAGCGTAAAACATCTTGATAAACGTATCTTCGGATCTGAATTCAGAAAATTTAAAAAAAGACATTTCAAAACCAGAAAATTTCTCATTTTTGAAATAATTATTCATGTATGCACAAACCTGTAAAAGACGATGACTTTGGTGAGAAGGCAAGCAGTGAGGGCATAGACTAATGCAACAGTCCAAGCAAAATGTGTTCTCTTCATTTTTCTTCTCATATTCGTGAATCAAACATGAATTGAAGAACTTTTCACCTAGAAGCACTTCAAGCCACTGAGGAATTGCAGCAAATGGCACCTGGAAAAAAAAAAAAAATCCCAAAACAAAGTGTAAATAAAATAAATATCCCACAAAAAATCCGAAAAACGATTAAATTTGATAGGGAAAATTAGATAGTACAGCGTAAAATGTTAAGAGAAGAAAATTATTCACCATTTTCTTCTTTAATTCAATTCGTTTGACTGTAGATGGCAGTGTAGATATGGACTCTCTGATCCAGGGAGTTTGGTTCTCATAGGAGAGGAACAGATTGTTGTAATGCTTTCTTCTACTGCCAGTCTGCCACTGTACTATATACTCATTACATACACATGCTACACGTATGTACAGGAATTAGCCTACAAAAACATCCAAATCAAATCTTTTCGCAGGTTTAGCTCCAACCCTAATTTTGGCCTATCATTTTCTACTCCTCAATAGTCAATTTCACCCAACCATAAGGTCTGCAATGGCTGCTATACATGTGTTACGTGTGTGTATATATATATATATATATAGGAATGAAACAGTATAAAAGACTTTTAAGAAAGGTGGGCTATGATAGAAAAGTACTCCACAAAAGATTTTAGATTTTGGAGTGACATAAAGACAGGGAAGGGTTCAGATTATAATACTTTAGCTGTCTTGAGATAAAACATTTATGCAACTCACGGGGCTGATGTAATAATAATAATGCATGCGAGTAACAAATGCTACTTTATCTTCCTAGCTACCAGAAACTTAATACAAATTCATTTTTTTTTTTTTTTTTTTTTTTTTTTTTTTTTTGATACCCAGGTATCCCAGTTAGACCAGACTATATCCTGGACCACCCATCCCCGGCCCCTCAGTGATGGATGGAGGTAAATCGCGGGATATGCCCAAGTTGACCAGGGTTCGTGCACCCTTTATACTCTTGGCCCCAAGGGAGCCTTCCTCCATGGATATTACATCACCAAGCTGCTCCACCCATAAATGAATATTACATCACTTAGCTGCTCCATCCAGGAATCGAACTCCCCACCTTGAGGTTGCAAGCCCCGCAATGCCCGTCCTTTGCCAACTTTATTTGATTGCACAATGTTTCAGCTTTCCATACGAATGTAGGTTTTGATTTTCTACCTATTTCTGATACTAGTTATAAGAACGTGCAATACACGTATATTAATTATTTTATGAAAAATGTAAAGAAATTTTACATAATTTAATTGAAATTCAAATTAAAATTTTAAAACCAACGGTTAAATCGGGAAAACCAACAATTAATAAATAAAAAAGGTGCAAAAAAGCCCATTTTGCTTGATTTGTAATTAATGTCGATTTTCCCGACTTTCGGTTTTCCCGGCATTTAAAACCATATTTCTTGTGTTTATCTTTTGTTTACTAATTACAAAATAATTAGTTGTGGTTTACCTTTTGTTTATCTAATATATTACATATTAGATAAGCGTGACATAGCGATTTTTAATTAGTGATTACTCATATACATTTTTAATTAGTGATTAAATATAATATTTGTGGTATTTACTTTTTGTAATTGTAATATGTAATATTTATTTGATAAATAATAATTATTTACCTTTTGTTTGGGCTCGACACAAATTGAAAAGAAAAAATTGGTTCCTATTATTTGTCGACAATATTGACCAAAAAAAAAAAATCAAACTAATTATACAGTGAAAAAAAAAAGAAAAAACTCTAAATATATAATCCGCAAATAATAACAACCCATTGAATTGGACAAAACCTCATGATTAGAACTCAAGGTCCAAATTTTTCACCAAAAAAAGACCCAAATATCTAAAGCCAAATATTAATAAATTATGTACAATTTGCTTATAAAATCAAATAAAAAAATTGGTGAAAAATTGAATGAAAATCTGTTTGGATTAGAGAAAGGGCAAAAAAAAAAAAAAGACGAGAAAAAAAAGTGCCAAATGGGCCAGCCCATTTGCTTGGGAACCAGAAATTGGTTCCAATTTGTATCGAGAATCTAGACAAAATTGGAGGGAAAAAAAATTCAAAATTGTGGCGTGTTTAATAATTATAAAAAAAAATTTGATCGCCAAAACGGTGCATTTTGGACGAAAGTTGTAAACCACATTTTTTTACATAGTGTACTCTCAAATGCTCTAATACATGTAATTGTTTTTACTCTAGATGGGCAATATGAAGTTGACCATGTGAAAATACAGAAATTCTCGACACAAATTGGGAACTACAATTTGTGTTGAGAATCCAAAAACAAATTGGAAAGAAAAAATTGGTTTTTATTATTTGTCGACAATAGTGAAAAAAATTTGTCGACATTTTAAATGGGATAAAATCGAACTACCTATACAGTGAAAAAAAGAAAAAAAAAAAAAGATCTAAATGTATAATCCAGTTGAATTGGATCAAACCTCAAAAGTGAAATCACCCAAATATCTAAAGCCAAATATTATGTGTACAATTTGCTTATAAGATCATATATCAAAAAAAAAAAAAAGAAAAAAACGAAAATTGGTAAAATTAAATGAAAATCTTTTGAATAAAAAAATGAGGAGGAAAAAAAACAAAAAGGGCCGGGCCTATTTTGCTTGTGATGCTGGTTCCCAAGCATTAATGTCGGAAAAATCAATAATTAATAAATAAATAAATAAGAGAAAAAGAAAGTGCACTTTGATTGATTTGTAATTAATGTCAGGAAAATCGACGTTATTAATTTTTCGACATTTAAAATCATATTTCTTGTGTTTACTAATTACAAAATATTTAGTTGTGGTTTGCCTTTTGTTTATCTAATATATTACATATTAGATGAGCATGACATAGTGATTAATCATATACCTTTTTAATTAGCGATTAAAAAGAATATTTGTGGTGTTTACCTTTTATTTATCTAATATGTAAACTTACCGGAAAAGAAAAGGAAAAATATTTTAAATGTATAATCCAGTTGAATTGGACCAAACCTCAATAGTGAAATCATCCAAATATCTAAAGCCAAATATTAAGTGTACAAATTGCGTTTAAGATCAAATAAAAAAAAAATTGGTAAAAGATTGTGATGCTATACTAGAAATAGACTAGACTCAAATTGTGCCAGACTCAATACGCTCTCTATGTGAGTGGCAGTCAAGTTGACTACCTTGGGCGGCAGGCAGTCAGGCAGTCTACCTTGGGCGGCAGGCAGTCGATCAGTGTTATAACAAATAGCAGTCGACTGATTATGGCATCGAACTAGTGGACCGCCAACCACTGAGAAGGGCAGTCAGTTGACAACATCAATGGACGATTCGCTGATATTAAATAACGGTTATGTGAATGATAAACTAACCGCCCCCACGTCCCGAAGCCAATTAGCGCATTATCGGAACCGCTGCCACGTGATGGTAACCGTCCGAACTTGAACAACAACTGCCGAGCAGTCTGGAGAAAACCGTCTGGCGCGTGGAGGGAAAGCGCCCACCTATAAATACCTCAGAAGGTAAATCAGGTAAAGGAAGACAACAAAAATCACACATTTTGCTATTATCGTATTCCACTCTATTCCGTCCATTCTTTTCCCTCAAAATCTAACTTTCACGCCGGAGGATAAACCGGGGGAGAGTTCCCCGCCTCCTTTTCAGGTATCGGAGCAACCAAAGAACGTGACTGTCGAAACACCTCTAACCATCCTCCACCAGGTATTATTTCATTGGCGCCGTCTGTGGGAAACGATTTGACATAAAAGCTATGACGGGTAGACAAACTAGAAGTGGAACACGAATGACAGCAACCACGGCAGAATCGGAGTCTGTGGCTCGAGATGACCAACTGCCACCGCTCCCGTACGTTACTCAAACGCAGTTCAACTCATTGGAAACAAAGATAGAAACTCTTATAGCCTTTTTGCACAATCAAACTCAAAAGGCCACCGAGCTGGCTCCCAAATCGTCGGAAAATCACAACGGGCCGCCGCAGTTGGTGGAGCATCAAAATGCACCACCAGGTATTCAACCAACTGGGATGGGCCAAGGATTCTCTCCGCATGACGCCATACCACAAATGGGGCCAGCAGTTACACCCCCGGTAATAGTTTATGGAGAGGCAGATCCGCATGGGATACGACCAATGGTAAGTTTGGAAAAGAAAATGGAAGAGATGATGGCGCAAAAGATTGACGATGCCTTGTCAAAAAGAAAGGATCGACGTAGGCAGATGGTTTTGGAAGAGGACCCGTTTGCACCAGAAATTATGGCGGTCCCCCTGCCAAAAGGTTTTAAGCAACCGATGATAGAAGCATACGATGGAGTAACAGACCCCTTAGATCACTTGCGGACTTTTGTAGACCTGATGAGGCTGTATGCGGCGCCAGACGCAGTAATGTGCCGGTCCTTTCCGCCAACGTTGAGGAGAGAAGCTAGAGACTGGGTAGCCACTCTCGCTCCGCGGTCTATCAAAACGTTTGATGAACTTTCTCGAAGCTTTGTGGCTTACTTCTTGAGTAGCAAAAGAAAGAGAAAAACCGCCATCGGCCTAATGCAAGTACTCCAAGAGAAGGATGAAACACTGCAGGAATACTTGGCAAGGTTCAGCAGAGCCACTCTCGGCATCAAAGATCTCCAAATGTCTGCTATTGTCACGGCTATCATGAATGGTACACGAAACAGGGCCTTCAAAATGTCTCTCTCAAAAAATCCTCCAGAGTCAATGCATGATCTATTGAAAAAAGGAGATAAGTACGTAGATGCAGAAGAGGCAGACGTAGTAACCAAAAGCCTACGGGAAGGAAGGGAGCCAGATACTCACAAGCGGAAATCTCATGATGACCGAAAGATGACTGATAAAGGAAAACAAAGAGTTGTACATACAAGTAAAGACAGCATCCGAGACCGATCGACTAGACCGAAATATGAGGATACCAGAATTTATACCCCCCTGAACACTCCACGTACAAAAGTGTTGATGGAAATACGGAATATGAAAGACCTCGAATGGCCTAAACCAATGGCCGCGCCTGCCATGAAAAGAGATAAGAGAAAATATTGTCAATTCCATAAAGATCACGGGCATGACACAGAAGATTGTATACAACTAAAAGAGGAGATCGAACGGTTGTTAAAAAGAGGATCTTTATCAAAATATGTGAGAAATGATCGTGGTAAAGAAAAGGTAGAGGAACATCCCCAGCCTCGAGCAGGAGTAATTAATATGATCATCGGCGGAACAGCAGCAGGCGGAGATTCCAACTCTACCAGAAAAATTTATGCCCATTCGACTGGAGTCTGCTCGATACAGAGAAAAGAAAGGTTCGATCAAGACATCATTTTTGGCAAGGAGGACCTGGTAGGCGTACAATGCCCCCACGATGATGCTCTTGTGGTGGTAGGCGATATTGCAGATTTCGACGTCAGAAGGGTATTGGTTGACGGCGGTAGTGCAGCAGATGTCCTCAGTTGGGATGCCTTTTTGGGCTTAAAAATCTCCCCAAGTCAACTGAAATCAGTAAATACACCCTTGGTGGGTTTTGGAGGAGCTACTGTAGTCCCAGAAGGAACCGTAGAGTTACCAGTGACATTAGGGACTTATCCGACAAGCGTGGTTATTATGGCAAGCTTCTTGGTAGTCAAAGCATCCATGTCTTATAATGCAATATATGGACGACCTATCTTGAATGCTGCTCGAGCGGTCGCTTCTACTTATCACCAGGTGTTAAAATTTCCTACCAGTAGAGGGATTGGATGTATAAGGGGAGACCAGAACGCCTCCCGAAGGTGCTATGTTGAAAATTTTCAAATCAGAAATACTTCAGCGATTTTGATGTTGGACTTCGAGCAACCAATAGGAAGGATTGAACCACTGGATATGACCGAGAAAATCCAAGCGACGGATGGAAAAGAGTTTAACATTGGGACAGATTTACCACCGGAGCAAAGGGCGGATTTGATAAAGTGTCTGATGGACAACATGGATGTATTCGCCTGGAATCCTAGTGATATTCCTGGGATCAGTTCGTCAGTCGCTCAGCACCGATTGGGTACCTTGCCAGAAGCCAAATCGGTTAAGCAAAAGAAAAGAAACTTCGCTCCAGACAGACAAGCCGCCGCAAAAGAAGAGGTCGAAAAGTTGCTAAAGGCAGGCTTCATTCGAGAGGTTCAGTACCCTGAGTGGCTAGCAAATATCGTCTTGGTAAAAAAGTCGAATGGAAAGTGGCGCATGTGTGTGGACTACACTGGGTTGAACAAGGCCTGTCCAAAAGATTCCTATCCACTTCCCCGTATTGATCACCTGGTAGATGCCACATCCGGCCACGAGCGACTCAGCTTTCTTGACGCATTCTCAGGATATCATCAAATCTCCATGGCAGAATCGGATCAGGAAAAAACATCATTCATTACCGATTTCGGCACGTACTGCTACACAGCTATGCCATTCGGGCTGAAAAATGCGGGGGCGACTTACCAGAGGATGGTAAATAAAGTTTTTGGTAATTTGATAGGAAACATAATTGAAGCCTATGTTGATGATATAGTAGTCAAAAGTGCTAAGACAAGCGATCATGTATTTGACTTGCAGCAAGTGTTTGACGTCGCCAGGCAGAACAAGTTAAAATTCAACCCGGAGAAGTGTGTATTTGGAACGGCTGGTGGAAAATTCCTGGGATTCATGATCACGCAGAGAGGAATCGAGGCCAATCCAGACAAGATTCGAGCAATCTTAGAGATGAAAAGCCCGACTACGAAAAAAGAGGTACAAATGTTAACTGGACGGGTAGCCGCCCTAAATCGATTTATGAGTAGAGCAGCTGACAAATGCTATCACTTTTTTAAAGCAATTGGGGGTTCAAACAACTTTGAATGGACTAGGGAATGCGAGGAGTCACTCGAACTGTTAAAACAATCGCTACAGGAGCCTCCAATCCTAACTCGACCTCAACCCGGGGATTGTTATCTTTATACTTGGCAGTATCACCCCGGGCCGTCAGCGCAGTGTTGATAAGAGAATTTACAAAAATTCAGAGACCAGTTTACTATGTAAGTCAGGTGTTAAAAGGAGCAGAGACCCGCTACAGCCTAGCGGAACAATTGGTGTTTGCTCTGATAGTGGCGTCAGAAAGTTGAGACCATACTTCCAATCTCATACCGTACAAGTCATGACTAATCAACCTATCAAGCAGATCCTCCATCGCCCAGAGACGTCAGGAAGGATGCTCAAATGGGCAATCGAGCTAAGCGAGTTCGATATCGAGTTTAAGCCAAGGACAGCAATAAAGGCGCAGGTATTGGCAGACTTCATTGCAGAGCTTACCATGCCGCCTAGCATACCCGACGACAGGACAGCAGACTGGAAAATTTTTGTGGATGGTTCGTCACATAGTGAAGGATCTGGAGCGGGGATCATCATGATAGGGCCAGAGTCTGAAGAACTAGAATACTCTCTCCGCTTTGAGTTCTCAGCCACAAACAATGACGCTGAGTATGAAGCAATAATCACAGGATTAAATCTGGCTGTCAGACTGGGGGTGTCATCGGTTGAAATATGTAGTGACTCACAGTTAGTAGTTGGACAAATAACCGGTGATTTCGAAGCAAAAGATAGTAAAATGGCCGCGTATTTAATGAAGGTGAGAGATTTACAGAGAAAGTTCTCCAACTTCAAAATAACCAAAGTCCCAAGAAAAGATAATTCACGAGCAGACGCACTATCAAAGTTAGCATCGGCAAATACGAGGAACCTGCCTAGCACAACAAGCGTACAAACAATGAAGCAGCCGAGCATACTGAATGTGATAGAAATTGCAGACATTGAATTTGAAACCAGTTGGGTTGATCCGATAATGAATTATCTTGTCAAAGACACATTGCCAGAAAACCCGATCGAAGCAAAGAGAATTAAGGTTAGAGCAGCCATGTTCACCATGATCGACGGACACTTGTATAAGCGGGGCTTTACCATGCCTTATTTGAAATGCTTGCGGCCAACCGAAGCCAAGGAAGTATTGTTTGAAATACATGCTGGAATTTGCGGTAATCACCAGGGGGCCGCGACTCTTGCGTTCAAGGCATTGCGGCAAGGATATTATTGGCCTACCATGAAAGAAGATGCTAAAGACTTGGTGAAAAAATGTGATGCTTGTCAACGCTATGGAAACTTAATTCATGTACCCGCCGAGCAGCAGTGTGCCATTTTCGGAGTTTGTCCTTTTTTCCAATGGGGAATGGATATCCTTGGACCTTTTCCAATCGCCAGGGGTCAAAGGAAATTCTTGCTAGTCTCCATTGACTACTTCACCAAATGGGTAGAAGCGGAGCCTTTGGCAACAATAACCACAGCTAAAATCCAAGGTTTTGTATGGAAAAGTATAATTTGCAGATTTGGGATACCGAGGGTGATCGTGACCGACAATGGCAGACAATTTGACAATCATAGTTTCAAAGCTTTTTGCGAAAGTTATAACATCAATCACCGTTTGACTTCGGTGGCGCACCCGCAATCAAATGGGCAGGCTGAAGTAATGAATCGGACAATACTTTGGGATCTCAAAACAAGACTAGATAAAGAAAAGGGATCATGGGCGGACGAGTTACCCAACGTATTGTGGGCATACCATACAACCCCTAGAGAGCCAACAGGAGAGACACCTTTCAAAATGTCTTTTGGGATGGAAGCAGTGGTACCGGTGAAAATCCTTAACAGGACTGGCAGGCTGAATGTCGAGCAGCTCGACCCAGTAGCGACTTGCTCTGAGCTCGACCTCCTCGAAGGGGTCCGAGAGAGATCAGCAGTCAAAATGGCAGTTTACAAGCAAAAAGCTGCAGAATATTTCAACCGACGAGTAAAATCAAGGACGTTTCAACCTGGCGATTTGGTGCTCAGAAGTGCTGCCGCAGCTGGGCGTCCACCATCCAAGCTTGGGCCGAATTGGGAAGGACCATATGAAGTGATCAGAAGCCTGGGAAAGGGAGCCTACAGTCTTAAAGATCTAAAAGGGAAGCCGATGAGTAGACCATGGAACGCCGAACATCTTAAAAAATACTACCAATAGAAAAGAAAAACGCATGATGAAGTTGGTTAAGACTTTTACTATTTTTCCTTCAGTTTATTATTTTAGAGTTCTTGTTGTTTTTTCCTCAATGTAACGCCGATTGTTAGTCTTCCTAAAGGACATCGGTGCTTTCTATTTTCTAGATTCGTTTATGCTCATTTCCTTTTTGTAATGCTGTTTTCTTGGACACATTTGTGGTCCTAAGAAATGTTTAATGAAAAGTCTAGACGGCGGCAGATGATGAGGGTGCTAAGGAAGGGCCAGCCTAGCTGGGACGTCCCGGTGCGCCTACTGAGTCCACCAGTCCGGACAATCTTTTGTGTGAACAAATCATCTTGATCTACGAGCCGTCGAACAAGCAGCTTGGCGGTGAGCAATAAAACCAAAATTTGGTTAAGTCTCTAAATCGCCTTACAGCTAGACGGTAGTCACGAAGTGGTCTACTATACAACAAGCAGCTTGGTGGTGAGCAATAAAACCAAAATTTGGTTAAGTCTCTAAATCGCCTTACAGCTAGACGGTAGTCACGAAGTGGTCTACTATACAACAAGCAGCTTGGCGGTGAGCAATAAAACCAAAATTTGGTTAAGTCTCTAAATCGCCTTACAGCTAGACGGTAGTCACGAAGTGGTCTACTATACAACAAGCAGCTTGGCGGTGAGCAATAAAACCAAAATTTGGTTAAGTCTCTAAATCGCCTTACAGCTAGACGGTAGTCACGAAGTGGTCTACTACACAACAAGCAGCTTGGCGGTGAGCAATAAAACCAAAATTTGGTTAAGTCTCTAAATCGCCTTATAGCTAGACAGTGACCACAAGATGGTCTACAAACTACGCCCTAAAGGCTTAGCACTAAGCGATTAAACCAAAATTTGGTTAAATCTTAAAATCGCTTTACATGATTTGGATTGCCCAAAATTATGCGATAAACAGTTCACGATGCTATTTCGCACATTGGTAGTCGATTGTGTCACATGGTCGATCAATTGAAAAGATAAATTGTTGTTAGAGAAAATGTTGATTTAATCGCATTAAACGCAACCATACAAGAACAAAATAAAGTCGTTCAAGTGCTAGGGGCTGCTTCGTAAAACAAGTGAAAATCTAAGGAAAATGCCAAAGTCAAGTTATAAAAGATAAGTCTAGCCCACATCTCGGACTAGTGAGACAAAATGCTGATCGAAAAAGCTGAAAGTTTGTCTAGACTAAAAACAAAAATAGCGACTGGCTAAATCAATCCAACTGAGAAGCACCATCTCCATCATGAAGAGGATCGTCTGCCTGATCATCTACCCCATCCTGCTCAGTGGCCTGTCCCTACTCAGCAGCTTGCTCCAAATCTCGTCGTCGAGCCAAGAAACGGTCAAAGCCCTGGGGGTTAACGCCTGGGTGCTCGGTCGATATCCACTCTTTGGTCAATAAAATGGAAGCGCTCACAGACTCAGCTCCGTATGCGTACAAGTCTTGCTGGTATTCTGAAGAAGCCTTATAACTCTCCACAGCATCATGCTGAGCGCGAGCAAGGGCAGACCGAAGGTTATCAATCTCCTCTTCTCGTTCCTTGACTCGAGCCTCTGAAGCCTCACAAGACTTCCTCAGAGTAGAGTTCTTCTTTTTCAAATGATGAATTTTCTTAGATTTCTCATCATCGACAACTTCCAAGTCAGTGACCATACGCTTACAGGCTTTAACAAGAGAATCCTCGAGGGTCAAAACCTGGCAGGCATAAATCAAAGTATGCATGATTAGCTGAACCGCTAACTAAAAAGAAAAGAAAAGATGGGCGGTTTGGAAGCAACTAACCTTTCTGTTGTAGACGGCCAAAACCTTTTCAATATCCTCAATTTTTCTTCTCGATAAACCCTCAGACATGTGCGATATAACACAGCTTCGCATGACCTCCATATCTCTCCTAGCATGAGCAGGTGGAAAACGCAAGTCGGGGACAGGAGAATTCCCAGCAGAGTGGTCATCGTCAGCGTATATCGGGTCAGCACCCGTAGTCAGATCAATGTGGTCATCCTCCACAGCTCCGCCAGCAGACACCAAGGCATTTTTATCGCCTGCCACTCTTTTTGCCTTGGTTGTAGTTTTTCTCCTCTTGGCCTGTCCAGGAGAAGAAGGCCCCTCGTCGTCGGTAGCAAGAGGTACGGATCCAAGCACGCCTGCCAGATTGAACCTCATTCCTGTATGAGAAACAAAACTCATCAGAATCATCATATAAAAAAAATAAAAATAAAAATATATATATTACTACAAATTCAACAAGGCAGGTTATAAACACAAAACCTACCAGTAGGCTTGAAGAGCCCCACAGATAACATATTATCCTCCGTTAATACATCGCTCAGCCTAGAAGCAGGAGGATCTAGACACTCCAATTTTTTAACTTGGCTTTCCACAAGAGGGGTCACCTCAAAGGGGCTGTTGAACAGGCGGACTTGGGGATGTCTCCATTTGGTACTAAAAGGAAAGCGGCCTTTTGAGGGTCGGACAAAGAAAAATCGAGACTTCCACCCACAATTGGAATTTCTATAGTGAGGTACTTGCATATTGATTTTTGAGGTAAGGTAGACATAAGCGTTACATTGGGGCACATGATGCAATTCGAAAACACGCCTAAATAAGTCTACGCTAGGCTCAATATGTTTAGACAAACACATGTATAGAAAGTATAAAGCAAGCCTCCAAGCATTTGGGTTCATTTGACTAGGAGTAAAATGAAACTCGTTAAAAATGGAGATAAAGAGTGGGTGAAGTGGAAACCTTAAACCCCCGTCCATACTATCCTTATATATGGCAATCTCACGAAGGTCCGACCCAGGAAGTTGCTCGGTGGATGAGGGAGCTCTATACACATAATCATCATAAAGAAAAAATTTCCCTAGCATCCTATTCAATTTTTTTTGTGAACTATAAAGACTATATGCTTTGGGAATCTCAAGTGCAACTATGTTACCCGCCGGACTTCTCTCAATTTCAATATTATCACAAGTATGACAGTCGGCCAAAGGGTTACCGTCGACCACTCCAAAAGGAGCAGTCGACCGACTGCTCCTCGGGGGGCAGTCGACCGCCCCCAAGGGAGCAGTCGACCGAATGCTCCCAGGGGGCAGTCGACCGCCCACCTGGGGGCGGTCGACTGCACCCGAGGGAGCAGTCGACCGACTGCTCCCTTGGGGCGGTCGACCTGGGCGACCGACTGCTCCCAAGGGAGCAGTCGACTGCTCCCAGGCGAGCGGTCGACCAACTGCTCCCATGGGGCAGTCGACCGCCTCCATAAGGGCGGCCGACCACCCCAAATGGGCGGTCGACACCTCCACTCGATTCAGGCGAAAAATTTGAAGAAGGTGAGGAATTTTCTTGACTAGTAGATGAACTTACAACTCTAGGCATTCTCTAAAAAAGAAAGGTTAGGGAGGATTACCTTTGATTTGCTCAAGGAAATTGAGAGACCTATGACATGGGAAAAGAAGAAAATGAAGTAAATGGTCTCTACACCTCTTTATATAGAGGAGATTTTTGGAGGGATTTTTACCTCCAAAAATTTTGAAATCCAATACTTAAATTCAATTCCAAATGCGATCAAAACTCGTTAAAACAACTGAAAAAAAAAAAAAAAACGAGTATTCAGATTCTTTCGAAGAGTGGAAGAAAATTTCGCTACCTCTTAATGACAAAAATCTTTAAGAGGTAGAGGGGCTAATGATGCTATACTAGAAATAGACTAGACTCAAATTGTGCCAGACTCAATACGCTCTCTGTGTGAGTGGCAGTCAAGTTGACTACCTTGGGCGGCAGGCAGTCAGGCAGTCTACCTTGGGCGGCAGGCAGTCGATCAGTGTTATAATAAATAGCAGTCGACTGATTATGGCATCGAACTAGTGGACCGCCAACCACTGAGAAGGGCAGTCAGTTGACAACATCAATGGACGATTCGCTGATATTAAATAACGGTTATGTGAATGATAAACTAACCGCCCCCACGTCCCGAAGCCAATTAGCGCATTATCGGAACCGCTGCCACGTGATGGTAACCGTCCAAACGTGAACAACAACTGCCGAGCAGTCTGGAGAAAACCGTCTGGCGCGTGGAGGGAAAGCGCCCACCTATAAATACCTCAGAAGGTAAATCAGGTAAAGGAAGACAACAAAAATCACACATTTTGCTATTATCGTATTCCACTCTATTCCGTCCATTCTTTTCCCTCAAAATCTAACTTTCACGCCGGAGGATAAACCGGGGGAGAGTTCCCCGCCTCCTTTTCAGGTATCGGAGCAACCAAAGAACGTGACTGTCGAAACACCTCTAACCATCCTCCACCAGGTATTATTTCAGATTGAATGAAAATATGTTTGGATGGTTTTCTTGACAATTATTCACCTTCTGTTTACTAATTACAAATTGGGAACCACAATTTGTGTCGACACAAATTGGTTCTAGTTATTTGTCGACAATATTGACAAAAAAAAATTTGAACTAATTATACAGTGAAAATAAAATTTAAATGTATAATCCGTAAACAATGACAACCCATTGAATTGGACGAAACCTCAAGAATTAGAACTCAGGCTCCAACATTTTCACCAAGAAATGACCCAAACATCTAAAGTCAAATATTAACGAATTGTGTACAATTTGCTTATAAAATAAAATACAAAAAAAATGTGAAAAATTGATTGAAAATATGTTTGGATTGAAGAAAAAAAAAGAAAAATGAGGAGAAAAAAAAGTGCAAAAGGCCCATTTGCTTGGGAACCAGAAATTGATTCCAAATTGTGTCGAGAATCTCGACAAAACTAGAGAGAGAAAAAAGTCTAAAATTGCGGCGTGTTTAATAATTAAAAAAACAAAATTGAACGTCAAAATGGTGCGCTTTGGACGAAAGTTGAACAATGAAAAAAATAAGACTATTATATTATTGTATGGACATCATAGTAGTGTCAATTGGGACGTGCCACTCCGGTTCAATTAGCATGTACATAGTGTGGCAATGTCAAACGGTCAATGTTTGCCTGACGTACACTTGGAAATCTCTGAGTTGGGTTGTGATGTGTAGTCATGATATGTAATTTTAACGTGTCTAGTCACGTGAAATGTGAATTTTTGAATTTGTTTTATTTGATGAAAAATAAATTGGAAAAGAAATTTTAATAAAAGATTGAAATGTAGAAAATGGAATAATGAATTTTTTTTGAATTTGGGTACTCTAGAAATGTCAAATTGTGGTTGGCCCGGCCTACATATGGGAGTCCCAATGTGGGTTGTGAGTTATGGAGGCATGAATGTGTACTTTACATGTCGGGTCGTGTGAATCGTGATTTTTTAAATTTTTTATTAGATGAAAATACATTGTATGAGTTCTCAACCTATTTAAAGTTGTTGCTTTAGATCCCCGATGTAGAGAATACTTCGTCATTATCAATAGAGGTGTCAATTCGGGTCAAGCGGGTCGGGTCGGCCCGCCTTCGATGAGGCCCGGTAATGGCCCGCGTTCGAAAAAGCCCGCGCCACTGCGGGTTGCTGGCCGGGTCGGCCCAGTCCACGAAATTTTTTCAAAAGCCCGGCCCACCCATTGGCCCATACGGGTCGAGCCCATATGGGCCGCGGTTCGATCTGGTTCGGCCCTTATGAATAAAAAATTAATTTTTTTTTAAATTACTAAAAAAATTTAGTTACTTATTGTAATTCAAAAAAAAAATATTTACATATATAACAAAATATGTGTTAAATTACTAAATAAAAAATAAATAACAATGATAAATTCACATTTGTTAATTTTTTAATTCAATTTCTATTTTTTATTTATATATTTAAATACTTAAACGTGAATGCATCTGTCACATCTTTCACTTTAAACGGCTCTTTGCCATTTATTTTTTTATTTTTTTTAAATATCATTTCAAATATGTAAGTTTGAATTTTCTGCCCATTTTTTTTTTAAAAAATCAAAGCGGTTCATGGGTCGGCCCGTGGGTTGGCCTCTTCGGCCCGTGAACAGCCTGCCCAGTTCACGGGCAGGCCTGTGGTTCCGAATCGAAGCGGGTGGGCCGATGCCGGTTCGGTCGGCCCGCCCGTCTTGACACCTCTAATTATCAACCTCGTATTGTTGACTATAACCTTTAGCTATTAATCTTTTCTTATAATGTTCAACTTCAACATGCATTATTATTATTTATTTGAAAATCCACTTGACTCCAATATGCACCGACAAGAATTGTGATTAACTCCAAAGTATCATTTTTCTTGATAGCTTTAAATTCCTCATCCATGACTTTCTTCTATTTCTCATACTGAATGGTATCATCAAAATCAATAATTGGATGATCAGCAAATAGACACAAAAGAGTTAAGTGTTGATTTAACTCTTCAACGTCATCATAAATCTCTCAAAGACTCCTAAAACATTGTGGGCTTTCGCTTTAGGATGATGAAGACGAAGTTGTTTCTTGACCATGACTTGGAGGTGGAGTCGATGGTGGTGTTGGTTGAGGTGGAACCGCACCAACTTGTTATTCATCATCATCCAAAAGGCTTTGATAAGAAATTATAATTTTTGCCAATTCCAAATACCCTCTTTGTCGAATTCGACATCTCTCCTAGTGATTACATTTTCATTCATTGAGTTGTATAGCTTGTAACCTTTTGATTTTGAGTCATAGTCAACGAAGATATACTTCTTACTCTTGCATCCAATTTGGTTATCCTTTCTTTTGGAACATGAGAATAAGCAATGTTCTTAATAACCTGTAGGTGCAATATACTTGGCTTGAATCCATTCCAAGCTTCTTGTGGAATCATATTGTGTACACTTTTAGTTGGACAGTAATTTAACAAATACATAGCTCACTGAACAACTTAAGTCCAAAATTCATTCGGCAACTGCATGGTCTTTAACATGCTTTGAGCAATTTTCGTGACAGTTATATTCTTCATCTCCACTACACCAGTTCACAAAACTTCTTAAATCTGTTGCCAATATATTCACCACCACGATCTAAGCATAAAACTTTTATTTTCAAGCCTTGAAATTCTCAAAATCCTCAAATGCATCGAACTTTTCTCTAAGAAAAAAAACCCCATGTTTTGCAAAAAAAAGCATCAACAAATAACATGACGTAGTTATAACTTTCACAAATTGATGTAGGTATGATTGCTCCACAAAGATTTGTATGTACTGGTTCAAGAGGCCTTGTTGCTTTAAAGTTGCTTCTCTCAAGAAAGCCTTCTGAGATTGCTTTTCGTAAAGACACTATTCACAAAGTTGATTTGGGTGATAAATATGTCGTAGCCTTTTCACCATGTTCCTTTTCCCTAGGAGATTCAAACAATCGAAATTTAAATGATCAAGTCTTAAATACCATAGCCATGTTGAATCTTTGACATATGTTTGTTCAACAAAAACATTTGATTATTTGTCATTGATACTCTTGAAATCAAGTTCTCACTTCAATCTCAAATTGTCATTTATTGATTCCTCATTAAAATGTATTATCCTTTCTCCAAAAGTTGGTTCAAAATCAAAATATTCGTCTTCATAGAAGGTATATAATAAACATTATAAATATATTGGTGTTCTACATTCTTCATTTAAATAAGAATTTTACATTTTCTTTTTACATGAACCTTCGAAGTATTTCCAAAAGTGACAACCATTTAGGGTGTGTTTGATTGGCAAAGATTTTCCATGGAAAATGTCTTTTTTCGGCCTATTTTCCAACTTGTTTGTTTGATTGCCCAAAATTTTCCATGGAAAATGTATTTTCCCACCTATTTTCCTTGTTTTGTTTTATTGCAACCTTTTTTTTCTTTTGCATGGAAATTTTTTTCTCATTTTCCCACTTTGGGCCACATTTTCCTTGTTTTCAAGAAAAGTATCTTCTTTGTGGGATAGGATAATTTATTTTCCATAGAAAATCTTTGCTTGTTTTCCAACCTATAATTTTTTTGGCAATTCATTTCTATAGAAAATATTTTCTTTCCATCCAAAATTTCTACTTGCAATCAAACTTAGTTCTTCAAGCTCTATGAAAATAGATTTGTCCATACACATGTGGTTACTAGCACCGGTGTCTAAGTACCATGAATTGTTGTCTCTTCCTTGTAGTTTGTATGCCAAGAGTAAAGTTCCTTTTTTTTTTTTTTTTTACGTTCAACATAGTTGGACATCTCATCTACGTTTAGACTCCTACACTCCCATGCATAATTGCCATATTTGTAACAATTGTAACATTCTATTTGAGATTTGCCGCCTCTATCTCCCTCCATCATTTCTTCTTCAACCTTCTCCCTCCCTCCCTCTGACAATTATGTTTTCCACATCTTCTTGTATTATATGTTTGTTGATAATTCTCTTCATTGGATGGATGTTGGGGATTTCTATCTACCATTTCTCTTCTTCTTCCTTGACCTCTTTTCACGTCTTCGACCTCTTTGGCTCTTAATGTTCTTTTTTTCATTGTCTTTCGAAGAAAGTCTTGTTCCACTGATTGCTGCTTCCTATTCAACAACCTCTCCTTCTGAGCTTGTAAGGTGCCCATGACTTTCCCAATAGTCATTCCATCCAACTCCTTTGATTTTTCAATTTCCACCAAAATAACATCGATTTTTTCATGTAAAGATCTTAAATTTTTTCGATCACTTACTTCTTCTCCATATCTCTTCATCTCATTCACAACACCTAATATCCATGAACAATAATCTGAAATTGATTCAGATTCCTTCATAGAAAGCACCTTGTATTCTCCTCTCAAAGATTGAAGATAAACATTTTTTACTTTGTTCGCACATTTGTAGGTGTTTTCAAGAATCACCCATTTTTCTTTTGCGGTCGTAGCATTTGAAACTTTTTGAAAAATCGTATCATCAAATGCCTAAGAGCCTTTTGATCATTTCTCTTATTTTGCTTCATGCAAGTCTCTTTGGACTTGAGACGTGCCTTCTTCATCTTGACTCATAACATCTATCCACCAAATCCCAAAAATCTTAACTTCTGAGGTATGCCCTCACACGAATATACCAAGTGCTATAGTTGTCATTAGTGAGTCAAGGAACATGAAGAGAGTTGTTATTTGTCATCTCTTCTTCTCACGTTTCTATAACCTCTCTCCTATACCACTTTTGTTGGAAACTTGGAGATGGAAAAACAAGAAAAAGTAGAATAATTTCAAAAGAACATTCAACTCTATTTCATGAATTATCCCTACTAAATTAAAAGAGGCTTGAGAAGAGTTACTGTTCATGTGGTCATTGAAAACGACGCCGTTTTGATGTTTGAAATCAGATTCAATACACATAGAATACACACAGTAGCGGTGTAAATGTCTTGAGCCTAGGTTTTTTCTCTCTCCGTCTTCTCCTATACACAAAGTGGACGTTCTTGCTCCGATCGTGTTCTCCTCCTCCGACTCCGATCGTGTTCTCCGAAACACACAGTTGCCGTGTAAGTGTCTTACCCCTAGGTTTTTCATATTGCTTTACATAGTTGGTGTTTTGCCCTATTAATATAAGGCATGTTTAGTGCTCAAAGGAGAACTAAAATTGTTTTTCTGACTTCATTGTGATCTTTTTCTACTTGGCTGCTCCTCTTCTACTTCTATGAGGTGTTGGAGGAAATAATTTTGTTGTTTATTTGCATCCATGAAACCTAGAATCGCCATAGCCGCCTCCGATCTTTTTTCTTCAAACTTGCTTTGGGTTTTGAGTAGTATATGTAATTTTCTTGTTTCTTTGTATCCGAAATCCCTAGAATCGCCATAGCCCTTATGTCACATTTACCATTTCTACCGGAATCTTGAAATCGTCTGAACTGTTAGCATCGTTCATTTTTGTGGTAATACATATCCAATGAAGTGAATCCGACTTTCGAGGTATGTTTTGTTTTCAATATTTCCCATTTGTTTCGTTTTTCTTCTTTTTTAGATTGATGATTTTTGTTCTTTATTTGACTACAGCGTTTGAATTGAAAGAGTATCGTTTTGACTAAGTACATGGCATGATTCTTGCTGGAGTCATTTTGATGCCAAAACCCAAACTTACGCAATCATTTGGAGGATCTTTTATTGGCATTTTCTTTCTTTCTAATAGCAAATGTAATAAGAGGTTTCTTATTTGAATCTATTTTTGAGGCAAGGCTAATGTAACTTGCCTAGGAGAAATTTGGTAAGGCATATATGAGCATATATCTTAGATGACGAGGCAAGCTGTGGAGTGCTCTTTGAAAGTCTTTAGCTTGTGATTAGTATGGTGCATGCATGTCAACATGTGTTAATGGAGTTATAGGTAGTAACATGCTGTTCTTGATGGAACTCACGACTACCATAGTTAAAAATAATGGAAGGGAAAAAAAGACTGAAGATGATGATGTAAAGGGAGGCTAAACCACCATCATTGTCATATTGGGTGACCCAAAATTGGGTCTTCGCCCATTTCCTTGATATTATATATCTTGGAATAGTGAATTTTAAAAAGACTACTGTTTCCAGTTTTGATGACATGAAAGACATATTTTGTCCATGAAAATGTGGATAAGCCAGCCAATTTTGTGTTGAAGGTTAGTAAAACATCAGGATATGTAGCATCTTTAAAGTATGAGCAGACTTAACCATTTCTAATAATTAATGATTTTTGAGTCCTAAGATCATCAATCATTAGAAAGTTGATAGTGTATAGTTGCATCGGAAGAAATTGGGTACTAAAGGAGTGCTACCATCTTGTTAAATTTAGAGTTGTGACTTGATAAAATTGTTGAGGTCATGGTTAGATTGTCTTCGAGAGATGTTTGAATTGTCTATAACCAGAAATAAGAAGTCGTTGCTAATAAGTTACTCATTGTAGTGTTTATAATTACAAAAAAGTTACATTGCTTATATGCTCAAGAATTACAAATGGCAGATGAATTATTTCAAATTTCTTGGTACACCCCTAACATTTCTGAGCTCTTTAAGGTATGTGATTAGGGAAATATTTATTCAATTTGTTGCTTGTTTATTTTTGAATTGGGTTGAAAGTGTGGAAAAGCAACACGTATAAGTTGTTTTGTGCTTCATAGAATAGGATTGATTGGTGGACTAATGCCATGAACTAGAAGATTGGCTTCATTAAAATTTTAGGCTATTGAAATGTGTTAAATGTTTTTAGTTTTGTGGTTGCTTTGTGATTGTGTGATTTGTTTTTCTAGGTAGTTAAGGATGATAACTAGCAGAAAAATAATCCCATAATTCTTTAACAAATTCTAGTCTTATAAAAAATGACCAAGATCACTAGCCTTTTATAGGCTTTACAAATTGTGTATCTAATCTGATACATGTACAAAATTATTCTCTGTAAACATTTTATTTTGTAACTAAAAGACCTTGATACATTAGATCCATTTGGATCATCACTGTAATTAAATAAGCTAAGAGAGTTTTTCTCTTAAGCCTTGAAATAAAACATCATGTTTTAATTTCATCCACTCTTTATATATCATTTTGTACGGATCTCCATTTTTAAGCCAAAATACACCGAAGGCAAGTGGCCAGTGCGAGTGTGAGTGCAGAATCCAGGAGTGAGGCAGAAAATATATACAGAGGCACCAAGCAAAATACAGTAAGGCTTTTGAGATTATTATTTTAAACTGCGGAATGATCGAAAATATATCAATTAATGAAAATAGACACATTAGATACCAATTTAATCATCGAGTAATTAAATAAGCTAAGAGAGTTTTTCTCTTAAGCCTTGAAATAAAACATCATGTTTTAATTTCATCCACTCTTTATATATCATTTTGTACGGATCTCCATTTTTCAGCCAAAATACACCGAAGGCAGGTGGCCAGTGCGAGTGTGAGTGCAGAATCCAGGAGTGAGGCAGAAAATATATACAGAGGCACTCATTACTGGAAAGAAGAAATCCATAAGAAAACAAAGTACTTTGAAAACGAAAGGACAACAGCTGGCAGGCAGGATCATTTTTCCTTGGCCTATATAATGAGAGACATTTCAGACATTAGAGGCATCCGAAATTCAAGCCAAGCTTAGAAAATTATTCTCTGTAAACATTTTATTTTCCAGTTGTAACTAAAAGACCTTGATACATTAGATCCATTTGGATCATCACTGTAATTAAATAAGCTAAGAGAGTTTTTCTCTTAAGCCTTGAAATAAAACATCATGTTTTAATTTCATCCACTCTTTATATATCATTTTGTACGGATCTCCATTTTTCAGCCAAAATACACCGAAGGCAGGTGGCCAGTGCGAGTGTGAGTGCAGAATCCAGGAGTGAGGCAGAAAATATATACAGAGGCACCAAGCAAAATACAGTAAGGCTTTTGAGATTATTATTTTAGTTTATTTTTACTCGATGATTAAATTGGTATCTAATGTGTCTATTTTCATTAATTGATATATTTTCGATCATTCCGCAGTTTAAACATTATGCGTTTAAAAAGTGGTATCAGAGCCATGTTTACATTATATTGTTTACATTAATATGAATAATTGTTTAATGTGCAACCGTTATACATTTAATTTAGAGACTTATTTATTAGTCTATAAATATCATCATGATAAATGTTTACAGTTGAAAGCTTATAGAAATATAAGTGTTTACATTAATGCATATAGAATTCATGAAAATGAAAGAAATATTGCATCATCACATTATAACAGTGAAATGGAATGCTATTTAATGCATTATGCCTTAAATCATCTTACATAATGATTACATGTCATACATGTAATATTCTAATTATGACATTAAATACAAAATATGAACTTTATAAATATCATAAGGCAATCTTTAGATATCATCAATTTACAGATACACATCGTGCTTCCTTAAGAGGAATGAAAAACAGAATGTTAAATGCTTTACATGTTTATAATACATGCGTACACGAATTTATTTTACATTATGTTTTACATCATCATTCAGCATGATAGATTGTAAAATTTGCTCAGCTTATACACATTCAATTGCAAATAAATGTAACCTTTACGAATACTATGAAGAATACAGATTTCAACTAATGTTTGAACATGTTCATCATTCAGTTAGAATCCGTATGAGACAAAAAAGAGATAAATATAAAACATTATTTGAAGAATGTGTTAAAGAATTTTTATTACATTATTTATATCATCATCATGAGTAGTGAAATTACTACTGAATTTGAAGTTGACGAAGTTGTTGAACAAACTGAGTCACTTGGAAACCTTTCAAAAGAAATTTTAATTTCTGACAAAAAACTTGCAAAAATTTGTAAAACAAATTTGACATTACATCCAAGTGAAGTCTTTGTACAACCTAATTTCATCAACAAATACATGAATATGAATAAGCATATTTATTATGGGGTCTCCCAAAAAGAATTTGCTATTCATATTCAACATACATATGGTAAGATAGGAATTTCCCTTCTAACCAAACAAGACATTAGTAAAGCTAAGCAAAAAATTGACTTAGATGACAATAAAAACCTATATTGGGTAACAATAGGAGCTATTAGGATTCAACTCCGTAGCACCCTATCTGATAAAATCAATCAACCCATTGTGATGGGATTAATTGATGAAAGAATAAAAAACCCAAGAGAAGGATGCTTAGGCACCCTTAATGGAAACCTTGCATGTGGAAAATTAATTTTCACATCACATCCTAGACTATCAGTTAGCCTACATGATCAAGACTTTGATGGAATTCTTTCCTTCGTATTCAATTACGGAAGAAAAGACTTAGTCAAAGACAACAATGTTTCATTCTCAATTTCTTACCTTGTTAGTTATGCTATTCATAACCAACATAATATGACTATAGTCAAAGAACCAAAATGAATAAAGATTGATCCTTTATTCTCTGATTACCTTGAATATAAGGAAACTGAATTTGACTGGTTAGTGCAACCAGCCAGAAGTTCCCTACAAATTGATCTTGACCAAAGTAGAACTTTAGTCAAAGAACAAAGACCATTACTTTTACATTCTACATCTATTAGGAAAAATCCTAGTTACAGATGGAAAGAAGATCTCCCAGAAAGTAGTCAAACAAGACAACTAAAAGAAGTAAATGAAAAGGTTAATAAATTAACAAAGCTTCTTTCAGGAGAACGTTAATGGCCTTAAATGACATTATAAAAGAAATACAAATGTTAAAAAACATTATCCAAGAACTTAAAGAAGAAATTAAAGATTTTCAATTTAAAACAGAAAAATCTTTAGACCAACATTCAGCGGTTATTTTAGCAGAAGTTAAAAAACCTTTAACATCAATCACAAATAGTGAAAAAATCCAAACTTTTGGAATTTTTCAAAAAAGAGGGGAATTTACAGAAAAACAAAAAATGACAAGAAAAGGAAAATTTGATTTCGAAAACTCAGAATCAGAATGAGTAATGTAAGAAAAACATTAGAAAACATTTATGAATCTTCTGAAGATTTAGGACATCTCGATGTTCTATTAGCCTTTGAAGATAAAGAGCTTGAAAACATAGCCTCTATCTTTAAGAAAATTGCAATAAATAATCAAGAGATTATTCTTGTTGCAAAATCAGAAGAAATCAATAATGAAATGGATCCTAGTGGTTTTGTAAAAGATCACATAGGAGAAGTTGAAATAGATTCAGACTCTAGCTCTGATGAAGAAGTGATTATACATGAAAGGTTCCTTACTGGCAGAGATACTAACAAAGGAATTACAATTAGAGAACCAAAAATTGAAAATGTCCCAATGGATTATGAACCCTCTTCGTCTAATCCAAAAGGAGATGGAAAAAGACCTTTAGGAGATTTTAATCCCAGACCAATGCCAATATATGATGATGAAATTGATCCATCATATTTCCTTAATAAACCAAAAAGAACACCAATTGATGTCAAAATTCTTGACCTTGATTGTGTTAAAAATCTAGAAACAGTCATTGAAGATTGGTATAATAATATCATGATCTCAATGATTATTCACAAAGAAATACATAGAGATGAGCAAAACTCATGGCACTATGTAACTGCAAGTACACGAGGAAATGTAAAAGCCTTCCTCAACACAATTTCTTATGAAGCCAAAAATGCAATTTGGCAAGAAACAAGAGCAAATATTCCTCAATTCATTAAAAGAATTATTGAACAAATCTATAAACAATTCACAGGACAAACATATGAAGCATTTAAAAACGTTAGATCTACCACAGATCAGGCAGATGCTTTAAATCATTTAGAAAAAATGTCAATTTGTGACATGTGTTATTTTGAGGAATACGCCTGCGAATTCTCAAAACAGTTTTATCTTTGTCCTCCAACAGAATGGAGACAATTAACTGAAAAATTTATGAGAAAACTTCCGTATCCTTTCAACAATGAAGTAATCATTCAATTTAATGAAGCTATCAAAATACAAGAACCAAGTCCTGAAAACTTTAAAGTAAATCAAAAAATTGACTCTTCCTTAAGATTAGCCATTACTATTACAAGAAATCTTCTTGCAGAAAAATGTAAAGAAGGACATCTTGTTAGAACAAGTGAAAAAACAGTCCCTAGAAACCCAAGGATATGCTGCAATCCATACCTTGATAAAATCCCAGGACAGTATGGCTGTAATCCTGAAAGAAAAAAGAAAACATTCAGAAGTCAAAAAAGGAAAAGTTATAAATTCAAAAAATATAAGAAACCTTATAAAAAGAAGTTTTTTAAGAAGAAAAAATTCTTTAAAAAACTTAGTAAACCTTTTAAAGGAAAAACTGAGAACAAAAAGAAATTTTGTCCCCAGAAAAAGAAAAATTGCAGATGTTGGCTCTGCAATGAAGCAGGACATTATGCAAATGAATGTCCAGCAAGAATTGGAAATGAAGACCGTGTCAAACTTTTAAAAACATTTGAAAAACAAGGTTTTTACCCTGTTGAAGACCCTAGTGATACAGAATCTCTGTATTACATGTCTACTGACAGTTCTTCTGATTATTCATCATCAGATTCATCTAATTATGAGTAATAAAAATATTACAAATCCCAATTCTATCTATATTCCTATAAAACTTAGTTTTGAAGGATATAGAAAATACACTATCCATGCTTACATTGATACTGGAGCATCAGTATGCACAGCAAGTAAATGGATAATTCCAGAACAATTTTGGGTTCAATCTGAAAAAATTCTAAAATTAAAAATTGCAAACAACTCGGAAATTTCATCCTCTAAAGTTGTTAAAAATCTTAGTATAGGAATTTATGGGTCACATAACTCCTATCTTCAAAATTTTGAATTCAAAATTCCAACAGTTTATCAACTTGAATCTGGTATTGATTTCATACTAGGTAATAATTTTTGTCAATTATACCATCCTTTTGTACAAGAAATCAATTCAATCAGTTTTACATTACAAAACAAAAAGATTTGGATTTTGAAGAAAAGAAAAGCTTTAGCTTTCAATTCTTTAAAAACAAAATTCTTAGAAATGTTCAAAATTAAGAATTCCAAAAATTTCGTTCTTCCAAAAGGAGAGAATATTACCAAAAATTCAAACATTTTTATCTCTAAAGAAGAATTAGAGACTTTTCAAATAAATACAAAAAGACAAGAAATTGCAAAAATCTTTGAAAAATGTTGTTCAGAAAATCCTCTTGATCCTAGTATCAATAAAGGAATTTTCACAGCAAAAATTGAAATTCTTGATGAATTCAAGGATAAAATCATCCGTGCCAAAGCAATGGCATACAGTCCAAAAGATAGAGAAGAATTCTCTATTCAAATTAAAGAACTCCTAGAACTTGGAGTTATTGAACCAAGTAAATCACCTTTCTCTTCTACAGCCTTCATGGTAAGGAAAGAAGCAGAAAAAAGAAGAGGAAAAGCTAGAATAGTTATAGACTATTCTCAACTAAATAAAATAACCAAAGCAGATGGTTATATCCTTCCAAATATGCAAAGCCTTCTTCACCTTATAAAAGGAAAAAAGATTTTTTCATCATTTGATTTAAAATTTGGCTTTCATCAAGTTAGATTTGAAGAATCAACAAAGCCTCTTACAGCTTTCAGTTGTCCTCAAAGACATTTCCAATGGACAGTTGTCCCATTCGGCCTCAAACAAGCTCCAGGTATCTTCCAAAGACATATGGATAATACTTTCAAAAAATTTAATGAATTTTGTTGTGTTTACATTGATGACATACTTGTTTTTTCTGAAAATGAAGAAAGTCATGAAAATCATATTTTACAAGTCCTAAAGACAGTTAAAAATGAAGAAATAGTTTTGTCAAAGAAAAAGGCAGAATTATTTAAAGAAAAAATAGGATACCTTGGTTTAGAAATTGCTTATGGTTTTAAGCAGCTTAAACCACACATTCTTGAACACATTCAAAATTTTCCAAATGAAATTATAGATCAAAAACAACTTATGAGATTTTTAGGTTGTTTAAATTATGCGGAATCATTCATACCAAATTTAGCCAAAATGAGAGCACCTTTACAAAAGAAATTAAAGAAAAATTTTAAATGGCAATGGTTAAATGAAGATTCTAACTATATACAAAAAATAAAATCGAAGATAAAAAATCTTCCTTCCCTTTATCATCCTTTACCAAATGATAAAATGATCATTGAAACAGATGCTTCCCAAGATTTTTGGGGGGGAGTATTAAAAGCTAAAAACTGTTTTCTGAAGAAGAAAAATTATGTAGTTACTCTTCTGGAACTTTTACAGATTCAGAAAAGAACTATCACATTAATGAAAAAGAAATTCTTGCCATGAAAAAGGCAATTTCGAAATTTAGACTCTACATTATCTCTAACAGATTTCTTGTTAGAACAGATTCTTCAGTGTGTAAATCATTTTTAAATTGTAAAATACACCCTGACTATAAACAAGGTAGATTAATCAGATGGCAAATGTGGTTTAGCCATTATGATTTTGACATTGAAATCATTAAAAGTAAAGATAATTATCTGGCAGATTCATTAACACGTGAGTTAAATCTCTGCAGGTAAAATGACAGACATCGAGAAGCAATTAGAAGACCTTGAAGAACAACTTGAAATCAAAGAAATGGAGGTAACAATTTTAAAGAAAAAGATTTCTAATTTGAAAAAGAAATTAAACGGTGACATTACAAAAAGTAATGAATCTGATAAGACATTATCTGTGAAAGATACCTTTGAAACAAGCTCGAAAGAGCCAGTGGATATTCCAAATCCAGTTTCAAATCCTCAACAGAAAGACACTACTCCTCTTGTAGGATTTGGCACTTCAATGCCTGGCAAAAAATTCTATGTAATATTTGATGGTCCAGACAGTGGATATTACACAAACTGGGAACAAGTAGAACCACTTGTTAAACACAAGCCCGACAAACACAAAAGTTTTAAAGCATTCATTGAAGCCCAAACAGCCTTCCTTGAATTCCATAAAGCTAAAAAATCCAATCCTACTCCATATAAACATCTCATTGATCATTCCCAAATATCTCTGAGACCTCAACCCTTTCAAAAAGACATCCGTTCTAGGCCAAGAATGCCTACTTTTCCAATTTCTGAAAACCAAAGATTTAGGAATTTTTCCTACAAAGAAGCCGTCCAAACAAGTTCAGAAATTTTCCCTGATAGATTCAAAAATCTAGGAAAACCAACAAATAAAGAGATTGCAACCATCTCTGACATTACACTTCAAGACTTTCTTTCTCTTGAAGGTGAAACAAGAGTTATTTGTGACTCTGCACCCGAACAAACATACATTGGCACTTTTGAAAAGAAATTTGGTCAGTTCATTTTCTTTGAAGGAGCTGAACCTACATTCGTCATAAATGCATTTTACTGTGGTCTAATTAAAATGATAATTCCAAGTCCCGATTTTCAAGAGTTATCTTTAATTGATCCAAAGTTATTACTGTGTTTAAAAGATTTCAAAAAATATGTGGTAAAAAACCCTGACCTTCAAATTATTTTGAAATTTTCAAGTACTATCCCATTTTGGGATGAGAACAATGTTTTACATAAAGGATACCACCACATCCAAATTAAAACTTCTCAACAAGTTTATTTGGATCAACCCAAAGAAGGACAGTATTCTAGTGTTAGCCCTCTAATATTAGAAGACTGGAGATCATTATCTTTCCAAAGAATTCTTACATCCTTAAAATCCTTTAGTGGTGAATACCACAAATGCAAATTTTGCAAAGAAAAAATTCCAATTGATAAAGGAAAGGAAAAAGTCCATGTGGATGACATTGAGGACTTCATTGAAGATGAATGTTCAAAAGCTGAAAAAATTAGTCAACACGCTGACAGTGCTTACCACTCAGATTGAAAAATTGGCCAGATGTTTCTCGGTGAAACGTGTGCCACAAAGATTACAGTTCGATACATTTGAATTTAGGTGGTGGCAGACAGATGGAATCTGCTTTACTCCTTTCTCAAGGAAATCAGACAGCAAATTTCACCTTTATCCAAAGTTTTCTGCATACGACAAAGGGATACTGTGCAATCAACGAATTCTACAAAAAAATCTTCATGGCAGACAAAAATCACTGTTCTCCAACAGTAAAAAGTAAAGATGCTGTTACTGTACATTCACGGGAAAGAAGAAATCCAGAAGAAAACAAAGTACTTTGAAAACGAAAGGACAACAGCTGGCAGGCAGGATCATTTTTCCTTGGCCTATATAATGAGAGACATTTCAGACATTAGAGGCATCCGAAATTCAAGCCAAGCTTAGAAAATTATTCTCTGTAAACATTTTATTTTCCAGTTGTAACTAAAAGACCTTGATACATTAGATCCATTTGGATCATCACTGTAATTAAATAAGCTAAGAGAGTTTTTCTCTTAAGCCTTGAAATAAAACATCATATTTTAATTTCATCCACTCTTTATATATCATTTTGTACGGATCTCCATTTTTCAGCCAAAATACACCGAAGGCAGGTGGCCAGTGCGAGTGTGAGTGCAGAATCCAGGAGTGAGGCAGAAAATATATACAGAGGCACCAAGCAAAATACAGTAAGGCTTTTGAGATTATTATTTTAGTTTATTTTTACTCGATGATTAAATTGGTATCTAATGTGTCTATTTTCATTAATTGATATATTTTCGATCATTCCGCAGTTTAAACATTATGCGTTTAAAAAGTGGTATCAGTAAACCAAGGTATCCTATTTTTTCTTTAAATAATTCTGCTTTTTTCTTTGACAAAACTATTCCTTCATTTTTAACTGTCTTTAGGACTTGTAAAATATGATTTTCATGACTTTCTTCATTTTCAGAAAAAACAAGAATGTCATCAATGTAAACACAACAAAATTCATTAAATTTTTTGAAAGTATTATCCATATGTCTTTGGAAGATACCTTGGTTTAGAAATTGCTTATGGTTTTAAGCAGCTTAAACCACACATTCTTGTACCAACTAGTAATTGCATGTCCCCCACCCACCCCTCCTCCTCCCCCCCCCCCCCCCCCCCCAAAAAAAAAAAAAAAAAAAATTGATATATGTACATGTCAAGTACATTAATCAACTAGTGCCCCTAAAAAAAAAAAAAAAAAAAAAAAATTGATATATGTACATGTCAAGTACATTAATCAACTAGTGTATGAATATATTTGTGCATATAGATTTAGATAGACTTAGATCTAGAAGGTCTAGTATCTCTTATACATCTGTATACTAAAGTCTTTAATAAAAGAAGAGCAATCAAGACCCTTCGTTTTGATCACTAGCATTTCAATCCATACACACAGAAGAGGCTCAATGATGCCGAAAAAGCAAAGCACTTGAACAATAAGATTATAAGAATACTTTGATAAATGAATAGCTCATAAAAAGCGAGAGAAATGCAATGCACTTTATATTTGGTTAATATGATACGTTTTTTGTAGTATCATTTACAATATATGAATAAATTATAGGCATCAATTATTTCAAATAGCAGAAGTACCAAAAGTTGTAAAGCACTACAAAAAAATCACTTAGAAGGAATCCCAAAGTTCCAAAGTTGTTGTCTTTGTCTCTATATTCATGTGTGTTCACTTCGGCTGAGAAAGCTTTGGAAAGATGATACATTTGGGTTCACCTTAGATCCAAAAATTGTTAAATGGTGTTAGCATGTCTAGGCGGAATTTAATGATTCATACAACTTACTTTGTAAGATGATAAATTTGGTTTGAACATTTCGAACTTCCCAATTGATTGAAGATTTTATTAACTATGTAGAACAAAGGGCAAAGTTGACAAGAGCCCTACTTTTTGTAAAAAAGTTGAAAAATACCTCTTTTTTTTATTATTTAAAAAATACCTCATTTTCTTGGTTTGATTTAAAAAATACATCATTTAATTAAAAATAATATTTTATAATGTGGAATGATGATGTGGTATTTATTTATTGTATGGTAAATTCATGTATTTTATATAATATTCACTTTATGCCTTATATTTTCAATTATATTTCAATTAAGTCATCCAAAAATTACATCTTAGGTCCCTAATCTTTTATATATTTACACTTTAGTCCCTAAATTTTTAATTATCTTTCAATTAAGTCCTCTAAAAATTGCATCTTAGGTCCTTCAACTTTATACATCTTTACACTTTGGTCCCCAAATTTTCAATTATCTTTCAATTAAGTCCTCTAAAATTTTTATTTTAAGTCCTTCAACTTTATACATGTTCAAAGTTTAGTCATCCAAATCCTTGATTTTAGTGGCTAAAATAAGTGCAATTTTAATGATCAAAATAAATGCACTTTCAATTAAATATTTGACTTTACACTCGAATCTTCACCTAAACAAACAAAATAAATATTTGTATACTATTTTAAATTATGATAACACATATGTTACTTTAATTTAAATTAGATTAACATGTGTTACCACCACCAACTATCATATTTGTATACAATTTTAAATATAATAATAATTATAATCATATTTTACAATTTATTTTCTTTAATAATTGTTTAAAAATATAGTATTTTCATTAAATCAATATTTTCATTTTTTCATACTTTATAATTTACTCATTTTATTATTTATTAAAAAATATATTATTTTCATTTAAAATTAATATTTTAATTTTTCATTGAACAATATTTTTTCATGGGTAACATATATGTTACTATATATGTTACTTCCTCATATTTTTATTAAAATCAATATTTTACTATTTTTATATTTTAGAAATTTTTTAAAAATACATTATTTTAATTTAAAATCAATATTTCAATTTTTTATTTTTAAAAAATATTTTTATACTAGTAACATATATGTTACAATGTGTTACTTGCTCATTTGCAATAAAATCAATATTTTATAATTATTTAAAAAATTCATTATTTTTCTTTAAAATTATTATTTCAATTTTTTTTTATTTTAAAACAACATTTTTACACGGGTAACATATATGTTACTTCCACATATTTCATTAAAATCAATATTTTACCATTTCTCTATTTTTATAAAATTTTTAAAAATACATTATTTTCATTTAAAATCAATCTTCCAATTTTTAGTTTAAAACATCATTTTAATACTAGTAACATATATGTTACTTCCTCATTTTTCATTAAAATCAATATTTTAGAATTTCTTTCTTTTTATAATTTTTTAAAAATATATTATTTTTATTTAAAATCAAATTTTTCATTTTTCATTTGAAAACAGATTTCAACATATGTAACATATTATTACCATATGTGTTACTTCATCATTTTCATTAAAATCAATACTTTACAATTTATATCCTTTTATAATTTTTTTAAAAATACATTAGCTTCATTTAAAATAAATATTTCAAATTTTTTATTAAAAAACAACATTTTTTTGCATGAGTAACATATGTGTTACTATATGTTATTTCATCATCTTCATTAAAATCAATAATTTATAATTTATTTTTTTTTATAGTTTTTAAGAAAATACATTATTTTCATTTAATATTCATATTTCAATTTTTTTAAAACAATATTTTTACACGAGTAACGTATATGTTACTTCATAGTTTCATGAAAATCAATAATTGTTACACCGATAAATTACTATTACCAATCGCCTTCCACTACTACTATCACCACCATTTACACTGGTAACATATGTGTTACTATATATTATTTTCTCGTCTTCATTAAAATCAATAACTTATAATTTATCTTCTTTTTATAGTTTTTAAGAAAATACATAATTTTCATTAAAAATTCATATTTCAATTTTTTTTAAACCAACATTTTTACACGAGTAACGTATATGTTATTTTATCATTTTCATTAAAATCAATAATTTTTACACCGGTAACATATGTGTTACTATTACCAATCGCCTTCTATCACTACTACCACTCGTCTTATACCACCACCACCACCACAATCAGATTCAAATCCGCTACTACCATCTACAACTATAATCACATCCACCAATGTGGTAACACATGTGTTACCATATTTTAAATTAGGATAACATAAGTGTTATCACTACCAACACACACGACTAACGTATACGTTATTTCATCATTTTTATTAAAATCAATAATTTTTACACGGGTAACATATGTGTTACTATATGTTATTTCCTCGTCTTTATTAAAATCAATAATTTTTAATTTATCTTCTTTTTATAATTTTTAAGAAAATATATTATTTTCATTTAAGATTTTTTTTTCAATTTTTTTTTTAAAACAACATTTTTACACGAGTAACTTATATGTTACTTCATCATTTTTCATTAAAATCAATAATTTTTACACTGGTAACATATATGTTACTACTACCAATCGCCTTCTACCACTACTACCACTCGTCTTATACTACCACCACCACCAGATTCAAATCCACTACTATCGTCCACAACTATAACCACAATTATGGTAACATATTTGTTACCATATTTTAAATTAAGATAACACAGGTGTTACCATCACCAATACACACCAATAACGAATTTGTTACTTCATCATTTTTTTTTAAATCAATAATTTTTACACTAGTAACATATATGTTACTATATTTTATTTCATCGTCTACATTAAAATCAATAATTTATAATTTATCTCCTTTTTATAATTTATAAGAAAATAAATTATATTCATTTAAAACTCATTTTTAATTTTTTATTTTTTGAAAACAACATTTTTATACGAGTAACGTATATGTTACTTCATCATTTTCATTAAAATCAATAATTTTTTACATTGGTAACATATATGTTACTACTACCAACCGTCTTCTACCACTACTACCACTCGTCTTATATCAGCATCAGCACCACCATAATCGGGTTCAAATCCGCTACCATTATCCACAACTATAATCACATCCACCACAAATATGGTATCACATGTGTTACCATATTTTAAATTATGATAACACCAGTGTTACCACCACCAATATACACGAGTAAAGTATATGTTACTTCATCATTTTTTTTAAAATCAATAATTTTTACAATGGTAATATATGTGTTACTATATGTTATTTACTTGTATTCATTAAAATCAATAATTTATAATTTATCTTCTTTTTATGATTTTTAAGAAAATACATTATTTTCATTTAAAATTCATTTTTAATTTTTTTTTTTTGAAAACAACATTTTTACACAAGTAACGTATATGTTACTTCATCATTTTCATTAAAATCAATAACTTTTACATTAGTAACATATATGTTACTACTACCAATTGCCTTATATCACTACTACAACTCTTTTTATACAATCACCACTACCACCACAATCGGGTTCAAATCCGCTACCACCATCCCCAACTATAATCACATCCACCACAAATATGGTAACACAAATGTTACAACCACCAATACACACGAGTAACGTATATGTTACTTCATCATTTTTTTTAAAATCAATAATTTTTACACTAGTAACATATGTGTTACTATATGTTATTTACTCGTCTTTATTAAAATCAATAATTTATAATTTATCTTCTTTTTATAGTTTTTAAGAAAATACATTATTTTCATTTAAAATTCAATTTTCAATTTTTTTTTGAAAACAACGTTTTTACATAAGTAACGTATATATTACTTTATAATTTTCATTAAAATCAATATTTTTACACTGGTAACATATATGTTACTATTAGCAATCGTCTTATACCACCACTACTACCACCACAACCACAATCAAATTCAAATTCAAATTCAAATGTAGTAACACACGTGTTATTATAATTAAAATCAGAATAGCACTTGTGTTATAACAACCATAATTTTTCCACACTACTGCATAGTTCTAGCACTACCATTTACCATACTCTACCACCATAACTAATTTAAATTATGGTAACGCATATGTTATTTTAATTAAATTAGATTAACACGTGTTACCACCACCACCACCACCACATATTGTCTCTATCATCAATCCAATCATCACTACAACATCAACTGCCATAAACTACCACTTCTATTAAATTCATCGCCAAAAAATCACCACATTTTGGCCGCCAAACATTACCACAAGATATAGAAATGGATAAATCAAATAACGATAAAGGAGGGTGGTGGACGCGGTTGAGTGGGCGCGAGTTGTAGAGAAGTGGTGGTGGACGCGGCTAAGTGGAGCAGGGAGTTCTCAATTGAGGTGTGCTCCATCCCAAGCTTCAAAAGAGGTGCACCATATCAGGTTTGAACCCAGATGAATTGGCTGAGGTGGGCGTGTCAACCAAAATGACCGGGTCCAACCCGGTTGCTTGGAAGGTGTCGCGGATCAACCCACGCGTGGAAACTGGTGGAAGGATAGCAGGCGCCACCCCTTGTGCGCCTATGGAACCAGCAAAATGATCGCCCAAGAGAGGCGCACCGACCAGTGGGTCGCCGGCTGACGCACGGCAAGTGGATGTCAGAGCGACGGATCAACCCACGCGTGGAAACCGGTGGAAGGACAGCAGACGCCACCCCTTGTGCCCCTATGGAACCAGCAAAATGCTTGCCCAAGGAAGGCGCACCGACCAGGTCGCCGGTGGACGCACGGCAAATGGATGCCAGTGCGGCGGCGCTAGGGGCTTCACTTAGGGCTATCGCGGGCTGGAGGCTGTTTTGGGCCGTGGGGACTGATTTGAATGGTGTGAGGACGGTGGTTGGTTGTGGGTTGGTCGGCGGGAAGAGGCTGGCTACATTGGACTCCAGGTCCGGCGGCTTAGATGGCGGATCGATGACATTGGAGTGAGTGGGATTCATGAAGTCGTGTGTTTATGTATTTTGGCTAATGAAAGGAATTATTTGTATAATATAAAAGAGGTATTTTTCATTAAAATTTTTTAAGTTTAGGGTATATATTAATAAGATTTAAAATAGAGTATATTTTGAATTTTTTTCAAAAAGTGGGTATATGAGCTAATTAGCTCTAGAACAAATCAACAAGGCTACCCATGGACAATTGAGCCTCAAGGAGAGTGATGTATGATATATTTAGATAATTTTGTTTTGTTGTAGTAAATTATCACAAAAGTTGAATAAAAATGAATAGTTTATAAGCTAGAATTCTATATTTTTATATCGTACAATGGACTTGTGGTCTTAACAAAGAGAACAAGAGTTGTATTGATCCATAATAGTTTCAATTGCTTTTTTTGGGTTATCAATGAGGCAGTTTTTCTCTATTTGTAGTTCTAACCTCTTGTAATGGATGGTAGAAATAAATTTAATTGTACAGTCTAAAATGCGACACTTGGGAATTTTCCACAAATTTCTACACACTTTATTTATGAATTTTTTTTTTTTCCAAGCTAGACTAATTAATCTCGAAATTTCTAGAAATGTGTAACACTCTTTTTCCGATTCAAAATTTTATTTTATTTTTCTTTTACTACTATCTTTGATGTGCAAAAAGATAATACTTCAGTGCTTCTAGAATTGTGGCTGATTCTAAAAATCTCGAACATATCTTGGAAATGCTTCTTAATATTCTTTAATCTTTTCTAAAAATATACATTTTGTTACAATCAAACATTTTCATCCAATTACACCGACTTCCACAAAAAATGAAAGATTGGAAATTTTGATGCCACAAAAAATTGAATGGAAACCCAAGTGTGCTAAGTCACTAAGTGGTATGGTTTGAGGGCGTGGGTGCAAATTTCTTTAATATTTTTAAATAAACTATACATATTCATGTAAGATTTAGATCCCTGCATATATTGTATTGTTGTCAATATCTGAACACTAATACAAATATTGATAAGTGTAAAATTTACACGTATTTGTATACATTACACGTATTTGTATACATGATCTTACTATTGGTAGCCACTTTAAGTATGTTTCTATAGATTTCACTTATTTTCATGTTTAAGGAACAACCCCAAACTTAAAAATCATATTGGCTACGAAAAAATGTAAAGTAGGAGATCAAACATTAGAAGAAGTGAACAATCTGAAACATCAAGACGAGAGGATGAGATTTATGTTGAGCGTATAATACATCATATTGAAGTGTTATCAAATTAGAGTTCAACACACTTTAATATCACAATTTGGAATTTCTTATAAAAAATTATGCGCGTTTTACTCTGAACTGTCAAACTGTTTAAACAGTGCCGCGTATGCATGACCCTGAAAGTCAAATTTGACGTGCATAACCCTGAAAGTCAAATTTGGCACAAGCGCAATAGGAAGAAAATTTCACACACCTAAATCAACTTCCGAAGTTGAATTGAATTGCACGACTCCAAAGACATTTTGGGCATTTTTTACACAAAATTCAAGACCCTAAACCCTTACCTATATATACCTGATGTCTTGGACATAAGAGGAAATTGGAAAATATAACAAAACACATACAAGCACAACAAATTCTCTCATATGTACACCATCTATTCTTGTGGCAGTTTGATTAAAATATCTTTTTATTTTTAACTCACTTGATATTTCTTAAGCTTATAAAGATTGAAACTGTCATTATGTTGTGATCATTAAATAGAAACTAAGATGTGATAACTACTTCAAAAGTGAAACCCTTTTTAAAGTGGAATTTTGAGTCATCTTTGATACTGATAATATCCACTTTTTTTTGATACTCTACACAGCTTATTTTCAGTAAATAATACAAAATTGAGTACAGATGTCCTCTATTGACCATGCTCTAACAATTCCAATAATAAAGTGGTATCATGTAGGCCCCTTTCATAGGTAATATTTGTATATATCTACAAATATAATGTGAAGTGGGAATTATTTTTAGTATATATTATCTCTGTTATATTTATATTCTTATTTTTAGTTTTTTAATATGTATTTAATTTATTTATTTAAAGTAAACATTTAAACATTTAAATAATATTATATATCACTTGAGTACTCCGAGGACCATAGTGTACCTACTGAGATGTGTATTTATGAAGATGCACATTCACCTATTTCAAACGATGAAGCTCCGCAGCGAAAGGTTTCTAGAGTGCATGGTGACTGGATAGTGATAACGACGTATAAAGACAGAGTAGGAGTAGGAGAGTAGTAGTAGTAATAGTTCTTTTCAAATTTGGATAGGGTTTCTATTTCCATGTTGTTCGAGTGCTAGCTGATTTTTTATCATTTGGTATTCCTCTTGAAGGATCCTTACGAAACATAAACTCTTTATCAAAGTGGACGTCTACGATGTAGGTAGTATGATTTGATTTTTCAATGTAAATATGAAATGCCAATGTATTTTCTATTCTACAATTTAACACACATTTAGCTAACATCTATTGGAAAATAAATTAAATATAATTATGCATTCATCTATTTGAGAATTTTAATAGTCATATATGTGTTTTACATAAATTATATAAGAAGATGAATGTAGTAATTTATGTATACATAATTAATGATAATTGTATTAGTATAAATAAATTGAATATTAAATGACAAAATGAAAATAATATAGAATATTAAAGAACAAAATAATATTAATGGAAAGACGGATTAGTAATTATGAAATATTTCCGAGGGCATTATTGATCAAAAAATGTTTATCCCCAATTCTTCTATTAGAAGTTATGTAATGTTTAGATATTTTATAATAAAGTTACACATTGTATATGAAATCATAAACAATTTATATATATATACACCATGGAACTATTAATTAGTATTGACTTAAAAATTAAAAATAATATTTATACAAGACTTTAAAAAAAATTTGAATAACGTGCAACACTAAGTAGTTTATATTTAAGTAGAAGATTTAAGATATTAATTTGATTTGCATATATTTTTATTCTTTTTTTTTCATTTTTGTAATATGAAAAGGACTATTTAGGACATTACATGTGTCAATTTAAACTATACTTTCGAATTGATATAACAACGTTGAGACAAAAATTAGTTCTTTGATTAAGGATGCGTGTTAGAATTTTCGCGAAGCTTAAAAAAAAAAAAAAAAAAAAAAAAAAGAGGTGGTGTCTTTGAAATTGTCAAAAATCACAAAGGATGTCTGTTTAATTTGTTCTTTATCTTATATTTTCAACTAAATTCACAACATACACGATACATTAATTAATAAACACGAGTTGTTGTTGCGAACTAAAATGTGATACATAAATGTCAGTCGATTTGAACTAAGCTCTAAAAACTCATTCGATTAATTAAGGTCCCTACTACAGATGTGATAAACAACAATTCTCCAAAACAAATATTTAATAATATTTTTTTACAAAAGATGGAAGGTCCGACCTTCCAAAAGCAACCACAATTTAGTTCCAAAACAAGATAAACATTTGTGTTAATAGAGGACACGTGTGTGGTTGATTAAAGAGTTGATCATCTGCAAGAGATTCTAATCTTTGATGGTCCAATACTCCCATCACTACCAAACCCATTTTCTAGATTTTATTCCCCTAAACCAGAAGGTATAATCTCTCGGTATTGATTTGGTGTCCCTCTTCTGAAAATAACACTTCGTCTACTTTCGTGTTTTCGAAGTACTAAAATTGTTGACTTCTATAATCAAAATGATAAAGTAACTTAAAAATATTTGTTAATATATTGATTCGTCTGGAATGTCAAATATATTCATTATTCTAAAAAAATTATGAAATAACACTACAAGTTTGTGACAAGAGACATAATAGCACTATTGTTTGTGATGATAACACTATTTGTTTCAATATTCTAGCCACTTAGCCTTATTATAGACATTAACATGCATGGTTTTCCAAACAACTTATCATCATCAAACTACCAGTATTAGAATTCCTCAAATAGGTAACTACAAGCCTAACTTTTCAAAATTACAAGTATCACCAAACTTCCGTATCGGATCTAATGGTCAGTAGTAAAATTTTTCTTTTCTGTTGCAGAAAATCCTTGTTTGAGGCAACTGCATACTAAAAAAGAAGAATAAAATTCAGCTGATTGGACACGGGGGAGGCCAAACCAAAATTCTATACTTTATTCTCATAAACCGAGAGGTATAATCTCTGTATTGATACGATGCCTCCAATAACACTTTCTTAGTGCATATCTCATCCCCAGAGTGTGACGAGAAGAATCTTGCATCATATATATCCAAACAGAGTCTTATTTTCAGTTTTAAGAGGTCTCTTCTACTTATAAGTGTACTTAATTATAAGTCCCTGAACCCAATAAATAAGGAAAAAGAAAAAAAGTGACGAAATATTATACGTGTCATGAATTATATAAAATTGCGTATAGACTCTATGAAGAATAATTGATAAGATGGATCGAGAAAGATAGCTTGTTTTCTTATCTAATGGAGATTGAATTTAAATATACATAATAAGGATAATAATTCTCTCATTTGGTAATACACTTCTCTTGCAATCATACAGTTTATAGTGTGTTCGCTTTTCGCAAATGTAGAGTATCGTTCTCACCATAGATATTAAATTTGGATCGGATCGGACCGGCCCGGCTGGTTTGACCGAAAAACTGACAATCTGGTGTTCTAATCAGTCTGGTTCTCTTAATTGGACCGCCCAGCAATTGAATCGTTTACGATCCGGAAAAACCACATTTTTTTTTTAAATAACCCGGTGACCCGGCCGGATCATTATATAATTGAAAATTTTCAATTTTTTTACTACTATATTCTACCCAAAAGATTCACCAAATACTTCTCTACTCTATTAATGACTTGTAATGCAATAAAGTACAATAATTTATGTGTTTTTTAACAAGAATTAGTTGATAATACTAGTAGTCTTGTACTTATTTTGCTAAATAAATTTCTAATAGAAATGATTTAACAAAAATAGACTTTTTGGTTCGGTATGAATTGACCCACTGGATCACCGGTTGAACCAGAAACCCAATGACCTGCCTCCTTGTCTAGGTCGATGTCTTGTCCGAGTCTGATAACTATAGTTCTCACAAGATATTGTATACTTATATCGTAATTACATATTCTAATTTTAATTGAAGAAAAAGTAAAGTGCATGAATATTTTGATTGTTGGTTTCTAACCTCAAAACTATTCAAAAGCAATTAAAAATTACAACTATGCGAATTTGAGGAGAAAATGCGAATTTATTAAACTTCACTAATACCAACTCACTTTAATTTATTCAATGTAAATATTGACTATTTATTTAGTGAAAACACATCAACAACAATTAAATATCATGTAGTGATCACACAAATCATAATGATATATTTCTCACCTATGGTAATATATATTTTTGTAACTACGGGAAATCACACATATATTACATCTCAATATCAATAAGCTGCTCAAAAATCCAACTTCATGACCAATTAATGAGACATTATCCAAACCATAATGTAATCAATTATGAAATCACATGTAATGTTAAAACTAGAAAAATTAAATTAAAGCTTCATAGTACGGTTATGTCGTCATCCTAGCAATAAAAAATTTAGCTTGACATGTTCGTAGTAAACCAAAAATTTAATAATTGAAAGCAACATAACCGTATTAATTAAAAGAAAGAGAAGAAAGTAGATGAACAATTATGAAAAATCCAAGCTTGAAGTTCAAAACTCCGCCTTAGTCTTCTTCTACTTCTTTGCCTTCAACCCAAGGTGTAGAATTTGTTTTTGTAGGGTTTTTCTCCCAAAGAGTCTTCCCTCCTCAAGTCCAATATGCATAGATGTTAGATCTAAATGTCGAGTCAATAATACCATTTTTTCCCTTCAAATTTTCTTACTCAATCAACGAAATCTCTGCTTAAACAAAATTATCTACCTCAAAAATCCTTCACCTCTGAATTTTTTCGCTTTAACAAAAATCTTACTCATGCAAGAACACTTAGTAAATTCTTCTCTCCAATTAATCCAAGTCTACGCATCAACTCTCTTTTAGCTCCTCAAGTCTTTGGGTCTTGACTCTTTACATCGAACTCTTTTATTTTTGAACTTCAAAATATATTAATACTTTTTTGTTTTATCTCAAGTTCGGGATTTCATCCTAAAGTACAAAAACATACTTAAATCAATAACAATCTACTCAAAACACTCCAAATTACTATTCAAAAGTCTTCGTTGAACGGTCTAGGTAATTGTTCAAAATACACTTACCAAAAACTTTTAAATGAAAATTTAAATAAGTTTCTTATTCAAACAATTTTTCTATAACTCGACAATTCAACCTTTACTTTTAGCTTCATCTCTTTTCTATTACTCATATGACTTATTAATTCAATGTTTTTTATAGATTTTTATTTTGAATTTTATTTTAAATGCCTATTCATTAACACTTATAAATAAATGGAGGAAGAAGACAATTTTGGGTATAAAAATATTGGAAATGTTTGTTATGAGCCCATAACTTACATTTTTGTTATATATAAAAGAATTACGTAGTACTGTTATATTAGATAAATATTAAATTTTAAAATATTATTTTAGATGTCTTTGGCAGATGAATTAATATACCTCTAGAACCTTTTCTCGTTCAATTGGATTTTTGTTGCCATCATGTTTGGACTTTGGATCCATGAATAGAGGTGTTAAAATGACAGGTCTGATGGGCTAGCCCAGATAGCCTAAATGTAGGGATGGGTCGACCTTGAAAAAATCTAGCCCAGAAAAAATTAAACTTGTTTGGCCCCGGACCTATTAGCCCGTTGGGCCAATTGGCCCAGGTCTGGGCTAACTCGATTTTTTTTCTGGTCCAATCCTAACTCCCTCATTACTCTTCCACCAACAGCCCAAATATACCAATTCTTCTGCCGCAGTCTCTTTCTCCTCCTCCCCCCAAATTTCATCCGGACTTTGCAAAGCCAATCTCCAAATAAAGACGTAATAGAAAATGGTGAAGAACAGAACTGCAAGGCCCGTCTTTTTGATTACGCTTGCTTGGGACCAGATGACTTGAAAAATGATTTAGAGGGGTGCCAAAATTTGGTTCTTGATCCAGCAAATATAGAGCTCAATACACCTCCAGATTTTCGGTTGAGCCAGCTCGTAAGTTTTGTTGCCTCTCTTCTGCAATCTTCTGTTTGTACTTAGTACCTTTTCGATTATGCTATTGCCTTTCCTTAGTTTTGATATGATTTTCAAATACTTGTACATGAGTTTAGGTCAAAAGAAAGTTATATAACTTGGGGTGCGAGCATAACAGGGAGCAAAGGAAAGTTATATAGCTTGGGGTGGGAGCATAACAGGGAGCAAAGGGTAATTAACCAAACACGTGTTTGAAAAGGACTGCTAATGGGGGAAGAGTGAAGACACTTTTTTTTCAGCAGTTAAAGTTTGTATAATTCAGCTTAATATGCTTAATCATTTGTCCCTGCCTTTCTTTACATGATTTTCCAAAGGGATGAACAAATTTAATCGAAGCCGGTTTCACACTTGACCAGCTGGTTCAATGCAGTTTGAAAGAAGTCAATTTTTTTCAAATTGAGAATTAGTCGACTATCTCTAGTTTTCAAGTTCAATAGTGAGTTTGGGTTTTTTCTATTTTCACTTTTTCATTTTTAAATAAATATTAAATATATTAGTTGGTAACCCAATTACAACATGCATTGACATTTTGTTTCGTGGAAGTGACATTAATGTAAATGCCTAAATGAGAATCAAGTTGTATTTCCAAAATAGCTCTCCAATCGAAAACCATGTTTCCCTAGTGTTTGGTAACTAGCCAACTGTTGTAATGCAGGACGATGCAAAGAAGCTTGACAAAGCTGCAAAAAATCGCTATAGTTTAGCTTCATGGTGTTTTAGTGACTGAAAAAAAAAAAAAAAAAAAACTGATATGCTATCACAGTCTAGTAGATGGGTGGATGCCACCATAGGGATTCTATGTCACCGGTGGCTAGCTTTCTATTTATCTTATTATAGTCAGAAGAACTTTTGTTCGAATTGCCATTGAGGATTTTTGTAGATTAGTAGATGAAATATTTTGGTGAACTTTGATAAGTTGAACCATTGGAAAGACTCTTTAATTATCGGAACAGATATATTAAAGGATGATGAAGAAAAAGGACAATGTTTGTTATATCGTTTCCTTTTTCTCCCTTCTTTATTGCTGCAATTAAGTACGATTTCGATGAAGTAACTCCTATACTGGGAAATTTAAAGACTCAAAGTTTTCTTGTTGATCTAGTTTTCATCAGGCTACTTATATTGTGTTGATTGAAAGATCATGATTTCCCCATATTACAAGCTTTTGTTTTGAAGAGGTAAAAAGCCTCCAAACTAAAACCAAGCTTAGATTTGTCATTTTTCAACACCGAGAAAGTTATTAGATGCTGCTGAGCATGTGAGGACGGTTGATATGGTACTCCCAATCCTTTTCCTTTCTGAATTTATGTTGAAGATTTGCAAACACATATTTTGTTAAAAAATTCTCATGAGCTAACACATCTTGCATCATTTTGTAATAGGTATTATTTGAATCTTGAATCTCTTTCAACTAATATTATAAAAGCACATTCACATCTTATCACAGACATCCGTTTCAAGCCAAATTCAACTATTTTTGCAACATCTTCGTTTGATAGAAGCATGCAACTATGGGACGTTGTCAAGGTGCTAAATCTATTCCTGTTCCTTTTCCATGTATAATGGTTTTCGACATTTCTGGGTTGTTTTCTAACATAATCTAACTATTCACAGGATTTTACATCAAATATTTACTTCAAATTTGGTAGATCTTGGTTTTGGTTAAGTACATAGTAAAAATATTGATATGTTTATTTATATTTTCTTCAAATACTTGTGCAAGTGGCTTTTTAGTATATGGTGTATGTACGCATTGTCCTAAATATTTCAAAGAACATTGATTGACGTGGTCTGAAAACATTAAAATAGACCAAATTGCATATTACTATGTAGAGTGGAATGCTTACATGTTTCATTGATATGGTGTTTTAGCCAACAAAATCAAATTCTAAGCTTATTGGGCATGCTGAACTTGTGATGTCATTGGATTTTCTCCGAACAAGGGTCAATATCCTCTGTTCTAGTGATAGCAATAATGAGATTCAATTGTGGAATGTCAATGAATAGGCTTGCATTTGTATCATTTGTAATTTTAAGGTAAGTAAATGTCTTCTTGTTGTGTTACAATATAGTAATTTGTTGGATGAACTTCGTTTATGTGTTGATATATGGTTTTAAAAGTTATTTCAAAATCCAATTAAAATTTCTAAGTTTTCGTGCATGGCAAAGAATCAAAACCAGTAATGGATGAGAAGATGACGTAAATCATGTTTTATTGCCTGTAGTTTAAGTTTTTTTATCCATTGAAACACCACATGATTATCTATCTTCCCTGTTAGTTGTTGGGTGTTGCACTTCCATACTTTGTCTTGCAGCTTTAACTTATATAACTTTCATTGAAGATAACTCAGAATTCAATGTTCTTATGTTGGGAACTAATCTCGAGCTGCAGGTAGATCATGGAGATCCAATTAATAGGCCTGCACTACATTCCATCCAGAATGATCCAAATGATTCAAGTATAGCAGAACAATGTAAGGACTTGTTGGCAAGTGGCAACTAATGAAAACTTGGCTGCTTCACTCTGGGAATCTCTTGCGTAGAAAAACACAATTCTTCAGAAATGTTGAGAAATATTATGAGAGGCTGATGTAATGAATGAATTGCAGTCAATAGATTTTGTTTAGAAATTCAAATGGCTTGTAGATGAGAGGAAAACACTGTAAAAATAATTTGTACAAAAAAAAAAGATGGCTTGTAGATGAGAGGAAAACACTGTAAAAATAATTTGTACAAAAAAAAAATGGCTGGGCTGGGCTAGCCGTTGGCCCAAAATCGGGTTGGGTTGGTCCAACAATTTATTGGCCCGTCTAAAAATCGAGCTGGCCCAGCCTAGCTCAGTTTCAAGTTTGGCCCATCCATTTCAGGCGGGCTGGGTTGGGCAGCCCATTTGCCGCCTCTATCCATGACCACAACCACAGATATATATATATGTGTAGGATTGTAGTACATCTTTAGTAATAATTTCTTATCTATTCTTCGGGGCCGAGGTTGTTAGGATTATAACAACAAATAAAGAGTAAAAAATAAAGAATACATGAATTTATACAAGTTCGTTTCAATGTGAGACTATATCATATATTCAGCCGCTACAGTATTTTCACTATAATGAATGATGATTTTTGTTTACAAGAGATAAGTCCTATATATAATACACAATGAAGATTTTCTAATTATAATAAAATTCTAAAGTAACATAATGAAGGTTCCATAATTATAATGAAATTATAGGATAACCTAATTACAAAGGCAAAGTGCGTGCTCAAATCTGCATAACGCAATAAATTAGGCTCTACAACTTAATAGAGGTATGGTGCAGAATAGGATTGTGGTCCAGTCCCGCTAAAAAAAAAAAAAAATCAATTTTTGTAGTACAAATTATAATTATTTTTTTTTGCTTAAAGTAATAGTTCTTCTTCCAAAAAATCATGATTTTGTCCTTATTTATTCTAGAAGTTTCTTAATATGTAGGCTACGATATTCATGATTGTGTCTCCTCCTAATCTCTTTTTTCATGCCGTATCAATCCATGGCCATTGACTTTATCTTCTTCACATGTTCACAAGATCACTTGAGTCGTCTTGTTTTTCTCTTGACATGACTTGTATTTTGTTTGTGCAGAAGAAATGTGGAATAAGTATAGACAAACCTAGTAACACAAGAATGTCAAAAGAAAAACTTTAGCAAACTTATTATTTTTTACTGAAAAGAATGGTTATTTGTTTATTCTCTTAGTAAACGCCAAACTTAGTAATGTACGATACAAGTACTAATTGAAAAATCTTCTAATTTGCAACTTTTTGGTAGACTTTCACCACAAAAGATTAATTGAACGAATAAAAAATATATATCTTCCCTTTTGTCTTTACACAACTTTGTTTTCATTTTGGGTTTTCAATACTGACCCCCGAGACTCGCTAGAGCCGCCGCCACCTTCCATTTAGCTTAATGCTTACCTTACATCTTGTCCCGTTGAAGATAATTTAATAAAATAAATTTATTTTCACTCTCAAAGTTTTTCAAATTTTTAAATGTGATAATATTATATTAGAACAAATAGTCAAGTAAAAATTATAAATTCAATTATCAATAATACTTATTTATAAAATTATACATATATAAGATTATTTTATCAAAAAATAAATTCCACCTATACATAAAAAGAACTTCTTACACTTTTTTCATAAAACATCAGCTTTGAGGCTTTCATCAAAGCAAAGAGTAAGGCGACCGAGGAGCAATAGTCCGTTACATGCTCGAAGATCGTTTAACGCACAAAAAGTAAATAATAATAATAATAATAATATTTTTCACAAATTTCTTGTTTATTTAATGCAAAGTTCAACGACTTCTAGACCTAGTCTTCAATTTTTGGTTTTGACCTCTGAACCGTGTCCGTGTGCCGACCATCCCCCACTTTCACCCCACGCCACCCCACACCCACACCCACCCCACTTTCATATTATTCCACCATGTGTAGACCCCCCACCCTATAAAAGCATACCCAATAGTTCCTCTTAATCAAAGAACCCACATTATCCACTTGTTGGAATCCAAGAATCTCTCAGTACTCCCTCCACCGCCACCTCCACCACGACTGCCGCCGCCTCCACGTCCTTATATATACATATCAGTACATATCAACAATCCCGTAAGTGAAAGTGCCGTGGGTAAACTTGTCCAGGGACATGAGCGAGCAGCTATAAACGCACATATATTTGGACATGTCAATTAACGATCCTTGGCACGTTCTTTAAATTATATCAACTTTATCCTAGACCATCTTTTAAGAAATAAACCCTTTTGTTTTCTTGAATTTTCATTGACTCCGCCATGAAAAAAACCAGAGGCTTTAGGATGGTCAAGGTGTTCAAATGGTTCATCCACCGGAGAGCACGGCAGAGAGTCACCTACCGACTGCTGGCACCCGGCTGCGCCACCAGGGCCATTTCAAAGCTCTACCACTGGTGCCGCTCGTTGAAGCATGGAGCTAAAGGCCTTTGCTTTGGGAAACATAATTCGGGTTACATTCGGGTCGGGCAAGAACCGGTGGATCCAAAGAATCCGGTGAGTGTGCCCAAGGGGCATCTGGCTGTCTACGTGGGTGATGAAGAAGATGACACGTGTAGAGTTCTTGTGCCAGTGATGTACTTCAATCATCCATTGTTTGGTGAGTTGTTGAGAGAGGCTGAGAAAATTTATGGCTTCAATCATCCAGGTGGGATCCAAATTCCTTGTCGAAAATCCGAATTGGAGAATGTTCAGATGAAGATCGCCGCCGCGGGTAGCGGCGATGATGGTGGCAACCGCCATAGGAGATGGAGTTGGAGGCACAAGTAGTGGCCAGCTGGGTGACATTCATTTGGACCACTTTGCCTTTTCCCCTCAATGGCAAGCTCCATTAATTGTTGGTCCACTCCCTGCCCTTTTTCTTGGACTCGCATTTGATGGTAGTGAACCTTTTTCTTTTTGTGTCATTTGACCATTTGCCGATACTAATTAGTTTTGTAAATGAACAAATGTGTTGACCCCTTCCCAAATTTAATTTATTTTGGGAGAATTGCACCAATGATCCCATAACTATGCTCAGATAGTAAATTTGTCCTCAACTTTAGTGACGGAAATTGTTTAAATATTTTCTAAACCGTTATGAAACTAAGGGCTTGTTTGGTAGAGTTTTTTTTGGGAAAAAAATGGGTTTTTTTTATTACTTTTTGATTTTTTGACTTTTTTTGTAGTGTAAAAAAGGTTGAAAAGTCAAAAATTGTAGGCAAAAAAATGAATTTTTTGGAGAAAAAACTCTACCGAACATGCTCTAAGTTTTGTTATCCAACTTAAAGAGTGGAGGTGGTGCAATCTTCTATTTATGTTTATCTCAGAGTAATGATTTCTTACTTATAGTGGGTAGGAAATCATTTGTCTACTAATGATGTGGACTTATGTGAGAGTGCCACATCTCTCCACATAACACACAACTGTGTGTGGATACAAATGGGTAAATGATCTTCTGTCCACAATGAGTAGGAGATTATTACTCGTTTATATCGACTATCCAAAGCAATCAAACTATAAATGATGCTGTTAATATTATAGGGTGATCAGTTATTATATTCATCTCTAGTTTGATATCTCTAAATTAATATCTGAATAATTAATAACATTTTACATTTAATAAAATTTCATGAAACTATCGTGTTCTATAGGTATAATTTAATATTTTGCCATCTAATAATTAATACAATATTTTTTTTTTAACAAAATCATGTTCTCTATAGAACCGTCTATTTAGAGTAGCATATTTCTTTTCGATTGTTCTGATTTTTAACTATATACTTCGAAGTACCTTGTGAGTTACTATATAAGTGGGATTTGAAAGGTCAAGAAAAATATATAAACTATAGTTTAGTTGGCCATTATAGTTACCGGGGTGTTTCATTTATGTAGTTAGATGGAATGCCTATTGAGACAAAAATAAGAGAACTTCGATGTGTATTTTAGCCTTGCTAAGTAATTAAGGTCAAGTTTTCCTGTACACTTATCATGCGCCTTTGTCTATATTTCATTGGAGTGCATTCTTATGGGCTGATTGAGTGTTATCTCTCAGGGTCATACCTGGTGAAAAACTTGGCTAAGTATAGTAATGAATTAACCTTTTGTTATACCATGGTGAGGAAGGGAAGAGTGTTAATCTCATTTGCACGTAGGGGTGGCAAAAAGGTCGAACAGTTCGTTGACTCGCCGGTTCGACCCATAATGCTTATCTAGGACCAAGATAAAAAAAAAAAAAAAAAAAAAAAGACCGAGCCAAACAACGAGCTGACTCGTGGGTCGGCCCAACGAGTCGGCTCATCTTAGCTTGTGGGCATTGCCCATGAGTCGACTCGTGTGAGGGCTTGTGTCCAACAATCACATTTTTGTGACCGTTGCACGTTATTTTTAAATTTTTTTTTTCAAATTCATATTTTTTCCTTATAAATACTCATTTTTAAACTTATTTTTTTCACACTTCAATCTCTTAGTCAAGTAATAATCTCCTATCCACGGTGGGTAGGAGATCATTTGTCCACTGATGATGTGGGCTGATGTAAAAGTGCCACGTCAGTCCACACAACACACAACTGTGTGTAAACACAAATGTGTCCACGATCTCCTGCCCACCGTGGGTAGGAGATCACTACTCTCTCTCAGTCTATTATATACTCAGTTTAACAACAATTCTCAAATTTCATTATCTCTCAATATTAGTTTATAATTATTTATCTCAAATCTTATTATATAAATATTAGTCTATACTTTTAAATTTTAATTTTTCTACTTCTTCTACTATTTTTCTATATTTCTACTATATCTTTTACTCTTTTCTTTATTATTTTGTTCCAAATGGACTACAATCGAAATAATGATGATTTTAGTGGTCTTAATGAAATTCTAATTCCTCACGTTATTGTTAATGAGTTTGAAGGTAGCATTGATCCAATTGATTTAGATGACATTCAAGATTCAAGAAGATGTCGGCACACATACAACAATCGGTTCTAGCACTAAACGAAAAGCTATCAAACAAAATAACAGGTGCTGACAACATTTTGAGTTGGTGCCCATTGGCAAACTTAGACAGAGTCCCTGAACACAAAACACAGTATAAACACTGTAAAAAGAACTTAACCTAACAAAATGGAATAAGCAAGAGCATGACCCATCTAAACATACACTTCAAAAAATATCAGTTCGAACACAGAGGTTTGGAATCAAATCAAACACAACTCCAATTTAGATCTCCTGGAGCCGCGTCTAGTAGTACTCCCAATCTAAACAATTGGGTATATTCATAAAAGAGCATGCAACGCAAAGGACTGCCGTAATTGGTGTCAAATGCCGAGTTTCCACTGAGCTTAGTAGAAGTTCTTCATTTCACGAATTTCATCCAAAAATATCTTCAACCAATGTACGTTTCTATTGCTATAAATACTCTTTGTAAAAATACTATTATTTTATTTAATAAAAGAAAGAAACTATTACAACTTATCTTAATTACTATAACAGTGTTTTATCTTTCACTTCAGAAATCAGGCTTGTGGACACGTAATAACTAAAAATGATATATGGCTGTAACTGCACACTACATTGATAATAATTGGTTAATGCTTAAAAAAATAATAGCGCATAGACAAATTGACTATCCTCATAATGGAGTTAATATTTTTCATGTTTTATTGAGTGTTTTACGTAAATTTAATTGTGAAACGAAGATTCGTAGTTTTACTATGCAAGCCCCAACAATATAGTAATTGACAAAATTAATGCAATATTTTAATCCAGAATTTGACGGTATTTTATTTCAAATTCGTTGTGTATGCTATGTTTTTAATTTAATTGTGAAAGATTGATTAAAATTCATAGCAGTACAATTAGAAAAAATTAGATACGCTATTAATTATATTAGAAAAATTGGCACAAATGGTCCCTAACATTTTTCCTTAGCGCGAAAATAGTCACTAATCTTTGTTTTTTAGTACAACAGTCCCTAACCTGTGTTTTGGTGCGCAATTGACCATTATTTGATGAAAAAGACAAAATTGTCCTTAGTTTTAATTTTTAAAAAAATTACAATTGGATTTTAACATTTGCAAAATGTACAAATATGTTCGATACATTTATTAAATATTATTTAATTTAACATATTAAATATATCACTATAGTCATATCAATTAACATTTTCGTAAGAGAAAAATATATAATTATTGCGCTTTAGGTATATGTAATTGCTATGTGATATAAAAAGGTTGAATAAAAATTAAGTTAAACAAATAACAAAATGACGTATAAAATTTTATGACATTAGAACCAATTTTATTATTTTTGTAACATAAAACAACTAATAAAAATTAATTTGCACATTATGTGTTCATTATTTTTCAACAATAATAAAATGATAAATTCAAACACGAATAATACAATTTGAGCTCTAATATTTGTAGTTAATAAACAAATAGCTCAATTAAATAAAAATACTTGGGTATCAAGTTGTAACAAAGTTATTTTTTCTTTTTATGTTGTAACGATAAAAATAAAGTTTAAATTTTAAATAATATGATTACCTAATAATAATAGAATAATTTTAATTAACAAGTTTATTAATAATTATGAGCTTAAATTTTAGTTACTTTATAATAGTTCGTAAAATATACAAAATAATTTAGTATATTATCAATTTATTACATTCTGTTAAATTTTCATATAAAATAAAAGTATCGGACTCATTTGTACTTTTTGCAAATGTTAAGAATCGAATTAAAAATTTCTTTAATTAAAAACAAGGGCATATTTTTTTTTCATCAAATAAGGACTAATTGCGCACAAAAATTATTGCGCTTTAGGTATATGTAATTGCTATGTGATGTGAAAAAGTTGAATAAAAATTAAGTTAAATAAATAACAAAATGACGTATATAATTTTATGATATTGAACCAATCCTATTATTATTTTTTTAAAACATAAAACAGCTAATAAAAATTAATTTGCACATTATGTGTTCTTTATTTTTGAACGATAATAAAATGATAAATTAAAACATGAATAACACAATTTGAGCTCTAATATTTGTTTGTAGTTAATAAACGAATAGCTCAATTAAATAAAAATACTTGAGTATCAAGTTTGTAATAAAGTTATTTTTCTTTTTATGTTGTAACGATAAAAATAAAGTTTAAATTTTAAATAATATGATTACCTAATAATAATAGAATAATTTTAATTAACAAACTTGTTAATAATTATGAGCTTAAATTTTAGTTACTTTATAATAGTTCATAAAATATACAAAATAATTTAATATATTATCAATTTGTTACATTCTTTTAATTTTTCATATAAAATAAAAGTATCGGACTCATTTGTACTTTTTGCAAATTTTAGGAATCAAATTAAAATTTCTCTAACTAAAAACAAGGGCATATTTGTCTTTTTATCAAATAATGACTAATTTCGCACCAAAACACAGGTTAGAGACTTATGCGCAAAAAATAAATATTATGGACCATTTGCACACTAAATGTTATGGACCATTTGTGCTAATTTTCTATTATATTAAAGTCTCAACAGCAAGAAAACAAGTTTTTGCTACTATGTGTTGAAAATGGGCTGCAAGAAAAATGTTTTTGCATTGATGTTGGCCATATGTAGAATTCAACATATCTCATGCTTGAATCTTGTTAATTGTACGAAAAATACATTACTGCATATTATAATGGCCAACACTTACACAACCTATATTTTGATTTGCAAACATATGACTCAGCAATATGTGCTCATGTTAGAAAATTTTTGAATATTTTTTTCGACGCAAAAAATGTATGTTCATGTGTATATTATCCAACTACTATACTAGTTTTAAATCATTTCTATTATATTACTAACAATTTTAATATGTATAAGAATTTTGCTCTTTTTTTTTTACTAGTGAAATTCACGTGCAAGGCACGTGTTGTATTTTAATTAAGTATTTAATAGTGCAGTCATTGTTAGTGAATTTCTTAATTATTTTTTACTTATGAAGAACTAAGTAAAATATATATTAAACTTATTGAGAAAAATACGTATTATTTAAAGGGTGGACGATATAGCTTCAATTGCTCTTTAACATGAACGTTCTTCAATTTTAGATTATGTAATGAATGCTGTGTAGTTCACTAATAGAATTGATTAATACAAATCCTATAACTGAATACTTCAATTATGATCTCATAAAATTATTCTGCTGCTTTAAAGTTTAAACTTATTTTATATTTCTCCTCATTATTACCCGACTTTGTAAATTATTTCAATTTAATTTTATTCATTATAATGTATCAAACATTAATAAAGTTTAAATCACACGAGTGTCGTGAGATATACATAAGATTTCTTGTGAACTTATAGTAATAAGTAGTAAAAATGCTTATTATAGATTTGCACAAGTTGTTAATTAATGATTTTATTTTCTTGGTATATTGGACAGGGTTTACACATGAATATATTTTCTTTCTCTACTAATGTAATTTTCTATCTTGAGAGTAGTATTTTTTTCTCTCTTTTTTCTTGCATGGTGCAAGATTTTGTGTTTGTGGGTAAATTTTCTTAGACTTAATTATAATTTGATTCAATAATTGTCAGAAAAAATGACTTAAAATTATGTATTTCTTGTAATCTTGATTACTGTATTGTTAACTTAATATAAGTACTTAATTGAAGAAAAGTTGTTTTCGATTGCAAATGATTTTGAAGTTCAAAGTGAGTTGTTTGGTATATGTTACTATGTCTCAGCCTAAGGGGCCAAATCTAGAGCCTAATATATATGTGTGTGTGTAGAGCTGAATCTTGTTTCAATGATTTAAGTTATTAGGCTTTGAATAGCTTCTATTTGAAGAAAAACAAAAACAATATTTAAATGGGTATCCAAAATATATGTGTTTATTATCCAAAATAATAAACATATCTGCAAAATTTTTAAGCAATTTTTTAAAATACACTACTAAAGTCGGAAGGAAAACGAACAAGACAACCAAAGAAAGATGAGAAAAATGGCGAAACGTTGGAAAAAAAATTTGGGGTTGAAAAAGATATACAATTGAAAAAAAATGAAAATGAAAGAAATGTTAGAAAATAGGGAAAGTTTTTTTTAAAAAAAGTAGTTGAGCACGCATTCTTATGAATAGTGCCCACAATCAATTCACTCTTTTAATATATATGGAAATACACGACTAAAGTCGGAAGAAAAACGAACAAGACAAACGAGAAAAATGGCGAAACGTTGAAAAAAAAATTGGGGTTGACGAAGATTTACAATTGAAAAAAAAATGAAAAGTAAAGAAATGATAGAAAATAAGAAAAAGTTTTTAAAAAAAAGTAGTTGGGCACACATTCTTACGTATAGTGCCCACAATCAATTCACACTTTTAATATATAGGGATTATTTTTGCGATTGATGCTAAATTTAGAAAATATTGGGAAGAGTTGCATATGTTATTTCCATTAATATCTATTATTGATCTTAGACTTAACTTAGAGGTACTGAAAGTAACAATAACGACAATTTCACAAAAATTAAAATACGGGAATTCACTAACGTATGGTAATTAGAACAAACTTTATATCAAACGTATGAGGTCTATGCTATAAAGGCCGGTAGGAACACCATACGACTCCTGTTCAAATATATACTTCGTCATCAACTGATGACATTGACTTATAGAGTTACGTTAGTTCATATAAAGGTGATCAATACGATAGTGGTTCTTCTTCTGCTTATTCCCTTTCCCGTTCTAGCGATACACCTTTAGAGTTAACTAAGTATTTCGCGCACGATATGCTTAGTATTTTAGATGATGAAGAGAACTTTTTTTTATATACTACAATGGTGGAGACAGAATCAATGTCAATACCTAATTCTTTATAATATGGTACGTGGTCTATTAACATCACCGATATCAATTGTAGCATCGGAGTCTATTTTTAATATAGGTGGTAGGATTCTGTCTGATTTCAGGTCAAACTTAAAGTTGACATATTAGAAAGCTTACTATATTTGAAGGATTGGGATGACGCCGAACTTCGAATCCAAGATAAAGTGGACAGAATGATGTTTGAAGAACTTGAAAATTTGAATATGGATTACTTGAATTTGTAGTAAGTATTATTTGCATACATATTTGATATTTTATTTGTCTTAGTTTAACAAAAAATTGTACACATAACAACTTGTTCGTGTACAATTTTAATTCCACCTACGTTCAAAGTCTCAAGCCTAGAAAAAGGATGATGGTTTTCAACTTTGAATTTTTAACAGAAAAAATTTCTTACACTTTCTTTCTTTTTATTTTAAGATTATCTGAAACAATAAAAATAAAAAATAAAAAACTGAGTCGAGCTCGTGGGAAGATGAAGTTACTTTATACTTTATAAAAGTTGTGGGACTTCATTTACAATTTTAGCTTTTTTTTATTATTTAAAAGTCCATCAAAATATGTCAATGGAGATGTGATTTGCAACAAATTGCAAAGAATGGAGATACGTGATGCTATAAAAATTGGTTAAAGAAAGATCAGAAATAAACTGCAAATGTTGGGAGATGAAAAGTGTAAATTTCCCTATAAAAAAATATATTTTAAGGAATTGGAATAAGAAGAAAGAAAGGAAAATATAGATTAAATTTATCGTAATAAAAATTTTTCCACAGTATAAAGCAAATGGATAAAATGAAATATATATATATTTTTTCTTTTTGTTAACAAGGGAGAACTTGTTAAGAAAAATAAACTTCGAGAGGTTTTTGTAATTTTTAAGATTCATTTTGTTATGCAAATCTCATCTATAATCTATAAAATACAATCTATTAAAAGTTCCCTCATTTGACAATCGTTTTTGTGGACAAATTTATCTAAACAATTTTTAAACTATTCCATTAATACTCTTTTTTATATATTCATACAATCATTCATTGAAACAATTTACTGAAATTTTCAACTCCATAGAAATCCGATTTGATCTGTCATGGCAGGTCAAATAATTTTCCTTCCAGATGTGGAGGTTCTACTGAATCACACGAATGGGGTTCTACCAAAGTACCAAACCTATATGCAGAGGAGTTTCTTTGTCGGGGAGGTCCTATCACGTTAGGTCTTACCCTGTCGGCTCCTACCTAACCTACTTCAAATCGGAGGTCATGCCACAGTCGCCTACTGCTAAGTTCACATCATTAATGACACGTCTTCCCACGTGTCAGACGTCAGACCTGTCGCCCATCAGTCGTAATTAACGCAGATATCACTTCATATTAAATGCCCAAAAAGAAAATGTCTTGTAAGTATTTAATGCTCAGCTTAGCATTTAATGCATGTAATCATCACACATCTTCCTATAAATAGGATATATAAATATCCCACAAAGAGGACATTCAATTACTGATAATAAACAGCATACTCGAAAAGAACTTACGAACACGTCTTCTGTTACAATTCTCATATCTAGTTCAGTTCGATCACGTCTGATCTAAATACTTTAATATTAAGTCGGCTTGGAAACTACCACGCCATTTTCCAACGTCAACACAAAGTATTCAATTATAATCAGGATCGAATTTAGGGTTCAGTCCCGCTTCAAAAAAATTATTTTTTATTTAAAAAAAAGTAGTGTAGTTTTTTTTAGTAACAGTGCGGTCTCCAAAAAATTTCTGGATCCGCCCCTAATTATAATTGTTGACTTTCCATTAAATATACATTTATAACAATTTATAGCTCTCTGATATTTCTTCAATACAGTTTTAATGCATGTATTTTATGAGGGAATTGTTCTTCCTACTAATGCTTCAGTACATATTGACCTTAGATTAGTTGAAATTAAATGTCGTAATTATTTGTTAAATACATTGATAGGTAGAACTGTTTCCTTATAAGGATGCCAACTACTTCATCTATTCCAAAAAGATAGAATTGTTTCTATTTTCACACAAATTAAGAAAATGTAGTTATTATATTTGGAACAATAAATTTTATTTACATTTTTTCTAACTAGTATGTAAAACGTGCGTTGCAGGTGATTTAATAATGGTGTTGTGAGATATATGTTTATTCAAATATTTAAATACTTATAACTTAATTTAATACTACATTAAAATACAAAAATTTGACATTAGAAAATACGGTAAAATATAATGTTTGTTGTTGTATTCAAACAAAGTACTTTCTACAATTGTGTGACCAATATTGAACATCTATTTTTTAAGGTCTGTAATATAGCCAAATAATGTCAATTAAAGAACACAAACAAAAAGAATAAAAAATAGTTTACATAAATTCTTAAATATATCGAGCACTCAAACTCATTGAATTTTCTTGCTTTATGAGATGGCAAATGACTTATAACAAATATTTGTAATTTAATATAGCTCTCCAACTATGAAGATGTTTTAACCCAATATATCACATGCAATCTGGGCTCGTAGCACCTCAAGTTAGGTAGATTTATCAATCAATATATAAAAGAAAATAAAATAACATTTACATTAGAAATTGGCAAAATTAAACATTCTCATTTGCACAATTCAATTCCCAAATGTCTTCACGTGAACTTATCCAAATTGTAATAGAGAAATAAAGTAATATTACCAAAACTAAATATTCTAGCAATTTAAGCGTCTTATTTACGTTGGAGCATAAATAGTTAAGAAAAATTAGTTTAAGCAAAATAGATAACAATTCAATTCAAAAGCATAAAAAAGAATAATAGAAATAAGATACGTATCAATAGTGGATTGAAATTATTATTGAACTTAGCCCACAAAATTTTTTTGTCTAGAAAATCTAAAGTCGCAAGTCAATTAAATATATAAACAATATACAAATACGCATGCGCATGCACAATAATTAAAAAATACACCGCTACCTTTATAGTCCAACGTAAATTATTATTTTTTTTGAAAAAGAAGAGCATTGAGAGATAATTATTCACATTAACTAACAAAAATCACAATCACAAATACAAATTTTCAAATGAAGTCTTTATTAACATCATAAACTACATAATTACCTTCAAATGAAATAACCTTAAACTTCAAATTAGACCTTAAATAAGCTGAATAAATTGTTGGTAGAATGTCAATTACTATTAATCTTGTAACTGACCAAATCTGTTTTCACAATTGAAAGAAAATATTTTCAAAATTCAGTAATTAAATATAATAAATGAAGATTTAGTCTCTTCAACTTTTAAGGATTATATATAGTTATAAATGCTAAATTAGGAGTTCAATTATAATATTAACTCAAGTACAATTTAAGAAATATAAAATATTAATGAGGACATATTTGTCCAAAAATGTTTCTCACTTTAAACCTCTTTTAGATTAGTAATATATAAATATATCATACAATTAATATAATAGTAGTTCATACTTTATTGATAACAATGTACATTTAATATGGACATATTAGAGAACTTAAAAATTAGTTATACTCTCAACCAAGAAAACGGTCTATAATTTGAGATTGATGATAAATATTTTTCTCCTCATTCGAGCACGGCTACGACAGTGGTGGAGATCTGCAAAAGATGGCGGAGCTTTTTTTCTCCCGTGTCCACTCCGATGTGATAATTAGTACATGATTAAAATATTTGTGCTTAATAGCAATATGGAGTGTATAAGAGTTGTGTGTTCTGTCTTTACCTGAGGGATTGTCATCTATTTATAGGGATGACCTGCAATTATTGATGACGGGTGTCCTTTCATCTCCCTCATTATTATGAGTTAATAATGGATGTTTCATCTTCTCAATTGCTGGTGTTTCATCTTGCCTGTCTAACTTACCTAATGGCAGTTGGGTAATTGTTGTCTATCTGTCAGAGACGAGCTTATGATATCAACGAGACGGGTGTGCCAGGATGTGCCACTATTGCCAGACAACATATAGTAGCTATCATTATTTCTATCATCATAAGTCCCTCTACTTTTCATAAACTGTCGTCAATGAGAAGTAGAAATAATCTACCACACATGCTTTTCTCTAAATTGTTCAAACAGATGCTCATCGTCTTGATTTTTAAACAGAGGCTTGTCACCTTGTTTTTCAGACAGAGGCTCATCACCTTGTTTTTCTGATAGAGGCTCATTGCCTTGATTTTCGGACAAAGGCTCATCACCTTCATTTTCTGAAAGAGGCTCATTGCCTTGATTTTTAAATAGAGGCTCATCGCCTTGTTTTTTAGACAGAAGCTCATCGTCTTGATTTTCGGACAGAGGCTCATCGCCTTGATTTTCAGACAGAGGTCCATTGCCTTGATTTTTAAACATATGCTCATCGTCTTGTTTTTTAAATAGAGGCTATCACCTTAATTTTTAAACATAGGCTCATCGCCTTAATTTTTAAATAGAGGCTATCATCTTGATTTTTAAATAGTGGCTACCGCCTTGATTTTTAAATATAGGCTCATCGCTTTATTTTTTAAATATAGGCTATTGCCTTGATTTTTAAACATAGGCTCATTGCCTTGTTTTTTAAATAGAGGCTATCGCCTTGATTTTTAAAGTGGCAGCTGGCTTTGTTTTTCAGACAGTAGTAGCTGACTTTATTTTTCAGACAGTAGCAGCTGTCTTTATTTTTTAAATAGTGGCTGTTGACTTGATTTTTAAATATAGGCTCATCGCTTTGTTTTTTAAATAGAGGCTATTACCTTGATTTTTAAACATAGGCTCATTGCCTTGTTTTTTAAATAGAGGCTATTGCATTGATTTTTAAACATATGTTCATTGCCTTGTTTTTTAAATAGAAGCTATCGCCTTGATTTTTAAAGTGGCAGCTGGCCTTGATTTTTAGACAGTAGCAGCTGGTTTTGTTTTTCAGACAGTGGCAGCTGTCATTAATTTTTGCCTTAGTTTTTTAGACAGTGGCAGCTGTCTTTGTTTTTTAAATAGAGGCTATCGTCTTGATTTTTAATTTTTTTTGTTAAGGATCGTCTTGGCTCGGCTCGGCTCGGCTCGTCTCGTCTCACCTCGCCTACTTTTTTTTTTAGGCTCGCTTCGACTTGGCTTGGCTTGGCTCGTCTTGTTTGACTGTTGTAGTAGTTGAAAATATTTTTGTTACATGTCTGGTCTAGTAGGTGTGTTAGGACTTTATAGCTAGCCTGATCCTTCTTCGGTACCCTCATCATTTATTTACCTTAGATGGTTTATTTTCTGCTTGCCTTTATTATCTCGAGGTTCGGGCTAGTCCCGAGTCTTTTTTTTGTTAGATTCATGTTCCTTTCGATCTTTCATATCTTTGGTAATGAGATACGCTTCTTCAGTGTCTACATACTTATCCTTTCTTCTTAGTAACTCATGCATCGTATCTGGTAGATTTTTGGAGAGTGACATCTTGAAATGGCGATTTTGAGTTCCACTCATACATCAGACATCTGCAGATCTTTGATTCCCAGTGTAGCTGTATTGAACCAGGTAATGAAATCTTTCAGCGTCTCGTCTTTGTCTTGGGTCAATTGCATCAGGACGATGATAGTTTTCTTAGCACATTTGCTGCTACAAAGTATGCAGCAAAACTCTTGAAAAAATCATCAAATGTACAGATTGATTTTGGGGGGAAGGGTGGCTACCCAGTCACTGGCCTCCTGCCTAAGTGTTGGTGGAAAAGTCCTGTACATAATCGCATCAGGGGTAGCTTCTAACCTCATCAAGTCAACAAAAGCCTTGAGGTGATCGACAGGATCAGATGATCCGTCGTATTTCTCCATCTTTGGCTGTATGAAGTCTCGTGGCAAGGGGATTGCCATCACTTCTAGGGAAAAATGATCTTCTTCCAACACCATAGATTGCCTACTACTTTTGTTAGACATAGCCTCAACTATTTTGCGACCCATCATATCTTTTAATTGCTGTTCCAGGCTTAACACTGGTGTTTCAACCAGCGTAGGCGTGGTCATCTATGACGGTTGCCTCCAGTGTGGATTTGGGCCAGATGTCAATAAATGAAAGTGGGGTGTGGAAGGTAGAGGCAAATAAACTGGAGCCAGCGATGGAGCTGCCGTTGGTGGTGTTTCCATTACTGGAAAGTTAGGAGTCTGGAGAGGAGCCCTTGGTGGTGAGGGCCCTATTGGTGGAGGGTTAGAACCCTGGGGTAGAGCCCCTAGTGATAAAGGTCATACCGGAAGAAGGTTAGGACCCTGTGTTAGCTGAGAAATCATAGCGTTCCAATCTTCGAGTAGAGCCGTTAAGGCTGCCACATGAGCTTGCAGTGCCGCAAGTTGAGCAGCATAGGCAAATTTTTTTTGTGGATGATTAGTGGCGGCGTTAGACTCAGTGCCTACATCCCCGATGGGGGCTGGTAGAGCGGTTACGTTTGTAGCTCTTATAGTTCAAGCCATGACTTATTATGTGTTTCCCACAGACGGCGTGTCATGGATCGCATCTTAGCTTAACGCTAATATCCGTGACTATCGGGGATGACGGGTGAAGATGGCTTGACATGAGATTATAGGTGGCCGTAATGGCAGCAACTTCGTGTGATGAGCAGAGAACCTTAACAATAGAGTTTGGAGAATCCGTTTTACGGAGAGCTTTCCTAAGTAGTTAGGAAGCTTCCTACCAAGGCAGACAACAAGCGGAGTCCGTTTGGTTATGAAATGTAAGGGCTGAAGGTGACAGGGTTGTGCAGTGGTACTACCGTAATTTCAGAATATTGCAAGGGTAATAGCTCAGCGGTCGAGTATCCGTTGGGGCTGAAACTTATTGGACTTTATATTGAAGGTGTTAGCTTCACTACGGATCAAACGGATCATCATTTGGAGGTCGGAAACACCGGTTATGGAAATTATGATTCCTCGGCCAAAAGACGTTTATTGGTGTCACTTGGTATATTTCTGTGTATCTATTATAATGGAGACATGCTTGGTGAGCAATTAGCCAGTCTCCCCCGTGCTTCTATCCTAACGGAGAGGCAACCTACGGGCTAACCTTATGCACTAAATGAGCAATCATTAGGGGCCATGGGGGCACCTAAGGGCCTGCTTTAGGCACCTCAAGAAAGGGCTAAAGTACTCGTTAGAGTTTGGGAACTCTTCCGGCGGCGTTGGCTTTCGGGGTCTTCGTTGGGCACTCGGAAGAGGCCTGAGGTTACCTTTAGTGTATTGCTTTGCCCGAGGGCTACACTAATGATACGGTAACACATATAGGTCGAATGAACTATCGAGGAAAGTACTCTAAAGGCCTCGTATACTAACTCGTGCGCTTTGGAACGAGTATGCTTCGAGAGGACCGTATGTTGTGCATGGACATGCGGGCAAGCTAGCTAAGTCGGTTCAACAGAGTTGGAGAACATCGATGAAGATGTGCATTGTAAATAGGCGAGCGCTTGGCACCAAGTGCAGTGCAGGGATGCGTTCGAGTGTTTACACGCTAGTAAGCTTTGTGGGTAAAATGTGCAACGAGTTATGTTTAGACTCGTGATGGAAAAGGCGGAAGGTAGTTGAATAGAGTGAAACTACTGTCGCACGGAACAAAAAATAGTCGTGCTACGCGACTGGAAGAGTCGGTCTGTGACACGGCGCCAATTGATGATAAATATTCTTCTCCTCCTTCGAGCACGGTTGTGACAGTGGTGGAGGCCTGCAAAAGATGGCGGAATTTTTTTCCTCCGTGTCCACTTCGGTGTTATAATTAATAAATAATTAAAATATTTGTGCTTAATAACAATATGGAGTGTATAAGAGTTGTGTGTTTTGTCTTTACTTGGGAGATTGGCTTCTATTTATAGGGATGACCTGCAATTATTGATGACAGGTGTCTCTTCATTTTCCTTATTTAATGACGGGTGTACCTTCATCTCTCTCATTTGATAACGGGTGCCCCTTCATCTCCCTCATTATTATGAGTTAATGAGGGATGTTTCATCTTCCCAACTGTCAATGATAACTGTCATTTTATGGGTTGCTTGTCTAGCTTGCCTATTGGCAGTTGGGTAATTGTTGTCTATCTGTCAGAGATGATCTTAGGATACCAACGAAGCGGACGAGTCGGTGAGGTGGATGTGCCACTATTAACAGACAACATATTGTAGCTATCATTATTTCTATCATTAGAAATGGATGATAAAAAACATGCATAATTTTTTATGACGAATGGAGTATAAAATGCACTAATTGCAACATAGCCTCACTTACGGTAGATAATGTCACCATCGCCATCTGTAAGGAGCTTAGTCACGTTGAGAACGGCTTATTTGCACAAATGGTCCCTGACTTTTGTACTTACTGCGGGTTGAGGACTCATCTTTTCATTTTTGGCAGTTTAACCCCTATTTCAAATGTTTTTGGCAGAAATGGTCCTTTTCAACAATTTCCATCCAAATATCGTGAAATTTGACGGTGGAAGAATTTTTTATTTATAAAAGACTTATTTGCACAAATGGTCCTTGACTTTTGTAAAGAAAAATTTGCAGCAAAAGTCCCTAATATTTTAAAAAGTGTTGAAAAGTCCCATAACCTTCTAATCCTAACACATATGACCCTAAACTTTTTGACAATTTTACCTCTAACTTAAATAAATTAAAAATAACTCACAAACCTTTTTAAAAATACAAATAAGTCCTAAATCTTTTTATTTTTTTACAGATTTACACTTAAAATAATAAAAAGTGTGCCATCAAGTCCCAAAACTTTTAATTTTATTCACCAAAATGATATTTAAAATGTGTTTGATTAAAATCAGATATTTTAGTAAAAGTAATTGAAAAATTGTGGGACCATAAAATACGTGGTTAAAATTAATTGTTGACTTTGACTTTAACTTTTTAACAAAATCAAAATTGAAAATAAACGGGCTCTTAGAGTCTCTACAGATTTTGTCCAGTGGTCTATTAATTAACAAAAAAATTATGCTCATGATCAAAATTTGACCAATTTAAAATTTTAATTTATTTTTCATAACAATTACTAGAGGTGGTAAAATGGGCCAGCCCAGATAGCCTGGTCTCTGGGCTGGGCTGGTCTAATAAAAATTAGGTCAATTTAGTCCGATAAAACTAGTCAACTGGGCTGGTCCGATAATTTTTTTTTTGTCCAAATCCCTACCCCACACTTCAAACACCCCACCCATCCCCTCCCCTCCCCGTCCCGTGAAATGTGGCAGCCAGGGGTAGGGTGTTTGAAGTGTGGGGTAGGGATTTGGGCAAAAAAAAAAAATTATCAGGCCAGCCTGATTAGCTAGTTGTACCGGACTAAATTAACCTAATTTTTATTGAATCAACTTTTTATTGGACTAGCCCAGCCTAGAGACCAGGCTATCTGGGTTGACCCATCTTGCCACATCTAGTAATTGATATGAAAAATAAATTAAAATTTTAAATTAGTCAAATTTTGATCATGTGTATAGTTTTTTTGTTAATTAATAGACCACTGGACAAAATCTGCAGAGACTCTAAGAGCCTGTTTGTTTTCAATTTTGATTTTGTTAAAAAACTAAAGTCAAAGACAACAATTAATTTTAACCACATATTTTATGGTCACACAATTTTTCAATCATTTTTACTAAAAAATCTAATTTTAATCAAACACATTTTAAATATCATTTTGGTGAACAAAATTAAAAGTTTTGGGACTTGATGACACACTTTTTATTATTTTAAGTGTAAATCTGTAAAAAAAATAAAAAGATTTAGGACTTATTTGTATTTTTGAAAAGGTTTGTAAGTTATTTTTAATTTATTTAAGTTATGGGTAAAATTATCAAAAAAGTTTAGGGTCATATGTGTTAGGATTAGAAGGTTATGGGACTTTTCAACACTTTCTAAAATATTAGGGACTTTTGCTGCAAATTTTTCTTTACAAAAGTCAGGGACCATTTGTGCAAATAAGCCTTTTATAAATAAAAAATTCTTCCACCGTCAAATTTCACGGTATTTGGATGGAAATTGTTGAAAAGGACCATTTCTGCCAAAAACATTTGAAATAGGGGTTAAACTGTCAAAAATAAAAAAATGGGTCCTCAACCTGCAATAAATACAAAAGTCAGGGACCATTTGTACAAATAAGCCCGTTGAGAACTTCATCACCGGTGTTATCAAGGGCTACCGCTACAAGATGCGGCTTGCATACATTCACTTTTCAATCAACACTTGTAACTTGTATTTACACGTTATAAGAGACATGACTAATAAATAGTCTATTTTTTAAAAAACAATCTATATTTACGATATAAATATTTATATAATATAAATTCAACATCTAAATACAATATATTTACAAAATTTGAAAATAATAATAATTATAAATAACATACAACTCATGTTGTATGATTAATCAATTAAAAGTGCAGTATTCATTTAACCAATAAAAAATTATTCAAATTACAAAAAATTAGTAGTCAATACTCAAATCTCAATAGTCAATCACAATTCCAACACACACACACACACACACACAAATCTGTTACCGTCTTTTTAGAACTTTTCATAACCGAAAATAGTTCATATCATTTTCTGGCTGCAAAACCTGCACATTCCATAGAAAATACAAAATTTATCCAACCATTTCACAATTTCAACTTAGAATTCAATAGAAAACTAGTAAATGGATAGTTCGGATATAGTGCGACTACTGGACCGATTTATTGCAAAGTGCAGGGCCGAACCGACCCTCCTCTCCGATAATTTTCTCGATTTTTTCAGGGATTACATCGAAAGGTTCTCGTAAACTGTAAATACGTTTATATGTATGTTTAGTTTTGTATACATTCATGTACTAGTGTGTATATGGGTGCATGCATATCATTTGATGCAAGTTTTGTACGCACAATTACACACATAATCAAGATTTCAGACATATGCCAAAAAGCCCACAAAATTGATGTCATTTTTAGTGAGTGTAGTGTGTGCATTGCGATGATTTATGTAGTTGATTTTGTGCTTTTGATATGAATTTTGTCTTCTTCTTATTTTTATTATTTTCCAGTCTTGGAGAGAAGATTATGCATAATTTATGGAGTTTTTGTTGTACTTTTTATATGAATTTTGCCTTCTTGTTTTCTTTTATTATTTTTCAGTCTTGGAGGAAGATTGTGCATAATTTATATAGAGTTGATGTTGTGCTTTTGAATTTTGATATGTATTTTGTCATCTTTGTTTTCTTTTGTTTCTTTTCAATCTTGGAGGGAAGATTATGCATAATTTATAGAGTTGATGTTGTACTTTTTGCCTTTCGATATGAATTTTGTGTTCATGTTTTCTTTTGTTGCTTTTCAGTCTTCGAGGGAAGATTCCGGAATCTGCGTGGGGTACTGAAGGGGTATATCTTTTTTCTTCGTTTTTAAATTCAAAGTTGCTCATATATTGTTGTTTCAATTTGGATGATCATTCATATGGAAAACTAAATTTAAAGGATGGTAGAATTTGTTATAAATAAAATTACAACAAATACATTATAAGGAAAATTGATTCTGTGAGGGTGCTATTTTCTTTACACGCACGATCTTGGAGCTCCATGGCATTTTAAATGGGGAATTTTCTGTGCCTGTAGCTGGAGCCTGGAGAAGGCAAGAAACTAATATGGTTTTAGGTTTAGAGTTTAGGGGTTCTTGGTTTGAGGTGTTAAATGCAAATTTTCCATATCTTCTTTTGTCCTGGGAAATGTGGGCTTTAGTTTGTATATTATGATATGGAGCACAAACGTTTCCTGAGATGGTTGAAACTGAGGATGAGAAGAAACAGAGCCTGAGACAGTAGAGTTTGACATTGAACTTGATGAGAGCTATGTTATGAAACCTGATAATGATTCTCCACAAATAGTCTAAGATATCCACATTTCCATTTTTGCTTTGACTGGCATTTGGTTGTCATATTCAGAAGTGGGATGAATTTTTAGAAATTGAATTTTGTAGATGGGAGATCTCCCCATCAAGGTTACTGAAGAAAACAGGAATGCTTTTCAACAGGCTAAGATTCAGGCTATGGAAGCAATATCTGAAGGTAATATGTATGTACATCTATACACACATATTTCCAAGAACTATGTTAGCTAAGTATGCTGTTTTGAATGTTACGTACAAACACGGTTTTTTGTTGTTCAGATAATCTTGAAGAAGCGATTAAGTATCTTACTATGGCGATTCTGCTTAATCCTAAATCTGCAAACATGTATTCAACTAGGGGTAAATCTTGAACTTTTTACAAATGTTATAAATAGTGAAGATTTGAGATATATTTTGATCTCTTATTTTGCACATTAAATGTTTACTTGCTGGTTGGTTGACTTGCAGCTAGTTTATATATCAAAATAAAGAACCTAAATGCTGCTATTCGAGATGCCAATGCAGCTCCAGAGGTCACCCATATTTTTTATTTTCTTTCTAGTGAATGCACTATTTCCTTTTCATGCCATTGAAAGAGCACCGTTTTTCTTAAGTGTCTTGTAATAAATGGATGGAAACATCTCAGATGCATTGAATTAAATGCATTTTACCTTGTTCTGCTGGGGTTATAATTACCATTTACTGCATGCATGCATGGTCATACACACCTAAATATGTGCATTCATATGCTCGTAAAGGAATAGCATTTTCATGTATTAGTTATAACTTGCATTTCTGTTTCGACACTCCATTTTAGTATCTAGATATACATAGCAAAAACATTAAATTATAGCATCAACTATATACTAAATACATTGCCTGTGAAATACTAATTGCATTGCTTGCGTGTCACGTCTAACAGTGTTCCTTGCATGTAATGTTATTAGGTTGAATGTTACATTGAAAGCTAGTATAATCCACATAAATTTTATAAAATCTCAATTTCATTCTGTTGTGGATGTTTTTGGTGTTACATGGACAGTTGTAAATTGTAATGTATTGTACTATAATGTATCAGTTGGCATTTCTTGCATAGTAACTCAAACATATCAGAATGTTAATCACAGATCAATCCAGATTCTGCAGCTTCAAAGATGGACTATGATGAGGAAATCAGTGTGGTACTTAAGAAGGTTTGCCTTTACATATTTCTGTTGTAACATTGACTTGTGTGCATGTTTTCCCTGACTTACTTTATATTTATGTAAGTATGACAACATAATTAGAATAAAGAATTGTTTCTTGTGTGTTGTGACTAGTCTTAGCCCTTGGGTCTGAAAGAACTATTAAAAGATGGAATTTTCTCCCCTCGTCCATATAAACATTTGGTTATTGTGATTTAATTCTTGGTAAAAGGTTGATCCCAATGCACATAAATTTGAGGAACACCATCGGAAATATGAAAGGCTTCGCAAAGAGCAAGAGTACAGAAAATTTGAGCATAAGCGAGTACAACTCCCATTTGAGGCTCAGGTAAACCGCCTTTGCCCAGTGCTTTGTTACTGTTATGTTGTCTATATATGAAATCTTAATTTCTTTAATACATTCTGTTGTAGGCTGCATATCAAAAGGTTAATAAGCAAGAGCTGTCTTCATCAAGTGGAAGTCAGGGAGGCATGCCAGGGAGATTCCTTGGTGGAATGCCTGGAGACTTTCCTGGTTCGACACCTGGAGGCTTTCCTGGTAGTATGCCAGGATTTTTTCCAGGGAGCATGCCTGGTGGGATGCACGGAAATATTGACTACAATAAAATACTGAAAATACTGAATGTAATTATCATCCTATCTTTTGCTGAGTTTCTTTCAAATAACAAGATAATCTGGATTGTGCCTTCTTCTGATAATATGATATAAGTGATGTCCGTTCCTGCTTCAGTACTATGTCATAGCTGTTCAAGTGAATACAGTCATGGTTTTAGTTTCACTGGTGAGTCAGAAAATAATTGTTCTTGTTTGCTATTAATTGGGCAGAACCCTGAATTGATGGTAGCATTTAAAGATCCAGAAGTGATGGCTGCTCTTGAAGATGGTACATGAATTCAACCTTGAATATGTCTATGTATATATTTATTCTCTAGAGAATGTTTTCACCTGGTTATTCCTTGATTTTTTTAGCTGTTTAGCAATTTTATCAACAAATGGTTGCGCTCTTCTGTCAAAGTCAAATGTTTTTATTTGTTTTGATATCTTGACTTTCATGAAGGATTAATCTGCGTGGATAGTTGTGAATTTCAGTAACTGCTACAGAAAATTTCAGAGTTGAATTGTCTTAATTTATTATGGCTATGGTCCTGCATATCATGTCTTCGTGAAGTCTCAGTCCCTGGTTGGCCTTTAAATTTCTAAGGGGAAAAAATTAAGTAGTAATATATATTCATTTAACTTATATTATCGATCATGGTTAAATATACCGAGGATTGCTGTTGATTCTCTCCCCTTGTTCTTCCAACTTGGTTTCTTTCATGTAGTTCTTTTTCAATCTTACCATCCATGGACTAATCTAGCGCCCACCTCCAAAAGACCTGCCTAAAAGTTCTAAATCACCACCGGTGCAACCCTCTAAAGTCTGGTGTAGTGCATAATTTTAGCACATCAAAACCCTCAAGGCCTCAACAAATGTTATATAACTCTTAGCATTTTTCATGAATACCACCCTGGCCCCTCCATAGGGAGGCACTTGAACTGTTGGTTCTTTGCAATTTTGGGACCGAGATGCTCTTCGTTCATTGGTGTGCTTCTCTTTTTTCAGCTGTAGAAAATTAGTATTGCAGCCTAAATCAATAACTCTTTAATGGCATATAGAAGTGTGTTTTCGTTTCACTTGTCATTTATCATGTAGAGACTTGGTTACAAACAACTAGAAGGAGAGTCTAGCATAGTAATTGTGTAAATATAGATGAGAAAAGGGGTCACTCCCAGAAATCAGAAGAAATTTTGTCCCTTGGTCTATTTCATGATTATCGGTAGTCCCGTCCTTTTACAAGCCAAAATTTCATTTTGAGTTTCAAGTTTCAACAAATGCCTTGGCCAAAGGTTGTAGAATATTGTTGAGAGGGAACAAAGATAATGTAGCGGCATTTTTCACACCATTTAAATTCTGGATTCTTCTATCTAATTTGCCATAAGTATATAAATTCATTGCAGCTGCAATATATACAGCAAACATCTTTACTCATTTTCCGAATGAGTATATTGACTTGAAATGGAGTACCTCTGTTCATTTGCGAATTTCACGTATTGGTTTTAGTATTTCTTGATCTGTTTTCTTTAATCCCCACCACTACTGGCCCTCGGTAGAGCGTTGACATAAGTTTGAAGCAGAGAGTTATTACTTATTTGTTATCTAGTATGCAGCAAAAGATAAGCCTTTCTGGGAAAAAGGAAATAATATTACGGTGGGACCTCTCTGACAATAATCAATGGATATACCACGAAAAGTCCCAGCTTGATTAATCTTTTGGTGCCTCAACCTCAATCAGGTTACACGGGTCTAGAGGCCCTTTTCAACTTTACAAATTGTCAAGGCCTCTAATGCTCATTGTATTTGAGACGAGTGCAAGGATCCACATTCTAATGCACATTGTATTTCAGGTCAACCATTGAGGTGGTTGTCTCATAGTTACGCTTCACGCTTGTCACACCTATTATGACTTGAGAACTAAATATTACACAAGGGTTGACAACTGTAATTTCTCTTCCTTAACATCTCCCTTTAAACATCGATTAGGTAAGTTCTGATCAAAGCAGCATTTATCAATAAGGAGATAAGTGGAAGAACCCAAAGATTCCTTGAATGCGGTTGAGGTGATGGAGCAAGGTAAATTAATGAGGCTGCAGTGTCTTCTTTTCCGACAGTCAAGAGGTTTTTTTCCCTAAAGCTTGCTCTAGTGGAAGTAGGAAATTTACCACGGTTAAATTCACATAATTATAGGGAGTAGGTATAAGCTACTTTGGTTGAGACTGTCATTTTACGATGATATTCAAGATATGTGGTGTCTCAATTAGCCTATAAGCATTACGACTGGCCTCTGATCAAATTGATATTTTGTTGGATATTTGGGTTTTTCGATTGAGCTGTTTAGGGTTTGGGGAAGAATGTTTATGTTTTTCACTTCATGATATATCTTATGTCGTCGAGAAAGTCTAGTAATAATACTGTTCTTAGCATTTCCAATTTTGATGATTGTTTTGCAGTAATGAAGAACCCTGCTAGTCTGGCAAAGCATCAAGCAAATCCCAAGGTGGCTCCAGTTATTGCAAAAATTTTGAGTAAATTTGGACCAGCAAACTGTAAGTTTTTAGTGTGAACATGAGTGTCGACTTTGAGAGTCAAAATGTGATTACCTTTGTCACGCTTAGAGAGACTGTTTAGTCCAACCATTTTGTACAGCAGATGTTAAACAGTTCACAATTGACAGACTAGAGCAACACACGATACTCAAATTTTTAAGTCCTGTTCTTGTTCATAAGTCTAGATATTGTTGGGAATTCTTGCAGTTTAGCGCTATTGTGTCTGGTGTTATGATTGTTAACTTGTCAGAGCACTTAGAGGAATTGTTTGAGATTCATGCATATTCATACCTCTAGCACGTGTCAGACCATGTTACCAGCAAATTTAAGGCTTGTGAATAGATTTGGACCTGATTAGAGACCAGAAAGTTTGGTCCTGTGGCTGTCAACTGCAGTATATTGGGACTATGATATGAGGTGCATAATGACTCCTTTTGTTAGTGGTTAAATAATGGAAAATTGATGCAAATAGAACTAAAAATAGATAAAAGGTGATTTTACCTCTCTATTTTTGTGTGTGCAGATTTTCTTGTGTTTAAGCATTTTTGTCATCGAGCAATTCACATCAATAGTGTGTTAATATACTGTGTTCATTCTGTCTGCTCGACCACCTGAAAGATGGGGTGCGTGGTCAAAAGTACTTTGATGCACAAGTTGACAGAGTTTGGTTCTTTGCATCGTGTCTTGACTCGTAATAGAAAGAAGATGGGGGTTTGGTGATGTCAATCATGCTCCAGTTAGGTCATACCTTGTCACTGTAGCTTGTCATATAGCTTAAAATTATAAAGAAGCATGGTGTAGTTGGTTCTGGGGAAAAGTTCGGCTTAATGACTTCTATATATGTGAGCTTGAGGTCTGACATGAAGATAGAGAAACTAACCGTGGGACTTTGGGTTTGTCTAAGTCTTTGGCTCATGAACTTGTCTGAGGAAGTCCTCGACCAAGTCATCTGATTGGAACCCCCCTCGTGTCACATGAGTACTACTTATGATAGGGTATAAAAATAGCCCCAAGTCGATGTATGAAGTGGTCTTCTTTGGTTGGACTTCTTGTTATTTTCTCCTTCTTACTATTTTCTTCATATTGTTGACATAACAATCGAGTCGAAACAAATATTGTACCAAGGGAATGCCTTGATCAAGAAGTTGTATTGTTCTACTCGACTACATACTAGTGTTTTTTTCTTTTGTGTTACTCATGAGTTTGCTTGTTTCTCATGTTTACTTCTTCAATTTTTAATACATGGTATATTTCTCATAACAATTTTCTTTTCTACGTTTTCGTTTAGCTTGTAATACACAGTAGATTACTTTTTCACCCTTTCATTCACAGAATCCTTAATAGCGCCTTTGATTACTCACTAAATTTTCAAATGTTGTTATACGTTCAGTGAACTTTAAGTTACGTTTTGTTATTCACGATTTCGTAAGTGTCAATGGACGAAAGTACACACGTAGCTAACGTAAAGTCTACATGACACACATTTGTGGTTAAATTCTGACAACTAATTGAGAGCATGTTTGTTTTCCATTAAAATGGGTTTTTTCTTTCCTATTTTTTGACTTTTGGGTCAAAATAACCAAAATGTCCTTTTGCTTTTCAAAGTAGCCGTAATATTTGACTAGAAAAAAGGGACATTTTGGTCAATTTTTTTCAAAAGTTAAAAAATGGAAAAAAATAAACCCATTTTAATGGGAATCAAACAACCCCTGAAGCAGTCCATCTTTGTTGTCAAAGTGTTTTTTCAAAATATGATTTATACATGAGAAGCATGTTTCTCAAGTCTTTTTTGAAGTGAAAATTTTGAGGGAGAGAATAAAATGGCCACTTTTTGAGAATATTGAAAAAATGGCCACTTGTACATGTACAATGTCACTTTTAAAAAAAAAAAATAAAAAAAAAAAGGTTATATATGCTATGGTTGATGAGTACAAAATTTGAGACAAAAAGTTTAGAAGTCGACCTGGACTGGCCAAAAAACTGTTGGCCAACCTTAACTGGGTCAAGTGAACTTTAGAAGACCAGAGTGCATTTGACCTGGTGAAGAACTGGTCAAAATTCAGGTAAATCGCGGATTTTTCAGTTAACTAGCTGCCCGGTTGACTGGTCTTTGACCGAGTTTTAAAAATTAAATTGCTAATATGAGATTAGGGGTGTGATCCCGCTACAGCTGCAGCAATCTAACTTGTCAACATTTATGTATTGGTAATTTATATTTGTGACCATTAATTCTACAAAAAATTTGACAAATAATTACAATTCTTAATTTAAGCCAATCTAATGGTCTAAGTCTTGGTTTGATATTGTTGTACTTTTAAAAGAATAAGAGCATGTTCTCTTGCTCATTTTTAACTAATTTTCTATTTTATGTTTTTGAAAATAGTAAAAATGTGTCCTCTTTGTCATTTTCGAAAATACATTTTTCAAAAAAAAAAAAAATTCAAAGAAAATGGAAAATGACCATTTAGCCGACCTTTTTTTTTAAACATTTTACGCTGGTCAAGGAAACTGGTGACTTAATCAAATTCCGCGTTCTCTTTACAAAATACACTCCTTTCCAAAACAGTTCGTACGCGAAGGAAATTTTGGAAAGTCAGGGGTTCAAGTCACCTCTCATTTTTTATGATTTAATTGTTTTTAAATGTTTTTAATTCTAACAATAATTGTTTTTAATTGTTTTTAATTTCAAATAATTAATTTTTAAAATTTTTTTAATTCCAACAATAATTGTTTTATTTGTTTTTTTACTTGTTTTTAATGAATAATTGTTTTTAATTCCAAAAGTAATTGTTTTAATTTTTTTAATTCCAAATAATTAATTGTTTTTAATTGTTTTTAATACCAACAATAATTATTTGGAATTTTTTTTAATTAATAATTATTTTAATTCTAACAATAATTGTTTTGAATTTTAAATAATTAAATAATTTTAATTGTTTTTAATTCCAACAATAATTATTTTGAATTGTTTTTAATTCCAAGTTCAAATTTCTAAAAAATTTTAAGTAAACACGTTTTCGATTTTTTTGTTTCTAGAAATAATTTTAGAAAATTTCAAAAAGAATGCATTTTCAAAAATCTCAAAACAAACACTAAAAACACAAAATACAAAACGAATTCAAAACTCAAACGCAAAGAAAACACCACCTAAGCTTTTGCTGTGTTGTAAAAAGAATTAGATAAGTGTTTGATAACTCTTATTTCATAATTGATGCATGTTTCATAATTAATATTTAAGCATTTGATAAACAAAAGTGATTTATTATCGTAACTATATAAAATTAATAAAATGGACATTGATTATAATAATATTATTTTGTATTATTATTATCATGAGTAATATTGTAAATTTTAATTTGACTTATATAATCATATGTAATATTATCAAAAAAAATTTCAAGACAATACATTTACTATAATTATTTTAAAATAAAAATAATATGCATCAAACTTAAATCTCAAAATTTATAAAAATAAAAGAAAATAAAAAAATAGTAATATTGTACAAAAATCAATTAAATTTGAATTTAAATTATTTATAGAGATTTATTATAATTAGAATACCAATAATCTGTGATATAAAAAGAAATATACTTTAATTAATTAAGGTCAAAATTGATATTTTAATAATAGATAGATAGAAAAGCTAAAAGTAGAATCTAAAAAACTATCATTTTGCTGATAATACAAATTATTTTATAATTACTTTTAAAAATTTTACCAAACGTCAAATAATTTCTGATTGTTTGATAATTGAGAAGTTGAGCTCCAAAATCAATTCCAAATAGATCCTAAATCTATTAAAATTTTTATACTCACATCCAAATACATTTCAATAAAAATTTTAATGGATCTACATCGATAAATTTGTTTAAATTAAAGGTTGTGATTATTTATCAAATACATTAGTATGTGGAACAGTCTCTTTTATATATTATAACAGTAAATCATCTACTATTAACTTCAAATATTTTCTTAAAAATTATAGTTGAGTGCATATTGTATATAAATTGAATAGTCAAGTAAAAAACCTTAAAAAAAAAAAAAAAAAAAAACATATTAGCCTTTCTAATATGAAATAATTATTTTATAAACGTAGAGAAATAATTTTTAGTTAAGAGGTATTATATACTTTAATACACAGAAATTTTGTTGATAATTGAATAAATGTTTGTGTATAGCAAAAATGGGGAAAATATAAATTTCATTACAAATTTTATATTATAAAAAATTATAAAATTAAAATTATAGTAACAAGTAAGTTTACAATACAATAATTAAGAGTTATTAATAAATGGTTGAACGCTTATTTAGAAATAGGGGTAATGATCTCCTCCCCATGATGGGGGAGAATTATGAAAGCCACAGGACACGTATGAAGGCCACAGGACACGTGTCCTGTGGCCATTGGAAATGGAAAAGTAATTGACAAAAATGTCAATCACTTGTCATATGGCCTGGCCTTCATAATTACTTTTTCATTTCCAATGGCCACATGACACGTGTCCTGTGGCCTTCATAATTCCTCCCCACCATGAGGAGGAGATCATTACCAAGTAGGGGTAGATCACAACTCTCGAGTTCCATCGAAAAAGGAGCATCTCGTTGTACCTGCTCATCTAACTCAAACTCAAACGACTTGAACACAAAGAATTGCGCAAAATAAGTTTACAATATTAATAATTTACCAAAAAAAAAAAAAGTTCGTGACAGTTAACTTAAAAACTTTAATTTTGTCTCAAAGAGAAAATTGTGTTTATTGAGTTTTTTAAAATAATTTTCTAAGCAGTGACCTTCTAGTTCAACCAACGATCGAATGATCCAGTTCCTTAGTCGGGTCAGGTATGATAAATACGATTCAAACTGCCCAAAAATTAACGTTCACGATAGTTCTATATCTTTGCGACAAGATTAAGTTCCTTGACAATGAACTGAAATTCAATATTTAAAGTATTTTTGGTACTTTTTATCAAAAGTGGTCATTTTCACAATATATATTTGTAAAAAGTGGACAGAGGAAAGTAGCCATTTCCTACAATTTCTCTTATTAGGGTATTATTATTCAACTTCCTTCTCGAGATAATTATGTTGCAATCTTGGCGTAAGATTAAGAATGGTGAACTTCATTCCGTTCCTACCTTGGTAGATGATAAGTGTGATTTTACACTTATTGGGACCATTAAAAATGGACGATTGTAAATACTCTTAAGTGATTTTATATTTAATTGTGTGTTGATTTAATTGTTTTAGGTCAAAATTTCAGTTCGAATGGAATTGGAGAAAAACAAAGCAAAATGAGCAAAGAATTACTAAAAATGCACGAAGACTTAGAAATGAGGACCAACTTGCAAATATTTAAAAGTTGAAAGACTTGAGTTGCGAATAAAAATGACTAAATTGAAATGAAAGAATAAATAAGATGACTAAAAAAGGACAAAATCCATAGTTGGAATACCAGAGGCGCAGATATGGGATTGAAATTGAATTTGGCAAAATTCTTTTCTGTATATCGCGGTCAAACAATGATTGATTGCGGCAATGCGATGTTGGTTCGTCTGGATTTTTTTTTTGACTTATTTTCAACTCTAATTAGGGGTTTTTTGTCTTTTCACGTACACGGGTTGCAAAATTAGTAAAACATTATATAAAGACCTAACATAGATTAAAAGAAGTATTGATTTTTTTGGAGAAAGAACAGCGAAGAACACAAAGAACAACCCAGATCTTGAAGATTAGAACGTGGAGACAAAAAATTCTTGGTACAAGATATTCAAGTTTTTTTCCTCTTTTATTCAAGATCTGTTTATATTTTCAAATCTCTTCATCCTGTATTTCTACCGAATTATGAGTAGCTAAATTTAAAGTTTGGATGAACGATGTAGTCTAGTTTTAATTTTTTAATTTTGACTCTCACATTTTGAATTATAAATTAATTAAGTATTTAATTTTACTTCTTCTCTTAATGTTTTGAAATAATTGGCCATTATTTGTTATTAAATTGTGGATTCTAATGAACTGAGAAGTAAATTATTAATATAGACCACATAATAAAATTCGACAATTGGATAGAATGTAGAGATACGCTTTTGTTATTGTCGTGGTCTAAATTGAATTCTTAGGAGATTTAATGCATCTAATTAATGAGCATTCTGACTTCATAAGTTGACTTAATTAGATAGGACTAATTTGAACTCGAGAGATGTAAATTAAGTTAAATTCGCGAATTCGACCGAATACAACTTTATGAATAAATCTTGAGAGTGATAGCCCAAGAATAACTAACCAAGAGGGGGGTGAATTGGTTTTCTCAAACTTTTTCGAAAAATATTCTCAAAAATGATATTTAAGAAATAAAAGATGATTCACAAAGATATAAGCACAATATAAGTAAATAAAAGAAAAGAGAGAGTGCAAACGATTTTTATGGAGGTTCGATCCAACCAATGATCTACGTCCCCCGTTACCAAGCTCTCCAACACGAGCACGGCCTTTCCACTATTTTGATTGACTTATGGTGCAATCCAAACCCTTACAATGTATCCGGTGACTTACAAACAAGGAGCACCGATCCTTATACAATATTGAGCTTTTCAAGGGACCTCAATATGACCCAAATATACAAAGAGATTGATTTGAGTATTTCTCTCTAGATGAATGATAGATACAAGTTTAGTTCTAAGAGAGACTAACACTTTAATGAATAGCAATGAATGAGGAAAGCTCAAGTGTTAGAAGAAAACTTTGTTGATAAAGATGAATCAAAGGTTTGATTTAATCAAACAAAGTTTTTCAATAAGAGATATTGAAGATATAAAAGCAATGAAGATTTGAATGAAGTATTTCAATATGATTCTCTCTATAAATGCTCTTGAAAGTGTTATATGAATGATAATAAATGAAGTGGTATTTATAGAGATGAATTTTCGTCACTTTCTAACCAAACGGATGACCAAACGGATGACCAAACGGTCGACCGGTCAGATTGGTCAGAACTAGCCGTTGAACTGCAAAAAGTCAGAACAGACACTTTTTGGACAGTGGAAGTCAAACGATCGACCGGGTCATTTCAAACGGATGACCGGTTCATTTCAAATGGATGACCGGTTCATTTCAAACGGATGACCGTTTCCACAGTTTTGAAAAATGATTTTTGGCTTTGATACAAATATTTTATGCAAGTAATAATGACATGTGTTTTGTGCATAAAAATATTTTGAGCTTTCATTCATTTAATTGCTAAGGATTAAAGAGTTAATACCTTTACAATTTTATCTAAAAAATCTATTCTTCAATCTTGATCTTCGAATCTTGAATTTCGGCGGATCTTGAGATGCTTGAACTCTTGAATTGATTTTGACTTTGAACTTGTCATTGCATGAGAGTTCGATTTGTAGCGCTTTGAATTTTGCTCGAAAATAAAATGTTAGAAAACATAACCAAATTGTTTGTAATAATCAAAACATTAAGGTTTAAAGTTAACCATAGGTCAACAATTTCCCCCTTTTTGATTATGACAAACAATGTGAGAATATATGATAATAATATACAATAAAGCATATATATTCCCCCTTTCTTTTTCAAGTGAACATGATTTGATGAATTTGATGAATTTATAGCACATTCATGATTTGATGAATTTGATGAATTTATAGCACATTATATCGTTTTCATTTGATTTGCCAAATTTATCATATATGTCATTTCATGATATCAATTCCATTTGATCACATCACATATTTCATGCCAAATTCATCACATCACATATTTCATCATATTTCATCACATAGTTATTTTCCCCCTTTTGGCATAAACAAAAAGGCAAAAAGATAAAACATTAAGGTTTAAAATAATTTCCCCCTAAATGAAACAAAATAAGCCATTCATTGATAAACTAAAAAAAAGCATAGAACATAGACTTCGTTTCCAAAACATAGCTACAAAAACAAAAGTAATAAATAAACTTCGTTTCCAAAACATAGCGACAAAAACAAAAGTAATAAATAGACTAAGGCTCCGATGGCGGAGGCGGAGGAAATCCGGTGCCGAGATGGGAGTGAAGAGCATGAAGCAAAGATGTGATGCCGTCTACCGAAGTTTGCAGTCCACCAACCGTAGTTTGAATGCTAGCCGCCGTTTGTTTGAGGTCACTCACGGCATGTTGTAGGCCATCGACGGTAGATGCAAGAGAATCAATCCGGCCATTGAGAAGATTAAACTGGTCCTCGTTGAAGCCGGAGGTGGAGGACGACGGCCTTTGAGATGATCGGGGTCGCCGCGGAGGCGGAGCATCTTCGGCATTGCCACCTTCGTCCATTTCTTCCTCATCTTCAAAAGGCAAAGTCGAGGGGCCGGACTCATCGTCAAATCCCTTGGATTTTGCCACCCATTGCCCATTTTCCTTGACAATTTTCATACGGCGAAGGGTAAGAATATTTATGGTGTCGGTGGGTTTGGGAAGAGTGGCAACCGAGTTACGGAAGGAAACTTCAAAATGTTGAAAAATCTTAGTGAGAAACATTCCGTAGGGAAGCCCCTTAGCCCTAGTGCCGTTAAGGACGGATGACATGTGTTGGATCATTATGTAAGAAAAATCAAGTTTCCGCCCACGGAGGATAGAGTCGAGAAGAAAAACATCATAATGATTAACCTCATCCAAGTGGCCTTTACGAGGAACAATTATATGTGCGATGATGTTATGAAGGACACGACACGGAAGAGTAAGTTGGTTCGTGCGAAGACGTACGGCAGCCTCAAATTGCTTGCCGGTGACACGACAACAAGCCTCGATTGGGTCGTATTCTTCAGTATGAGGAATTGTTTTTGTGGTGTACATGCGAATACCGCCTTCCTCAAGATGAAGAAGTGTTCGAATAAGATCTTGAGTGATTTTAATTCGTTTGTCCCGAACTAGACAAGAAATTTCTGACCTTGGAGAGGAAGACATATTTTTATAGAAGTCTTTGACAAGGGAAGGGTAAACTTTGTCATTCAACGTGAGAATACTAACCCAACCCATACCTACGAAAAGATCCTCTATATGAAAGGAAGGGGCTTCAAAAGTAAATGAGGCAAGGTCTACGTTCTTACCAATAAGGACGGGACATTTGGCAATTCGAATTTCCGAGGGAGAATCCTCTTCTTCAGATGATGGAGTAGGTTGCCTATCCCTCCTTGGACGTTTGGCTGCCATTTTCATTCGAGGCATGGTGTGGAAAACGGATTTGAAGCCTAGGGTTTAGGGATTGTCCGTTTGGGTGGAATGGGTAGAATTTATGGACAAAAATTGGGGATCTTTCGAATTTTGGTGTAAAAAGATATGGGTTTTGTGATTTTGAATGTAAAATGGAAAGATTTTAGGAGGATTGGTGAAATGGAAGAGATTGGGAGTGAAAACCGTAAGTTCGCGCGAAGTTGGAATGAAGAAATTTGAAAAATTTCCAACTTAAAACCCTGATTTCTGCTGATACGGACGACCGGAACACTAAAACGGTCGACCGTTTTAACTGAATTTTTGAACTTCAAATTTTCTGTTCAGACGGATGATCAGACGGATGACATACGGTCGTCCGTTTTAAATGATACGGACGTCCGTTAAAATTAAACGGTTGACCGTTTAAACTTTTTAATTTTTGCAAAAATCTCTGGTTAGACGGATGATCAAACGGATTTGAACAATTGTTCATCCGTTTGACATGAAACGGACGTCCGTTTTCATAAACGGTCGTCCGGTTGGACTGGATTGTCAAAAATTTTGTAAAATTCACAGATTTGATCCGTTGATAAATGATTTTACAATATTTTTGTCATATAAAATGCAATCAATCATAGGAAACATAAAGATTTAGTCACATATTTCACATTCATCAATTATACCTAAACTTCGTCGAATGTAAGAAAATCTTTCGAGTGCTAAAGGTTTTGTGAGAATATCGGCCAATTGTTTTTCGGTGTTTACAAACTCCAAAGATATATCTCCCTTTTGTGCATGGTCTCGTAAAAAGTGATGTCTAATCTCGATGTGTTTGGTACGAGAATGCAAGACGAGATTTTTAGATAAATTGATGGCACTTGTATTATCACACATAATAGGAACTTTTTCAAATGAAATGTGATAATCATTTAGAGTTTGCTTCATCCATAGGATTTGAGCACAACAACTAGCGGTGGAGATATATTCGGCTTCGGCGGTTGACAAGGCAACGAAATTTTGTTTCTTGCTAAACCATGAAACTAAGGCAAAGCCTAGAAAATGGCACGTTCCACTAGTACTTTTACGATCAATTGTGCAACCGGCCCAATCGGCATCCGAAAAGCTAAGTAAATCAAAATGAGTTTCTTTGGGATACCAAAGACCTAAAGATCTAGTTCCACTAAGATAACGGAAAATGCGTTTTACGGCACTAAGATGGGAATTCTTAGGATTAGATTGATATCTAGCACATAAGCATACACTAAACATAATATCGGGTCTACTAGCGGTTAAATAAAGAAGGGATCCGATCATACCTCGATATTTTGTTACATCAACGGAAGTACCTTGCTCGTCTTTATCTAGTTTGATTGATGAGCTCATTGGAGTGTTCATTGGCTTCGACTCTTCCATTTCAAACTTTTTGAGCATATCCAAGATATACTTAGTTTGACTAATGAATATTCCATCATTGGTTTGTTTGATTTGGAGACCAAGAAAGAACTTGAGTTCACCCATCATACTCATCTCAAATTCCCTACTCATGCACTTAGAAAATTCTTCACATAGGGAGATGTTAGTAGCACCAAAAATAATATCATCAACATAAATTTGAACAACTATCATATCATTCTTTTTGGTTTTTATAAATAATGTTGTATCCGCTTTACCCATTAAAAAATCATTTGATAAGAGAAATTTACTTAATCTCTCATACCATGCTCTAGGAGCTTGTTTTAAACCATAAAGGGCTTTTCTAAGTTTGAAAACTTTGTCCGGATACTTATGATTTTTAAAACCGGGTAGTTGCTCGACAAAGACTTCTTCTTGAATGACTCCATTCAAAAACGCACTTTTGACATCCATTTGAAAGAGATTAAAATTCTTATGACATGCAAAGGCAAGAAGCATACGAATTGACTCTAGTCTAGCAACCGGGGCAAAAGTTTCTTCGAAATCGATACCTTCTTCTTGATTGTAACCTTGAGCCACTAATCTAGCTTTGTTACGCACAATTATACCGTTTTCATCTCGTTTATTTCGAAAAACTCATTTTGTGCCAATTACGATTTGTGAATTTGGTCTAGCAACTAAATCCCAAACATGATTTCTTTCAAATTGATTTAGTTCTTCTTGCATAGCTAGAATCCAAAATTCATCAAACTCGGCTTCTTTAAAATTCTTTGGCTCGATTTGTGAAAGAAAAGCACAATTGTTATGAAAATTTCTAAAAGCATTTCTTGTACTTACCCCTTTTGATGGATCACCAATGATGAGATCTTTTGGATGAGAAGGGACAAACCTCCATTCTTTTGGTAATGAAGTGTTGAGATCTTCATGAGGTTCTTCTTCATTTTGTTGCATAGTTGTTTCCTCCTCATGTTGAATTTCAATGTTATTTGGATTCCCTTTGTCTTGATTTTGAATGCTTAGTTGCTCAAATGGGATTTTCAAATCTTCATCATCAATGACTTTTTCTTGCCCAATTGAGTTAGTTTCATCAAAAACAACATGCATGGATTCTTCAACTACTAAAGTTCTTTTGTTGAAAACTCTAAAAGCTTTGCTAGTAGATGAATAACCAAGAAAAATTCCAATATCAGATTTTGGATTAAATTTTCCCAAGTTTTCCTTTGTGTTTAAAATAAAGCACTTGCAACCAAAAACTTTAAAATATCCAATATTGGGAATTCTATTTTTCCAAAGCTCATATGGAGTTTTGGTTTTCTTTCGACTTACCAAAACTCGATTTAAGATATAACATGAAGTGTTTACGGCTTCGGCCCAAAAGTATTTTGGTAAATTGTTTTCATTCAACATGGTCCGAGCCATTTCTTGCAATGTTCGACTCTTCCTTTCTACTACACCATTTTGTTGAGGAGTTCTAGGAGCCGAAAAATTATGTTCATATCCATTGGATTTGCAAAAATCATCAAAGGCTATATTTTCAAATTCTCCATCATGATCACTCCTAATTGTGGTAATGGTGTATCCTTTTTTATTTTGGACTCTTTTGCAAAAATGTTTAAATGCATTTAAGACTTCATCTTTTAAATTCAAGAAAATGACCCAAGTATATCTTGAAAAGTCATCAACAATGACAAATGCATAATGTTTTCCACTTAAACTAGCGGTTCTAGAGGGTCCAAATAAGTCCATGTGGAGAAGTTGTAAAGGTCTTGAAGAAGAAGAGTGTTGTTTAAGTTTGAAAGAACTCTTTACTTGTTTTCCAAATTGACAAGCATCACAAATTTTATCTTTTTCAAACTTTATATTTGGCAACCCTTTTACAAAGTTATTTTTGGAGATTTTTTAAAGTAAGTCCATACTAACATGACCTAATCTCCTATGCCATAACCAAGAATCATCCTTTATACTTGAAAGACATTTTATTTCCTTTTCAAGTTCAAATTCAATAGATATGATGTAAACATCTTTACTTCGGCTCCCCATGAACAATACCTCTTTAGATATAGCATCCTCAATAAGGCAATTGGAAGAATCAAATTTAATAAGATAACCTTTATCACATAATTGACTTATGCTAAGCAAGTTATGTTTGAGGTTATCAACTAATAAAACATTTTCAATAGATGGAGAAGAACGATTACCAATATTTCCAATGCCTATGATTTTTCCTTTGGCATTGTCTCCAAACGTCACATGACCTCCATCTTTTCTTTTGAAATTTGATAGCAAAGATCGATCTCTTGTCATGTGTTTTGAACAACCACTATCCAAGAACCAATTGCTCTTGACCTTTTGTGGTACCTACAAAAATATTTTTAATTTTTAATTTTTGGTACCCACATAAGTTTGGGTCCTTGATAGTTAGAGCTTGTGGATTCTTTTATCCACTTGTGTTTCCTTTCAAAGTATAATTTCTTTTTAGTTAAACAATTATAAGCAACATGACCATTTTTCTTGCAAAAACTACACGTGATGTTTTGTTGAGAAAAATTGGATGATTTTACAAAAATGGTTTCAATGGATTTTTGTTTCAAGAGAGGTTTATATTCAATTCCCCCTTTGTTAAACACACATTTTTGCTCACCAAGCATTAATTCAAAATTTTTCTTTCCTTGGGTGAATTTGTGAACAATGCTTGTTAAATCAACCACATTTTCTTTCAATAAAACATTTTCTTTAATTAAGGACTTATGATCATCTTTCTCTTTTTCAAAGTCCTTTTGAGCAATAAAAAGCTTCTTGACTACCTTTTTCAACAAAGAGTGTTTATTGTTAAGAATAGAGTATTTTGACATAAGTTTCTCAAATTCTTCAAGAATTTCATCTTAAGAAGAAGATAAGTCAATGTAAGAGTCATTGTTATTTGTACTTACCTCATCCTCAATAGCCATGAAGCACATATTAGCGATTTCTTCTTGAATTTCATCTTCTTCTTGATCATCTTCATCACTATCATCCCATGTAGCTTGAAGTACTTTCTTTTTGATGAACTTCTTCTTGTTTGGGCATTCGGTCCTCTTGTGACCGGGTTTGTCACAATCATAGCATATGATCTTCTTGTTCTTTTCTTCACTTTTGTCTTCTTTCTTTTGAAATCGCCTATTGTTTCGAAATCCTCTCCATTTCTTGACAAGAAGAACTAGGTCATCAAGTTCTTCATCACTCATGTTTGGATTGGAGGATCCTTCATCATTTGTTGATTTCAAAGCAATTTGCTTCTTGGGAAGCTCCTTCATTTCTTCTTTGCTTCTCCTCGTTTTCTCCTTTGTTTCGGCATTATTGAGCTCATATGTCATCAATGTTCCATATAGCTCCTCTAATGGATAAGTGTTGATATCTTTTGTATTTTCTATCAACATCCTCAAGGAGCTCCAATCTTCCGATAAAGACCTAAGCATTTTGCTCACAAGTTCACCGTTAGTAAATTTTCGATCAAAGCCCTTAAGGCCATTAATAATGTCGGTGAAACGAGTAATCATATCAACAATAGGTTCATCTTGTTTCATAAAGAAATTTTCGAAATCTTTTGTCAAAAGATTTATTTTGGTTTCTTTAACCTTGTTGGTACCTAAGTGAGTTATCTCTAATGCATGCCAAATATCATATGCGAAATCACATGTGCTAATACGATTAAACTCATTTTTGTCTAAAGCACAATAAAGTAAATTTTTGGCTCTAGCATTCAAAGACAATTTTCTTTTATCATCTTCATCATAATCTTCTCTAGGCTTAGAAATAGTTTGGTCCGGTCTATCATCAATTTTGATAATTTTTGTAGGCACATATGGACCAAACTCGATGACTTCCCAAATGTTATAATCAATTGATTGAATATAGATCATCATTCTAGTTTTCCAATAATTGTAGTGGGAGCCATTAAAGAAGGGAGGACGATTTGTAGAGTGACCCTCAAGGTTTTGAAAATTTTGGTTAGCCATTACTCAAGATTGTGTAATAAAAAAAATGAGCACCTTGCTCTGATACCAATTGATAGCCCAAGAATAACTAACCAAGAGGGGGGTGAATTGGTTTTCTCAAAATTTTTCGAAAAATATTCTCAAAAATGATATTTAAGAAATAAAAGATGATTCACAAAGATATAAGCACAATATAAGTAAATAAAAGAGAAGAGAGAGTGCAAATGATTTTTATGGAGGTTCGATCCAACCAATGATCTACGTCTCCCGTTACCAAGCTCTCCAACACGAGCACGACCTTTCCACTATTTTGATTGACTTATGGTACAATCCAAACCCTTACAATGTATCCGGTGACTTACAAACAAGGAGCACCGATCCTTATACAATATTGAGCTTTTCAAGGGACCTCAATATGACCCAAATATACAAAGAGATTGATTTGAGTATTTCTCTCTAGATGAATGATAGATACAAGTTTAGTTCTAAGAGAGACTAACACTTTAATGAATAGCAATGAATGAGGAAAGCTCAAGTGTTAGAAGAAAACTTTGTTGATAAAGATGAATCAAATGTTTGATTTAATCAAACAAAGTTTTTCAATAAGAGATATTGAAGATATAAAAGCAATGAAGATTTGAATGAAGTATTTCAATATGATTCTCTCTATAAATGCTCTTGAAAGTGTTATATGAATGATAATAAATGAAGTGGTATTTATAGAGATGAATTTTTGTCACTTTCTGACCAAACGGTCGACCGGTCATATTGGTCAGAACTAGCCGTTGAACTGCAAAAAGTCAGAACGGACACTTTTTGGACAGTGGAAGTCAAACGGTCGACCGGGTCATTTCAAACGGATGACCGGTTCATTTCAAACGGATGACCGTTTCCACAGTTTTGAAAAATGATTTTTGGCTTTGATACAAATATTTTATGCAAGTAATAATGACATGTGTTTTGTGCATAAAAATATTTTGAGCTTTCATTCATTTAATTGCTAAGGATTAAAGAGTTAATACCTTTACAATTTTATCTAAAAAATCTATTCTTCAATCTTGATCTTCGAATCTTGAATTTCGGCGGATCTTGAGATGCTTGAACTCTTGAATTGATTTTGACTTTGAACTTGTCATTGCATGAGAGTTCGATTTGTAGCGCTTTGAATTTTGCTCGAAAATAAAATGTTAGAAAACATAACCAATTTGTTTGTAATAATCAAAACATTAAGATTTAAAGTTAACCATAGGTCAACAGAGATGATGAATTAAAGATGACAATTATGGTGAACTCGTGAATCCAAACGCTTTAATAACCATATTTTGCTTTCACATAAATTATTATATTGTTTTCTAAAATTCATAGTTATAATTTAAACTCTCAAATCAATTTAATTTAAAGTGTTTAAACAAATTAGAATTAAGATTAATTTAACTAGTATATAAATAAGATAGTAATCGTAAAAACGATAATTCAGACTCAATAAATTAATTTTATTACTTGTTTGCGATATTGTACATTTACAATTACTTAATTTTCAGTTTTCACAACAGTGGAGATGAAGAAACATAGGGTTTTTGTTATCTTGTAATTCTATTTTTTATTTTTATTTTGTTTTTGGTTTAAATTTCGGTTGGGTAGTATTTATTGTGTAAAACCAAAAAAATGTTGGGTTTGTATTCTTAGTGGATTTTGCAAATCTTGATGTTCTTGAAATTTTTTTCTTCAGAGTTTTACCGCGTAAATTGTATTGAATATTCCAGTGGATGTAGTAATACTGTTGAAATAAAATAATAATTGTGCAGATTATATTCTATACTTATTTGATAAAGAAAAATAAACTCAAAATGTAAAATCTATATGTAAGAATTGGTGGATTGAGAATAGAGTTCAATTATATGCCTTTAAGATGAATTTGTCCTGCTACGGTACTCACGACTTGATGACAATCATTTCTCAAGGTACAACGATCTCTTCTTGCGATGCCAGCACTTCAAATTGCAAGAAACAGTGAACCGAAAGTGTTTTCGAACTCTCTTTTAATATGCAGGGAAGAAACAAAATATTTTGATTTGAATGCAGAAATTTTTAAAATTTGAATGAATGATATGCAAATCAGAGAGACTAATTTATAACATGCCAAAAACTTCAATTGAATGGACACAACTGTTGGGTCATGTCAGTTTTAACCCAACAGTTATAATTTGAATAGACAAGTCCGAAAAGACATGTCTTTAATTCAAACAAACACCTTTTGGATTAATTAATTAATTAATTTTGAAAGATTTAAATAAAATAAATAAATCTTTATTTTATGGGTTAATTACACTAATGGTTCTCATTCTTTTAGGTTTATAATGGGCTAAGTTCAATCCCATGACCCAAACCCGGTCGGGTAGGCGACGGCGGCACGCACGTGTGGGCCTTTGGACCGAACCAATAGGATCTAGATCTCGCTCCTTTCAATGGTACCTCTTGGGGCATAAACCCAAATGTCAAACTAGGGATATATAAAATAGGAAAATGATCTCCTACCTACTTATGTTGCCCACATTGAGGTGACATTACATGATTTGTAAAAATAATGAATGTAGTACCATAAACTATCAATTATGTGATACCACCTCAACATGAGCAATATAGGTAAGTAATATAAGTGAGTAGGAGATCATTTCCAATATAAAGTAGTACAAATCTTTTTGTCTTCTAATGTGGGATATAAGTTTTTCACTTTTTTTTTACAATTAAAGTTTCAAGGTGTCAATCTTTGGCAATAATTTCTCATTCACTCAGAAATAGTTTTATAAGACTAAATATATCATAATTATCTACTCGCAGAATATAATATGTTTTAATTATAATTCATTAAAATAAGTAATTCAGACCCACTCTAATATTTGGTCAAAAATAAATTAAAATCAATTATTAGTCAACTATCTCCAACAAATACATCACTTGAAGAGATAGAAAAGGAGATCTCACCACTTGGCAAAATCCGTTGCTAAATTTCTTCATTTTTTTACACGATAATTCTTTGAAATTAGTGAAGGATTTTTAGCAATAAAATATATTCTTAATAAATTTAATATTACTAGCAGTGAGCCTATTTACTTCAATTGAATAGAGTAATACTATTTATGGTCGTCCACTATCAGTGTTGAGCCTATGTGACATTATTTAATTATAGTACTTATTTATTCCAATTGAGTAGCACCACTTAAGCTCAGTACATGTAGTGAACGATTGAGAATAACATTACTTTTTAAGTTATATCAATTTTTACTTTTGAATCTCCTTGCAAAATCTATAGCTCATACTCATAAAGTCACAATTGTCATATTTTACTAGAGTTAACAAATGGGTTGGGTTGGACTGACCCACTCCACCAGAGCAGGGCCACACTTGAAATTGGGCAGGGCCATTTTGTATGAGCTAAAAACATGCTAGCCCAACTCAGTCTATTGGGCCAAATCAATCTTAATTTTATTTATTTATTTATTTTAAGTAAATTTTTTATACAATCTAATACATTGCATCAAATATAATCTTAGATAAACTTAGACAATATATATTTTGAGATTTTTAAAGAGATTAATTTATAAAATGAGAAATTGGCGCAAATGGTCTCTAACGTATGCCATTAGTGTGCAAATGGTTCATTACCTTTCATTTTTGGCGGAATGGTCCCTAACCTATCCATTTAGGTGCGAAATTGGTCATTTTTTACGGATTTCTAACAAAATCCGTTAAAACCTTTCCAAAATTGGCGAAAATGGTCCCTCTCATATTTTTTTTTTTGTCTTTATTAGTGGGAGTAAAATTGTCAAACTACATTTTTCTTTCAATTGGCGCAAATGGTCTCTAACCTTTACCTTTTTTTGGCGCAAATAGTCCATAACCTATAATTATATTTTGGTGCATAATTGGTCTTTATTTGATAAAAAAGACAAAAATATCCTTACTTTTAATTAAAGAAATTTACAATTGGATTCCTAACCTTTTAAAAAAGCGAAAAATGAGTCTGATACTTTAATTTTATTATTTAAAAAAATTAAAAAAAACTAATAAATTGACAATATACTAAATTAATTTGTATATTTTACGAACTATTATAAAATAACTAAAATTTAAGCTCATAATTATTAACGAATGTGCTAATTAAAATTTTATTATTATTATTAAGTAATCATATTATTTAAAATTCAAACTTTAATTTTATCGTTACAATATAAAAAAATTACTTTGTCACAAATAAAAATTTTAATTACTTTTCAAACAGTACATATTCGCTGAACCAAACAAGTATGCCATTAGTGCGGAAATGGTCCCTAACCTTTAATTTTTTGCGAAATGGTCCATAACCTATCCATTTAGGTGCGCAATTGGTCATTTTTTACGGATTCCGTTAAAAATCCTTTAAAACCTTTTCAAAATTGGTGAAAATAGTCCCTCTCATATTTTTTTTGTCTTTATTAGTGGGGGTAAAATTGTCAAGTTACATTTTTCTTTCAATTGGCGCAAATGGTCTCTAACCTTTACCTTTTTTTGGCGCAAATAGTCCCAAACCTATAATTATATTTTGGTGCATAATTGGTCCTTATTTGATAAAAAAAACAAAAATATCCTTACTTTTAATTAAAGAAATTTGCAATTGGATTCCTAACCTTTTAAAAAAGTGAAAATGAGTCCGATACTTTAATTTTATTATTTAAAAAAATTAAAAGAAAACTAATAAATTGACAATATAGTAAATTATTTTGTATATTTTACGAACTATTATAAAATAACTAAAATTTAAGCTTATAATTATTAACGAATGTGCTAATTAAAATTTTTTATTATTATTAAGTAATCATATTATTTAAAATTCAAACTTTAATTTTATCGTTACAATATAAAAAAATAACTTTGTCACAAATAAAAATTTTAATTACTTTCCAAACAGTACATATTCGTTGAACCAAACAAGATCTATCCATGTAGTCAAACATGAGTCTTCTTCTTCGTTGAATTTTTTTCTTGTCCAAACAACCAACCACCACCGGATAACCCGTCCAAAACTAAAAAAAAAATTCTACTGGAGAAAGCCACCGGATCTGCACCGGTCATCTTCCTCGCAGATCCGATGGATCTTGAACCAGATCTGCGCGACCGATCCGCGCAGATCCAGTAGAATCTCCGTGGGATCTGTGCGACTCCAGTCGCATAGATCAAGCGAAATCTGCACGATTCTAATCGCACAAATCTGGCTAGATTTGCGAGGCTACCGCACAAATCCCATCGGATCTGTGCGAGCCACTAGATCGGAGTCGCGCAGATCCAACGAGATCTGTGCGGCCGCGCACAGATCCATCCGGTAGTGTCCCTTTTTTTATTTCATTTTTGGTTTTTTTTTTTTACCTTCAATCTTCAAGATCCACCGGATCTACGAGGAAGATGATCGGCCTAGATCTGGTGGTTTTCTCTGATGGAATTTTTTTTGAGTTTTGGATGGGTTATCTGGTGGTGATTGGTTGTTTGGACAAGAAGAAAATTCAACGAAGAAGGAGACTCATGTTTGGCTACATAGATAGATATTGTTTGGTTCAACAAATATGTGATGTTGGAAACTAATTAAAATTTTTATTTGTGACAAAGTTATTTTTTTTATATTGTAACAATAAAATTTAAGTTTGAATTTTAAATAATATAATTACTTAATAATAATAAAATAATTTTAATTAGCACATTCGTTAATAATTATGAGCTTAAATTTTAGTTATTTTATAATAGTTCGTAAAATATACAAAATAATTTAGTATATTGTCAATTTATTAGTTTTCTTTTAATTTTTTTTAATAAAAAAATTAAAGTATCGGACTCATTTTCACTTTTTTTAAAGGTTAAGAATTCAATTGTAAATTTCTTTAATTAAAAGTAAGGACATTTTTGTATTTTTCATCAAATAAGGATCAATTGTGCTCCAAAATATAATTATAAGTTATGGACTATTTGCGCCAAAAAAAGGTAAATGTTAGGGACCATTTGCGCCAATTGAAATAAAAATGTAACTTGACAATTTTACCCCCACTAATAAAGACAAAAAAAATATGAGAGGGACCATTTGCGCCAATTTTGGAAAGATTTTAACGGATTTTTAATGGAATCCGTCAAAAAATGACTAATTGCGCACCTAAATGGATAGGTTAGGGACCATTCTGCTAAAAATTAAATATTAGGGACCATTCCCACACTAATGGCATACGTTAGGGACCATTTGTGCCAATTTCCCTTTATAAAATTGGTACTTTCAAGTATTAATTAATAGATTTAAATTAATTTTATTTCAAAATAATAATTTTTTTTGGTTAATTGTAAACTATTTGTTAACATCTTTTTTTAAAATATAAATAGTAAAGGTTTGCTAGTTTTATTGTTTTGAGATATAAGCATATTTTGCTTAAATTAAAAAGTTTACTTATAAGTAAATTTAAAATAAATAATTTACTTGTCACACCAAACATAATTTGGATTAAAACTTTAGTTAAACTAAATTTTAACTAAATCTAAACAATTTTATGTTGGAGTTTGAGATTTTTGAACTAATGTTTTAAAAAAAAAAGACAATTTAAATTGGAGATTTGGGCTTTAGATCATTTTAGATTGATATTATTTGGATTATGTATTGGGGCTATTTACAAAATGAGTGATTAGTGTTAAGGAAAAAAAATCAGGCTGACCCAACTAGCCTGCGGGCAAGACAGGCCGGGCTATATTGACCCGGTTTTATTTGGACTAGGGTCAATCCAACCCAACCCAAAAATTTGGGTTATATGAGCCAGACCAATTTTACCACCTCTATATTTTACCCTTTTCTTTAAACTTTGCAATCAATATTGTAACGAGCTAGTCTTTTACAAAATTCGTCCTTGATGATCCTTTTGCCATTTTATTTTTACTTTTTAGAGTTGCAACGCATGAGATAAATTTTAACTAATGATCTAAATTTTACCATACTTTAACTTAGTGATGAATTTTATGATTTTCTCAAGAGGAAATCATTCAAATGGCTACAATTGAATCCAACAACTTTCAAATTTTTGGACTCTTGCCTTTTGTCACTTGAAGTAATTAATATTTGTATTTTGTCCTCTTGTAATAGTTCCAACTTCCAAGTCATAAAAATGACACGACGGTGACTATTAGATATTTTCTTACAAGTTTAAATTTGTGACTCGTTACTTATGAGAATTCAATATTTCCTGCTTCAAAAGTCACAAGATGTAGTTCAATGTTCACACAAGTTTATTCGGACTGTTGTCAATTTAAACTCAACACAAACTATATTGATGCAATGTGATTGGTTAAATATTTGAACAACGTTAAGGAGCTAGTGATATTAAATATTAAGTTATGTGTTGATTCATTATTGTAAGCAGTATGTTGCACCAAGTTATTTCAAAAATATTAAATATTAAATTAAGTGTTGATTCATTATTGAAGTTATCATTTCGGGTTTTGATTTTATTTTTTAAAGAATAATGAACGTGTGCATAATACAAAATGTTGCAATAAAATATTGGCTTAAAAATCTGTAAGAGTGAATTCTTAAACTTTAACTATTTTCATTCAAATTTTTGAGATGGTTTTGAATTTTTTGTTATTCAACATCGTAATAATTTTTTTTTTTACTGTTGGATGCTGATTCATTTTCACTTGCTGAACTTTGAAGCAACATAAAAGGAATATTTAGTCCTATATAGGTTTCTAGTCATTATCTATATTTCCCCGAAAGTGATGCATGTTTCATGATTAACATAGATATTAAAAACATGCATTATGATTAAATAATTTTCATATTAAATTAAATATAATTAAGAATATCAATTATGTCATCGTTATTTCATCAATGAGTGCTTCTCTTTTACATGGTATAATAAAGAATTACTTAACATACTTTTGCAAAATAGTAACTCGTTTGAAAACACTAATTTTGAAATTTGTGTGATTGTCTGGGTTTTAATCGAATCGAATTAGCTTAATGAACTCTGATGTTTCATCTAAAAGTGTCAATATTGTTAAAATGAATAGTTCAAGTCCTTTTATATATATATATATATATATATTGTGTATCTATTTCATCGTTATTCAATATTGAATTTTATCTTTAATACCCATTATATTTTCGTTATTTATTTCATAAATTTTGAAGACTTAGAAATCTAAGAAAAGCTATTAGTTCTAATTTTTCAGTTGTTTAAATGTCAACTTCATGTTAGAATTCTCGATTGTGAAAGTTATTGTAAGGAAGGTATACATGCACAGCGGAAATTAAATCTACAATTCCTTTAAACTGGATCAACCTTGTACTTATATAGAATTCGTGATAGAAGTTTACCCCGATGAACACCGTAAAATCTGATTATCTTATTGGCTGGAGGTGCGATCTTCAATACCATAGCTGTCCAATTGTCCAGCCTCCAATGGTAATCCATACAACAAGAACAGATTTGGAGTTCCACGATCAAGAACAGATGAAAGCGGAACCTTTTTGGAATAATTGTATTTTGATTGTCTTTTGCTTGTGCTAGCAAGTAATAATGATCAACACTTAACCCTAATCTGTTGTGCCTTTGTATTTATAGGCGGGACTAACCCTAACCCTAACCCTAACCATAGTTCTAGTCCAACTAGAACCCATCAACAAGCGGGCCCAATTTGGTCCAATAAATAATTAAGTCCGACCCAACTAATTGGACATTGGACATTAACTCTTATAATCTCACACTTGGACAAGGTCTAACTCTAGATGCTCAATTCTTGCCTTATATGTGTGATCCATTAGGTTCTCATTCACGATGGCAAACGCAGTGATATTCTCATCGATTCACCTAGATCTATCAATTCACGTCGCCGTCCAAGATTGACATCTAGCAATATGTCAATGCAACCCATATGAAAGAAAATGTCATGTGGTATGACAGAACCAATATATGTGCGGTTACCATGGAAATATAATCCCTTTATCAATATAACCTAATTGGTTAAGAGATATGGATCAACGTCAATCTCATTTCAACCAATTATGTTATTCACCACAACTCTTCGTTGATCTAATCTAGTTATGATTGAAACTTTTTCAACTCATAACTCCACCCTGGCCGATAAAATTTATATCAACTTAAGTGGGCAAAAATCAGGTTATAATCTTCTACTTTCTAGGAGTGACGAATCTTCATATTGGATATTCACAACCTTTATATGATTCTCACTAAACCCGTACGACGTCTTCTTGGTCCTTAGACTCTATGATGTCCTCAAGTCAAAGGACCAAATCCACAACCGCGCATTAGAGATTTACTACTAATGCTTAGATAGTTATCCATGTAGAATCTCTAGGCGGATCATCCAATGTCATGTTCTTATAACAATGCATTCACGTGTTCATTCAGATGTCCCTCTACATCTTAGCTCGTGAGATCAGCTAATTTCTTCAAAAGAAATACAACACATGCTAATCTATCCGTAATAATGATATATGTATCTCATTATTACTATGATTAGGAATATTTCAAGAATAAGTTATTTATAACTTGTATCTCACAATCACAACACCTTGTGATTAACAAGTTATTATGAACTTTTCTTCGAACTCTATTATTTTAAATAATAAAATTTAAGAATAACAGATCTGTCATTTAAAATGTAGACAAATATTTAATTAATCATTTTGTTCATATACCTCAATGTTTAACAAATAGTATATCACAAAATGTCTCATACAAATTAGATCTGTCACTCAGGTATCATAATACCATCAAATTTAGCATGACCATCATGCTTGTGCTGGGACAACAACTTTGTCAAAAGATCTGCTACATTATTGTCTCCGTTCTACTTTACGTTATTTCTTAAGATCAACTCCCTGATTAGATGATATTACCTCAATATATATCTGGATCATTGATGAGACCTGGGTTCCTTCGCTTGTGCGATGGATCCATTGTTATCATAATACATAGATATTGGATCAACAATGCTAGGAACTACTCCAAGTTCTGAAATGAACTTCTTGATCCAGACCGTTTTCTTTGCTGCTTCTGAAGCATCTATATATTCGACTTCTGTAGTTGAATCAACAGTCATTTCTTGTTTGGAACTTTTCCAACTGATCGCAACACCATTTAGAGTAAATACATATCCAAATTTGGGATTTACTATGTCTTTATTAGACAAAAAGCTGGCATCGGCATAACCTTGAACTCTAAGTTCATTTTTCTCCATACATCAAGAACATGTCTTTAGTCCTTTTAAGAATATAAGAATGTTCTTGACCATGATCTAATGTTTCTAGCTAGAGTTCGCAAGGAACCTACTTGTGACACTTAAAACATATGAAACATTTGGTCGAGTACATAACATAGCATGCATGATAAATCCTATTGCTGATACATAAAAAATCATATCTATGCAATCTCTTTCAATTTGTGTCTTTGGACACATCTCTTTTGAGAGATAGATCCCATACCCGATGGGATAGAGTCATCTCTTGGACTCTTCTTTACTAAATCTTCTCAATATTTTATTTATGTACGTAGATTGAGATAGGATAAGCATTCTGTTAGATCTATCTCTATAGATCTTTATACCGAGAATGTTCGCTGCCACTCTCATATCCTTCATGAAGAAATTTTGGATAACCACAACTTAACTGATTTTAGCATCGGGACATCGTTTCTTAATAATAGTATGTCATCCACATACAAAATTAGAAACACGACTTTACTCCCACTAATCTTTTTATACACACACGATTCTTCTTCATTTTTGATAAAATCAAACATTTTGATTATCTCGTCAAAATGAAGATTCTAGCTCCGAGAGACTTGCTTTAATCCATTTATGGATTTCTGTAGTTTGCATACCTTATTTGGTTATGTGGATTCAAAACCTTCTGATTATGTCATGTATACTTCCTCACTAAGATTCCCATTAAGAAATGTGGTTTATGACATCCATTTGCCATATTTCATAGTTATGGTATGCTACTATCGCAAGCAAAATCTGAATTAACTTAGACATGGCTATTGGTGAGAAGGTTTTGTTAAAGTCAATCCCTTGTCTTTACTTGTATCCATTCGCAACCAATCTTTTCTTGTAAGTATGAACATTACCATCCATGTCGACCTTTTTTTTGTAAACCCATTTACAGCCTATTGGTCTTATCCCTTCATGCGGGTCAATCAAGGTCCAAACCTTGTTTTCATACATGGAGTTTATTTCGAATTCCATGGCTTCTTGCCATCTATTTGAATCAACATTTGACTTCAATTCTGCATAAGTAGTAGGTTCATCTTCCTCGATTAGTAATACATTACTAGTAATCAGGAAATCGTATCTCCAAAGAAAATGAATGACTCTACTCAACTTACGCGGAGCTGGTGTGTCCTTGGGAATTGAAGGTTCCCCATTTCCAATCAGTGCTTCATCAAATGCAGGCTCAGTCATTGGCTCATCTAATTGGTCAAATTTATTTGTGGGTTTTTGAACTTCTTCAAGATCTACTTTGCTCCCACTGCCCTATCTTAGAATGAACTCTTTATATAAGAATATGACATGTTTTGATATGATGACCTTCATCTCGATGGAATTGTAGAAATAGTATCCAACCGTTTTATTTGGATACCCCACAAATAAATATTTATCAGATTTAGCTTCTAGCTTGTCTGATTCTATGCGTTTCACATAAGCGTCGCAGCCCCAAATCTTTATGTATGAAATATTGGGCATTTTTCCTTTCCATAACTCGTATGAAGTTGTATTGACCGATTTAGATGGGACACAGTTTAATGTGTGACATGCAGTGTTAAGTGCATATCTCCAAAACGATTTTAAGATAACTATGCGGCTCATTGATCGCACCATATCAAAAGTAAGGTGCGGTTTCTCCTTTCAGATACACAATTTTTGTTGTGGTGTATACGGTGGAGTCCACTGTGAGAGAATCTCATTTTCTTTTAAATAGTCTAAGAACTCACCCTTCAAATATTCTTCATCCCGATCAGATCTAAGTGTTAGAATATTTTTCCCAGTTTGCCTTTCTACTTCTTGTTTGAATTCTTTTTACTTTTCAAAGGCTTCGTGCTTGATTTTCATCAAGTAGATAAAACCATGTCTGAAATGGTCATCTGTAAACGTGATAAAGTAAGAAAGGTCATCTCTAACATATGTAGACATTGGTCCACATACATCAGTATGTACGAGTCCCAAAATGTCTGCAGCCCTAACTCATTTTCTAGTAAATGGGGTATTGGTCATTTTGCCTATCAGGCATGACTCACATCTATCAAATGATTCATAATCATTTGAATCCAAGTATCCATCTTTATGTAACTTGGTGATACGTTTTTTTATATTACCGAGTATGTATTACCAAAGATTTGAGTTCATAGTTTTATCCCTTTTATGCATTGCAGTTCCTCTTCTAATGCCATTTGTTTCCACATTGAAAACATGGATCATCAGACTTGGATTTGTCTTTGTCTTCTTTAACTATTTTTCAATATATTTGGCCTTAGATCCTTTCTGAAAGGTTCTTTTTGATTCTCTCTTACTTCCCTTAGAGGTGTCAATAGCCAAAGTTGTCTCATTCCATTGGCTCAACAGTTTTCAGCATATTCAGCAGCTTAGGTAGGGTGCACTGAATCTTATTCACGTTGAAATTCATAATGAACTGCAAAAATTTATTATGTAGGGACTATATAACTGCAAAAATTTATTATGTAGGGACTATATAACTGCAAAAAGACTTGGATTTTTCTTTGTCTTCTTTAACTGTTTTTCAATATATTTGGCCTTAGATCCTTTCTGAAAGGTTCTTTTAGATTCTCTCTTACTTCTCTTAGAGGTATCAATAGCCAAAGTTGTCTCATTCTATTGGCTCAACAGTTTTCAGCATATTCAGCAGCTTAGGTAGGGTGCACTGAATCTTATTCGCGTTGAAATTCATAATGAACTGCAAAAATTTATTATGTAGGGACTATATAACTAAGTCAACACTTAGCTCGTGGTCCATGGTAAAATTCAACTGGTTTAATTTTTCAATATAACCAATTATCTTCAGTACATGAGCATGACTGAAGATATTTTTACCATCATTCCTCTGAATAACATTTTGGATGTCTCATATCTTTCAGTTCGTGACTGTACATCATTCAACTCATTGAAATGATATATTTTGGAATAGGCTTTCATACCCTCGTACTGCTTTTCTAACTCAGGTGATATGCTTCAAGCATTATATGTTGTAGAGTTATTGTCATCATTGTGTGTATTGTAGGCCTACACGTTCTCCGACGTAGTCTCCTCAATAGGAGCTTTCGGCATTGGCTGCTTATTGACATATCTAATTTTTTTTTTATGCTTGAGAACAATTCTCAAATTGCGGTGCCCATCCAAAAAATTTTGTCCGATATATTTGTTTGCATCTAATATGCCTCTCAAACTCACATGGTTACTCATGATTCATTAAAAAAATAACAAGATAGAACAATTAATTAAATACAAAAAATTAATTATACATGGACTTATATTAAATTAATTATACTCTCACTGTTTAAATTGAATTAATGATCCTCAAACATTAATCAATGGAACCTGTTAGATTCCCAGTGGGCTATGATTCCTTTTGTTTTATTAGAACCTTGAGTGACTCAACAAATCATAATAAAACATCCAGATAGATACTTCTATCAATCACATCTCTATATGACTCATAGATCATTAAGTAGACAACTTATTGTCGCATCTTATGTGTTTACTTGATTGTGCCCCTAAAATTTTATTTCCATTAGTAACTCAACATAAAATAAAATTTTAGTTAAATCGACATATTGTTCAGAAACATCAAATGTTTCATAGTGATAAACATATCTATGAGCGAGCAGCCTTGAGTGACTCAACAAACTGACATCGATAATGGACTCTAGTTTTTCATTATAACAATAAAAGGCACGTTGTATTAACCATTTAATACGAATTTATTATTTTGATAAAGATGGGTTTGGCTCATCACATTTATGTATATTAACTAACATCTAACATGCAATCAATCATATATAATAATAACTGTGGATGATTATGGACTTTATCTATCTAATCTTCCTGAGCTAAAATGAAGATTAGTCGGTCAATTCCTAAGGGACGTTTCATTCGTTCATCGAATGCTAAATGCAATCATCTCCATCTCCTATTGCAACCTGTATCCTATACACTGCTTCATTGTGGCCCAATTGTAACATGTATCCTATACTAGTTGGCACGCATACCTAAATAAATGAACACGCATGTCCATATTAAATAAAGAGTTCAAAAACTCAATTAAATAAATAATAGGCTCGCAGGCCCAACCAACAATTAACAGGAATAATTAACCATACAACCAATCACATGGGTCGAATCAATAATCATCCACTAAACATCTATTTTAATAACTAATATTAAAAATATAATAATTTCTAAATTTGCAGCTTTGACAGTATAAGTCTAAACATTTTAGACATTTCAGTACAGATTAGATGGAATTAAATAATTAATTTAATCTAATTAATTAATTTTTCAACAATGAAATTAATCGATTAATACAATTAATCAATTAATTTTATTCATAAAGTGGATTTTCAAAATTTATTTTATCTTCCTATTTAAAGTCATACTCTAATTGTAAGATAAAATTTGAATATGATCAAAATTATAATTTTATAAAGTAAAGTCAAAATTCAATCTGTCAAAAATTCAAAATATGATTTAAAATGAATTTTAATCAATACTAAATATTTGATCAGCATTAAAATTTAAATAATTAAAAAAAATTTTAAAAAATTCAACATTATATTTAAGACCATATTTTCCTTTTAAAACTTTTAAAACTTGAGGACTTACTGAAGACTTACTATACAATTTCTAAAATTACACATCATTTCCTTAAGATATTAAAATAGTGGTCCTTCAATGCAATTACTAAAATTGCCGAGAAGACCCCTTTCTGATTTTAAAGCTGTGGGTCCTCTTGTGAAATTTTTGAAATTGCACAGATGGCCCCTTCTAATTTTAAAACACTTGTTCTTTCTATGCAATTTCTAAAATTGCATATAAAGCCCATTTAAAATATTTGAAATAAGGGACTTTCCATGCAATTTCCAAAATTGCATTGGAGCCCCTTCTCCAAAAATGCAGCAGAACACGTTGAATATCTGAAATTCAGCCGGCGCCGCCAGTCGTTAAAAGAAAAAGGAGGGGGTAGTGGCCCGCCAGCCTCTCCTCTGTTTGTGGGGAGAGAGCTGTGGCCGTGCCGCTCAGCAGCGACACCGGCATCAGCCGCTGATCCTCGTGATCAGCGGCTGAGTCATCGACTGAGTCCGCTGCCTTCAAAAGGCAGTAGACCCGGTTGCTCCAATCTGCTACAGTGCTGTCTCTCATTTTCATGCTCCGAACAATCCAAATCAGATTCAGATTCTCCTTTCCATTTTTTGTTTTTTTTTAAATTCTCAATTTTTATTTTACTGTCAAACTCAAATTAAACTAATATACCAATAACAATTATTTTTAGATTCTTCAAAATAGTCTAACAAATTTTAACAATTATCAAGGTAATCTCTGGTACCAATGTAAGAAATTGAGGTATACATGCACAACGAAAATTAAATTTATAATTATTTTAAGTCGAATCAACCTTGTACTTAGATAGAATTCGTAATAAAAGTTTACCTTGATGAACACCGTGAAATCTGATTATCTTATTGGCTGGAGGTACGATCTTCAATACAACAGATGTCCAAATGTCCAGTCTCCAATGGTGATCAACACAGCAAGAACATATTTGGACTTCCATGATCAAAGAAAGACAAAAGCGGAACCTTTTTGGAGTAATTGTATTTTGGTTGTTTTTTGCTTGTGCTAGCAAATAATAATGATCAACACTTAATCTGTTGTGCATTTGTATTTATAGGTGGGGCTAACCCAAGTCATAGTTCTAGTCCAACTAGAACCTATCAACAAACGGGTCCAAATTAATTAATTTAGTCTAATAAATAATTAAGTTCGATCCAATTAATTGGACTTTGAATATTAATTTTTACAGTTACAAATACTACGGGTGACTTCAATAAAAATCTTTAATCTAATAGGTGAACATCAAACTACGACCACATAACATGCTTTTTGCCATTTTTCATGAAGAATGTTGAGTTGATAACATTAAACAAGCAACACATGTTATGAACCTATACCCCCACTCTAGAATACGGATTAATTAAGTAGCTTTTGGGCAATCTGGGACTTGCTGATTGTGGTGGGATTTTTCGCACTTAATGGTGCTTTGTCAAGAGGTACTTCTCCTTGGCCATTTGCTCGCTTTTGATACTGAGCTTGCAGCTGCTATTTATGCCATTGACAATGCTTGGATGTACAGTGGTGGTTGGAGAGTTTTGGCTGGAAAGTGACTCGACTTTTTTGGTGGCCATGTTTCGTCCTAGACCATGAAAAGGTTCTTTGGAAGTGGTGCTCACTGCTCAGCTTGGGATTGATATCTCAGTCGGCTATATCGTATGGACATTGTTGTTACTCATATTTACCACGAGGGTGAGTGGCAGACTACATTTGATATGGAGTTTCCAGCATTTGTTGGGAATTGAGACCAATTCATTTATTGCCCACAAGATCCTTGTTCAGATAAATATAACGAAACAAAAAAATATATAAAGATTGAAAAAGATTTATGGACTATCAAAGTTTTCACTATATGAAAAATTGTTACAATCATATAGATTTTACTCACCCAAATCCCCAAGTATTTCAAGAAAAATAATATCCTAAGCTTTACCGCACCCACCAATTTCTACTATTTGTACAACTCACAAAGAGAACAAGAAAAACAATTAGGATGCTAGATTTACAATTTTTATCTCAAAAAACCATCAAGTCACATCTACAAAAGAGAATAAACCACGTCAATTTATAATTAACATATAACCTAATTGTCTTTTAATTTTAGACTGAATGAGTCCAATATTTAAAAATTTGTTCAATTTTAGACTGCCAATGAGTCCAATATTTAAAAATTTGTTCAATTTTAGTCGACCTAGATGTCTTTTAAGTTTTGACTACCAAGTTTTGAGAAAATATCTCAACAATCTCCACATTGACGAAAAACGAGTCAAAACTCAATCATCTCTTCTGCAACTTTTTATCTCGATATTTAAAAAAAATCGGTAAGCTTTGACAATCCCAATTCTCATAACAGAGAATTAACATACTTTATCATATAAGTATAATCACATAGAATTAACGAATTCTAATAATTTCATCGGCTCATATCGAATAAATTTGTTAAAATATTATAGTGCAACTCTCTTGCTTGACTTACTTGGAAGTTTATCAGCCACCGACATCAATTCCACCACACATCTTGCATTAATATCAAGCCAATGTCCGTGTGCAAACATGTGGATCTGCTAGTAGTAACGCATCCTCTATCATGACAACTAGCGCATGTTACAAAAATGTAAATGTTTACTCAAGCGACATCATCGTCTCCCATAAAGAGAGACATATTATCCATATCTGATGCGAGCAAACCTTTTGGACAATTTTTTCTCACGTGACCAGGTTGCTTACAATTCCAACAAAGTACTTTCCTTTTAGTTTCTTTGTCAGAAATAGGGATTGGTTTCCCTTTCAAAACCTTGTGTAGTCCAGACTCAATCAAAACATCTTTGACTTGTACTTGCCACAAACCAAAATTAATTCTTCCGTCAAATTTCTCCACGTCATATTTGATAGACATATCTTCTCTGTGCGCCAACACTCTGAACGAATTAACGCTTTGATACTACTATTGGAAATTGAGACCAATTCATTTATTGCTCACAAGATCCTTGTTCAAAGAAAGAAAACGAAAAAATATATATATAAAAAGATAGAGAAATATTTACGAACTGTCAAAACTTTTACTATATGAAAAATTGTTACGATCATATAGATTTCACTCACCCAAATCTCCAAGTATCTCAAGAAAAATAATATCTTAAGTTTTACAGCACTCACTAATTTCTGCTCTTTGTACAACCCACAAAGTGAACAAAAAAAACAACTAGGATGCTAGACTTACAATTTTTCTCTCAAAAAACCATCAGGTCACATCTACAAAAGAGAATAAATTACGTCAATTTATAGTTAACGTATAACATAATTGTCTTATAAGTTTAGACTGCCAAGGAATCCAAAATTTGAAAACTTGTTCAATTTTAGTCGACTAAGATGTTTTCCAAGTTTCAACTACCAATGTGTCCAAAATTTGAAATTTTGTTCAATTATAGTCAATATCAAATTTTAAGAAAATATCCTAACAACATTTTCTTTCCTAATTACTTGGTAGTTGACATCTTTCGGTTTTATTTCCATGCTTTTTTCTAATCATATTCGTAGCAGGCCTTGTTATAAGTTTTGTGTATTTGTTACTAATAAAATATTGAGATAAGCAAATGATGAGGATGCCAAAGAGACGTCCCGATCCTAATCAACATCTATGTTTAATGGGGGAAAAAAATTAAAAGAGAGAGAGAGAGAACCCACTCTAGGAACAAAATCTCAGGCAAATCACAAATAACAAACTCCTGTTTTTAATATTATCATATTTATAAATAGTATCTTCTTATGTTTATAAATTACTAATAAATATACATACTCTATAAATAAGAATGACAAAATATTTTATTTTGATCCGCTCTACTTTGCCCTGCCAATCCCTACCCCGTTAGTAATAAAATTTTTGAATCGCCTCGAATCTTTTTATATTAATTTATTTTTGTGTCTAAAATTTATATAATATTTTTAAAAAATAAAATTAATATTAAAAATTAATCAATTAATTAAATAGGACAGTAAATGAGAATTTTTTAAATCCCACCTCGCCCTTGCCTCGATCCCCACCTCATCTCGTCTCTTAAAAATTTCCGACGTGACAGAGATGATAATAACTGTCCGGCCCGGCCTCGCCCCTACTCCGTTGCCTTCCCTATCTATAATAGGTAAAGATGGGCCTTATGGCTTATGCAAATACACACATTAAAAGCACACATGAATTACATACACACAAAACAAACCAAAACACATGCATAACACACAAAAACGTACACATCAACGCAAGATACACACAAGCAGCCTCACACTCAGGGGCGGATCCAGGAATTTAGTCCGTAGGGGCTGAAATATATCAAAGTCAATATCTGGATATGATATTGGAGGAAGTTGCACGGTAGGAATTGAGGGTTGATCTTTAGTTAATCTATCATAATGTGTACTTTCACTAGATTGACCTGTCTTTTTAAAAAATGAAAACAATGTCTTTTTTCTCTTGGCACAAGTTTGACCTTCCATTTGTAAATTCTATAAAACAAAATTTACAATCTATCAACAATCCACAAATAGGCCGGCAAGGCACAACAATTCAATAATACAAAATAGGCCGGCAAGGCACAATAATTCAATAATACGAACTAGGCCGGCAAGACACAACAATTCAATAATAAAAAGGCAAAGCTTTAAACATAAGCCGGCAAGGCAACAAAAAATTAATGACACCAGTCTGAGTGAATTAGCAAAATACCTATAAGGCTTTTCTTTATTTTTTCCTCACATTGGCCGCTGCCCGCTGATTTGTTTCTGTACAATAAAAATAAGTAGTTTTACTTTGATTATTGAACTTTAATTAGTCATTTTCTAATAGTTTTTATTGCACTCAATCTACGACTAAGCCGCTGATTTTCTTACATTTTTTTTCCAATAATTGAAAATATAAAAAATAATAAAAAATTCATAATTTGGTACAAAATCAAAAATAAAATATACAAAATAATATAAACTTTATAAAAAATTTTAAAAAAATGAAAAAAATAAAATACCTGTTCTTGAGAGCGATTCTGGCTAAAAAATAGATTTTTGAATGATTTAAGTCCATTGAAAACAAGCTACCAAGTTGGGTTAACGGATTCACATCTTATTTTTAGTTATTAAAGTTTCAATTTGTCAAAAAAAAAAAAAAAATTGAACAAATGGAGCTTCAGAAATCAGAACACAGCACGTGAGGGTTTCGGCCTTTCGGGCTTTCTGCGGAAATGGGCAAATTGGGACAATGGGACTGACTTTTGTTTTTGTGGCAAATTATTTGGACTGACTTCATATAACGCAAGGAATGGTTTCGGGTTTCGGCAGTCGGCGGAAAAATGGAAGAAATGGGTCTGAGAATTCGGCGGAAATGGCAAATGGGAAATGGGCAAATGGACATTCACTGCATCAGTCTTCAGTGTTTTTTTTTTTTTTTTTGGGGTTTTAGTTGGGTCTTGGGCAGTGGGCACTTTACATGGGTTGGGACTTGTTGGGTTAATTGGGTAGTTGCTTAGTTGGGCTTCATTTTTTTTTTTTTTTTTAGTTAGATTTGGACTAAGAGTTGGGCTGAAATTTAATTGGATCAGGGCTAATTTGTATTTTGACATGAACTATTTCAAAAAAAGAAAAAAATTTATACATGAATTTTGGATCTGGGCTGGGCCTGATACGAGCTGTTGTCAGGCCCAGCCCCCCCTTGGATCCGCCTGTGCTCACACTGCACAAGTTGTTAGGTTATTGACTAAAATTAAATAAATAAGAAAAAGATAAAAAAAATAAAGGGCGTGCTCGTTTCCGTTCACTGCAAGGAATAAAGAAAACTTACCGTAATCAATTAGGATTCTTTGTGGGGGTGGGGGTGGGGGTGGGGGTGGAACCGCACTTTTGAAAATGGGGGGGTGGGGGGTCCCAAATAGAAGTGGACCGAGTGAGGGAGAACTGTCTTAAGGGGGTTCGGGGGGCAGTGCCCCCAATTTTTTGTTTTTTCAAATTACAATTATTAAGCCAATTCTTATGATAATCTAATATAACCACAATTACTAAGCCAATTCTTATGATAATCTAATATTTTTTTTTAATAAATTATAGTCTTTAAAAAACTTACAAGAAGTCATTGCACAAAAATAGAATTTATATTTATTTTATCTAAAATTAAGCTACGTAGTTGATATACACAAATTTAAATCATTTTAATAGTGTCATATACAATTATTATTTGAACACGATATGTATTAACAAGCAAAGTATTTTTATTAATTTTGTATTATCATTTGAGGAATGAGCCAATCATTTGCAAATCTATATTATTAATTTTATTAGGTCAATATGTCCAATTGCCTTACATTAAGAACCAGTTTGGTCTAATTTATGAACTAATTTATTTGAACAAAATGGCTGATTTGATAAAAAATAGTTTATTTGACCAAAAAATTTGTCTTGGTAGCCTGACATTTTTTACTATTCTTTGTCAAATAAATAATTTTGGTCAAATAAACTAATTTATAAACTATACCAAATAAGCTCTAATTAATCTAATTGTCATCCATTAAATTGATATTAAGTAAAAATTAAATTATATATTAAAAAACTATATAAAAAAAAATGAAACCCAAAAAGTTGGGGGGAGGGGATCTCTCCCCCCCTGGGACCCCCCTAACTCCGCCCACTGTGTGTGGGGGGGGGGGGGGGGGGGGGGTTGTAGGAATGTATTAGTAGCCTTATGCATGCATGGGATGTTATAAATAGGAGTTATGGTATTAAAGGCTAGTTTTATTTTTGAATAAAATTGTTTATTTAAATAATACCTATTCACATAAAATGTTTATTATTATTTTATTTGGTTCATTTAAGTATAAAAATAAAAAAAATCACTATTAAAAAGTTAATTATTTGTAAAAAAAAGACAAATTCTACTATTATTCTTAATAAAACAAAAAAAAAAAAATAAATAAACTAAAAGAGGAAAAAACAAAAAAAAAGGTAGAACGGTAGGCAATTATCTTAGGATATAGATGTCCTAAAATAGATTTATATGAATACGTTTGTCTTCTAAAAATAAATTGAGTGATTTTGTATTCGAATAAAAAAAAAAAATTATCCTCTTTACGATGATAAAACTTCATCTTATTTTTGGATTAAATTGTTATCCAGAATCAGATAAAAGTGTATTTGAATATCAATTCTATCTAAACAAAAAAAAGACAAATTTTATCTATTACTTTTAATCATTAACCACATGCCAAATAGGCCCTAAAAATTAGAAAACGGAGCAGCCAAGTTTTTCACATAGTCAAGGTGTTTGTGCATGAGAGAGAAATTTGTTAGAAAGAAAAAGTGAGAAAAATTAGAAGACAAACTGTATGTGGCTTACATTAGGCGCTATAGTTTTGTCTACTTGAGAAGTTTAGAGGGTGAATAAAATATTATATAGCTAGGTTTTCTGAGTTAATAAAGTTTTGTGATCGTCGATAGTTTTTCGAAACTTCTTTAAGTTTGTATTTTTCTCTTTCTCACTCGTTTATCATTTTTCAGTTTACGTTGGACAATTGGTCAGAATTTTCTTTAACACAAGTTGCATGCAAACGCAGCCTATACACACATTTAATGCACACTAACAAAAAAAAATGGAACCTTAACCTTTAGCAAAACCTGCAACGTGTTTGAATATTAGTTGAAGAAATGGAAGAAATTTAAGAAAAGATCGAAGAATTTTCAGGGCATTGAAGGGTATTTGACAAATTTGGTAAATTGGGAGAAGAATCGACAAATTTGGAATATAATTACATATTTTGGAAAGATTTGAATTTATTGATGAATCCGTTGTTGATTTGTTAAAAAATATATATATATAGTACTCATGCATACTCAATTTAAGTAATTGACTATACTTTTAATTCATTTCGTACAATAATCAAAAATCTAATTAATTAGACGCACCACGACAAAATATGAGAGAAAGACACATCTATGATATAATTAATTTAAAATGTATTCACTTGAATAAGATATAATAACTCAATTAATATAAACAAAATAACATAAATTATACTAATATCTAATATTTAGTGTTATTAACTTATTCAAAAAAAAAAAATTTTATTTAAGTAATGGCCCGTTAGATTATATTCCTGAGTCCGATCCTGTGGTCAACCGATGTCGTAAAATATTTTGGACTAAAAAATTCTCTCAACCTGAAACGTAGAATATCGGCCAGGGCCATCTCAAAATCTTTAATCAACATCACTGAAAAAAGTCTGTGTCATTATCAAAACAATTAGAACAAGTAAACTCTCATAATTAGTTACTTACCTCGTAATACAAACTAACCAAATAAAAATAAATAAAAATAGTGAAAGCTACTCCTACTTATTATTTAATTTTCAAAACCTTTTGGCAAGAAAGGAAATAATTAAACATTTATTAAGCAATGCCATATTGTTCTATGGCCCAGTAAAAGAGAAGAAAATCAAAGAACCAGGTAAATACGTTTGTACATATCTCGAATTTACGGTCGAAGTGATTTGGACTAACATTCATCTGAATATCCATTATATCAGTGTAGATGTGGTCTACTATTTCTATTAACATTTCGACAGTCAAATTAATAAAAATATAGCAGTGTTTTAAAAATGTATCGTCGAGTACAACTCAAATTTAAATATTAGTGCATGTTTGGCTAATTAGCTTAAAACTTATTATTAGTTAAATCAAAAAGTTATTATTAACAAGGTATAATATAATCCTCATGATGAAGAAACGTAAACGTGGTGATGACGAAATAAGTGATTGGAATGGTTGAGTAAGATTACAATAAAATGGTAACAACTGTTGTAACGATTCTTACATTGTAGCTTTATCTTCACTTTGTGGAATCGATAATAACACCATACATATGCTTTGCAGTTCATTAGTACCTTTCATACACCAATGGTGGGACCTTGAATGTCGCACAATCCACCATATTATAATTTTAAGAAAAAGAGGATCAAAATGATGAATGTTGAAAATTCCGTCTCAAAGTTTAAAATTTTAGAAAGAGAACATTATAATACATTTATATATTTTTTTTAATGTGCCACATATTGTCCATGTCGGAATTTTTATTAAAATCATGACACACATGCAATTATTATAGATAGAGACGATTAGGCTTAAGCTAGCCTCCTACATTTAGAGATAGAAGAAATTGATTCATTTAAAGATGAGTTAAAAACAATGGTAACACTCAAATTATTGTGAACTTTTACGTTAGTCATAGACTTGATTTCATTTCAAAGTGATTACTAAAGTTTGATTTGGCCACTCAATCCATTAGTTTTTCTATTGGAATGTATGACGTTGCAGATAATAATTTGACGTATCGTCGACATAGAAGTTTTCCACATGAGACATCCTATTAGAAAACTAACAGAATTTAACTAAGTAACTAAATTAAAATAAAAGGCAAAGTTGTGACTATTTCGAAAGAAAAAAAATTCAGTGACTACAATGATACTCTGTTGTAAGTCGAGTGACTACCGATGTGTTTTCCTTTTAAATATTATTTTTAAAAAGTGGAAAACTTTTTCACTAGGTAGTATTTAAAGGTGGGTGGGGGAGTTCAGAGTTGTAGCAAGTTTTATTGGAGACTTGTGAGAGTGGTGCTAGTGATGGGCAGACAACCTTGTTGTGACAAACTTGGGGTAAAGAAGGGGCCATGGACGGTGGAGGAAGACAAGAAACTCATTAGTTTTATTCTCAACAATGGCCCATGTTGTTGGCGGGCGGTGCCGAAGCTGGCGGGGCTGCGGCGGTGCGGCAAGAGCTGCCGGCTGCGGTGGACGAATTATCTCCGCCCTGATTTGAAGAGAGGCCTTCTTACTGAAGCGGAGGAGCAATTGGTTATTGATCTTCATGCCACTCTTGGCAACAGGTACATCAAATATATATATATATATATATATATATATATGAATTATATATATATATTGAATGTTTGACATGCGCAAAAATTTCATAAATAGATGACACGAAGACATGAATTCTCAGATTAATTTTGTCTTAAAAAATATCCTTATTTAATAATTAAATGGCATATTTCGTTATCGTATATTAAATTTTACAAAAATGAATATGAATTGAAAATTGACAAACTTTATTACTTGTATCTCTTCTAAATTTTATTAAGTGTTTGTAAAAAATCAACTTTTTATCAGATTTTGATAAAAGTTGATAAAATTTATACTTCAAAAATTGATGAAAGTTGTGGTTAAAATTAATTGTTAATTTTAACTACAATTATTTAACATATTTTTAAACAAAATAAAAAATAACCTGATCAATCTTTGTTCAATCGAACGTCATAAATTATGTTATGAAAGGGTAAAAACTCGGTGATAAAAGTTACTATAAATATATATAATTTACAAACACGTGAAATATGCTCTCTATTTCTCAAAACATTACAAAGAATATGTAAATAAAGTCAATGAAATAATAATAAAAATTGATGTTTTGTCTTGTACTCAAGCTTTTCCTGTTGCATTCAAATACCATTTTAAGTGATAAAAATATTGATAGCTTTTGAAGACTTAGTGCATGATCGGTAATTATTTTTTTCCAAAAAAAAAACCAATTTTTTTTTTTACTATTTTTGACTTTTCAACCTATTTACACTATAAAAAAGTTTGAAAAGTAAATAAAGTAACAAAAAAAACTCATTTAATAAATAAAAAAAAAACTACACCGAACAAGCTCTTACTATTTTGATAAAATATTAACTTAAAATTTCAAAATTTTAGTATTGTGGTTCTCGTAAATTTAAAATCGACTATATCAATATTTCTTTTTAATATACTCATGCTCGTTGATAAATGTAATTGAAGATCTAAAATAACTATATCTCTAACAACTACAACTGCATACCTAATAGTGGACAACTTAAAGAAATGTATATTAAGATTCAATGATTCATATAACAAAATTTTAAGGCGACTCTCGACTTTAATCACCTTCATCTTTTACTCAAACTTGAGACAACCTATACAAAACATAGTTGGAGTTTTTCACTTGTCTTTGACACAATCCATTGTTTATTAAGTAGGTTTACAGTAGAAAATTTTTCTTATCAATAATGTGTCAATAATATGTTTTCGATTAACTAGGTGGTCCAAAATTGCGGCAAGATTACCTGGAAGAACAGACAATGAGATTAAGAATCATTGGAATACTCATATCAAGAAAAAGCTTCTGAAAATGGGGATTGATCCTATGACACACGAACCCCTCCACAAGGAAACTGAAGCATCTGCTACAGATAATTTGGCTGATTTAGGAAAACATCATGCGGGATCACCAGAAATCAACGGCTCTGATGAGAACTCGTGCTCTTCGAATGAAAATTGTGACAGCAATATGTTTGAAAATGATCCATTAATAAGCACCCTACTGGGGGATAATCCTGATATTCCTCAAGAAGATGTACCTTGGGAATTCCCATCTGGTGAAGACACCTTTAACAATGTTTTATGGGACGACAATTTCTCATCGCTGTTGGATTTTCAAGATTATGGAATTCGTGACTTCAGTTTTAATTGTTTCAGCGACGTTGAAATGAATTCAGCCAACACATTAGAGATGTTTAACGAGCAGTAAAATGTGCAAGGAGATATTCAAGAACATATCTACAAGAAATTTTACGAAAACTCTTATCTTGAAAAGTTTCTTGATAACCCTCTTTCGATGTAACAACTCAAAAGTGACTTTTTAAAATAAAAAATTTCATCTTTAAAAATGAAATTTTTTATAGTGAAAAAGCGAATAGTTTCATTATTACACATGTTACAACTATATCATGTGTGGTGAACTTGGTTATTTTTGTTCATATATAATGTTGTAGATTATATATCTTGGTGAGTTTAAAAGGTTTCTCACCAACCAAATATTTACAGAGCAATACTTGTATTCTGGTGTAAATGATAGAACACGAACAATGTTCATGTGAATATAAAACCTTTTGTAAATTATGTGAATATGTGAATAAAATAATGGAAAATTGTGGACTTGGTCCCTAATTTATCGTTTCTATAGCTACATCCTTCCAACGTAGTTCTTTTTTTTTTTTTGACAGTTAAAACATTGCATTTTAATCCTCAACATTATACTTATACAAGTAGTCTCAATAGTCCATTTTTTAATTTTAAAAAGTAAAAAAATTATTCAAAAGATAATATATACCCTTATTTTTAAGGGTAAATAGCACTAGGGGTCTCTAATCTTTGAACGTTATGACGATGGGGTCCCTAACCTTCAATTTCTAACTCCCGAGTCCCTAACCTTTAAAAGAACGCACGAACAAAGTCCTTCTGTTAAAAAAATCGTTAGTTTGACTATTAACTAGTCAAATTTTACGTAAAATGACCAATTTACCCTTTTCAAATTAAAATACAAAACAAAGAAAATAAAGAAAAAATTGTAATCAAGTCCCTCATCAACTTTTTCTTCTCCAACTCACCTTTACCAACTCCAGCGCCGGATCCAATCTTCACCATCACCAACTCCGACACCGACGAGAAGCACCATTCACCTTCACCAACTCCGTACAAAACCTACCCCCACCGCAAGAGAAAAATCGAAAATGCTGTGCAAATCCTCCCATTCTTCATACAACAAGCCGAGCAGATCACGGCGTGAAAACCGAGCAAATCTGAGATCTGCTCGTCCGTGCCACACAAGATCTGCGCACTCGCCGATAGCACAGATCCAAGATCAGTGCTCCTTAGCCGCACAAATCTTGGATCTGCAAGGGCGCACCGACTGCACAGATCCAAGATCTGCACAAGCGCGCTGGTGTGTTGTCTCCGGCGACTGTTTTCCAAGCCCAGTCCACATATATCGAAGCTGACAAAAAAACGGGGATGGGGGTGGGTAGAAATGAGTCATAAAGGCAGTCCAACCATGGATCTGTACCTTTATTATAGATATATAAAATTTGTTTATATCATTCTGATTTGTGCTCAAGGATAGCCCCAAAGGTTATCCGGTTCCAAATCGTCCTGCGAGTCGCCGTCGTCTCCAGTATTTTTCATCCTTGGTGGGCTTACGAGCATTCCCTCAGCCATATCCATCAGCAAATTTGGATAGTCAAAAAGTGCCCCCTGAAGTTAATGGTGCTTCTCGCCAGTGCCGGAGTTGGTGAAGGTGAAGATTGGAGCCGGCACCGGAGTTGGTAAAGGTGAGTTGGAGAAGAAGAAGTTGATGAGGGACTTGATTGCAATTTTTTCTTTAATTTCTTTGTTTTGTATTTTAATTTAAAAAGGGTAAATTGGTCATTTTACGTAAAATTTGACTAGTTTACAGTCAAACTAACGATTTTTTTAACAGAAGGACTTTGTTCACGAGTTCTTTTAAAGGTTAGGGACTCGGGGGTTAGAAATGAAAGGTTAGGGACCCCATCGTCATAATGTTCAAAGGTTAGGGATCCCTAGTGCTATTTACCCTATTTTTAATTAAAACAAGAAATAACAAAAAAAATATAGAAAAAAAAAAAAGGAAAAGAATAGGGTAAAGCAAACCAAGGCTTGCTGGACAAGTCTAGGAGTCTAGGCTGCAGTGGACAGTTGGACCTGAGGAGAAGCTCAAGAGGAAGTTGCGTGAAGACCAAAAATATTTGTAAAATTCATTACAGAAATGACAGTTCAACCAACTTTTTTTTTAAGAGTAAACAAATACCCATAAAATCAATGCCTTCCAAAAAAAAATCACGTGAAATGTAATTTACACAGCAGTAAATACATTTCAATTAAAGTCAAATGATGTGTAACTTCATATGAAAAGTAATTTACACGGTAGTAAATACAGTGAAAAGTTGGTTTCATTTCATTTAAAGTGACATTATGTGTAACTTTATATTTAAAAAGACACATAACATTTATTTTGAGCAAATTGGAGCTAACCCTTCATGAAACGTGAATAACATGTTTTAAGCCCATTTTGTTTCGATATATTTACAATTATTGCTCAACCCGATAACCCTATTATCTTCCTCTTTGTTTTCCTCTTTAGGATCCAGAATTACATGTCTCAAATTTCGTACAATTTACCCACTAAATAAATTTATTTTCTAATTTTTTGACTTTTTTCTTTTTGCGCAAAATGTAATTACTCATCATTAATGGGTTTGATGGATGTTTATATGCACGTTACCCCACATACACACACACCCAGTGATAAACATATATGAACATTAATGAATTCTTCATTATCTTTCAGATTCCATTGTTTTTGTTTTCCTTTTCTTTTGGGATTTTTGAGAGATGGGCTTGAAAAGTTTGAAATTTTGGTTTTTTTTTTATTTTTTTATTTTTTAATTCTAGGTATGTCATATTCTCCCAATTTAGGATGCAGATCTTTAGTTGATAATGTGGACTCAATTTTTACGGGAAATAGAGAAAACAGTTTGCTCAGGGGTTCATGTACAAGGTCAAAAATTTGATTTAGTGGGACGTAATATCTTTAAATATAAAGTTTTAAAAAAAAAATTACAATATTTTTCAAAATTCTTACTCTCAATATTTAACTTTAACTTACTTCTAATTTAGTTAGTTTCAAATGAGGTTTCTTTGACTTTTTATAATTTCACTTTCTTTTAAGTGGACGGTAGACGTTAATTATATATAATTTATGGTTGATATTTTTTCTCTAGGTTATCCTTTATAGATATTTAAATAAATTTTTTAGTAACATGTTTCTACAACCTTTTAGACATATATTACAAGTTTCATACAAATTCTTAATGAGACGTACAATTACAAAATCCTCTTTCATTTCTTTTTATTCTATAATGCTCTAATAAGTTTTTCCTATACAACTCTTAGAATTGACTTTTTCCACAAAGTTCTCCATATTTCTAAAGTCTTTCACAAACATCTTCAAAGTTCTTTCAAATATATAGGTTGATTGTCAACAGTTTTAGCTAATTTTAGCCTTTGAATATGTTTGTCGTATTTAGTCTTTGGCCTCCCTTGTGTCTCAAACACCTAGATGTCCCTCGCGCAATCCTAGTGTAATCTTGAGTTCTAGTGTTTTTTAGCTATATTTGTAAGTCTTCAATTATATCACAACTGGAGTGTAATATACCACCGTCATATTTACAAATATAAATATTCACAAATATCTCTAGATCTTATATTAAGATCTAAACATGTCTCGATAGAAAGCTAAAAATATACAATTCTACAACGTCAATTGTAATTGAATATACAATTGTCAGAAAATGAAATTACATATATGAGATATCAATTTAGATAACACTTGGTTTTGAAAATGGTTTGCTCAATTTAAATGGTGACCAAACAATTATTATCATAATCAAATACACTCAATCATTAATTATCGATTCAAGTTGATTCATTTTAAATTTCGTATTAATCGCGTAACAAAAAAGAATTCCCATATCTTGGAAAATATTACGTAATTTCTTGTTTTACACTGTAGACATAGTTAATCTGGTGTTAATTAATTATTTACATTTTATTTATTTAAATCTTAATACCTATTAAATTTTACAATAGTTTATTTGTAACGATCATGGACTTTCTCCTACAAGTCTTTCGCCTAGGAGCTATTCCGTGCGCCGTTAGCTTACGTACTGTCTACTAGAGGTTGGGCTCCAAATTGGATTTTTTTCGCGTCCCCAGCAATTCGAACCCTTGACCTCCCATTAAGGGGAACTTATGGTGAATGCTGGTACCAGTGGACAGTACGTAAGCTAACGACGCACGGAATAACTCCTGGGCGAAAGGCCTGTAGAGAAAAGTTTGTGGTCGTTACAAAAAACATGCCCAATTAGTACTAGCATTCTACTTAAATTCTTCTTAAGGGGGGAGGTCAAGGGTTCGAATCGCTGGGGATGCGAAAGAAATCCAGTTGAGAGCCCAACCTCCAGTGGACACTAACGGCGCACGGAATAAGACGAAAGGCCTGTAAGGGAGGTCCAATTGGTACCAGCATTCCACTTAAGTTCCTCTTAAGGAGGGAGGTCAATGGTTCGAATCGCTGGGGACGCGAAAGAAATCCAGTTTGGAGCCCAACCTCTAGTGGACAGTACGTAAGCTAACGGCGCACCGAATAGCCCCGGACGAAAGGGCTATAGGGAAAAATTCGTGGTCGTTACATTATTTTTATAAATTTCAACTATTACATATCAAATTTAAATAATTAAATACTTATTTTTTGAAATTAACCTATAAACTAGAATGTGAGATTATGGATGAAATTAAATATTTATTTTGTTTTTGAAGTTGGTGGGCATAACTAGAGAATCACATAATTTCAACTTTTATCTATTTATACATTATCTCTCTTTAGTCTTTACAACAAAAAGTTCTCCCTCTTGTACTATAGTGTTTTGTGTTATTACCCATTCTTCATATTCTTTCATTGTATAAATTTCACATTTTCAAAACTCCCTCATCTAGTCTTGACTTTTATTCTAATACTAATTACTTTTGTCAGCCCTTTTTTTTTTTAAACAAATGAACATGTTAGAATATTTCATATGGACTAGTATAATTATGATCGATTTATTCATAAGATTTATCTTTAAAAAATTTAGACAATTATATTATTATAATATTATACACGTACTGTATTAAAATATCGAATTATTACTTACTTGCTTGAGGCTTGTAGATGTATTCTATTGTAGTATTTCAGTTGGCTTATTTGATCAAATAATCTCACATAAAAATTAGGGTAAATTAGGCCGAGCACAAAAATTTTATTAAAAAATTGAAAAATACGCTCAAAATTTTAATTAATTAAAAAATACGCGTTGTCATTTTTTAATAAACGAACTTAATTGATATTTTAATTAAAAAGTGACACACTATATCACTTTTTAATTGCACAAACTTAATTTATATCCAATACAAAAGGACTAGAAAGTAAATATCAATTAAAATATTTTTATAAGCTCATTATATCCTTAAGAAAAAGTATTCAAGTAAAAAAATTCAAATTAAATTGTGTGTTACCTTTTACTTAAAACTAGCTGTAGGACATGCGATACACGTAAGGTGGTTCGTAGGATACTTACGTTACTTTATTTTAATTTGTAATCTATACAGATATAAAATAGTCTGAGTATGAAATTTTTTTATACACAAATCACTCAAAATTAATTTAATCCGACTGATGTTCTATTGGACTCTAGCATATCAAATATATCATTACTCCTTACAGAAGTTCAATAATAAGTAAGTTAGATATGTGAGCGTGCATGCATACACATATGAGAGAGATAATGGAATGGGAGCTGCTGACTCCAATACCTAGTATAAATTTAAGATTGTTTTAAATTGTTCTTTCATACAGTTATAATCAGTCTTGCTTAGATACTGAAGCATGTAAGTAATATTTTATACACACAAAGCTTCAATATCGTCCTGGTCCTGTGAAAACTGTGCTCCAGCGAGAGTGTCCGCAAGAATAAATAGAAGAAACGTAGAAGTGACGGACAATGACAAAAAGCTTTAAATCACTGCAAAATGGGAAAGGGGAAAAAATGTTGAATCCGCGGAATGCCCAAATATTACATGTAGCAGATCACCTTGCCTCAGAATCCGTTCAAGTAGAGTCACCATCCTTTTGCCGCAAATGATTTAAGGAAATTATCACTCAACAAATATAAGATGGATAATCAAAAACACATTTCTTAAATATAAATATAACAAATAAACAATTATTTGAGCAAACCACAATTTATAACCTATAAGAACTTGTGGTTGATTGTATAACTGTTTTCGAACTGTTTACGAAGCAACATAGTAGAAATTGAGAAATACTAATAAATATAACTTTCATAAGCAATATCATAGTGTTATAGACAGACAAAAATAAACAAGAAGAGCTTTGATTATTAAAAGTTGCTCTCAATTTGGTTCTTGCATTAGTAGGATTATTCTAGAGTGCCTTCATCACTTGTAGATTGGCCGATGTGTTGAAAAGAGAGAAAATGCAACAGTGACATGTGCTGAAAGAAGAGAATGCGTATCTATTGTTAAACGATCAATCAAATTAGCATAAATGTACGAAATAAATGATTTTGCAGCTGACATAAATGTACAATTATCTAAACTTGAGAGGCTAACTATAATAAGCATAATAAGTTTCAAAATCAAAATTATTAAATGACTTATTTTGAACTTAACAACTTAATATCGTTAAATATGTGTAATAAGCAAATATTTTAACCTAATCGTATTCCAGATAAATTACAGACTCATTATTTAAGACAACCATTCAATTCACAAGCATTAATAAAATATTGCAATGACTATTTTTGTATCTATCTCATCTTGTCTCACCATTTTTTACGGCGTCGTTGTTTTTCTTTTTGTTTAGTTCTAGTTTCCCAATCATAAAATAATACACACAATTTCTTTACAACATATGCATTTTCAAATCATGAATAATCTAACATGTTCATAAAAATCATAAGTGTGATCCTTCATAAGTATCAAAATAAATAAAACATTATAACACATTAGAAAAGCTTAAAAGTCAACGAAATGGGACTATTTGGGACATAAGACAGTAAAATTATTAATTAGCCATACCTCTTTTTTTTTTTTTTTTTTTTTTTTTTTTTTTTTTTTTTTTTAACTTCATGGAATATATCTTTTGAAGAATATGAAAAAAAAAATCCTCATCACATTGCCATAGAAACTCAATACTAGGAAATCGAGTATCCATATAATGCACTTTGAAAATAGATTTTTTGATTTGTTAATATTTGGAAAAATTTAAAACTAACTAACGAATCACAATTTTGAAGTTTAAGTATATATAATGATCAAATCGATATCAACAAATCTACAACCTCCAGATATTTCAAAAGAGTATTCCAATTACAGATCTCAAGCATCTATATATCAACTATGAAATTTATAAATGTACAACTACTTGGTTAGCTCATCTTCGGAGATAGCTAAGTAACAAAATATCATTGTCCCACTCGAGATCCTCAAATTTTATATATAACCCAAATTTCAAACTGTCTCCTAAGTGAATCTACAATTTAATTGTTCCAAAAGTTAACTAAGGCACATGCAACTCATATGAATCATATATAACTAAACGCAAATCAACATTTTGTTTACAACAGTCAAAACAATTTTCAGTATATTTTAAGTCTTGAATCAAACATGAAAAAAATACGTCATTTGACCAATATAAATAGAAATTAAAGAGTAATTTGTATGCGACAAAAGCAAAAAAAAAAAAAAAATTATGTACTCAATCAAAATTTAAACCTATCATCGTAAGAATGTTCTTTCTTCTCTTTTAAATAGACCTCATTATGCATTAATTCCATTATATGTAGAAAATCGATTACAAATATAACAAATGGATCTGCAAAGAAGTGCTCAAAATCACCGATAGAAATCACTTATCAAACAATAAAATCTATAAATGGGTAAATCGGTCATAGACCGGGTGTTGGACTACCCATTCTCACGAAATCTGAATTTTTTTCCTCTCAGTTACAGATGCTACACTTTGTGCACAAGTCGGATTCAGATTTTGTAGATCTGAATTAAGATCTTGCTTCGATTCAGTTCGTTTTGTTGCCAAAATTCTTCTTTTTTGGCCGAGTTTGAAATAATGTAAAAGTCATAAAAAAAAGAGAGTATGTAAGAAATCAGGAAGAAGATGGTGCTGTTGTGTTTTAGATGAATAGAATTAGGTTGTTGAGACACAAAATTGGAATGTTGTTTTGTTTTGTGGATATTACACCCTCTACTTACCAATCTTAAAATAATTCAAAATCTAATAACTTAACTAATTTATTTTATAAATACTACATTTTTAAAATTATATTAATTAATAAAATAATAAATTAAAATCAAATCTATACCTCAAAAGATCACGTGAATTGACCCAAATTTGCTTCTTGAGTCTTTGATTATTCTTACGGTAAGTTCTTCATCTTTATAATATCTACACTTTAGTCCCTGTAATTCATCTTTCATTTTAATTTTGTCCTCTTTTATTTACAATCCAAGTCCTTCACATTTTAGATTTTTGCAAGTTGGTCCCCATATTTATACTTTTATGTTATTTTAATCCTTTATAGTACAACTATTTGATACATATATTACAAATGATATATGTATAAATATTTGATACTGATGTTACAAATGATATTTTGTATCACTGAATATATTACAAATTATATTATGTTATTTTACACAGCATGTTACATAAATTGGTATTCTGTATCACTGGTGTTACATATGTTACAAATAATAAAATCAATAGTTTTATTTGTTAAATTTAGAATTGTGTTACATATCCATATCATACTGATGTTACACAATATCAATAGATTTTTAGAATCCAATGTGTATATTAATACGAACTTGTTGAAGTTTAGAGTTGGTTTTACAGTTGTGACAGTTTCTATTTAGTATCACGATCTGATACAGATGTTACAAATAATATTGTGTATCACTGTTTGATACAGATGTTACAAATAATATTTTGTGTCACTGAATTCGTTACATATTATATTATTCTATTTTACACATCACATGTTACAAGAATTAAAATTCTATATCACTAATATTTTATATCTCAATTTGTATTAAACATTGATACACAATATCATTTGTAACATATGTATCAAATGGTGATACTATAAACAACTAAATTGATATAAAAATATAAATATGGGTATAACTTGCAAAATTCTAAAAGTTGAAGAACTTAGATTTCAAATAAAAGAGGACGAAATTGAAATGAAAGAGTAAGTATATGGACTAAAGTTAAGATATTATAAAGATGAAAGACTTACTGTAAAAATAATCAAGGTCTCAAGTCAGCAAATTTACATATTCAGTTATCATATATAATTTAATATAATAAATTAAAATAATAGTTTTTAAAAAAACAGTATTTTTAAAATAAATGAAACAAGAATGGCTTTTTAGAATTATTTTCAAAAAGTGGATTATTTATGAAAAACCCCATTTTGTTTTGGAAGAATATAATAGGTTTTTGGGCTACAAAATTGTGGTGCTCTAAATGATATACATGTACGTTTAAACAATAAACAAAAAAGAAAAAAAATTTGATAAAATATAGAAGACAACCACATCTCAAGCTGACATGTGGCAATATGAATAGTAGAGAATTTAGCCTCTTTGATTATATTGATGAAGTGATAAAATATGTCACTTTCTTATCCAATATATTAATTCATATTCAAAATAAAAAAAAATGATACATTAATGTTTGATCATCCTCAATAAGACATGTCACTCAATAATGTATAAAAAATATCTATTTAGAACACACAAAAAGTGATCTATAAAGAAATTTTGTGATCCAAAATGTGTCATTTTTTCTCAGTAATCCAAAGCGTCACTGTGTGGTTTTTTATTAAAAAGTGACACACTATGTCACTTTTTAAATGCATAAATTTAATTCATATTCAACTTAAAAAGAGTAGAGAGTAATATCGAAATATAAAAGGTTTTATAATTTCATTATCTCTTTAAAAAAAGTGTTATATTAAAAAAAAAACTCAAATTGGATTGAGTGTGACATTTTACTTAAAAAGCGACAAAACATGTCATTTTCTTATTCAGTACATTAATTAATATTCAAAACAAAGAAAATGACATATTAATGTTTGCTCATTCTAAATAAGGCATGTAATTCAATAATGCAAAATCAATATCAATTTAGATTACACAAATAATCCATACAGAAGTTCGTGATCTAAAGTTGAACTTTCATATATATATATATATATATATATATATATATATATAACAATTTAGATTACACAAATAATCCATACAGAAGTTCGTGATCTAAAGTTGAACTTTCATATATATATATATATATATTAACACAAATAAAAATATTAAAAAAATCAAAAATCCATAATAAAAGTGAATGAACAATAATTTGTCAAGATAGAAATCTATAATGTAATGCACTTATTGAGCATGTTATTGAATATTTTGAAACAAAATTCAAAAAATTATGTAATTCAATACTTATTATGACAGAATCAAGATCTGCCTTCCCAAATGTATGTTTCTTAAGCTGTCCCACTAATTAAAAATGTATACATCATCCAATAAATACAATTGTTTAATGTGTTCACACTTAATGTTAATATTAACTTATATTTATTGAATAATGTGTATATTTTTAATTAGTAGGACAATTTAGAGAACATATATTTGAGACGGTAGATATTAACTCATCGTGTCATATTGTCACAAAAATAAATTGTGGGGAGGCGATTGAAATGTGGGGGCAGAAAAACAAAAACAGCACGAGAGGTTTTGTGGAACTCATCTTCTACACTAAATATATGCACGAGTCAATGAACCTGTGGTCGGCGTGTGAGGAGTCCGCTATTAGTTGCAATGTACAGTATTTTTAATATGCCCCAATGTTTTTATAATAGTAACTTTTCAGTTTTGCCGTAGTTTTCAATTAATCTAGAATTAGACCGTAATTTTCAATTTTATCCCTTTTTTTAGTGTATTTGTCAAATTTCCCCTAAAAATTAAGGCATCCTTAATATATGCATTTAGTGCGATTTTGGTCCTAAATCTTTCATTTTTGGCTATAAAGTCTCTAACCTATGCATTTGATTGCAAAACTAGTCTCTATGGATGGAATCCGTCCAATTGTGTCATTAGTTGGGTGCGTACATTGCAATCTCCATTAATTTCTTTTGAGATTTTGGCGCAAATGGTCCATAACCTTTGCCTTTAGTATGAAATTGGTCCCCAGTGTTTATTTTTTGGTATACATGTCCTTAACTTATGTGTTTTGGTGCGAAATTAGTCCTTATGGGATGAAAAAGATAAATATGTCCTTAGTTAATTATAAGAAATTGTATGTGGGAATTAACACTTTAGTAATAAACATGTCAAATAAAATTATTATTTTTATTATTAAGTAATTATATTATTTAAAACTTAAACTTTTATTTTATTATTGTATAAAAAAATAACTTTGTCACAAACTTGATGTTCAAATACTTTTATTTAATTGATTTATATGTTTATTAACTACAAATATTAAAGATCCAACTATATTATTCATATTTGAATTTATCATTTTATTTTTGTTCAAAAATAAAACACATAATGTGTAAATTAACTTTTATTAGTATTTTTATGTTAAATACTAATAAAATAAAATCTGGTAAATAAAAATACTAATTTTTATCAGTCACTACCACTTGCTATCATGTCGCTGCCAAACTATTAAATCTGGTAAATAAAATAATTTAGAACGTGAGCATTAAAAAAAAAAATACTCAATAGTATGTACACACTCAATTAAGAAAATTATATACTCATAATCACACAACATGTCAAATAAAAATTATACACGACATGTCAAATAAAAATAAAATTTTTATTAAATAAAAATTATTACACAACTTGAACTAATCTTATTACATTTTTATTTAATATAAAAATACTAATAAAAATTAATTTACACATTATGTGTTTTATTTTTGAACGAAAATAAAATGATAAATTAAAATATGAAGAATATAGTTGGATCTCTAATATTTGTAGTTAATAAACATATAACTCAATTAAATAAAAGTATTTGTACATCAAGTTTGTGATAACGTTATTTTTTTATACAACAATAAAATAAAATTTTAAAATTTAAATAATATAATTACTTAATAATAAAAATAATAATTTTATTTGACATATTTATTATTAAAGTGTTAATTTAAAAAAAAAACTCATTAATTTTCTTTAATTTTTTATAAAAAATAAAAATATTAGACCTATTTGCACATTTTGTAATGATTAGGAATCCATATAACTAAGGACATATTTGTCTTTTCATCTCATAAGGACTAATTTCGCACCAAAACACATAGGTTAGGAACATGTATGCTAAAAAATAAACGTTAAGGATCAATTCTACACTAAGTGCAAATGTTAGGGACCATTTGCGCCAAAATCTCAAAAGAAATTAATGGAGATTGCAGTGTACGGAGCCAACTAACGGCATAATTGGATGGATTCCGTCCATTAGGGACCAATTTTGCAATTAAATGCATAGGTTAGAGACATTTTAGTCAAAAATAAAAGATTAGGGACCAAAACCGCACTAAGTGTATACATTAAGGACCATTTGTGCCAAAATTCCAAAAATTAATTAAAACTCGATAGAAGCCCATTCTGCTGTGATTGCTTATAAGCCATGTAAAGCCCAATTAAAGCTAAAGTTTTTGGTGTTGTGAAGCCCAATTAACTATAACCGAGGAGGTGCCAAGCGGTTAAGGGTTTTTTCCTTGGTAATTACACTAAAAATGGGGAACAATTTACTTTGAAGGAGAGGGGAAAAGGAAAACCTGTTCATCACCCCACTTGTGTTGCAGTGAATTCTACAAGGATAATTCCACTTCTTCTTCACCAAACTTGAAAGGTAGTTTGCACTCGATTTGATTGTTGTGAATGATTTGATTTCAACACACAACCTCGATCTAAGATTCCGTCCAGCCTTATCGCCATTCTCATCTTCCTTAGAATTTATTTATTTTCAACAGAATTGTTGTTTCTTGATGGTAATCTTCCTTACGCAGCAGCAATTTTCTCGACAATATCTCTCGTGAATTTTTGATGTGGTTGTTTATGTTTTTCCCCTTGCCATTAGAACGCGCCGCCCCTCAAGTATAATCGGTAAAATATCCAGGACCAAAATAGACCCCAGGTGGCTCCGCCCCTAAGGGGTTCCTATTTGAATGGGGATATGAAAATATGGTCATTTATTGATGTATTTTGAGTTCAGATCAAGATTTGTAAACTAGGATATTTTGGATGAAGAATAGATTTAGAAAAAATGGGAATCTCATATAGGGTGATGAGAAACTCTCTGAATTGCCTTCATTTCTGTGATGAGCTGAAATCCCTATATAATGTCATGAATTAAAGAGGAAAGACAACAAAAGAAACATATACTGCATTTTTTGAAGTTTATGTGCTTGCTTTTAAAGCCTCAAAAGTCCCAAATCATACCGGCAACAATCAATAGCTTTGAGCCTTTTACTGTAGGAAATATCAGACTGAATTATTTCAAAGCCTTTCAGTATAAGATTGTAGAGTAGGTTAACTGCCTCCCATTTTAGATATCTGAAATAAGAACCTTACATGGTCTTTCATTACTAGCATGGTTTCCATAGAAACCACTTGTCCAAGATAAAGTGATTGTAAAGAAATCATTTCCCTTCTCTACTCCCAAGAAAGTGAGAAGGATTATAATTAGACATGTGAAGTCTTAGTACCTCTCGATGTTATCACATATGCTTAAGGCATCTACGAGGTTTGGCATCTCAAGATTAACTCAAAAGGCATTAGGGCATCTTATTTTGATATTTGTTGTGTTCAACAATATGTAGAATTGATAGAAGTGAGTGGTTAAGAGGGTTCATAAATAGAGGTCTTGGGTTCGAATAATTGAGGACGCGAAAGAAATCCGTAAGAGTTTAAGAGGGCTCAGGTTCTTCTATAGTGGAGAGTATGGATGAGTATTGGCTGTGGGTAAGATCCCGATTAGAGGGATCCCGGTTGTTACACTTACTATTTTGACTTTGTCGCGTGGTGGATGGAGAAAGAAAATTAAGTGAAGAATAAAAGATGACTAAGGTTACACACTAGGACTGTGACAAGTAACTTCACTTTTCTTCTCTTTCTTTGATATTAATGTTGCTACTTTTCATTTTCTTTCTCATCTGGATTTTTCTTTCCTTTAAAAGTCGAAGCAAGCTAAAGTATTTCAAGAAGTTGGTCAGTTTCATTTGTCTTGGAGTTTACTTATAGTTGTGAAATAGTGGTCTTGTTTTGTGATTACTACTTGTTAATTTGTTGATCCATTTTATGTTTGTAGTTGCTAATTAGACTTTTAAATATGTTGAAATATTTTAACGAAATTGCAGCCTCCGTCCTCAATCTTTTCTTCTTTTTTCACTTTTGTCCCTACCTATATCTCTTGGTAGTATTGTCCCCCATATAAAACCACACAAAATAAACACTTACTCTTTTCCCAAATCCACCTCAAACACCCCCCTCCCCGGTCCACCCCCAACAATAGCTACCACCAGCCACAGCCATCCCCTGCCAAATGCTTCATCATTTTCCTCCAGCTAAAGCTGCCGCACTGCCAACTCCCAACCTGCGCTTTCTACCACCACTGCTGCCATCCCTGAAATATTCTTCCTTTTCTCTCTCTCTAAATCTGAAGTTTCTATATACTTCACGAAATTAATCAATTGTTCGATTTTATAGTAGTTCCTTAGTTTACAGATGGTGTTGAAAATAGAACAGCAATTTGTAATTAATATTGATGCAGTCCACATTTTCTTTAAATATTTTGATATGAGAACAGGGTTAGTGGCTGCGTGTTTTCAGCATCTTATCTGAGAACAGGACTTTGATATGAGAACAAGGTGTGGCTGGGTGTTCTGTTGGCATTGAAACTTGCCCATATTCTAGCTTCCGTCACAGTTGCCACCAGCTCCTCCTCCTTTTCGCAGTTCGTAAAAAAGAACCTGACGCCTCTTTACTCTCATTGACATGTCTTCAACATCACTCCTACATCTTGTGACTTTAGCTAAACTTTTTTTTCCTTATCTTTTTTAATTAAATGGATTTTCTGATGTGTTTTTATTTTTTTTATTTTTTTTCACACTTTGCATAAGATTGCCATAAATGTCTTTTCTTGAGGCTGTTGGACTTTCAGTTCTTTGTTGTTTTTCCTTTTTATTAATTCTTTTTTAAGTATTTATTATTTTGCTTGCTTAAACTTAAGATAAATCCGTCAATTCTTATTAACTTACTAGTCATTTTGGACGAAAAGCGGGCACTTTGTGCATAGATGGATTACAGCCAATTTGTTGCACGTGTGATATTTAGTTTAAGTTAAAGTTTCCAATTTAGGTAGTGTGAATTCTGGTTATTAGGGAAGAAGATAAAACTAAAATGTTTTTGGGAAATGTTATTTAGATCAAGCCTTACTCCTTACCCAGAAAGCAAATACTGATCACACATATGAAATATACATCTTCTATGCCCGTTCAAGCTTTGTTTTGTTGAAAGCTAAATCTGATTTTTGCCAAAATTTGACCAAGGGTAGGAAAGCAGATATAACACCTGCCCTTAACATTAAGGACATTTATCAAGAAGAGTAGTGCACATAGATTGTTCTTTTTGAGTGTATTATTAGAGTTATATGCAAGGTTAGTTGTATTGAATATTATCCTATTGCAATAGTAATCAGTTGTCACTTAAGTCACGCGAAGACTGTTAGGCCCGAATATCTCTGTTCCTTATCTTTTGAGGGTGTTTGTGAGTTTTACTCACACAACAGTACATTAAAATTCTGTTTTTTAATTGATTTCTTGTCATTTTAGGACTCTATGACCCTCATAAGTTCGACTTAAATTGGAAGATGATTACTAAATATGGTGACATTGGGGGAGAGCTGCTTTTAGGCTTTTAGCCAGAATCTTTCCGTGTGGAAGTTGATGAATTTAAGAAATATAGTTTAGAATATTACATGTATGAGATAGATAGCAGTTGAAAACCGTATTAGATTCGTAAAATGACCACATAACCATTGCCCCATATTTGTCTACCTATTTCAATGAGCTTTAGCCTGTTCAAATTAAGTTCTATACAAAAATGAATCCTGACCTTCAATCATTCACTGAGCAAGTGTGTTGTGCTAGTTGCACACTAAAGTGATTCCCCCTTTTCACGTCATCTTTAGGCTTCATTATATATTGGTTGGATAAATCCTTTTTTTTGCATCTCCCTCTTCTATTGTGTTCTAATGAGATTTAATATTCAATATATCACGTCTTATTCATACTTAACTTTAAACCTTTAGATTTCAGAGTATTTCTTTAAAGTTCTAACTTTTGATTTGCACTCCTAGTCTCGTTAGCTAAAACCATGTCATGAGAGAATACTATAAACCCAGGGACCTCATCTTGGATATATTCATCCAGATAAGAGCACCTTGATGCAAGTCTAGCTTTGCAACTCTATAGAAATAGAGAATTCTTCACTACTACTCTTACTAAATATTGCACTCGTAATTATTTTGTCATAAATATTCTCACTAATATTAATATATATAATACAAATTCTTTTTATTCTCCAACACCCACCACAGCAGTCCCTTGGACACCTTATCATATGCATTTTTTAAATCAATAAATATGATATGAAAATCCTACTCCTTCTCTATGTACTTGTCCAAAAATATTCGAAGTAGGTAATTGTCTTCCATAGTATATCTTCTAGGCATAAGGCAACTTTTTTCTCAGTTATCCTTAAATAGCACCTTAATCTTTATCATTACACTCTCCCATGGTATATCTCCCAATAAGAGTTGAGATAATCAGATAATATATAGGCATTTGTGAGGGAAAACTTATGAATGTGTGATGGTGATAGATGTACAAGAGCATGAATGAACTATAAGTTAGAAATATAGATCGCTGCTTCCTGAAAATTGTAGCATCTAAACGCTTCACTTTAACTGGGAGATTGAAGGGGTTGTGGAACCTGATGGCTAGAACATACAAATTAGTAGGTATTACGTATTTTCTAGATTGAGTAGGTAAAAAAAGAGAGAATTAATCTTGAACTCAAATCCTAGAGTGCTACCCTTATTTTAAATAATGTACTAAAAAGACTTGGAGCACTTATGGTGCTTGTGGTTGTATGTAAAGACTTGACAGGGAAGTCTACTTGTTGCATGCTATGTTTTGCGGTGTATCCTGTCGTTAGTTGAGGACCACGTTTTCTCTAATTTGAGGCAAGCTATATGAATCCTTTTTTCCACTCTGCAGTTAAAGCAGGTAAATCTTATCAACTATAACATGCCATTTTGGTTTTGATCTGCCACTACGACCTCCCTTTCCTACTTTGTTCTACTAAGATTGCATCACTCTTATGATCGGGATACTTTCAATCTACACAAAAAGAGGAGGATATTTATGCTTTGCAATGATGTTACATTAAATATAAATATGAATTTTAAAGTTTTGAATAACCGTTTGACTTCATTTCTGTTGGCAAAGGCACTATGTCTTGCAAAGTAAATTAAAATGTCTGGAAGTTATTACTATATTTTGTTGCAATCATCCTTCTTGGCATAAATTGCAACAAAACCTTGTTTTAAGCTTCTTGTTTCACATTGTAGGATGACTTCCCCCATTTGATTGTAATAATCAAGTTTGTTTTGCCTCACAAAAACCTCACCAAATTGCTCCCGGTCAACGACATGCAGTTCTACTCTTGTGGACTTGGAAATTAGAGTACGTAGATGTTGGTGGAATATCGGGAGACCTGTTTTTTTGCTGTTTAAATTATTCAGGTAACCTTTAAGATGCTAGTGATTAGAACTAATAATAGTTCACGTGGTGCTAAATATTGTGAAAATTAAGAAAAATAGATGCAACATTGAAGTGAGCCCTTGAAAAGTAGCCACCTCATCATTTCTACACCTCACGATTGAGTGTGGGTGGGGGGTGGGGGTGGGGGTGGGGGGGGGGGGAGGGGGGATGGTTTAAGGATATTATAATAACGGCATTTCTAGACACTCACATTTCTGGAACTAATGCTCCATTTGTTGAAGGATATTGACTAATAAACCTTTTCAATTATGATGCTATGAGAATCGTTAGTACTTAATACTATTGTACCACTCTTGTTGAAGATGTACCAGAATTTCATTTGAAATTGATGGTATACTATGCCAAGATTTTGAATCAATTGTCTCCACCCCGCCCTGGCGCGCACACACAACAAAAAATAAAAAGAAAAAAAACACGCACACATGTGTTTTATGGCTAGGTTGTCGACATTGAACATAGAAAATGCATTTGACCTCTTACTGCTTCTTATCCCTTGGAATTATCTTGATCGATATTACAGGTTGCTATCCAGAAGTTGCCTATATCATGGGCGAATCATTTACAATCCAAATCAGCAGCAATTTAGTTAGACAGCTTGCCGATGATACTGAAAAGTTGAAGAAAACAAGGAAGACGAAACCAAAGATTTCACGAGAACCCCGACAGTCAAAAAAAGTACATCCGAAACAGAGATCTGGTGATTCCAACACACAAAGGGGTCCCCCAGCTTCTGGATGGCCACTTCAGCCTCCTTTATACTTGCCTATTCCCCCTCCACAATCTGCAAATGCAGAGTTAGATGCTATCCGGTCCGTCCTTCACGAGAGTGAGAAAGTTGTGGAAAGGTTGAACAAACAGCAGGAAAACTTGTTGCAGGAAGTAAGTCAAAGGGCCAAGGAACTTCACGATAAGGAGTTCAAACTTCCACTACAGAAGCCCATGCCCTGTTTGGATGAGAAAGATGCTTGTTTAAAGTGCTACAAGGAACACGTGAAGGACCCCCTAAAATGTGCTCGATTTGTCCAGGATTTCGCAGATTGTGCACGCAGAGTTAGGCAGCTAGTTGGTGCAGAAGATAAATAAATAGGGTAACCGGAAAATTATTTGGCTTCTTATGCTTCATTCAAAGTAGTGGCCGATACGCTTGATGCTAGGGTTTTGTGGTGAAAATAAATCAAACTTTTACTATCATCTCTATGTATGGTTGGAAACATGGACTTGTAGTGTTCTGTTTGACCGGTGAATATTTTCACATTTATGACGGGTGTTCGGAATCCTATGTTGTGGCAATGTGGCTCCTGTCATGAGAACTTCAATTCCTAATGGGAATGGATGATACAAGATGTAGCTTTTTTTATTAACCGTTCTGCAGATTGTGCAAGGCATAAAAGGAGAGTTATTTGGAAAATCCAAACTCAAATTTCTCAAATGGGGATTGTAATAAAATATTTAATTCTTTTCTTCAATTTTGTTTAATACCCAACACATTTTAATATTTATTGTCGTGAGAGACCGACATTTAACGTGAACGTGTTCTACTTTTTTTTGAAAAATCACAGTCAGTGTCGACATGTAGAGTGTCAGTGCTTCTTCGTAGTGATGGCAACGGGGGCGGATTGGCCTGATCTAAATCCGTCCTGCAATAATTGTAGGAGATCTAAATTCGTTTCGCGATCCGCCATTTTTTAGGACGGATCGGGTACGAATCGGGGCGGATCAGAGTCCTAATCCCTAATTCGTATACTGATCTATATTTTTTTTTTGCATTCAAAAAATTTAAAATATATTGAAATAAGTTTTACTACTATACTATAAGAGTTTAAACAACATCATCCTCCTCAATTTCTTCCTCACTAAATCTTGTACAAGGTTCACAATATGTCGAAGGTGATGAATTTTTTATTCAAAAAATATTTTAATTATCTATAAAATATATAATCAAATCACATATAAAACAAAAATTCAATATTTTAATCCTTTTTTTTTTTAAATTCGGGGTGGGCCGGGGCGGGACGGGGCGGATCGGGGCAGCCCCGATCCGATCTGCCCCGAGATTTGCGGCTGATCATGGATATCTGCCCCGATTCGCCCCGTCGACCCACGTATCAAGTATTTTTCGCTCCATTCGGATCGAATATTCATCGGGTTCGGGACGGATAGGATATTTTTGCCATCTCTATTTCTTAGGACAATCTTCATTTGATGATTCCTTCTATCAGAGCATCTCTAATGTTAGAATTTCTAAAAAAATCTACGAATCAATAAGAGAGAGAGAAAAGAAATGAGGAGAGAGAATGTGTAATGAGAAAAGAGAGAAAAAATAAATGAAAGAGATAGACATAATATAATAAAAAAATAGGTAGAAGACTGTCTAATTAGATGTCAAAAACTCGATGGCCTTCCACAATAAATGTTGATACATGAATTTTGTTTCCTCATTCTCATTGCCACATCAGCTAGATATTCAAAATAGAAGGTAGTATTAGAGCATCTCCAATGCAATAATGTGGATTGTTGTATATGTGGTAAATAAAATAGAGATGGAGAGAATAGCATCTCCAATGGATATGTGGATTAGAAAAATTGTAGTCCACATCTACAAGAGATATTGGTAGATAAATTAAAAAAAATTAATTAAATAATTATTAACACATTTCGATGGAGATAACTTAAAAAAAATTAAAAAAAAAAGAGGCTTAATACAGATTTCAATAGACATTAAATAAATGAAGGATGTCTAACACACTGTCCAAATATAGACGGTGCGGTAGACATCCTCCACTTTTTTTTTTTTTTTTTTTGCCATGTAAATAATTTAAGGTGATGTGGCACACTTTTTAGTGCAATCCACAGTTGTATTGAAGATACTCTTACCTCCAAATTCCACTTCCTCGGTCACTCCACAAAACACTACGGAACATCAAACATTATTAAAGTGTTTGTTTGGTTTTGTTAAAAATCAGTTTTTTAATAGATTTTGATAAAAATTATAAAATATATAGTTAAAAAGTTGATAAAAATTGTGAATTTTATAAAAATGTGATTAAAATTAATTGTTAATTTTAACTTAAATTTTTATCAAATTTTTAAGTAAAACTAAATTTAGATCAAGTAATATGTACTCATTTTCAATTGATATTGAGTGAATTGTATTTTACATAATACAATAAATCTACCATTCCAATTTGTTTGTCATACTTCGTTTGGATTCAACTTTTGAATATGGCAGTTAATTGTATGTTTGGTAAAGTATTTGTCAGTATGATGAAATGCGTGGATAAAAAATAAATAAAAATTATTGGTGTATAAGTGGATACAAATATAATATTTAAAAGACTTGTACACTCCAAAAGCATAGCCAAACATACACTAAACAATGATCTGATTTGTATTTTCTGATGGGATTTGAATTTAAATTGAGGTATTTTACCCTAATTAATATGCATAACAAAAACTGCGGGAATGGTCAATCACTAGCACACTTGCGTTAGCAATCAATAGAACATAGACTCTACAATAATAACATTTATTTCACAAATTGAAACCCAAAAATTAGCCACATTAAAGACATATATAAATAAATTTGTAAGATAAGACTATATGATGATAACATTTATTTCACAAATTGAAACTCGAAAATTAGCCACCGTTGAAGATATATATAAATAAATAGCTAGTCTATTTTTAAGGTGGAGGTATCCTCAATTTAGATTTAATGTATTTATTGATATTTAATTGTTCTCAACTTGGATTTAAATAGATTTTTTAGAAATATAGGTATCTCAGATTTCTAAAAATTTCATTAAATTAGAATATTTTAATAAATTTTAATAGATTTCGAGCCTAAAAATATAAATACTAAATTCTAGCACGACCCCTAAAAATTTAATCTACATTTTCTCTCATGCCTATCATCTATTTGTTCCATATATTTTTCTACTAAACTCTTGTTCTTGATTTTTAATTTACTCATACATAGAAATTTATTGATTTGTTGATAAATTCTCTTCAGCAGTATTGTGACGCTTGTACATCAGAGCTTGATAATAATCAGTTTTCTTCTTCAGTTTGATGGATACTCCCTACTCAAGGTTACATGAATATTCAATTCGATGGTGCAAGATTTGATAATAAGTTGCTGCTTACATGGGGGGCTACGGTCCCCAATCTCCCAGCATTACTATCTATTGCTAACTACCTGAAGATGCCTCTCTTCTTTTCGGAAGAGACAATTGTCAAACATTTTCTTTGAACTTTTTTTTCTTAATGATCAATAACTATTCATTGAACTAAACAATTAAGCTAAATAATATAAATAATCTATTGGTAAACCATAATTAGATAATTATTTTTAGGGTAAATTACACTTACCTTCTCCATCATTTCATGTTTATTGCAATTTCGTCTCTATTCAATTTTATTCGCACATATCATTCTCAACATTTCAGTAATTTGTATATATGGTCTCTTTTGAAGATTTTGCCCATAACTCAAATAAACTAAAATAGAATGGAAAAATTGTAGTTGGTATGCCTAACCTTATTAAAAGTGCAAATAAATTCTTAATATTTAATAAAAATGTGTAATCAGGTTCAAACTTTCTAATCCTAACACATACGTCCCTCATTATATGTGTGTCGAAAGAACCTTTGGAGTCTGGATAGATTTCGTCCAAATATCTGTTAGTTGACCAAAAGTCAAGCTAGTGACCAAAATTTGATCAATTTAACAAGTGCAAAATCGTCTCATCACATTCAATTATTTCAAACAATTAAGAAAAAATAAAAATAAAAAAATAAAAAGAAAAGTATTTTCTTTTTCCCCAACAACAATTAATCACAAAGATATGCATCAATCTTGATAAAACCAGGTCTAGTCCTTTAGATTTTAGGATTCTCGCATGAAACCCTAAACAAATGTAGATCTAAATGACTCATGTCAAGAATACACAATAATTATTACTAAAAAAGAGTTTAAAGCAAGGGTTAGAGACTCGAAACTGTTGACTTATGGTTAACTTTAACCTTAATATTTTGATCATAACAAAAAAAATTAGCATTGTTTCCTAACGATCTGTTTTCAAATAATATTCAAAGCGCTCAAACCAATCATTGTCAAGATCAAGACTATATTACAAATCGGATTCTCAAACAAATCAAGATCAAAGTCAATCATCCAACACAAGAGTTCAAGAGTTCAAGATTCGAAATTCAAGATCGAATATTAGATTCCTAGATCAAATGTAAATGTATTAATTCTTTGATCTTTAGTATTAAATGGATGAAAGCTGTAACGACCACAGACTTTCCCCTCCAGACCTTTCGCCCAGGGGCTATTCCGTGCGCTGTTAACTTACGTACTGTCCACTGGAGGTTGGGCTCCAAATTGGATTTCTTTCGCGTCCCCAGCGATTCGAACCCTTGACCTCCCCCATAAGAGGAACTTATGGTGAATGCTGGTACCAATTGGGTGAGTCGCCCAATTGGTACCAGCATTCTATTTAAGTTCCCCTTAATAGGAGGTCAAGGGTTCGAATCGCTGGGGACGCGAAAGAAATCCAGTTTGGAGCCCAACCTCCAATGGACAGTACGTAAGCTAACGACGCACGGAATAGCCCCTGGACGAAAGGCCTGTAGGGGAAAGACCCAATTGGTACCAGCATTCACCATAAGTTCCTCTTATGGGGGAGGTCAAGGGTTCGAATCGTTGGGGACGCGAAAGAAATCCAGTTTGGAGCCCAACCTCCAGTGGACAGTACGTAAGTTAACAGCGCACGGAATAGCCCCTGGGCGAAAGGTCTGGAGAGGAAAGTCCGTGGTCGTTACAAAAGCTCAAAAACAATTTATGCCTAAAAACAATGTTGCTATCATTTGCATAAAATATTTTTGTCAAAGTCAAAAATTAATTTTTCAAAACTTTTCGAAAAAATTAATTCGGTCATCCGTTTGGGAAATCGGTCAACCGTAAGACTAAACCGGTCGACCAATTGGACTTAAATGTCGACCGTTTGAACTTTGAACGTCATTTTTCAAAAAGTGACCGTTCTGATTTTTACTGTTCCAAAGGCTATTTTTGGTCATCCGAAAGGTTGTAGGTCAACTGTTTGATCATCCGAATGGACATAAAATTCTAAAAATTGTCCTTCATTTATTATCATTCAAGACACTTATAAGAGCATAAAAAGAAAGAATCATATTGAGAAAAATCATTCAAACTTTATTGCACTTATATCTTCAAAATCATTCATTGAAAAACTTTGATTGATCAAATCAAACTTTTAAATCATCATCATCATCAAAGTTTCTTTCTAACACTTGAGCTTTTCATTTATTGTTATTTATTGAAGTGTTAGTTTCTCTAGTACTAAATTTGTATCTATCATTTATTGAGGGAAATACTATCTCAAATCTATTTTTTTATATTTTTGGATCATATTGAGGTCTTTTAAAGCTCAATATTGCATAAGAAAGCTCAATATTGCATAAGAATCAGTGCTCTTTGTTTGTAAGTCACCGGAAACGTTATAAGGGTTTTGATTGCACCATAAGTCAAGATAGTGAAAAGGCCGTGCTCGTGATGGAGAGCTTGGTAACAAGGGACGTAGATAATTGGTTGGATCGAACTTCTATAAAAATATCATTTGCACACTCTCTAATTTTTTATTTACTTATATTATGCTTCTATTTTTACTTGTTTAATTTACATCTCTTAAATTTCTTATTTTGAGATTATTTTACGAAAAAAATTGTAAAAACTAATTCACATCCCTCTTGGTTAATTATTCTTGGGTTATCACTAACTAGCGATTTGCAGAAAAATAGATGAATATTTTCAGAATACAAGATTATGATTCCGATATTAACATATCTAATGCTTTCCTTCAAGAAACGAATTTATTCAGGTTTAGGGTTAACCTTACCCAAAACTTCAGATCTGTGGAGAAAGTACTCGTTTCTTTTAGATTCAAGCTTTGATGCCACTATTGGTCCCAAATTCATTCACAACAAGCATTATAAATGCAAAAACATAAAAGACAATGCAAGATTTTTCACCCCTAAGGGTCCGAATGTTCAACCAAATGCCTACATCACCCATTAAGCCTCCACAATCATGGTTTATGCTCTAAATCCACTAACACAATCAAAATCGTTTAAGGTTACAAAAGATACACCAAGTATTATCTACAAGTTGAATTCAAACCTTAAACTATTCTTAGATATTACACCAAGTAACAAACCAAATTTGTAATTGTTACTGTTTACAAACAACCTTGGAACCCATATCCAACTCCGTTACTTCAAAACTATCCAAAGAACATCTCACAAAAGAGAAGAAAAAAGAATCGGAGAAGAAGAATAAAAAAACTAGAGAAGAGAGAGGACTAAAATCGGCATCCACATGCATACCCTTCTCACTGTGGATCTAAAAGAAGATATATATAAAGCCCCATCATAACCCTCATATCAATGGCTGAGATCACACCACGTGTCACCATATGAGAAAACCAATAAATTCGTATGTAAAATCGTGTTTCTAAATGACTCTATTGCTCATCCATAAATTGGCCAAATTGTTGGTTCACACCATTGGGTCAGTCTTTCTCAACCTTTTGGACTACAAGTGTAATGTGCTATGTAAGTACCGGTGGCCCATTGCCAAGCATAATCCAACACTTTACCATATATGTTAAAATGGGTAATTAGCACATTTCATCCATATCCTTTGAGTCTATTGCGCAAATCTTCCATATCGTTTGAATTTTGGCATTTTTGTCCTTAAATCATCCATACTTTGCGTAAAAGGTCATTTCTGTCTAATTCTGTCAACTGTAGCCAATAAATCAGCGTGTTATCTACAATGTCTCATTATATGTAGGGAATTTTTGTCAACTTACCAGATTTAATGTGGAGGGCGTGTTTGTTAAGATCAAATATTGATGAAAACTGTTTTTGTGGAGAAAGAAGCCGAAGAGTCACAAAATCAAATTCTCAAATTTCTTACCTCTCGTCGTCGGTGAAGAAGTGACGTCATACCATTACCCTTTCAAAATTCTGTGTTTAAGCAACTAGGTAGGTCAATATTAGAGAATATTGTTCATTATTCATGGATTTTTGTGGTTGGTACATGGAGAAGAAGACGAATCGTGTAGTTTGGTTGACGGAAGTTTTATTTTGATTTTTTTTTTCATACAGCCAAGAAATCATCTGGTGAAGATGTTGTCAATACCAAGATTGAGACATTTTGGCAATGATGCAGCACAATATGGTAAGTACGTATGATATGGCGACTGCAATTTCTTCGATGAAAGACTTTCAGAAGCTTTTATTGCCTGATGTTTCCTATTTTGTAGAATAAAATACTTATATTTCATGAAGCTTGTTCTATCTGAATGTTTGACTTGTGTTTTTATATTCATGCATGTGGAAAAAATGACTTCTTTACTCTTGAAGTGCACCATGGAGGTATTTTATTCGATAAGCCGAACAATGTAGTGTATGAACACTGGTATGTAATGTTCGTCGACTTCTTGCTGCATAAGCACTTTACCAGAGTAATGTTGGACAAATTTTGTAAGGCATGTGGGTATGGAGGGAATATGGAATTCTATTACAAGAAGCGATGAATGAGTTTGGGAATGGAGTTGGTCAAATTGAAGTCTGAAGTAGATGTGAGTGAGATGTTGAGGTATAGAAATAGACAGAGGGTTGTACAAATATATGTTGTTGGTCCACACGCATCCCTATCATTGGCGATGGAGGCATTTGAAGATCATGATGGTTTAGGAAGTCACAACAATGGTGGATGTTATGTTCCAACAATACAGTGCAGTAGTGAGATGGAGGTGGATAAGGATAATGTTGATGAATGTATTATCCAACAAGAAGATATATGGAGCTAGTTGGAGGAGTCTCTTGTGTATAATGATCTCCCAAGAGATGCAGGCTATGTAAGTAATGATGGAAGAGCTAGAGAGCAAGTTAGAGGAGAATATGACGAAGTATTATTGGAATCAGATTATGAAGTGGATGAGGAGCTGCCTGCAACTGCTTCTACTGAAAATGTGAATTATGATTTTGGTTTTGGCACAATTGAAGGTCAAGAGGTTAAAGTAGATGACATTAACTACGGGGACTCTGATGAGCTAAGAAGTTTGAGCAGCACAGACAAAGAGGAAACAAGTTCAAAGAAGAGAAGTAGAGTAGATGCTTTCAATCCAATGACTGACATGGATGAGCCACTATTCATAGCTGGTAACCATACTAAGTGTACGAAAGGCTACAATTTATACTTCTTCTTCTAACTGAATTTTTGTTTAAATTCGTATGGCTTACGTTCGAGTCAAAAAGTGTACTAAAGGCTGCAATCACTACACATTCTGTAGTGAATAATAGACAAATCAAGTACAAAAAAGATGACAACGATAGAGTAAGGGCAGTGTGCCCTAGCAATTGAACATGGGTATTGTATGCTACGAAGGAGAAAGAAAAGTCTAGTTTTATTGTAAAGACCTTCTGAGAAGAGCACACCTACCCAATGGTCTATAAAAATAAGAGAGTAAGCTCCACATACTTGGTAGAGAGAAATGCATATGCTTGGATGGATGAACCTAACATGTCAGTAGGTGGATTTATTGATAGGGTGCAGAAAGATAGTTTGGAGGACATTTCAGTCTGGTAGGTCTACAGGACAAAAGAAAAGGCTTTAGAGAAGATAAATGGTAGTGTGATAGAGCATTACAAAGTTCTATGATATTATTGTGAGGAGTTGAAACGTACAAATTTAGGAACAACTACTCAAGTAGAAGGAATTGATGGTGAGTTCAAAAGACTTTACATTTGCTTAGGGGCTTGCAAGGATGGTTTTGTACATGGCTGTAGGAGGTTAATAGGATTGGATGTGTGTTTTTTGAAGACAGAATATGTAAGCCAATTATTATCTGTTGTTGGATTTGATGGAAATAATGGATTGTACCTCGTTGCATATATAGTAGTGGAGACTGAAAATGGTGAGAATTAGAGATGGTTTCTAGAGTTGTTCAAAGTTGATCTAGGCCTTCACAACAGCAATGGACTGATATTCATGTCAGACAAACAAAAGAGGCTGGTTAATGCGATCGGATCATTGTTTGAACACGTGGAGCATAGAACTTATGTTAGACACTTGTACAACAACTTTAGTTCACTTCATAAGAAATTGGCGTTGAAGAATCTCTTGTAGGCTGCCGCAAGAGCAACAACTATATCGGAGTGGCTAGAACAAATGCAGCGAATGTGTGATATATGTCCAGCATCTTACAATTGGTTGGAGTTGAAGCCAGCTTCACAGTGGAGCAAATCACATTTTCAAGAAGGTAACGAGTGCGATATGTTGTTGAACAACTTGTGCGAATCATTCAACAGTACAATCCTTGGTGCAAGAGAGAAGCCCATTTTAACAATGTTTGAAGAGATTCGAATGTACTCAATGAAGATGATTGTGGTTCGAAGGGAAGCATGTGAGAAGTAGAATGGAGATATAGGCCTAATAATACAAAAAAAAATTGGAAAAGAATGGAAAACTGGCCAGATGAGAATACACTGATTACTGTGGTCATTTGAAGTTCCAAGTACGTCATAATGTATACAACATCCTCCATGCTGTTGACATCAGTTTGAAGACATGCACATGTAGGGCTTGGCAGTTAACTGGAATCCCATGATGTCATGTGATTGTTACGCTGCATTCTCGTGGCATGATGGTGATGGATCACGTTGATGATATCTACAAACGAGATGCATATCTCTGGATGTACACCCCAAGTATTTCTCTTATCACAGGTCCACAAGCATGGCCAAATCCGGGACTCAACCCACTTACGCCACCATATTACACCAAAAATGCTGGAAGACCAAAGAAAAATAGAAGAACAGACGCAGGTGAGCAACAAAAGTCAACCAATGCTACATCAGAAGCAGCTGCAAATGCTATACCTTCAACAAGTAGAAACTTGAGTAGAAAAGGACTAACAATGAGGTGCAAGAAGTGCGGTCAACCGGGCCACAACAAGAGGTCTTGCAAAGGAGCTCCACCACCTGTTACTAATTTGTGATCACTGCCCATTTTTGTGTTTTTGCTTCTTGAACAATGTTTTTTGTAAAAGTTCAAGTGATGTAATTCAACTTTACAACATTTTGTAAACTATGTTGTTGCGTATGAAGAATGTGTTTCTATGTTACTTATTTTGTGTTGATTGGATGTGTTCATTTGTTGGTAAGTTACTGATGAAATTGTACACTGAAGGTGTAATTGTTATGTTGTTTTGTTGATTGGCTGTGTTCATGGTAAATATACAGGGACTATTTGCGCAAAAAATATTAGGATCGGGACATTTTTCACAATCCATCCAAAAGGATAAGGGTAATACACACATTGAGCTTCATAAGATAGGGACGATTTATACAAAAGGTTTATATCACAGGGACATTTTGCACAAACAAAGTATTATATCCCAGTTGTTGGGTCTTCTTCTTCCATATGCTACTTACTTTCCCATATAACACCAAATACATTAATTCTTTGAACATACAAATTACAATTACATCACACAACCAACCCACCAACAAAACCCAAAAAACCATGTTCTACACTCAATATGTGACTTTCATAATCCACATTATAACCAATTCACAAACAAACCCAGTACACCAAATTCAAAAGTGGAGCATCTTCTTCTTTCTCTGCAGAATCAACATTTGTTTTTCATATGCATTTTTGGATATAAGTAAACCAGGTATTATCTCCACAGATCTGGGACACATAGGTGGGTCACACCAGGAAAAGAAGCCACATCCTCCATTTTATTGCAAAATAATTACAGTTTCAGTAGCCATACAAAAAATTCAGAAAATGGAAAATCATACTTGTGCGAGAGGAATTACCAAACGACGTTGGCACGTAAGGAAGCGTCTACCAGGATTGGCTTGTGTCCAAGATGTCTTCATCTCTATTCGCATTCAACACCTACACAAATAACGATGCATTGTTGTTCTGAACTGAAATCTTGTTTTGTATGGAATATGCATATATCTACACACACACACACACACACTATTACCGTTGCAGGATATTGGGTTGGATTAAGTGGGAATATTAAATTTGGTGAGTTGACGAAAATGCCCTCTATAAAATAAGATATTGCAAATGACGTGTTGATTTAACGGATACAATTGACAGAATTAGATGGAAAGGACCTTTTGCACAAAGTATGGGTGATTTAAGGACAAAAATGCTAAAATTCAAACGATAGGAACGATTTGTGTAATAGATTTAAAAGATAGGGACGAAACGTGCTAATTATCCATGTTAAAATCTTTGTTTGTTTGTTTTTTTTTCCCCATTCCCATCCCATTTCTTGTATTATTATAATACAAACTATTTTTGGAACCTATTCAATGGTCAAGGGAAAGGACAAGAATCTATAGGCTTAAGCTATTTTCACCGGTCAATAATTATTCATTGGAGAATGTACAATTCTCAGCAGCTTCACCATCAAATAATTATTTCTTGACATATAATAAAAGAGTGAGATGTTTCCTCTTTGTTCACCATCAACCAACATGGTGGTTTTTTCACTTATTTTGCGCAAAAGAAAATTTCTTAAAAAAAATACAAATTAAACCTTGCGGAGAGAATTTACAGCTATGAATTGAATCTGATTTATACTGAAATGCACATTGGCAAGAGCTTACAGAGAAATGTTGAGGCTGGTGAGGTGGCTATGGAATGGAACAAGGCCTTACATGCTGAATTAATATCCCCGGTGAAAACTTTGTTAATTACATATAAGAATATTCCAATGACACTAATTCCATTCAAGAGCTCATCAACCGAACTTGTACTCACTCACTCTGGATCCTTAATATGGTCATCAATCGAACTTGTACTCACTCACTTTGGATCCTTAATAAGATCTTTGATGTGTATGAAATTGTCATTATATAATAACGTATGCAATGCTTCGTGCAATTGCAATTTGTACGTATTTTGATTGTGTCATTTGGAATTTCGTGATGATTTGCATGGTTTATTTGGAAAAAAAAATATTTGAAGGAATTATAATTTTCTTTGATTATACTAGAAGAAAAATTAAGAAACATTCAATAGAGAAACTTAGGGGCTGTTCTCTTGCCCATTTTCAACACATTTTTCATTTTGTGTTTTTGGAAATAATGAAAGCGTGTTTTCTTTGCCATTTTCGAAAATGCATTTTTCAAAACACCAAAATAATTATCAAAGGAAACGGAAAATGACAATATCATCGTTTTGGACGTTTTCTTTATAAAATGTGGCGATTGCCAAAACGGTCAAAACACGTGTTTTGGCCGTGGAGATCTGCGTTTCGATTCTTAGTTCCGACATTTTTTTTTTCATTTTACGCTGGAAAAATACTTATAATTTAACAATTTTCCGCGTTTTTTTACAAAATGTGGTTCCTTACCTAAGTGGCCAGACGCATGATTTATTTGTTGGTGGTCAGGGGTTCAATTTTCCACTCCTTTCCAAATGTTCTTAATTCTTTTTAAATGTTTTTAATGGTTTTTAAATATTTTTAATTCCATAATTAAATGTTTTCAATAGTTTTTAATTGTTTTTAATGTTTTTTAAATATTTTTAATTCCATAATTAAATGTTTTTAATTTTTATAAATGTTTTTAATTGTTTTTAAATATTTGTAATTATTTTTAAATGTTTTTAAATATTTTTAAATGTTTTTAAATATTTTTAAATGTTTTTAATTCCATAATTAAATATTTTTAATTGTTTTTAATGTTTTTTATATGTTTTTAATTCCATAATCAAATGTTTTTAATTGTGTTTAAATGTTTTTAATGCTAAGTTTAAATTGTTTTTAATTAATAAATATTTTTAATTCCAAATAATTAATTGTTTTAAATTCCAACAATAATTATTTTTAATTCCAAGTAAATCCAAATTTCAAAAAAAATTCAAACAAACGCGTTTTCGAGTTTTCTGTTTTCAGAAACAATTTTCGAAAATTTTAAAAAGAACGTATTTTCAAAAATCTCAAAATAAACACTCAAAACACAAAATACAAAATGAATTCAAAACTCAAAACACAAAATAGAAATACAAAGAGAACACCGCCTTATATTTTCTAAAGTACTAATACGTCTTAATTCATTTTTTTACAAAAATTATCTCATTATAAAAGAGTATGGTTTAATATTGAAGTGTCCCATTCTAATTTTACAATACACTTTAAATTACGAAAAACTAGAAAGAACTACATGTTTCTTCATGATTTTATTTGCAGACTCGAGTTTTATATTATTTAAAACTTTTCTTCTTTCTTCCTTTGACTCATTGAAGTTTTGTTGACAATTTCAATTGCAAGTTAAATAGTTTTGTAAATAAAGATACATTTATCACTACTTTCATTTCCTTCATTTCATGTCGATAAAAAAAAAAATTGTAGCCACAAATTTGTTAATATCATTTTTTACTTATTGCATACCTGAATGACGCATAAAATAACGCAAAACAAATTCAAATATATTTACAATTGTGGTTTGTTTATAATAAAATAAAATCTATTTTACTTTGTTATTCTCTTAATCAATAAACAGTGACTATTTCAATTAAATTTTATTGTCAAAATAGTGAACACATTGTACACTAATGGGGATACTTTTGACAACATTACGTCATTACGTACACATTTATGACCACAAGTGTCATACATTTATTACATGAGTGTAAAGTCCCACTTGGGACAAGTGTCATGCATTTATTGTATGAGTGTAAAGTCCCACTTTATACTCATGTATTGACTTTACACTCATGCAATAAATGCATGACACTTGTCCCGATGGGCATTATAACAATATTCACCGGGGACTTTACACTCATACAATAAATGCATGACACTTGTCCCGGTGGGCATTATAACAATGCCCATCGGGAGCATTAGAACGGGACTCACACAACATGTGCATCGCACGTGCCCCCTTGTGTTATACGTACACAATTACGGCCACTGGCTAGTATCTTCTAAAACACGGAACTTTTTGGTATGTGTAACAAAAAAAAAAAAATTTGCAACTTACTCGACTAGTATATTACTCTTTAAGTAACTCATCTGACGCATCAATATTATTATAATTACTCTTCAAGTATCAATTATTTTGTATGATCTTATTTACAACGCTGCCTTTTTAAATTCTACAAATCAAGGACGATATAGATAAATAAATTATGACTAAACTATACTCTATGGTTTCTATGTTTCTAACCATGGTGAAACTAGGGTTTCATTGTAAAGGACCAAATCTACTTCCTCAAATCTAAGTCCATGCGGTATAAGGTTATCTATTTCTAGTGTTTCAACTTTCAAGGCTAAATGTCCCAAATTTCCCTTTCATCTCTTTTCCTAAACAGTAGCCTCAAACTTGGCAAAATGGATATTGGGTGAACATTGTTATTTATAGGAGCTTTAAAATTGTATAGTCTAGTCCACCATTTACTTCTTTGTTTTCCTCGAACAACCACATTTCGTACCTGCTTCTTGTTTCACAATAATAATCTATTAGCTCGAAAGTTCCATACATCAATTTGAGTGTCGGAAACTCTGTCTCTCTAGGGTCGATTGTGGTATCTCTATTATTTTCTTGAAGTCTTCATTAACCATGTCGAACGAGATCATCCAAGAGCCTTCTTCATCGTCTTCTAGCCAATTACACGCATTGTTTAAGTAAATTGCTTGATGATTACTACATATTTCAGTAGGAAAATCGTCAAGATTTTCCTTCCAAGAGTTAGTGCTGAGTATGTATATTTGAATAACTTTTCTACAATCCTCATAATCACAATTGATAATAATCACTACTTTGTAATCTTCTCTTTCGAAATCAAAACCAAATGCAACATGATAATCGCGTAGCAACGTACGGGCGGGAGATGTTGCAAGGGTTGCGGGAGAAACCTAATATCTCTTGTTGAAGGGTTTAATAATATATAGTTTTGACCATCATTAGCATCAACAAGACACACCAAGCCATTGCATGAATTCGAAACATAACTATTTCTTGCGTCTAAATTATAGCTTGTAGCTTCCGCATCGATCATTGTACCATTTGTTTGATCAATATGAAAATTTACAACATAATTTCTATTAAAATAGTCAAATACCATTAAACTTTGAATTTTATTTATAAAATGAGTTGAGTGCTTGGTCACGAAAACGGGAGTTTCAAATAAAGAATACCATCTTTTGTAGACGCATTTTAGACGAAGCAAAACTTTTACACGTAGCTTTGAAAGAATTTCTATCTCCACATCCTGCGGCAGTGTCGATGTGTTCATTTTAAATGAATGGATCAATATGAATATATAGATAGAAAACTAAACATATGTATATATGTAAGTATTTCATTTTGGTTGTGGGCAAGAAAATATTTTTAGACTTGATTTACAATTATTGATTTATTGCATATCACATACCATGCTAGTTGTACACACTCCTTTACACCTTGACATGTGTCAAATACTAGTTTTTTCAAATCATTATTTATTTGGCCAAATAAAGAAAATAACTCAATCTTTACTTGACACATATGAGGGTGTAAATAAGTGTATAAGTTTTTGGTGTACAAGTAGCATTTTTCTAAGATGACATTAGCATGCCTTCTGATTTCTTATTTATATACTACATTTTAATTGTTTGCCCCCAAAATCTTATATTGATTTCGTTACGACGATTCAAACTAAGATCAATATTGAACAATATCAAGCATAAAAAATATAAGTAAAATTAAACGAAAATAACACCAAATATGTTAATTCCTTGTGGGGTAGACAGTTCATCTTTGTACAATATTGTGTACTTCTGCCTTTGAGACTCTATAAACGTTAATCGGTTGATCAACCAAAAAATGGCCAAGAATGAAGTTTACAAAGGACATTCTACTAAGGAACTCAGATCTGCACATGTTCCTTCAAGATCCTCTCACATACACAAAGAACAAATCCTAACAAAAATAGATCCGAGTACAAACGTCCTCAAACCTACATAATCAACACATGATATTAACTGTAGTAACAACAATTTCAAAGCCTATATGTAGAACACTACAAAAAACTGTGGCTTCAGAAACAGATTTTTCGTTGTTGAAGTCACGATATCCCTGTTTAATAGTCCCTACCAACGGATTATTTGCAACGGAATTTCCGTTGCTATTTTGAGGGTAGCTGAAAGTTACCAATAGAATTTCCGTTGGTAAAAGTGTGTGCTATTATTATCTACAGAATTTTCATTGTTGGTAAAAGTGTGTGCTATTACCTACAGAATTTTCGTTGGTAATGACACACACTATTACCAACGGAATTTTTGTTGGTACTGTCCCAACCCTTTACCTACAGAATTTTTGTTGGTAATGACACACACTTTTATCAACGAAAATTTCGTTGGTAACTTTCAGCGACCCTCAAAATAGCAACATAAATGACGAGCACTATTACCAACGGAAATTCCGTAGGTAATAGTACAAATTTTTAATAATTAAAAAAATTAATTTTATATACTTGGTGGACCCCTGGTCCAACTTACCAATTATGGGTTTGAATCTCGACCCACCAAATGCCCGGCCCGATCCACTAAGCTTTGTTAAGTATTTTTATTATTTTATTAATTTAGAATGGATGTAATGTAATTTGAACATTTGACCTAAGATTTGTAAAGTTAAATCAACCATTGGAGTCGAATGAATTCTTTTAATTATATTTGTTTTTATAATATATATATTAGTTCAATGAGCAACATTTTTTATAATTGCTTATAAAGTAAAAAATAAATATTAGTGAAAAATCAAATTCCACATTGTGTTAACACTTAAACATAAAATATCACATTACTCGAATTTTTTTTATATGAACCACTTTTCACCAACTGATATTCCGTAGGTGAAATATCGAAATATTTTTTGGTCTTTAAAATTAATTAATATCACCTACAGAATTCCCGTTGGTGATAAGATTCATTCTTCCCCAACGGATATTTCGTTGGTGAAATGTAATATTACCAACTGAATTTCTGTAGATAATATGACTAACTTTTCACCAACGGATATTCCGTTGGTGAAAGGTCGAATTATTTTTTGATTTTCAAAATTAATTAATATCACCAACAGAAATTCCGTTGGTGATAAGATTCACTCTTCATCAACGGAATATCCGTTGATGAAAGGTCGAATTATTTTTTAGTTTTCAAAATTAATTAATATCACCAACGAAAATTCTGTTGGTGAAGAGTGAATCATATCACTAACGGATATTCCGTTGGTGAAAGGTGAAAATTCGTTGGTGAAAAACTATTACCTTTGCCAACGAAAAAGTTGTCGCTAATTACCGTAATTGAAAGATCATCACTTTTACCAACGGATAATCAGTTGCTGATTACTAACGGAAATAATTCGTTGGTGAAAATGCGATTTTTAGTAGTGGAATCAAGGGTTGACTGAGTCACGGAGATGAGAGAGATTAATTTCCAGAATACGAGAATTTAAAAGTGTATTCTCTTTGGTGTTTTCAACCCGTTTTGTGTTTTTGAAAATAGTCAAAACATGTTCTATTTGTCATTTTCGAAAATACATTTTTGAAAACACCCAAAAATTTGCAAAGGAAATAGAAAACGATATATTAGCCGTTTTCACATTTCTTTTACAAAAAATGAGTGTTTCTAAAACAGCCAAAACGCACGTGGAGGTCAAGGTTTCGAGTCATCATCCGATATTTATTTTATTTTATTTTATTTTATTTTAGGCTAAGCAAAACTGTTATAATTTAATCATTTTCCGCATGTTTTTAACAAAATATGGCTCCTTGTCAAAGCGGTCTGCGCGAGCTAATTACATGTTGGAGGTAAGGGGTTTGAATCTCCACAATGCATGGCTCCATTTTAAATATTTTTAATTAATATAATTGTTTTTAGTTATTTTTAATTCCAAATATAATTATTTTTAATTTTTTTAATTAATAATTATTTGTAAATGTTTTAAATTTTTTTAAAATTGTTTAAATGTTTTAAATTTTTTTTAAATATTTTTTATTCCAAAAATAATTGTTTTTAAATGTTTGTAATTGTTTTTAAATATTTTTAATTGAACTTAAATACTTTTGATTCCAACAATAATTGTTTTTAAATGTTTTTAATTCCAAATAATTCCAATTTTTTTCAATGTTTTTAATTCCAACAATAATTATTTTGAATTGTTTTTAATTCTAACTAAGTCCAAATTTCTAAAAAATTTCAAGCAAACGCGTTTTCGAGTTTTCTGTTTTCAGTAACAATTATCAAAAATTTCAAAAAGAACACATTTTCAAAAATCTCAAAACAAGCACTCAAAACATAAAACACAAAACAAAAATGCAAAGAGAACACCACATAATATTCTGATATTAACAAATCTAACGTTTTCCTTCAAGAAACCTTTGGATCTATTTAGCTCTAGGGTTAACCTTACCAATTACTTCAAATCTATGGAGGAAAGTACCACTTTCTTTTAGAGCCAAGCTTTGAACATAAAAGACAACACAAGATTTTTCACTTTTAAAGGTCTGGATGTTCAACTAAAGGCCTACATGACATGTTGAGCCTCTAAAGTCATGGTTGAAGCTCTAAATTCACTAGTACAACTAAAATAAGTCAAGGTTACAAAATATAAACCAAGTATTATATATCCACAAACTGAATTCAGACCCTAACTCTCTTTCTCTTAGATATTACACCACGTACGTATCAAACCAAATTTGTGATGGTTATTGTTCACAAAAAACCCTGAAGACCACTCCATAACTACCTAAAGAATATCTCATAGATAATTGGAGAAGAAAAAGAAGAATTGAAAAACTAGAGGAGAGAGGACTGAAATTGGCATCCACATACATACTCCTCTCATCAGAGTCAAGATTTGATGTCCTAAATATATGTCCCATAAGTTGTCCTACCGATTAAATATTTACACATCATTCAATAAATACAATTGTTTAATGTATTCACACTTAATGTTAATATTGACTTATATTTATTGAATGATGTATATATTTTTAATTGGTAAAACAGCTTATTAAAAAAAAAAAAAAATTTGAGATAGTAAATTTTGATTCTCTCTCACCGTAGATCTAAAAGAAGAGATATAAGGTCCCATAATAACCCTCAAATCAACAGATGAGATCGCACTACGTACGTGGCACCATATGAGGAACCAGTCAATTCATATGTAAAATCGTGTTCCAAAGGCGACTCCACTGTTCATCCATAAATGGGCCAAATTGTTGGATCACATCATTCTGTCAGCCTTCCTCAACATTTTGGACTACAAGTGTAACGGGCTGTGTAAGTACCAATGGTCCATTGCTAGGCATAACCCAATACTGCCCCGATGTTAAAATATTTTTTTTTGCCATTCCCTGATTCCCATCCCATTTCTTGTTTTATTATAGTACACAATATTTTTGGAACATATTCAATGGTCAAGAGGATGGACAATAATCTATAGTCTTCAACTATTTTTACCGATCAATAATTGTTCATTGTACACTCAGTACATTCATATTCCCGTTCCCTTTTTTATTGTCATATAATAAAAGAGAGAAAAATGTTTCTTCTTCGTTCTTCGTTCACCGTCAACCAAAATGGTGAATTTTTAACTTGTTTTGCATGAAAGAAATTTTCTTAAAAAAATTACAAATTAAACCCCTCGGAGAGAATTTACCCCTAACTCAGCTGTAAATTGGATCTAATTGAAATCCACATTGGCAAGAGCTTACAGAAAAATGTTAAGGCTGATGAGGTGGCTACGGAATGGCACACAATGCGTTACCATGTTCAATATTCCTGTGAAAATTTCGTTAATTACATATAAGTATATTCCAATGACACTAATGCCATTCAAGAGCTCCTCAACTCAATCAAACTTGTACTCACTCACTCTGGGTCCTTAATAAGGTCACTGATGTGTATGAAATTGCTCAATACGTAATAACGTATGCAATGCTTCGTGCAATTATATTTTGTACGTATTTAGATTGTGAAATTTGGAATTTCATGATGATTTGCATGGTTTATTCTTCTAAGGTCTACTTCTAAACCTAAAAAAGAAAAAAAAATGAAAAAATTCTAATTTCCTTTGATTATACAAGAAAAAAAAATCAAGGGACATTCAGAAGGGAATAAAGAGAAATACTTAAATAGGTGAAATATATTTTCTAAAGTACTAATACGTTTTAATTCATTTTTTTCACAAAAATTATTTTATTATAAAAGAGTATGATTTAATATTAAAATGTAACGTTCTAATTTTACAACACTCTTTAAATTACGAAAAGCTAAAGAGAACTATATGTTTCTTCATGATTTTATGTGCAGATTTGAGTTTTATATCTACCTTCTAAAATTTTTACTATTTATATTGCCACGTGTCAACTTGCAAAGTGTCTGTCTTCTATTTTTTTTATCAATTTTTTTCTTTTTTCTTTTTTTGGTAATTATATTTAAATCACACTTTTTTTTAACTACACCACATTTTATAATTATAATAAAAGTCCTCAACAATATCTAATTTTCATATTTATGTCCCTAACTATTTGTTATCACATTTTTTATCATCAACCTATTAATTAGTATATCTTATCTTTGTCTTTGATGATGATTTTTGTTCAAAAAATTAATTAAGGGGGCGTAAAAATATTTTTTTGTCTCTCATATTTTTAAATAAATAAAATAAATAACAAATACAAAAGTTTGACAAAATATTTGTCACTCATTTTAATGCACATTATCAGAATATTTGGACAAAAATCGTCATCTGACACAAGATGTGAAAATTAATTGAAATTTAACAATAAAAACACGCAAAAAAAAGTTTGAGATATAAGTGACAAAATTTCATAGATTGGTGGACCTTCATTGTAGTTAAAACGGAGTGTAGATAATAAAAATTGTAATGAGAATATAAATACCCTTTTTGTTTCTTATTTAAACGTTGTACATGTGTATATCATTTAGAGTACCTGTTTAAAGTCTATTTTCAAAGTGCATTGTATGGATACACGGTTTTTCCTGTATTGAGCTTCTATGGAGATCTGATGAGGAATTTTTTTTTTCATATTCTTGAACTGATATATTCCATGAAGTAAGTAAAAAAAAAAAAACATAATACAATAAAAGAGGTATAGCCAATTAATGATTTTGCTATCTTATGTCCCAAATAGTCCCATTTTTTTGACTTTTAAGTTTTTGTAATGTGTTATAATTTTTTATTTATTTTGACGCTTATGAAGGATCACACTTATGATTTTATGAACATGTTAGATTATTTATGATTTGAAAATGCATATGTTGAGAGCAACTTTTGATAATAAAAGCTCTTCTTGTTTCTTTTTGTCTGTCTATAGCACTATAAATTTGCTTATGAAAATTATATGTATTAGCACATATTTGTTACTGCTTAAATTATAATTTCAGCTGGTCAAATTGGTCAAATATAATTTTTATCCACACATTTTATAGGTCGACTCACAACTTACAACTCACTTTTTATCCACACATTCATTCACAATTTATAATATAAGCAATTAAAAAATAAATTCAGCACTACCAAACATATGCTTAGTATTTTTCAACTTCTACTATTTTACTTAGTTAACAGTTCAAAAACAGTTATACAATCAACCACAAGTTCTTCTAAATTGTAAATTGTAGTTTGTTCAAATAAGTGTTTACTTGTTATATTTATATTTAAGAAGTGTGTCTTTTGATTATTCATCTTATATTTGTTAAGTGCTAATTTTCTTAAACTATTTGCTGCAAATTATACTTAGATTATTTTATAACTGTATAGATTATAAATTAAAATAAAATAACGTAAGTATTCTACGAACCACCTTACGTGCATCGCACGTTCTATAACTAGTCATTTAATAAAGTAACTTTTCATCTTTCTTTTTTTTTTTTTTTGATCGAGACTTTTCATCATCTTTCTTCCTTAGCCTAATTGAAGTTTATTGACAATTTCAAATGCAAGTTGAATAGTTTTGTAAATAAAAATACATTTATAACTACTTTCGTCTATATCATTTCACTTATTCTCGTCAATAACAAAAAAAAAAAAATTGTAGTCAAAAAAATTTGTTAATATCATTTTTTAAGCTATTGCTTACATGAATATCGCAATTGAAATAATGTTAAACATACTCAATTATACTTACAATTGTGGTTTGTTTTATAATAAAATCGAATTTCATTTTACTTTGTTATTCTTTTATTCAACAAATAGTGACTATTTCAATTAAATTTCATTATTAAATTACTGAGTGCCTATACACTAATAGGTAATATTTTATGGCCACAACATGTGCATTGCACATGCCCGGCCCATGGCTACTCGTCTCTTCTAATATACAAATATTTATGGTACATGTTATTAAAAAAAAAAAACAAAAAAACAAAAAAAAATTGCAACTCAACTACATTGGCCCGTCAGATTCATCTAGTATAATACTCTTTAAGTAACTCATTTGACACATCAATATTTCAAGTCAACTGATTAATATCTAGAAATATCAATTAATTTATATGATCTTATTTACAATACTAGTTATGGTACGTGCGTTGCACGTGTCGTCGTTTAATTTAATTTTTAACAGTATTGCAAAGTTAGAAAATTAAAAATTATTACCTATAGTTCAAAATGAAATTTTTAATACATAAAAAGTAATTAAATATATGTATCTAATAGAAGATATGGTTAGAAAAAAATTAGCCAACACTATGTTTAAAGTATTTGACAATATCTATGTACCAGTTTAATTTGAAGAACAATTAAAATTTATACAAAAAAAAAAAAGCCAACACCAAGGATTCACCTAACACTAAGAACATTTGAAATTTAAGCACTGCATTTTTTACAACTTATATAAACGAAGTTATATGTCCCAAAAAAACATCTTCAAATATATTATCCAAAAGATCCCAGTCGTCGCCTAAGAGAAGCTTGTGTCTCCTTTTCCATGATAATTCAATTTCAGAACATAAAACACTCTTGATCCGCTTCAAGCTTCCTTCTAAAAGCTACCTGCTTAATGTCCATAATTTGCTGTATCAACTTCTCAGCCGAAGAAAGATCTCTACCTTTGCCAATTACATCAATCAATCAACTTCCACTAATCTTACTCACGATCTCTTTATCGCAATCCCTAAACTGGTCTGAAAAAGTCTTAGTTGGTCCATTCTTGTTGAACCTATTTTTCCCAATCCTGAAAAGAGATTAATAGGTAAAGAGTAAGATAATTAATAGATTTTATTTGCTAAGTAATAGAAAAAATAAATTACATTGATAACTCGTAGCTTACCAATGACATGGTTATCTTAAATATTCTTGAAAGTTGACATATAGAAACAAAAACAAAAGGTTTAGACTGAGTTTACAAATTCATGGAGAAAACATACAAGTCAGAATAAAATATTCATTTCATTGAAGAAGAAAAACTCTAATACATAAGAAAAACCCAAAGCAATTGCTTAGTATATTGAGAAACTTGAGATTATGTATTCATATTTAGAAGGCAAAAATAATCGCTATGGGAGAAGGAGAAGGATCGTAGTCATGAAGCTCTCTTACAAACCCTTCGTTGAAACAGGATTATATATCAAACCGCCTACTAACAGCATAAATTGTCACCCGCAGAACATAAACTAAACTATCTCACCACCAAAATTTCATATCCAAAATACAGATGATTCCAGCATAAATTAAGATAAATAAATAACAAAATGACGTATATAATTTTATGATATTAAACAAAACTTAGGGAAATTGGCGCAAATAGTCCTTAACCTTTCATTTTTGGAAAAATGGTCCATAACCTATCCATTTAGGGACACAATTGATCCTTTTTGAAGGATTTCGTTAAAAATCCGTTAAAACCTATCCATTTAGGTGCGCAAATGGCTCCTTCCATTTTTTTTGTTTTTATTAGTGGAGGTAAAATAATCAAATTACATTTTTTTTTCTTTCTTTCAATTGGCGCAAATAGTCCCTAACATTTACCTTTATTTTTTAGCGCAAATAGTCCCCAATCTATATATTTTGATGCGCAATTAGTCCTTATTTAATGAAAAAGACAAAAATATCCTTAATTTTAATTTAAAAAATTTGTAATTGAATTCCTAACATTTGCAAAAAGTGAAAATTGGTCCGATAATTTAATTTTTTTATTAAAAATTAGGGTTAATTACACTAATGGTCCCATTCTTTTAGTTTTGTAACGATTCATCTCCATTCAATTTTTTTAGCAGATATCATCACAATCCTTTCATATATTCGCACAAATGGTCCCCAAATCACATTTTGACAATTTTTTGACAATTTTACCCCTAACTTAAATAAATTCAAATGATAGAAAAAAGAAAATACAATAGAAAAATTGTAATTGGACCCCAAACCTTTTCAAAAGTACAAATAAATCATAAACATTTTTATTTTTTAACATGATCGCCCACCACACCACACCACACCACACCACACCAGATTCTCATAAAATGAAATCAAATTATTTTTACAAATCACATCTCCAAACATCATATTCTCCTAAGATGAAATCAAATTATTTGTTTACTATTTTTGCCATATGTATCTCCATATCTCCAACAAAGAAATGTTCCTTCAACAAAGGTTTCAACCATGGTGGCCACCTGTTGTCCTCCTCATCAGGCCCTCCAGCCCCCTGTAAATAAAGAAAAAAAAAACCAGAGGAATCCATTAAAGAAAAACCCAATAAAATGTGAAAAACACATTTCTAGTAAATATCAGTAGCATGATTCTTCTGTTCTTCATTTAATAAAGAGAAAATCAGAAGAAAACCCAATAAAAATGTCAGAAAAAAACCCAAACACTAGAATTTCTACTGAATATTAGTACCAAGATTCGTCTGTTCTTGGGCTTGATTTCACGGACACCGGATTCTTGATTATCAATCGCCAACTTGACTGATTTTGAATGAAAGAGAGTAGTAAAAATGCTCTTCAAGCAAGAACACTATAGCTTATAGGGAAGAGAAATTGAAAAGTTTTGCTGTGGAAACTTTGAGAAAGTGGAGGCGGTGAGAGAGAAAGTGGGTACTTGTAGAGGGGTGGGTGGGGTCGCATATTTTTTATTATTTTAAATGAAAATTTGTAAGAAAATAAAAAAGTTTAGGATTTATTTGTACTTTTAAAAAGGTTAAAATTCAATTGTAATTTTTTCATTGTATTTTCTTTTTCTATTATTTGAATTTATTTAAGTCAGGGGCAAAATTATCAAAAAAATTGTCAAAATAGTAATTTTGGGACCATCTGTGCGAATAAATGAAAGAATGAGGATGATATCTGCTAAAAAAAATTGAATGGGGATGAAACAGTTACAAACCTGAAAGAATGGAGACCATTAGTGTAATTAGCCCTAAAAATTAAAAGAAACTAATAAATTGATAATATACTAAATTATTTTGTATATTTTGTTGGTGGGACGGGGGTGGGTGATCTTTTTTTTTTGGGGGGACCATTTGTGCGATAAATAAAATAGTCAATTTGTTAGTTTCTTTTAAATTTTAACAAAAATATTAAAGTATTAGACCCATTTTCACTTTTTGCAAAGGTTAGAAATCCAATTGCAAATTTCTTTAATTAAAACTAATGATATTTTTGTCTTTTTCATCAAATGATGACCAATTGCGCACCAAAACATGTATGTTATTGACTATTTGCGCCAAAAAACAAAGATAAATGTTAGAGACCATTTGAGCCAATTGAAAGAAAGAAAGAAAAATGTAATTTGACAATTTTATCCCAACTAATAAAGACAAAAAAATGAGAGGGACTATTTGCACATCTAAATGGATAGGTTTTAACGGATTTTAACGGAATCTTTCAAAAAGGACTAATTGCGCACGTAAATGGATAAGTTATGGACCATTCCGCCAAAAATAAAAGATTAGGGACCATTTGCACACTAGTGTCATACGTTAGGGATCATTTGTGCTAATTTCCCCAAAACTTATTATGTTTTTATTTAACATAAAAATACTAATAAAAGTAAATTTACAAATTATGTGTTGTTTATTTTGTAATAATGATAAATCGATGAAGAATGTAGTTGGAGCTATAATTGTAATTAAAGTTATTTATTTATTTATTTTTATTATAATTATATAATAAAAGTTTAAATTTTAAATAATGTAATTACATAATAATAAAACTAATAATTTCATTTAACATGTTTCTTAATAATTATGATATTAAATTTTAGTTTTTTTGTAAAATATACACAAATATTTATATATATTATCAATTTGGTCAATAAAGTTTTAATTCAAAACAAACAAAAAAATCGTTATTTTTTTTTAATTTTTTGTAAAAAATAAATATACAGGACTCGTTTGCATTTTTTGCAAAAATAAAGAACCCAATTGTGATTTTTTTAAATTAATATTTTTTTAAAATTAAAATTAAGTGCATATTGATATTTTTCATTTAGAAAAGACCAATTACGCACTAAAACACATAGATTAAAGATTTCATTGTCAAAAAAAAATATTAAGGATTATTTCTATACTGAGGATAAAAATTAAAGACTATTTATGCCAAATTTCCTAAAATAAATACGTAATAAAAAGAAAGAATAAAAATAACAAAGTTTAGGAAGATGCTTGAAGAAAATGCAGTTTTGTCTATATATATCCCAAAATAATAATTTATTTGTCGTTTGATTGTTTATGAAATTAATTGTCCCTTTGTGTTAAATTGCCGGCCGTTCCCTTTAATTTGTGTGGTTGTGGTGAATTTTTAAGTGTGATTCTAGATTGTGCCGAACATTCCCAAGTTATATGTGAGAGAGCACATGCATTCTAAATATCCCATCAATGTCATCTGTTTCAATGAATATGTTTCACAAACTCTTCAATACTTCCTCCGATGAGAGCATTCGGCTGCTTCTCACTCCAGCCATTGGGGTACTTTTCGTGTTCTGGTTCGTGTTATTATTCATCGAAAAAACAAAGAAAAAAAGTCTTAATTCACTGCCACCAGGACCCAAAGGTTTGCCCCTTGTGGGAAACCTCTTGTCTCTTGATCCTGAACTCCATACATACTTCACAACCCTAGCAAAAACATATGGTCCAATCCTAACTCTAAAGCTAGGCAAAAAGATTGGTGTCGTAATCAGCTCACCAGCCCTGGCTAGAGAAGTACTTAAGGATCAAGACACCATTTTCGCCAACCGGGACGTGCCTGAGGCTGCGAAAGAAGCAGCCTACGGCGGTTCAGACATAGTCTGGACACCTTATGGACCCGAATGGCGCATGTTGAGGAAAGTATGTGTCCGAGAAATGCTTGGTACTTCTTCTTTAGACTCTGTATACTCCCTGCGACGCAGCAAACTCCGGCAGACGATTAAATACTTGCATAGCCAGGCGGGCTCACCTGTTAACATTGGGGAGCAGATGTTTCTGACTGTGCTGAATGTGATTACAAGCATGTTGTGGGGTGGCACCATCAAGGGCGAGGATCGGGCCGGGCTGGGGGCCGAGTTTAGAGATGTGGTTACAGAGATGACAGGATTGTTAGGGACGCCTAATTTATCAGATTTTTATCCAAGTTTGGCTCGTTATGATTTGCAGAGGATAAACAAGAAGATGAAGAGATTGGTACCAAAATTTGATGGGATATTTGAGACCATGATTGATCAACGGTTAAAAATGGGAGATAATGGAGCAGAAAACAAGGATTTTCTGCAGTTTCTTTTGCAGCTGAAGGATGCTGGAGATGCCAAAATGCCCCTAACAATGACACACCTCAAATCTTTATTAATGGTAATTAGTGTACTATTTTTCCTTATGACTAGGCACACTGTACATATAGTCACTACTCATTACTTACTTATTTATAAGTAAACTACTTGACAGGATATGGTGGTAGGAGGAACAGACACTACATCAAACGCAGTCGAATTTGCCTTGGCTGAAATGATGAACAAACCACAAGTTATGAAACAAGTCCAGCAAGAACTCGAGACAGTAGTGGGCAAAGACAACATAATAGAAGAGTCTCACATACACAAATTACCATATCTCTATGCTGTAATGAAAGAAGCCCTTCGTCTTCATCCTACTCTTCCACTTTTAGTCCCACACTGCCCCAGTGAAACCTGCACCGTTGGAGGATACACAATCCCGAAAGGGGCTCGAGTTTTCGTTAATGTGTGGGCAATACACCACGATTCTACTTTCTGGGAAAAACCTTCGGAGTTTTCTCCTGAGAGATTCTTGGATGGGAAATGGGATTACAGTGGGAATGACTTCAAATATTTTCCATTCGGGTCAGGACGAAGAATTTGTGCAGGGACAGCAATGGCGGAGAGGATGTTTATGTATTCACTGGCTTCATTGGTTCATTCCTTTGACTGGAGATTGCCTGCCGGATCAGAAAAGTTGGACCTTTCAGAAAAGTTCGGGATTGTATTAAAGAAGAGAAATCCACTGGTTGCAATTCCAATACCAAGATTATCTAGCTCTACACTCTATGATTAATAGCAAAATTGCTGCTGCATATGCTATGGTGTGATCCTCCTACGGAGTTTTAAGATTGCCAAACCTGTTATACATTGGCTTCAACTACATATTAATCATCACATCTAAAAATTTAAGTTGTTAAAGAAAGATTATGTGTTAGTATTTATATAAATTGTGTTTTCGAATACTCGAGATAGAGGTCACCCACCGGGTGTCGGTATTGCCTTGATAGCATAGTCCTTCTGATGAATTTATTGTTCACATCGAGAAGCTTACCTTCTATTTACGTATGTGTTGATGCTTTCTTGTATTTTAAAAGAGTTTGCATGTTTTGGTGTGTTTTTTCAAATTAATAAATTGATCAAATATCATTTTTATCTAGACAATATATATCATATGTTACTTAGGATGAATCAAGTAATTGATGGGTCCAGAGTTTTTAGATCATTTTCCAACATTAATCTCTCGTTCTATATGTGGTCGAGGTGTCAAACCTTTTATTCGATGTGAGCTCTTGAAGAAGACGATAATCGATGCACATTAATATCTTAAGGTCAACTAGTTGCTCTGAAGAAGATTTCTAGCAACAATCCATATTTTCGATTTCAGCATCCCCGAATTTTGCTGTTGGTCTGCCATTTTCGATGGAGTCAACCAAAAGTATGTTTGCTATTTGCTTATAAGTATTTATAAATTGATCGTACATTATTTTTATCCACACATTTTGTAGAATTCACAATTTTTATCCATTTTTATCCCGCAGGACCTACTAGTTATAATCTACGAAAACATTTAGGGTGATTACATTGTCACCACAGTTTTTCTTTGTTGCACCACATTTTAATTAAATTTAAGGTCCTCAATCTTTGCCTATTGTAATACTTATGTCCCTAACTTTTTTTCCATCAAATTCTTATTTTTAACCTTCTAATTAATTAGCACATCTCGTCATTGATGATGATTTTTATTAAAATATTCTATTTTGCGTGCTTTAAAATGAGATAAAAATATTTTGTCACACTTTTGTATTTATTCTTTTTTTTAAAAATATATATATATATATATATATGATGGACAAATAAGTAGTTTTACTCCTTAAAAACGGATTTTTTGGACGTGAGCTTTTATTAAAGATGAGATGTGCTAATTAATGAAAAATTGAGGATAAAAAAATGACGAAAAAACGTTGATGACATAAGTGCTACAATAAATAAAGATTGAGGACCTTAAATACAATTAAAATATGGTGCAACAAATAAATTTTGTAGTGTGAATATAATTACCCAAACATTTACCAAAAATACTCTAAATAACCTCCCACCATCCCTCATTATTGTGATTGACAAAAATGCCCTTTAATGTATTACTCAATGCCTCTTTATATAATTAATTGCTGGAGAATTTTGAAATATACCCAAAAGAATATAGTGGATTTGAATTATTACAAGTTTTTATAACATTTACAAATATGTCATTTTTTAGATGTAAAATTTTAAATATATCTTTTTGTAAAAATAACTACTTTTTTGTGTGGTTAAAATTTAACGGTAGATGACAGTTATACAACATCTTGTATGAGAAGCAATCAGTATAAAAAAAAAACAGATGAGTACAAAAAATTGATGATTGATTTTTTTGTTAAAGAAAATCGAGATATTAGTTTGAAAAATAGATATTTGATTTTTTTTTAAATACGATAATATATACAAATTTATATCACTTAGTTTATACATTTATTTAATTTCAATTTTTGATTACTGAATGCCAATTTGAACTGAATATAAAAAAAAAAAAAATTATCTCAGAACAAATATTTCGATATCAAAAACCGTGGACATAGTCAAAAAGTCGATATCGCCAAACTTTTTGTCAATGTCCGCAAATTTTTTCCCCACTTTTTTCAATATAGAAACGGTACCAAATTGGTGTCCATTTTTACATTGACAAAATGGGCTAAAATGGGAACAAAGCCCATTTTGTCGACATCGACAAAATACGCCATTTTGTCGAGGTCAACAAAATGACTGTCTATTTTGTCGACGAAGAGACAAGTTTTGTGTCTATTTTTCTATTTATTTTTGACCAAATGTAACCAATTTCATTCTTCGACAACAAAATATACTAACAAATTATATCGACAAAATTTATAAATTAAACTCGATATATAATACAATCAACTAATATACAATTAAATCAAAAAAAAATTATCCAACAACATAAAATATAACGATAAAAAATAGATATACAGTCTATTAAATTTAAGTTTTATGTAATCTACAGCAAAAATACACTAATTTTCTCAATTTTTAATAGCTTATAACTGATTTAAAAAATTTAAAATCAGTCGAATTCTTCATATGACTTAAAAACCAGTGACAAATCTGACAATGTATTTGAATTTGGGATAAGAATGAGAGAATCCGGCGACAAAAATAAAAAATAGAAATGGGAAATGGAGCTTAGAACGGCGGGAATGATGAAGGAAGTGATGAGATAAAATGTTGAAGTTAGACAGGGAGATAGAGAAAGAGTGAGCATGGGAATATAAGAAAACGGATATAATAGATATTCGATTGGTAATTTAGAAATATTTTTGTCTAAATTTTTTAAATTTGGTCAATTCATTAAATGTAATAAAAAATAGACATATTTTAAAATATACATCTGAAATTAGGTAGTTTGTCCAATTTTATGTTAATTGTTGCCATTGTTTGGTGGAGGAAATAATGTTCAGGATAGTCTGGTCATTTGAGAGTTAGATCAAGGCTAAAATTGTTACGGTATAACATCTGCAGAATCCATCTGTTTTTTCTCGTCAATATTTAATTTTGGTGGATACATGATCCCAATAATTCAATGGCAAGGGACTATCGGCGGTAATTATCTGTCAGTAAATTATCGACCAGGATTCCACTTACGGAATTATCAACAACAATTTTGAGTCAATAAAAGTTTTTGCCAACGAAAAACAGGGCATTATTGATGGACATTCCGTGACTGATTCTACAATATTTTGAAGTGAATTTAAGCTTTCTTTAATACATTTTCTTATAATATTTATTCGCCCACAAAAATTAAAGTTTACGAAGAAGACATAAAATTTCACCTCCAACAAATGAACAATACAAACTTTATAATAATGATGTTTACTGATAAGTGAAAAATCATTGTATTTATGCCTTGAAAATTTTGAAGTTATAAAATTTCAGATATGAAGCTCCTTGACATTAAATTAACATTTAATTCTTTAAATTCAAAAGTTTCTTAAGGATCTTCAATTTGTTATATTATTTACTTATCTTCTCATCTAAGTAATTTTTTTTTTATTATAGGGTCGGTACATAGGACATACATAAAGGAGTTTGATAAGGTCATTTTTGTGTAATGTGGAAAAAAAAAAAATAGAGATATTATAAACTTTATCTTCTCAATTTTATATATTTATATTTTCATTCATTATATAAAACCTTGGAGTTTTGATGGGTCTCTATCCTTCAAACCTGACAAATTAAACACAACCAAGTACCAACGAAGCCAGCAAGAACAAGATTCTCTTCACAATATCTAACTACGGCCAAAACTAATCACATTATCACTTTGATGTATATTATTGGTCCCATTCTAAAAGTACTGTTAACTATTTACCACTTTGGTTGTAAATTTAGGCCGGGTCGTCCTGACATGACACATCTTGGGACCCAGTCTAAGTTTGGCACACGGTAGACATTGTTATAATGTCTACCGGAATACTTGTCCAATACTCATTAGATGAGTGTAATGACCTACTTTACACTTATCCAATGAATGTTGAACAAGTGTCTGATGAGTATTAGAACAATACCTATCATAGGCATTAGAACAAAATTGTACAAATCTAATACAAAATATTGTGTTACATATATTGCAAAATTGTAACACAATTTAATAGAATTTTGTGTCGTATTGTATGTTACATTACACGATTTGTTATATATATATATATATATATATATATATATATATATATATATATATATGTTATATATTTTTCATTTCAAACCGCCAAATCCAACTTTATCATCGTTGCTACTAAATGTCCACCACTAGGACCACCACAATCAAATCACCCCCCCCCCACCCACCCCCCCAAATCCCATCACATCCCATCCCATCCCATATTACATTGCATGATTTGTTGTATACGTACAATGTTACATTTTTTTCATTTCAAATCGTCGAATCCAACTCTATCACAATCGCTGCTGAATGTCCACCTCCAGGACCACCACAATCAAATCACCCCCTCTCCCCCTCCAAATGAACATCAGATAGATACATCAGATACCAAATGAACATCTTGTAATTAAATAAGCTAAAGAGAATTTTTCTCTTAAGCTTTGTGGAATAAAAATTTCATGTTTTGATTTCACAATACTTTTCATATATTATTTTGTATGGATCTCCATCGTTCAAGCCATTACACCAAGTAGGCAGGTGGCCTTTTCAGAGTGTACGTGCAGTGAAACCAGGGAGTGAGGCAAAACAACATATCAAGAAGCACCAATTAAATACAGTAAGGCTTTTTGAGAATTTTAACTACGAAAATTGATAGAGATTTAAACAATTAATGAAAGATAGATACACCAGATACCAAATGAACATCTTGTAATCATAAGATAAAGAAAAAATTCTCAAAAAGCCTTACTGTATTTAATTGGTGCCTCTTGATATGTTGTTTTGCCTCACTCCCTGGTTTCACTGCACGTACACTCTGAAAAGGCCACCTGCCTACTTGGTGTAATGACTTGAACGATGGAGATCCGTACAAAATAATATATGAAGAGTATTGTGAAATCAAAACATGAAATTTTTATTCCACAAGGCTTAAGAGAAAAATTCTCTTTAGCTTATTTAATTACAAAGAGCTGTTTGTAAGGAATTGTATTTGTTCCTTTAGCTTTGTGGAATTCAATAAAAGCTGTTTGGGCTTCAATGAAAGATTTAAAACTTTTGTGTTTGTAAGGTTTTCCTTTTACCAAGGGTTCAACTTGTTCCCAATTTGTATAATATCCACGATTCAATCCGTCGAATATTACATAGAACTTTTATCTTGGAATTGATGTGTTAATTCCTAAAAGAGGAGAACTGTCTTTCTGTTGTGGACTTGGATTGTCCTTTTTCCCTTGCGGGTCTGAAACTGGATTTTGAATATCCTTTTGCCCTTGCGAACTTGTTTCAGTTGAATCATTAACATGAGATGATACATCCAGATTACAAGCAAGGAAGACTGGTCAGATGGCAAATGTGGTTTTCCCATTATGACTTTGAAATTGACATTATTAAAAGTAAAGATAATTCTCTTGCTGATTCACTAACTCGTGAATTAAATTCTTGCATGTAAAATGACAGACTTTGAAAAACAACTCGAAGAACTTGAAGAACAGTTGAAAATCAAATCAAATCAAATCACCAGGTACTGAATGTCCACCACCAGGACCACCACAATCAAATCACCCCCCCAGGCACCACCAACATTATATACTAATTACACAATCATCTTGTTGTAAAAGATAAGCCCCAAATTACTTGTGAGAAATTCAATAGTAGCACCTCAATTGATTGCATCAAATAAATCAGGCTTCATGAATCACCAGAAATCATTGGAAGAACATGACCCATCTTTGAAATGGTAGAAGCAGCTCCTATCGCTTATGACGGTTTCTCTATTTAAAACTTTTGAAACCCGGGCAGAGGCGGATCCATCACATAGCGAGATCCCGCGTCCGCCCTAGCTAGAATTTCGCAAAAAAATGGTAAAGAAAGCTCGCTGGAAAGCTGATAAATGAAGTCGGAGAAGAAGAATGGCACTGTGTGTGTGCATTCTGTGTGTATGTATTATGTATATGTATATATAAAAGGTTGAAACGTGTGTGTGAGAGAGAGAGAGAGAGAGAGAGGTGTATGTATATGTATGTGTGTGTGTGTGTCAGTTGGAGAGAGAGAGAGAGGTGTATGTATATATATATATGTGTGTGTGTGTCTGTGTGTGTGTGTGTGTGTGTGTGAGAGAGAGAGAGAGAGAGATGTATGTATATGTATTATATATTTAAAACTTATTGGTTGAAAATGAGAGAGAGAGAATGTTTATTTTTAATTCAAAATCGCATTTGTGGTGCTCAATTTGATAAATTAAAAAATAAAGTAATTGCATGAATAAATGTTTAAGTAAGGTTTTATTATTATTTTTTAATATAATAATTGCATAATTTAGGAAAGGAAGATTCATAATTCAAGAATATAGAAAGTATTTATTAGAGCTTTTGCTCTTTTTTTTTTATTTGTCATATATTTGACTTTATTTTAAGTTTTTTCTTACGTAGTTTTGAAGGCGAAATCATAGTAGTATGCCACGTTAGTGCATAACGTGTCAATTTCTAAGCGTCAATAGCATAGGCGGTACAAATCTTAAACCTGCTCTAAGCCACTGAACTTCAATTTAAATTTCAAATCTCGTCGAGACGATCTCGAAAACATATTATAATAGAAATTCTGAGTTTGTATGTGAAATATATGTCCGTTTCTTTAAAAAATCACGATTACAATCCATCGCGTCCAGATAAGCCAAAGCTAGGTCCTCTACGCCATCAGTTTGTTAGCCTGCAATTCTTTTTTTTATTGAATTTGTTAGTCTGCAATTCAAATTGGGGGATATTCAAAGAAATAGAGAATGAGGCGATCTTGAAATGGTTTCAGACTATGCGACCTCAGAGAATGCAGTTATCTAGTTTCACAAATTGAAATTGGAGTTGTACTAAACAATTTTTAGCATTATTACGACTTGTATCGAATTATATTTCACTATTATATGATTTTCTTGTTGTTTGATAAGTTACGTATTTATTAAAAATATTTTTATATTATTTTTTTACAAGCATCGGCCAACGTCCGCCCTATCTGAACTTCAACCCTAGATCCGCCCCTGTACCCGGGCCAAAATTCATCTACGGCCACCGACCATCGCAAGAAACCACTACTAGATCTAAAACCAGAAAATCACAGCTAATCCACCACGATCTGGAATCATGCTAATCACACCAGACCATTTTGTCCAAGCATTGCAAGATTTCCACACAAATTTTATGCATGAATTTAGATGTGAAATTTCATCTCCGGTCGGGTATCGCAACCCACCACACCACCGACATAATTTATGGGAAAATAAAGAAATAGATCAAACTGAGTCCGAGTATGTCTTACCCTTTAAAAGAATGGTAACAAAATGAACCCCGAGCATTATTCTTAGGTCATCGTTTGGTGAACCTTCTAAATCATTTGATTTCAAATGGACTACAATCTAACCAAACTTTATGTCCAATGAGCATACGATTTACTCTATGATATCATCAATTTTCCCACCCTTTTCTACTTAGTTAAATAACAATAATATGAAATACACTATATTTATTTTCATGTAGATATGCATGTTGATCCTAAAGTAATTGGAGGCGAACCTCCATCGCCTTTTCAACACGTTTATTCATATTTTGAATAATTTTGTATACTTGATTCAAAGTGTTGGTGCTTTATTGACACTTGGGTAGATGAAGGACAATGTCTAGATGTCTACTTGTCCTTCTTTCACAAGTCTTTCAACAAACTCTATTCAATTTGGGAAGATTAACCATTATATCATTATTTTTCGATGATCTCCTATATCTAGCAACCCAAGCCAAGAGGTTTTTTGTTTCTTAGTTGTTATATGTATCTTTTGTAACACGTGGAATGGGAAATTTCATTCTCTATAATGGATTTCATACAATATTTCATGATAGCTAAATATTACAGTTGTCATGGAAAATGTTGATTAATAATTCTCGATACATGATTGTTTCTTTTTCGGTATAAATGGCTTTTTATAATGGTATTTGATGTCTTAATTCGTGCTTTGATCGTTGTACATGGATGAACGATTCCAAAATTTAAGATCAATATCTATTTTCACTTGTTGGAATCATGTCGTTTCATATTGCATATAAGATGTCAAAACTATACCATTTGTGATGTAAATAACTTTGGGAAAAAAAAAAAAAAATCCGCAATGCTATTTTGGTGTCGAACATGTTGCACTTTCATGGTCAAATTAGCTAGAAATCTATTGATATAAATTGTATTGTGAGTGTATTTAGTTTGGTAAAGTCTATGTTACAAAATGTTCTCTTTTTGTGCTTGCGCGAGTTTAAATTAGGCCCATTTCGTATAGGGTTGTGAGGAAAGTTTAGGGAGGTTATTTTCTCTTCAGGAAATATTGCCCAGCCCTTCTTTTAAGTTTACGTTCCGATAAACAGTGCCTAAATATTTCAAGGTTTTTTTAAAAAAAAAAAATTAAAGACAAACTGCAAATTAAGAGGGGTGTATTCAATTGAGACTTTTAAAAATTTTTATGGACTTTTATATGTGGGTGACTTTTGTGGAATTCGTGGACTTTTAAGTGACTTTTATAGATTTGTTAGGAATTAATAAAAATCTTTCTTAAACTTCTGTAGACTTTTATTAAAAGACTTATGTAGACTTCTATAGACTTTCATTTTTTTAAAAAATGTCAAGCTAAATTTCTATATACTATAATATTATTTTAAGTAACTTCTCCTATGTGTAAAACACCCACAACACATATAATTAAGAATTCATATTAATAAATTATATTTCTCATGGTAATAAAAATATTTATTAACAAATATAACAACTCAATAAAATTAATAAATAACATAAATTCCAAAAAAGAATTAATAACATTTTAGTAGATTAACATATGTTATTGTATATAAAACATAAGTATCGACCAATTCATTCTTTATTTTCAATAAAAAATTCTCTAAAATAGAGAGAAAACATAAAAAAATTGTGTATTTTAAATTCATTTTTTTGTCACAATAAACTTTTAGCAGTATATATAATAATATAAATGACAGAAAAATAATGGTTTTCTCACCTAAAGACTCCTATTAATGGCACACCTATTTTCTAAAAAATTAAATGCCAAATCAATTCTTGACTAAATACATTAATAAAATAATCAAAGTACAACAGAAGATTTCCATAACAATGCTAAACTACCACGATGGAATAATTTCTAATGGTTAAGCGAAAAATTTGACTCCCACCAAAACATTAATTAAAATACTGCAAATTCATTAAGCAAAATATCCTCAATTTTTGCCACAAGACAATGTAATGTGATATCAAAGTTTTGATTACTGCAAATTCTAGGTACAATTGCATATAAATTATTGATTACACAAATTCTTGCATGAATGGAAGAGATACGAAAAACCCTAGAAATGAAAAAAAAAAATAGACGTTCTTTATTTTGGGACTCTGAAATCTTCACAAATCTCACGGTAGATGAGAGACTTTTTTTTAGATTTGCTATATATACTTTTCACTAAAAAGTCTCCAAAAGCCTCTAGAAGTCTAGTAAATAAAGAATCTCTAGAAGTCTTTCTCAATTTAAATACCCAGTAATTTATAGAGACTCATACAAAGTTTTAATTGAATACCCCGTGACTTTTAAAGACTTTTTAAAAGTCTCTAAAAGTCTCAATTGAATACACCAATACTTTTAAAGATTCTTAAAAAGTCTACATTGAATACCTCTAAACTTTTAAAAACTTAAAAGTCTTTAAAAGTCTCAATTTGAATACACCCCCCTAAATGATAATTTTTTTGTCAATCATCAATTACATCAGTTTCTCTCTCTCTCTTCTCTCTAACCAATTAACACCTAAAATAGTCAAGAGCGTGTGGCCGAGTTGGCAAAAAGGCATGGCCTAGAAAATCAGGTTAGCCTCGACGAGGGTTCAACCCACGCTTGAGACGTCCGCCTTCTCCTTGGGGAAGATTTATCTGGCTGGTGTGGTTGCGGGTCTTGTGCCAGCCTCCAGATTTACCTAGTGCGCACTGGTGGTCGAGCCTCCACTCTAAGAGTGGTCAGGGCTCCGCCAGTAGCGGCAGCGGGTTCCTGGGTCATCAAAAAAAAAAAAAAATTAACACCTAAAATAACTCATTTTTCCCTTATCTTTTAAAACAATCAAAAATTGAAAATCCCATTTTGAAAACTCTCTTTCTTTCTTTTCTTTTTTTTTTTTTTTTATCGAATTTGAAAACTCTCTCTACTCACACACCTTCGAGTTTGAAGAGAACCAAAACCTAATTTTCATCATATGGGCACAAAATGGTTTGGGTGTAGTTTTCGAAGATATCTACTGTTAAAGTTTTCTATTTGACTTTTGTAGATCTGATAACATTTACAAAATATTTACTTAAGGGGCTAGTTTGGTATATGGTCAATGGTTAAATATAATATATAAAATTTGTTTTATCATGTTTAGGTGGAATTAATAACTGGATAACAATTTAAGTCGAAAATGGGGATAAGTTTCTTCTTCATAAATAGGAGTACGAGATTTTTTATATGGATAATGATTCACTCATTTTTTTAAAAGACGAATGTATCTTTTATAGTATAGAACAAATCTATTTCTGAACATCTATATCCTAGAATAATAGCCACCATTGCCTTCCGCCACCGTCCCCCCGTTACCCACATTGCAACCTCCACCACCCTCTGCCACCGTGAGTGCAACACCAGCACCCGCCCACCATCGCTCCACTCTTTTTTTTCTCACTTACTTTTTTTATTTAATTGTTTTCGTTTAATTAGAATAAGGGTAGAATTGTCCTTTGTACGAAAAGTAGACTTTTTTATTCTTATATCTAACTGAGCCAAACATGATAACAATAAACATATTATTCGGATAACTATTATTTTGATAACTTTTATCTAGATAAATAATTTTATACACAAATCAAACGGGCTCAAGAGGTCAATTATTCTACACAATTATACAATCTCAAGCACAACATATTAATATTTCAATAGGTGGTTATATTGACACCACAATTTTTAATTATTGCACAATATTTTAATTGCACTAAGGTCTTCAATATTTGTTTATTGTAGCACTTATGTCCATGACTTTTTTTGTTGAATTCGTATCTTCATTATTTTATTAATTAGCACATCTCTTCCTTAACGCTGGTTTCTCTCAAAATATTCAATTTGCGATTGGACGTTTTTGTATTTATTATAGTTTTTAAAAAAATATAATAGACAAATAAGTCGTTTTACGCCCTCTCAACAGATATTTTGGACGAAACCCGTTATCAGAGACAAGATGTGCTAAATTGATGAAAAAATGAGAATAAGAATGCGACAAAAAAAAGTTGGAGACATAAGTGTTGCAATTAGCAAAAATCTAGAATTTCAAAGACAATTAAAATATAGTGCAACAAATAAAAGCTATAGTGTGAATATAATTAGTCTATTTCAACATGCATTGGTAACAAACGAGAATTAACAAATTAATGAGGGTCACATGCACATGCACGTTACCGAAACGTCAATCTAGAAAGAAAAAGTGCCATTAAATCTTCATTATAAAACACTGCAAAATGATTTAAGGTCACAAAGTCGATTTTTTGTAGTTTTGGATCGCCAACAATCTACCATGGAACTACGTACCGTATGTTATGTCTTAGTTATTGAAGGAAAAATTACTTTGTATCTCATCAGAATACCACATTTGTTATCTTTTTCCATAAGAAATAAATCAAAAAATGTGTGTTAAATGTTATATGTATCTGATTTTTCTAAATATTTAAAATTCACCTGATTTAATAAAAGGTGACTTTAAATGTACCATTTTCCCCCTTTATCTCTTTTTAAGGATGGGATGCCTCCCGAGATTTTTCTACATTCCGACTTTTTAACAATTCTTTTGGATAGTGAAGAGAGACTTGGTGCGAAGATGTAAATTTAGGGACCAATATCAAGAAAATTAGAATGAGTACTCATATTAAGAAAGTTTGGGGATCATATGTGCAATTCTTTTGTTCAAAAATTAAATTTGCGCAAATAGGCAACACTTTTAAATAACTATTTATGTACCTGCTAAAAACAATTTAGCAAAATGTTTGATAAATTATTGGAAAATGTCAATTATAAATCATTTAAATCTTGTTTTCAATATATCTCCAATTAAAAAAAAAAAATCCTTCTTTGATTTTTAATACTTTTTAATATTCTTGAATTATTCAAATTCAATCTTCGTTCTTATTCGGAAATCAAACTTTTTATCTTGGATATATTATGTAGATTCAAATATTTACTCGTACAATGTTTAAATTTGTGAGTATTTAAATATTTTAAAGTATTGGTAATCTGAACACTTTAGTTGATAAAATTAAAACAAAAAATAAAAGAGAGGTTTCTGATCTTTGTCGATAAAGAGATATTTCTTTGAACAAAAGTCAAGAACACCATCATTTTTGGTGCTATATTTGTCAATTGACAAAAATTAAATGTAGAACTGGTTGGATTTATGATTAGTACTTGTTTGATTGGGTTTAGAAGTAATTTTTTAAGAAATTTTGATAAAAATTAATGAAAATAGTGGGTTTTATAAAATATATAGTTAAAAATGAGTTTGAAAAAAAAAAAAATAAATAAACTCTACCAAACATTAACTTATAAACATTATAGTGGAAATTAGACTGTATACCAATTGTTTTTTTAAGTTGAAATATACATTCTCTTTTAATTCTTTAACTTCTACTCTACGTTTAAAGAGAAATTGGTATAAATGGTCCCTAATCTCTGTCTTTATTATAGAAATAGTTTTGAATGTTTATTTTTTGACACAAAAGTCCTTAACATATGTGTTTTAGTACATAATTGATCCTTATTTGATAACAAAGACAAATATACCTCTAGTTTTAATTAGAAAAAAATTACAATTAGATTTTTAACCTTTTCAAAAAATGAAATGGATTCAATACTTTTATTTTTTATAAAAAAATTAAAGGAAATTAACAATTTTTTTAAGGGATAATTGCATATTTGGTTTCCAACCTTTCAAAAATATTAGAATTATACCCCCAAACATTTAAAAATAGCACCAGACGTCTCCAACGTTTGAAAAACTTGACATGGTAGATCTTTTATGACAAAATTGCACTTCCCTTTAAATAAAAACAAACAAAAAACAAGAAAAAAGAAAAAATAATTGAAAAATAACCAAATTTACCAAAAAAAAAAAAAAAAGTAACAAATAGTTCATCTTCCTTATCAAACCTCAAAAAATAATAGACAAATCTTCTTCAATACTAAAAATAGTGGAGTAGAATTGGAAAATCAAGAAACCCACACTATCATCAGCGCCACACAAATCGCTGGCCGATAAGGTATAAGTTTAATCGATTTACTCCCAACCACTTACAGAGGCAGATGTATCGGTGGGTGTTTGCCTTCTCTTGTAGAAGAAGCTTATACTGTCGAAAAAAGCCAAAAAGAAGCCATTTTTTGCTTCTGTTTGGCTTTTAAGCTAAACCAAACATGTTTTTTATCCAAATATTATACCTTCAAAATCCTATTTTATCTCCCACCCTCTGTAGACAGCAAGCCGAATAAAATTCATCTGGTGATAATATTTCAATTGTCTCTCTTTAGTTTCACAAACACAATAATTCGCAGTTTACTTATAATCAACACTATGTATTGGTCATATGGATAGGTAATAGGCATCTATTTACCGTGCACTTGTTGGGAATCATTTTGAAATAACTATAATGGAATTAGTATGTCTTCGTTCCCAAAGAACTGTTAGCAAATTTCATTTATGGTTCTTTCCATTTTATTGAGAGTACTTAAAAGAGTTAAATATTCTTTTTCTCTCTTTTCAGCTACAGAACTTGTTACCAGATCAATTAAAGTGATGATGGAATCAGGTTGTGAAGAGGTACGTCATTGAAACTGCTGCAATGAGTTTTGGGATTGTCGCTAGGTGTTTATTCTTTGAATCAAGCATTGTAGCTGCTTCACTTCTGCTTTATGTATGAAAATCACATGGAACATAGGGAAAACCTTGGAAGTAGCAAAGTTCAAAAAAATTCTCATTTATAGGTAGTAGCCAAAGATTTTCATTTGGGTGGAGGCGGCGGCGGCCGATGGTGTGAGTTTCTTGATTTTCCAATTCCACTACACCATTTTCATTTTTCAATATTGAAGAAGATTTTCCTCTCATTTTTTGAGGTTTGATAAAGAAAATGGCATATTTGTTATTTTTTTTATTTTTTGGAGTAAATTTGGTTATTTTTCAATCATTTTTTCTTTTTTCTTGTTTTTTGTATATTTATTTATTTAAAAAGATTGTCAATTTCGTCATAAAAGACCTACCATGCCAAGTTTTTCAAACGTTTGAGATGTCTAGTGCTATTTTTTTAAAGGTTAGTAGTATATCACCAACGTTTTTGAAAAGTTGGGGACTAAATATACAATTATTCTTTTTTTTAATTAACAATTTATTGACCAAATTGATAATATAATAAAAAAAATTTGTATATTTTATGAAATATTATAAAATAATTAAAATTTAAGCTCATAATTATTAACAAATATGTTAAATAAAATTATTTTTTATTAAGTTATTATATTATTTAAAATTCAAAATTTTATTTCATCATTACAACTTATAAAGGAAAATAACTTTTTCACAAACTTGATACTCAAGTACTTTTATTTAATTGAGCTATTCGTTTATTAACTACGGATATTAGAACTTCAACTATATTCTTCATATTTTAATTTATCATTTTATTATCGTTCAAAAATAAAGAACATATAATGTGTAAATTAATTTTCATTAGTATTTTTATGTTAAAAAAAACATAATAATTAAGATTGGTATATTGTCATAAAATTATATATGTCATCTTGTTATTTATTTAACTTAATTTTTATTCAAGTTTTTCACATTAAATAGAAATTACATATACTTAAAGTACAATAATTTTATATTTTTTCTAATAAAAAATATAATTGGTACGACTATAATGATATATTTAATATGCTAAATTAAATATTATTTAATAAATATATCGGACTCATTTGCATCTTTTGTAAATGTTAAGAATCCAATTGTAATTTTTTATAATTAAAACTAATGACATATTTGTTTTTTATCAAATAAGGATCAATTGTACACTAAAACATATGTTAGAAAACAAACATTATGTGCCAAAAAAACAAACGTTATGGACCATTTTTACACTGAACACAAAAGTTAATGACCATTTACGCCAATTTCCCACATCTAAATAACACTTTATTGCAAAATACTTCACTTTTTAGTTGGACAAAAAAAAAAAAAAACTTGTTTGTCATTCTAAACACAAAATACAAAAAATTCCTCAATCCATCCCACAAAGATATGCTCATTTCTTTTTTCACACAGATTAAGAAATATCGTTTAATGTAATTGAAATTATAAATTTTTCATACATTTTTCCTATTATACCCCCATTTAATATTAGTCATTCATGAATCAAATAAATTTAAATGCTCATTTAGTTACAATTGTAATGCAATTGAAATTGAATTGCATTATATTGAAACAATAATGAAATTAATTGTTAATTTTGTTATTGGGGGATCGATGTTTTCTAGGTAAGGTGCAATTTATTGATTGCCTACTTGAGTAAATGTGTGAATAAATTTATGTAGTTTTTCATTATAATTGGAATATGTTAAGTTTATTTGGGTTGATAACAATGTAAATTAAATAAGGGTATATTATGAAAAAGAAAAATTTAATACACCCTTTATAAGGTAAGTAACCTATAATTTGGGACAGATAAATAAAGAAAATCAGTCTATTTTTATGGGACAGAAAAAGTAATTTTTTATTTTCAATATTTTAATTCTTAACACCATTGACCACCAACTCTACCACCAAACCCTAGCACCATTGACACCACACACACCACCACCATTGGTGTTGCACACCTCCGCAGCTACATATTAAAAAATTCTACCATTGTTTTCATACTTATAGCCACCGCAACGACGCCACCATCATTTCCAAATCTAGATTTAGATATTCTAGACATCACCCCACCACCATCGCCTTAGTGTTTGTTTGTCATAACTAAACTTATAATTTAAACTGGTCAAATATATTTTTTATTTTCACATTTAGTAGGACCCAGAACTTACTCTTCATTTATTATCCATACATACTGCATGGAGCCAGGAATTTATATTTGGGGGAGCCAAACAATTTCGCTAGCGCGACTTATCTTTCAAATTAGAAAAAAATAAATAAATAAAATTTCGAGTTAAAAAAAAACGACCCAAATATTGTAGTTCGAAATGAATTTAATAATCTTGTTTTTTTATCTTCTAATTCTCAATTTGATGTCATCTCTTTCGGCTTACTTTGGACTATGTTCTTTACTCGTCGGGGTAAGTTCTTAATACCGTTTCAGAGTATTCACGACAAATTTCGCAATACATCTTTTGGATTAAAACTGTTAAACAGAGAATTCAAAATAACAAGCCAAAGATAACTGGTATAATATATATTATAGTTCAATTTTTTTATCTTTTAATTGACGTCACCTCTTTTGGCTTATTTTTAAGTATATTTTTTCACTTGTCTAAGTATGTTCTTTATACCATTTGGAAGTATTCATGGCAAACTTTGTAATATATTTTTCGGATTAAAAAACCGTTCAACAGAAAATTCAAAATAATAAGATAAAGATGGCTGCTAAAAATGGATTTGATAATTCGATTTTTCAATTTTGATTTCTATTTTAGCATCACCTCTTTCGACTTATTTTTGGGACTATGTTTTTTCATTCGTTGGTATAGGTTCTTAGCATCATTTCAAAGTATTCATGACAAATTTCACAACACATCTTTCGGATTGAATATTTATTAAATGACAAGTTCAAAATAATAAGTCAAAAATGACTACTATAATTGGATTAATATTCACATTTCCTTTTCATTTTTAAATGTCAATTTAATTAAAATTTTATTTAATGTCAATTTGACTCATCTAGCTCGTAGTTAAATATAACAATATAAAGAATTTTTTAGATGTTATAACAAGTTCCTAAGTAAATATTTTAATTAAAAATTTTTAGAAAAGTAACAAAACTAAAACTAAAAAATTGGGAGCCCTAAGACCCAACGCCTCCATTAGATCCGCTGATGTTCACACAATCTATAGAATCTATAATTTATAAATGTTTAAAAAATAATTTTAACACAATCAAATACGTGCTTAAATTGCCACCATCGCCATTTTGGAACTATTAACGCGCTGGAAATTTCAATGCGTAGTTAGAGCTTGTTTGGTATAATTTATAAACTAGTTTAGTTGACTAAAAATTGTCAAAATGTCAGGCTATCAAGACAAAAATTTGGTCAAATAAACTATTTTTGATCAAATAAACAATTTTAGTCAAATAAATTAGTTTATTAACTAGATCAAACGGGCTCTTAATTAGGCGCTGCAATTTCAAGTGCCTCATTAATTAATTAGGAAGGGGACACTGAAAATTATAGGCGCTAGCACCAAAGCCTAATAAATTCCAAGTGCTGGTTCCAACTAGGTCTTGCTTCGAGTGGGTCGATCTGAGTATTTCAATACTCAGAACCACATGTTATACTTTGGTTATTTCGTAAATGGAACTATTCAAGTCCACGTAATTACTAAAACAAAACCCAAAGCAGAACCGTTGATTCGGATTTGGTTCTACCCATAATATTTTCTTGACAACATATTTTAAAAAGAAAAAAAAAAAATTGCAAACTTGTTAACATTAAAATATGTTAGATATTAAAATAAATTTCTAAACACATAATATTAATTGAAAAAATAGGCACCAAAATTGCAAGCCCAAGAATTAGGGTTAGAAAAAGTGAAATTACCTTTTAAAATTGAAGATTCGTTTCGATTACAGAGGAATTTCACCTTTATTGTCTCACATTAATTAAGTGTGATACGGAATAATATTTGTATTGTATATTTGAACAAATAGCGATTGGAATTTGGATATTTAGAATTAGGTCAATTGAGTTTGGGTATTGGAAAGTTGAACTCTTATCTTTGGTATTATGGTATTGAGTTTGGTCATTGTGAATAAATTGTAAAAAATAAAATAAATTATAAAAAAATGACAAATTCTGTTCCAAAGTCAAGTATCTACGGTTCCAGTTCAAAAACTAAGAATCGATTCGAACCCAGTGAATTCTCAGTTTCGATTCCTAATTTTATTTTTTGGAACCGGACCCGAGCATTCGATTCCGGTACGATTCTAATTTGAAAGGTTCTGTTCCGATTAAAATATCCACACCTTGCAACGCCTTCATGCACATTGATTAGGCGCGAATTTTCAGCGCCTTATTAGGTGCATGTTTGGTAAAGTGTAAAATAATTTTGTTTTCAAATTCATTTTTAATTAGGGATGGCAAAAAAACCCGCCGCCCTAGACCTGACCCGCCCTCCATCCCGCCCGCCCCACTGAGTAATAAGGACGGGTTTGGGGCATAATTTTCTACCTCAGGGTGGGTCTGGGGCAGCCCCGCCGCCCCCTCAAATTTTTAAAAAAAAAAAATCATAAAATATATTAGAAATTATAATTTTCACTAAAAATAGACTAAAGAAAAATCGAACATGTGTTGAAACTTATAAACTATCAACCTTAATCACTACACCACAACCAAAATCTTATAATTTTTTTGTTTTGTTTGGTACAAATATTTAAAATATTTTTATTTCTTTTTTTTTTCAATTATTTTTCAGTTTAACAAAAAAAATAAACAAAAATTTGCGGGACGGTTGGCGGGTCAAAGGGTCGCCCCGCCTCGGACTCTCCCCCATTGCCATCCCTATTTTCAACCACATATTTTATGAAACTTACAACTTTTATCAACTTTTCAATTACACATTTCATCGACTTTTATCAAAATCTCATAAAAAACTACTTTTAAACTCTACCAAACATACACTAGTTAGACGTGGCTTCCAATGCCTTGATTTTTTTCTACTTCTTTTGTTTGCCGTCAAAGTCGATGCTTCTTGGATCATGGTGACGATTGCGTCTATTAAATTTCTAATTTATTTTCATTTTCTTCAACTTGGAGATTCTGATTGATTTTCATGTAATTTCTTTATGTTGAAACACGTGTTCTAAAAAGTTAAACTCATTTTCATCGTCAATAAGTTCTTGTGGTGGTCATCGTGGTTTTTCCGGTAAGTCTGTGTGGATTTTCGTGGTTTAGTGACCGAGTGATAGTGGATTTTTGCCATGGTTGGATGATGGCGAAGTAACTTAGAGTAAGTGCACACGTGTTACCTATATAAAATATTGACTTTTTTAATAAAAACTAAAATATGATAACACAACATATTATTTCTGTAAGACATTGATTTTTTTAAAAAAAAAATAACATGTGGTAACACAACGTATTACCCGTGTAAAACATTGATTTTGTAATAAAAAGTAACATAAGGTAATATAATATGTTACACATATAATACATTAGTTTTTTAATAAAAAGTAACATATGATAACACAACATATTACCGGAGCAAAACATTGATTGTTTAATAAAAAGTAATACAATATGTTACTCATGTAAAAATGTAAAAATGATGTTTTCAAATGAAAATTGAAATATTATTTTTATATAAAAATGAGGTATTTTTTAAAAACCTTTTAGACAGTAAAATATTTATTTTCAATAAAAAGTAGGTATTCTTCAAAAAATAAAAAAAGAGGAATATTTTCAAAGAAAAGTAGAGTTAGTGTCAAATTTGCCCGACATTATAAATGGGGGAATTGACACAAAACGTTCCTAACGTATCAACCTTCTGCGAAATCATCCCTAACGTATGAATCTTGGCGCTGACCCCCTCGACCTATTCATTTTTTGCACAAATAATTCTTTTTAATGGATTCTGTCTACTTCTGTCGTTAAAGCTATGCGTGGCTTGCACGTTCAATAAAAGAAATAAAAAGGAAAAATAAATTGAGGGCAAAATCGTCCACACACTACAAAATTGGAGGCAAAATTAGACCAACTTCCCCACTATCTTCTCCGATATCTGTTAATTCATTAGTGGTGGCAGAAGCAATATAACTAATAAAATAATTAGCCACGTGGACGTCTTAAAAATAAGAATTTTTATTTAAATAAAAGGAACATTCTAAATATAATTGAATCTCACTTTAAAATGAAATTTTTTGTTTTATATTTTCTAGTATCATAAATATGATACGTTTAACAAAACACAAACTGTGCAAATAAGCCTTAACAAACATAATTAAATCTTACTTTAAACTGAAAATAAATCAACAACTCGTTCAATATTCTACAAGAAACAACAAAAAACTGAATATAATTAGAAAGTGAAAGTCAAAATAATATTTGCTTGTCCCAACATCATTTTGTCCAACAACCATCAAGTTCACAAAATATTCTCAAAAACCCAAAAGACCGTAAACATCAAAATCCAAAAACTATCAAGCTTGACATGAGTTTATTATTCATCAACTGGTCCAATAAGAAAAAAGTATTGCTTAAATAGAAATTAGATTTAATTCCAACAGCAAAAAAAAAAAAAAAAGGGGTCATGTTGGTCAATCTTTGCTTGTAGGTGCTCCATTTCTGAGCAAGTTCTTTTTGTTGTGGTCGTACTGTCCACACAGTTGGCAATTCATTTTCATACAAGTTCTTCTTGCTTTGCTCGATGAAGCCTCTTGTTGTTCATTTGGTTCCCTTCATCTGGCCTTTTTAGGTCTGCCCGGCATTTTTTTGTGAGGATGAGGCTCTAAATGATCCATGCCTGGATTAATCCACAACTCTAGACTTGTGATGCGAGAAATAACAGGGTTGTTAGTATTCATGTAAACTTCTTTTTTGTAGTAGTTGTGAACATAATCAAGCACATCACATCCCCTTGATGTAACGCAATCGATTACATGCCCACAAGGTAGTCCAGAAAGCTGCCAACTACCACAAGAACATGTCCATGCTCTTATGTCGACTAGATAACACCTAAATTGTTTGTGATTAGGAACTTACCGTTACCTTAGTAAAGGGCATAATTATATCTTGCCTGCTTTCCCCCTTTTTTTCCAATGTCTTTAAGATCTGGGGCCCAACCACTATAGGCCATTTTTCACATTCCTCCATTCTCGATGTCATTCTCATCATCAGATTAACTCTTATATCTTCGAGCATTGCAAGAATTGGGTTTTCTCTTGCAATCAGAATGAAACTATATATTAAATGCCTTCCACAAATTGTTTTGTAAAATATCACATTTTGTTGAATTCTTGAAATGAGACCTAGACCAATGATTAGCTGACCTCTTTTCAAGCCATCCATGGGCTGCACAAACTTAGGCATCGGAACAGCAAGCTATACTTCCAAAACCTTTGATCTTGGTATTGAATTGATCATTACTTCAATATCATTTTTAGCTGAATATGGAACATTCTTCAGCTGCATTATGAACAAAAAATTGTCAAATTCTGGAATTCTAATTTAAAGTTATGGGTATTTTAATTCATGGTACCAGTGGGCAAGTTATGGGTATTTTGGAATGCTATTTTCAGTTTAATTTAAACAGATCACTTCCTTTCTTGAAAGCTTTAGGCCCACACATAAGCAACATAACTATAACAAATCATGGACTTGTAATATACTTGTATTTTACTACAAAAAACAAAACATATGGTCCCCCCTCCTCACATAGTGTGTGCAAAAATCCAAACACATTGCTTCTTCCATGGTCCCTACAAAAACATACCAGCCATTTTAAACAAATGTGCCACTACGACAACGTTAAAAAGAATATAAACCACAAGGAATTGGACCCACTTTGCACACAAAAAAAATACCAACATATTGACCCAGATGCAAATAAAGGCAAACCATCTCCAAGATTCTATAAAATTGTACAAAATAACTTAAAAATTCACAATTTATTTCAAGATGTGGAAATAAATAAAAGACCCATCATGCACATGAATGATGATTCATGACAAGTACAAATAAAATATTAAAGAATGAATAACTCACCGTAATTGAATGGAGGCTCATGGCGTAATCTATAATGCAGGAGTACCAATTTTCTTAACAAATCTATATTCTATTGGAACCCAATTTGATTGAAATTTTTTAAGGTTTTCAATGGAGTTTATAAAAGGAGTTGTGAATTGAGATTGAAAATTACCAAAGGTTTTGTTGCAAAGCACTTTCTGATATAAAAAGGGATTTTTGTCGCACTTCTCTGAGTCCCATCATATGAGTGGTGCTCTCTTACATACCAGTGGACAATATGTAATTGCCCACTGGTGATGTGGAGGCATCTTGCTTACAAGATGAAATGGCTCATTATCACAAGAAGTAATAAGATGCATCCACATCATCAGTGGATAATTACATCTTACCCAATGGTGTGTAGGAGAACACCACTACCCATCATATTGCCTCTAGTTGGACCATTTTGCCCTCTTCGTTTCTATTTAAATTTATGTGAAAGCCATGAATAGCTTTAACTGCAGAAGTGGACGGAGTCTATTAAAAAGGATGATTTGCGCATAAAGTGAAGAGGTTGAGGGGGTCAATGCCAAGATTCATAAGTTAGAGACGTTTCGCACCAATTTCTCTTAAAAGCAAGAACCTTTACTCACGTAGATGAAATTTTCGCCACGAATTTGTACTTCATATTCGGGACGAATTTGTACTTCATATTCGGGACAAGTCCCAAAAGAATAAAAACGTGTGAATCTTTTTTTAATTGCGAATTAAGGAAAAAAAACATGTGAATTCTGACCATATCATGTATATATATATATATATATATATATATATATATATATATAAACAAAATATTTACTAATTAAAAGTTCATATATATTTTAACACTCTTTTTTTCTTTACTCAATATTTTTGGAGACCAAACAGAACTTTCATTTAAATAAATATTCACGTATATTTCTTCTTTAATCATGTCAAATTATTATTAGTTCTATGTATCTTAATAGTTATTGGGTTAAACATTTACTTAGGCTTGAAATAGTCAATTGGTAATCTATTTGTGATTATCTCAAAAGAAATACTCTAATTTAAAGTACTTGTGTACGTATATTTACCAAGTTAATGGTTTTGCTTTTGCTTAATTACGGTGATTTAGACATAGTTAATAGTATCTATCTATAAGTATAGTAACTTGTACATGTTCTTCGTATGAAATGACCGAACCATTTAGATTCAACCCCATTAATAGTATTGTGCTTGCGCTTTACGAGCTGATATCATTATAAAAATCTAAACTGCATTTTAGTTGGATTAAAATCTTATTTTGATCGTAATTTTTTTTTGTAAAGGAATGTATTTAGAAGAAATTTTACACAGCACTTTATTTTTTTTTTTTTTATCTTATTTCTAAAATTATTGTTCATTTAATTTTATCGCTAAATTATTATCTTGCTAAAATACTTTTACAATCAAATTGAAAACTTTCGATCTACCCTTCCTCTTCCTTACCCACACTATCTCCACCAACTATCACACATCTCGCCATTGCTCCTCTCCGACACTATCGCCCGCACTTCTGTCCTCGCCGCATGGCCACCAAATTTGGAGAATGATTTTAATGGATTTCTTGTCTATAGTGACTGCATTAATGGTGATGGCGATTATGGTGGCTTTTTGTAGTAGTTTGAGCTGATGGTGAGATGAGTCATGACGGGTAATAGTGGATTTTTTATGGTGGTGAGATAGGGTGACGATGCCCTTTGTGTTTGTGGTGGTGCTGATGACAGTGGATTGTATATTTGTTAGGGGATGGTGATAGTTTCAAATCTGTTAGGGGTGGCTAATAGTGGTGATGGTGGTAGCGTGAAGATTTGGTTGCGGTGGTGGTTCATGGTGTGGCAATAGTGGACAATAGTGGCAGAGATGGTGGCAAGTGGTGTAGATTATGGTGGTGGTTGCAGTGTAATGCGACGACGACGACGACGACGACAATGACGATTATGGTGGGGTCGGCGTCGAAGATAACATCAATTGTGAGAATAGGAGGTGGTGGCAGTAGTAAAAACAAGCGGCAAAATATGCGTAATACAGTGTGTTTTGCGTGTGTTACAAAATATAATGTAAAAAATAAAAAATAAATAAATAAAGCATTTAGTAAAAAGAAGATAAATTGAACAGTATTTTAACAAATAATTTGTTTTTTTCAAGTTATTTGTGAATATTTCCATGTATTTATAATGGTGCGCATTATGGCTTAAAAAATGGCTAAAAGGTTTCCAATTATTTATTTCTTATCCTACAACTTGCATCGCATAATAATAATAATAATTAGCTGAAAAGTTCAATTTTTCACAAATTATTCGAATGATAATAAATAAATAAATAATAGAATAGGAAGAAGAGAGGTGGATACATTATTGATTATTGTAATCTCACTCATGGAAAATGTTTTAATGTCTACATTGGCCATGTAATGATTGGACAAGTGTTCATGTAGATATTATAACATTACCTACGTGGGCATTAGAACGGTACTCCCCCACTCATTAACAATATTAATTAATGTTACACAAATAATTTTGTAAACGGACATCATTCCTATCTAAAACTAATTATTGCATTATAAAAATTTTTATATTTTACATTTTTATATTATTGTACTAATTGCTATTTATGAATCTGGTCAATAAGTGTGATCAGGTCCTTTGCCTACTTATTTTTCTTTGCTTAAAAAGTATATTTTGAAAAAAAATCAAATTTACTTTTTCAATATTATACAAAATTTTGATGTGAAGGAAAAAAATAATACTATTCATAGTTGTTCACTATCGATAATTATTCTACGTAACATTATTCAATTGGATGAATTATTTACATCAATTGAGTAATATATTTATAATCATTAATTATGAATAATTTATTCAATTGAATAATGTCACGTAAGATGACTACCGTTAGTGAGCGACTATGAAAAAATAAGTATATATGTTTTTTATTTTATTCTTTTATCTTTATGTTAAATTCGTAACTATCTGTTTTTTTCCTAATTATTTTTTGCTTTTTTTTTTTGAATAATTTTATTTATAGTTGATCACTATCGGTAGTAATCCTACGTGACATTACTCAATTGGATGAATTATTTATTTCAATTGAGTAATATATTTATAACCATTAATTATGAATAATTCAACCTATTGAGTAATGCAACGTAAGATAACTATCGATACTAAGCGACAATAAATATCATTACTCTTTTCTTTTTTTTGTTTAAAGAAAATTAGTTTTTTTTTTCTTCTCATTTTGTATGAAGCAATTAAATCTCAATAATATATTTTATTTAAAAAAAATGACTTAAACTTTGATTGTTAAAATTATCTTTTCCATTTATCCTATGTCTATGAATAGATTAGCAACAGTAAATTGGAGGTATATTTTGAGATTTGCTCAAAATTATTGAATTTTTTTGTCTTAATGACTTTGATCCTAGTTAGTAAATGAGCTCTCGAACTAAAAAATAAATTGTAGTTGTCCTTAGTAAAAACAAAAATCGAAATCATTGATATATTTAAATATAGTGGATTCTATAACATGTATATTACACTCAATTTAGTATAATTGTTTGCTCTTAAAAGAGAACTTCTAAGGATTTTTCTCGATGTTTCAAGTACATGATGCACCTCAATATTTTTAACCTTGATCTCGTATTTTGTCTGTTTAGCACGACTGTTGTAAGTAGAGTTTTTAGCAGTAGAACTTTTATTAAAAAGTTGTTGACTTTTTGATTGTGAATGAAAAAGTGACGTGAATATTAAATTTAGTGTTTGACTAGATAATTATACATGTACTTTTACATAAATTTTATATTTATTTGACTAAATATTAATTAATTATTATATTTCTTACACTATTTTCTTTTATAAATAATATGTTTTCATATCATATAACAACTATTAAAATTAACATCTTAATTAAATTAAATTATGACAACACAATTGGTTTACTACATAGGATATTATTTTAAACTAATTTATTTAAATCAAACATATTTTGTATAATTTGTATTATATTATTTAACTCGCCAACATATATTTTTCACTTTATATAAAACAAGAATTAAGACATAATGATATAAGACAGAATAAACCCGATTTAACTGCTAGAATATTTAGATCTAAATTAGAAGAACTTAAAGTTGATTTATTTAAGCATCAAATTTTTGGTCCAATTGCTGCATATATTTATGTTGTAGAATTCCAAAAACAAGGACTTCCACATGCTCATTTCTTATTAATTTTACAAAGTTGTGCAAAAATTAATAATGTTGATTTAGTCGATTCTATTGTATCATGTGAAATTCCAGATAAAGTAAGACATCCCCATCTTCATTCTATTGTTGTTAAACATATGATGCATGGCCCATGTGGTATTTTGAATCCTCATAATGTTTGTATGGATAAAACAGGTCATTGTAAGAATAAATACCCAAAAGAATATATCTCAAATACTTATATTGGTAATAATTCTTATCCAACTTATAGACGCTTGAATGATAAACGACCATTTATGATTAGAGGACATTCATTAGACAATATGTGGGTTGTACCTTACAATCCATATTTATGTGCTAAGTTTGATTGCCACATTAATGTGGAAATATATTCAACAGTTAAAACTGTCAAATACATGTATAAATATGTTTACAAAGGCCATAATTGTGTAAGTTTTTCAATTAATAATACTAATAATGCAAATCCTATTGATGAAATCGAAATATACCAAAATGGGCGTTGGATTTCTCCACTTGAGGCAATGTGGAGAATATATGGATTTGTTTTGTATGAAATGTATCCTTCAGTTATTTCGTTACAACTACATCTTGAAAATAACCACTTAATAACATATAGAGATTATGAAAATTTAGAAACAATAATTAATACTGAATCAAGGCAACGCTCAATGTTAACTGAGTTTTTTCATATGAATATTTCAAATGAACTTGCTAAAACATTATTATTTAAAGATTTTCCTAAATTTTTTGTATGGGACGGACAAGGGAAAATTTAGTGTTAAAGGAAAAAAAGAAATGTTATTGGTAGAATAGTTACATCTAATATATCTTAAGGAGAAAGATATTACTTACGTGTTTTATTAAATCATATTAAAGAAGCAACTTCATTCGAGAATTTGAAAATAGTTAATGGTGTTTATTTGGCGTCTTTCCATGAAACGACTATCTCACTTAATTTATTAAAAAACAATAATTATTGTGAACTTTGTTTAGACGAAACTATTAGTTATCAAATGCCCTCTTCTTTTCGCCGATTATTTGCTACCACACTCATTCTCTGTTGTCCTAATAATCCAGATAATTTATGGAATAAATTTCGCCTATCTTTATGTGAAGATTATTTATCTAATGATATGTCTATTGCAAATGCAGAAATAAAAACATTACATAAAATTAATTTTATATTAGAAGCAAATACTAAAAATATAAATGATTACCATCTTGTGCCTTTTCAAATATACATGGAACAAGAAGACATATTAGCTAAAATTATTAATGAAGAACTAAACGATGTTATTGAAGATGATAGTACTATTTATACAAGTAGCTTAAATGAATATCAAAAAATTGCTTATGATAAGATTCTTACAGACGTATTTAGTAATACAAGTCATATATATTTTATAGATGGACCTGGTGGAACTGGAAAAACTTACTTATATAAAGTTTTGCTTTCTACAATTCGATCTAAAAATCTTATAGGTTTAGTAACATCTTCTTCAGGCGTTGCAGCCGCTCTATTACCTGGTGCACGAACAGCACATTCAAGGTTTAAGATACCGCTTGAAATAAATTATAATATTACATGTTCTGTTAGTAAGCAATATGCATTAGCAAGCTTATTTAGATTGACAAATTTGATTATTTGGGATGAAGCACCGATGGTTCATCGTTACGCAATAGAGGCTATAGATAGGATGTTAGAGATGTTAATGATTCTATATTGCCTTTCGGAGGGAAAGTTGTTGTTTTAGGAGGTGATTTCCGACAAGTTTTACCATTAGTTCAAAAATGAAATAAAGAAGTCATCATGCGATCAAGCTTAGTCTATTCATACTTATAGCCAAATTTTATACAGTTAAAATTAGTAGAAAATATGAGAGCTCAGTTAGACCCATACTTTTCTAAGTTATTACTTGATATAGGCAATGTGCATACATGTAACATGATTAAATTACCAGATGAAATAGCTATACCATTTGATGACAAAATAGTTTCTCTAAAAGAATTGATCACAAATGTTTACCCAATCTTACAAAATTATAGCAATGAATTAGATAAGATGATTAATCGAGTTATTTTAACTCCCAAAAATAACGTTGTGGATGAAATAAATAATATTGTACTTAATGAAATTACAGGTGAAAATGTCACATATTATAGTTTTGATGAAACATTAGGAAAAAATTAACAAAGTATTCACCGAGATTTCCTTAATACATTAACTCCAAATGGTATTCCACCTCATGAACTTGTATTGAAAGAAAATTGTCCTATTATGTTATTGAGAAATATTAATCCATCCGAAGGATTATGTAATGGTACTAGATTAATTTGTCGTGGTTTTGAGCGTAATGTTATTCATGCTGAAATATATGTTGGAGAATGGCGTGGAAATAAAGTTTTTTTACCTAGGATTCCATTTATTCCACTTGAAAGTGATAAAAGCTCATTCCCTTTTAAAAGAACACAATTTCCTATTCGTCCTTGTTTTGCAATGACAATAAATAAAGCTCAAGGTCAAACACTAGATTACGTTGGACTATATCTTCCACAACTTGTATTTTTACATGGTCAACTTTATGTTGCATTATCTAGAGCAAAAACAAGTAAATATATTAGAGCATTAATTGTACCAAACAAGAAATCAAAAAAAAAAAAATCATTTAAGATGTACAAAGAATGTGGTTTACACAGAAATATTAACAATTGTGCATTCGTAGTGTGCTTTTATTGTTATGCTTAATTTGTTTATTACAAGGTTCGTACTTAATGAATGACAATTACACTTCTATTGCTGAAGTATATTCCGTGCACACTTTGAAGAAGATATCTACAAATCTTTGAAATGAATGATAGTGCAGTGAATGAATGCCCAGTCTGTTCAAATATTAGTCAAAATAGTGATGTACATTTTGTAATAGGATGGGCTCATAATACAAATGCAAAAAATATCAACATATGATGTTGATTCATTTTCATTTTTGTAGATAATCATGTGCTATTTTATTCTACAAATTTTATGATACAAATGGTATAGATGGATCAATGATTCTTGCTGAAATATTTTTCATTTATTCTACTATCAGGAACTACATTTTCACATTTCCTATTTTTAATGTACTTCGAATTTATAATATGAATAACTTATTCAAAAAATATTGGTATTTTTATGTTAACTTAGCACCAATTTTTTAACTTCTATTGTTAACTAAGTGAAATAATTTTTGTCATTGTATTTTCGTTTTGCTAATATTCAATATTATGTATACATATATTATTATCATAGATGTACTAATATTATATAACATGTTCATTTAGATAGGAAATTCATGGACTATTATTAGCGTCAATATTTTTTTCCTTTTTAGTAATGAAATTTCCAATGATCACCATATATTGAATTTTTAAAGCTATGTCAAATTGTGTCAAATTCTATATATAGCTACATAGTGTATTTACTCGCCAATATAATTACAGCAACCAAATTGATATAAAATACATTATATTCATTCAAGTTGAGTTTATCGAGTTACTAAATAAAATCATATTCATTTATTATTTTGACAAACTTACTCAAGTTTCTCAAAATTATTCATTAGTCGAGTTACTTGACTAAATGAAAACAATTTTAACAAACAGAACTTTGAATAAAAAATATCTACATAAATAAAATAAATTTATACTGCCTTTGCCAAGTAATGAGTTTGTCGAGTTACTTTACCAAGTACATAGTCATTCATAATATAAAATTTTCTTTATATGTTATATGATATTATAATATTATATATTTAAATGAATACATATCAACACCTGTAACCTAAAAATATTTAAATTTACTTTATTACTTAATTTAAGGGATTTGGGAAAAATTGGTACAGAAAACTATGCATTACTATGTTGCCTACTCCTACGTCTAATCATAACTCTACAAACATTAATGGTAAAAATATAGTGTTTCACATGTAAGTAATAAATTAATATAATAATAAAAAGTTAATACAAACAAGAAAGATATGTAAACAATACATGACAACCACAAAACAATAAGTTTCGATTTCAAAAAACATTAAGGTAGCGTTCTCTTTGCGATTGAGTTTTGTGTTTTGAGTTTTGAATTTATTTTGTGTTTTGTGTTTTGAGTGTTTGTTTTGAGATTTGTGAAAATGTGTTCTTTTTGGTGTTTTTGAAAATTGTTTCTGAAAACATAAAACTCGAAAACGCGTTTACTTGAAATTTTTGAGAAATTTGGACTTGAAATTAAAACAATTAAAAATAATTAAAAACAATTCAAACTTGGAATTAAAAACATTTAATTGTAGAATTAAAAACAATTAAAAACATGTAAAAATAATTAAAAATATGTAATTATGGAATTAAAAACAATTTAAACTTAGAATTAAAACATTTAAACACAATTAAAAACATTTCATTATGAAATTAAAAATATTTAAAAACATTTAAAATGAACTAAAAATATTTCATTATGGAATTAAAAACAATTAAAAATAATTAAAAACATTTAAAATGAGCTAAAAATATTTAATTATGGAATTAATAACAATTAAAAATAATTAAAAACATTTAAAATGAACTAAAAACATTTAATTATGAAATTGCAAATATTTAAAAACAATTAAAAACATTTAAAATGAACTAAAAATATTTAATTATGGAATTAAAAACATTTAAAAACAATTAAAAACATTTAATTATAGAATTAAATACATTTAAAAACAGTTAAAAAGAATTAAAAACGTGTAAATGACTGGAAATTGAACCTGTGACCCCTCTCTTTCGCATCCGCACATCTGGCCATTTGGACAAGGAGCCCCATTTTGTCCAAAAAACGCGGGACATGTTTAAATAATCAATTTGTGTCGCCAACGTAAAATAAAAAAAAAAAAATGCTTGGGGCTGGATTCGAAACGCTGACCAAAACGCGTGTTTTGGCCGTTTTGGCCAGCAACCCATTTTGTTAACAAAACGCCCAAAATGAGTTTTTGTTGTTTTCCGTTTTCTTTGTATTTTTTTTTTTTTTTTTGTGTTTTCAAAAATGTATTTTCAAAAATAGCAAAGAGAACACGTTTTAACTATTTTCAAAAACACAAAACAGAAAACGGGTTGAAAACACCAAAGAGAACAGACCCTAAATCGTTTCTTGTTTTTAAAGAAAAAATTTTTGCCACTGAACAAAAATTTTCATTATCTTGGCATAAAACCTATATCCTTGTAGTGAAAAGTTTAAGGTTTTTAATGTAATTGAAGAAAATAAAAAAAATTAAATCATATTTTTTAAACAAATTTTTAACGTGTAAAAAAATTAAAGCGAATTGTGTATAATTAGGTTACAAGATAAAATATAAACTAAATTAGTAAAACAATAAATACAAATGTATTTACTACTAAATTGTTAATAAAAAATATTAGAACCCAAAAAAAAAAAAAATCAAATTTGTCTTTTAAATGTAATGTTCTCGAGCAACAAAAAATAATTAAATTAAAAAATGTTGTCGAGTAAGATCAACTCGACAAAGTTCTATTAATAAACTAATAATAATAATACAAGAATTCAATAATTACGGCTAAAATACATTAATGTATATATTACAAAATTATTTAAAACAAAATAAAAGAAGAACAGGTCAAAATTTTGCGGCTAAAAGGATTAATCTAATATTTTTTTTAAAAATGTTTCAAAAAAGTTTGTCGAGTCACTCGACAAACTCGAACTATTTTTTATCGAGTAGCTCGAAAAAATAAATTGTGTAACTATTCAAAATTTAATTTTTTTAAAAAAAATTACTCAACATATCCTACGTCTGATCATACATTTGTATCATAGATGTACTAATTTTATATAACATATTGATTTAGATAAGGTGTTTAGGGCACATTATTAGTGTGAAAATGTTTTTTTTTTCCCTTTATAATGGAATCTCTAATGACCACCATATTTTGAACTTATTAAATGTATGTCAAATTGTATAAAATTCTCTTTAGTAGTAAATATAGTTACATAGTGTACTTGCGTGCCAATATAATTAGAACAACCAAACTATATGAAATACATTATATTTATTCATGTTGAGTTTGTCAAGTTACCAACAACATTAAATTTTGTAAATTACTTTGACAAACTTAGGCAAGTTTCTCAAAATTATTTAATTGTCAAGTTGCTTAACTAAATGATTTTTTTTTTTTTTTTTTTACAAATAGATCTTTCAATAACAAAAAATTTCAATTCGACTTTTTTTAGTATGTTGATAAACTCCAACACATTCTTGACTCACTCAACTACAAGAACAAACGCAAAATAAGAAATCATAAACAAAAAAAAAAATTTCCTGCTGAATTTGTTAAATATGATTTTTAGTTCATCAAGTTACTCGATTAATTATATATCAAATAGCTAAAACTAAAATCAAAATAAAATTAGAGACAAATGTATTTCAAATTTCAAAATCTTATTATGAAACATAATTTTATAAATAAATTATATATATGGTTTTTCTCATTGACTTCATTAAGGAACTCAACATAATTGAGTTCATCAAATAATTGGACTACAAGGAAAAAACAATTTATTTATATTGCGTTTGCCAAGTGATGCGTTTGTCAAGTTATTCGACCAAATACATGGTTATTAATAATATAATATTTTCTCTCTCTCTCTCTCTCTATATATATATATATATATATGAAGTGACAATTTGATATGAGTAATTAATGTGACAAATAAATTAATATATTATTAAGATTCATTTAAATATTAATTATAGTTTTTCATAAAAGTTCAAATTTTGAATTTCTCTAGAACAATTTTTAAGATGTTTTTCAGTCAAAAAGTATTTATATATATATATATATATATATATATATATATATATATGAAGTGACAATTTGATATGAGTAATTAATGTGACAAATAAATTAATATATTATTAAGATTCATTTAAATATTAATTATAGTTTTCCATAAAAGTTCAAATTTTGAATTTCTCTAGAACAATTTTTAAGATGTTTTTCAGTCAAAAAGTATTTACTGACTTTAGTCAAATAATTATAAATATAATAAAAAAACACTTTGGTTTTTTAAGAACTACTTTCAAGGAAAATTTGTATTTTTCATTCCCAACATTTGCTGGTTGTTACTAATCTACATTTAACCTTTTTTTAGCACCAAAGATCCCCAACCTTTCACTTATTTGTAAATCACGTCCCCTATTAACAGATAATGACGAATTTGCTCTCATTTTTAAATAAACAAAAACAAGAGAAAGCTAAAACAATAAAAAATTGCAAAAACTTCTCATAACTTTTCAAAAAGTACAAAGTATATTCTTCCTCACCCACCCTATCTCTACTCACATCCCTCCACACTACCACAACCACCACGTCGCCGCCATCATACCACATCCACTGCCACTGTTTCTACCACTGTCAAATGACAGATTTAAGATGGAAAATTTTGTGTGTCCAAATTCTACTAGGATTACGAATCATAGTACAATTGGTGATAATCAAATGGCTTAATGGAACTGTTTGAAACTGAGGTTATATGATTTGAAATGTCAGATATTATGAAGGCCCCAATTGCTAATCATCTTCTTTATCCAAACCTAGTACAACTATTGAATTATGTGAGAAATTACTTGGCGGATCTTCTGGAGCCTTGCGTTAGGTGGGTGATTTACTTGGATTCGAATCTTGTACTGGTCGATCATATTTTGAAGCTTTGGAGTTCAAGCTTGGGGAAGAAGGCCGTCGAGGCACCTGAATATTGCCACACAAAATTCACCAAATATTTCACAAGATATTTATGGTCTAATACGAGATTTTTTGGCGTGTTTTCTCAGCAGAAACCTTGTTGTTTCAACACTATGTGATGATTATAGATCTAGGTAAATGGCAGCAGTTTTGATACACACATCGAATTGAGAAGTGAATGGACATATAGAGGCCCAAGCCGAATTTACGAGCTCCGCTCACTACTGCCATTTGTACTGTGGTGGCGGCTGTGTCGGTGGTGGTAGTGGTGTGGTGGTGGTGGCAAAAAAGCTCGTGGACTCGTGGACTCATCCCATAAAAGCTCGGGCCAACTCCAGTCGAGCTCATCGAGAGACGAGCACGAGCTAGGGCCGAGTCCAACAAAAAAAAAAGAGTTGAGCTCGCTCGGCTTGACCAAAAAATGAGCCTGCCCACGAGCCACGAGCCGGCTCAGCTCGTAGCTCGTACAACGGTCACTTAATCGTGACCTTTGGTCACACATTTTTTTGTTTTTTATTTTTTTTATATTTTTCAATTTCATTATTTTGCTATAAATACTCATATTCTAAATTCATTTTTTCACACTTCAATCTCTTATCTCTCATTCAATTATATACTCAATCCATTAACAATTCTTAAATTTTATTCTCTCAATATTAGTGTTATAATTAGTATCTAATATCTCATTATCTAGATATTACTCTATAATTTTAAGTTGTAATTTTCCACTTTACTAATTCTTTACATTTCTATTTTTTAGTTTATAGTTTCTACTACATCTTCATATTCTCATATTCTCTTTATTCTACTATTCCAAATAGCATACAATCGAAGTGATGATAATTTCAGTGGTTTTAATGATATTCAAATTACAGACGATATTCTTAATCAGTTTGGTGGTAGCATTGATCCAATTGATTTGGAAGACTTTCAAAAAGATGCCGATACACAAACTACCATCGGCTCTAGCACTAAACGAAAAGCCACCAAACAAAAGGCTAAGTACTGGCAGCATTTTGAGTTGGTACCGACTGATAAACTAGTGGACGGAGTCCCTGAGTTCAAAGTACAGTGTAAACACTATTAAGAGAAGTTAGCTTGGTACAAGGTGATAGGCACGACCCATCTAAACAGACACTTCAAAAAGTGTTAATACAAATATGGATGTTTGGATATAAATCAGGCACAACTCCAATTTGGATATCCGGGAGCTGGGTCCAGTAGTCTCACTCTCAACAACTGGATATATTCACAAGAACCAATGCGCCATGAATGACTGCCGGAATTGATAGCAAATATCAAGTTTCCATTATACTTGGTGGACAATCCTCATTGGACGAAAATCATCCAAAAATATCTCCAACCAAAGTACATTAATATTTCTAGAAATACACTTCGTAAATACACTATTGTTAGATATAATACAAAGAAATAAGCTATTATTAATGATATTAATAATTACAATAGTGTTATATCTTTTACATCAGACTTATGGACATGTTGTAACCACAAATGATACATGGTTGCAACTGCATACTATATTGATAATAATTGGATAATGCATAAAAAAATAATAGTATTTAAACAAATAGATTATCCTCATAATGGAAATAATATTTATCATATTTTATTAGGTGTTTTAAATGTAATTCAAAGACTCGTAGTTTTACATTTGATAATGCAGGCCCAAATAATATAGTAATTGAAAAATTAACGCAACATTGTAGTCCAGATTTTGATGATATTTTATTTCATATTCGTTGTGTATGTCATATGTTTAATTTAATTGTATAAGATGAATTAAAATGTATACAACCTCAATTAGAAAAAAAATTAGACATGCTATTAATTATATTTCGGTCTCACCATCAAAAAAACAAGTTTTTCTGCTCTATGTATAGAAAATAGGTTGCAATCAAAAAATTTTGCAACTGATGTTGCCAATAGATGGAATTCAACATATCTTATGCTTGAATCTTGTGAAGGCTACGAAGATTGCATTACTGGGTATTATAGTGGCTAACACTCACACTGCTCAAATATGATTTAGAATTACATGACTGAAAATATGTGGTCGTGTTAGAAAATTTTTGAAATTTTTTTACGACGCAACAATTGCATGTTCTGGTGTGTATTTTCTAACTACTCCACTTGTTTTAAATCATTTCTATTATATTGATAACAATTTTAATAGGTATAAGAATTTTGCTCTTTTTTCTAGTATTATACATGTCATAGAAGCTAAATTTAAAAAATATTGGAAAAAATTACTTATGTTATTTCTATTAGCATGTATTATAGATCCTAAACTTAACTTATAAGGTACGAAAGTAACAATATTAGCAATTTCAAAAAAATTAACTTACGAAAATTCAGTAACGTGTGTTAATTTAGAACAAACTTTATGTTTTATGTATGAGGTCTATGCTGAAAAGGACGATACGAACGTTGTACGACCCCCTAATCCAACATATACTTCATCATTAACTGATAACATTGACTTATGGAGTTACTTCAGTACACATAGGAGTGGTCAAGGTCAACAATCAGTTGGTTCTTCTTCTAGTTCTTCCTTTCTCCGTTCTAATGATACACCTGTAAAGTTAGTTAGGTATTTTGCACATGATGTGCTTAGTATGTTAGATGACGAAGAGAGAAATTTTTTTGATATACTATGATGGTGGAGACAACATCAACGTAGTTACACAATTCTTTCAAAAATGGCACGTGATCTACTAACACCTCCGGTCTCAACTGTAGCATCAGAAGCTGCATTTAATACAAGTGGCAGAGTTTTGTCTAATATCAGGTCAAAACTTAAAGCCGACATTTTAGAAAGCTTATTGTATCTATAGGATTTGGATGACGCCGAACTTCGAATACAAGATAAAGTGGATATAATAATGTCTGAAGAACTTGAAGATTTGAATATGGATTAATTAGGTTCGTAGTAAGTATTATTTTTCATTAGTATTTGATATTTTTTTTCTTTTTTAATAAAAATTGTACACATAACATCTTGTTTGTGTACAATTTTAACTCCGCATACTTTCAAAGTAGTTGGTCCCAAGCTCGAAAAAAGGAAAAGGGTTTTCAATCTTTAATTTTTAACATAAATGATTCTCGATATTGTATTTCTTTTTTATTTTCAAATTTTTAAAAAACAAAAAAAAATTTTAAAAAAAATTGAGGATTGAGTCGAACTACCCACGGGCTCGTGAGCCAAACCGAGCGCCTATTTGGGGACGAGCCGGGCTCCTTTTTTATGGGTCGAGCGGCTCGGCTCATTGCCATACCTAGAAGTGGATGTGGATGTGGAGGTGGGGTAGGATGGGTGAGAAAAAAGATATTTTATATTTTTAAAAAAGTTATGATATATATATATATATATATATATATATATATATATATATTTTGCAATTTTTTCTTATTTTATGTTATTTTTAGTTTTTTTTTATTTTTGTTTATTTAAAGAGTATGACAAAATCGTTATTATCTATCAATATTGACGTAACTTGTAATTAAGTAAGAGGTTGAAAATATTTAATGGTAAAAAATAATTTTAAAAATAGAATAGTAACAAACAACGAAAATCAGAAAAAAAGTACAAATTTTCCTATTTTAAACTTAAAAAAAAAAAAAAAAAATTCCAAACGCACACTAATAATCCCTAACCCCCTTTTGGCCATTCTATTGGCCGATTACTGGTCTCAAGAAGTCATGTACGACAAGCAAAACACCATACTTGTACTCTAGTTAACACATCACAAGTATTATTATTATTTTTTCTCTGTGGCTAAGAAAAAGAAACTTTAAAGGCAAAAAAATTTAGTTGAATGATCAGAAAATTAAAAGCAAATAAAGTAATATTTTTACCATTTTTCCTATTTACTTCCGTTTATATACTTATTTGTCTGTAGTTGGTACCAAAGATAGCATTTAAAAATTGACAAATGCATACAGATATTCATGTATGTAAATTATTCTTTTATTTTTTTATTTTTTTATTTTTAAAAGAAAGTGATGCCTATCTTCATGCATTGGCAACCTAATTTCACTTTTCCCAACTACAATTAATTACTAATTTTTTAATTATTTTTGCCATCGGACTCCAACCATTTTATTAACCAAAATACATAATTTCCTTGATTTCAAATAATTAATGATTATTGTCCCATTATTTAATATTTTCTTCCCCATTTTTAACAATTTTTAAATCAGAATTCGGACAATCTGAGGAAAGTCTGGAACCTTAAATTAACTTTAAGGCTCCAGAAAAAAAAAGAAAATATAATCTCTCTTCTCAAACTCACTGTTTTCACCAAAAATTCAAATATTTTTTAAAATAATTTCACATTCATCTGACTAAAATTCCATATTTTTTTTTCTCTTTCTGCTTCATTTTGAACTTGATGAACATTTTCAGCTTTTCCAAGACTTGAAAGGGCTTGTAAGTGCTAAAGTTGAGATCTTTTTTGGATTCTTCATCTGGGTTTTGGGTTTTAACTTATTTTCAACTTATTTTTTTGTTTTTTGCGAAAGTTTTTGGTTTCAAACAAATCTTGAAAATTTATAGCTTTGTTTTCAAGAAAGTAATGGGTATCTGAAGACAAGTTTGATTGGAAAGTTTTTGTTTCTTGAAATTTAAATGGAAGGTAGGGAAGGTAATATGAGTAGCAGTGGAGTAACAGTGGTGGGATCAGATGCTCCCTCAGACTACCATGTGGCTCCCAGGACCACAGAGAATCCAATCCAGGTAAGTGGATCGGAACCACCACCTGTGACTATGACGCCACCGCAAGTGGCTTTCACTGCGCCGCCGGCCGTGGCTGCCGGGGTTGATGGCACTACCTCAATGAAGAAGAAGAGGGGCAGACCTAGGAAATATGGCCCTGATGGCTCTGCCACCAAAGTCATCTCGCCTAAGCCGATTTCTTCCTCGGCTCCAAATCCGGTAATCGACTTCTCGGCTGCTCAGAAACGCGGAAAAATCCGTCCCGTCGGCTCGGCCAAGAAGACACAGAACTCTAAAATGGAGTTGGAAAGTTTGGGTAATGATTGATAATAGATCATTACTATTTCTCTGTTAAAGTATTACTGAATCTGAATGCATGTTTTTTGAAGCTTTTATATGTCTTGATCTGTATTTGTAGTGGAATCGGTGTTTGGCTTCTTAGAATCAAATGAATGTTTGGTAGGAAGGATGGGAAAGTAACAAAAACTTGTTTATTATAGTGTCGATTTCCGTTTTCTTTAAAGTCTTTATAGCAAATGATGTGTGACTATAGAAGTGGGACCTGTGAATAGATTCCTCAACTATTCTTAATGTGAATGAATAGTTCTATTTTGGTTGGTGTGGAATTTTTTTTCTTTTGTAGATAGGGGTCTGTGTGTGCATTGCTCGTTTTTTGATATTAAAATTGCCCTCGAAATTAGAGTTTAATACATAGCACGAAAAGTTCTATTTTGGTTGGCGTGGTATTGAGGGAATCTTAAACTTGTAGCCATTATTTGGAACCTTTTCTTTTGTAGAGACGGTCTGTGTCCTTTCCTCGGTTTTTTTCCCTCTTTTTGTGATTATTATTGCTCTCGAAATTGGGGTTTCAATTCATAAGACGGTGTTATATTATGTTCAACAGTTTTGCTTGGCTGCATATCACTATTTCCAGTTATTCTTGAAATATTTGCAATCACAGCGCCTATAAAGTAATCAAAAATTTGTTAAAGTTGTCTTTCAACTTTATTGTGTCCCACTTCTGCATTAGCTGATGACTATATGTAGTTCTGTTGTTTAAGCTGGTATAAATTAATTGATTCCTGGCTGAAAAGCTTCACTATATATGAAGTTACTAATCTTCAATGTTATTTCGTCGTAGGCGAATGGGTTTCGTGTTCCGTTGGTGCTAATTTTACCCCTCATATTATCACGGCTAATGCTGGAGAGGTAAACTTTTGCTGAATTACTGATTGATTATGCTACGTAGAAGAACAAATAAATTATGATCTCTATACCTCTCTTCATTTTCACTTCATTTTTATTTTTTATCAAGTTAGTTTTGCACGTTTCAAATATCTCAAAGCTTTTCTCATAAAATTACACTTAAGTGGATAATAAATCAGTGTCATTTCTGAGTTTAGTCGTACTTACTCTTAAAATGATAATTAGCCACTCTTTCTGTAAGATTTTATTTAGATATCGCTGATTAAAATTGCAAGGTTCATTTAAATAAAAATTTTACCCGTGCCTTAAGTTATCTTTATTTCTTTGGCACAGGAAACCTTTCGTGGCATTGTCTTAAGTCATATTTATCATTTGGTATTTTAGTTACTTTGAAGATTTTATTCTAGTACCAATTGTAGTGCTAGCCTCTTTTATTTGGAGATAATATACACAACATATTAATTTTTATCTAGGATGGCAGCTGGTAGTTGAAATTTACGGCATTAATGATTCTGCTTTCGATTGTTCTAGGATGTCACTATGAAGGTTATATCTTTTTCTCAGCAAGGACCTCGAGCAATATGTGTTCTCTCTGCTAATGGGGTGATTTCAAGTGTAACTCTTCGCCAACCTGATTCCTCTGGTGGTACATTGACATATGAGGTGCTGCAATCAATTGTTCGTTTGATTTAATTCCGTGTGAGATTCTTTTAGTTCGCCCGTCACTTGAATTCTGAATTCTAAAAATCAATAGATACTTATATTCTTTATGATTTCAAATCTGAGAGGAATTATTTTTCCAATCCATATTAAAAACCCTTCTTATTTGCACTTGATTTTAATGTGTTTCTACTCTGCCTTGTGTAATGGAAGGACTACTACATCCTCTCCTGTGGTAATTTGATTGCTTAATGAACAATTTTTTTTTGCCTCTTTGTTAATTTATAAATTGCTGAATGAACAATTTATTAATTTGATTTTTAGATTCTTTATGATATTTGATTCTGAAAAGAATTATTTTAGTAATATATTTAAAAATGTCCTCAATAACACTTGATTGGTTGGATGATTATGATGCATGCTGTTTATATTTTACAACAACGTATTGAATAATATAGTAGATAAAAGAAAATTGCGAGTAAGCTTCACTGGTACTTTAGATTAAGTAAATGCGATTCAGTTTCAGTCAATGTAACTACATAAGAAGTCTGTAGTAGGTAAAGTTTTAATCTTCTGCAAAGCTTGACTAACTAGAAAATGCCATGGATGCTAGGTTTATCTAACTAATTGATGATAGTCTCTTGAATTATTGCGGCTTCGCCAGTTCAGATATTTCGTTTATGTTAGTCATTCTCTCTGTCTGTTTTTTTGTCATTGCCCATGTATTTGATGTCTTATTGCTTTTGTTGTTTAGGGTCGTTTCGAGATACTGTCATTGACTGGATTGTTTACGCAATCGGAGACAGGAGGAATAAGGAATAGATCTGGCGGTATGAGTGTTTCGTTAGCAAGCCCAGATGGGCGAGTTGTAGGAGGTGGAGTTGCTGGTCTGTTAGTAGCCGCCAGTCCCGTGCAGGTACCGCTCTTTCCGCTTAATTTCTTTTTGGATTTGGCTAAATGGGAGGGGAACTCATTTGGGAAAATGCATCATGGGTTCCCAACCTAATGCTCGAGAAGTAAGTTGATCCCCAGCCATTAGAATAAATGAGTAAGTTGGTCCTTAACCTCCCACTCTAATTGCACGATCCCAATAACAAAAACCATTCGAATCTCCAATAGTCCCTTGGCCCGTATGGAAACATGTCTTATTTTAATTTTCTGGGCATCAAAGTTGATAAATGGAACTTATTTTCTCTTGGACATGTGAGTGTCACATGACGATTCAATAGAAATTTGGATGATTTCATCATTTGCACTGATTGTGCAACTATAATTTCCAGTTCATTTTAATCACTGATTTCTTGCAACTATTTTGGCCACTTTTTTCTTTCTTACAATAATTTTCAAACTATCCATACGTGTGTGTGTGTGTGTGTGTGTGTGTGTGTGTGTTGGGGTGGGGGGGGGGGGCACGCCTTATTCCTTCCTCCTGAGTTGTGATCGAAAAGTTCGCATTAATCTTTTGCTTTGGTATGAATTAGATTGTGGTTGGAAGTTTTCTGGTGGGGAACCAGCACGAGCAGAAGACCAAGAAACACAAAGCCGAGTCCATGAGTGTTACGCCTACTGCTGCTATTCCTATCTCCACTACAGGAATGGACGATCCATATCGAACTTCCCCTTCTTTCCATGCAGATAACTGGTCAATGCCTCCCAACTCGAGGAATCAGTCGGCTGACATCAATGTAGCTGTCCCCGGCGAGTAACCTAATAGACAGCATTGATTACTCAAAACAGTTTTTACTGACCTCATTTTGCATCAGACTCCTATTTATGGATATCCCTGTTTAATGATCTTACTACATTTTTCGTTGTTTGTAAACGTATTACCTCGTGCTGATTATAGGCCGGGTTTGTGTTGCAACGTAGCTAGTTAATAGTGTGTTAGATCAGCTTTTTCGGGCTGCTGCTTTGTTGTAGAATTTTTGGATGTACAATTTATGCCTGAGTTGATTTATTATGCAGTGTGATTCTTATTCTGTTTATAGACTCGTCTGGCTGTGAATTTTGTTATTTAAACAGGACCAGTTTGGCTTTGAAACCTACAAAAATATTTGATGGGTTCTCAAGTAATTGCAAGTATTCTACAATGAAGAAAACAATCAAATTTGAAAGAATATTGTTATGTATTATTATTAATAGTGTGAGAATGTGCAATGGACATGATGGATCGATAATTAAGAATGTAATAATATTTATTATATTTTTTTTCACGAATTAGTTTGATATTAGTAATTTAAATGAAAAAAAAAATTAAATATTAATAAATAAGGTGATTGAAATTTAAATAGAATATTTATAACTTAAAATTTAGTTTATTAAAATTTATTATAGTAAATGACTTAAATATATGTTAAAATTGAATTCAATTTATTTTATAAAAACTATAATTCTTAAATACTATTTTTTTCGAATTTGCATTTTTCATCGAAGTATGAGTTTATTCGTTTATAATATTTTAATCACGTAAAGAAAGTTGAATGCTTTTGCATTAAGAAATTTTACATTTACTTTATAATAAAACTTTGTGAATAAATATCTACAACAATATTTACAAATTAATTTTAATTTTTTTAATTAACTTAAATAAAAGATATAGAGGGTTGAATTGAACTTACATAATCAAATATTTGAGTTTTTAAGAACGGTAAATTAAGCTTCTTCAGTAAGTGTACTAATTCGATCATCACAATGTTTAGTGGCAGAATAAAAAGTTCATAAAAATCTTCTTTCTTGCTTTAGATGAAACTCTGGAGATAATCAATAAGTTAATTAATCAAGTCGTTTCATGGTCGAATTAAAACTCTTAAAACAACATAATTTTAAAAGTAAATAAATCACTTTGGAGTTGTTAATAAGCATGCTAGTGAAGTTGTATGTATTTGACGCAAGTTAGAGATTGTGGCAAAAATGAGCTACAAAAGTGTAAAAAAATAAACATGTCAATAAACATATTAATTACAATTAAAATTGTTTCACAACCACCCGTGTGTAAAAAATAGCATCTTAAATACAAATTTATAAAGCACTGAGAAGAGTATGCATTGCTAATGTACAAACAAGTCATTTTCAGAAATAATAACCTAAAGTTGCATTAATATTCAAAAGAAAAATGACAATAAATTGATATTACTAAAATGCTGCATTTCAAAACCCTATATATAAACAAGCAATTTTCATTCCAAATTCATGTCGTTCAAGAAATGATAATATTATTCAATTACAACTAAACAAACCAAATTTCAAATTAAATAATATCTCAACGACAAGCAATCAGAAGAAAATTCTAAGTTAAACAATGCATCAGAGTGACAGTATTATCAAATTACAACAAAACTAAACTAAAATTTCTAAATTTAAATTATTGAATAAAACTCTTAAAGTGCTTCAATGAACACAAATCTCAAATTTTATAGAAAAAGAAACTAATAAAACAAAATTTGATTGTTTTCCACAATAATCAAATTGCAAATTTAACAGTCTAATAGATTGTAGAAGTACAATTCTTCCAAAATTCAAACTCCTAAACAAAAAATAAAGTAACAACTCATATATCTTTCAATTTGAGTAAAAAAAAAAAGTAACTGCGAATAAAAAACACGACAAAAATCCAAAACAAACAAGACTATAAATGTAAAGATCAATTAAAAGTTAAATTTTCTGAAATAATTAAAAAAAAAATTGCAAATTTAATAATATAATAAATAGTAAAACTACAATAATTCTGAAATTCATACTCCAAAACAACTAAAATCTAAAATTAGGACTCACATGTCGTCAAATTTAACCAAAAAATTGTTCAAAGCATTTCACAACAACTTTGAATTTGCCAATTATCTTCTTTCATCTTATTGTCGTTTCACTATAAGATTCGAAAACCTCTTATGCGTTGTTTTATTTGAAACTGGATTTTTACGAAAAATGAATCCAAATTATGACACAATTTCTAATTATAATTTCAGGTATCATTCATCAGAACTATTTGGTTAGACAATGCCTTGAAAACTTGGAATAATTATAACTTAATATATTCAAAACTGATATAAAAATAGCCAAAATTATGCTAAATATACATTTTGCCTATTTGTGGCCAACAGTTGCAACACGATACAACAATTAACTAGTGTAAATCTATATAATTAGAATGAATTCAAAGTAAAAAAAAAAAAAAAAAACAAACAAACAAACAAATACGTAGATATGAGTTTAAAAACACTCAAGTTTCACTATGTAAAAAAAATCAATTAAATCAAATATTTTGATTATATTACTACTGTAATCTTGGTCTACTAATCCCCCTTATAATGTGTTCTACTTATTGCATTACTCACAATATATTTTCTTTCGGTCTATACAAAACAAGCCACAATTATCTTTGAATTTGCATTCGAAATTGAAACACTTTTTGATCAAGTCATATAACTTGTAATCGGCGTAATGATGCATATAAAGTTCTTCTAAGATTTCATTTTACATAGGTTGATTTGAATTTCAAAATGTATTTTAAATTTTATTCATTGACGTTACTTTGAAAAATATTACACGTGTAAATTTATGAAACACTCCCTTGTTATCATATAAAGAATGTAAATTATACCTCACATGCCATATTTTCAAGAATTATATATGTATTTCACGTTCCATTAAGTCACTATAAATAATAAAAAATATTAAAATATTGAATTTATTCACATAAACCCAATTTTTAAAATTACAATTTACATACTTTTATTTTAGAAACGTGAACAATCATCATATTTAATTATGATGAATTCATCTTTGGATTCTTATAATTATTTGACAAATTTTTTAAACCAAATATGTAGGAAACAATTTAGTTGACCATTTTGAATAGTAAACCAAATATCCAAACTTTTAATATAGGTAGGATAGGATGAATAAGTGCTCATGTTTGGCTGAGCTTAAATTATCGAATAATCAAGAATCATTTGCTTAGTCAGAAGAGGACGCAGTTACAGCAGATTTTAAACATAAAAAGAAATTTCGTGAACCCAAGTTCATCAACTTCTCATCTGGCTTCAACCCTGCACTCCAAATAAATTTTACGAGAGTCAATTTATATTTTATTGGAACACGATTCACGACGTATATATATACAGATGGGATCATATTAATAATTATAAGAATAAATATTGTATATTAAATTATGTAATAATTACAATATTATGAAAATAATATTAAATAATCAAAAGTGCTTCGTAATTTTAACATTCTTCCTCAAACTCAAATTATTACGAGCTCCAACTAGGAATTACGAGTCCTTCCGTAATTTTAGTATTGCAATACGTCAAAAAAAATTTAACCAAAATGTTTGGTAATTTTGATTAGAAATTGTACTTTATTACGAGCTCCAACTAAGAATTATTTTAAGGATAATTATATTACCACAACATTATTTGTTAAGTACAATACATTTTAATTGTAATGAAATTCTCCAACTATTGGTCACTTTTGTATTTATGACTCTAATTTTTTTTAGCTAATTTTTATAATCAATCTATTAATTTGTATGTCTGATATTTAATTTTTATGATGTTTTTGTTCAAAAAGTTAATTAGGAAGACGTAAATTTTTTTCCCTAATATTTTTATATAATTAAAATAAATAACAAATAAGTAAGTTTAACAAAATATTTTTTCCTCATTTCAATACACATTAGCAGAATATTTAGACAAAAATCTTCATCAGAAATAAAATGTGTAAACTAAATGAAAGTTAATGATAAAAATACGATGAAAAAAATTAGAAATATAAGTGTCTAAATATTAAATATTAAGGGATTTTTATTGCAATTAAAATGCAGTGTGAATAATAAAAAGTGTAGTGTGAATATAATTACCCTTATTTAATTATAGGCTCCGACTAAATATTAAATAATTGATTATTTTATATCTTATATTACAAAATACAAACAATAACAAATTATTGTCAGAATAAATGTTAAATATTTTTCTTTAAAATATAGCCATTGCACACGTAGAGAGAGAGATCTGAGAGAGAGAGAGAGGGACTCACTTTGAAGACTAAACTGGGAATAATGAAGCTCGAAACACTTGGGATCAGTACTATCCAACAATGGCCGCCGCTTCTCCTTCACGTAAATCTCAATCGACGCCTTTATCAAGTCGCAGACAGTGTTTTCCGGCGACATCACCAACTTCACCGGACCCAAACTCTTCTCAATATTCACATTCACCAACAGCTTCGTCAATTGCCTTTGCTTCTCATGCTCATCCATGAATCCGCCGCGCTTCCCCACCACCTCCTTCGACCGCCCACCACCCTCCACCACGTCTTGTCCACGTTTAGACGGAGGAAAATAACTCATTCTAAGAGAGAGAGAGGGGAGAGAGAGAGAGAGGGAGAGAGAGAGAAATATATTATTATTGGTAGGAGATGTTTTTTTTTTATTATTGAAACACTAAAATAAATACAAACTTCACAAGTTTAATTTTTAGACGAGATCTTTAACACATGTTTGAAATTTTGGACTGGTCAGATGGTTAGATCGAAAAATTTGTGACTCCATCAATAATTTAGTTCGAATCGCTCCATTAAATAAGTATGTAATCGATCCGAAAGAAAATAAAAAAATGCGTTGGATTTTCTTTAGCCCGATTCGTCATTAGTGATTGAAATTTCATATAAGATTTGAATAGTCCATGCTTTCATTTTTTAATTGCTTTTTAAATTTTTAATTATTTTTTCTATCATTTTTTTTTAAAACTTTATCTTGAAAATCATTTATCTTTGAGTTTTGGAGTAAATATTGAAAAGATGTGTAAAATTAATTTAATGAATGATAATAAATATTACTATTTTATTATTTAATAAAAATAATTATATTATATTTGACAGGAGTTGATCCGTCAGTTTAACTACTGAATTAACGATTGAACTACTGACTCAGTAATCCATCTCTTCATTCAGGTCAAGTTTGAAAACTATACTTTAACATAGTATGCGAGCAATAAAAGATAAAACGTGACACATCGTTTTCTAATAATTTATGACTTGCGTATTTAGACAAGATAGTTTCACGCAATAAAAATTTTCAATGAGCACAAGCTCTCTATATACATGTACGTAAGTAATTCTTTAAGGGGCACGCGGTTTCGACATCATTAATGTTTTTTGGCAGATATATTCATTGCATGATGAAAGATTGTAATAAAGGAGTTAGGAAAGGAAGTTTCTGGGAAATTGATGAATTTTTGTCTGAAACCTAGAGGGTTGGGATTACTCTGTTTGCCCGCTTGTTGTGTAGCTAAATGCAGTTTCGCAAACTGCGTAGCTGATATAACATGTGTTTGGTCATTTTGTTGGGAAAATTATTGTTCTTTTTACGAAATTGACCTCAATATATCTTCGAGTCTAAAAAACATTATGGTTGATTAAACCTTATCGAAATATTTATTTTGTACAAAGTTAAAATTGATGAGATTCATTCGTGATGACCCATCAAGAATAAAAGTGAAAAATGAATCGATAATTTGAGTATGTTTGATTGTGCTTAAAAGTAAATTAAATTTACTTTTAAATTATTTATAATTAAAACATAATTTTTTAAATATTTAGTAACTTTTAAATAAATAAAACATGTATTCAAGACTTGTTTGGCCATTAGAATGACCTACTATATGAATTATGTGTAGAGTAGGCCAGACTTGACGTAACGTGTCTAACTATCTAGCATGGTACGTATATTCACAAAATGTCATGTTGTTACCCTTAGTTGTCCAACCCCACTTGATCGTCGTCATGTAGTACAACTGCAGATGAACAAAATATTGTTTATGTTAAACTACTACATCCAAAAACTTAAATAGTTTGGAAAAAAAAAACATATTTAATTATTTAAATTTTATTTTTAGCATGCTCTTTATGTGGGAGCCATATACATTTTTTTTTTTATCAACGGCTAATATATTTATAATCTTCATAAATAGGTGATAAATAAAAATTGGAGTAAAGTCTTTTATCTAGAATACTATATTAAATCACTTTATTTAAAAACCTAAACTATCAACATAAACACTTTTAAAAACTTAAATTTAGCCTTCGACAGCCTAAATAGTCCTCAAGGTAACATTTGTGTAGTTAGATTGACATCCACAAATTGGACAATATATAAATACAACTCACGACAGCCAATTTCATGTTTAAAAAAAAAAAAAAAAAAAAAAAAAAAAATCTTGGTGAAATTGTAATTTTCTGAAAAAAAAATAACAACTAAAGGCTATTTAAAAATAGAGTGCAGTCGACCATCCATTTTCATTTTATAAGACGAATTTATGAATACTCTTGATAGGATTTCAACATGAACAGGGAAACGTACCTAAAATTCGATATTGGTGACGAATGTATGGGACGATTACATGTGTTAACTAGTGGAAGGTTTAGCTAAAAAGAGAAGGGCAGCTTTCGGCTTTCGGTGGGAGTAATGAGAAAAATGGAGAATCATAGTGGTTTTCGTATTTGAATTGGAGTGGATGGCCTGCTCCACACCATAATAACATCATTTGTTCATCTCTTATAGTATTGGCTGGTCGAAATAATATCTTATAGAAAGATTTTCCAATATTTTCGTAATATTTTTTAATAAATATGGATTCTTTTATTTTTTACCTATTTGAAACCTTACATAAGAAACATCAATTTGCTAATTAATAGATAAAAAGATCATAAAATTTGATAGTTTCTTTTGACATTTCCGTCTCAATTTATATTTAATTTAAAGTTCGTAATGTATTTAAAATACTTGACTTCATCCCCGTTTCCTTATTGTTGGATAATCTATTGATATATACTGTTGACCATTAAAATCGAAGCCAACAAAACTTCGACCACATCTTTACTGGAATGAATAACTCAATCATCTATCAATTGCCGTCCGAAGATTAGAATTCAAATAGCAAGAATTTGATTAATGTTTTTAATTATTCTCCCTTTGTTTTGAGTTAATTTGGGCTATTTATAGGTGTTGCAAGCCTTTGAGCTTTTTCAATCTTTTTTTCTCTTCTGCCGCGTGTCACCTTTTCATTCGAGGACCCATAATTCTAAATGATTCTATGACACATGGCAGAAGAGTATTGTATTAGCCATTTTTTCTCTCAGATTTGGTTGTTATCCTCAAGTGGACTTTTTGTAACTAACTTAGCCACGTGGAGATTTTCCGTGTGGTGCTGGAGATATTCTGTTACCTGGAATTAGTAGGTGGTGCGATGGCTTATGCTCGCATCCTTTGCCGGACATATGTTCTTAATATGACGAAGGTAAAAATAGGATATGTCAGGGTTGGACTAACATAGTTAGGTGGTTGGTCTTCAAATCATATACCTTCGCCTATGAACAAAGGTTTAGGTTTAAGCTAACTGTATAAACTTCATTTAATTCACGTCTAGGCTAGCCTTTGTTTCGGCTGTTTCTGCGAGATATAACAATAGTCCTCGAAGTCTGAGTCTAAATATTCATATCGGACTAAGGACTTTAAATTAAGACGAAGGTTTGAAGATCTTGTATGAGGACTATTAATGCAAACCTTTTAAAACTCCATCATTGCACGAATTTCTTCCTTTGTACTCCATATATATAGGTATAACAATAGTCTCCGAAGTCCGTGTCTAAATATTTATATTGGACTAAGGACTTTATAGATGAAGTTTTTGACTGATATTCATACGCTCTGCTTGCTTAAGCAGTGGGACACGTGTTTGATGCAGCATGATTTTTTGCCTTTAATATGTGCATTTGGCGTGTGTGTTGGGAAGGATTACCTATCATGATTGCAGCCGTCATTTGTTAGATCAATGTTTTACTCCTTACGCGCCTCAGAGCGTGTGCAACTCACCTACTGCATCTAACACGTCCATTTGAAATATGAATTGCCGCATTTCAGTTTCAACGGTTGGGATAGATCAACTCTTTAAGGGCTCAGATCATGCTTTGGCTGATCTAGCAGTCTGTTAGCTTGGCAGAAACTATAAATAAGAGATCAGTCTTCACAAAGAAGCTCCTTACTTCTTACATCTGACTCACTAAAATTTTAGAGGGATTTCTTTTGCCATCCTCTTCGTTATTTCTAGTGGTGTGTTCGTTCTGTTTTGCCTTGCGTATTTCTCTTTCTCTAGGTATATTTCTCATTTCTTCTCTAATTTTTTCATCCTATTTGACCAAAGATGTATTCTTAAACATATTCTCAAAATCCTGGTAGTGGAGTGGGGATCACTGAGGAAAAAGTCTATGTTGAGTTGTCATCATCTTTCATGGAGGTTACAGTGCTTAACATATTACCAAATATGGGGGTTTGGCCTTCCGGCGAGGTCCTTACTAAAGAGGACCTCGACCGTATTAGGATAAGTGGTGAGGCTCTCGTAAAATCTAAATTTCAATTAATGGAAGAACCAATTTTACGAGATGAAGATGAATGTGGAATAGGGTTGGGTGAAGGAGTAGAGGGGATGCCCATGATATTTACCAAGCCTGCGAGATCTTCTCGTCCATTAAAACGAACAAGGAACTTGCTAACATCTGAGACCTATACAAAATCCCAAATTATATGGATCTTGTCCTCCCCGGTCTGTATCATACGGCAGATAGACCTCCCACCAGGTGTGTTGCCATACATTTTCTCTATGGAGTCCGACATTCGTTTGCCCTTTCACTTTTTTTTCGCGAGCTTTTGAGCTAGTATAGGCTTGCTCTTACCCAATTAGGATCGAACTCATGGGCGGTGATGGTGGGTACCTTATTCCTATAGAAGAAAGCTGGGTTATATGAGGAGATTTCGTCAGACACTTTTCGTTACTTCTATCATCCCATTCAAACTGGTAATAAAAAGAACCCCCAGTCGGGATATTACTACCTTATCCCTAGGTCTAAATCCAATCTGAAACTGGTGGAGACCTTGAATAAGATTAAAGATTAGAAGAAATCCTTTTTCTTTATCGGAGGGAATTGAAAGTTCCAACTAGCAGACCCAAAACCCCAAATTTTTATGTCTCTTACTAATTTTTGATGTTGTTGTTTTCTGTTTATTCTGCTTGTGTGTGCTGACTTGGGTTGTTTTTAATTTTTCAAGTAAAGAATGGGGACCTTTCTTTTTTGAGGACCAGGACCAGATTTCTAAGCTCTTCTTTAAGATTCGACAGCATCTGCTTGAAAACTCGAACTTGCAGAGGAAGACGAATGTTATCTTACATCTCGGGAATACTAATTTCTATAACACCAGCCTCAAGATAACTATGCCTAAAATCAACTTCAGTAGAGCGAAGAGAAACCCGTCTTTCGAAATTGAGGCTCCCTTGAAGACGGTACAAACCAAACTTCTCCTTAAGTCGAAAGGTCCACCTCTAGCAAAGGGAGTGGTGATCAAGGAGCATTTCCATCTATCTGGCAAGGAAACTGTTGCTGAAGTGGTCGAAAAAAGAAAATGAGTATGTGAGGAGCCTCCTCCGAAGTCGAAACCTTCATCTTTTCCTCTCTCCTCATCCAGGCCGAGCAGATCCAAGCATTCTTCCAGTAATAAGCGAAGATTTGATGAATGATCTAATGACTTTTCTTGGAATAGATTAGGGTCTTTGTATCTACCGTCCCTGACTTTGAGCGAATTATTTGCCAATCGGAGGGCGAGGTTTCATGATTCCTTGTTAACTCCGCTACCAGGCTTCGTTGCGAGAATAACTGACTCCGTCTTTTGCTTTTTCAATCAAACCTGGGAGAGTTGGTCCGAGACCTTGACAACTTGACACAAGTCAGTGGTGATTGAGGGCCACATGGCGTGAGCATTGGTCCTTGTTCAAGATCAGAACATGGAATTAGAGATCAGTGTGGCCCAGGTGGCGAAGTTGGAAGAAGAGACTATTCAACAGAGAAAGGCCGTTGAAAAGTTGAAGAGGAAGCTGGAGTCAGCTATGAAGGACTCTGAGGTGGAGAAACTTCGCGTTGATGTTTGCTGGCTGATGATAGACTTTGAAGTTTTGAGGGTTTTTGCTGCGGCTAGCAAGGAGAAACTTCAGAGGCATCTGGAAGATAAGAGAGATAGGCTAAACATGTTCCAGGCCCAGCAGAAATCTTGGGAAGAAGGGCTGGCTCTGAAGGATGAAGAGCTAGGTCTTCTTACAAAAATTGTAGAAACACAATGCCAGTCCCTTGCTGGGTTGCCTTCGGAGGCGGAAGGCCTTCGAAAGAAAATACTCAATTATAGAGAGTCTACTAAGGGAAAAGAGCTCTACGAAGATGGAAAACAGGCCGGGGGCAGGCAATTGCTGGCTCTGATTCAACTTCGATTTCTTGTTTGAAGGCAATGATGTCGAGCCTTCAGATAGAGCTCTGCATGCTGCTCTCGAGCCTACTGAGATTATTCCTCCTCCAGTTGTTCCTTTAGCTCCTCCCTCAGAAACGACCCCTTCTGCTTGGCCCCAGATCTCTCCGTTTTTGATAATTTGTAAGACTTGTAATTGATTTATTTGTAATTGCTTTTTGTTAATGAAATTCTCTTTGTTTATGTGTTTCTTCAATTTCGCACACAAGTATAATACGTCGTAATATTCTAAGCATGATTCGTAACACACTATATTCGAATGAATTAACAAAACGTCATTAAATGGCTCGCCTAAAAGCTTAGGCAACAAAACATCATTGAAGATTCGTTTGTAAAATTGCTTGTCCAAAATACATCATTGTTAGAACGAAACATCATTGTGAGAACTTAATAGGCCCGTGTTAATTGGAACTTAATAGTTTCGTAATTAACACGGGATCTCGTAACTTTACTAGTTTGTTGGAATGAGACAAGATTTGGCATTGCTCTACAGATTTACAATGCCGCAATGACTTTTGACATTTATAAAGACAAATGGTAAGGAGCTTCGCTCAAAGATCCGAGTACCATCACTTATAGTTTTCTCTTTAAATTGCATTTGGTTCATCCTATGGAAATTTTATGTAATCTCGATACTTTCGTACGTAATGATGATTCGGGGTAGGTGGTTCTTAGAAAAGGTAATTGGTCTGATCAAGGTCTCAACCCCGTTACCTCCAATTCTCATCAAAATGATCACCAAAATATCCCTTTCATTAATAATAACACATCGTTTCTGGCTTTACCGCCTTTGCTTTTACAAGGAAAACTAAATGAGTGCAACATTTCTCAAAATTATTGATAATACTTTCACAAATGTTGGACATTCCATTGGTTTTTTAGGAGTTCTCCTTCGCTATTAACGAGCCTATAGGTCCCTGGAGCAATGACTTCGTCTATAGTGTAGGGTCCTTCCCAATTGCCATCTAATGTTCCAACCCCATGTTCTTTGTTGGTTTGGAAAACCTTTTTTAAGACAATGTTTCCAACTCTAAAAGATCTAAGGCGAACTTTTGAGTAGTAATACTTGGCCATCTTCTTTTGGTAAGACGCAAGTTTTAATTGGGAGGACTCCCGCCTCTCTTCCAATAGGCCATTTTCCACCCCGTGGTCTCATCATTTTATTTTTCATCGAAGTATAACCTTTGGGAAGAAGACATACCAACCTCTACTGGGATCATAGCTTCGATACCATAAGCTAACAAGAATGGTGTTTCCTCAATTGAAGTTCGGACGGTTGTATGGTATGCCCATAAAATCTGTGGCAAATCATCTGCCAATCGCGCTGTCTAGCTTTCTTCTCAGAATTTTCTTGAGAGTTTTGTTCACAGCTTCCACTTGGCCATTAGCCCGTGGATAATAGAGAGTCTAGAAGTGTTTCTGGGTGCCAAGTTCGTCACATATCTTTTGTAACTTCCCTCTTTTGAATTGTGTGCTGTTGTCTAACACGAGCGACTGTGGTAACCCAAACCTGTATATGATATTTTTCCATACGAATTTGCAAGTGTTACCTTCAGTGATTCTTGACAGTGGTTCTGCCTTAGCCCATTTGGTGAAATAATCAATGGCTACTATAGCAAAATTAGTGTTCGCCCTGCTTCGAGGCAACGGTCCAGTAAAATCAATTCTTCACTTAGCGAAAAGCCAGGGGCTAGAAACTGTGATGATTTCTTGTGCATGTTGCCACAGTACATTGGCAATCCTTTGGCATTTGTCACATTTTCGAATGAATTCAAAAGAGTCTTTGCACATGGTAGATCAATAGTAACCTTGTTTTAGTGCTTTTTGTGCGATGACGTGACCTACAGCATGATTACCACAGATGCCCTCACGAATATCTTAAATTATATTTAGCTTTATTTTCTCCAACACACCTTAACAAGGGTGAGGTGTATTCTCATTTGTATAAAACTTTGTCAATAAGAATGTACCTAGTAGATTTCAAGCGAATTTTTCTGGCTTCATCTTTGTTACTTGGGAGTTTTTGCTCGTTCAAATAGTCCGCTATTTCCTATATCCAGTGAGTCACCATTCGTCACATAGGGTCTCGCCAGCTTTCTCTGAAGTAGAGGAGCTTGGGAGTAACTTGACCGGGACAATTTTGAATAGCTCGGTGTCTTGCAAACTAGCGAGCTTTGATAAGGCATCAGCAAAAGAGTTTTCAGCCATCGGGATCTACGTTAGTTCATATTTTTCTAAGTTTAGTAATTGATCTTTGGCTTTCATGAAATAAGCAGCCATATTTTTATCTTTGGCTGCGAATTTACCAATTACTTGACTCATCACCAGCAGAGAGTCGCTGTGGATCTCAATCTCATTGGCGTTCATTTATTTTGCCAGGCGAAGATCAGCCATCAAGGCTTTATACTCAGCCACGTTGCTTGTCACTTTGAAGCCAAAACGAATGGCGCAATTAAGCTTATACCCTTCTAGACTTATTAGTACGATTCCTGTCCCGAAACCAGCTTCGCCAAATGACCTATCCATGTATTGCTTCCATGCTGGGAATTTTGATGTGACTGAAGTAGGGCTAGTCGTGTCTCCTTTTGATGACTTGGCAATGAAGTCTACCAATGCTTGCCCTTTAATGGCTACTTTGGGCTTAAAGGTTATATCAAACTATCCCAGTTTAATAGCCCATTTCACCAAACAGCCTAAGGTTTCAGGCTTTTGCAACACCTGTTTCAATGGATAATTCGTTAGTACCGTAATCTTATGTAACTAGAAGTAAGAGCGAAGCTTCCTAGAAGCTATAATCAGGGCAAGAGCTAGTTTCTCCATTTCTGGGTAACTAGTCTCTGCATCTTGAAACGCCTTACTTACATAATATACAGGTAGTTGTAACTCGCCTTCTTTCCTCACCAGTACCAAACTTACAGCTACCTCTGAAATTGTAAGGTACAACAACAAGTTTTCACCGGGTTTGGTTTGGAGAGTGTGAGAACTTTTCCAAGATGGTTTTTCAACTTATCAAGGCAGCGTCACATTCATTCGTCCATTCAAACCTCTTCCAGGCCTTAATGATTTAGAAGAAAATTAAACATTTATCGGTGGCTCTTGAAACAAATCGATTTAGGGTGGCGACCCTACCTGTGAGGTTTTGAACTTTCTTAGGCTTACTAGGGGGTCGCATGTCAAGAAGAGCTTGGATTTTTTCTGGATTAGCATTTATACCTTGCTAGTTCACCATATAACTCAAGAATTTGCCCGATACAACCCCCGAAAGCATACTTTAAAGGGTTTAACTTCATTATGTACTTTCGAATGATCGAAAATATTTTATCTATGTGTTTAAGGTGATCAACAGCTGGAGGCCTTTGGCTAACATGACATCAACATATACTTCCATAGTTTTCCCAATTTGATCATCAAACATTTTATTAACAAGTCTTTGATAAGGTGCACCATCATTTTTTAAACCAAAATGCATTATCTTGTAACTGTAGAGACCTCGATCAGTGATGAACGAAGTGTGTTCTTCATCAGGACCGAACATGGGTATCTGGTTGTACCCTGAGTATGCATCTACAAAACTCAGCAATTCATGACTTGTCATGGAGTCTACCACCTGATCAATCCTAGGTAGAGGGAAACTATCATTTGTGCAGGCTTTGTTTAGATCTGTGAAGTCCTAGAAGGTCCTCTAAAGTCCTCATTTATTGAGCACTGGGTTGCACACCCAGACTGGGTAATGGACCTCATGAATGAATCCGTTGGCTAACAGTTTATCGACATCTCCCCTCATTGTCTCATACTTCTCCTTACTCATCTGTCTTCGCTTCTGAATTCTTGGCTTGACCTGGGGATCAATTTTCAATGCATAACATGCCACCTGAAGATCTATCCCAACCATGTCGGAGTGTTTCCAGGCAAAGACATCAACGGTCGCCTTCATAAACTCCTTCAAACTTCTCATCATCGCAGGCTCCAACCCTGACCCTATTCACTGTTGCTTGGACTGGTCGTCTTCACTTATTGGGAATTCTTCGAGTTCTTCTACTATGGCAGCTTCAGAACTAGACTTAAGGATCCGGGGGTCGAAGGTATCATCCATGCAAATCTGACCCTCCGCTTCCGCCTCAGGGATTGCTATGTCAACCATCATAACTGCATTCGGGGGGCTCGCAGGGCTTCCTACCTCAACGCGTTGAGATAACAATATGAATATCGAAAATCACTTTCAACTCATTGACAATAGAGCGAACACTTTTCTCACGTGCATATTGTTTTAGGAATAATATATTTAAGACTAAATCTCTATTTGAGATATTTTCTAAACATAAATAAATATGATTTATTAATTTTTTGATATAATCAATATTCATTATTTATTAGGAAAATATATATAGCCCCAAGATTATAAAGAAAATTAAATTTTTTATGCTTGTAAACAGTTTATGTGAAGAAGATACAATGATACAAAATTAGTTTATATTCGACTAATAGAGTTCAACAATTTGTTTTTTAAAGTCACAACGTTGTATATTTTACAATAGGTGAATGATTTATGTTGACCATAGCAGTTGCAACTTGAATGGAAGCAAAAAGTTGACCATAGCAAGAGCAGATTCAGACGGGGGCTAAAAAAAATTAGATCGAACTAATATATATATATAAATAATCTATATAAGTAATTTATTTTTTCAAAAAAATATCTTATACTAAAAAAACAAATTTGGGCCAAGAGAGACTCCAACAAAAACGAGTCCCTCGTGATCCTAGTATTCAATTTTCCTTTATGCATCCACTTGCCTATTGTACTGGAAGAGCAGAGCTGTTCTCCTCTACCTAGTGGGGGTAATTATTTTTCTCACTGAACACATGTCCAGTGGGGAAAATAATTCTCCCCACTAGGTGGAGGAGATCAAATCCGGTTGGAGGATGGACCTAGTATTCTATTTTGCTTTACGCATCCAATTGCCTATTGTGTTTCAGGTTCTAATAAATCAACGTCTTCTTTCTACAAATTATTTTCTAACGTAATTAAATTAGACTTTCCTAGGAACAATTTTACCTCTATTTCTCAATTTCTTGGAAGTACAAGTTTGCTAGGCAATCTTAGGCTTGGTTTGGTATTGTTGTGCTGTTAAGATAATCAGTTTCTGCTATGCTGCAGAAAAAATCAGCAGTAGAAAGAATCAGATAAGTATTTGGTAAACTCTTGTTTCAAAATTGATGTATGTTTCAAAAGTAATATTTGAGCGTTTAATAAACAAAAGTAATTTATTACTGTAACGGTATTAAATTATTAAAAATGACATTGATTATAATAATTTTATTTTGTATTATTATTATTATCACGAGTGATAAAATTCATTTTTTTCCTAGTCAAATATTTTTTAACAAGACAATGCATTCACTATTATTATAGTCATATAGTACAAAAATTAATTAAATTTATATTATTTTTTATGCATCCAACTTGCATCAATTCGATTTCTCAAATGGGTATAAAGGAATTAATTTAATTAATTAGGGGTAATATAGATATTTAATAATATATAAATGAAAAATCTAAAAACAGAATCTGAAAAGCTTACATTTTGCTGCTTCCAAAAATATGATGCCAGGTGAGTCAAATTATTTTATAATTACTTTTAAAAATTTTGTCAAACGCTTAAATCAACTTCTAATTGATTGAGAATCAGACGTTGGACTCCAAAATCAATAAAAAAGGGGACTTAAATTGCCTTCAGAAAAAACTCCAGCGAGTTTTAAAAAATTGGTAACACTAGAGAGAAATACATAGACCGAATTTGGAAAAAAGGATAACTTAATTTATGTTAATTTGCATATAATAAGGTTCTATATAAAGACGAGCATCAAGTCTAATAAAGTTGCTACCAAATATAACTTAAACATAAGCATAACTAAACATAAAAAATTTATTAAGTAATAATTTTTTATGTAATAGTTAGACGATTTGATTATTTCTGAATAAATAATACATTATTTATTTATATATTTATTTTGAATAATGCATAAAGTTATTTAATTGAGCATGCAATCAATGATAGTCTCCTTTTGTGATAAAATATAAGTTGAGTGCTTATTTAAAGAAGCACGTATAGATATAACTTATATGTCAGTCGAGAATTAGTTAGTCACGAACTAGTGAACGGAGGTTGACATTTTGCTGTAATAAGATCGTAAAGTTGACTACTCTACCAATTGAGATGAACGGTTTGTCTTGACCGTAATGGATGGAACTCCGAATTGGTAACACTAATGTAGTTGGTAGTGTACTAGACATGACTTCTATGTAGAGTTTAATTCAATGGCTAGATTATGTGAAGAATTAAATTCCACATGACTAGTTGACTACCATATAGATTAACTAAATCATATACATAATAGTGGACACTATTGGTGAGCTCAAGGGTATTTGATGTGCCAATGAGTGAGATCAATTAATATGGTCAAATACATATGTATGTTGCGAGCTTATAATAAACGGAGTAGTGTGCGCCTACTTGTGTTAGAAACCATCACCTTATTTGATAGGGCCAAATAGTCTAGTTTGAGTACTTTCAACTGAACAATTTTAATATGTGCTCAGTATTTAACTACGACTAAATGACGATTTTGATTTGTTCAAAGGGAAAAGTTGTCGTAGACAAATGTAAGTTCTAAGTAAAATAATAATTAAAGGAGCAAAATGGTCACTTTAGTCTGACTTGAATTATCGGAGGTTCGATGGGAGTAAGACATAAATACGGTAAATCTGAGGATGTAATCACGGAGAAAATAATATTTAGCTTATGTGATTTTATATAATTTAAGAATGCAATCCTTGGCCTTTAGTGGAGTGAGTCGAGACTAATTATTGGACTGTTTAGTATGGGTAAAAATGATTGTATCTAATTATTGGAGATGAAATTATATAGGCTCAATCATATCACTTTGGTAGCTCTGTAAATGGACATGGACTGATCAATTGCACAAGTAATCAAAATGTTGACCAATTCAAACTTGAATTTGACCAACTCAATTTGTTTGACAAAGGTTGGCTAATTTTGACAAAGTCATAAAATAAGTTCTAATGCGATTATAACTTCGAATTCAAGAGCCTAAGTTACGTAGAAGTCTTAATTCAACTGTAACTAAAACAATAAAAACCATGGGTCTAAAATAGACCTAGTAGTCGAACCAGTGCATTATTCTTTACCACCCAACACATCAAAATAAGTGTGAGAAAAGGAGAGAAAAGATTAAAATCTGTTTTTCACCTATTCTCTAACATTCTTGTGTTCTAGAATTAGGTTTTGGGATTATTGGTTCTTGATTTGGATGCTCAGTCAGAATATGGAATCAGAATTAATCACTAATTAAAGAAGTATTCCCGCTTGAAACTCATATGTGATTAACTAGGAAAAATTACAACGCGTAGTAATCAATCTAGTAAACATTTAGTTCGTAGTCTCTTAAATAAATTTTTTTTTTTTTTTTACTAATTTCTATGAACTAGTTTCCAACAACTTGTATAAGAGGTATGTCTAGAATTATCTATGCATTGTAAAGATTCTAAGATTTCATGTTTTCTACTCGAGAAATGCATGGGATTTCATAATTATATGTTATTTTGTTCGTTTAGGTGAACATTCAAGTGTAAAGTCAATGATTTAATTGAAAGTACACTTATTTTGACAACTAAAATTGTACTTATTTTGGCCACTAAAATCAAGGATTTGGGGATACCAAAGTTTGAAGATGTATAAAGTTGAAGGACCTAAGATGCAATTTTTTAGAGAACTTAACTGAAAGATAATTAAAAATTTGGGGACCAAAGTGTAAAGATATAAAAAGTTGAAGGACTTAAAATGTAATTTTTGGAGGAATTAACTGAAAGATAATTGAAAATATGGAGACCAAGGTGTAAAAATATAAAAAGTTGAAGGACCTAAGATGTAATTTTTAGAGGACTTAACTGAAAGATAATTAAAAATTTAGGGACCGAAGTATAAAGATGTAAAAGATTAAAGACCTAAGATGCAATTTTTGAAAGATTTAATTGAAATATAGTGACTATTTTAAATTATAAATTTAATAGAGTGAACATTAGTAAAAGGATTTCTAACTTCAGTGACCACTACTGAAACTTTTGAACTTCAGTGACCATTTTGTAATTTGAAGATTACTTCAGTGACCATTGGTGAAATTAACCCTATTTTCATCATTACAAAAAGAAAGCCTAAAATAAATAATCTTTTCTTTCGTAGCACATAACTCCGAGCACAATAATTCTTCTACCATTGTTATCCAATAAAACTGACGATCATCACACATCCAATTATAGTCGTCAACATCATAAATGATAACTTCAAATGTTATAATAATATAAAAGATGATAAATTTGGTGGAATGAGTATATCGTTGTACTCAATGAATGGAACATGATGTTCGTGTGCATAAGATGCATGTAATGACGTGATAATTTCTTTAAAATTTATTTTTTTTGGGTCTCTACAATGTTAAGATGTACACTTGAGCTCAATAATTATAATAAAGTGGCAATATTTATAAGCATAAAATAATTGATAACAACTCTTTGCCTTGCCTCGGCTATTTTCTTTTTTCGACATAACACTTCGTCACGTGTGGTATTTGTCTAGGAATGTTGATCACATGAACCATTGATCACCATCAAACTATCACAATACCAAATAATTCACACAAAGTCGAGCACTCATCCAATCATTGAATCACAGGGTGATCCACCACGTGTTTTTTCGTGATAGACCATAAGATCTTAATATATTCTATAACCAATTTATGTAACAATACGTGTTCATGATGTTTGACATATTATTAACCTTTCTTTACTTTAGTAATCACGACAATACGTGAATGATACATGAATGCATTGTGCATAATATACTTTCCATATTCAAGCTTCTAGCTACATATTCATGACAATCAATAGCTTAAAGCATATCAATTACAAGCTATATGTAGGGGTGGCAAAAAAGCTCGTCGACTCGACTCGTAAAAGCTCTGTCCAATTCGGACTCGGGCTCGTCGAGAGATAAGCACGAGCTAGGGCCGAGCTAGCTCGGCTCGACCAAAAAACGAGCCAGCTCGTTGGGCTGGTAGACACGAGCCCAAAAGCACGAGCCACGAGCCGGCTCGGCTCGTGGCTCGTGCATTAAGTGACCGTTGGATGATCATCCAACGGTCACACCATTTTTTTTTTTAATTTCATTATTTTTCTATAAATACTCTTATTTTAATGAGGAGGGTTTTCAATCTTTAATTTTCAATATAAAAGATACCCGATATTGTATTTCTTTCTCATTTTTAAAATTTAAAAAAAATTGAGGGCCGAGCCAAGCCGTGGGCAGCTCGGCTCGTTCGGCCCACGAGCTCGTGGGCCGAACCGAGCAAGCATTTTGGAGACGAGCCGAGCTCGGGCTCGGGCTCAAGTCGTCCCTTTGGGCGAGCCGAGGTCGTATTTTATGGGTCGAGCCGGTTCGGCTCGGCTCAGCCCATTGCCATGCCTAACTATATGTATTCAAAACTTAAAGACACATAGTAACAACTTAATAAATGTAACGTTATTCCTTTCCTTTCCTAACGTGTAATTATATAACCATAAACTTGTAGCAACATATCCATCAAATAATCACTTTCTTAATCATAAGCATAAGCAAATAATTACTATTACATTTGAAAATATATATGTCCCATGTGGACACCACGTAAAGACAGAAGTACAACTAGCAAGAAACTAAAGGCCCATCGGCAAAGTAGTCAAGCGCACGCGTGTCAAAAACCGAGGCTCCACTTTGGTCGTTTGAAGCCTCGATGGTCAAAACACAGTTTACAACTTCGCGCAGGGATAGGGAATAATGGAGCAACAAGATGGGACATTCAAAGAGTAGAACCAAGGCAGCCTTAGCGCCAGGTGAGACTTCGTAAATGATGGTTCTGACAAATTGGGAAGTGAAATATGACTATAATTTCTGGATCAAATGATGAAAAATGTGAGAAAAAAAGCCAAATACCCTTGATAACTCAACTATAAACAGTCATTTCCTAGTTATTTAAAGATAATCTTCCTTAGACATAGAAATTTTTTACTTGGGATATAAGTATCATGTGCTACCTTCATGTCCATATATTATTCCGGTGCATGAATTGATGATCGGAATGCCTATGGCCTCTACAACACCTCGTGGAATCGACTGCTGGTAGTCTAATGAGTGCGTCAGTTAGCATTGTATGGACTATGATGTATCTCATTTTTGTCGGCATTGAAATCAATCAAGATTTTGAGATCAACAATTTCCATAAACATAAATGTAAAATTCCTAACTACATACCCCACTCACATGTTTGTAAATTTTCTTTTTCGCAGCATCTTATGTCACAATAACATGATTTGATATTTTGTTTTAATCATACTTCGTATTAAAATATCACTCCAAGGGAGTCCAGATATGCTGTCCCAAATACATGTCTTCTTAGTTGTCCCCTAATTAAAATCTTACACATGATCAACAACAGCAAGTGTGAATGCATTAAAATGTTGTCAAGGTTGTTATACCCAAAATATTAGGTCTGTAGCTATATAACTGAGTTGGGGTACCTTTATTTTTGGTATATTAACTTTACCTTAATATATCTAGGTTACTACACATATTTAGTAGTGTTGAAATTATTTTTTAAGTGATTATATTTTAAGTTGTTGGTGAATGTGTGGATAAAAAGTGGGTTGTAAGTTGTGGGTCCTATTAAATGTGTGGATAAAAAGTATGTTTGTCCAATTTCACCAGCTGAAATTATAATTTAAGATTTTCCAAACATATGCACATCTTTTTAGGGGTTAATGTATCTTAGAGCAGCAGAATCATCCATTAATGGCGATTCAGCTTCTGTTCACGTTCCAATCGAATTTTCTTCCTTTTTTTTTTATATCTAAAACATGTTATAGGGTTCTTAAGAATCTAAAATTTTTAAAGAACAAGACGGGACTACAACTTTTAGTGTGCATCTCAACTCAAATGTAACCGTGAGTGCGGGAAAGGGTGTTATTCAGGCATGAGCGGTAATCTGTGACCATAAGGGAACAATTGTATACTTGTAGCAACATGCTCTAGACACATATTATGGTTTTATTCTACACAGGACGCGGAGGCAATGGCCATTCGGACACGTCTTTTGTTTTCCAAAGAGGCTGGATTTCATATGACGTAGTAAATGTGACGCCCTTCAGCTGATTTAGAGCCTGAAGTCGAATGACATCTCAACTCCCATTGCTTTACTGATTCAAATCCCATTGCTTTACTGATTCAAATCCTGAGGTTTTAGCACTCTCTAGAAAAGTAAGATATTGGTTGATTTATTTTATGCTTAGACGTAAAAATAAAATAGTCCACGTAGTTACTTCTTTTGCTACCACCTTCCTAGTTGATCTAAACCGGGTCGATTGTATTCCCATTTTATTTCGCTAGTTATTATTGGCCACATATATATCATAATAAATATTATGCTTTCGAGATTCAAAAGAAAAATTGTTTATCGCATAATACTTGGAGATTATTGTTTGTTTTACTTATTTTTTCGGTTTCTCTTGGTGGGAGCTTTTTTTTAATCTCTAGTGTAAATTTATTTATAACTCTTAAATTAAAATTATTCTAATTAATCCACATTTTATTTCTCTTTCTCATAAATGATTGAGTAGACTAACGGATTACCAAATATTTTGAGTGAAACTCTTGCAACAATCGTAAAACTTCTTTTTTTACAGACATATACACTACTAGTGTCATATTTGTCCCTAAAGGTCTGCTTGAGAGTTTCTTTTCCATTGGTTTTGACCAGTTTTGAGTGACATCGTTTATAAAAAGTTGAAAAAATTGGTGCTTGTTAGTTTTTTGAAATACCGATTTTGGGTGGATTAAAAACCGCCCAAAATCGGTGTAGTATAATTAGAAGCTTATATCCCAACTCCCAAGTTTTTGACCGTTCTTCAAAATTTCTTCCAATTTTACCTCATTTCAAATAATTATTTTCAAAACTACCTTAAACTTCCTACCTATATTATAAGTGTGGATATTTGGTTTACTATTCAAAATGGTCAACCAAACCCTACCTATATTAAGAGTATGGATATTTGGTTTAAAAAGTTTACAAAATAATTATAGGAATCTAAAGATGAATTCATCTTAATTAAATATGATATTTGTTCACGTTTTTGAAATAATGGTATGTAAATTCTAATTTTAAAATTAAGTTTATGTGAAATGCAATTACATTCTATAAACTCAGTATTTTAATGTTTTCTATTATTTTTATGGAGACTTAATGAAACGTGAAATACATATGTAATTCTTAAAAATATGGCATGTGAAGTGTAATTTACACTCTTTATACGAAGAACTAGGGAGTGTTTCGTAAAATTGCACATGTAATATTATCCAAATATTGTCATTTTTCTTTTGAATATTAATGTAATTCTATGGTATTATTTCTAAAAATGACTTGTTTGCACACTAGCAATGCAAACTCTACTTAGTGCGTTAGAAAATTATATTTAAGATGCTACTTTTCACACACGAGTGGTTGTGGAACAATTTTAATTGTAATTAATATGTTTATTGATTTGTTTACTTTTTTACACTTTTGTAGTCTATTTTTGTCACAATCTCTGACTTACATTAAATACATACAACTTCACTAGCATGCTTAATTAAATGTAAAATAATTTATTTACTTTTAAAAATTATGTTATTTTAATAGTTTTAATTCAACCATGAAATGACTTGATCAATTAACTTATTGATTATCTCCAAAGCTCCATTTAAAGCAAGAAATAAGATTTTTATAAAATTTTTATTCTGCCACTAAACATCGTGATGATCAAATTGGTACACTTACTGAAGAAGCCTAATTTGTCGTTCTTGAAAACTCAAATATTTGATTATGTAAGCTCAATTCAACCATCTCTTTATCTTTTATTTAAGTTATTTAAATTTTTTTTTGAAATTAATGTGCAGATGTTGTTGTAGATACTTATGCCCATAGTCTTATTCTAGAGCAAATGTGAAGTTTCTTAATGCAAAAGTATTCAATTTTTTTTACGTGATTAAAATATTATAAATGAATAAACTTGGGCTTCGAGAAGGAATGCAAATTCGGAGAAAATGGTTATTAAGAATAGTGGTTTTTATTAAGTAAATTGAATTCAATTTTATCATATGTTTGAGTCGTCTACTGTAATGAATTTTAATAAACTAAGTTTTAAGTTACAAGCATGCTATGTAGATTTCAAACGCGTGATTTGTTAATATTTAATTTATTTTTCACTTAGATTACTAATATCAAACCAATTCGTAAAAAGAATATTACTATACAATCTTAATTATCGATACAAAACATGCTTCGCACGTGCTCACACTAGTAATATTTATAAAAATAAAAGAACATATACAAAGGTAAAAAACACATGCAATATCATAAATTTAATTTTATATTTTCAATGATATGTAGATATATAAATTTTTTAAAATTTAATTTAATTTAATTCCCTTAAAAAATTTTTAGAACTGTTAGATAATAAACTTTCAAGCATGGGTTAAATCGTTTACCACTCAAAGCCGCTACACTCCTAAACGTCTAAAATTGTTACTTTAAAAAATCCTTATAACTGATACTCCAAAACTTTCAAATATATCCTAAATCTATGCCTGTATCATGCTCACAGACTAACCACTTTACGAACAATTGAAAATCCACCAATAAATTAGCTGCTAGTTGTTCTTAAAACTAATTCATTTTGATGCTAACTCTACATACTTTTTGAAAAATATAGTTAAATAAGTTATCATCAAGTGACTATTTAAATAGTTTGTTTAGTAAGAGTTTGTTCGACACTCATCTTTGGTTAAAAAAAAAAAGGGATTTTTCGGTCATTTTTTTTTTAAATCAAATGCGGTTGAAATGATCAAATTGTCTTTTATTTGAAAAATGTAAAAATTTTGATAAAGGACAATTTGGTCATTTCAACCACATTTAACTTAAAAAGTTAAAAAAAAGTGACTAAAAAAACCTATTTTTTGCCAAAAAATGAGTACCGAACAAGCTCTAAGTGTTCAGATCTAATAATATAGTAGTATGGGGTACTAATTTTAGGGAAATAATCTACTCTCCATAGTGGGGTACATAAAATGTATTTGAGATCAAATTTAAAATTGAATATCTGTTCATTAGACATTAATACAACGTAGATCAAAAGCCTTTCAACATTCGTATCAACTAGATAGCAATCTATATAATACATTAGATATGCTCTTACACTTCATTTCCCACCGATTTCATGCATCAGGTATATAAAAGTGTGTAGTGTAAGAGCATATCTAATATATTATATGGATTGTTATCTAAGTGATACGAATGTTGGAAAACTTTTGATCTACGTTGCATTAATGTCTAATGAACAAATATCCAATTTCAAATTTGATCTCCAATACATTTTATGTATTGCTATCTAAGTATATTTTATTTTATTAAAATCAAAATCAAAATTTTATTTAAATATGCATAGATAATTTAAATTTACATAAAAAATTTAAATTTTGTTGAATCAGTATGTTTAATAGAATTTCTAAATTTAGACGGAACTTTAGACATTATCTAATTTTTTTCGCGACTTCAATTTAACATAGTTCTTGAAAATTTGCATTAGAAAAAAATATTATCAGATATTATTTATTTTATTTATGTTGTAAAAAAATATAGCAATCCAAATTGTATTGGAAATGCTCTAAGAATTGTGTTGTGATACTTACGAGGATCGAACTTAAACCGTCGGATAAAAGTGATCAAGATTATTAAAAGATTTTTCTTAATTACTCAAACTATAAAGGGTAATTTGCAGCCTCCGTCCCCAAACTTTGAACTTTTAACATTTTTATCCTCATTTTTCATTTTTTTACACCAATATCCTCAACCTTTCTTAATTTAGTAGTTAAAGTCCCCAACCTTTAAACTTTTAGCACTTTTATCCTCATTCTTCATTTTTTTACACCCATATCCTCAACCTTTCTTAATTTGGTGGCTGAAGTCTCCAACCTTTGGACTTCTGTATCATATTTTTTAATTTTTTAATTGAAACTTATGAAAAGTCTATTTAAAGCCAAATTTTGTGAGTAATTTTGTCTATAAATGTTGATTTATTTAAAAAAAAATTATTTTTAAAAATTTTATAAGATTTTCTTTATTTTTTTGCACCCATATCCTCATTCTTCATTTTTTTGCACATATATCCCCAAATGAAGCATTAATCAAAATATAGTTATTTGAATAGAACTATTTATCTGAATAATACAATATTCAGAAAATAAGATTGATCATCGACTCGAAAAAAGTAACGGGTCAATGGTCAAAAAGTCGAACCAAGGTCGACCCGGTTTCAATTAAAAAAATTAAAAATTAATCTAAAATCTCATAAAATTTTTAAAAATAATTTTTTTTAAATAAACCAACATTTATAGACAAAATTACTCACAAAACTCGGCTTTAATTAGATTTTTCATAAGTTTCAATTAAAAAAATTAAAAAATATGATACAAAAGTTCAAAGGTCGGGGACTTCAGTCACCAAATTAAAAAATGTTGAGGATATGGTGCAAAAAAATGAAGAATGATGATAAAAGTGCTAAAAGTTCAAAGCTTAGGGACTTTAGTCACCAAATTAAGAAAGGTTGAAGATATGGGTGCAAAACAATGAAGAATGAGGATGAAAGTGCTAAAAATTCAAAGATTAGGAGCGGCGGCAAATTACCAAAATATAAAAGATCCATTAATGTTGCCCATTTTCATGCCACGCGTCTCACAAAATCGCGTCCAGCTCGCCGATATTCGAGCCTTGCAACTATTCACCCATCTCCTTTAAAAGTCGGTCAAATTTATTTTATTTTTATTTTTTTCGCTTAAAAACTTTCCACTGAGTTACATCGAAATTTAACTCGCTATATATATAGTAATTTCATCGCCTCGAATAGTTTTTATCTGCAATTCGCTTTATGCACCAAATTCTTTAAATTCACTCATCATCTCGCAGGTAACCTATTATTTTTCCTCCCTATTTTAGGGTATAATTACTATTTTTATTATTGCGATAATACGAGAAGGAAGTTTTGTATATTTAGTGGAGGTCTGGTTCATGTAATTTGTGGGAAATTTTTGTTATATTTTCGAGTCATGGATCGTTGCGTTACTTGTCACGTATCTAATATTTTCAGCTTTTTTATGATAGGTGTAGTTTGGTTTGTTTAATGATTGTTCTTTTTTATTTAGGGTTCGATCGTCAGATATTTAAAGGGTTTCCTTTTTTTTTTTTTGTTGTAATTCGTGATGTTTATAACTGATCAGTTGGCGTAAATGTTCGGATGTTTATATTTTAATGGATTTTGTAGTAGTTGATTTTTGTAATTTGTGATAAATGTTGCTTGAAACTTTTGAGGGTTTTGAAAATATGTGTTTGGCATGAGTTTGTTAGGGCAATTTAGTAGTTGATCGCAGTGAAACATGGAACACGAGTCCTAGAACAGGAAGGGATAAAGAAATAATTTTAACTATTTGGATTTAAGAGTAATCTTTGTTAACTTGAAATTTTTTTAGGAATATTGTTCTACAAGTTATATTTGTGTTTTTAAATAGAATGATTATGAGGCTTGATTCCGGTGATTGATACTAGATTGTTGTGTTGGAAGATGAAGAACGAAGAAAATCTTTAGTTTAAATATGGCATATTTGGTTGAATGAGGTGAATTAGTGTAAATGCATCTTTTGTGGCCTTCTGGGCATAGAAGGAATTTTGTTCACTGATATTCATTTCTTTCTGAAGTTCCTTCTCTCTTTTGATGCTTAGCTGTACCTGGCAGTGGGTGGATTTCTATAGATTATCATTCATCTGCTGATCATCTACTAGGATTGAGGAAACATGATGTTACAAAATTCTGGAAATGAAAGTGCAGATTAGTCATATTGTCCAAATACATATTTCAGGAGCTTGAGAAATTTGTGCGATGGTGTTAGTGATGCACTTTGAGAAGAGACAAAGTGATGGACAGACTGTTGAATTATATATTTTTGTTAGGAACCTGATGTTAGTAAAATGAACTCGAGATGCTATGCTGTGCCACATTTTTTAGGCAAATTTTTCCTAGGTTTGCATGTGAGTGTACTTGGCACTTCTCAAAAGCCCACACTCAGGAACAGAGTTGATGCTCCCACATCCATAGCATGAGTAGTTAAAGCAAGTGAATGATTTGAAAATTGAGTTATTTCACGGAATAACACTCGTATATATTGAGCTTATATTGGTACCAAAAAAACTTTTTGGAGTTTCTATATTTTTCCTTTTTCCATGATTATTAAATTTGTAAAACAGAATCTCCTTGTTTCTACTTAGGTACGGTTAGACATGCGATGGGGGATGTGTTGTTTTGTAAGGATTTTGATGGCAAAAAAATTAAAGCAGAAAATGTGTATTGTGATAAAAATGTTGTCGTAAGAGCTGTCATTTTCTTTATTGCAACAGGTTTTCCTAGAGTTGTTCCTGGATATTTATTAAGTTGTTGTGTTAATTTTCAGGCAATCAACTAGAAAATGGAAGGAGGCAGGGACCCGTTCTTTGGATTTGGTAACCATTTTGGTAACCCTTTCGGTGGCTTTGAAGGTCAAAGAAGTCTAATGTCAAGCTTTTTCGGCGGGAATGACCCATTTGATGATCCCTTCTTCTCACGCCCATTTGGCAACATGTTTGAGTCAAGCTTATTTGGTTCCACTGGTAGTCCATTTATGGATTCACGTGCTCCTGGATTTCTTGAACATCAGCCCCCACAACCCAATAGATCTAGGGGACCAATTATTGAAGAGTTGAACTCTGACGATGAAAATGATGGAAAAGAAAGTGGAAAGGACAAAAAGGACAATCCAAGAAAGCATGGGAGGTCTAGCATAGAGCCTTTCGTTGAGGATCCAGATGATGAAGCTTCTGGTGAGTTATGTTTTGTGTGTTTATTTAGCTTGAGGGAGATTTGGTTTCCACATTCCATTGATAGTTGGAGTGTTTTTATTGACATGGGTCGATTCCTTGTTGCAGAGAAAAAAAGTAAACAAATGGCTCCCAGGAATGATTTTTACCAGATGCAAAATGTAAGGCCACGGCCCCAAACAAGCAGCTTCACTTTCCAAAGCTCCGCTGTTACTTACGGTGGTGCAAATGGTGCATATTACTCTTCATCTAGAACAAGGAGGACGGGTAGTGATGGAGTAAGTGAAATTCAAGTTATCCTGATTCTCTTTTATAAATTTTCTGTTGGGCTTGCTTGTTTAATTCTGCTCTATTTATATATTTGGTGATCTACAGTTAACAGTGGAAGAACGTAAAGAAGCTGACTCATCTATTGGTCAAGCATCTCATATGCTGTCTAGGGGGATCCATGAGAAGGTGTCATTTGGTCCTTTGATGTTCATCATGTCTCATTCTTCCACATACGTATCTGAGTCATCAATTTATATATTTTTCATCTAGAATGCCTGAGGTAAATATGTTAATTGTGCTGTAGGGTCATTCTGTGACACGAAAACTGAACTCAGATGGTAGGGTGGACACAATGCAAGCCCTTCATAATCTTAATGAAGGTAGCGTATTACTATTACGTGATTTTTTTGTGTAACTGTTAGTTCACCGTCAAGTGATTTTGTTCCCTCTTTTAGATGAACTTGTCGGTTTTGAGGAAGCCTGGAAAGGAAAAGCTAGACAACATCCTGGCTGGAGCGAAGGATTCAATATGCAAGGTGTTATGGGTAAGTAATTGACTAATTTCTTATTCCTCGACCATTGGATATGTTGTTCTAATGTATGGGTTCCTTGTTGACGCTGTTATGAGATTTCAACTTTATTTTGTTGACGCTCTAAGATTTTGTTGGTATATTCTTAATTAACTATTTTTCATTTGGTTTCTGGTAGTGAAGGGAATATATTGTGAATACCCGATGAAGGAAAAAATCCGTATTTCAATTACTTAGGTGGATAAAATAATAAGCAAAAGGAAAGAGAATTGCATGTGTACTAAAATAGTGACGTGAGAGTCACTGACACCGCAGGCTGGAACCCCCACCCCCCCAACTTTTTATAAATAAATTTTTTTTTATTTTTTTAATTTACTAACCAGCCCAACTCAATCTCCAATTGTCCAAACCAAATAATCAATTAAGCCCAACAAAAATGAATAATCTAAACAAAGAAGGCTCAAAAATAGATTGATACTCATTATCTTCCGCCACTGGACTTCACGCTTTCTTGACTTTGAACTTCAAATCATGAATCACGCACAGGAGGCGGCAGCAAGAATCACGTCGTCTGAGTTTTTCTGTTGAATCGAATGACTGATTTGTCGTAAAAAAATATTAGATTCTCATAAAAATGGGTTCAGTAATTTGAGAAAATAAAAATTCGGGGGCAGCCTCCCCCGGCCTACTCTTTTTCCATATCCTTGCTTCGCCACTGTTTGGGGACTCTCCAACTTAAAATGTCTGGCTCCGCCACTGCGCGGACAGTTACATGGTTGGTGGCAAACTGGCAATTGCCTTGTTCCATCAATATGTTGTAGTAGAGAGTGGGTCCCTTTCATTTTTTTTTTTTAATTTAATTTTTTATTTGTCCCCACTGGAAGGTAGGACATCAGAATGTAGATATATTCACACACTTATATGATAGTGAAATTTATTCTAATTTGAGTTTTTTCTTCTTTTGGGTTTTAATTACATGACCTTGTTATTAAATTTGCTTTCACCAGAAAACATTCAGATACCTGCACCTGTTGGTAATTGTTAGATGTACAGTTTTCTTCAATAAACTATTGGCACCCTACGGAATATGTTTCTTTAATTTTCTCTTTTGGCCTACAGGATAGTAAGATGTCAAATATTGATGTCTTTATCCACTTAGACGCCAGTGAAATATATCCTAATTAAACCTCTTCCTTTTGTATCTAATCACTTATTTTTTTTTTATTAAATTTCCTATCACAGAAAACATCCTTAGTCCTCGTGGGTAACTGCTTGATTTTATATTTCCATAGAGAGGGGATAGTTAACACCGTATCTTTATTTGGTGTGGGTTGATCCCTGCTTTATTTGCTCAGTTGTTCGCAAATATTAATTTATCAACCAAGGGTTCAGCGCAAGTAACCTTTTCGTTTGTGTGAAATCCTTAGGATCTGGAAGCAGTGTTCAGCATGGGCCAAACAGGGGAGGTTGGGCTCTTCCTTCGACTCAAAACTCAAACAACACAGGAAGCGCAAATCCGAACATGGGACATGGGGTGGGTCCTTCTCGTTCACAACAGTCAGAAAGGATGAAAGCTGATAATGGTTCATCACGTGGTAGATCAAGAGTACCTGGTACCAGCAATGTAGATCAAGCTATGAGGCGTTAGGGTACTCAACATGATGCTTCAAATTTCCTGAAATAGGACACATGCCCATGGATCTCGAGTTATCCCTTTTCTGCACCTTATTATAGTTTACTTGGCATTTCAAACGTCAGGATATATTTCATGGAAGTAGCAGCCTTGCATGTGGTCTGTGGTTCTTGATTTGTGCCATTGACATATCATGAGGTTGTGGTTGGAATATGTATTATTGTTGACTTTTTTTTTTTTTTTTGCCTTGCCTCTGTGGGTGCCCTGTGTTTCACTGTCCTCGAGGGTCCTAAAGAATTCTCTGTTATGAATTAGTAGAAATACTCTACATTACTCTTTAAGCAAGTGTCGAAATCTCATTTTCTTCTACTACATTTTTTTAATCAGTCACGTGCTGATTGGTGATGATGCATGAACAAGTATGTATTGTGTTGTGAATTAACAAAGGGGCATTGAAGATTCAAGAGGAGAAGTGAAATTATATAGGTGAAAAAGTGTCGGGCTGCTCAAGCTCGGGTAAAGGATCCTTTTCTTGACGCATCAAATTTGTTCTAATTTAAATAGATTAACAGTTACAAAAAAAAAATAGACGTACGGCCTGGGGACCGTGATCCGGTTTAATATAAATAAGGGGCTGGTGTGGCCCACCGCTATAGGGGCCATTTCAAGAAGTGGAAGACGGATGGGAAAGCTCGAATTGTTTGACACCTAAATTCTTGTAGTTGCCCCCGTATTGACTAAAGCAAATGTAGTTGAGGATGAAGGTAGGTCGGGTTAGGTTTTCTGCAGCCTAGGATTATGTGCGTCAACTATGGGAATGATCTCCTGCCCCTTGTGGGCAGGAGTATTTGACCTACCTGCTGACTCAGCAAGTGGGTTGTTTATGTGTTTGATTATTTTATCATGAACGGTCCACTTGTTGACACTTCAGCAGGTGGGCCAAATACTCCTGCCCACAAGGGGCAGGAGATCATGACCAACCCAGACTATACTGGTATTATGCCAGCACATGAAAATGCCTATGACCTAATCCAATTAGAGTGGTGACACTATGGTCCCTACTCTGTCCACGTGTTATAACCATAGTGGTCATTTTTTAAAAAGTCGATAACTTTTTTGAACTATTTGACAAGTGGCCAATGTGGTGATGCTACGTGAATAGTGGGCACAATAATCAGTGTCCATTGTAGATGATATATCACCATTCAATCCAATTAATTTGTCGGGCTAGACCATGTCGGGGCTGTGCTGGGTCGATGCCTGACTTGGAACGAAGATAAAAAAAATTTGCAACCAATTACTATTTGTAAAAAAGGCTTCAAGCTAAGCTTTCTTAGTGGATGTTTTATAGTGCTTATTTTTTTTAAGTACTTATAAATTGTGGATCATAAAAAATAAAAAATGTATTGATGATAAGTGGGTCATAAGTTGTAAAAATATTGATTTAATCAGTTTAAATTATAGTTTAAGTGCTTGTTTGGTAATGCTTTTGGTATATTACAAATATTGGGTTATACGGAATGTGTAAATAAAAAATAGATAAAAATTGTAGGTTTTATGAAATATGTAAATAAAAATTATGTTTAACCAGTTTAAAAGTATTTTCAACCTATACTATTTTGGCGTTCCACACCAAAATAGAGTATGAAATGCTCCAACCCTTATGGAACGCCAAAATGGATAAATGAACATTGTGGCGCAACACTGTTAGTATAGAGATGAATTTGGTGTACATTTTTTTTCCCTATTTTGCTCTCATATTACAAAGAGAACGCACTATTCATTTGGTGCAAAATTTGAAGTAATGGGTTGGAGATGACATACGAATTTGGTTTGAAAGTTGCACTAATTTGAAGATACGAGTTGCATATTGTCTTATAAGTTTGAAAAAGTAATGACAAACATATTGTTAGTTTAGTCAAAAAAGTTGTAGTCATTGCAACAATTCAATAGTATTGGCGAACAACGCTACCCTTTGTTAGCTTACAAATGAAGGTAGTTTTGCTTACATATATATGTTCATTCACATTTATCAAATCTATACACAAAACCAAACCGAAAAAAAAATAAGAACAAAAGATTTGTTTTCACTATGCACATGACACATCTCAACTCTTCAGAATTCACTTCCGGATAACGAACTCTTCACCCGACTCTCGATCGATGCGTTTAATCCATCGGCTCTTACCCTTTCTGGCGGCGCCGCTGCTACCTCTCGCTGCCACATGCACAATATCCAACCCCTTCCCCACCGGCAAAAACATGGACCGCACAATCCTCGACTCATCATCAACGACACTTTGCCACCTAAAATCCGTCGCTGATCTTGAATTAGCATTCTTGCATACCAGTACAGCACCCCTTTGGCCAAGTTTCTCTACCCGAAGGACTCTCGTGGAGTCGTTCTGCCGGCAATCCACCACCAAGAAATCAATACCCTCTAAACTTTCCACCACCACCTCCGCCTCGCCTACGACGACTTGGGATGACATGTAGGCTTTTTCCATGGCTGCAATGTAGTCCGCCCTTGATTCTTCATCAGGGACTATGCAAATATGCCGTCCGCCACCGTGGCGGCTTGCAACAGCAAGGCCGACACTCGTTGCAATTGCCCCACCCCGCTGCCATGTTTCTACTATCAGTTTTGCTTTCCACCCGGCTGCCATGGCTGAAATAAGTTCTGCTACGCCTGAATCTTTGTTAAGTTCACACTACACAGATAGAAACACAAAAATCAGCGCGGTAAAATGATCGAACTGAAAAAAAAGGATGGCGGCAAGGCACCAAGAACGACATATATCGACCCAATATGACTGACGGCTGCAAATTTACTGACCCATTTTTCTACGATTTTCTATACCTTCAACAAGTTATTAGGCATCAATGACGGATATTTCTGTCGGGAAGTATCCGCCTGTAGTTACCTACGAAGTAATTTATTTCCATGGAATCATTTATTGCAATTTTACCGACCGGATTCTCTGTGAGTGAAGCAACACGAATTTTGGACATCAGCAACGGAAAAATTCATGGCTATACTGCAATTTTATTAGTGTTTGAACTTACTGATTTTACTGTGTCGAAATAAGCCTTTGAGGCTGTCTCTGGAGACCAAATTAGCTTCATCTTGTCCTGTTTTTGCTTTCTTTTCTTGTTCTTAATTGAATTGTATTTGTTCTTTCCCTTTCTTCTTCTTCAAGTTATACTTCTCTTTTCTTCAAAGGTGAAATGCCAAATGATGCAATGGAATATGTGTACAAACTTGTTTTTATACACAAACACAAAAAAGAAAGAGTCAGACACGTCTCATTAGAAAAGTAGTTGTCAAAACAGTTGACATTTATCCACCTAAATCCAACGTGGGAGATTGATATTACTGTGGATTCCATATTTATGTTTGTATTTCGGTGATGTCACAAAACTTCCAGAACATGTTTTGAGAGTTGAGGTTAAATGAAATTGGACATGATGTATCACATTTTTTTTTTACTAGATTTTGATAAAATTTAATAAAATTTATGGTTGAAAAATTGATAAAAGTTCCAGTCTCATAAAATACATAATTAAAATTAATTATAAATTTTAACTATATATTTTTAAGTAAAATCAAACATAAATCAGCTTGAATTGATTTGCATAATTATTCTTTAAAGTTGATAGACACTCATTAAATATTATGCAAATCAATTAAGTTGTTAATTTGACTAGAATTCAGTTTGTTTAACTAAGACAATCTGAATTTAGTTATTTGTTAAAAGTCTTGAATAATCTATGTTGTAGACCCTTGGACCAAAACCCAAGTTTGAACAATCTAAACTAGTTGATAGACTTGAAATACATTTTCAACTTAAATTTTTAGATTAAAATATATAATACACGATAAAATATTGTTTAGTGTACGCATATATATTATTTGAACGACTTCGATATAGAGTAGTTGCTTCGATAAGTAAATTATTACACAATCTTTTAAGGTTAGTTTCTAAGCAAACATTTTGGTTGCATTTGTACCTCCACTTCCTTTATCACTGAGCATCACTTGTGGATCTCAATTGATGATTCGGGTCGTTTTTTTTTTTTTTAACAACAAAAAAGTTTCAATTGATGATTCGGGTTTTTCTTTTAACAACGAAAAAGTTTATTTTTTGTCATCTTAGTAACCGACCTTAACCTCTAATTATTTTGAGGTCTTTTATTTTGAATTGATATTGCTACGGTACTTTATTTCTAAATATCTAGTCACCGATCGTAGAGAGGTTACTCTGCTTCAAGTACCAAAAAAAAAAAATACGTTTTTTGTATGTCACTACGTCTTCATCTTCTCAAACCAAAACTCATATCTCTTTCTCAATTCCTTCATTTCTCCATATTCTTCTCTATATTCATCAAAATCCAACTACTCTCAAACAAAACTCTCTTTCTCTCTTTCATTCTTCTAAACTCTTCAACCCATTAAAATTTTCTACGGTAGAATTCCACCGCAAAGAAAAGTAGTATACTAGTTAATTTTGTACTTTAACATATTTCGAAGAGAATCACTCTCAAACTCCATCAATCTTATTAGGGGAAAAAATAACTAATTTTAAATTAAGAAGTCGAAAAAGTGAACGTCACTAATTTATAACAACTAAATTTGGAATTTCTTTTCCCCATAATATATAGATATTTTCCATTTTTTATGAAAGTCTGGGGTGGAACATATGCAGTATATTACAGTTAGCCCACAGGATATGGATACATCCAGAAGAGGGTGGAATTGTTCAAAACAATTAAAATTTATACAGGGTGGGCCCAGAAGATAACAGGCGACGGGTCTGAATTTCAATGACTACACGAACCGAACCGATGGTTTCTAGATCTAAGCGAGTTTGGTCATGTGGGCCAATCATATTAGACTTCAAAACTTACAATTCATTATAATTGGTTGATATGATCGCCACGACAGAATACACGTTTCAATTATGACCTAGTCTCTGGACTATCTACACAAATGATAGTACGGCCACATAGTCTTATCATCACATTCCACAAACTCACTACAAGAAAGGGATTTGATATACTTCTCTATTTGGACAAGTATTTACTGGAAATTGAATAAACAATTGATTAATTGCTTATCCAATCTTTATTAGATATTTGTTTAACTATTTGTTCAATCTCCACCAGATATTTGTTCAATAAAGATTATAAGAACTTCTTATGATAGAGAGTAAATCAAATTCCTCACAAGAAAAAAGAGTGATTGATTGGATCTATAGTTTAATATTAAATTGTCATATAAATATACAGGCCTTTTATCCTTCACACATTAGTGTCTACATGGCATGTTTCTATCCATTGGCCAATAGAAACATGTTATGTAAGTAATAGAGAAGATAAATCATTCATATTGTGGGAAAGAGAATAGACCCATATAAACATATAATAATCATAAGTAGTAATAAATAGTATTAGGAAGTGTCCTTAATTTATATTTTATTAGATTTTATTGAAATTTTTGTGTCCTCAATTTCGAAATAGATTCTTTAAAAATTTAGATGTACTCGATAACCAGTAGATTTAATTAATTATAAGATTTAAACATATTTGCAAAGATTTTGAGTCCATAATTATAATTACCAAATTCTTTAGTCAATTTTTTTTATTCAACACTGAAAAAGAGTTTTTCCTTCTTTATATTTCAAGAATTTTTCTTTTCAAAATTCTACTCAAATTATTTGTTTATGTACACTTAAACTATTTGGAATAAAAACAGTTTAAAATTACTATTTTGAATAAAAAAACCAAAAATCAATGAAAATTCATAGAAATCTGTAAGAATCTATTGAAATTATGTTCATTCTCCTATTATATTGCACTTGCTAGTCAAACAAGTATTTAAATATTATAAATTTTGTGGAATTCTATTTAAAATATTAATATTAAGAAATCTTTTAAAATCTGAATTGAGAACACTACTCTTATTCAGAAAAAAAAACATACTAGAGTAACTGGTGAAACAATTGATTTAGTGCATATTTGACTATGTTAAAATTATTTTTTAAGTGATTACAAAAAATTGTGACTCCTATAATATGTGTGAATAATAAGTGTATATTAAAGTTGCGGGTCCTACGAAATGTGTGGATAAAAATATATTTGACTAGTTTAAATTATAATTTAAGCATAAGTAAACAAGCACTTAGAGCATCTTTGTATTTTAGAGCATGTTTGAGAGTAGTTATAAGCACTTATAAATTGGTCAAATATTATTTTTTTTCTACACATTTTATACGACTCATAATTTTATCTATTTCTTAACTACACATTCTATATGACCCACAGCTTGTAATGTACAAAAAGTTTTATCAAATAAGAATTTAGTGAATTGCTAAAAAATTATGCCATGTAAATAAAATAGACATTGTTTAAAAAAACTAGTTTATTGCTTCTTCGTGATGGAATTCGACTGTAGGATATATGAGAATGTGTCACTGAGATTTGAACCCCTTTATTCGTGATGGACTCTTGATGGGCGAGGATAACGATTTGAGTTGCAGTAGTTATGATTTTAGGATTGAAACAGTGATTACGTCAAGAAGAAGATTGTTTAAGTGAGAGTTTCGTTGGAGTGGAAGATTAAAAACATAGTGACATACGAATGCATATATTCTTTTTTTTTCTTGCAGTAGTAGAAAAAACTTCATGTGATCGTAATTAATCTATAATACAATCTATTAGGGCTTGTCAAACTAATGTGACAAAAACAAACAAACATTGTCTAGACTTCCGTCTATATTAAGAAATCTGATAGACATTTTGACTTAGTAAAAATTTGTATTTTATATGGAGATTTATATTTACTATGCAAATTTTGATGTGATTCTATTTTTATTTAAAAATAAATAAAAGACAGTTATACAATATTATTGAGTTATAGATAAGTAGAACTCATTGAAAATTAATTTTTGAAATTGAGCTTTTGTTCATTTAAAAGTAATAACACGTAGATCATAAAAAATGCTCTAAGGTGTATCCTTACTTTCATAAGTGCAATACCTTGTTAGAAAAATATATAAATATTTAAGAATTACAAATTTATAAAAGTGTCTTTATTTTGCTTAATTCATGCAAGAATGTGAATTATTGTATGCGTGACAAATAAAATATAGAAGGAGATAATAGCATCTCCAATGGAGATGTGGATTAAAAAAATTGTAGTCTGCATGTACAAGAGATATTAGTAGATAAATTAAAAAATTAAATTAAATAATTATTAACATACATTTCGATAGAGATAAATTATAAAAAAATTAAAATAAAAAAAGGTTAACACACATTTCCATAGACATCAAATAAATAGAGGATGTCTAGTAAATGTAAATATAGACAATGTGCTAGACATACTCTACTTTTTTCTTTGTCATCTAAGAACATCTCTAATGCAATCAATAGATTGTGGTTGACATGACAATTAAATAGATGGACTTGTACATTATGTGGAATGAATAGATGGTGAAGTCTGTAAAATATGAAATAAAATATGTGTAGAGAAATAATTTTCTGTATTGATTCAATTGAATAATGATTGAATGGAATTATGAATGAGATTACAACATATATATATATATATATATATATATATATATATACACTAATAGGAAATTAATAGAAATCTAATAAGAAAAGAAATTCTACTTATAATAAAAATATTACATATATGGTATCATATTACATATACAATTCTACCAACAAGGTAAAGAATGAATAGGGTAAGTAAATATAAAGTAATTAAAGGGGGTGTTCTCAACTCAGATTTTAATAAATTTCTTAATATTTATAAATTCTTATAAATTTCATGGAATTTAATAGAATTTGACAGATTTGATAAGATTTTAATAGATTTCTATATTATAGATTTTTATAGATTCTCATGGATTTCATTGAATTTGTGGTCTTTTTATTAAAAATTATATTTTCATCTTCTCAAGTGTGTCACTATAAATTTTGAAAAAACTTTAAAATTTCATCATAACAATTCAAGTCTATTTTTTTTTCAAATCAAATTATGTCTTGACGAGAAACTTACTCTAAAATTAATGTTGACAATTAAACTCACCATAAAAACACAAAATTTTCTTTTTTTAAAAACTTGACTAATAGCAAAAAAAAAAAAAAAAAAAAAAAAAAATGACAACTAATTCATGATATATTGATACATATAATTTACATTTTAAATATTAAAAATGAGTATCGAGACGTTTTAACTTTTAAAGATTTCTAAATTATAGAGGTTAATGGAGTTTATATTTGTGATTTTTTTTTTACTATAACCACTCATTGCGCATAAACAGATTATTTTTTTTTAAAAGCTAAGAAAATAGTATAATGTCTGACTAGATCACTAAAAAAATAGCATTGTGATTAAAAAATAAAATCCATAATATTATCATACATTAAAAGAAACTTCTAACTTTGTCATTTTAAACAAAAAATTCATGAAGTCGGAAATATGGGCAGCGTTTTGAGAAAAACGGAATAAAGACGTGAATAATTACAAATTGGTACAAAAGAGTTTCAATAAAATTTTATGTGAAATGTGAGAGGTTTGTGAGATAAAAGAAAAAAAAAGTCAATTGATACAAAAGAGTTTCAGCAAAATCGTACGTGAAAAGTTAGAGAGAGAGAGAGAGAGAAATCAATTGAAATTTTGAGGTTTTGAACAAGAATTGTTAAAATTTTTAGTAGTTATAATTATAGTTCCAAATCTATTGAAATATGTCAAAATCCATCAATTAATGAAATCTTTAGAAATTCAGTAGTTATTGGGGACACCTAGATTTCTAAATAATCTATTTAAATCTGAGTTGGGGACACCTAAATTTCAATGAAATCTATTAAAATTTGAGTTGGGGACACCTATATTTATGTGAATTTTTCAAATCCATTCAAATTTGAGTTGAGAACACCCTCCTAAATATTTATTAATACTCTCTATCAAGTTGGAACATGTATGTCAAAAGTGCCCAATTTGCGAGTGAATTTGTAAAATGCTTCATTGTCCAGTGCTTTAGTAAATAAATTTGTAATCTGATTGTTGCAAAAAATTCTCTCCAATGGGTTCATTCTACGATCCAATAATATTGATTATGTGGCATTTATTTTTTTTAGATTTAAAATAATAAAACTAATCTACTTAACAGAATTTTAAAAAATTAAGTCAAAAATTAAAAAATTGCTGACTCATCCAATATCACAGAACATCTAAATGTAGAAGGAATACTTCACATCTTCCATTTTCTCTGGTGCCATGTTAGCATCACATAGTGTTCCACATTTGTGCATTAGAGATGTATTTTTAGGAAAATACTACTTGTACACCCAAAACTTACACACTCACTTACACCCTCACATGTGTCAAATAATGATTGAGTCATTTTATTTATTTGGCCAAATAATGATTTGAACCAACTAGTAATTGACACATGCGAATGTGTAAAGTAGGGTGTAAGGGAGTGTGTACAACTAGCATGGTCCTAAATAATGGTGGAGACTCGTGAGAACTAACTTGTAGCTGGACAAAGGTCTTAGAATATCTCCAATGCTGGTTTTTATTTTGAATGTCTAGTTGATGTGGCGATGATATAAAAGGGACAAAACTAATGTGGCATCATTTATTGTAGAAGGTTGTTCAACATGATGTCCACTTTGTAGACAGCTTGCGAGACATCTTCTACAATAAATGCTGTCAAATTGTGTCTATCTTTTTCATCTATTTTTTTTTTCTTTCTTCATTCCAGACTTACTCTCTTGCCACGTAGACTTTTTAGATGATGTCTAGTATTGGAGATGCTTTAAACATCTCTAATGTAACTGTGGACTGCACTAAAAAGCGTGTCACGTTGTTCTAAATTACTTAGGGTGTTAATTGGCAAGAGTGGAAAAGAAAAAAATTTACATGTAAGTTGGAAAAGAAAAACCACCAAACACATAAGAAAATATTTTTTATGGAATTGGCAAAAAACAAGTTTAAAATAGTTGTACCTTCACATTCATTTTCATTTTTTACCTTCATATCAAACAGCGAAAGTAGAAAACATTTTTCTCGAATGTGACATTTTTTATGGAAAACTTGACAATCAAATACACCCTTAAAGTATCTCCAATGCATTCAATGGATTGAAAAAAAAAAAAAAACATTTGCCACATCATTAAATAGACAATGTCTATTAAAAATACGGAAAATACTACTTGTACACCTAAAACTTACACACTCACTAACACCCTCACATGTGTCAAATAATGATTGAGTCATTTTATTTATTTGGTCAAATAAATAATGATTTGAACCAACTAGTATTTGACACATGTGAAGGTGTAAAGTAGGGTGTAAAGGAGTGTGTACAACTAACATAGTACAATATTTCCCCATGGAGATTTCACAATTTATTTATAAATCTTTGCAAGTTTTGATATTAATTGGCATTTATTGGTGTTAACGATATGGAAATATTTTCACTTTTTCTAATTTTTCATTTATATATGGTACGATTATTCTATTTTGAGTTGGACTGAGATGAAGATTTTATTCTTCGAATGATAGTACTATTACCTTAATACAAGATCAAAAAGAATGCAAAGCTTTTTATGCCCAAATGTCCAGACTCTTGTATCTCTATCTTTCTGCACAAACTACCCGGTTGTATAAATGTGGTATTTAGTCTTGCACTTGAACGAAAATCGCCCGTCCGAAACTGGGATATACAAGAGGAACCCAGTCTGCAACATTGTCAGCAGTTCTTGAAGGTGAAAGCACATGTACTTGACCACTAAATAACATCACTTTGCTTGCTCAGCTCTTGAACCACTGATGCCATGGTTGGTCTACTGTCCGGAAGCTCATGGGTGCAGTCGAGTGCAATTTTTGCCAACCGGGCTGCCTCTGACTCAGTGAACTTGCCCTTGAGTTTCAAGTCAACAAAATCTTCCAATTTTCCAGCTTCAGCTGCAAGTCTCGTTAGGCTTGCGAGTTTTTGTTTGCCAGAGAGTACTTGAAGGATGATCACTCCAAATGCATAGACATCACTCTTCTCTGTGAACCGACCAGTAGTTATATACTCGGGAGCCATATATCCAAATGCAGCGCTGACTTTGAGGGCCGAGTAAACAACATCATCAGCGAGGAGCTTCAAAAGACCAGAATCCAATATCAATGGGTTGGATTGTTCGTCTAAGAGGACTTTCTCCACGGATATATTTTGGTGAATGGTTGGAGGTTTGTCTGGTTCGCTGTTGTGCAAATACTCTATACCTGTTTGATACATAACAACCCCATAAGACATCACAGAGTCGACAAAATAATGTTGAAACTTAAAAGAAAAAGAGTATTTCACGTCAACAAATTGAACTTGATCCGTTGCTTTGGTGAATGTATTAAGAGCAAAGATAAAAGAGTAAGCATGGAAAATTTACATGAAGAAGCAATAGCTCCAGAGTATTTGACAGAACGAACTCTGACTGTAGCTCTACCATGTTGAAAAAATTTAACTTTTTGAAGCCTAATGATATTATACAGTTATCCTGACTGCCTGGTATTTTTAAGTGAATTTTGCAATCAGAGATATATTTGGTAGGCGTTCATTTTCAACAAAATATAACATGTCAGAGTCCCTGAATGCATACATGCACACATGACTTTAATTAAAAAAGTTTCTGGTAGAAAATTTCCCTGTGCAGATAGTAAATTTTGGATATAATGAATAATGTGATAATGTTACTCCATACTTAAATAACTTCTTTTTACTTTTAAAAGTAAGAAAAAGTAACTTATCCAAATGTGCTTGAAAACAAAATTTTAATGAAAAGCAACTTTTACTAAATTTAAAGCTTCGCCAAATGCTCGACTGACATTTGGAAGGACGACCCAAACACCTCATCAAATTAATGATCTTTCTGTTTCGTTGACCATTTGTAGGATCATCTAAAGCTAATGCTTATAACCTACTTCTTCATTTGGGGACCAACAAATTTAAGATCATCAAGCAATGCATTAATTGCAACTGCTTCTGGTCTCTTGGAAGTGAGTGCAATAATTTCTTTATCTGAAGTAGATATTATTTACATTTTGTCAAGTAGTAAGTGTTTGTTTATATTGACTCTAAACAGAAATGGCAATTTGATGGTACTAGGCCACAGTTTGGAATGCACAAAAGTCAAGTATTGCTTGGCCAAGTTAAGCTATTGATGTGGGGAGCGTGATGAGAAGACAACAAACGAATAGAATTATTTTGGTCTTTAGGATATCCCGAGAGCCACGTATGTCCACTCTTTGTAGGCTCCATCAGCTTAGTGATTGACAAACACCCTAATACTCAAGGAAGTGTACATATGTGATCTAATCAAACAATCAGAACACTTGTTGCTTTGAAATTGTGCCAGAAAATAAATTATAATCTTCAAAACCATGTGAAAACACAATTAATAGGACTAGGAGGAAACCAACCTTTTGCAATCCCATTGATGATAGATACCCTTGTTGGCCAGTCGAGGACAGTGATACTATCACCCTCGTTGTCAAGATAATGAGACAAATTACCCTTTGAAGCAAAGTCGTAGACTAGAAAACATTCACCCCTGGCCTTTGAGCAACAGAAACCCCTGAATTTAACAAGATTGTCATGTTTCAGAGAAGCCAACAATCTCAATCCTTTTATGAACTCGACTTCAACTGTCTTACAATTCATCTTGCTTATACTTTTGATCGCTACTCGTGATCCGTCTTTTAGAATTCCCTTGTACACAGCAGAGAACTTACTCTTTCCCAATAAATTCACCTCTGAGAAATGTTGAGTTGCTGATTCAACCTCTTCCAAGTTAAACTTGAAGACGTTCAGAAACTCATGACATATACCGTTCGAATCTTGAGAAGTGATCGCAGGATCCCATCCATTAGAATACTCAAGATCGACAAGAGAAGAGGGGCTTTTCTTGTAGACTTCTTTAGCCTGGTCGATGCTAAGCCGGTCATCACAAGTATCAGATGTGTTCCCAACTTTCTGTTTACGCCTACGGTACCAGAAAACAACGAGAAATCCCCCAACCATCAATGCGATTACGGCTGTAATTACTCCTGCTACAATGCCTATTTGTCGTAATTTTGATGAGGATCTTGAGCAATGAGTTTGGTTGCAAGGCATTGGAAAACTAGCAGATTGGGGTATATTTCGAGGGACCGTTTTGTTGGCATTTGGTACATTCGCTTCAATTGGATTCATGTTTAGATTATCCCAAGCAGTGCAAGCTCTCAATGAAGAAAAGCCAACCCCACATAGACCAGGGTTATTTTCAGGATGAAATCCTCCATTCAACCTCCTCAAAGCTTCATTCCCGACCATACCAAGTATTGAAGGATAAAGAAGAAGAACAAAAATTAGAATGTATAAGCAAGAAATGAAAATTTAGCGAGAAAAACAACGCAGATCAAAAAAGACCATTCTAATAAGCAATAGCTCAGCACCAAACAAGAAGCCCCGTGGTATTCCAAGAATACTTGTTACCCACTATTCTGGATTTTTGATATTGAATCAATCGAACACACACTTCTAACACCATATCAATATGTTTCTATCTATTCATGGCCTAATCAAATGATACAAGTCTTGGATAATATACACTTAGAACACACTGGAATGCCCTTGTTAACATCCTTTACTTTGACAATATCTAGTGTTGCTCAAACAATGTGATCTTTCAAAAAACCATGTATGAAACCTTCATCTAAAATGGCTCCTAAGTGATAAAAGAAAGAAGAACACAACGCAGTTACAGAATGCATGGACGTAAAGAAATCAACTCACCGGAAGGCACAACTCCAGAAAGAGTATTGTTTTGTACATCTAGAACCTCCAATTGGGGGATATTCGCCAAACTAACAGGAATCAGACCAGATAGTTGATTGAAGCTCAAATAAAGCCTTTTGAGCCATCCCAAATTTCCTAAGCTTTCAGGAATTTGCCCAGTTAGTCTATTGTTTTCCAATGCAATAACACTCAACTTTTTTAAGGACCCAATCTCTTTAGGTATGTTCCCTGTTAACTGGTTACAACTTAGCTGCAGCACTGAAAAAAACAACAAATTTGAATTATAATAAAGCAGAGTTGGAAATTACGAAATCTTGAAAGTAAAATATCCCTTTCCCAGGTTGCAGATTCCCAAATATTAAACTTTACAAATTAAATAATGGGAAAAATATAAATAAATAAATTAAAAAAAAAAAAAGAAAAGAAAAAAGTTGGAGAACTAACAGCTAATTTGTCCAAAACAAAGACATCCCAGACACCTACTAAACTAACTTGGAAGGAAATCCATTCTTATGGCCAAAATCCAATTCAAAAATTTAATGCTTCACGTTACTCAAGAGGAAATATCTAAACAATAAATTAAATAAATAAATAAATAAATATATGGTCTCTAATCTCTAACATCTCAAGGCTTTTATAGGAGGTGGTCTAAAAATTTAAGCTTTTAAATAAGATGGCTTGACGGAAACTTTACTAAAATCATCATTGAAATCACACAGTACAAACCTTGAAGACTAGCCATGCCTCCGATCTCCGGCGGTATAATCCCAGAGAGATTATTCACATTGAGATAAAGATCTGTTAGTTCAGTGAGATTAGCAATCTCCTTGGGTATTTCTCCAGTCAAAGAATTGTAATGCAAGTAAAGACCCGACAAACACTTGAGCTCCGCCACCGCCGGCGACACTTTTCCAGTGAGCCTTCTACTTTCCAGTGAAATATTAGCCACTTTCCGGTGCTCATTACATGCCACACCTTCAAATTTCCCACTGCAAGGATCCCCATCACTGACCCATGAAGATAAGTACTTATTTTCTGGGTCCAAAGATGACTTTATATCCATTAATGCCCTCAATTCTGCATTTCCACAACTGGGTTTTATCAAAGAAGATGCAATCAAAAGAAGGAAAATGAAGAAGAATTTTGAAAAATCCATTTTCTGTGTTTGTTTCAGAACAATGAATTCGAATTCAAATTCAAAAGCTTTGATTTTTATCAATTATTGATCTTATCTCACAGTGTTAAGTGACAGAATTTTGGATTTTCTGTGACTTCGGATTCTACATTGATTGCCTAACTCTTGTTTGTTTTCTTGATGTGAGAGAAGACTAATAGTGGGAAAGAGTTGAAAAAAGTTGTCAGATTGTACGACTTTTGAACGTATTAACACATGCACCCCACATAAATTCTACAGTTTAATTATCAAATTTCTTTCTTTAAAAAGTGATACTTCAAGTTTATTTCCATTTCAGAAAACAAAAATGAACAGGCCTAGCCATAAAAGCTCGCACGGACTGAATATAAATGGGCAAGCATAAGCAGCTCGGACTGGACTGCATAATAAAATTGAAATAATAATATATTCAGCTCAGGAGACCTAATGTTCGAATTGTTCGACTACTCCAAATCTATAAATATATCGTTTCAAAATTTGTCAAGCTCGACTCAATTAACAATACAAAATATTATGTATTGCTTAATTTTATATAGCAAATACGGGAAACCTACGGAACTAGTGAAGCACCTTAACTTTTTCATAAAAGTGTGTGCATGATTCGAGATATGAATTATAGCGTCGATTGGATGAGGTTAAAAGCATATAAATATTGTATTAAAATTAATTAGGGAATCTAAGCACTACGTCCTCCGTATTGTAATTACTAATGAATTGCTAAATGTTTCCTCTTATGATTTGGAAGCCAAGCATAGAGTTGGAACAAATTGGCTGTTACCTATAATTTAATGATTTTGTTCTTAATTAAATAAAATTATGTAAACGATGTGGATACTATTCGTTATAGTTCAATTGTTTCCCAATTTATTACCTGATCAATAGCAAGTTAGTTCTCAATCTCAAAAAATTTCAGTTTTTAATGTTTATCATAGTTGCACGATAGATTTCTAATTGTACAAATAGTCCAAATTATTGTTAAGTTGGCATTGGACCTTCATCGATTTAACTTTACAATAAAAGCTGATACTCAAAAACTTGAAGTGGTGTATGATTTTATGAGGTTTGGGTCACAATTTAACGAAGATTTGAATTGTTTACTTCATTAATAACTGACAACTGTAATAAAATGTCATAATTTAACGAAGATTTGAACTGTTTACTTCATTAATAACTAACAACTGTAATAAAATGTTAGGAAATCAACTTGTACATTAAAGCTCGATGACCAACTTACAATTAGAAACCAATAATATGATTTTTTTTCAATATAACATACCAACCAGATGAGAATGTTAAAGTGTTTATGTACAAACATGAACTCACACATACTTTTACGTATATACACAAACCCTTTTTCTTGTTCCGTACAATCTATAGTTCTATCAATATAAAATTTATTACTATCAAATCTTTAGAAAAAAAAAGGTATATATACATACACACATATATTTGTTGCTTATAAAATAGGAAAGTCTCGAGGTTAACCAAACGTTTGGTAGGGGGAAAAAGTCAAACACAAGGTTTGACCGTAGTTGATTCCTTTTGACCTTGATTTAAATTTAAGCTAATTCAGAGTTTAAATTAAAATTTATAATTTTTATTTGTTAATTTCATTAGGAATCAGTGGAATGATGACATCATGCTGACTTCATCTCAATATTACATATTTGTATAACATTCCTTGTAAAGGGAAGTCTCGAAGTCGAAGGCACCTACCTGTGTCAGAGGCTCTTGACCATGCGGGTTGTAAATCGAAGGATGTGCACGAGTAGCAGGGACCTGAGGGAGAGAGCCAACAGATCAATCCCCATGATAGACTTCCACAATATTTCAGTAAAAATCTACCACACACGGAAATCGAACCTGCGTTATCGGAGAATTTTTTCCCACGTCACCTTAAATCTTACCAACTCGCTTATGCTGCTGGAGACTACGTATTTGTATAACATTATTTGTACACACTACAGCTTTCATTCACAAATTGGTACGGTTTTATACAGTTCAAATCCACAAAAGACGCTTTTATACTTTTACCGGATATCGTGCTGTCTACCTTAAAATTTTAAACTTTTTAAATTCCTTTTGTCTTTCTTTTTATGTACGAATTTTCACGTGGGATTTCAAATCTATTATTGAGATAATTGGTTGAAGACAAAGATGACGATATCTAATGCAATAATTTGCAAATTTAATTAAAAATTGCAACGTTGTTCTCAAACAATTATAATTGTGCAAATATAGTTCTAAACAAATCGGTTCTCAATATTTCAGTTTTACAAAATCACCCGTTTCAATGAACATTCAATCTAATTTCTCGTTACATTGACAAGCGCTAGATATGTGGAACACTATTTCGAGAGTTAAATAATACTATATACACAAAGTATTTAATAAAAGACAATAATAGAGGAAATGAAAAGAAAATAGAAATGAAATATGGGAAAAATAGAAAAACAACGTGTACCTCGTCCTCTAATCTAAGTTGAGATCTGTTGCTATATTTGACTATCTCGATATTCACACAGAGGAGAAACATAGAATGTTTGTTATAAAAACATCATATCTTGGTACACTTCGAGTCTTCAAGTATTTGACTAAGTTTTTGTCTTTCACTTCATCGATCTTTGGGTCCTTCGTCTAGGCTTCGTATCAATACTAAAATTTTAGAACTTTACTATTGTTAGCTAATAACAAGATGCTAAATGTATCATTGATTAAGTGTTTAAAATTTAATTAAAAAATTAATTACATGCGAGTCCTTTAATTTAAATCGAGTAGTGCACAATTTGTTGATTTGAAATCTTAATTAATTTCCATCTACTTTTGATAAAATGGTGTTTGTGTCGGCTGGTAAAAGTGAAATTAAAAGCTAATTCTAAGTGAAAAAATGAGCTGTAAATTGATGGAGGGAGCAATATAAAAACTCAATCATGAACTCGAAGAAAGTAGGTTACCAACTTTATTAGAGAAATAATTGGTGAACGTCACTCTCAACTTCATTTATTTTCTTGACAATGACTAGAAACAAACCCATAAACAAAGTGGACAATTCAATTAACTTCAATGGTTGTTATCTTTTATCGGGCCTGTTCTACTCCCCATGTGGGGAGTAGTTTATAAAACCCACAACCTACGTGGCTATGGGAGGTGGACAAAAAAAATCCAGCTGGACCAAAAAAATTAACCCTCACATTTTCCCCATTTCAATCAAATTTCTGTGACCTAAATTAAATCGGTACTCCCTCTCTCCCCGATTCATCCCTAAATCGGTGACCCAAATCCGAGTCCGCTGCCGCTGCCTTCAACCACCACCGCCGTGACCCACCATGGTTGCTCTATAAAACCACCACCGCCGTGGTCGCGAACTAGTTCCGCTCCAACCGTGGTCGCGCGATCCAAGTTCCGGTGACTGAACCGCGAACCACAGTCGCGCGCCACCTTCCTCTCTCTGCGCGACCCACCTGAATCTCTCTCCGCGAACCAACCACCACCGCCGTGGTCGTGAACCAGTTCCGCTCCAACCGTGGTCGCGCGATCCAAGTTCCGGTGACAGAACCACGAACCACAGTCGCGCACCACCTTCCTCTCTCTGCACGACCCACCTGAATCTCTCTCCGCGAACCAACCACCACCCGCGGTTCACCTGAATCTCTCTGCCACCGTGAACCACTGCTCCTCTCTGTACGCCAGAACAACGACCGTGAACCTGTAAGGAATTGAGGTATACATGCACAGCGGAAATTAAAAGTTCAATTCCTATAAGCCCGGATCAACCTTGTACTTAGATAGAGTTCGTGATATAAGATTACCTTTGATGAATGTCTTGAATCTGATTATCTGATTGGCTGGAGGTGCGATCTTCAATACCACAGCTGTCCAATTGTCCAGCCTCCAATGGTGATCCACACAGCAAGAACAGATCTGAACTCCACAATCAAGAACATATGAAAGCGGAATTTTGGGAGAAGTTGATTGTGTTGTCTTTTGCTTGTGCTAGCAAGTAATGGAAAAACAACTCTTAACCCTAATACGTTGCGCCTATGTATTTATAGGCGGGGCTAACCCTAGCCCTAGTTCTAGTCCAACTAGAACTCATCAACAATCAGGCCCGATTAAATAATCTTATTAATTAATTTGGCCCAATGAGTAATTAAGTCCGACCCAACTAATTGGACATTGAACATTAATTCTTACAATCTCCCACTTGGACAAGGTCCAACTCCAGATGCTCAATTCTCGCCTTTTGTGTGTGACCCATTAGGTTCCCATTCACGATGGCAAACGAGGTGATATTCTCATCGATTCACCGAGATCGATCAATTCACGTCGCCGTCCAAAATTGACATCTAGCAATGTGTCAAGGCAATCCATGTGAAGGAAAATGTCATGTGGTATGACAGAACCAATATATGTGCGGTTACCGTGGAAATATAATCCCTTCATCAATATAACCCAATTGGTTAAGAGATATGGATCAGCGTCAATCTCATTTCAACCAATTATGTTATTCACCTCAACTATTCGTTGATCTAATCTAGTTATGATTGAAATATTTTCAACTCATAACTCCACCCCGGCCGAGGAAATTTATATCAACTTAAGTGGGCAAAATGCAGGTTATAATCTCATACTTTCCAGGAGTGACGAATCCTCATATTGACATTCACAACCTTCATACGATTCTCACTATACCCGTACGACGTCTTCCTGGTGACTCAAATATTCGAGCCCCATCAAACGCTCGCCAAAGTACAGCGGTCCTCATATAAGATTCTATGATGTCCTCAAGTCAAAGGACCAAATCCACAACCGCGCATTAGAGATTTACCACTGACGCTTGGATAGTTATCCATGTGGAATCTCTAGGCGGATCATCCAATGTCATGTTCTCATAACAATGCATTCATGTGTTCATTCAGATGTCCCTCTACATCTTAGCTCGTGAGATCAGCTACTTTCTTTCAAAAGAAATACAACACATACTAGTTTATCCGCAATAATGATATCCGTATCTCATTATTACTATGACTAGGAATATTTCAAGAATAAGTTATTTATAACTAGTATCTCACAATCACAATACCTTGTGATTAACAAGTTACTGTGAACTTTTCTTCGGACTCTATTATTTTAAATAATAAAATTTAAAAAATAACAGATCTGCCATTAAAATGTAGACAAGCATTTAATTAATCAATTTGTTCATATACTTCAATGTCTAACAAAAAGTATATCACAAAATATCCCATACAAACTAGATCCAATCACTCAAGTATCTTAATACCATCAAATTTAGCATGACCATCATGCTTATGCTAGGACAATAACTTTGTCAAAGGACCTGCTACATTATCGTATGTTAGGACTCGTTCTATCTTTATATAATTTCTTAAGATTATCTCCCTGATGAGATGATACTGCCTCAATATATATCTGGATCATTGATGAGACCTGGGTTCCTTCGCTTGTGCGATGGCTCCATTGTTATCACAATACAAGTTATTGGATCAACAATGCTAGGAACTATTCCAAGTTCAGTAATGAACTTCTTGATCCAGACTGTTTTCTTTGCTGCTTCTGAAGCAGCTATATATTCGACTTCTGTAGTTGAATTAGCAGTCGTTTCTTGTTTGGAACTTTTCCAACTAACTGAACCACCATTTTGAGTAAATACATATCCAGAACATGTCTTTAGTTCCATACACCAAGAACATGTCTTTATCAGATTAAAAGCTGACATCGGCATAACCTTGAACTCTAAGTTCATTTCCTCCATATACCAAGAACATGTATTTAGTCCTTCCTAAGAACTTAAGGATGTTCTTGACTGCGATCCAATGTTTCTTACCAGGGTTCGCTTGGAACATGCTTGTGACACTCAAAGCATATGAAACATCCAATCGAGTACATAGTATTGCATGCATGATAGATCCTATTGCTAATGCATAAGAAATTATATCCATGCGATCTCTTTCAATTTGTGTCTTTGGACACATCTCTTTTGAGAGATAGATCACATGTCCGATGGGACAGAGTCCTCTCTTGGATTCTACTATGCTAAATCTTCTTAAGATTTTATCTATGTACATATCTTGAGATAGGCCAAGCATTTTCTTAGATCTATCTCTATAGATCTTTATATCGAGAATGTACGTTGCCTCTCCCATATCTTTCATGGAGAAATTTTTGGATAACCACAATTTTACTGATTTTAGCATTGGGATATCGTTTCCTAATAATAGTATGTCATCCACATACAAAATTAGAAATACGACTTTACTCCCACTAACCATTTTATACACACATGGTTCATCTTCATTTTTGATAAAATCAAACATTTTGATTTTCTCATCAAAACGAAGATTCCAGCTCCGAAAGGCTTGCTTTAATCCATATATAATTTCTGTAGTTTGCATACCTTGTTTGACTCTGTGGATTCAAAACATTCAGGTTGTGTCATGTACACATCCTCGCTAAGAATCCCGTTAAGGAATACAATCTTGACATCCATTTGCCAGATATCATAGTTATGGTATGCTACTATCGCAAGCGGAATCCGAATTAACTTAAATAAAGCTACTGGTGAGAAGGTTTCGTCAAAGTCAATCTCTTGTCTTTACTTGTAACCCTTCGCAACCAATCTTGCCTTGTAAGTATGAACATTACCATCCATGTCGACCCTTTTTAACGTAAACCAATTTACAGCCTATAGGTTTTACCCCTTCAGGCGGGTCAAGCAAGGTCCAAACCTTGTTTTCGTACATGGAGTTCATCTCAGATTCTATAGCTTCCTGCCATCTCTTTGAGTCAACACTTGACTTTGATTCTGCGTAAGTAGTAGGTTCATCTTCCTCGATTAGTAATACATTACTAGTAATCATGAGATCGTATCTCAGAGGAAAATGAATGATTCTGCTCGACTTATGCGGAGCTGGTGTGTCCTTGGAAACTGGTGGTTCCCACTTTCTCAATCTGTGCTTCATCAGATGCAAGCTCAGCCATTGGAATATCTAATTGGTCAATTTTATCTGTGGTTTCTTGAATCTCTTCAAGATCTACATTGCTCCCACTGTCTTCTCTAAGAATACAGCAAGTCTCGATATGATGACCTTCATCTCGATAGAATTGTAGAAATAATATCCAATACTTTCTTTTGAATACCCCACAAATAAACAATTATCAGATTTCGCTCATAGCTTATCTGATTCAACGCGCTTCACATAAGCGTCACATCCCTAAACCTTCATGTATGAAAGATTAGGTATTTTTCCCTTTCCATAACTCGTATGGAGTTTTATTGACCGATTTAGATAGGACACGGTTTAGTGTATAACATGCAGTGTTAATCGCATACCTCCAAAACGATTTTGGAATAACTACGCAACTCACTATTGATCGCACCATATTAAGTAAGGTGCAATTTTTCTTTTCAGATACACCATTTTGTCATAGTGTATACGGTGGAGTCCACTGCGAGAGAATCCCATTCTCTTTTAGATAGTCTAAAAACTCACATTTCAAATATTCTCCAACTCGATCAAATCTAAGTGTTAGAATATTTTTCTCGATTTGCCTTTCTACTTTTTGCTTGAATTTCTTGAACTTTTCAAGGGCTTCACTCTTGAATTCTATCAAGCATATAAAACCATATCTATAATAGTCATATGTAAATATGATGAAGTAAGAAAAGCCACTTTAGCATCTTTAGACATTTGTCCATATACATCAGTATGTACAAGACCTAAAATGTCTGCAACTGTGTCTCCCTTTCCTGAAAATAGGGTCTAGGTCATTTTGTCCAACGAGCATGATTCACACTTATCAAATGATTCATAATCATTTGAATCCAAGTATTCATCTTTATGTAACTTGGTGATGCGTTTTCATTTATATGACCGAATATGCAATGCCAAAGATATAAGTATTTTAGTTTTATCTCTTTTATGCCTTGTGGTTCCACTTCTAATGCCATTTGTTTCCATATTGAAAACACGGATAATCAGATTTGGATTCGTCTTTGCTTAACTGTTTTTCCAACATATTCGGCCTTCTTGGATCCTTTCTAAAAGGTCCATTTAGATTTCCTCTTAGTGCCCTTAGAGGTATCAATGGCCAAAGTTTACCCATTTCCTTGGGCTTAACAGTTTTTAGCACGTTTAGCAGCTTAAGTAGGGTACACTGAATCTTATTCATGTTGAAGTTCATAATGAACTGCGAAAAGTTATTAGGTAGGGACTGTATAACTAAGTCAACACTTAGCTCGTTGTCCATGGTAAAACTTAATTGATTTAATTTTTCAATATAATCAATCATCTTCAATACATGAGCACTGATTGAAGATCTTTTTACCATCAAACCTCTTTATAACCTTTTGGATGTCTCATACTGTTCAGTCTTTGACTGTTCATCATTCAACTCCTTGAAATGATATATTTTGGTATAGGCATCCAAACCCTCGTGCTGCTTTTCTAACTCAAGTGACATACTGCAAGCATCATATGTTGCAGTGTTACTATTATCACTGTGTTCTTGTAAGCCTGCACGTTCCCCAACGTAGCCTCCTCAATAGGAGCTTCCGGCATTAGCTGCTTATTGACATATCCAATTTTTCTTTTTCATGTTTGAGAACAATTCTCAGATTGCAGTGCTAGTCCAAAAAATTTGGTCCGATATGTTTGTTGGCATCCAATATGTCTCTCAAACTTATATGGTTACTCATGATTCAACTATTAAATTACAAGATAGAACAATTAATTAAATGCAGAAAAATTAATTTAACATGGACTTATATTAAATTAATTATACTCCCACTGTTTAAATTGAATTAATGACCCTCAAACATTAATCAATAGAACCAATGAGATTCTCAGTGGGTTAGGATCCCTTTTGTTTTATTAGAATCTTGAGTGACTCAACAAATCCTAATAAAGCATCCAGGTAGATACTTCTATCAATCACATCTATATGTGACTCCTAGATCATCAAGTAGACAACTTATTGTCGCACACATCTTATGTGTTTACTTGATTGTGCCCCTAAATTTCTATTTCCTTGAGTGACTTAACAAAAAATAAAATTTTAGTTAAATTCGACCCATTGTTCAGAAACATCAAATGTCTCATAGTGATAAACATATCCATGAGCGAGCAGCCTTGAGTGACTCAACAAACTGACATCGATAATGGACTCTGGTTTTTCACTATAACAATGGAAGGCACGTTGTATTAACCATTTAATACGAATTTAATATTTTGATAAAGATGGGTTTGTCTCATCACATTTATTTATATATATTAATTAACATCTAACATGCAATAAATCATACATAATAATAAGCGTGGATGATTATGGACTTTATCTATCTAATCTTCTTGAGCCAAAAAGAAGATTAGTTGGTCAATTCCTAAGGGACGTTGCATTCGTTCATCGAATGCTAAATGCAATCATCTCCATCTTCTGCTGCAACCCGTGTATCCTATACTAGTTGGCACGCAGGCCCTGATCAATGGACACGCAGGCCCATAATAAATAAATAACTCGAAAAACCTAATTAAATAAATAATAGGCTCGCAGGCCCATTTAATTAAATAATAGGCTCGCAGTAGGGATGGCAATGGGGCGGGTCCGGGCGGGTCGGCCCCGCCCCACCCCGCCCCGCGAAAAATTTTACCCGCCCCGCCCCGCCCCGCGACCCGCGAATTCGCGGGGCGGGGCGGGGCGGGGCGGCCCTTCGACCCGCCAACCGCCCCGCGAAATTTTTTTTTTTTTTTTTTTTCTGAAAACTGAAAAAATAATAAAAAAAAAATAATAAATTTTTTTATATAAATTTGTACTAAACAAAACAAAAAAATTATAAAATTGAGGTTATGGTGTAGTGGTTAAGATTTGTAGTTTACAAATTTCAACCCGGGTTCGATTCTTCTTTAGCCTATTTGTAGTGAAAATTATAATTTGTATTATATATTTATATTTTATGATTTTTCAAAAAAAAAAAAAAAAAATATATATATATATAGGGGCGGGTCGGGGCCGCCCCGGACCCGCGGCGGGGCAGATTTTTCTGCCCCAAACCCGCCCCTATTGTCCAACGGGGCGGGGCGGGGCGGGGCGCGGGGCGGGTCGCGGGTCGTGGGTTTTTTTGCCATCCCTAGCTCGCAGGCCCAACCAATAAGCAACAGGAATAATTAACCATACAACCAATCACATGGGTCGAGTCCATAATCATCCACTAAACATCCATTTTAATATCTAATATTAAAAAAATATATTAATTTCTAAATTTGCAGCTTTGACAGTATAAATCTAAACCTTTTAGACATTTTAGAACGGACTAGACAGAATTAAATAATTAATCTAATTAATTACTTAATTTTTCAATAATAAAATTAATCAATTAGTCTAATTAACCAATTAATTTTATTCAAAAAAGGGGATTTTTTAAAATTTATTTTATCTCCCAATTTAAAGTCATACTCTAAATTAAAGACAAAATTTGTATAGGGTCAAAATTGTAATTTTATAAAGTAAAGTCAAAATTTAATCTGGTCAAAATTCAAAATATGGTTTAAAAAGAATTTTAGTCAATACTAAATATTTGACCAGCATTAAAATTTAAACAATTTCAATTTTTCCATAAAAATTTAAAATCACATTTGAGACCCTAATTTCTTTTAAAGCTTGAGGACCCAACGTGCAATTTCTTCAATTGCATAGTCAACCTTTAAAAATTTTAAAACTGTGGGTCTTTCAATGCAATTCCCAAAATTGCACAGAGATCCATTTTCTTATTTTAAAACAGTGATTCTTTCTTTTGTCAATTTCTGAAATTGTATAGCTGACCCCTTTTTATTTTAAGCATTGGGCCCTATCTTTGCAATATCTGAAATTGCAAGAAGGCCCAACTTAATCCTTTTGAAATTAGGGGGCTTCCCAAGCAATTTATAAAATTGCAAGGAGGCCCCCGTCTTCAAATTTCCAAACACGCAGAAACTTGGCGAATGATTGAAACGACGCCATCACAGATCAGCTGGCGTTACCGAAGCCGCTAACCTAAGAAAAACATAGGTGGGAGTGGTGGCCCGCCGATGTCAAATATCGGCGGCCACCCATTTTGGAATCACGAGCAGCGACAGTCGCTGCTGTTCGTGAAGCCGGCAACAGTGCCGCTGCTCTCAGCAGCAGCACTGCGTTGTCGCGGTGGAGATCAGTAGCGACCGCGCCGCTGATCTTCGGACCAGCATCTGGTTTCAATCTCCGGCAGCGCCGCTGCCGGTCGCCGTCTTCTCCATTTTTTTTAATCAAAAAATAAAAATAAAATCTAAATCAAATTCAGATTTTTAAAAATTCACAATTTTATTTACTGTCAAAACTCAAATTAAATTAATATGACAATAACAATTATTGTTCAATTTATCAAAACAATCTAACGAACTCTAACAAGTAACAAGGTAGGCTCTGATACCACTGTAAGGAATTGAGATATACATGCACAGCGGAAATTAAAAGTTCAATTCCTATAAGCCCGGATCAACCTTGTACTTAGATAGAGTTCGTGATAGAAGATTACCTTTGATGAATGTCTTGAATCTGATTATCTGATTGGCTGGAGGTGCGATCTTCAATACCACAGCTGTCCAATTGTCCAGCCTCCAATGGTGATCCACACAGCAAGAACAGATCTGAACTCCACAATCAAGAACAGATGAAAGCGGAATTTTGGGAGAAGTTGATTGGGTTGTCTTTTGCTTGTGCTAGCAAGTAATGGAAAAACAACTCTTAACCCTAATACGTTGCGCCTATGTATTTATAGGCGGGGCTAACCCTAGCCCTAGTTCTAGTCCAACTAGAACTCATCAACAATCAGGCCCGATTAAATAATCTTATTAATTAATTTGGCCCAATGAGTAATTAAGTCCGACCCAACTAATTGGACCTTGAACATTAATTCTTACAGAACCACCATTGACGAACCTCTCGCTGCTCGGTGACCCACCATTGTACCTGTACGCGGTAGCCTACGCCAGATACAAATATTTCAACAATGACCCGCCAATTGAAGGACCAGGTATTGAAAATTTTGTGAACAAGTTCCTCCAAATTACTGAAATTCTATTTTAGTATGGAATTGATAAATGTGTATTGACATTGTTGGTTTTTTGTTTATTGTTTCGTATTTGGTAGGAATGGAATCACAAAGTGCAGATAATGTGTTTGTTCCACAAGTTTCTGTGCATAGTCTTCCGGCAACTAGACAAGAATTTGAATCACATGAGGCGGCTTATTCTTTTTACAATACATATGCTCGGGAAGCTGGATTTAGTACACGAATTGAGAACAGTAAAAAGAATAGGGAAACTGAGACCTACTGGAAAATGTTTGTATGTTCGAAAGAAGGGAAAACAGATTACACATATCAGCGGAAATACAAAGAATCTGTGCCACGTGCTGGGGAAAGAAAACGTGGGCATACACGAGTTGGTTGTTGTGCTAGACTATCCGTGGTAAAACAATAGACGGGGCAAATGTGGATAGTGAACAACTTTGTTGCGGAACACAATCACGCTCTTACTATTCCTAGTCGAGTGCATTTGTTAAGATCTCATCGGAATGTGTCCACTACAAAGAAAGCACTTACTCAACAATTCGCTGACGCTAATATACCAACGTGCCAGCAATTAAGGCATATGGAGATAGATTCAGGTGGTCCGTCAGCTATTGGGTGTGTGGAAAGAGATATTAGGAACCATGAAAGAAATATTCGAGAATAGCAAAGGGTTTATGACGCTGAAACTCTAATTGAGCATTTCACATTTGAGAAAGAGAAGAATCCGAACTTCTACTTTGATTACGAGGTAGATGAGACAAGGAAGTTGATTCGTTGTATTTCCGATCGCTGTTCTGGCGTACAGAGAGGAGCAGTGGTTCACGGTGGCAGAGAGATTCAGGTGAACCGCGGGTGGTGGTTGGTTCGCGGAGAGAGATTCAGGTGGGTCGCGCAGAGAGAGGAAGGTGGCGCGCGACTATGGTTCGCGGTTCAGTCACTTCTGGTGTATAGAGAAGAGCAGTGGTTCACGGTGGCAGAGAGATTCAGGTGAACCGCGGGTGGTGGTTGGTTCGCGGAGAGAGATTCAGGTGGGTCGCGCAGAGAGAGGAAGGTGACGCGCGACTGTGGTTCACGGTTCAGTCACCGGAACTTGGATCGTGCGACCACGGTTGGAGCGAAACTAGTTCGCGACCACGGCGGTGGTGGTTTTATAGAGCAACCATGGTGGCTCACGACGGTGGTGGTTGAAGGCGGCGGCGGCGGACTCGGATTTGGGTCACCGATTTGGGGATGAATCGGGGAGAGAGGGAATACCGATTTAATTTAGGTCACAGAAATTTGATTGGAATGGGGATGAAATGAGGAAAATGTGAGGGTTAATTTTTTTGGTCCAACTGGATTGTTTTTGTCCACCTCCCACAGCCACGTAAGCTGTGGGTTTTATAAACTACTCCCCACATGGGGAGTAGAACATGCCCGTATCTTTTATATACATGTATATTTGTATGTATGCATGAACGTATGCATGTTAGGAGATAGGGGACGGGCGTGAAAAAAATTATTATTATTTTGGTTAATTACACTAATAATTTATATTCGTTTATATTTGTAATAATATCATTCTTATTCAATTTTTTTTATCAGATATCATTCACATCCTTTCATTTATTTGCACAAATGGTCCCCAAATAACTTTTTTGACGATTACTTCTGATTTAAATAAATTAAAATGATAAAAAAAGAAAAAAAAATAATGAAAAAATTACAATTGAGACTCTAACATTTTCAAAAGTATAATTGGGACACTAAACTTTTTAATTTTGTACAAATTTTCACTTAAAATAATAAAAAATATATAATCAAGTTCCAAAACTTCTAATTATCTTCACTGAAAGGACATTTGGAGTGTTTACTGATTTTGTCTAATGGTCCGTTTATTGATAAAAAATTATACCCGTGATCTAAATTTGATCAATTTAAACAAAATAGTTTATTATATTATAATATTAAAAAAAAAAAAAAAAAAAACTCTGCTGCAGTATCTCTCTCTCTTCCTCTTCTGTGCTCCGCCGCCGACAATTGCAAAAGGGCCAGTCTCTTTCTTATGCTTTGGTGACAAATCATCCTTTATTCTTGCTCTGGTAGGATGTTGCAGCCGTGATGGCAGCTTCAGGGGCTTAATTACGCCACCATCAAAGAGTTCCTCCGCCGAAAGAGACGCTGTCTCCGATTACTCACCAATATCAAAAGCAAAATCACCTTCATTCTTAGGGGAATTGGGCTTAGTTTCCCGGCCAAAGAGCACCCCCGACGAGTCTCCGACGCCAGTGATCAAGAAATCATCAAAATCACGATAAAACTGAGCCAAATGCATCGGACTTGTGGGAGCACTACAATATAATTCCCCAAAACGCTTAGGCGTAGAAGGTGGAGTAACATGTGGACTGTTAAAATCAAAATCCATTTTGTTCACAGGGATCATAACTTCCATTACCCTACAGTTTAATTTCTGTATAAGCTAATATTCAGAACTCAAAAAGCCAACAGATAGAACCGGGGAAGAGGGAGGGGGCGGGGGTTGATCTTTTTGAAATGTTTAGGTCCCAATTGTACTTTTAAAAATGCTAGGGTCTCAATTGCATTTTTTCCATTGTTTTTTATTTCTTCTATCATTTTAATTTATTTAAGTAAGAGATAAAATTATAAAAAAAAAATCATTTGAAAACCATTTGTACGAATAAATAGAAGGATGAGGACGATATCTCCTAAAAAAATTGAATGTGAATGATATTGTTATAAATTTGAAAGAATGAAGATTATTAGTGTAATTAACTCTTTTTCAGTAACAGTCCGATTTTGAAATGTAATTTTTTTAAAAAATTGCAGTTCATCTTCTAAAATATCCTAACTCTACCACTTCGCATATGCATTTCAATAAAAATAGGCCCCCCAGGGCATAATTTAGTGATTGAAAGGATGAGAGTGAAATAATCTCAACTTTGCTGACAGCTGCAGTGTGGAGGTGAGAGTCATGCCTTTGGTATATATTTGATCCTTTGTAAGCGCAGTTAAAAAACAGCTCTCAATCCTGTTTCACTGAGGCACATCTTACAATTTATATCCTCTATCAAAGCTCCAGAACAAGAGCGTTGAAGGCATTTAAAGTTAGGGTTGAACTTTTTTTTCTCTCATAAAAATAGTGATAATTGAAACAATGATTAATTGGCTAAGTCAGTCTCTTCAAAAGCACCAGGTGAATGAATCACTGGTTTAACTAGTAGGTCAAACGGGCATTGACAAATTTATTTCTAGATCATTCTGTTAATCAATTCGAACTAATTTAGAATACGACTTAATTTATTGTTAGTTACTTGCTTCTAACATCTTCCCACCATTCACGACATGATTGAGCTTGAAAGGAGAGGGTACTAGTCCAATTAAAAATAGTTGACAAATGAATTATTTCTAATTTAGTACTTTTCTCATGCTTTTACTAAGAGCTCGTTTGATTTAGATTATAAACTAGTTTATTTGACCAAAATTTGTCTTTATAACATGATATTTTTGATCATTCTTGATCAAATAAACTATTTTAGTCAAATAAACTAATTTATAATCCACACCAAACGGGCACTAAGATTAATTAATCCTATTTATTACAATTGATAATAATCATTAATCTATATTTTATTAAATAATAGGTTCAATAAAATAAATTATACATTTTTATATTTTATTGAACTTACCATTTATTGTCAATAATAATAAATAGTACTCCCTACGTCACACAAAGATAGACTTATTTTTTTCACACAGATTAAGAAATTCCATTTAATGTAACTGAAACTATAAATTTTTCACACACATTTCTTATTATACCCGTATTTAATATTAGTCATTCATTAATCTAATAAATTTAAATGCTTGTTTTGGGTTGATAACAATGTAAATTAAATAAGGTTATATTAGGAAAATGAAAAATTTAATACACCATCTATAAAGTAAGTGACCTATAATTTGGGACAGATAAATAAAGAAAACGAGTCTATCTTTGTGGGACGGATGGAGTATGATAATTTATAATACAACTAACAACATATAACATTAACAACAATAATTATCCATAATAAATAGGAAAATTACACAAACTTTTCTTGGGGTTTATGACAATTTCAAAAATACCCTCTTATTTTAAATATTACAAAAACCTTCCATATTAATATAGAATTTTCATTTTACTCTTTTCTCTTATACTAAATATAAAGCTATAAATTTTTCACAAATAATTACATTTAATATATTAGTCAAAATTAACTTTTATATTTTTTCTTAGAAAAATAAAATAAAATTGATCCAAAATTATAACTAGAAAGAAGAAGAAAAACCAAATAACTTTGATATACTATATATTAAATATCATGTATTGCAATAATAATATTTTAAACTTAATATAGTATAATTGTTGTCACTACATTTTTAGACGATATTTAATTTTAGCTAAAAATCATTATTACACGATATTTAATTTTAGTTAAAAATCATGCCCCCATTTAAATAAAAAAATCTTTAAAATGAGAAAGAGAAAAAAGAGAGGAGAAACTAGGATAGTCAAATATTATTCACTAATACTTTAGAATTATTATAAAAATACATAAGAGCAGGTGGAAAAACTACAGTTTCTATAATTTTTAAAATAAGAGGGGTGTTTGTGTAATAATTAATATTTATTTATAAAAATAAATTGTTGAATAATTTTTCATCTTATACCCGATCTTTGTTCTGTTCACTTAAATTAGTCTGATATTATAATTCAATTGAAATAAAAAAATAATTCAATTTAAAAAAAACAATTATGTGAAATAATAAATTGCTTAGCATATATTTATTTACTTTTCCTCAATGTTTCAATCAAACACCACGAATGTAGAGAATATTTTTATACTAAAAATTAAAAATACGAACAACCTCTATACTGTTTACAAAAAAATATATAACAATACGTATGCATTAGAGTTGAGCAATGTTAAAACAAATTATCTAAGAGGACTACAAAATTCTAATATAATAAAAAAAATTGCCTATTGTGCCAAATATAACCACCAAGTCTATCCAATGGAGTTTTGCTTCCTTCTTGTTTGCTCAAAGATGCATCTTTCGTCCTAGTCGATGTAACCCAAGTAATCCCGGATTGTTTTCAAGAACACGTCTTCACGAGTTTCTGAACCAAAATCCTCAACGATAAATCTAACTTATAATATACTCAAGAAATGTGCTTTTTCTTGACAATCTATACCGAAAGGATCTGAAAAGTCGACAGGAGAACTTGTACTGATTTCCATACCAAAGGGATCATCGGTAAAAAAATCAACAGCATCTTCATAAACTGTCTCGGATTCAGAATCATCATCGTAAGGCAAATTTAAGTCGATTTTCATATGAAAGGGATCAGTGGACAATAAAACGGCAATATCTTCATAAACCGGACCTTCCAGATTTTCCCCCTCAGTATATTTGGGGCTTCTCTCCTTCAAATGTTCATTAGACTCTTCTAGATTCAATGTGATTGTTTCTCCAAACAACACTGCAGAAACCTATATAATTCACAAGAAGCCGTGTAAGATTCAAAAACAAAACCCCAAACTTCAAACTATGAAAAATAGCTCAAAATGTAGATTTGATAACAGGGAGATCTTTGGAATGATAAAATCATGAAAGAAGAATAGGCATTAAAAGACAGAAAATAAGCTAATGCAATGGCAGAGGATGATTTATTAATTAGATAATTCCATACTGACCTTGGACAACCCTGGATTGCTTTCAAACACGCGCTTCAGACCAGTAGCAGTGATGTTTATGCACTCTACAAGGCTCAGGCTGTGAAGAGTACCTTGAGCCCGGTTAGTTAACCTCAGAAGGTCATCATCCGTGATCATATCATTCAATGGATGATCTACGTGAATATTTCTCCATAAAATAGGATCGTTTTGGACTTCATCATACAGCAATTTGCAATAATCGTTTTGGACTTCATCATGCAGAGCATGTGGGGGAGTACCATCGTTTTCTGCACGAATACAATCATTTTCTAGCCCTTTCTGCTCAAGGGAGGAATCACACCTGGGAAACCAATATTTATCAGAACTGAATTGAATATAATCTTTTATGTAGCCACCCAATGCATAATGGTCGTAGAATGACACATCCTCAGAGCCCAATACTGAACCAATTGATGCAACCATCTTATTGTCATTGGCCTTCTTAGCTTCAAGTGTTTCCTGATCAGTCTCAATCCCATAACTCTTTGATCCATTATCATCAATCCAACCCGTAACAGACGCAACATTAGCGCCTGTTGTGAAATCCATACCAAAAGGCTCACTGGGTAAATTAATATCCATGCACAGGGGATCAGTAGGCAAACTTGTGTTCTTATAATCTTTTTCTAGCCCTTTCGGCGAATGAGCCAAATTGCACGAACATGACCAATATTTGTCAAAACCGAAAGGAAGGGAATCCTCCATGTCGACTCCATCGTGCAGCAATTTGCAAAACAGAGCATGTGGGGGAGTAGTACCATCGTTTTCTGTGCGAATACAATCTTTTTCTAGCCCTTTCCGCTCAATGGCCGCATCACACTTGGGAAACCAATTTTTTTCAAATTGAATGTGATTTTCTATGTACCCACCCAACGCATATTGGTCATCGAATGAAACATCCTCAGAGCCGAATACTGAACCAATTGATGCAGCTATCTTATTGTCATCAGCCTTCTTAGCTTCAAGTGTTTCCTCAGTCTCAATCCCATGACTGTTTGATCTGATACACTTGATCCAACCAGTAATAGACGAATCATTAGCGCCTATTGTGAAATCCATACCAAAAGGCTCATTGGGTAAATTAGTATCCATGAACAGGCGATCAGTAGGCAAACTTGTGTTCGTACAATCTTTTTCTAGCCCTTTCCTCTCATGAGCCAAATCGCACGAAAATATCCAATATTTGTCATAACCGAAAGGAAGGAAATCCTCCATGTCGTCACTCAACTCATAACAGCCGTCATATGACCAATACTGAGAGCCCAACATGGAACCAACTGATTCAACCATCTTATTGTCATCAGCCTTCATATCTTCAGGTGTTTCCTCAGTTTCAAACCCACAAGTCTCTGTATCAAAAGCCTCAATCCAAGGCATAGAAGACAGCAACGCATCAAGGGTGGCTCTGCAATCCATACAAATGGAATCCCAGGGGAAATTGATATCCATGCCCAAATGATCATTAGGCAAAATTCCAAAGGAATCACCGTGGAATAAATCATTAATGCCTTCATAAACCTTCTCAAATTTGGAATCATCAAAACTTTTCAGACTTTCCCTTTCTGTATTTTGGCATATCTCCAAGAAACACTCATTATCAAACTTGATTCCAGAAGACAAATTCCCTTCTTGAATCATTGCCGTTAATTGTTTCTTCAGTCACAGCAATATAACAGCCTGTATATTCACAAGAAGCCAACAATTCTTGATTATACAACTAAGAAAGAAACACTTAAATTCAAAGAAATTCTTCTCCCTCTCACGGTCTCACCCCCACCCCAAAAAGGAAAAAAAAGGAAATTACACCAACCAAGAAAAAATTACAAAAATTTCCTTTAACCCAACATCAATATACGTCTAATACATGTGTATATACGCCTAGAAAGAAAGATAAACTCCAAGAAAAGGGGAAAAAAACATGGGTTTAATGGGAAACTGACCTGTAGTTGAAGCAAGATGAAAAAAAGAATCGCAGAAGAATCTCCTATTGCATACAAACCCAGCTCAAAAGTTATGCTGAAACTAATAGCAATATGCCAATATATATAGAGGCATATAGGGGCAATGTAAAAGGAAAGAAATCCAAAGCCGATTTAGAGTAGAAATATAGAAGTATAGGAGAAAGAGGTGATTGGCTACAAACAGTAGAATCCCAACTGTAATCAACCGTTGAGTGTTCTAATATGGTAACAGATAGAGAGAGATAGATATAGAGATAGAGAGAGGGAGAGAATTTATGGCGCGAGTCGTACTGCCTTAGCGGCTAATGTTACGTCCTGTAAATTCAAATTTATGAATTATATTGAAGAAAAAGTAGAAAATTGTTGATAAATAGAGAATTGTTGTTTAGTATTATCAAACTACCTTAAAAAATAGTTTTAATTATTTTAAATATTTGTATTTTAATCCGTTTATAACTCTTATTGAAATCATGTAAATATATATAGACTTATCTTTATAGTTAAATAAAATAAAAATTTTATATTTGATTATCTCATATTCTTTTTATTTTATAATACATTATCAACATGGATGCTTTCATATTTTTTTGTTTATGAGATTGTGTAAAAATTAGCATGATTCACGGTGAAGTTCTAATAAGTTAGGAAAGATAATTTTCATTTTTGTTGAAAAGAAAAGATTGTAGGGACCTTTCTTTTTGCGTTTCAGTTTTGAGTTTTAAGTTTTGAATTCATTTTTAATTTTTGTTTTAAGAGTCTGTGTTAAGATTGCTTAAAACACATTTAGTTTGTCATCCTGAAAAACTATTTCTCAAAACAGAATACTAGAAAACACATTTTATTTGAAATTTTAAAATATTATTTTATGATATTTTATTCAATGAATTTGATGATTTAGTAAAATAAAATAATTTTATGGTAATATATTATCAAGTAATATATATATTTTAAAGTTAGTTAATCTTACAATATTTTTTATTGCCACAAAAATAAAATACAAACAAATAATAAATTGGTTGATTTTGGCCAGTCATTGAAATTTCAAAGAAATTACAAAACAGCCGGCCGCTGAAATTACAAAGTTTCAGCACCAGTCACTCAAATAAACTAACTGGTTTATCGACAATCACTCTGTTAAATTTTCAGCGTGAATTGATGATATGTTACCGTTAAGTGTCCACGTGGCACACAATTAGTCGACTTTTGACAAAAATTGACGCAACATGAACTTAATATACCAATAATAATATATTCGGACCACAAAGAATGCACTTATAATATGAGGATCTATTTGCAATTTTTGGACAATATCTAAATCAAATCCCCAAACCATTTGCACAATCCGATCAAAAACGATTTCAAACCCTAATTTTTCCCCAATTGGTTAAATACCCTATTAATCCAACCAAAATCCGATTCATATATGATTCTCCCGCTTTTATGCAAGAACCCTAGCCCCAAATACTCTAAACATCTGAAATTTTAACATAAAGTGTCTCGATTTCATCTTAGCAATTGAGGAAGAAATTAGGGTTTTGGGATGAATTTGGAAGTGAGAATTGAGTTTGAAGTGATGGAGAACTGGAGATTCTAAATTCATGTCCAGAAATTATAATTAGGTCATCATATTTTGGGTGCATCATTTGTGAGCTGAATTTATTGCTATTAGAATATTAAGTTCACATGGCGTCAATTTTATCAAATATCGACTAATTGTGTGCCACATGGACACTTAACAGTGACACGCCATCAATTCACGCTCAAAATTTAATAGAGTGACTGCTAGTGAACGCGTTAGTGTACTTCAGTAATTGGCGCTCGAACTTTGTAACTTCTTCGCTAAAACTTTAGTGACTGCTAGTGATATTAACCCAATAATAAAGTGGTAAAATATAAAATTAAAAAATAAAATTTAATGACATGTACTGAGAATTTTAATTTCTTTTTATTTAAATATGTTTTTTAAAATTTGTTATTTAAATAACTACTAAAGCCATAATGGCTTAAACTATATTTATTTTTCAAAATTTTTATTTAAACGCTTTATTTTTCCTATTTTGAGTGTTATGGTGTTTTCACTGTAAACGTCAAAAACGTATTTTGAATTTTATATTATAAGTTTAACATTGTTTTTAAAAATAAATTTTCAAAAACAGCATCCCAAACAAATTTTTAGTGTTTCATAAAACTGAAAAGTGCAAAGAGAACATACTTTTAGTATTCTCTTTGCTTTAAATAATACATCGTTAAATCAATATATATTATTATCAATATTTTGAACTAGTGATAGATATAGACTTTTTTGAATATTATGTTGTTGCTTTTGAATAGCATAATTTCATAAATTAAAATTTATAAAAATATATTGCTCTCGAAAAAGTATGAATTTTTACATACTATCAACATCAAACGGTCTTCGTTTATCTCTACTATCATATAAAAGAGAGTTTGGCAGTGTTGTTCACAAATTCGTCCAATTTTTGGGTGATTTTTTTTAATTCCATTCTAAAATGATGTTGTTTTTTTGTTTCTTTACACAAAACGGCGTCGTATGCTTCAACTGTGAATTTTTCTATTTATTGGATCTATTCCATCTTTTCTAACTCCCTGACTTCTCTTTCTCTCGCTCATTCATGTGCGAAAGGAATGTCTCCATTCTCTCATTCATGGATCTGCGAAAAGGGTCGTCTCCACCGACTTGTGGGCAAAAGGTTGTCTTCTTCTTTCAAAGTTGAGCGATTATAGAGTAAATAGAGGCTCCACGATTTCGCTTATTGTCTAGACCCAACTGAAGCATGTTTACTTTTTACATTCTTTGAACCTTTTGTTTTGGATCTTGAAAGGAAATTAAAGGTCAGATGTCAAAATTTGATTGAGTGTAATAGTGTATATTTGGTGGAGTTTAAAAATAATTTATTTGGAGATTTTGAAAAAAATTGGTAAAATGCGTAGTTGGAAAGTTGATATGAGTTGTGTGTCCCATAAATTATATGATGGAAAATGAATTTAGGGGAAAAAATGGTTCATCCCCCTCCCTCTTTTTTACTCTTCTTTCTTAACTAGTGTGTGCGGCGCGCTTTGCGCGCAATTTCCGTATTTGTCAAGACAATTTTTTGAGAAATCCTAAGAAAATTTTGGAAAATAATACTGAAAAATATTTCAGATTATTTTTGTTGAAGTAATAATTGAATGGAAAACTTTTTACAAAGTAACGTTATAGTAAAATGGGAGGTGTTTCGAAAGGATAAAAAATCTTAAAGAGTGAATAAATATTTTGAAGCACCTAATTTATACCTATGGCCAAAAGTTTGGGTCACATTTTTTGGTTTTATTAAGAAAAAAAAAATTGAAGCACCTAATAAATTATGTGTAAATGTGTAAACTAAATTGAAATAAAGACCCAAAGTTTGGGTTACATATTGCGGTTTTATTAAAATAAAGGAAATTTGTAAATGTAAGGTTTAGTGTAAATGTATATATTTGAGGGATCTTTATAGATGGTTCTTACAACATCATTAAATAGATTGATGGGTCCTTTTGAATGCTTCACCAGCACACTACATGTTTTCATTTTTGCAAAACAGAATAAGTTGTTAAAAATTGAGCCAGGCTCATTTTTCCCGAGTATACCATTCAATGAATCAGTGAACCACCTATTTAGGGATGGGAATGGGGCGGGTCGGCCCCGCCCCGCCCCGCGACCCGCGAATTCGTAGGGCGGGGCGGCCATTGGACCCGCCAACCGCCCCGCAAATTTTTTTTTTTTGTGGGTTAAACTGAAAAATAATTAAAAATATATATATACAAATTTTTTAAATATTTGTATCAAACAAAACAAAAAAATTATAAGATTTGGGTTGTGGTGTAGTGGTTAAGGTTAGTAGTTTATAAGTTTTAACCCGGGTTCAATTCTTCTTTAGTTTATTTTTAGTGAAAATCATAATTTCTACTATATTTTATGATTTTTAAAAAAAAAAAAAAATTTTTTTAGGGATAGGGTTGCCCTGGACCTGCCCCTATTTCTTGGCAGGGCGGGGCGGGTTCGGGGCGGCGAATTTTTTTGCCATCCCTACACCTATTTCAAAACCTTGGCTGTTGATTATCCATTGATATTCAACAAATCAATCGTTAACATAAACAACCTCGAAAGATGAACTATACCGATCGCAGTACCTCACATTCTTATCCAAAAATATCGCCTTAATGCAATCATCTTCGGCTTGTTGAAAGCTGTTAAAAGGTGATTCATCAAGACAAAAGGTTTCAGTAGTAAGTGGGAAAAGAAAAACCAGTGTTCTATTACTACAAATTGCGTGTCACAATATTCACGTTGAAAGTCGTGAAACTTATGATGGAATCTCCATGCCTTAAACTTTCACAACCTGCAAGCATGATTTAGTATTTCATGGCATTTAGTGAAGCATATGTTCCATTCTCCCCTGAAGGGCTGGCTAAGATGGCTAACCTGTTTCTCATTTTTAATAAATTGAAATAAGTGGGGTTTTTTCTGCAAAGTACGTGAAAAAAAAAAAAGATCATTAAAATAAATTAAGATAGCACTATAAATTTTAAGAAAAAACAAAAAAAAAAAAATTAATAGTAACATGCATCTGAAAACATGCTCACCAGATGAAAGAATGCATAAAGTAGTAATTTACTTTCGAAAAGTATAACAATTTTAAGTAAAATACAAGATGTGATTGAAAAGGAGTTTTGCAATTGATTAAGGGTATAGAGTTATATAAGATTCCAAGATTCCCATTTTTAACTCTCACTTGGTTAAACTTCAAGTTCATTTAATAAACTTTTCAACACAAATTTGAGTTGGTCATTTGCAAAGGCAGTCAATAAAAGGCTAATAACATATTCATAACCAAAAACATGTCTTTCTCCATGTCCTAGTGATCATTCACAAATGAAACTATATATTATAACACCAACATTAAAACGAATCCCATCAATAATCCAGAAAGAAATTGAGGACTAATGAAAAAGGGTACTCAAGCTTAGAGCTTCAAATACTAAACGTAAGTTAAAATAAACCTATAATTAGATCCAACAATAGTTATCAATAAACTAAAATAATTAAATGCCAAAAAAAAAAAAAAAAGTCTTGTCAAAGTTCAAGCACAAAAAATCTTCTCCAACTCTGAATGAACCAATATGCTTTCAACTCCTTCCACCACGAAACCCTCTTTTGATTTATTACAAAGCTTCCACCATTGCTTGTTACATTTCCATTACAGTACTGTATAAATAGATAAGTTGATGAGTACATGAATTTCACATTTTTGGTGCTTCGAAAGTGCAGAAAGTTCAATGATAGCAAATCTTGAACTAAGATTATCTCTAAATTGAAATACACGCAAAACAATTTTAACATAAAAATCCATCAAAACAAAACAGAATGGCCCAAACTTTACATGATTTTGACATTGTGCGTTGCATATTGTTCAGTTCATGCAAGCACTGCCAATAAAAAGCCAAACAAGGCCAACATAGAACAAATTTTTACAAGACATAACAAATAGTAGAAGAAATACATACCTTCAATTTTAAAACCACCACAAATACTATCAGCTGACAGTACAATGGTCATGTCGTGTCCAATTCAGTAATAATAAACCTTACGAAAAATTATTTAACACATACAAGTCCTGTCCAATTCAATGATATATATTCTTTTACTATAACTGATAGTAATAGTTAATACAAAAATGTAGATCAGCAGATGCCACAACATCTATCACACTATTCTTAAAGCAAATATGCGGCAAGTTCACTTTTCACTATTCTTAAAGCAAGCCAATGACATACACAAGTCATCTTAAAACTACTATTGACAAAGCATATCTTATGCCCATCAATAAGACAACCATGCTGGCAAGTAACTTTGTTGTGTGGGTAGTTATTTACCAATTAGACAAATTTACAGAAATCACGATCTAAATTATCACATAACTTAGTGAAAGCAAATACTAACCATTATTTGCAGCTTCATCTAAGTTATTTGAGCTTCCACGTTGTTCCTCATTATTGGAAACTGAGACAGCCGAAGATTTACCATTTATAGTGCTCTTGACAGATCCATCTATGTTGGAATCTTCAAGGGGTACTCCCTCTTTTTTGGGCATAGTAGCTAATGGATCAGCTTCTTCTGGAGCTTTCTACAGCAGGGCACATCCATATTTATAGTAAGATTGGTTACATTCAGGAGCATGTTCATCATATTGTGCAACCCTAAAAGCATTTTTAAAGTTGTAACTAATTGTCACATTAGATTGTAATTTCATGACTATGAAAAGTAATAAAGAAACATTGGAATGCATTGATGCTCTATGCAGAGCTAGGAATGTGGTAAATTGGCAAGAAACAAAAGGAAAGTATCGAGGATTTGCTTCTTGCCAGTTACCTCGTCATGGACATGAGAGATAAAAGAACAGAGGAGAAATTATACCAAGAGATCTTCTTAATTTCAGTAATGCCTTCCTTTATTGAAATTTCAGAAGATTAGATTAAGTAAAGCTCCCATTCCACTTTGGCAGGAGAAAAAAAGGCTGTCCAATCCCCTGTTTGATCATCAAGAAGTGCCCAAAAAATGAGTACCAGGGAGATTAAATGGAATAAAGGTTTCCATTTCTTAAATGTGTTTTAGTTATTTTCCTCTTAAACTTCTCCATTATTCTTCATTTCATTGTAGGTGGTCAATACCAGAAATTCAAGTCAGGGTATTCATTAAGTCCATAATCGGAAAACAAACACAATCAACATAATGGAGTTGATTCTAAAATAGTGAACAACACGCAATAAAAAACAGGCATATGAAAAACAACCTTAAGACCATCATCATTCTTTGGCAACTTGTTGCATTGTTAACGTGGGACTTATCTTATATAAAATTAGCTAACCCTTTTTTGGCTAAGTAATTAACTTAACGTGTATTGGACATTACTCATTCCATTAATTTATAAAAACAAGCACTATACATTTCTAAAATCCCAAATAGGAAGAATAAAAAAAAGAACTATGATGAGAGAACAAGCAACATGTTCTTCACCATTTGTATCAATGAGTTTGACTGTTGCAGTAGAAAGGCCAAGCATTCCACATGTAACCTGTCCATTGGACACATCCCAAGTGAATTGATAGAATCATCCTTTTGAGTATAGCTAAATCAAATGATCAAATGTTAAGCTAAAAACAGTTAGAATGAAGACATGCCTGTACATCTCCAACTTCCCAAACTTCTTGTGGCTGGAAAATTTCATCTGACACGAGGGCAACGAGGTCATCATCAGTGTTATTCTGCATCACCAATAATAAATTTAAAGAGATAAGCATGAACATCCCAACACCACCAATCATGAAAGTAAAAGCAATAAAAAAAACACCAGAGTATTTCAGCTACCTTTTTGTTTTCTGCAACATCTTTGAAACGTGTAAACAAATCGTCGAGTGTATTTCCATCAACGTCTTAACCAAGCTATGATTGTTTTTCAAATAGTCAAGTTGATGCATGATAGAAAATAACCAAAATTATATCAATCCTTCATGAATAAGACAGATTCAAGATCTACCTCCAACATTTTGGCTTTCAAAGCATGGCGTTCACTGCACATTTTTCAAAGATGTGTCGACAATGTTGAGAATATTTCCACATACATAAAAAGCAAGAAGCACGCGAAGACAGATTATGATGAAAACACCAATGATGACAATGTAAATGGCGACGAAGGTATGTTATGAGAATGATGCCAAAGGTAGTACATACTAACAAGAAACTACATTTTTCATCTTAGAATATTCAAGATCATAATATTTCTTGGACAGATGCTTATGATGATTCAACAACTAACACCCCCCACCCAACAATCCGGGGAAAGTATCTTCTCTCCTCCTAGAAAAAGGACAGGGAAGCTTTACACAAACAAAAATCTTTTTTGGCAGAAAAAAGAAATTTATTAACAGATGAAAGAGAGTTGGATAAACAAACCTAATAATGTTGTAGTTTTATTGGATCTTTCATCTAGCAATGAACTTAACAAGTTACACAAGAAGCATTTGTGTAGCTGATAAAAAATTTATCAAGAACAAAACTTAGTTTTTCTCTCGCTAAAGACATGTTAAGGAATGTCAAACACATTAAAGACACACTTGGACACATTGAAGGACCCTTTTGGGATCAAAATGTAATTTCGAAAACAAAAGATGGGATAACTTGTAATATGACAGTTATTTAACTTAAAAGGACAAAAATAGGAAATGATTTAATAATGAAGAACAATAGAAAAGAGAGTAGAAGACTTATTTGCCTCTAATGAACCTCGTCATTGTCCGACCATCTCTAGTGTGGTAAAGTGACCATTTTTATATTTTTTTTTCCAACCGGTTCAGTTCCGCTCAGTTCAACGATGTAAGCCTGTCAAATCAACATAAACATGAAATAAGAAATTTATTATTGCGAAGTTTACTGAAAGCGAATTCACAAGCTTGCAATCACACATAATAAATATTACCAAAATCATCATTTTCCTAAAATAAGTTGAAAAGATTTTTTTTTTTAAATAGCCAACATAACTAAGGAAGACTTACGATCACACTGTCAAGACTCAAGACATTGATAATAGAACCACAAAAAAATAAAAATCAAGTATTACATTTTCTTCAACTTCGGATCATGCATTTCTAGCCACACCCCTAACGCAAATGAATGCAACAAAGATTAAGCATAAGCGGGAATACATGTGTAGAACATGAAAATATTGGCATGTTGAAAAAAACAACCGAGTTTATATTCTTAAATATTTCGTCGAGCCCTTAAATCCTCGATACATTCTTAGACATGAACATTTTATTGTAAGAAAACTTTGTGACTAATTTGACTTCAAATGTGGAAAGTGTAGTGAAGATAAATGAATGAAGATATCACCTATATCACTTCGAGTGTTGACAAACAAATCATGAGGACAGAATCAAACCATTATCATCCACAAACTTTGTTATCATCTCATCTAATTTTTTTATCCCTTTTTCTCCTCTCCAGTTAAATATCGTGCTGCAACAATGGAAAAGGAAATTTTACAAAGCATCAAATAAAAAAATTAAACAAATTAGTGAGATTGAATGAAACATTTGAAAATAAAAATAGGTTCATTGAAATTACACTTCTAATATATAAGTTGGGGCGTGTACGGAATGAAATAACAAACAAAAAAAAAAGATCTCCAGCATCCATTAAAATAGGCTCTAAGGTTTAAAATTTAACAATAATCTAGTGAAAAGAATTCAGCAAAACAATTGTCTCAAAGACTATGAAGTCCACCATTGTTTCTGACAAACTCATAGAGCTATCAAAAAATTTCATGAAAAAATAACCATTTTGAAGCAACAGATTTCAGAATATATACTAAAAATGTCTAGTTATGAGAGCTGAACAAACAAGGTATTAGAAACAAAACAATATATAAACCTTAAAATCACCATGACATTACAAGGTTCTAAAGGCTAAAGAGGAGCATACCAAAGAAGGTTAGAAAGAAAACAATATATAAACCTTAAAATCACCATGACATTACAAGGTCTAAAGGCTAAAGAGGAGCATACCAAAGAATTTGACGAAGAATAAGTGTAATTGGACCTTATCCATCATACCTGGGGAGAGGACAGTGTATAAGCATATAAATGCATTACTGATCCTGAAGATGTGGCATTTATTATGCTTGAGAAATTGGCATAATTGGACCTAATTTGTTATAATTAAATAATAAATAAGAAAATGAATATATCAACATTCTAGAAATGTACTGAAATGACTGAGTAATGTATTTATAAGGCAAGCCATGTACCTTTGATTGATGAGTGTAACCACGATTTCTATGAAATTTCGATTCCTGGGGCACCAGCAAAGAGCTGTCAGCTAACATTGGCTAGACAAATTAATGCCCGCAAAAAGATTGCGTTTCCTCACAATTTCTTTGATGTCTGTCCATTCTTTGACCAACCCATCAAACATTATACATAATATGAGCATAAAATCGTCATATTAATATTAGGTATCAAGAATTAACATTGAAATCAAAGCATCAGATGCACATATACGAAAAATATCAAAATCATAATTTATCGCGGGCATGCACTTACATTTTATCTATGTAAACAAAATTCGACAAATCGACATAAATCAAATAACGATACCCTAAATTTGCGATTTGAACGCGGACCAAAGACAAGCACACAAAAGCCAAATGTTGCATAAACAATCCCAAATAAAATGTCAAAAAATGAATTTCACGAACCACAGAAATCGATTGGTAAGAGAGAGAGAGAGAGAGAGAAACCAGAATTTTGGAGAGTTTTGGAAAGTCCAGACATAGTAGCAATGGTCAACAAAGCATATACTCTATCATGGAACTCTACAGCTAGACCTTTCTTTGTGCGAAGTTTAGGTGGAGGATCTGCCACTGTGGAAATTACTAATATCCTGTCGTCCTAAAAAGTGAAGAAAGTGAAAAGAGCCAATTAGAAACGCAATGAATTAAAAGATGATACAAAAACACAAGAAAAATATATTAGCAATCAAAACACATATTGTTCAAATTATCATAATATTGTTTATCAGTCACTTTCAATATAGAAGGCTACGTTCTAAGATTATTAGGTTCATCATCTCCACTGCAACTTAAGAACAAAATAATGTTTTCTTGATTCAATAATGTTTTCTTGATTCCAACACTACAACAATTAGAGTAGATAAGAGGCAAGTCACAACTATGGCACAACCAAAATGCAAATCATTATTGTTCACTTAATGTTTCACTCCAAATTGAAAACAAATTCTAATGAACACATTTCCATTCCAAAATGCCATTGAGCATAATTAGTAGGTAACTAAATATAAAATTACAGTTCAATTATTTCCTTTATCCAATTCATTTATACTATTTTGCCAAGGCAATTTCCTTTTTCATTTCTCAAGTACTCACAGTTACCTCTGCGAGCACACCGTCCACCAAGATCTGCGTCTTTCCTCAACACAAATTACATAACTTTAGAGTGCATACAAACCTTCCTCAAAAATTACATCCAAGACATGAACTAAAACCATACCTCCGAACAAACACAAATACTGGGAAAAACAACTGCTGTGATGAATTAGGGCTAACACAACGCTTCCTCTACCACCAAATTTGACGCCACTAATGAGCCTATAGTGCATAACAAACCAACGAGATGAAATATCCAAGAGGAAGAGAAAACATCGAAGGCGCGAACACGGGAATTTCAGATCAACACTTACCGAAATCGAGTTCAATATTTGCCAAAAATATGTTTTACGAAGTGAAGGATGAAAAAATCATAGAAGATATATGGAGGAAATTGATCGTTTTTGAGAAATGTTTGAAGAGCAGATCGGGCTCCTTAGATTAACAGGAAGAATCGCGAAATTGTAAGATGTGAGACTGATGTCAAATTTTAATTAACTCGCAAGTGTACGAATCTATTAGACTATAGATAGGTAAAAACGAGGTCGATCCCACAGAGACTGCTATGAGGAAGGTCTAATTTAATCCAAATTAACTGTTATTCTAAGCTAGTTCAGTTGAAGAGATTTTTGTTGAAATTGTTTAACTAAAAGATTAAAGAAATATGATAAAAAGATGAATTGATAATTCAAGTTGTGTAAAACACCAAGGTTTCAGAATCCACCATTGTCTAACTTAGCAATCATCCAATCATTCATTAATTCCCAAAAAACATATACGACAATACGAACTCAATCTATTGTCGACCCTAAAGATTTATCAATTAAGTCCAGAAGAAGAAGATCAAATATAGGCTCCCCTTATACTTCAAACATAGACTACTTAAGCGTTTTTCATAACAAGCTCAATTGAAAGAAGACAAAGAATCAAAGAATTTCTAAACATTCTATGTATCCCAATTCGAATAGAAGATGACGAAAAATCAAAAGCAATTAATAGAAAATATTATATCACCAAGCATGGAATAATTAAATCAATATCTAACTATCAAAAATACATGATATTTAAGATGAAAGAAATTATATTTAATTAATTTAGTCAAGAACAAGCTATAAACGTTAAAGCTCTAAAAAGAATTAAACGGATAACGGATTAATCACTTAATCAAAACAAGGTTTCATCGTCTACCTTGGCTAAAGAAAATTAGAAGAACATGATTAAACTAGAAAAACAATAATTGATAAAATCCGGCATGGATCTTAGGAGAATAAATCTTCGAAGAGGTCTTGATCGTCAAAGAAGTCTTGTTCATTTGTTCTCTTAATGTCTTCTCTTGATTTGCTCGCCAAAAATCCAACCCTTGATATGAGTTAATAACTCATATTTATACTACTTTTATTGTCCCACAAAATATCTCAAGAAGACCTAAAAATTCGTTCAAAACGTTTCCTAGTTGAATTGGGACTCAAAAAAGAAAAGAAAATAAAACAAAAAATCTGCAGTCGGAATTGGCCTGGGCGATCGCCCAGGCTATTCCCGGGCGATCGCCCAGGCTCCGATTTTTGTTTCTGCTTTCTGGTTCAGTCACTGGGCGTTCGCCCAGCGTTAAGCCGGGCGATCGCCCTGCTTGTTGTACTTTAAAGGTTTGCAACTTGGTCCTTTTTGTTTCAACGGTCACCACTTTGGTCCTCAACTTTGGGTCTTGGTCATTTCAGTCTCCCATCTTTTCATAACATCTCATTTGGTCCTTCAACTTTGCATAATCTCTAATTTGGTCCCTCAACTTTGAGTTGAGTGCAATTGAGTCCTCGAACTTATGAGATATCTTCTAAGTCATTACTCTTTTCGCCCAAACTTCTCCAATTGTTCACCAACAAGTCCAAAACTGAAATAAAACAATAATAAACTAGATTAAGTAGAAAAACAACTATATGACGACATAAATAATTAATTCAAAGGCCAAAATAAGTGCATAAAATGCAATTATCAAACACCCCCAAACTAAACCTTTGTTCGTCCTCGAACAAAAACAAAACTAAAATATAATTTAAACTAAGCTAATTGAATCAACAAAAAATTAGTCAATGTTAAACTCCTTACCATGTGCCTCAGGTTCAAAAATAAAGCAACACTATTAGAAGGATATCAAACAACAGCACAAAAATTTTCACTTATCCGATGCTCGACCTTGTGTGAGTGTGTGAATAGCCAAAAATTAAACTTATACATGTATTAGACCATGACCAATATTGTGTTGGTGAAATTTTAGCAATCTCAAACCCTTTGTAGTCATTTATTCCTTACACCTCTCGTAAGTTATCACACTTCTAAAGCTCTTCTCTCAAATCCTAAGGTGTTCTAGCGAACTTGGTTTCTATTAATCATTATAATGCTCTTTCTTTTCAACAAAAGTGGTAAAATTTAGCACTTGTATTCTGAGAATTAGGATGGTGAGAGATTTCTAAATTCTTATCTTCAGTCTCTAAGGTTCTAATTTAGCAATCCTTCCTGAGCACTTCTACTTTTGTTTTTTATTTATTCAACTCTTGTTAACAGTCTTACATCCTGTGCAATACTTCTCTTTCACTAGCTTTCTGTGTGACCCTTGTATCGAGCTTTGGGTCGATGACTCCCAAGTCAGATGACCATAGGGCACCAGGTTTGAAAATACCCTACCAGACTTAATTGCTCGAGTCTCATAGGCTAATAGAGAAGTGAAGATGTAAATTTATAAATGTCGCTCTCTTTTCTTTTTCTTGTTTTAGATATAGGACTCATGTAGCGAGCTTTGGGCCGATGACTCCCAAGTCAGATGACCATAGGGCACCAAGTTTCAAGATACCCTAACAGGCTTAATTGCTCGAGTCAGATCTTTCATTTAATTTTATCAGCTGCGAGTAGTGCTGAGTTTAGATTCCTTGACTATAACCCATTCAACCAAAGATGAGACCCAAAAAATCCAAACCATCAACAGTCTTAGAACAAAAATAGTAACTTTAACACCCCCAAACTGTTCTCAAAACAATTTAGTCACTAGCTCTAAGAATGTAGGAACGAAATTTTCATCATGATACTCAGTCAATAATATCAACACAAACACTCAAGTCATGTCTCCAATAAATGATAAGTCAATGTGGCTCTGTGCTTCCATAATCAGGTCTAACATGGATAAGAATTCATACAAAAGAATGAGTTCAAGTGTTATCTAATATTCCACTAAAAATGTGCTCGATTTTGAACAGATATCATCATTGACGGCAAGATATTCAACAGTAACTAAACAACTAAATGAAAATCCTTTTTTTTTTCAAAAAGTATTTCAGTTGTAGAGACGAGAGTGATAAGCAAATCAGAAGTACTTAAGTAACATGATACTTTATAACCCACCCCCAAACAAAAACCTTACATTGTCCTCAATGTAAGAATAACAAAAAGCAAAGAGTAGTAAGGAAAAGATCAGTTACTCCTCAGGGATAGATGTGGAGAAGAAGCATCTGGCAGGCTGAAAGATGTTGAACACCGTGGACACCTCAGGATCAGTCGTACAAAAGCAGTCCTAAAAGAAAAATAGAGAAAACAACAAACAAAAAACAACAAAATTTTTTTTTTTTTTTCAAAAGCGCGATTTTAAGAGGGAATGGTAGGATCACTCAAATCAATTTCTTCCTCCCCCTCGCGAGAGTGAAACACCAAGTATGGTTTTAAACGTTGGCCATTAACTTTAAAAATATCACCATTTTTTGGGTTTTCAACATCAACAGCTCCATGGAGATAAACAATGCGAACAATAAAAGGACCTGACCATCTGGAACGTAGTTTACCTGAAAATAAATACAGGCGAGAATTATATAAGAGTACTTTCTGACCTGGACTGAATGATTTTCTGACTATGTGCTTGTCATGAAAGACCTTCATTCTTTGCTTGTAAATCTTAGCATTCTCATAAGCATCATTTCGAATTTCTTCAAGTTCGGCTACCTGCAATTTCCTTTTTGACCCTGCTTCCTGCATATCAAAATTGAATTTCTTAATGGCCCAATAAGCACGATTCTCTAACTAAACCGGAAGGTGACAGGCTTTCCCATACACCGATCTATAAGGGGACATGCCAATGGGTGTTTTAAAAGCTGTCATATATGCCCATAATGCATCAGTGAGTCGTAGAGACCAATCTTTCCTATCAGGTCGAACTGTTTTCTCCAAAATATGCTTTATTTCTCGATTTGAGACCTCAACCTGACCACTAGTTTGTGGATGATATGGGGTGGCAACCTTATGTGTGATGGAGTATTTTGCTAGAAGGGTTTGAAAATGTTTATTGCACAAGTGAGATCCCCCATCACTGATAATGGCTCGTGGAGTGCCAAAGCGAGAGAAAATATAGCTTTTCAAAAATACCACTACGCTTTTGTGATCATTAGTCTTACAAGGAATTGCCTCAACCCACTTGGAAACATAATCGACACCTACTAATATGTAAAGATAACCAAATGATGGAGGGAAAGGTCCCATGAAATCAATCCCCCCAGACATCAAAAATTTCAACTACGAGAATAGGATTAAGCGGCATCATGTTTTTTTTTGAAATGCTTCCCATGCGTTGACACCTATCACAAGAAGAACAAAAAATATGAGTGTCACGAAAGAGAGTAGGCCAATAAAAATCACATTGTAAGATTTTGGCAGTAGTCTTTTTAGCACTGAAGTGGCCCCCACAAGCTTGGTCATAACAAAAGGAGAGAACACTGTTGAATTCACTTTCTGGGACACATCTCTTTATAATTTGATCAGCACAATATTTAAACAAATAAGGATCGTCCCAAAAGAAATTCCTCACTTCAACTAGGAACTTAGTTCTATCCTGTTTAGTCCAATGTTCTGAAATTTTGCCTGTAACAAGATAATTAACAATATCAGCAAACCAAGGCACAACATCAATATTCATGAGTTGTTCATATGGAAACAACTCATTTAATGGTAGTTTATCCTGCACAGAGTCAAACACAATTCGAGATAAATGGTCAGCCACAACATTTTCAGAACCCTTTTTGTCCCTAAATTCAATATCAAATTCTTACAAAAGCAAGACCCACCTAATCAATCTTGGTTTAGCATCTTTCTTAGTGAGAAGATATTTGAGGACAGCATGGTCAGAAAAGATAATTACTTTACACCCTACAAGATAGGATCGAAATTTATCTAATGCAAATACAACTGCTAGCATTTCTTTCTCTGTAGTTGAATAATTCAATTGTGCATCGTTAAGAGTTCTACTAGCATAGTAAATAACAGAAGGCAATCGATCTAATCTCTGTCCCAAAACTGCGCCTATAGCATAATCAGATGCATCACACATAAGTTCAAAAGGCAAAGTCCAATCAGGTGGTCGAATAACAGGTGCAGTGGTCAACACTTTCTTAAGATGTTCAAAAGCTTCTAAGCACAAATCATTAAAGACAAAATGTACATCCTTAACAAGTAAATTGCATAAGGGTCTAGAGATTTTACTAAAATCTTGAATAAAACGTCTATAAAAACCAGCATGCCCAAAGAAAGATCTTACTTCTTTCACTAATTTTGGAGGTGGAAGATTGGAGATAAGATCAACCTTGGCTTTGTCAACCTCAATACCATTGCTAGAAATAATGTGGCCAAGAACAATACCTTGTTTCACCATGAAGTGACATTTTTCCCAATTTAGTACTAAATTATTTTCCTCACATCTCTGCAAAACTAAAGTTAGATGGCACAAACAATCATCAAACGAGTCACCATACACAGAAAAATCATCCATAAACACCTCAAGAAACCTCTCAACCATGTCAGAAAATATACTAAGCATGCATCTTTGAAAGGTAGCAGGTGCATTACATAAACCAAAAGGCATTCTTCTATATGCAAAGGTTCTAAAAGGATAAGTGAAAGTGGTTTTCTCTTGATCTTCTGGAGCTATGGGAATTTGATTATAACCAGAATAACCATCTAAGAAGCAATTATAATCATGTCCTGCTAGTCTGTCAAGCATTTGGTCAATAAATGGGAGAGGGAAGTGATCTTTTCTAGTGACTAAGTTCAATTTCCTATAGTCAATACACACACGCCATCCTGTAGTTACTCTAGTTGGAACCAATTCATTGTTTGCATTAGTAACCACAGTGATACCTGATTTTTTTGGGACAACATGCACAGGACTTACCCATTTGCTATCGGAAATAGGATAGATAATTCCAGCATCTAACAACTTAAGTACTTCAGTTCTCACCACATCTTTCATGTTAGGATTTAACCTACGTTGCATCTCTCTAGTGGACCTAGAATTTTCCTCAAGATGAATATAGTGCATGCAATCTATAGAATTTATACCTATTATATCAGCAATGGTCCAACCTAGCGCCTCTTTATGTTTAGTTAAAACACCTAACAACTTACCTTTTTGTGCATCATCAAGGGCAGAAGAGATAATTACAGGTAAAGTTTCTGCCTCTCCTAAGAATGCATACTGTAAAGTGTCAGGCAATGCTTTGAGCTCTAATTTCGGTGGTTGTTGAACTGATGGGATGTTCTTCTTCTCACTTAGTGGAAGTGGCTCAACTTTCTGTCTCCACTTACTTGTGTCCATGACAGGTGTTGACACAAGCAAAGTATTTACCTCATCTATAGCACCATCAACATCAAAATCTGTACAAAAATGGGTTAGACACATCATTAACGCATCATCAAAATTAGTTGAAATACACGAGTCATCAACCAATGCTTCTATCATATCAACATCAGCAACATCCTCGTTGTCATGTGGTTGCTTGTTGACATTGAAGACATTCAATTCAATTGTCATGTTGCCAAAGGACAGCTGCATGACTCCATTCCTACAATTAATTACAGCATTAGATGTTGCTAGAAAATGACGACCAAAAATCACGAATATGCTTGGTGGAGTCACGAACAGGTTGAGTATCAAGTACAATAAAATCAACAGGAAAATAAAACTTATCAACCTGTATCAAAACATCCTCAACAATTCTACGAGGTACTTTCACAGATCTATCAGCAAGTTGTAAAATAACAGACGTTGGTTTTAACTCACCTAGTCCAAGTTGCATATACACGGAGTAAGGAAGAAGATTGACACTAGCTCCTAAATATAACAATGCCTTCTCAATTTTATGGTTTCCTATGATGCATGAGATAGTAGGACAACCTGGATCTTTAAATTTAGGAGGGGTATTGCTTTGAATTATCGAGCTAACCTGTTCAGTTAAAAATGCCTTTTTACGTACATGCAATTGTCTCTTTTTAGTACATAGGTCCTTCAAAAATTTAGCATAGGCATGAACTTGCTTAATAGCATCAAGTAAAGGGATATTCATGCTTACCTGCTTAAAGATGTCCATCATGTCATTGATAGAATTACCTTGCTTTACCTTTGTTAGCCTATGAGGAAATGGGGCTTTTGGGATGTAAGATGGCTCATTGTCTTCTTTGGGAGCTTCTTGGACTAAATCCTCAGTTGAGGTATTACCTGGAGAAACTGGTTGAGATGTGTTTTGCTTTGAAAGATCCACTTTGTTGTCAAAAAGTTTGCCCCGTCTCAAAGTCATGATGGCTTTAGCCTCTTCATGTTGATTGCTTGAATCTGTCCCAATATTGTACACCCCTTTAGGATTAGGAAATGGCTGACTAGGGAATTTACCTTTCTCAATGGTTGTTGCCAGCTGTTGTATTGATGAAGCCAGTTGCCCCATCATGTTCTCCATATTGGAGATAGATTGTGCCTGTGAGTTCTGGCTAGTGCGCACCTCCTTCTTGAACTCAGTGATGGTGTGATTCTGATGCTCCAAAGCAGCTTGTGTAGCTTTTGTCAGGTTTTGAATTGCCTCCTCCCATGGTTTAGGCTGTGAAAAGTTTTGGTTGAACTGTCTGGTAGGCTGCTGAGAGGCTTGACTTGTTGTGTTATCCTGTTGACTACCCTGTGACCAAGAAAAATTGGGGTGGTCCCTCCATCCTGGATTGTAGGTGTTTGAATAAGGATTGTAAGGCTGTTTCCTCATCATGTTGAGGGCATTAGCTTGCTCAGCACCTGCTTCTGGTTCTGTAGGTCTATTGGCTGTCAATGAGGTCAATTTGCGAGAGATGTCCTCTATCATGCATTTGACTTCCTTGATTTCTGAGCTAGGTTCACTGCTGCGAATCTCATAGATACCTCTTTTCTTTGGTTCAGTTCTAGATGATCGGCTCCGCTGTTGTGAATTGTCAGCCTGCTTTTGAAAGAAGGTCCAGATCTCTTTAGCATTCTTAGACATAAGCTCTCTACCGCTTGTGGCCATCAACCATTCTTGAATATGTGGTAGCAATCCCTCCAAAAAGTATTGGCATAAATGCCATTTTTCATAGCCATGATGTGGACACTTTATAAGAAACCCGTTGAATCTCTCCCAAGTTTCATAGAATGGTTCATTGTCTCTTTGCACAAACTCTGAAATTTCCCTGCGAATAGCATTAATTTTGTGAACAGGAAAGTATTTATTCAAAAATTTAGCAACCATTTGTTCCCAAGATGTAATACTATTTGCAGGCAATGTATTAAACCAAGATATAGATCTATCTTTCAGAGAAAAAGGAAATAGACGAAGTTTAACATTATCAGGGGAAACAATCTCATATTTAAATGTTTCACATACAGCATAAAAGTCAGTCAAATGATTATAAGGTTATTCACTATCTAAACCATAGAAAGATGGAAGACAATTAAGCACACTCGGTTTAAGCTCAAAATTTCTAGCTGTGACCTGAGGGTATTGTATGCATGAGGTGCTCAAGTTAGCTAATGGACTAAAATAGTCCCTGAAAGGTCTCTCCTCAATTTCATCCCCCATAACTACTACTGCTTCGGTTCCTCCAATCTTATCTAAGTTGGTAGGTCGAGATCTCTGGTGAAAAGTTCTTTCTATCTCACTATCTAGAGGTTCTAGCTTAATATCCAAAGATCTACGACCAAGCATGCACAATGAAAATCCTTTTTTTTTTTTTGTTTTTAATAAAATAACAAGAAACAAATAAAATCCTAAATTATAACTAGTCAAGAATAAAATTAACTAAAATTAAATTAACCTTCAGACGCAGTCCCCGGCAACGGCGCTAAAAATTTGATGTCAAATTTTAATTAACACGCAAGTGTACAAATCTATTGGACTATAGATAGGTAAAAACGAGATCGATCCCACATAGACTGCTATGAGAAAGGTCTAATTTAATCCAAATTAACTGTTATTCTAAGCTAGTTCAGTTGAAGAGATTTTTGTTGAAATTGTTTAACTAAAAGACTAAAGAAATATGATAAAAAGATGAATTGATAATTCAAGTTGTGTAAAACACCAAGGTTTCAGAATCCACAATTGTCTAACTTAGCAATCATCCAATCATTTATTAATTCTCCAAAAAACATATACGACAATACGAACTCAATCTATTATCGACCCTAAAGATTTATCAATTAAGTCCAGAAGAAGAAGATCAAATATAGGCTCCCCTTATGCTTCAAACATAAACTACTTAAGCGTTTTTCATATCAAGCTCAATTGAAAGAAGACAAAGAATCAAAGAATTTCTAAGCATTCTATGTATCCCAATTCGAATAGAAGATAACGAAAAATCAAAAGCAATTAATAGAACATATTATATCACCAAGCATGGAATAATTAAATCAATATCTAACTATCAAAAATACATGATATTTAAGATGAAAGAAATCATAATTAATTAATTTAGTCAAGAACAAGCCATAAACGTTAAAGTTCTAAAAGAAATTAAACGGATAACGGATTAATCACTTAATCAAAACAAGGTTTCATCGTCTACCTTGGCTAAAGAAAATTAGAAGAACATGATTAAACTAGAAAAACAATAATTGATAAAACCCGGCATGGATCTTAGGAGAATAAATCTTCGAAGAGGTCTTGATCGTCAAAGAAGTCTTGTTCTCTTGATGTCTTCTCTTGATTTGCTCGCCAAAAATCCAACCCTTGATATGAGTTAATAACTCATATTTATACTACCTTTATTGTCCCACAAAATATCCCAAGAAGACCTAAAAATTCGTTCAAAACATTTCCTAGTTGAATTGGGACTCAAAAAAGAAAAGAAAATAAAACAAAAATCTGCAGTCGGAATTGGCCTGGGCGCCGATTTTTGTTGGCTCCGATTTTTGTTTCTGCTTTCTGGTTCGGTCGCTGGGCGTTCGCCCAGCGTTAAGCCGGGCGATCGCCCAGCTTGTTGTACTTTAAAGGTTTGCAACTTGGTCCTTTTTGTTTCAACGGTCACCACTTTGGTCCTTCAACTTTAGGTCTTAGTCATTTCAGTCCTCCATCTTTTTATAACATCTCATTTGGTCCTTCAATTTTGCATAATCTCTAATTTGGTCCCTCAACTTTGGGTTGAGTGCAATTGAGTCCTCGAACTTATGAGATATCTTCTAAGTCATTGCTCTTTTCACCCAAACTTCTCCAATTGTTCACCAACAAGTCCAAAACTAAAATAAAACAATAATAAACTAGATTAAGTAGAAAAACAACTATATGACGACATAAATAATTAATTCAAAGATCAAAATAAGTGCATAAAACGCACTTATCAGAGACGAGCCAGGGTTCAATAACAACCCATCCACAAATTGGTCAGCTCAAATCAAACCCTGCCCGAACAGTGTCACTTGGCCTGTGTATTTGACCGCACAGTGGTAATTAAGTTGAACAGTAGCAAAATTGGGATGACCATCTCACGGAAAGCAACTGTTCAAAACGGGCAATTGAAATTAGCCATTTATAATATTGTATAGATGTAAATTATTAGAATAGTAGGGTTTTATGTTTTGTATTAAAGCAGATTGGTGACCATTATAGCCTCATTCATTAATTTTGTTCTGAATATGTAATTTTCTATAATTCATGTCTAATAATTTTGTGGGTATGAAGTTCATGTACATCTATTCATATATGAAATTTTGCAGATTTTTTTATGTGATTCGTATTTGTTCATCTTGATTTCCTGATCTTATGGGGTTCCAAAGGTAATTTTAACTTCTAGATAATGTGCTTGTAGTGATTGAAATTTGAACTACTCATATTTATTTTCGTTGTATTTTTCTATCAATGGTTTAATTCTGATTAGATGCAACACATTCTTGTGTGGTGCCACCATTCTGATAATGCGGTTTAAGTCTATTTTAGTGTGCATTTTTACTTTTCTTGGGAGAAATATTTACTTTTTCTATTTTTTTGCGTGTTAATAAGTATTAAATTATTTTAAGAGAGATTTATCTATACTTGAAAAGTTGTGATATTTTTTTTTTTGCAAAATTTCTTTATTTTATTGCTTCCTTTTCTTTATTTTTTAATTAAAAAGAATGGCAAATTCGTAATTTAACGGTCAAAATGAAGAGAATAATGAGTTTTGCAACGTAATTGAAAGGTTGGGGTGAATTATACTAAAAAAAAAAGGAAAATTTATATTTTTGGTCTCCAACTTTTGCAGGTTATTACTAATATATTCCTAACTAATTTTTGTAGCATTAGACATCCCAATATTTGCAGTTTGTTACAAATTAAATCCTTATTGACATATTTTGATGGATTTATCCTCTTCTTTAAATAAAAAAAGAAGCTAAACACAACAAAAAATAAAAAAAAAAAAATTATAAATGAAGTGTCCTAACTTTTAAATAGTACAAAGTAAATTTATCTACCCTATTTCAAATTACATAGAGATAAAGAAAAAAAGAAATAATTTACACAACCACCTTGTCGGTGGCGGTGGAGAGTTGAAACCGGCATAAATGGCAAGAATCATGGCAGGAGAGCCACTTTGTGATTCTTCAATCATTCTTTCTCAATTCAAATCCAGATTTTCAATTTCTATATATTGTAGTTCACACCAATTAGATTTCTTTTATAAATGAAGCCTTTGACCTCGATCTAGCCTTAACAATGGTAGATTGCAGGTCGAACTCCAGCATAAAGCAGTCATCGGAACCCATGGCTGCTGACCCAGAAAGACAAGACTAAACTAGACAAAAAGGAAACAAAAAATAGATGGATTCGATGGGAAACTGACCTGTAGTTTAAGCAAAATCAGAAAGAACCTCGTTTTACATAGAAACCCAAGCTGAAAGATATTGTGATACTACATATAGAGGCAATGTAAAAGGAAGGAAACCCAAATCGGATTTGGAATAGGGGATAGGAAAAAGAGGCGAGTGTACTATAATTGGTTACAAAAGAATCTAATCCTAACAGTAATCAAAATGTTGACCCATTATGCATTACGCAAGAATGATACGGAAAATACAGCATATACACACATACGCACACAAACATATACATATACATATTTGATATTTATACGTACTTATATATGTGTTCTAAAATGGGAAGAAATAAGCCTAATAAGGTAGAAGATGCAGTCAAACAAAATCGCTAATTTTTTATGAGACTGGAGCCTAGAGGGTTAGAGGCACCAGGTGGTGAGAGATATTGTGTATAATTGGCGTTGTTTTGTATTGGAAATTTGGAATATGTAGCCCAGAGGTTTGTTCCCCATAATATTGTAAGAATTAATGTCCAAGGTCCAAATAGTTGGGTCGGACTTAATTATTTATTGGACCAAATTAATTAATTAGATTAATTAATTAGACCCGTTTGTTGATAAATTCTAGTTAGACTAGAACTAGGGCTAGGGTTAGCCCTACCTATATATACAAGGCCACAACAGATTAATCATATGTGTTGATCTTTAATTACTTGCTAGCACAAGCAAAAGACAACCCAATCAACTTCTCCCAAAAGTTCCGCTTTCATCTGTTCATGATCGTGGAAGTTCAGATATGTTCTTGCTGTGTGGATCACCATTGGAAGCTGGACATTTAGACAGCTGTGGTATTGAAGATCACACATCCAGTTAATCAGAAATCAGATTTCACGGTGTTCATCAAAGGTAAACTCCTATCACGAATTCTCTCTAAGTACAAGGTTGATCCAGGCTTATAGGAATTGAATATTTAATTTTCGCTGTGCATGTATGCCTCAATTCCTTCCAGTGGTATCAGAGCATACCTTGTTACTTGTTAGAATTCGTTAAACTGTTTTGATGAATAGTACAATAATTGTTATTGTGATATTAATTTGATTTGAGATTTGATAGTAAAATAAAATTGTGAATTTTTAAAAGGGCAAAATTTGAATTTGATTTGGATTGATTGGAACAAAATAAAGGACTAAAGCGCCGCCGCCGATGGAAGAGCGAGTCCGACGCCGACTGATGCAGCAGTCACAGCCGCGAAAATCAGACAGCTGATATTCGCAGCTATTACAGCGGCACCGCAGCTGCTGCTCGTGGAACAGAGCAATGGTTGCTGCTGTTCACGGCTGCATCTCCCTCCCATTTTCTCTTGACCGGCGGTGCTTTGGAAGTCACCGCTGCAGAGATGGCGACAACAGGCAGAGAACTGTCGTAAGGAACCAGAGATTGCCGCCCCTGATTTCGCAGCAGCAAATCCAACGTGCCGCTGCTATCAGTAGCAGCGGCGCTGGCCCAAGAACACTTGCCGCTGCTAGAAGTAGCAGCAGTGCCGGGCTGTTGGTGTTCCACGCTAAACGTCGGTGGTCGTCGGTGTTAGACACCGGCGCGACCACCGCCAGTTGATCTATTCGCGCATTGCAGAAACCCTTGCCTAGGGTTTTCTGCGTTTGGGATTTGGTGGTGGGGGCGTTCTATGCAATTTTAAAAAAAAATTGCATGGGAAGCCCCCTATTTTCAAAATATTTAAATGGGCTTCCTAGCAATTTTAGAAATTGCACAAGAAGGCCGATTGTTTTAACTTTGCAATTTTGGAAATCGCATTGAAGGATTCACTGTTTTAAAAATTTTAAAGGTTGACTATGCAATTGAAAAAATTGCACGTTGGGTCCTCAAACTTTAAAAGAAATTAAGGTCTTAAATGTAATTTTAATTATTTTTGGAAAAATTGTAAATATTAATTCTTTTAATGTTGGTCAAATATTCAAAATTAATTAAAATCGTTTTTAAACCATATTTTGAATTTTTGACCAGATTAAATTTTGACTTTATTTTATAAAATTACAATTTTGACCTTATACAAATTTTATCTTCAATTAGAGTGTGACTTTAAATTGAGAGATAAAATAAATTTTTGAAAAATCCCATTTTTAAATAAAATTAATTGGTTAATTGATTAATTTTATTATTGAAAAAATTAAGTAATTAATTAGATTAATTATTTAATTCTGTCTAGTCCGTTTCAAAATGTCTAAAAGGTTTAGACTTATACTGTCAAAGCTGCAAATTTAGAAATTAATATATTTTTAATATTAGATATTAAAATGAATGTTTAGTGGATGATTATGGACTCGACCCATGTGATTGGTTGTATGGTTAATTATTCCTATTTATTGTTGGTTATGCCTGCGAGCCTATTATTTAATTAAATGGGCCTACGAGCCTATTACTTATTTAATTAGATTTTCGAGTTATTTATTTATTATGGGCCTGCGTGTCCATTGATCAGGGCCTGCGTGCCAACTAGTATAGGATACAGGTTGTAGCAGAAGATGGAGATAATTGCATTTAGCATTCGATGAACGAATGCAACGTCCCTTATGAATTGACCGACTAATCTTTCTTTTGGCTCAGTAAGATTAGATAGATAAAGTCCATAATCATCCAGAGTAGTTATTATGTATGATTGATTGCATGTTAGATGTTAATTAATATATATACATAAATGTGATGAGATAAACCTCTCTTTATCAAAATATTAAATTCGTATTAAATGGTTAATACACCGTGCCTTCTATTGTTATAGTGAAAAATCAGAGTCCATTATCGATGTCAGTTTGTTGAGTCACTCAAGGCTTCTCGCTCATGGATATGTTTATCACTATGAGACATTTGATGTTTCTGAACAATGGGTCGAATTTAACTAAAATTTTATTTTTTGTTGAGTCACTCAAGGAAATAGAATTTTAGGGGCACAATCTAGTAAACATATATGATGTGTGCGACAATAAGTTGTCTACTTGATGATCTAGGAGTCACATAGAGATGTGATTGATAGAAGTATCTACCTGGATGTTTTATTAGGATTTGTTGAGTCACTCAAGGTTCTAATAAAACAAAAGGGATCCTAGCCCACTGGGAATCTAAATGGTTCTATTGATTAATGTTTGAGGGTCATTAATTCAATTTAAACAGTGGGAGTATAATTAATTTAATATAAGTCCATGTTAAATTAATTTTATGCATTTATTTAATTGTTCTATCTTATTATTTATTGGTTGAATCATGAGTAACCATATAAGTTTAAGAGGCATATTGGATGCCAACAAACATATCGGACCAAATTTTTTAGACTGGCACCGCAATCTGAGAATTGTTCTCAAGCATGAAAAAGAAAAATTGGATATGTCAATAAGCAGCCAATGCCGGAAGCTCTTATTGAAGAGGCTACGCCGGAGAACGTGCAGGCTTACAAAAACACAGTGATTATAGTAACACTGCAACATGTGATGATTGCAGTATGTCACTTGAGTTGGAAAAGCAGCACGAAGGTATGGATGCCTATACCAAAATATATCATTTCAAAGAGTTGAATGATGTACAGTCACGGACTGAACAATATGAGACATCTAAAAAGTTATGAAAAGGTATGATGGTAAAAAGATCTTCAGTTAGTGCTCATGTATTGAAGATGATTGATTATATTGAAAAATAAAATCAATTAAGTTTTACCATAGACCACGAACTAAGTGTTGACTTAGTTATGCAGTCCCCACCTAATAACTTTTCGCAGTTCATTATGAACTTCAACATGAATAAGATTCAGTATACCCTACTCGAGCTGCTAAACGTGCTGAAAACTGTTAACCCCAAAGGAATGGGTAAACTTTGGCCATTGATACCTCTAAGGGCACTGAGAGGAAATCTAAATGGACCTTTTAGAAAGGATTCAAGAAGGCCGGATCTGTTGGAAAACAGTTAAGCAAAGACGAATCCAAATATGATGATCCGTGTTTTCAATGTGGAAACAAATGGCATTAGAAGTGGAATCACAAAACATAAAAGAGATAAAACTAAAATACTCATACCTTTGGCATTGCATATTCAGTCATATAAATGAAAACACATCACCAAGTTACATAAAGATGAATACTTGGATTCAAATGATTATGAATCATTTGATAAGTGTGAATCGTGCCCGTTTGGGCAAAATGACCTAGACCCTCTTTTCTGGAAAGGGAGACACAGTTGCAGACATTTTGGGTCTTGTACATACTGATGTATATGGACAAATGTCTAAAGATGCTAAAGGTGGCTTTTCTTACTTTATCATATTTACATATGACCATTCTAGATATGGTTTTATATGCTTGATGGAATTCAAGAGTGAAGCCCTTGAAAAGTTCAAGGAATTCAAGCACGAAGTAGAAAGGCAAATCGAGAAAAATATTCTAACACTTAGATTTGATCGAGGTGGAGAATATTTGAAGGGTGAGTTTTAGACTATCTAAAAGAGAATGGGATTCTCTCGCAGTGGACTCCACCATATACACCATGACAAAATGGTGTATCTGAAAGAAGAAATTGCACCTTACTTAATATGGTGCGATCAATGGTGAGTCGTGTAGTTATTCCAAAATCGTTTTGGAGATATGTGATTTAACACTGCATGTTATACACTAAACCGTGTCCTATCTAAATCGGTCAATAAAATTCCATACGAGTTATGGAAAGGAAAAAAATACCTAATCTTTCATACATGAAGGTTTAGGGATGCGACGCTTATGTGAAGCGCATTGAACCAGATAAGTTAGGAGCTAAATCTGATAATTGTTTATTTGTGGGGTATCCAAAAGAAAGTGTTGGATATTATTTCTACAATTCTATCGAGATGAAGGTCATCATATCGAGACTTGCTGTATTCTTAGAGAAGACAGTGGGAGCAATGTAGATCTTGAAGAGGTTCAAGAAACCACAAATAAAATTGACCAATTAGATATTCCAATGGCTGAGCTTGCATCTGATGAAGCACAGATTGAGAAAGTGGGAACCACCAGTTCCCAAGGACACACCAGCTCCGCGTAAGTCGAGCAGAGTCATTCATTTTCCTCTGAGATACGATTTCCTGATTACTAGTAATGTATTACTAATCGAGGAAGATGAACCTACTACTTACACAGAATCGAAGTCAAGTGTTGACTCAAAGAGATGGCAGGAAGCCATGGAATCTGAGATGAACTCCATGTACGAAAACAAGGTTTGGACCTTGCTTGACCCGCCTGAAGGGGTAAAACCTATAGGTTGTAAATTGGTTTACATTAAAAATGGTTGACATGGATGATAATGTTCATACTTACAAGGCAAGATTGGTTGCTAAGGGTTACAAGCAAAGACAAGGAATTGACTTTGACGAAACTTTCTCACCAGTAGCCATGTCTAAATCAATTCGAATTCTGCTTGCAATAGCGGCATATTATGACTATGAGATATGGCAAATGGATATTAAAACCGCATTCCTTAATAGAAATCTTAGTGAGAATGTGTACATGACACAACCAGAAGGTTTTGAATCTACAGAGCCAAACAAGATATGCAAGCTACATAAATCCATATATGGATTAAAGCAAGCCTCTCAGAGCTGGAATCTTCGCTTTGATGAGACAATCAAAATGTTTGATTTTATCAAAAATGAAGATGAACCATATGTGTATAAAAGGTTAGTGGGAGCAAAGTCGTGTTTCTAATTTTGTATGTGGATGACATACTTTAGGAAACGATGTCTCCGATGCCAAAAATCAGTAAAATTGTGGTTATCCAAAATTTCTCCATGAAGGATATGGGAGAGGCAACGTACATTCTAGGTATAAATATCTATAGAGATAGATCTAAGAGAATGCTTGGCCTATCTCGAGATATGTACATAGATAAAATCTTAAGAATATTTAACATAGAAAAGTCCAAGAGATAACTCTATCCCATCTGGCATGGGATCAATATCTTAAAAGAGATGTGTCCAAAGACACAAATTGAAAGAGATCGCATGGATAGAATTCATTATGCATTAGCAATAGGATCTATCATGCATGCAATACTATGTACTCGATTGGATGTTTCATATGCTTTGAGTGTCACAAGTAGGTTCTAAGCGAATCCTGGCCAGAAACATTGGATCGCAGTCAAGAACATCATTAAGTTCTTAGGAAGGACTAAATACATGTTCTTGGTATATGGAGGAAATAAACTTAGAGTTCAAGGTTATGCCGATGTCAGCTTTCAATCTGATAAAGACATGTTCTTGGTGTATGGAACAAAAGACATGTTCTGGATATGTATTTACTCAAAATGGTGGTGCAGTCAGTTGGAAAAGTTCCAAACAAGAAACGACTGCTAATTCAACTACAGAAGCCGAATATATAGCTGCTTCAGAAATAGCAAAGAAAACAGTCTGGATCAAGAAGTTCATTACTGAACTTGGAATAGTTCCTAACATTGTTGATCCAATAACTTGTATTGTGATAACAATGGAGCCATCGCACAAGCGAAGGAACCCAGGTCTCATCAATGATCCAGATATATATTGAGGCAGTATCATCTCATCAGAGAGATAATCTTAAAAAAATTATATAAAGATAGAATGAGTCCTAACATACGATAATGTAGTAGATCCTTTGACAAATTTGTTGTCCCAGCACAAGTATGATGGTCATGCTAAATTTGATGGTATTAAGATACCTGAGTGATTGGATCTAGTTTGTATGAGAGATTTTGTGATATACTCTTTGTTAGACATTGAAGTATATGAACAAATTGATTAATTAAATACTTGTCTACATTTTAATGACAGATCTGTTATTTTTAAAATTTTATTATTTAAAATAATAGAGTTCGAAGAAAAGTTCACAGTAACTTGTTAATCACAAGGTGTTGTGATTGTGAGATACAAGTTATAAAAAACTTATTCTTGAAATATTCCTAGTCATAGTAATAATGAGATACGGATATCATTATTGCGGATAGACTAGTATGTGTTGCATTTCTTTTGAAAGAAAGTAGCTGATTTTACGAGCTAAGATGTAGAGAGACATCTGAATGAACACATGAATGCATTGTTATGAGAACATGACATTGGATGATCCGCCTAGAGATTCCACATGGATAACTATCCAAGTGTCAGTGGTAAATCTAGTGTCAGTGGTAAATCTTTAATGCGCGGTTGTGGATTTGGTCATTTGACTTGAGGACATCATAGAATCTTATATGAGGACCACTGTACTTTGGCGAGCGTTTGATGGGGCTCGAAGATTTGAGTCACCAGGAAGACGTCGTACGGGTACAGTGAGAATCGTATGAAGGTTGTGAATGTCTAATATGAGGATTTGTCACTCCTGGAAAGTAGGAGATTATAACCTAATTTTTGCCCACTTAAGTTGATATAAATTTCCTCGGCTGGGGTGGAGTTATGAGTTGAAAATGTTTCAATCATAACTAGATTAGATCAACGAAGAGTTGAGGTGAATAACATAATTGGTTGAAATGAGATTGACGCTAATCCATATCTCTTAACCAATTGGGTTATATTGATGAAGGGATTATATTTCCATTGGTTCTGTCATGCCACATGACATTTTCCTTCACATGGATTGCCTTGACACATTGCTAGATGTCAATCTTGGACAGCGACGTGAATTGATCGATCTTGGTGAATCGATGAGAATATCACTGCGTTTGCCATCGTGAAAGGGAACCTAATGGGTCACACACATAAAGTGAGAATTGAGCATCCTGAATTGGACCTTGTCCAAGTGGGAGATTGTAAGAATTAATGTCCAAGGTCCAAATAGTTGGGTCGGACTTAATTACTTATTGGACCAAATTAATTAATTAGATTAATTAATTGGGCCCGTTTGTTGATGGGTTCTAGTTAGACTAGAACTAGGGCTAGGGTTAGCCCTACCTATATATACAAGGCCACAACAAATTAATCATATGTGTTGATCTTTAATTACTTGCTAGCACAAGCAAAAGACAACCCAATCAACTTCTTCCAAAAGTTTCACTTTCATCTGTTCATAATCGTGGAAGTCCAGATATGTTCTTGCTGTGTGGATCACCATTGGAGGCTGGACATTTGGACAACTGTGGTATTGAAGATCACACATCTAGTTAATCAGAAATCAGATTTCACGGTATTTATCAAAGGTAAACTCCTATCACGAATTCTCTCTAAGTACAAGGTTGATCCAGGCTTATAGGAATTGAATATTTAATTTCCGTTGTGCATGTGTGCCTCAATTCCTTACAAATACTAGTGAAGAAATGCAACGGGACGGACCTCACGTCCTATTGGGCAATTTTAGCAATAAAATTAAAATATTTTTATTTTTTATCTTGCTCTCTATTTATTAGTTATTAAATATAAATTAATTTTAAAATTTTTAAAAAAATAAGGGTGGGGACGAGTTCCAACTTCCCTGCCCGATTCCCTGACTAAAGATATTTTGTCATCACCAATGCCTTAAGGCTTAAGCAAATGTTTTGAAGCTTCACCTTAGAACATTTTTTAGTTTTCGATTATTAAATTTATTTTAAATTATTTATTTCGTAATTATATTTTCTTTAATTTTCTTTAATAATTTTTTTAAATTTAGAGAGTGTATTTAATCTAGATTTGTAATAAAGACTTTAATTGATATTTTTAAATGATTAACTTTTATGGATTTCATTACATTTTATTGATTTTTAATGGAGTTCAATAAATTTTTACAAATTTATTTGAAATGCTTTCCTAGGCTTTCAAGTATTTTTATGGACTTTTATATACTTTTATTTTTTTAATTAAAAATTTTGAATATAAAAATATAATATCTGACAGTTAAAAAAATAATTGTCTTAGGAGAAAATCTAGCAATAATTTATTTAATTATTTATTTAATTTAAACTTTAAATTTATAATGTTTTCTTTTTTTATGTAAGTAAACTACGTCAAAAGTTAATAACATAAATATTGTAATATATAGGCTTAAAGTAATTGAAATAATTGAAGTCATATCAACTTTATTAAAAAAAAAAAAAAATTGTGTACAAATCAAGATAAATAGAAAAAATAAGAATGAAAAATACAATAATAAAAAATTAATTTTTAACCTAGTGATATTTATTAATAAATTACAAGCAATCGTTATATAAGAATTTAATTATAAATTTATCTTATATTGAATGAAAAATGAAAAACGATGAAAAAAGAAAGAGAAAAAAAAGAGAAAAAAATTGTTATGGAAATATTTAAGAAAAAATTACACTGAAGAGAGAAAATAAGTATAATCTTTTTTTATTCATAAAAAATGTTGATAATTAATCATATGTATAGGTTTCGTAGAAGAAAAAAGAAGAAAGAAAGAAAAATAATTAGGAGAATATTGAAAAGAAAAAAAAATCACATTGAATTGGGAAAAAAATGTTAATGTTCTTTTTTATTAAAAAATATTGATAATTAATTATGGCTATAAGAGTTCGTAGAAGGAAAAAAAAAATAATTAAGAAAATATTGAAGAAAAAAAATCACATTAATAAAAGAAAAAAATATTAATCTTGATTTTAGAGTTCGTAGAAAGAAAAAGAAAATAGAAATATTGCATAAAGAAAAAAAGAATCGTAGGATGAAAAAAAATTCAGAAGTCTTTCAAAGTTTTGGGAATGAATATAAGAGAAATTGTGATATTTTTTATTTATACTTTGTACTTTAAAATTAGTACATAAAAAATTTAATAAAAATTTATTAAAATTTTGAATACCCATAAATTTCACTAAACTTAAAAAAGTCTAAATTCAATACACTTAAATTTTTAAACTCCATTAGAATCTTTAAAAATCATAATTAAATACAGCCCCTTACTTTTTTAAGAAGTACTCCCTCCGTTCTACAAAGATAGACTTATTTTTTTTCACACAGATTAAGAAATTCCATTTAATGTAATTGAAACTATAAATTTTACACACACTTTTCCTATTATACCCCTATTTAATATTAGTCATTCATGAATTTAATAAATTTAAATGCTTTTTGGGTTGATTACAATGTAAATTAAATAAAGGTATATTAGAAAAATGAAAAATTTAATACACCCTCTATAAAGTAAGTGACCTATAATTTGGGACAGATAAATAAGGAAAACGGGTCTATCTTTGTGGGACGGAGAGAGTAATATTCTTTTACTAAAGAATTTATGTATTACAACAAATCTTGAATCTATATCTATATAAAAACAGAAGTGCTGTCAAAATCTATTTTTCCACACAAAGTACTTTCCTATTTAGAATTTCTATTTCTTTTTCCCAATTTTCGGAAATGGATTTTTATATAGCTATTAAATGTTCATTCATAATACTACATTTAATAGCATCTTGATTTTTTATTTTTCCAATTGGAGTCCCTCCATGAGCTCCATTCACCTTCCAATTTAGTTATCATTGCAAAAACTAATTTAGTTTTGTTATCATTACAAAAATTAATTATCCAATGCATTTTAATTTAATTATCTATATTTAAAATATTTAATTAATTAATCTTATATTTGTTTTGGTAAAATAAAATGCATGAATTTTTCAATACTAATTAAGATTTAAGAGATCACATTTTCAAGATTATTATGGAAAACAATCAATGCACATTAAAAAAAAAAAAGTCCAAATCTATATTTTTAAAGTTTTGTTATTATTACAAAAATTAATTTTTCAATGCATTTTAATTTAATTATCCATATTTTAAATACTTAACTAATTTAATTTAATTAATTAATATCTTCATTTTGGTCAAAATATGCATTGATTTTTCAGTGCTAAAAGGTTTAATATATCACATTTAAGATATTGCATTTTCAAAATTATTATAGAAGATAATTAATGCAAAGTGAAAGAAAAATAAGTTAAAGTTTATATTTTCAAAGTTTTGTTATCATTGCAACGTGTGAATGAGTTTAATACTAATCTTGAATTTTGAATTTAAAACAAAACATTTCTACATTTACCAAGCGTAAAAGCCTAAAAAGTGTTGTGACATATTGTAAATGCAACAAAAGTAAGGTCTACTTTAGGATTCCAATTTTTTTCTTTTTTTTCTTCATAAAAGCCTCGACAGCAAATTTCATGTCTAACTAATTATAATCGAAAGTAGCTACAACTCCTTTTAAATCTAACTTTTGTAAAAGTAAGATTTAAAAAGAATTTTATGGATACAACTTTATGCCCTGGTTAAACATTAATTGCCATGAACACAAATTAATCCCCTTGCCATATTACTCATCATGCAAAAAGGTTTCACTCACACCACCCTTTTCTACCCGCAAATACTTTTTGTCATTGTTATCACTTCAAAAGTGGGAAGAAAAACATCCTCTTTGGATTCACTTCCACTTTTTTGACAAAGTATAATCAGGGAAAATTGCTAAGTAGGTTTCAAGCTTTAAAAACGAGCAAACGAATCTCAAACCTTTTATTAAAGTTGCACTATGACAAAATTTGACCAATCTCTATTAAATCATCACGTCAACCTTACATGTCCAAATTTGAAGCTAGGTTTCGTTTCCCAACTTAGACTAGTGTGTAAAAATTTGAAGTTATATATCTTTCAACTAGAATCACGTAATAATTTAACAAGATTTGAAACGCTTCCATTGTTGGATATTGATTGTGTACATGTGCAAAAGTAGAGTTGGCAAATGGACTGGGTTGGGCCAGCCCAATCCACCAGATCAGGGCCACACATAAAATTAGATTGAGTTGGCCCAACCTAGTTTTGTATGGATCAGAAGTATGCTAGCTCAGTCCAGCCCATTAATCCAACTTGTCTTAATTTTCTTTTTTTTCTCTTTTTTTTTTTAAATAAATTTTTTATACAATCTAATACATTCCATCAAATATAATCTTAGATAAATTAGACTATATATTTTGAAATTTTTAAAGAGATTAATTTATAAAACTGGGGCTCTCATGTATAGTTAATAAATAAACGTCAATTTTCTTTCAAAATAATAATTTTTTTGGTTAATTGTAAACTATTTGTAGACACTTTTTAAAAAAAAATATAAATATTAAAAGTATGCTAGTCTTATTGTTTTGAGATATAAGCATGTTTGACTTAAATTAAAAAGTTTACTTATAAGTAAATTTAAAATAAATAATTTTTTTGTCACACTAAATATATTTTGGATTGAAACTTAAATTAAACTATATTTTAATTAAATCTAAACAATTTTATGTTGGATTCTGAGATTTTTGGACTAATGTTTATTGGTGACTTTGACTTAGATTATTTTGAATTGATATTATTTGAATTATGTATTGGAGCTATTCACAAAATGAGGGATTAGTGTTGAAGAGCAAAAAAAAAAAAAAATTCAAAAAAATCAAAATCGGGCCCTCCCAACTAGCCTGCGAGCTAGATGGGCCGGACCATCTTGGCCCGATTTTATTTGGGCCAGGGCCAACTCAACCCAAAAAGACGAGCTACATGGACCGGGCCGATTTTGCCACCTCTATGCAAAAGTAAATTTATGAACGAAAACAATATGCACAACTGTGATCGATCAGGTAGTTTTCAAGTGATAATGTAGAAATAATCATCTACATATAATGTCTAGATTTCCAACATTTCCAGTTAATGTACAAGATCCTATTATATTGAGAATGAATAACTCACAGGTGATCAAAAGCAAATAAGCTTCGTAAGCGTTCTCAGCATACGCGTGCACTACAAGAGGCGACTGGCATTTGCTGAAGTAGTAGGCTCTGGTTTCATCTTCAAAAACACCGTTAGTGACAGTAACTTCTAGTGTTGTTGCACTTTGGTTAAACCTAACATTTTCCTTAATACGAAGATTATTTGTACCTTCTAGTGTTGTCAAAAACAACGTTACAAAATCTACAGTATAATAGTACCTCTAAATCTCACAGTATCTTGTACCTTCATAGATAAAGACGTTATCTGTTTGTAGTATACATCTGCAGCTCCAGGCGTACCAGGAAGACAGATATGCAGTGAAACAATTTTGGGGCCGAAATCTTAATATTGCTACTGCTTAGAACCAATCTACAATAATTGTTTGAAGAAAGAATAATCAATGTGTTGATTTTGACTTCAGTTTATTAGTAAAATTTTAATTGAATATTTAAAACCAAACAAATTCGTAATTCCTGGGCGCGAAAAGACGCTTTACATTGTTGATTTCGGGATAAATTCAACTAATGGCCATCGAACTTTAATCTAGTTTCTATTTAGCCATTGAACTTTAAAAGGTATTCCAACGCCCACTCAACTTTCAACTAAGTTACTCATTCATCACCCGTTAACCATTCGCTTGCAATACTTGTCAGAATATCCTACGTGGTAAACGATTTTGACAGAATGTAATAATGATGTTAAATCTCTCACAATCAACAAAAACTCACTACTCAAACATGTCTAATTGACATGAATTTGATTTGAAAAAACTGAAAGTGTTTTCAATTTTTTTTTACAAAATAGTGTGTTTGAGTAGTGTATTTTTGTTGATTAAGAGAGATTTAACACTATTACAATGTTATATTGAAAGAGTTTTTGCCACGTAAGATATTCCGTCAGATATTGCAAGTGAATGAGTAACAGGTGATTGATCAGAAACTTAGTTGAAAGTTGTGTGGGTGTTGAGATACAATTTAAAGTTCAATAATTAAATAGAAACCTGATTAAATTTCGGTGGCGACTTATTGATTTTACCCGTTGATTTTGACACTGTCTACTACCCATAAATAACAAGGTTACAGGAATGGGTCCAATGTTTTATATATGTCATCAACTAGATACATTCTTCTGAGAAAAAAAAAAAAACCCCCCCGTAAGATTTGCACTCCTTCAATCCTATAAAAATAGACTTATTTTTTTAATTCATTTATCTCAAATTATAATTTATTTTCTTTATTGTTAGTATAATTAATTTTTAAATTTTCTAATATGTTTCTATTTATTGTGCTTTGTTATATATAAATATGAATTACCATTATATTAATGTAGTGGTATATTAAAAAAAGTGTAAGTAAAATTTATTATTATATTTTTTAATTTGTGTGAAAATAAAAATAAGTTTTTATCTTTGTGAGACGGAGAAAATATTTTATTAGCACTAAATTTTATTGTGTTGTTTAAAACATAAGGTAGGTCACGAATTTATTGGACAAATATGATCAAATTGGGACCAAATATAAATGGTTAGATAATTATAATTGAATTTAAATTGTCTTTTTTTAACTATCTTTATGCTTTGAAGGTTGGCTCATTCTCTTCTTCTTTTTAAGAAACTCTTTTTCACGTTTCGTGCAAATTTATTCTTTTCTTAATTTTTCTTTGTTCATAATTCGGTCTTTTTATTTATTTCTTTACTATTTATTATATTGCCACACTTTCTTTTTGTATTGGAGCCTCTAATAAAAATAAAGGAAAATTGTGACATTGGTCACCAACCTTTAGTCTATATAGCAAATTGATTCACAACATTTAAAAATATAGCAAGTTAGTCCCTAATGTTTCAATTTTGTTGAACTATTAGTTCAAGCTGACAACTTCGTCCAATTTTCTGTTAAAAGGTCAACATTTCAGTGAGAGGACAATAATATCCTTAGTTTTCTCTTTAATCCTACAAATAATAAAAGAGTCTTAATCCTAATATTATTCATGTGGTCACGGAAAACGACGTGGTTTTTGTTTTGTTTTTTCCCCTGACTATGAAATGAATTTTAAAACTTGAATATCCTACAAATAATAAAAGAGCCTTAATCTTAATACTATTCATGCGGTCACTGAAAACGACGTGATTTCCTACAAATAATAAAAGAGCCTTAATCATAATACTATTCATGTGGTCACTGAAAATGACGTGGTTTTGCAAAGTCACATTTGTTTTGTTTTTTCCCCTGGCTATGAAATGAATTTTGTAACTTGGATATTCAATACACACAGTATACACATAGTAGAGGTGAAAGTATCTGAAATCTAGGTTTTTTCTCCCTTCTCGTCCGATTCTTCTTCCGTGTATTTTCCTCTTCTTATTTGCTTTGTGAAAATCAGATTTGATACATACGGTAGCGTTGAAAACGTCTTAGATTTGAGTGTCTCGTTTTCGCTGTATACACATAGCAGCATATAAAAGTGTGTGAAACCCTAGGACTTTTTTTTTCTCTTCGTCTGTCATGGGACTTTGAAGAGCCAGCCCACAAAAGCTAGCTATTGTGGTTGGAGAACCCAAGCTCATATAAACCACACAAAAGATGCTCACACATCCGATTTGGGATTTAAGTTCCCATAAACTCCAATGGAAACCATGACAAACCACCACGCTTCTGACTCGGGTTCACGTCGAACAGGTGCCCACACACCCTAAGTGGTAACCGAAACACGAAGACATGGTGCCTGCTCTGATACCAATGTCATGGGACTTGATGAGCCAGCCCACAAAAGCTAGCTAATGTGGTTAGAGAACCCAAACCCATATAAATCACACAAAGGATGCCTACACATCCGATGTGGAATTTAAGTTCCCATAAACTCCACTGGAAACCATGACATCGTCCCGTCCGATTGTTGTTCCATGTAGTTTCTTCTTCCTCTTTGTTTCGTGAAAATCAGATTTGATACGTACGGTAGCATTGAAAATGTCTTAGATCTGGGTCTCGTTTTCACCATCCGATTGTTTCTACTACTTGTGGTCTGTGCTGTGCACAAAAAGAAGTCATTCGGAGAATTTTGACTTCAATAAAATGTAATATCGTCTGCTTGTGAAGATTTACCAATTTCAAAGGTAATTGTTGGGCCATTTTTTGTTCCACCTATACACACTTCCATTGGATTCAACATTTTGATGTTAAATAAGGTATGTATTTTGATATGATGTTTTATGTGTTGTAAAACTATAGTGGTAGGTTGTAATATAGAGGATTGTGAGAAGAATTTTTTTATTGTTGAGATTGGTATATTTTAATGTAGAAATGAAGTGAATGGAGTTGTATTGGCAAAAAAAATTTGATTGCAGTCAAGCTCAAATTAATTGAAAATATTTTTAGTTTGCTGTTGAATTAGTATGATATCGCGGGTTTTTGACCAAATATTGATAATAGGTAGTATATAATGTAGGTTATTGGTATTGGCCAAAGAAAATGTCTTTACTTATTCAAAAGTTGATTTTACTGCCTTTGTAAGTGTTGATGATTATGTTTAAATTATTTTTTGTCCGATGGTAGTGGATGTGTTTAATACATGTTATTGCATTAACTAGAAAAAAATTCTAGGCTTTACTTATGAAGTTTGTTTTGAATTGATTTTTCAGTTTTTATTGTCTTCGTACATCGGGGTTGAGTCTTGATATCATAATATGTTTACCTAAAAAATTTATTTGCTCTGATTGTTTTTTGCGTTGATGCGGTGCTATATGCAATTATATTGGAGTATACAGTTTTCCCTGCTCATTTTTAGCCCGGTTACATATTTTGATCATGAACATGTCAACTGCCATCCACGCTTTTCCTTCAGGGGAAAGTTGTACTTTTTGATAAAAGATAATTTAAAAGGGGTTATATTTTCAAAAAAAATCATATACTGATGAAGTTATTCAGGCTTTTTGTGTAGATGAGAAATAAGTGATGTATGAGTTGAGAATTGCAAAGCATTCATTTTTTGAGGCACTATAGAAGCATTCATATCTTATCCACTTTTTAGGCACTATAGAATAAATATTTAAAAGCCAAACAAAACTATATAAGCTTGACTTGAAATTAAAAAACTGTACAGAAAACTTGAGAGCAAGAGAGGGTATGAGAACATCCATCAATTCGATTTGAGAAGTATATTTACTGTGTTTCGCTGTTGTTTAATTATTTTCTAATGATAATATATAGTAAACCATGCACATGTGTTGTTTAATTCTTTTGACCACAGATATATATTTTTACTTTTCTTCATATGTATTTTTCATTTTGTTCTGGTGTACATAATATTGCTCTAAAATTCATGATGTCATTGTTTTTACTTTGTAATAGGAATCTAATTTTTGCATGGCGTAAATAGGAAAGAAGATTGTGTTATATGGCAATCAAATTTTGTTTGAACCTATTCTAGAATTTTTTTTTTCGAGAAATAGAGTGTGATTGGTGATTTAATTTGATGTTATAATTTGCTTGATTCCATATGAGAATTGATTTTTCTGGAGGCTTGACATTCATTTTTGAAATATTTGAAAATACAATGGAATTTGAGGTAGTGCACACTACAAATTTGAATTTTCTGAACTACAAGGAAGTGTAAAAATATATCCTAAAAAAAAGAACCTTAAAAGTGGTAAGGAGGTTGAAAACAATGGAAAAAATGTATAGGGAATTCAACAGTATGTTTGGAGTAGGTTTTGTAGGAGTTTTCTTGTCTGAATGATTGGTGTGGAGTATATTGCCTAATTAATTTTCCTATATGAAATTCACCCCCTTTAATAAATCTTGATTCTGTATCTTTGTCTTTGTTTTAAACCGCCATTTTAATCTGTCTCTGTGATCTTATCACACTAAATAGATAATGGATGAATTTAGGAGTTCCTATTTTTTTAACGAATGAATTTAGCAAGTGTATTTTTATTGTGTTTTGTGGGATTCTCGTCCCTTTATTTTGGAATATATAGCACTTTTTTTATCCTATTCAAAAAAAGTATAGTAATGGGAATTTAGACTTTAGTGTGAAATAGTGTGCTTATTTGTTTTATAAAAGAGGATTTGATTATAACTGGTAACGGAGTTCGAAACGTCCCTCGTGCTTTAATCTCTAGAGAAATAGCTTTTTATAAAGTTGTGTCAAATTTGTACTATCAGCTTGTAAGATTATATACTTTAAATCTTATACTCATTTTGGAACTAAATATGGAAACTTGAAATTTTGAATAATTGTAGTTTTGTTGTTTATCAGACTTAAAATTTGCACAATTATACTTTTTGCACTTTGTTATTTTTACAATGTCTGACGACTAGCTGCGAAGTAACTAATTTACTTTGAAAATCTTTGTCATTTTAAGAGTTTTGATTTGAATATAAAATAGTTTAGTCAATTGATTTAATCATTTATGTTTAGAGATTTGTATTTTTATGAAGATAGTATGAAAGATAAATGCTAGGTTAAATCATTAACTCATAACTTGTTGTTAACCTTGAATGTGTCCTAAATTACCTTTGGACATTCCAAATTTTAGAAAGGGGAAATATAAACTGAAATAGTTACAAATTTGTTAGCGACAAATGGAAGGCGAAGAAGGTGACAGAGGTAAAAATTCAATAAGTTTAAAAGAAAATAATTTAGTCAATAAGTGACAGCAGGAACAATTGGTTGTATTAAAAGATCATTAAAACAAGCATCGTAGAGAGTTTCGCCTGAAGAAATCACAGAATTAGTATATCGATAACCATGTTGGATATCAACAGCAAATAAACTTCAGAAGAAGCGAAGAAATTAGCACGGGTAAATGTAATGACAATGATTCTTGTAAGTAATTTACTAATTTATATAAACATATATTAGATTATTTGTTATTTTGTAGTATGTAGTTGTACTAAATGTGCTATTAGTATAGTGTGGAATTTCTTTTGCAAATATGAGTACGTAAAGTAATTCTTGTGGACTAAACATTTTATGTATAATGCAGACAATGTACTCGATACTACTTTTTTTGAAGTCCTTAACAATATGGAGAAAGATATTGTTACAACAGATAATAACCAATTTTATCCCATCTTATTCAACATTTTTTAATATATTATATTTAGTATAATACATGAAAAATTAATAAGGTTAGAGTTTTGGTGCTTATTTGTTATTAATTTGTTATGTAAATTATTCTTGATTTGAGTTCTATGTAGAATGAATTTCGATATATAATTCATTATTCTATAAATAACTATGATTAGTTTAGTTTTTATGGATTTTGTGTAGTTTCACTAAATGTATTATATACTTTTAACGGGTTGTATATGTGTAAAGTTAGAGTTTGTAATTTTGGGTTTTTTTCTTCATGAATTAGTTTATTTTTTCTGGGTTTTGTTTGGTTTGTTGGAATCTATTGTTTACTTTCAATGGGTTATATATGTTCCAGGTTTTAGGGTTTTCAGTTTTGAGTTTTTCTCTCTCCAGAAATTAGTTTAATTTTTCATGGTTTTATTTAATTTCTTTGAATTTATTGTTTACTTTCAATCTATGTGTTCTAGTTTGCGGGTATTTGTGTATCGTGGTTAAAATGTTTTTAGTTTTTTTTCCTCATTTGAATCTATAGAAAAACAAAAAAAATTGAGTTATACAGTATGCCAAGAGAAATTTATTTTATATTGATTTAAACTTATAATTTGCTTTGACTAATCTTATTTTATAACATATCATATCTTTTCATATATCTGATTCTGGTGTTTACATGCTCCTACTAGGAGGGAAGGGTATGTCCTTAACCTCATTAAGTATCTATTTCTCGACTGTCACAATGCTATGAATATTCTTAATGATTGTAAATAACAATTTTAGACTTTGCCAATGAAATATCTTAAAGCTGGATCTTTTGTTTTGATAATTGCTTTCTTTTAGAGTTCCATAGCATAAAATTGAGAAGACTTCAATGGTTGCTACTTTTTGAATATTTGAATTATTTTTCTGGTCTGATTGTTGGTATAATACTATTTTTAAGTTTCTCTACTAACTTTTGAGCATCTTTTTATCGAATCATTTTTTTTCCGTTGTTACTGTAAGATCCTTATATTCATAAAATGAAATGTACATGATTGTGATTAATTTTCTGGAGATCATTACATTATTTTTTTATCTTTTATCTCTGTCTGTTGGTAGCTGGGGATACTCGTGCAGATCATTTGAATGCATTTGTAAGTGTGATTCTGCTCTTTATAATGTAACTTCATGTCTTTATCTTTGTTTGGCTTCTATTGTGCGTTTTGATTTTAGGAATTTCTTTTCTTGAGGCTTAATTTCTTGGAGCTATTTATCACATTCAGTCCGAATAATTTTGTTCCCCCTTTGGGTGTAGTGAATAAATTACAATTTTTGTTTTGATATTTTTATTTTTATTTATTTTAGTCTCACCTTGATTTGGTTGTAACCTTTGTCAGTATGTTACCCTATTTGTTGGTTGTAATTTTTAGATATTAATCTTTCTTATGACCTTTATATTTTATCCTCAATCTGTCTTTAGGAATGAAGATTAAGACTGATACTCTTATTGCAAAGAAGGCAAGAGAAGGGGCGATGGAGTTCTTACTAATGAATCATCTATTTGACTGCCCAATTTGTGATCACGGTAGAGAGTGCAATCTCCAAGATCAGTCTACGGCTTGTGGTTTTGATCGAGGTTTGTCTACTGAACTGAAGAGATCAGTAGATGATAAGAATATATGCCCATTTGTAAATGATGTGATGACTCGATGTATTCAGTGTACAAGTTTCGTATTAGGTTAACTTGTGCTATAACTTTTTAACTGGGTTTAATGATGTATACCAAGTTTTTTGATTAAATAGTTTCACTGTTGGTTAAATTTCTCTTATTACACTGTATGAAAAAATAATTTTTTTACTTTGTTACTTTAAACAGTTGAACAAACATCCATACATTCATTCCTTTCTTAACAGTTAATATAGTTTAATTAAATAGTGAGAACATTATGCTTGGCTCTTGTGAATTAAGTGGCAATAGTACAAGGCTAACCGAATTTATTCAGCCTAGTTGGAATTATTATTGTTCCAGAGAAAACATTTGAAGCCTTCGGTAAAAACTGGCATGATTTTACAAGAAATGTCGAGAATTACCCGTGTATGTTTGAATAGACATGTTATTGAAGGTTTTCTTTTTTAACCCAATCTTTTTAGATTTATATTTGTTTTTAATTAATAGAGTACAAATATGATTGTGTTGCTTTAATAATCTTGTATTAGATGTACTTGTACATTCATCGTGTGATCTATGTTTCTTATGTGATAATAGTTAATGAAATATTTATTCTCTTTTTTATTATTTGGATTGAAATTGGATTAATTCGAAAGATAAGATTTCAAAAGAAATAAGTTTTTGAATTTCGCATAAAGAGACCATGTTGAGAAATACATAATTTATTGTCGACTTAAGAATTGCACCAATAGATATTTTAAGTTTTTGAACAATGAAATGATGGTGGATTGAATGCTTTGGTTTGTGATTCAGTCTTTTGAGATTAAAATTTATTTTATGATATGATATTCAACATTCTCTTCAATATACTTGCATTTGTGATTTGTTTTATATTATAATCGAATCATTTTCATCGTGTTATTCTTTTATTCAAGTAGTAACTATTTCAATTAAATTTTATTATCAAATTATTGAACGTATTGTATACTAATAAGTACCATTTTTGACACTATTACACACATCATTATGGCTACAACACGTGTATCGTACGTGACCCCACTAGTAATAAAATAAATGCGATGGAATTTTTGTTTTCTTTTTCCTTTTGGGTAATTATATTACCACAGCATTATTTGTTAAGTACACCACATTTTAATTGCAATAAAAGTTTTTTAACTATTGGTCATTTTTACATTTATGTCTAACTTTTTTTTTTAGTGAACTTTTATCATCAAACTATTAATTTGCACGTCTTATATTTATCTTTAATGATGATTTTCTTTAGTAAATTTTTTTGCCTTTAATATTTTTATATAATCAAAATAAATAACAAATAAGAAAGTTTGACAAAATTATTTTTCACCCATTTCAATGCACATTAAAAGAATATTTAGATAAAAATCTTCATACGAGACAAGATATAAAAACTAAATAAAAGTTAATCATAAAAACACAATGAAAAAAGTTAAAAATATAAGTGTCTAAATATCAAAAATTATGAAATTTTTATTACAATTAAAACTTGGTGTGAATAATAAAAAGTGCAGTGGGAATATAATTACCCTTTCCTTTTTCTTCTTTGGATCCCTCTTTACTTATTTTCCTTTGAAATTTAAAGCACGTGCCATTTTAACACAAAATTAGATGGAAGTTATCTTATAGGACTAACGTTGCAATTAAAGTGAAAAGTTGAGCATTAACTTGCTCATTTTCATAAGTTGGATCAAGCTGCTATAAACAATGTTCTAAAAAGTCTGTATAGGCAGTGTTTAGGCTCCACTTAAACTTGAGGTGCGGCCTCCAGGTCTCACGCCCACGCTTAGTCATGCTTTACGCTTTTTAGAACAATCATGATTCTGTGATCCACATAAAACAAAAAAAGTTGTGTTGAATCCGCCAAATTTAAATTGGAGTACTTTTTGTAAGCTAATTCCATAAAAACAGAAACGGAAAATGTGACATGGTATGTGGAATTATTTTTAAAAAAAATTAAACACAAAACAGAAAAATTATAATGTTGAGAATTGAGACTAATTCCTTTATTGCCCACAAGATCCTTGTTCAAAAAAAAATAACGAAATAGAAAAATATAAAAGATAGAGAAAAATTTACGGACTATCAAAGTTTTCACTATATGAAAAATTGTTATAATCATATAGATTTTATCTACCCAAATCCCCAAGTATCACAAGAAAAATAATATCCTAAGCTTTACCACACCCACCAATTTCTACTCTTTGTACAACCCACAAAGAAAACAAGAAAAACAACTAGGATGCTAGGCTTACAATTTTTCTCTCCGAAAACCCTCAGGTCACCACCACAAAAGAGAATAAACCACGTTAATTTATATTTAACGAATGACCTAATTTTCTTACAAGTTTAAACTACCAAAGAGTCCAAGATTTGAAAACTTGTTCAAATTTAATTGACTTGGACATCTTCCATGTTTCGACTACCAAAATGTCCAAGATTAGAAAACTTATAATTTTAGTCGACCTAGAAGTCTTCCCTTTCAACAATTGTCTGATTTTGGCAAGTTTTGAGAAAATATCCCAACAATCTCCACCTTGACGAAAAACGAGTCAAAAACCAATCATCTCTTCTGCAACTCTTCATCTCGATACTTAAAAAAAGGGTACACTTTGAGAATCCCAATTCTCAAAACAGAGAATTAACATACTCCACCATATAAGTATAATCACTTAGAATTAACGAATTCTAAGAATTTCATCGGCTCATGTCTAATAAATTTGCTGAAATATTATGGTGCAACTCTTTTGTTTGACTTACTTGGAAGTTCATCAGCCATTGACATCAATTCCACCACACATCTTACATTAATATCAAGTCAATGCTCATGTGCAAATGTGGACCCGCTAGTAGTAACACACCCTCTATCATGGCAACTAGCGCATGCTACGATGATGTAAATATTTACTTAAGCGACATCATCGCCTCCCATAAAGAGAGACATATTGTCCGTATCTGATGTCGAGCAGTTAGCCGAGCCTGATCTACCTTTTGGACAATTTTTTTCTCACGTGACCAGGTTTTCTACAATTCCAACAAGATACTTTCCTTTTAGTATCTTTGTCAGAAACAGGGGTTGGGTTCCTTTTCAAAGCCTTGTGCAGTCCAGATTGAATCAAAACATCATTGACTTGTACTTGCCACAAGCAAAAATTGATTCTTCCGTCAAATTTCTTCCCGTCATATTTGATAGACATATCTTCTCTTCTCTGTGCGTCAACACTCTGAACAACCTGATGCTCTGATACCACTGTTGGGAATTGAGACCAATTCCTTTATTGCCCACAAGATCCTTGTTTTAAAAAAAATAACGAAACAGAAAAATATAGAAGATAGAGAAAAATTTACGGACTGTCAAAGTTTTCACTATATGAAAAATTGTTACAATCATATAGATTTCATCCACCCAAATTCCCAAGTATCACAAGAAAAATAATATCCTAAGCTTTACCATACCCACCAATTTCTACTCTTTGTACAACCACAAAGAAAACAAGAAAAACAACTAGGATGCTAGGCTTACAATTTTTCTCTCAGAAAACCTTCAGGTCACCACCACAAAAGAGAATAAACCACGTTAATTTATATTTAACAAATGGCCTAATTTTCTTACAAGTTTAAACTACCAAGGAGTCCAAGATTTGGAAACTTGTTCAATTTTAGTTGACTTGGATATCTTCCAAATTTCGACTACCAAAGTGTCCAAGATTAGGAAACTTATATTTTTAGTTGACCTAGAAGTCTTCCTTTCAACAATTGTCTGATTTTAACAAGTTTTGAGAAAATATCCCAACATATAATTTATTATTATGAATTCAAAATGTTATTTAAATTTAATTTAAGCTCTAATGACTTATTAATTTTTAGAGTATTATGCAATTAATTAATTTTTTTAGTTGAAATCCACAACAAAAATTGTAACTATATGCAATTCGTAATTAAAGTTCTTGAATTCATTAAAAATAAATAAATTAAGAACTCTCTTTGTTTCGAAACATTCACTAAAGTTTTTGAAGAGTTTCGATATCATCCACAAAATGTTAGTACTTCAAAAAAAAATTGTTCAACCTAAGTTGTAGGGTAAATTTTGATGAGCCGTGTTCGATGTTATATATGCAAGGATGATATACTTACATTAATTACAATAATGAATTCAACGTTTTCAATTAGGAGTCAAATATTGTTTAAAATTTAAAAAATTTAAATTAAATACATAGTTACATAACGATAGTAGTGATGCGTGTAGTACCACGTAGCATATTTACATGTTCTAGTTCAACTACCCGTCTACACTGGTGGAGGGAGTGGGGCCAGCTCCTCAAGGTTTTCTGAATTTCATTTTTTTTTTCTTATTTTGTTTTATAAAAAATTACTTAGAAATTCACTTTAAATGCTTCAAAATTTCATTATATTTTCATATTTATATAAGTGAGACGAGTCGAATATAATTTAATTAAATTGACATCTAAAAACGAAAAGAAAATTAGATTTTTGCAGTATCTTTTGAGTTATTATTTTGAACTTACTATTTAACGAGTTTTTAATATGAAAGATGTGTTGTTAAATTTGATATGAATACTTCGAAACGGAAATAAAAACATACATCAATGAGTGAAAAACATAGCTGTAAATAAGTTGAAAAAAATAACCTCGAAATTGAAATAAAATTATAAAAAAACAAATTATTAAAGTTATTTCCAGCAGCCATCTTTGATTCGTATTACCATGAATATTTTGAAATAGTACTAAGAACATAGTTTGAAAAAAATCTGAACAAAGTGACATAAAATAAGAATTAAAAAATAACAAATACCATTAATAAATCTATTTTTAACAATCATTTTTATCTATTGAACTCATCATTTTTAACAATTTTTCAACTCAAATAACTAAGTCTCTCCAAAAAAAATTTTTGACTCCCCCACTACGATATATTATCATTGCTAGCCCTAAATCCTAATATACTTTCAAATTTTGATATCATACAACAACAACAAAACAGATACTCAAAAGTCAAAACTGTGTTTATGGCACTATGTCTTAAGAACTTGGATGCTAACATTAGTATAAGATTTTTGGGTAAATAGTATTAGAGGTCCCGAACTTTATAATTTTTCCTAATTTTCTTTTTCTCTTTATGTTTTAAGTTAAATTGAACGGTTTTACTCTTAAGAAAGCGATAACATCTGATGCGCGTAATGAATTAACAGCTTTTTTGATGTTTTTCATCCAAAAAAGACCCCAAGTGCTTACGTGCTTACGTTTGAAAAGTTTAGAACTCCGGCTACTAGTAAATAAAAGTTCAAAACCTCATCGTTATAACGTTCAAAGATTCGAGACCCCTAGTTCTATTTAATCAAGATTTTTTAATAGAAGCAATAATAAAATGAATTCTACGAGAGTATTCTAGAGCTAAGACTTGATGTTATAAAAAGCAACGATGTAAAAATAAAAGGGCAACTTACGAATAACATGCAATTGGTAGATTAGAAAGTGCAATACATCTTGTTGTAGAGTTGCGAAAATTATTAAATTGTATGATATGATACAAATACTATTTTGTTAAAACAAAATATGTGCTTCTATTCTGTATATAATAAATATATGTAATCCAATTCCAACACTAAACCGGGTCGATTGAATTCTTGTTCAATCAAAATCTTTGAATTTTATCAGCCTTGATTACTGGGTTAGCCTTGGCAATAGCTTCCCTCCCTTGTACCTTGAAGTCAAAGGTACAATCATGCTTTTCCGGGTACCTATGCGACCCACAGAAGAAACTACCGCACCTACACTTGAACCCCGTCAAGCCCACCTTCTTGTTACAACTTAAACACCTATTACTAACCACCTTTTTCTCCACCACCGCCGGCGCTTTCGCTGTCGCCGTCGCCGTCTCCTTTACAACCTTCTCTTCCACCGCAGCAGATGATGGACCCACAATACCGACGATCTTTTCCATGGTAATCTTGGCGGAGGTGGCTTGCTCCTTCTCGATCCTTAAATATGAGTAACACTTTGAGCAGAGACCCATCGTCGCCGCCGTGCCGAAGAATCCGCAACTGTTGGCGCAGAGAGACGGCTCCGATGGCTGAAAACTGGCTACGTCCTTGATATTGTTTCCTTCAAAAGATCCCATAACTTGTTTTCTTTGAACGGAATCTCGAGAACTGATTGAATTTTCTATTTTTGATGAAAAATCTGTGAATGAATTAATAGAGGCGTGTGGGCTCTAAAGTTCTTATATATAGACATTAACCTCTAAGTAAAAGGACTAACGTACCCCGAGTTATGAAAGGACAGAAGATTCGTCTTTCTAACCTAGATGAAAGTCCTAGGTCAAAGTGCGTTCTAGAAGATTCGAAAGATTCCAAATAGATGACTCTTCCAGATTCTCCTTGAACCGTCAGACTTTGTAATCTCAGCCGTTGATTTAGGATTTGTTTGATTTTAATTAAAATTAGACTTTTTTTTTTTTTTTTAAAGTTGATTAAATATTTGATTAAAAAATTGTAAAAAATTGTGAGTCCATGAGATGTGTAGTTAAAAGTTAAAACAAAACCCAAACCTATTAAGTTACGAATTCTATATCTTTGACAAGTGGAAAAATCTTTATAATTCAATTGTTCAATTTAGGATAGATGGACTTATTAAAAATAGTTAACGCATATTTGGTAGTGTTGAAATTATTTTATAATTACTTATATTATAAATTATTGGTGAATGTGTAGATAAAAAATATATTATGAGTTGTGGATACAATAAAATGTATAGTTAAAATTATGTTTGACCGATTAAAATTATAATTTAAACATATTCAAACACGTTCTTTTACATTATAATTGATAGAGGGGAGTATTTAAATTTATTCAAGTTGTATGGTTATTTAGGATTCTCTTTGTATACTTTTGCAGAAAAAATAATCACTTCTCTCTATGAAAATATTTTCAATATTTAATATAAGGAAAATTTGATACTTACTATACTTTTCTGTAAAAAAATTTAAAAAATATCCTCTTTTTCAATTTTTTTAAATATCTAATTTCATTAAAAATCAATAGTTCACAATTTACTTCTTTTTCATACTTTTTTAAAAATATATTATTTTCATTTAAATAAATATTTCAATTTACACTAGCAAACAACATTTTCTACGAGTTACATGTTCGGGAAACATATGTATTACTGTGTTTTTTATAAAATAATATTAAAATATTCCAATTTTTTTTTTAAAAAATAATATTTTAAGGTACCATTGTTTTATGTTATTGTGTTAATTTTAGGGCAAAGTATGTGTTATTGTGTTATTACATTTGAAACCCTAACACCACCACATTCATCACTATTTTCCACCATTGCCACCACCTTCAACACCTTCCACTTCTTTTCTCCAATTGGCCGTCGATGACCACTGCCATCCTCGCCTTTGCTCCAACCCTAACCATCCCCAAATTATTCTCTCCAACACTACATTTCACCACCATCATCACTTTTGAAATTGAGCTCCTAAACCATAACCCGACCCAAACTAATAACAACCCAAAATATCACCAATCGCTGACATGTGCAACCACTCGAAAACATTAGGCTACCAACATAAAATGCAAGTAACACATGGCAACATATCGTGTTACCAACGCATAACACGGATAATACAATATATTACTAATCAGGCACTACACTATCCATTCGAATGCAAATACGTTGCACGTCACCCACTGCCATCGCAGTTCCATATCCACATCTAGATCTGGATCTAAACTTATATCTAGACAGAGAAAGAAGTGGTATTGATCGGTAGCGCAGTGTGACAACAGTGGGGGTGGAAATGTTGATGGTGAGGCATAGAAAGGGCTCGTCAGTGAAGAAATCTTGAAATTTAGAACCTCAATTATACGAAAATAAGAAGAAAAAGAAAATCAAATTCTAATACTGTGAATTTGAAAGCAAGTATGTGTAGACGGTAGATTCTACAATTGAAAATTTCGGATTGATTGGGCCACCAGCAATCCTGAAGAATTCAGAAAAAACACTATGAAAGAAAAATCGTTAAAGGGTCTCAAGAGGACACCGGTGTGGTGTCGGCCGAAGACTCTCCGACGGTCAAGTCAGTAAGATTGTATAGATGAATGCGAGAGTGTCAGACAAAAAGTGAATAAGTAAAGTTGAATGTTTTTTCCTCAACGTACCTTTCAATCCGATAGATGGTAGTATTTATAGGAGCAATGTCACAACCGTCTAGTCGAAACCGGTGGAGATTCTTCGAGATTTTCGGTTAGGTGGAGATACGGTCAGTTGTATTCTGATCAGTTTTGTGATAAGTCTTATCCGTCTGGATTTAGTCAAGTTTGTTACGATATGAAGACAAATCTGTTACGATATGACTGAATCGTTTTGTGGATAGACTTTCAGAAGATTAGGGCTGACCCGTGATGCTTTTGAGTTATATAATAACTTCGAGTTGGGCCAAATCGGATTTTTATCGTATGGGCCTTTCCTCTGGCCTTGTTGAATAATTTCGAGATATTTGGGCCAATAGAATAATTTTTACCACTACAATTTGTCCCCTACTCTTTATTTCGAGTGATACTTGAATTAAAGGATAATTCTCGTGTCAATATTATTCACTGGAAAATAGGAAATTATTGAACTTGTATTAACCTTGTAAGACATAACCAAGGGCTGATCAGACCCTAAAGTGGTATGTGTTGGTCATAGGTATGGACCGTTTGACCAGTTAGTTCGGCATGTCCGAATGATTTTCCATTTATTTGATATTTACGTCAAATGTAGGATGAGATAATATCGCAAATAATTTATCAGAGATTAATTCAAAATCTTCAGATAAGTTATCGGGCAGAAATTAAGAATTTCGTGCGAACAATTTTAATGAATTTTTTGGTCGAAATAAATTATCGAGCCATAGGTCGGCGACTTGACGGAGTCCATCACACGATTGGAACCGTGCGACAATCATCTACCCAGTCAAACAAATGTGAGTGATGTTTGAACAATTTCGCACGGCTCGGAAATATTCCACTTAGTAATTCTACACGGATCGGATCGTGTATATAGAAACTAAACCACATGGCTCGCTGTTAGCAAGACTTGGAAATATTCCACTTAGTAATTCTACACGATTCGAATCGTGTGTATAGAAACTGAACCACACGGCTCAGCGAGCCGTGTGGAATTAATTGCTGCCACACGGCAGGTTGTGCCGTGTGGCAGCAATTGTGCATTGCTGTGCAATGCACAATTGTGCATTTCTGCTCGGCAGTGCTGCCGAGCGGTAAATGCAAATTTTTTTTTTCTTATATATATATTTTGTCGCTTCGCGATAGATGCCGAGCGGTAACATATAAAATAAATACACTTTTTAATCACATTAGACCGTACGGAATACGTGCATAAAATATCAGACAGCAAACGTGTCTATTCAAATGGTTGAGCGCACACATTTAGATGAATTTTGTTGACAATCTTTTTTCTCGTAGGACGTGCCTTCATAAGATTTAAAGATTTCACTCATCATTTCTCATTCGGCATTGGTAACTTGAAGAGATTTTGGTGAGTTCTCTTTCTTTCTCCTTTATTTTAGTTGTTCTTCAATTTTTCTTGAATGTGTTTGAATGTTCTTCAGACTTTTTTGGATATCTATGAGTGGTTGATGAAAGTTTGATTCAATGTTTTTTGGAGTTTTGTTTTGATCCATAAGAAAATTTGGGTAATAAAGAATAGTTGTTTTTACAAAAATGGAATGGAATGATTTTTGTGGTAATCCAAACGAAGTAGAAAAAGATTGTTTCGTTAATCTATCCAGAATTTGGCCGGACGAAGGTACGGGTCGACATATCCATCCTAACGAAAACTTTTGGATGGAAAATTACACAAGCCTAGCCCGTCCAGACGAACCGACTCTTGCAGGTTTTACGGGTGATCCTGGGATTTATTCAGCTTTTCAAGCCGATCCAGAAAGTATTCGTGTTGGAAGTTATTCAGCTAGTCCAAGTCTAGACGGTGGAAACCTTGGATTCGATTCTTTGGAGCAGAGCCGTCCGGGCGGAGTTGACGTTTTGTTTACGGGCAATGTACCAAGCCGTCTGAAAGAAGTTGATTTGGTAAGGATTCGAGATAGCTATGGTGTACCCGCATCAATACGTCTTCGTTTACCACGACAACATGAAAGGGTGTCGTGGAACGTTCCTGGTTGGATGTTTTTCTATGAGTTACCGTTCAAAGACGGTTTTCGATTCCCGATTCCCAAGATAGTCGCGATGGTGTTAGAATATTTTGAAATTGCACCAAGTCAACTTATGCCTAATTCTTGGCGGTTGCTCCTGGCTCTCCAAGTCCTTACAGAGCGGCATGGTATTATATTTGGCATGCCGGAGTTACTACACGGGTATTTCATAAGAGAGCATGACGGAGAAAAAGGTCGGTTTTCTTTAAACGCGAGAAAGAAGATCAAGCGGCTGATAATTGGTCTTAATTCCGGAGATAAGGGCTGGAAAGGGTAGTATTTTCTTGCGTCAGGGGATTTGGTTTTATCGGGAGATTATAGGTTTCCTTTGGCATGGTCACGTGGTGAGTTCCGTATGTTAGTAATTTGTGTAGTGCATTATACTAATTTGATATTTTTATTCTACTTTCTTGCAAGACGTCGTCTCAGTACGCAGTCGGTTGAGGGCTTGTTAGTGAATGAGCGTATTTCGAAGATCTTAGCGATATCCGAAAGTCAGCGGGATTGTTGGTTTCTTTTATCCTCGGAGGTTCTAGCTTCAAGTAGTTTGTGGGCTCACGCTTTGGAGGAACCAAGAGGTATTCCATCTGAATTCCCTAGACATATGGTCCCTATCGTAATGATAAAGAGAGGTTTGGAAATTATTGGTAGTGATCTCTCTTTGTGTGGCCCACTTAACTCGACTGAACGTGAGGTTGAAGATCACGTCATGTCGAGAGTGATAGGATCTTCCTTCGATGCTTTAGAGAGGTGAAAGGCGAAAGAGAAGAAGAAGTCAAAGACATGTTCTTCCTCAACCGGACCAGTTGATCCTCCAGCCTCGTCTCATGGCTTACCGAGCCAGATAGAACTTTCTGATGATGCTTCTCCGGTAGTACGAAAGCGCAGTCGTACAATACCGTCTTCTGGAGATGATGGCTCGATCGTGATTTCTTTTCCAACCGACTCTTCAGCATTTTCTAATCTAGGCGTGGTGGCTCTTGGTGAAGGTCTTTTGTTTCCTGAAGATCGGGTTCGTTACGAAGAACTTGGACAAGTGAAAGCAACGGAGAGCACGATAGCCCAAATATTCCAGGTACTTCTTCTTCTTCTTCTTCTTCTTCTTCTTTTTTCACATTTTTTTTTTTTGTTTTTTTTTTTTTTGTTTTTGGTTGTGGCTAACCTTCTTTGTTAACTTCAGGGGTTGCAAGGTGCTATTTTCCAGAGGGACGAGGCCATTAGACAAGCGAGACGGGTGCGCTCATTACAGGATGCAAACACCTCCTTACGTGGAGAGAATGAAATATTGTCTATTGGAAAGAAAGATGCTGACTTGGCAGCGAGAAAGGCAATGGATGAGCTGACTGAGATGGTTAAAGAAAATCTTTCACTGAAAGAGGAGCTTGCTGGCTTGAAGGAGTCTTCGGGAGTTCATATTTCTTCTTTAGAAGATCGTCTAGAGAATTGCCAGCTGGAGGTTGAGATAGCTACCAGAGCCTTCCTTATGAATGACTATAAAAAAGGCAAGTATACCAGTTGGGAGGTGGACAAAGCAATTGCAGAGTATGCTGAGTTGTGTCAGATGCTTGGAATGCGTAACATGTTAGAGGAACAATCCGAAGATGAGGTCAGAGGTGTTGGTCCCAGTGACGATGGCAATGATCAAGCTTAAACCATTTGGTTGCACATTTTTCCAGTGTGTTGGTCGGCTTATATGTATTTTCATACTTATGTATCAGATATTTTGGATTTACCTATTCGAGTAGTGTGTACTTGTGTATTCGAATTTATGCAGCATGTGAACTTTATTTTGATTATGTACTTAGTAGAAAGAAATAGCTAATCAGAGTGAAAACAAGATTTTGATCATAGAGAAAACAAGTCTGATAACAAAAAGTCTTCATCCGAATTTTTATTTTTTTACTTAATTATAATAAAACTCATAGTATGAAATTTTCCGTGAACGACATTTATTTTTAGGACATTAAAATAAAGGATAATTTACACATGTACACTTAATTCAATTGGTCTAGTCTAGCCGAACATTATGTGCAATGATGCTAGTCGGGTTGAAGATGTCCTTTCTTGAAAGTAACTTAGTCTTCATTCTGCGCTACCATTGAATTATGAATGACTTGAAGGCGACTGAGCATTCATGTTCGCTTGAATGGCTTGATGGAAACCATGTAAATCTGGATGGTCTGTTAGAGGCTGCCTATTTCGTTGATTCCATTGAGTATTTATGTATGTTCTTCATCCCCCAAAGTTCAAGACGTTATGAATTCCGGTTGGTGAGGTAAGTTTTGAACTTTTGCAAGCGGCGTTTTGTTCTACCTGGCGAATTTCATGAAAGTCGAGACATGTTAGGAGCGCCGAAGGCATTGCTACCATCGACTCTCCGATGCTTAAGTCAGCAATGTCTTTTCGATAAAATTATTGAAAATAAAAGAAATTATGGAAATTCGAAAGTAAGATGTTACTTGTGATGGATGTCCGGATTCATCCATCTTGCTGTCTTTTGGGTCGTTCTGAGCTTTTTCTTGTGATTCTCTCAATTGTGGTTTTCATAGTGAGAACGTTGGATAGGCTTTGTCCTGTTGGTCCACCTGAGAGCAGAGGAAGGTTATGGTCACCGACGGCATTTCTGCCGTCAGCTCTCCGATGCCTAAGTCAGCAATAGTTCTCATATAAAATTATAAATAAGGATATAAAGAAGTATAAGTTTAGAAGACTTAGAAGTAGTATCTTCGAAGGTGGATGGCGTTCAAACTGTTGTCAATATCTCTACCGTCTTGACTGCGTAATTTGTAGGATCCATGTCCAACCATTTTGGTAATTAAGTATGGCCCTTCCCAATTAGCTGCAAGTTTACCTGCACCAGCCTCTTTTGTATTCTGAAATGCTCTTCGTAATACCCAATCACCTTCTCTAAAGGTTCTGGCTCTCACATGGCGGTTGTAGTATTGGGCAATCTGTTGTTGGTACGCTACTGTGCGAATTAGTGCTTTGTCTCTTCGTTCATCTGTCAAGTCCAACTCATGGCATAACTCAGTGTGATTCTGCTTATCGGTTGTCCATTCGTAGCGGAAGGTTGGTATGCTTGTTTCCACTGGTATCACTGCTTCCGTGCCATAGGCCAAGGAGAAAGGTGTTTCACCAGTCGGTGTGCGAGCAGTAGTGCGATATGACCAAAGAACTCCTGGTAGTTCGTTTGTCCATTTTCCCTTGGCTTCTGAGAGTCTCTTCTTTAGTGTCTTCATGATTGTTTTATTTGAAGATTCAGCCTGACCATTAGCTTGGGGGTACCGTGGAGTAGAGAAGTTCAATTTGATGTTCCATTCCTTACAAAAATCTTGGAATGCAGTACTGATGAATTGTGATCCATTGTCGGTTACGATTTCTTTTGGGATTCCAAACCTGTAAATTATATTTTTTCAGACGAATTGAATAACTTCACGGTCACGTATATGTGAAAATGCTTCGGCTTCAATCCACTTTGTAAAATAGTCTGTGACAGCAAGCACGAAGACGCGTTGTCCTGGTGCAGTTGGTAATTTCCCGACAATGTCCATTCTCCACTTCATGAATGGCCAGGGAGAAAGAATAGGGTTAAGCCGTTCAGGTGGGAGGTGGGAAATATCCGCATACCTTTGACATTTGTCACACCTTTTAACATGGTCAATTGAGTCTGCTCGCATTGTCGGCCAATAGTATCCGACGGAGAGTGCACGATGTGCTAAGCTTCGAGCTCCAGAGTGATTACCACACTCTCCTTCATGCAGTTCAGTTAGGACATATTGGGACTCGGTGTTGTCAATACATCAAAGGTATGGTCCAGAGAAAGACCTTCTATATATTTTTTTACTTATAATGCAGTACCTGGCCGCCTTCGCCTTGATTCGTCGAGCCTCATTCTTATTTTGTGGCAAGTCATCGTTTTCTAAGTACCGGACAATTGGAGTCATCCAGGAGTGTTCATCTTCCGATTGATGAATTTCTGTTTCGGTTGGTTTCCAAACAGATGGCCATTGTAGATAAGCCACCGGGATAACTTTGCTTTCTTTTGTATTTGTAATTGCCCCAAGGCCGGCTAACGCATCTGCTTGGATGTTATCAGTCCTTGGTACTTGAGTGATTTGGAATTCATCAAACTTACTGCAAAGTTGTTTAACTAGTTCCAGATAAGATGTCATCTTTGTGTCTTTAGCTAGGAAGGTGCCATTGATTTGGTTTACAATGAGTTGAGAGTCACTGCGGACATTTATTCGAGTGACTCCAATTTCCCTTACTACGTTCAGTCCAGCAATAAGTGCCTCATACTCTGCTTCATTGTTGGTTGCCTTGAATTCACATCTGACCGCTTGTTCTACCTGGTTTCCCTCTGGTGATGTTAAGATAATACCGAGGCCTGTACCGCTAATATTGCTTGCTCCGTCTACCTGGAGTAGCCATGTGCCAGAATTGGATCCATTCGTTAAGCAGAGAAGTTCTTTTTCAGCCAGGGCTTGAGAATTAGGAGTCAAGTCTGCAATGAAATCTGCAAGTAACTGAGATTTTAAAGCTGTGCGAGGTACAAAAGAAATGTCATATTCACTTAGCTCTACAGCCCATTTGGTTAATCGTCCGGATAGTTCGGGTTTGTGAAGTATCTGCTTCAATGGAAATGTAGTCAGGACAGCTACCAGATGGCTTTGGAAGTAAGGTCTTAACTTCCGAGCCGCACTGATAAGTGATAAGGCTAGTTTCTCCAATTGACTATAGCGAGTTTCTGCATTTACTAATGATTTGCTAACGTGGTAGACAGGAAACTGTCTTCCTTCTTCTTTACGAACCAAGACAGCGCTGACCGCTGTTTCTGATACTGCCAAGTACATGTAGAGTTGTTCTCCGTCTTTTGGTTTGGATAAGAGAAGAGGTGAAGTTAAGTATTGTTTGAGATGTTGAAGCGCTTCTTCACATTCTGTAGTCCATTCAAATGTTTTACTTTTCTTCAAAATATGGTAGAATCGTTGGCATTTTTTAGATGAACGAGGTATGAACCTATTAAGAGCTGCAAGCCTTCCGGTAAGCTTCTGAACTTCTTTGATGCTAGTAGGAGATGGGATATTGATGATTGAACGGATTTGATCTGGATTTGCCTCGATCCCCCGCTGGGTCACCAAGTAGCCAAGAAACTTTCCAGATGATACTCCAAACGAACACTTGGTTGGATTAAGTTTCATGTTGTATTTCTTCAGAATGTCAAAAGATTGTCGGAGGTGGTCTATGTGTTGCTCTGCAATCAAGGACTTTACTAGCATGTCGTCGATGTAGACTTCCATGGTCTTTCCTAGGTGATCAGCAAACATTTTGTTCACCAGTCGTTGATATGTTGCTCCAGCGTTCTTGAGTCCGAATGGCATCACCTTGTAACAAAATGTACCACGTTCTGTCACGAAAGAAGTTTTTTCTTGGTCGTTTGGATGCATCAAGATCTGATTGTATCCCGAAAAAGCCTCCATGAAGCTTAAAAGTTCATGTCCAGCCGTTGCGTCTACCATCATGTCGATGTGTGGTAAAGGAAAACTATCCTTTGGGCAAGCCTTGTTCAAGTTTGTGAAGTCTATACAGATTCTCCACTTTCCGTTCTTCTTCTTTACTACCACTACATTGGCGAGTCATGCGGGATAATGAACTTCTCGAATGGAGCCAGCTTCTATGAGCTTTTGCACTTCTTCATTGATTATACAGTTTCTTTCTGGTGCAAATCTTCTTCGTTTCTGCTTGATTGGAATGTATTTAGGGTCAGCATTTAACTTGTGCGTAACGATTTTTAGGTCAACTCCGGTCATGTCTTTGTGAGACCAAGCAAAGCAGTCATGGTTTTCCATGAGAAATTTGATGAGAAGTTGTCTGAGCTCCGGCTCCAGCTTTGATCCCACCTGTATTTTATGTTCTGGAAAGTCAGGGTTGATCTGGATTTCATCTAGATCTTCCATGTCTGGATAGTCTGGGATGTTGGGCCGGCATTGCTGTAATTGCTATAAAGGGCTCTGTCCGGAGCGGAGTGAATTCTGGTAACAGTTTCTGGAATCTCTTTGGTCGCCAAGGATCTGCCTTATTCCCCATTTGGTAGGAAAACGAAGTACTTGATGAAACGTTGAGGGTACAGCCTTCATTTCGTGGATCCAGGGTCTTCCCAAGATGGAGTTATATGCTGATGGACAATCCATCACTAGGAATCTGGTGTAGAGGTTAACTCCTTCAGCGTAAACAGGTAGCACGATCTCACCTAAAGTGTTCTTTTGTTCACCGCTAAAGTCGATCAGTACCGTCGTCCGTCGAGTAATGTTTTCTTCTGGAATGCCCATTGCCTTTACTGTTTCTAAGAAAAGTATGTTGGCACTGCTCCCATTATCTATCATAATGCGCTTGATTAAGCAGTTTGCAATGTTTAGAGATATGACCAAAGCATCGTGGTGTGGATTCAATAGCTCTGTAGCTTCTGAGGTTGTAAAGCTGATGATTTGTGGAGTGTCTGGTTCTTTCATTTGGTTTGCATTCTGGGTTGGATTGGTCGCTTGGCGAGCGTGCCTCCGCGCTGCTGCCCTTGTTATCCCACTAACTTCTGACCCACCAGTGATCGAGTTAACGGTTCTATCATGCGTTGGTTTGGGTGTCGGAGTAGATTCTTGCTTACTACATGACTGTTGAGTTCGTCTAGCTAGGTTCTCTTTACCTTTTTCGGTCAGAAGGTCTGAGAGATGTCCTTGTTTCAGTAGTTCTGCTACTTCCAGCCTTAGTGCAATGCAATCGTCTGTCCGGTGGCCATGGTCTGCATGAAATTCATACCACTTATTCTTGTCACGCTGATCACTAGAGCTCCTCATCTTGCTAGGCCAGTTCACCGCATTACCCATTTTCTTGAGCACCGCAATTAGTTCAGTTGGTGCAATAGAAAGATTATATTGAGGAATTCCAGTTTTTGTCCTTACGGATGGGCGATCAAGTGGTCTGGATAAATCTCTGCGCTTGGGGTCTCTTCTGTCTATAGGAGAGTAAGAACTTATAGGTCGTTTTTCTCATCTGTTTTGCCTTTGCGGCTCTTCTCTAGATGAATAGGGCCTAATGAAATTGAAGTTGGCATCGTCTTCTTCCCATTTGATTTGGGCCCAAGCTTTAGCCAAGACATCCTCCATTGTGCTGCACGGGTACTTGGTCAATTCCTTGTATAAATCAGTATCGGGTTGGAGCCCCTTTCGGAAGGCAGAAATCGCAGTTTGTTGGTTGCAACTAGGAATAGAAACTTTCTCCCGGTTGAATCTCCCAACGAATTCACGGAGCAATTCACTTCTTCGTTGCACTACATGATAAAGGTCGTCGGACCTCTTCTCGAGTTTTCTGCTGCTTGCAAACTGTTCAACAAAGGTATCAGTTAGTTGTGCGAATGATGAAATAGAGTTGTTAGAAAGGTTTGTATACCACTGTAGGGCCGGCCCCATAAGACTGGAGCCGAACCCCTTACACATGCAGGCCTCACGAAGGTCTCTTGGTATAGCGGCGGTAAACATTCTCTGTCTGTATTGAGCTATATGGTTGTCTGGATCGGCAGTTCCATCATAAAGTTTCATGTTGGGGAAGCTGAACTTTTTAGGCATCTCTACCAGGGCGATTTCGTCATCGAATGGAGAATCGGCAAAACAACCAGCCGCGCTCTTCTTGATTGGTGCGGGTACTCCAGGGATGCGTTGAACCATGGCTTCAATTTCGGCTAGCTTTCGTTCATATTCTGGATTCTGCCCAGTGGTAGGATGAGGTTGGGCGTCAACCAATCCTCCGTGCAACGGTGTGGTGAATTGGACGTTCGAACCGTTTGTCCTAAGTGCATTTTGGTCGAGTGAAGGCATCGACCTGACAGAAGTTTGGAATCGAGAGGGGCGTGTAATAGACGGATCCGCCGCGAGCGATTCTATCTTCTCTTGAAGTCCTTGATTCTCCGCTTCTAGTCTTTCCAATTTTTGAGAATTCTGCTTGGTTAACTCGATAAGGTGCGCTAGTTGAGTAGTTATCTCGCTCGGTAGAGCGGTAGTATTAGGAAGGGTGAAGTCCGGACGGATGGCTGTTGAATGAACGGTAGTTGGCTGGACGGTTGTGGGGCCATCTCCTTGTTGCCTTATTGCTTCCGCCTCTTGGTGAATCAATTGTTCTGCTTCTTGGTGGGCCGCTTCATCGAAAGTGTAATCAGTAAGGCCATCCGTGCGATAGGTTTCGGAAGTTCCAGACATGGTGATATTGGAGAGTGATGGATAACAAAGTTATACGGGAAAAAATAAAAACTTCGTTCGTCAGAATGATTGCTAGGGCCCCACGGTGGGCGCCAAATTGTAGACGGTAGATTCTACAATTGAAAATTTTGGATTGATTGGGCCACCAGCAATCCTGAAGAATTCAGAAAAAACACTATGAAAGAAAAACCGTTAAAGGGTCTCAAGAGGACACCGGTGTGGTGTCGGCCGAAGACTCTCTGACGGTCAAGTCAGTAAGATTGTATAGATGAATACGAGAGTGTCAGACGAAAAGTGAATAAGTAAAGTTGAATGTTTTTTCCTCAACGTACCTTTCAATCCGATAGATGGTAGTATTTATAGGAGCAATGTCACAACCGTCTAGTCGAAACCGGTGGAGATTCTTCGAGATTTTCGGTTAGGTGGAGATACGGTCAGTTGTATTCTGATCAGTTTCGTGATAAGTCTTATCCGTCTGGATTTAGTCAAGTTTGTTACGATATGAAGACAAGTCTGTTACGATATGACTGAATCGTTTTGTGGATAGACTTTCAGAAGATTAGGGCTGACCCGTGATGCTTTTGAGTTATATAATAACTTCGAGTTGGGCCAAATTGGCGTTTTATCGTATGGGCCTTTCCTCTGGTCTCGTTGAATAATTTCGAGATATTTGAGCCAGTAGAATAATTTTTACCACTACAGTATGAACTCCAATTCAAATAATATTGGATTCGGAAGAGAGATTGAGGAAAAAATGGAGTTGCACGTTTCAGATATGAAATTTTCACTACGACGCAGTGGATGCCACGATTGGTAAGGTGATGGGATACTAGGATTTAGTAGTGTATAGAATGGTGAGAGAAAAGTAGGGGATTTAAAAGTTACTATTAAGGGCTTGTTCAGTATAGATTTTTTGGAGAAAAAATTGGTTTTTTTTTTTGTTCATTTTTTACTTTTCAAATTTTTTTGTAGTTTAAAAAGGGTTGAAAAGTCAAATATTGTAAGCAAGAAAATGAATTTTTTGGGAAAAAATCTGTACCGAACATGGCCTAATTAAAATAGGGCAGATTTCATTAAAATAGGGAAGTTTACACAAGTATATATACTCAAAAAATAAAATAAGAGCTCGTTTAGTAGAGTTTATAAACTAATTTATTGACTAAAAATAGTTTATTTGACAAAAAAGTTTGTCTGGTAGCCGTCATTTTTTATCATTTTTAATCAAATAAACTATTTTGATCAAATAAATTAGTTTATAATCTCTACTAAACATGCACTAATTAAAAAATTATTGTTAAATATTTTATTGTGGTGCAACAAAAATAAGTGACACATTGATCATCTGCGCTGAAAGTTTTCACTACTTCCACCGACTCCCACTACCCCAACTTGGAAACCACCATAAGAACACCACCACCATCATACGCAACCACCCAGCACCCAATCGTCGACATAAGCACTATACAAACCCAAAAAAAATGAGCATAAGAAGTTCCACAACCACAAGCACCGCCATTGGGGACCACAACTATCAACGTAGACGAATCTGCCACCAAACCATTCCTTCATTTTCCTAACAGCACGAGATCATTGCGATGGCATTTAACGTCTCTGCGGCTACCCACCACCACAACCACCACGATCTCATCGCATTGTAACCGCAGTGAGATCGCGGTGCCATTCCGCTGACATAAACCATTTTAGATTCGAAATTTTATATTTGTAATGGATGATGAGAGAAGTCGTGGGGAAGGGATTTGTGTGTATTTTCAAGTGGTGTATAGTGGTGTCAAGTGGGAGGGTCGCAATGGCGGTGGGAGTTGCTTTTCAGATGGTGGTGGCGGTGGATGTGGATGTGGTTTTAGATGGTGTGGCGGTTGTTGCGATTGTGGTGGGAGTGGATTCAGATGGTGACGGGATGGTCTGATCAAATGGCGGCGGTGGATGTGGTTTCATATAGTGTGGTGGGAGTGGATTCAGATGATGACAGGATGGTCTCAAATGGCGGCGGTGGATGTGGTTTCATATAGAGTTTGTTTGACATAGTTTATAAACAATTTTTAGTTTATTTCAGCCATCATTTTTTACTTTTCAATCCACTTTTAATATAAAAAGTCAACAATTTCAACTCAAATAAACCAATATTAATTTATAAACTAATTTATAATTTCTATCAAACGAACCCACAGTGTGGTGGGAGTGGTTTCAACGGTGGCAGGATTTGGTGATGCAAGATTAACAGTGAGTTGGAGACGTGTGCAGTAATTTTAAAATAAAAAAAGATGTAGAAGAATTAAAATTCTTTTAAATAGAAGTATTGAGTGTAATTTCCTCTATCAATTACTGTGTAGGGTGAGGCTCGTGGACATGCATACTCTTATAATGCGCATCAGTCCGTTGTCCTTACCCAGAAGGATCTATCTAACAAATTAATTAAAGCTCATTTGGGATATTAGTTCATAATATTGCACAAGTATATATTTATTTATTTTTATTAATGTTACTTATCACCGTTATGTTCACTACTATAATACAATAACATTAAAAAATAGATCCAATAAAACAGGTCTGATATCTTTACATTTTATTAGACTTATCAATATCCACTTAGACTAGTGATAAACACTATGCAATTTTAATGCAAAGGTGGTGGGTACATGTGATAATGGGGTTAAGGTGCTTGACCGCTATTGATGATGGATATCAATTGTGAGAGGAGAAAGACTGTTTCCATTAACCTCTTTGTTTTTTTTTTTTTTTTTTTTTTTTTTTTTTTTGGGAATTCCAGTTTATTTGATAAGTGATTTTGGTTGGCAAGAGATATAATTTATTTTTGGTATCTATCGAATCTTGTCATATTTGAAAATCTTTAATAACCAATTGTAGATAATATTTGTATCATGTTGATACTTTTGGTTATATATGCTTATGAGATTCTCGTTACTTTGTGGTTGACTAAGTGTCCGTTTGATGTAATTTATAAACTGATTTATTTGATTAAAATAATTTATTTGACAAAAAATAGTTTATTTGACTAAAAAATTACCTTTATAGCATGACATTGTTGACTATTTTTTATCAAATAAACTATTTTTGTTGAAACATTGGTTTATAATCTATATCAAACAAATTCTAAATATTTATGGTATAGTTATAAACATTGCGTGGATTATCGTAAAAAGACAATATTGTCCTTATTTTCCTTTTTTAAGCGTAAAGCTACTAATAAGTTGTTTCGGGAAATTCTCTCTATTACGAAAGGAAACTTGTTTAAACTTAAATTCCATAATTACCCTTGTCGAACCTGAAGAATCTTGAGCTTTATGGGGGTAATTATGTCAATTGGTTTCACCGAGTAAAGAAATAATTGCACCCATCTAATTTCCATATGTAATCAATGAAACGTATTAAGAAAGTTGGTCTCTCGTATTTAAATTCCAAAACTACCCATTTAAAACTCATAGGCAACTACCCTAATTTCAGGGTACATTAGTCATTTAAGTCCATGACATTGCCTATATAAGAAAGTAGGAAGCCCTTGACTTTGCATGCCTCTATTCATTGATTCAATAGACACCAATTATTGTCTTCGCTTTCGTCGACTCTTCATTTTGAAGAATTCACTCACTGATTCACAGATTTTCCATTAAAAAGAAAAAATTCAATCACTTCTCGAGATTCGATTAAGCAAAACGAGATATGGGTTCTTCTGAAGGAAACAAGATCAACGACGGAATGAGTTTTCAGCCATCGGAGCCAGTTCTCTGCGCCAACGGCTGCGGATTCTTCGGCACAGCGGCGACGATGGGTCTCTGCTCAAAGTGTTACTCATATTTACGGATCGAGAAGGAGCAAGCGGTCTCCGCCAAGATTGCTATGAAAAAGAACGTTGGTATTGTGGCCCCTTCATCTGCTGCGGTGGAAGAGAAGGTTGAGAAGGAGGAAGTGTCGGCGGAGGCGGCGGAGTCTGTGTCGGTGTCGGAGAAGAAGGTGGTTAGTAATAGGTGTTTTAGTTGTAACAAAAAGGTGGGGTTGACGGGGTTCAAGTGTAAGTGCAGTAGTTTCTTCTGTGGGACGCATAGGTACCCGGAAAAGCATGATTGTACCTTTGACTTCAAGGTACAAGGGAGAGAAGCTATTGCCAAGGCTAACCCTTTAATCAAGGCTGATAAAATTCAAAGGATTTGATTGAAGAAGAATTCAATCAACCCGGTTTAGGGATTTCATATTTTATACTAGTATTTAAATATATTTTTTAAAATTTAGTTGATAATAATAATGTAATGTAAAAGGTATATGTTGGGAAGTCAAGCTGGCTTGTCCTTGAAGTAGTTGGTTTGGTGGATTTGATTCCATATTAAAGTTGGGAAACAAAATTAATGTTGTTCAATTGTTTGCTTTTTCAGTTTTTATTATTATTACTTATTTGGTGTATTGTTATAATTGGATTCAATATCTCTGTCCTTTTCTTGTCATTGACAACTAATTCCATAATTGAACAAATTTATGACTAATTTTAATGACTTATATGTTTGGTAAAGTTTAAATTATATTTTCAATTGGTCAAATTGATCAAACATATCTTTTATCTATACATTTAATAGGACTCACGATTTACAACTCACTTTTTATCCACACATTCACCAACAACTTAAAATATAAGCACTTAAAAAATAATTTCAACACTACCAAACATGCGCAGCAAAACATTCTTATATTTATTTTTCAAAATTTATTTTCAACTACATATTTTACAAGACTCATAAATTTTATTAATTTTTCAATTACATATTCTATCAACTTTTATAAAAAATTGTTTAAAAAATTACTTTTAAACTACACCAAACAAATACTAAAATTTGAGCCACGTTTGCATTTTTTCAGTTTCATAAAACATTTACAACAGCTTAGTTATAATTAAAGAATATCTATAAATTTAAAGAACAATTTTTTTTAAACATTACAACCGCCGCTTTATTTATACTCTTCATTTTACTTCTTCCAAAAAGTATTTAATATATTTTCATCTATTTTTTTTTTCATTTGCTTCCCTCCTAATTTGTATATATATTATTTAATTAAAATCAATATATTATGTATTGAAATTTGAAACTGTTTGAATGCATTTAATAATAGAGAGAGAGAGAGTTTGACTTTTTAAATTCGGAGAATCAACTCTATTCTCTAAATTAAAATGTTAAATTGAAGAGTCTATTGAAACATATTTTTAAGTGTTGATTCTTTAAACTAGTAAATAACTGTTGGAATTAGTCTAAAAAGGCCAAAGAAGATGGAAATGAATACAACATCAAAGTAAAACAAGATGAGAGAGAGGAAAGAGAAAACATTTGGCTCCACTAAAAAATACTTTATTGATTGTTTATTTGGACAATACGTATACGCGTATGCATAGTTTAAGAAAGTCGAGAAAAATATGTTTTTAAGCATGACTAAAAATACCATCTAGATTCTAGATGGGAGAATAGTCAAAAGTGTTGAACTACGTACTGAATAGAAAGGAAAGAAAGAAGGAAAAATAAATAAACACAAAAGAGGAAAATAAAAGAAAAAGGGATTTAAAATAAGAAAAGGCAAAAAAATAAAAAATAAAAAAAGGGAAAAGGACAAGTTAATCTTGTCCACAATAAATTAAATATGGGCACGCTTTAGTAAAAAAAAAAATTAAGTGTTTATTTGATAGTATACATTTGTGTATTGTCCAAATAAACTGAAAATAATTATGCTGATGAACATGTCTTTTTAGGCTTGCACCCTGACTTATTAAGGCTTACACTTCGAGGTTAAGTGTATATTTGATTAAAATAAAATAAAAAATTGTAGATTATAAAAAATAGGTCTTACAGAATGTGTGAATTAAAAATAGATAAAAATTGTGGATCTTACAAAATGTATCAATAAAAATAATGTTTAATCAACTTATAAATCTAAAAATCACCGACTGTCTCATCTTTTTTAGGCATTTTATTTCTAGTTTAAGTATTTTGTGTGAAAGTTCTAAGAAGAAAAGAACATGTTAGACTTTATGTGACCCACATAATAAGTTATTAGATTTGATAGTATGTATTATGGATATATCTAATTATTTAATTAATTAGATAATTATTGGAGAATATGATTTCTCTTAAGAACTCTATGTTGATGAGAAATATAATACAGTTTAACTAGGAAATTAATTATCTCTCTACCTATAAAAGAACATGTTATTCCATCAATTTATTCATGTCATTATGTGAGTGGCAAAGGAAGAGAAACACAATTTTCATACAATTAAACTACATATATTAAAGTGTGTTTGAAGATTGGAGATTGGAAATATGCAATTATATCGTTCGACAGAAATTCAAGGTATTTAAGATACAAAATTAAAGACCATTTGCTATGGATCAATATACGTTCTTGTTACTCTATATTTGTCTATGAAGATCATGAAGTTTAAGGTCTTGAAACTTATGTTCATGTTATTGTTCATGTAAATTGAACAAAATAAAACTAACATGTGGTATCAGAGACAATGCTCATAGTTTATGAACTCATGATTTTCCATTAATGCTTAATCTCTTTTTATTTTATATGCTCCTAAATTCTTGGCAACATTATGTTATATAGATAAACTAATAATGTTAATATTTGTTTTAAAACTTGCCAAGACTAATTTATTGTGTCACAAAATTTATGGATCAAGAATTGATTTGTTGGACCTCTGTAGTTAAATCTTGTAACTAAGGGTGTGCTTTGATTTGAAGTTAAACAATATAAGTATATGTACTCCTTTGCTTCAAATCTAAACTATTACTAAATTGTACTTTAAAGTTATGTATTTGAATTTACTCACTAGTATATAGATAAATGGGATGCGCCTCTCAAAATATTCCAAATGTTATAAACTTTAACGAAATAAGTCGGCATGTCGGATTTGGATCTATTAATTAGGTATTATGAATTAACTAATTGAATCAAGCATATTGGGCCACCTATTGTGGGTCTATTAGGGCGTATAAATTGTTTATATTTATTTATAATTGTTATGAATTATTATTTGTATAATGTTTATAATATTTGCTCAGTAGCATTAATTAAATATTTATGTGCACACAACATATTGTTTGCATGTTAATTTATGAACTTTTTTTTATTATTTAATTTAAAGATATTCATATTATATATAGTTTGTTAGTCACTAAAGTGACCAAATTAGAATGTTTCATGGATATCTAGTTGTTTAATAATAAAATATTATCGTTGTAGCTTACAAATTATTATTCAATTTTAAAGATATTCATATAAAGTATAGTTTGTTAATCGCTAAAGTGGTCAAACTAGAATGGTTCATGAATATCGAATTATTTAATAAATTAATATTAATGTGTATAAAATATTTATTACTCAATTGAAGATATTGATTTATGTATAGTTTGTTAGCCACTAAAGTGACCAAATTAAAATGTTTCGAGAATATCAAATTGTATAATAAAGTTTAGTATGTTATACCATTTACTATTGATATTTATTAAGATACATAGTACATAGGTAACATGTTTGTTAATTATAGAGATATTTTGTCACCCAAAGATGGATCAACCATCATATGACTAATCAACATGACGGGGTAATTGATATTTCTTAATTGATTATTTTATATATCAAAAGATAATAGAATGTACCACTTGAGAAATAATATAGTTGCCCATTAAAGATAAATACAAAGTTTCGTAATAGTTATTAATAGTGTATCGTAGTATCTGCCCAAAGGAGATCTTCGATATATATTTTGTCTATTTTATTTTGATTTATCTCATATCTCAAAGCATTGATGTATAAAGCACCTACTTTATTGTATGAATTCAAGTTTCTCTTTATTATTATGCTTCATTTGTTTTGATAATTAATGAATTAAACTTCTCGAATTAGCGTAAGTAAGCCTAATTTCATTTTAAGTATTCTGGATCTTGATCTAAACTTGCTATCTGAGAAATCTATTGTTATTATTGATAGAAGCAATAATGAAAAAAGTATTTTCTATAAAGTTTGGAGAATATCGAACAATTGAATTTTGAGAATTAGCAAGCAATATTAAGATATCTCTTCTATAAATGAAAGCATATTTTAAGTGTCTAGAATCTGAACTGCTGATAAATCTCTCGCTTTATGGCTCACTTTACCACCATGAAATTTGATGGTACACGTAACATGTATGAATATGTCCTAAAAATGACTAATATAAAAGTAAAATTGGAAATCTTAATGATGAAAGTTGATAATTCTTTTTAGTTCATTCCGAACTATTTGCATCCTCAGCACATATCATTATAAATTCACTATAACATTATAAGGAATAAGTAGAATGTAAGTGAATTGACTAACATGCTTAAGAGGAGATAGGACTTAAGCGGCAAGAAATTAATTAAATTAACTTCATCACTCAAGAAGTTGAAAATAAATTTGGTCAAAAACAAAAGAAACAAATTATCATTAAATATAAAGAATGAGCCTCTTATAGTTATTGAGATTCAAAATGAGGAACGTAATAATGATAAGTGTCAGTTCTTTAAAAACATAACGACACTATTTTAAATTTCCATAAATATAAGACATGGTTCAAAAATAATAGTAAGCCTAGTGCCTTTGAATGTTTTGAACCATATTTAATTGGAGTTCCTTATAATACTTGGTTTATTAATTATGGAACTATCATATATGTTTTCAACATAATGTAGTGATTCCCCTCAACCAAAACCATAAAGACATAATGATATTTTTTTATGTGATGAGGAATTAAGTTAAAGTTTCAATTAAAGGAGTTCAAACCTAGTGTTAAGTTTACAAAATGGTCATCATTGAGACTTATTATAAACACTTTGTCACTTATGATTATCATAATTTTGTGTCCATTTCTAAAACTTGAGTCTTTTGAACATAGTTTCAAATTTAAGAAATGATATTTTAGTTTGTTTAAATGCAATTATTAGTTTTTGGATTTAAGTTATGGTTTATAGAAATTGAAACTTGAAAGCAATTTTGTCGAGTTCCTTCTTATCCTACACGATGATGTTGGAATTAAAAGCACGTGTGTATATGAAAATTATACTTTCAAATTGATATTTTAGTCTTTTTTTTATATACTAAGGATTTGGTGAACAAAAATATTTCATCACATTTGATGATTTTCAAGTTATGGTTATTTGTGTATGTTGCATTATATAATTCAAATAATGAATATACTTGAGGTATATATAAATGAAGTAGAAAGGCAACTACATAGAAATATGAAAATTATACGATCTCGTAGAAATCGTGAATATAGTGGGAAGTAATACTTAGATCCATTTGCTAAACTTATCAATACACTATGCCAGATACGCCACAGTGGAATAGAGTAGCTGGAAGGCATAATTGTATTATGATAGATATGGTTATGAGTATGTTAAGTAATTCATCTTTACCCTTATTTTGTGGATGAATATTTTGGAATCGCTATTTATATATTGAACTCGTTCCTGGTAAGGCAGTTCCAAAGATATATTTTGGATTTTGGAAAGAAAGGAAACTCGTATGTTTAGGGATTTCAAGTGGAATTTGTGATTTATAATCTACATGAATGAAATTGGATTTTAAAATGATCAATGGTTACTTTATTGGTTACTCTGAACAAATCCAAAGGGTATAGGTTTTATTGTCCTAACCATAATCCAATAATTGTTGAAATCAGAAATGTTATATTCATTAAGAATTGTGATGTTAGTAGGAGTGCAGAACTACGAAATGTGGATATTGAAGAAGTTAGGGTAGAGATTCATTTACCTAAAACTTTTACCAATGTTTTTCCTAAAATACCGTTGTTAAACGACCTAATAATGATGATCTACTACTTCATGAAGAAATCACAAATGTTGAACATAATGTAGAATAATCACAATGAACAGCATTAAGAAAATCCCATATGAAAATAAGACAAGCTATTCTTAATGATTATGTGGAATATCTACAAGAATCAAACCGATTTCATTTTCACAAACCATAAAATAAAATGATTCTGCTAAATGGATTGATACTATAAAAGATGAGTTAAAATCTATAGAGCAAGATAAAGTTTAGAACAACGTTAAATTGCCCAAATGATGAAAAAGAGTTGTAAATGGGTTTTTAAGACTAAACGTGACTCTAATGGCAATATTGAACGATATAAAACTAAACTTGTTGCTAAAAGTTTTACTTAAAATGAAGGTATTGATTATAAAGAGAATCTCTCCTCATTTTCAAAGAAAGATTCATTTAGAATCATTGTGGTACTAATAGCACATTTTAAATTGGAGCTACATCAAATGAATATAAAAACAGCTTTTTAAAATGAGATTTTAGATAAAGAAATTTATATGGACCAATTTAAGGGCTTCTTAGTTAAAGGAAAGGACCACATGGTATGTAAACTTGAAAAACCAATATAGAGTCTTAAACAAACTTTCAAATAAGAATATCTTAATTTCGATGATAGTATAACTTTATTTAAATTTAAAGAAAATGCTATCTATCGGTATATATAACTGAAGGTCAGTGAGAGTGAATTATTTTGCTTGTGTATGTTGATATTTTGCTTACTAGTAGTAATCTCAGTTTGTCCCATTAAAGATAGTGGATAAATATAGTCTCATGCAATTGAGTGAAAATGTATAGAAAAACATTATGTATGCATCTATTGTAAGGAGCTTAATATGTAATCAAACTTATATTATATCAGGTTCTTTATGTTGGATGGTTGGACAATAGATTACCCACATTTGGCTATTTATTTCTATTATGTGAATGCATAATCTTTTATAAAAGTGGATAACAGTGTGTCATTACTTCATCTATTATGGACGTTGAATTTGTAGCATGCTTTGAGACTACAAATAAATATTATGGTTGCAGAATTTATTTTGGAACTTGTAGTTGTCAATTCTTATGCTAAGTCGCCGAAAATTATTGTAATTATGTATTTGTCATTTTCTCCAAGAACGACAAGTATTCTAGTGGTGCTAATACTTTGTTATTAAGAAGGGAGTTCAGAAACAAAGAATGTCAAATGAACAAACAAGCACCAACTTATGATAAATGATCCATTACAGAAAAGATTACTACCAAGTGCTATTAATGGGCATGTGAAAAGCATGAATCTTGGTAGTAGTATTAGTTAATTTTTTTTTTTTTTTTTTTTTTTATGATGCTTCATTGACATTCTGAGCTCATAAACGATAATTGAAATGTTTCTGTTTCATTTCATGTTAACCAATATTTATGTACATGTATGAGATTGGATAATGATAAGGACATGAATAGTTTTTGACAAATATATTACGGGACCATCACATATACTTCTCAATTATAGACCAAGTTGAATAAGTTGCTATCACAAGTTTTACTTTATTTTTAAAGTGAAAACAAATTTTAGTACTTTATAAAATAAAGAGTAATATTATGTAGCATTACTAGTGCTTAACACTAGTCTAGTAGTAACACTCCTGATCTCCTGCCCCCAAGTGGGCAGGATATCCTTCTATTTTTACATCAATTGTCCACATGCTGACACCTCAGCATGTGAACAGAATATCTTGCCCACTTGAGAACAGGAGATCATTTCTTCTAGTAGTAAACCTCATTAATTCATTGTCTAATAAATCAAAATGAATCTCAACTCTATTAAAAATGAATTAGTGAGTCCATTACCACTTACACGAGTGCTAATCACCCGTGGTGCCTCGTAACATTGTTTGTAAAACAAAATTCCATGAAAGGGTATTGTTGACCTCCAAAAATGGCTGCCAACAGGATCCCCACGCTACTCCTGCCTACGCGTACTTTTCCTCTTACTAAGACTGTCACGTGGTTTATTCAACCACGTAGATAAGTCTCGGTCTGGGTGGGGGAATAACAAAAGGTCAAGGACACTCTTAAGGTAAGGGTGATAGCTTGAGGGCCTCTGACTAACAAATTCTCAGGTGGTAATGACACTTGAGAATGGTTAGAATGAAGGACTTAATATATCTATGGTGAGAGTAATATTTTCAACATCCCTTTCTTGTGGTTATGAATTGGGTATTTATAGGCTAGTTCCCTTGGTTTGTCTCCCCATCGATTAACAACACGTGGTTCAATCCAGGAGACTTTGTAGTCTTGTCTTGTCCTGTCCTTGGTGTCACACCATCATTTAATGGGGGAGTCTTTTCCAGTTGTAATCTAAAAAAGGCTACGATAGCGATTGGCCAAGTTTTGCAGACTGTCCCGCCCGTCCTTTCGAGTCTAATCCGCGGTGTGTCAAGGAGGGGACGGCACTCAATCTGGGTGGGGTGTGATCCTGAGTACACGGCGTCGGACACGGGTTCCCTAGGCCCAAACCGCCTCGGAAAGGAGTGACTCAAGAGCGGGTTGACTTGGCCCACGCCCACGTGGAATTCCAGGGAGGCTTGCCTTGCCTACGTGGGACTAAGGCGTAACAGGTATTTTGATCATACGATCACAAAAGAAACCATCGGGGAGATGAAACGTGGACTAATCATAAAACATCATGTGGAGTGTGTAAAGTAAGCCAACAACACCATATAATACACTCACCTCCTGGGGTAATAACTTACAAGGGTCAAGGTTATCATTACAAAATTGAAATAAATCAAAGAATTTTATGAATTTGATCCACCCTTCGTCTTCTAATTTGTTCAACTGAGATTGAATCACTAATAGTATGAACATGAGTCACTTCAAGTTTATACAAAAATACATATCAATCATCACAACTCTTGATCATCTACTCATATCTTACTCATATCTTGCCCACTTATAATGTACACGCTAAAATGACATTATATAATTTGTATTTCATAGTTTCACACTCATTATTTTTAATAATCAATACCACCTCAGCGTGGACATTCGAAGATCATGACCCTAGTCATCAAAGTTATCATTCCTTTAATTTATGTTCAAGTCGTACCACCTCCCCTTTAATGCCTTAAAAGATTTTAAAATAGTTATAAAACAAGCAAACTTGATGCATTATTCTTAGTTTCTTCATTTTCTTTTCTTCCATCTATATGAATGTACACACTAAAAAATGTAAACTTCCAAGACGAAGAACATGAAAATTGATGTTCTAAAAAATGATACGAACTATTTGTGCATACCGGCAAAATATTGACCACTTAAAAGAAAATATCCAGGAAAATCATATACAATAATCTGTACCCGACGTGCCGGGAATTAGAAATTGCCGACTTCTAATGGGGAAGCAGGATCTGCGACCGGCTTCCTAACGGACATGATCCTCAACTAAAGTACAAAGCTGGATTCAGTATTACTGCAAATAAGAAATAACAAGGGTATTGCTTTTTAACCCTCCAGTCTGCCTAATCACACCAGCATTCTCATATTTAATGCAATCTTCAAGCATCTTTTCATCATCTTATTACACAAATACAGCTAATAATCGCAAGTCTCGGTTGTAGTTGTACGTCTAAACATGCCTGTAAACACAAATTAGTGAATACAAAATCATAGAGTAAATAAGATTTTTTTTTTTTTTTTTTTTTTTGTGGGGGTGGGGAACGCCCCATTGCTTTTGCATATCTAGTGGAAGAATAATCCTCTATCAAGACTTGTCTTTCTACTATGAGTAATCAGCTAAGTGATTTCTTCCATGCCTCTTCAGATCATTCGATGTCCTATCAAACCTTCAGGTGACAATTCTATTTCTATATAGATTGAACGAAATCGAGAAGTCACATTCCACATTTCAAAACATGAATTTCCTTCAAATTTTATGCCTTGGTATTTCCTTATCACCCTCTAGCAGCAAACTTGTACCACCCCGGCTGACTGACTGACTGACTGACAGACTCATAAACTAATTTTTAGTGGTGCCAGTAAAAATCATCTCATGAGGCGACAATTTATTTCCTCCTACCCCACAGCATTACAAGAGAGAATCCTATCAGCGACATGATTACAGTCTGCACAAAGCAAGCAAAAATCATGGAGTAATCAAACATCATCATAAAAGAAGAGAGCCAAAATCCAGATTTCTAGTTGTAAGTTCAACAAATTTCAGATATAAACACAACAAGCTTGATATATATCAAGGATGTAACTGTTTAAATTGTGCCACTAGTAAAAATAAATATTCAAGAAGTGAGCAGTTGATGGCAACCTACATATCAAGTGATCCCACCTGATCAACTTGAAGACAAAAGACATAAATTTATCAGCACTTTCTACTAGATATAATTCTAGAATTAGTTATATCAAATTTTCAGCAAGCGAAAGACGACTAGGTTCAGAACAGAAGTCATCAATGTGTTTAATACCAGCAAACTTATGGACTTACAGAAATAGCAGGAGGCACGCTAACAAGTGGATCTTGGAAAAATTTGTTTGCAAGTGCAAGGGCCAAAAGACTGCTCTGCATCCCTATAAGAAGGGGGAGCGGAATCAGTCAGACTCGAAAAACATCATTCTCCTACATCGAGGTAACAATATTAGAGAGATGTCAATAACCTGTTTCATAGGACAGTGTTCTTTGTAGAGCTTTTACGTCTGGGGCATCGTGGAAAACAACGCCCGCGAGGGCATATCCAGAAATAAATGCTGACAAATGGAATGCAATCACAAGAAGCAAAACAGATATCCCCGAAGGGGACATGACTGATTCTATGTTAATAGCAAGTGGAGCACCAACACAAAGAGCAGTCACAAACACCGAAAGTGGGGGCAGAAGTGGCCGGATGGCACTGCATATTCGAGGAAAGAACCTGCATGCACAAGTCAATATAGGTAACGGAGAAACTGGTATAACTAAAATAAGAGGGGTTAAAAATACAGTTAAGACACAAAACTTATAGTGTTATTTTACTTTGGTCATCGAACTTTTTTTGTTCCAACTTAGTCATCGAACTTTCACTTTTGTTTAGTTTAGGCACTCCATTTGTCTCCATCAGTTAACAGAAATGCTGATGCACGAAATTGATGATGTGGCATAAAAAAACAGTTAAAAACTTGTCGACTTTGATGAGCTAGTAAGATTTTAACACTTCTTCATGCCCCGTCCTCAATTAACTAATTACCTATTCAAAAGTAACCCTGCTGCAATGGGAGTGACCACAATTTGTACAATATTTGAGACCATTCCTTTCACATCAACAGGCAACCTTTTGCCAATTAGCAACAACGACAAGAATGGGGTGACCAAAACTGCAGTTGCCGTAGACAGTGACGTCATGACAATGCTAAGTGGGGCCATTAGTGGATCTGTTAAAAATGTAGCATAATTGGAGAGCTGGGCCCCACTAACGCATGAAGTCAACATGATCCCTGAAGCTGATCCATATAACTATAGAGTTAGTTGTTTATATCAGCTTTTATGCAAAAAGATACAAGATATTTACCTAAGGAAGTCGGAAGACCAAATATAGACATTGAAATCATGCCAAAAAGATACCCAAGGAGTGGTTTCACAATAAACTGTCCTACATAGCCAGCAAAAATGGCTGCTGGTCTATTAAACGCTTCAAGAAAATCTTTTTCACTAGAATTAACTCCAACTGCAAACATCAAAAAGCCTAATGCTGGGGCATAGTACCTGAAATGATATATTAGCCAAAAATTAAGAGCAAGCGGAGGGGAAAAAACTAAACCTTGTTCCCTATAAATTTGAGGTCAATTATGTTGAAGACAAATTTCAATAAATAAATTTGCCCCATCTTTAACAGCTTAAACATTCAGAAAATGTTGTTCAACATAGAGCAGCCAAATGTCTTGAATTCAAGCCTTACTACCAGTTACAAAAATTGTGCAAGTGGCAAGCCTTCCATAAAAAAGTGAGTTCAGCATATATGTGAGGGGAATTGTTGAAGACAAAATTTGAATAAATAATTTTTTCCACTTTTTGGGAACTTAAGCTTTTAGATGGTGTGGTTCAACAGATTACACAAATCCTTTCCCCACATTCCATTGCTATATCATTGTTACATTTACTAGAAGATAAGCAAAATATTGAGAGCGTTGAATTGCAATAAATTTCAAGTAGTTCAAGTTTTCTTTTTGGCAAGCTTAAATGTAAGCAATAAGAACCGTCCTTAAGTTCATTAAAATATGGTTGAGTGCATGTGTCTGGAAGCAAATTAAATGTGCAATGATTCATTTTATTGCACATATTCTCTCCCTTGAGAATTGTGGCACGTGCTTGTATAGGCAACACATAATGATTACTTGTTGATATTGCAGGTAAATTTTCGTCACATTAGGATATGCATGAGCATTTGCAAAGACTATCATCCTAATTCACTTGAACGAAACAAGGTCAATGATCATCATATGACCATCTTAATCATTTAAAGAGCAGCACATACCTGTTAGTGAACCATGTAAAAGAAGGTGGATATATAAGAGCCAAAATTGTACTTGCAAGAACCACTTGAGGCAGAATAGAATTTGCCCCCTTCAAAATCTCAATGAAGGAAACCTCCTTTTCATTAAGCAACCACAATACAAGTCAAACCAAAACCTACTGTCAGTGTAAGAACTACAATAGTAATAGCTTTCAATAAGTGAAAATAAATTTCACATGCATCAAGGACTATCCTACTCTTAACAAAGAATACACACGTGATGTGATGCTTTCCTTTTCTCCTCTCTCTTATCATTTGCTCACTCCTCTAAAATAATTAGAATTCTTGAGTACGGCCATCTTGAGTTAATCCTTTTTTTTTTTTTTTTAGAGTTCTTTCATTATTTGATTTTTCTTTCCAATTATCCCATTATTCTTTTGGATTGGCACATTTGATTGCACTCTATGCTAATACCTAGTACTCTTTTTCCGCTGATTGCTTTTACTTTAGATTTCTATATGTTGCTGACATTGTTAATGAGCTTGTGGCCTTTCGATTACGTCAGAAAAGGGATATTCAAGTAAAGGACAATTGGCTCGTCTTTGTACTAACAGGAACTTATACTCTTATCAAAGTTTGGTTGTCAAATGCAGTTGAATCAATGCAAATGTCTCCCAGCCTTGTAAGTAAGAAGGTATTATGGCAAGACATCAAATGAAGATACGGTACATGATTCAACTGCAAATGGGTGGCTTTCCTTTCACTTTTATATGATTATGTTATATTTTCATTTTATTACACTAGTACCTATTAATTATTTTTAGAAGAGGCAAAGGACATAGGGTGCAATTAAGATTAAAGTGTCAACTAGGTTTTGTTAAAGTTAAGCCGCAAACAGTTTCTTTGGTTTTAGTTTTTGCTTTGAATATTAAATAAAATATTAATAGAAGTTTTCTCGATATTTTGTCCAATTCTCGTTATTCACATTTTGAATGAATGAGTTTTGTAGAATTAATCATCTTCAGTATCTATTTCTGTTATATCATTTCTGATGCACTATGATGCACTGGAATTAACAACAACAATGAACACGCCTTAAAACCAGTGTTTAGAAAACCGGACCAGACAGGCCAGTTCAACCGGAAAAACCGGGAACCGGTCCCAAAACCGGTCCGGTTTTCAACAAAAACCGAGTGTCAAAAAACCGGACCGGAAACCGGGTTTTTTACCGGTTGAACCGGTCCGGTTTTTAGCAGAAACCGGATTTTTTTTGGATTTATTTTTTATTTTTTAATTAAAACTTATAAAAACTCTATTTAAAGCTAAGTTTTGTGAGTAATTTTGTCTACAAATATTGATTTATTTACAAATAACTTAATTTAGAAATTTTTTGAGAGTTTTGGATTAATTTTTAATTTTTTAATTAAAAACGGTTCGACCTCGGTTCGACCCGGTTCGACCTTTTGACCCTTGACCCGTTGCCTTTTCCGGGTCAATGGCCGGTCCGATTTTCTGAACATTGCTTAAAACACGTTGATTTTGAGAATACCCTGAAAATTGGAAAATCAAGAATTCATTGATTCACGAAGAACACTGAATCATTGACACAAAACTGAGAGAAAAATCTAATTATTTTATTCAATAAACTAGACCATCCAAGCATTGTTCATGGTGGCCACTTTAACAAAGACCTAATACAACTTAGAGCCCGTTTAACAGAGATTATAAACCAAAATTGGTTTATTTGAGCCGAAATTTGACTTTTCAAACTACTTTTAACATGAAATGACAAATTGCCCTTAGTAATACCCATGACTTGTTGGGTGGTCCAAATTTTCATAGAAGACAGTTTAGGAATTTCATACTTGTAATTTCGGTTGCCTTAATATTTTTCTTATAAATAGAGAGCGATCGTTAGGACTTTATGATCATCAAGCAAAGGGAGAAAGAGAGATTAAAATTTTCGATTTCTCTTGTAAACAACTCTTTCAGTATAGTGAATTACTAGAGAGAGGACATAATTCTCAACAAAATGCATATAGTAGATATAAAAAAAATCCGACATGAACTTCGTAGAATTTTTCTCACCCTGTTTGGACTTGTTTTTCACATATGTTTTAACAATAAAAAAATTCCATATTTTTGCATTACAAAATATACAAATGGACTTGTCGTATATTAAGTGTCAGGAACATGTCCCTACTGTCGAAAATTAAAAAATATATGAAAAAACATATGACATTTCGGGTAAAGTGTCTCTCACGCAAAAAATTTAAAAAATATATAAAAACCGGACATATTTGTGGCTTGTTAGACACGTGTCGTAGAGTGTCCAAAGAGCGTCAATGTCTAATACTTGTCGGACACCAACACTCCACTCTAGGAGGAGTGTCCATGTGTTACGCATTCTAACAAAAATATATTTTCAAAGCTCCATATTCTTTTCTCAGGGAAAAAAAGAAGCTAATAGATATTTACCAATTTCCTACTGTGTATACTATTTGAAGCAACTTAGGCGATTAATATTGTCGGTTCCCCTATTTGGAGGTTCTCTAGTGTTTATCATTTTTCTATTTTCTTTAAATGATTGAGATTGCAATGTGGCATATAGCTAGCATAGTTTCAAAGCACAAGCTCCTCATTAACTCCATACAAACTATGCAGTTTTAATTGCAATGCAAGAGAAACCTCACATCCGAAAAGAAAGTATTAAAAATTGACTAAGAATTAAATGCAACAAACTGCTTCTGTAACACAAAATGGATGTTAAAGTTATTTAATGTTAGTGTTCTGTTTTTTGTAATACCTATTGTTAAGGGATGTGCTGTCATTTAGTTGTTTACCAAGTCTTTATGTTTTGTTGAACGCGGAGTCTCTTTCTCTATTTCAGTTACTTTGTAAGACTATTTCCAGGCCAATTGGTTCATTCAATTGAATAAGATTATCCTCCTAAATTTCTGGCTTCTGCACAAAGTTCAATTAACATTTAGTATCAAAGCTATAATATTTGGGTCTGAAAGAAACTTGAGAAGCAGCAGTCTTCCAAGCGTGTAGCAGCAAGAAAATGGCATCTGAAAGTAGCTTTGTCCAACCAGCAATTCCAAAGCTCGATGGACATTATGATTACTAGTGTATGCTCATGGAGAATTTTCTTCGCTCTAAGAAATATTGGAGCTTGATAGAACAAGGGATTCCTACAGCTAAAGAAGAAGAACCCACTGAAGCACAAAGGAAGGCAATTGAAGATGCCAAATTGAAAGATTTGAAGGCTAAGAATTATCTATTCCAAGCCATTGATCGATTGTTCTGGAGACCATTTTGAACAAGGATACAGCGAAAAGTATATGGGACTCCTTGAAGTAGAAGTACCAGGGGACTGCAAGGGTGCAGTGTGCACAATGACAAGCTATTTAAAAGGAATTTGAGGTGCTCAAAATGAAGGTAGAAGAATATGTGAATGATTACTATGCTCGAACTCTTACTATAACCAACAAGATGAGGAATCATGGAGAGAAGATGACAGATGTTGTGGTCATTGAAAAGATTCTAAGATCTATGACTCCAAAGTTCGACTATGTTGTGTGCTCTATTGAGGAATCTAATGATCTAGACAACTTATCCATTGATGAGCTACAGAGTAGTCTTCTGGTGCATAAACAGCGTATGAATAGCCATGTTGTGAAGAACAAGCTTTGAAGGTTACTTATGAAGATCAGTCATGAGGAAGAGGACGAGGTCGTGGTAGATTTAGAGGAAAAGGGCGAGGTAGAGGTAGACAAAGCTTTGATAAGTCTACCATTGAGTGCTATAATTGCTACAAACTTGGACATTTTCAATATGAGTATCCAAACAAGGAGACAGATAAAGCACACTATGCTGAGGTCAGTGGAGATATGTTGTTAATGGCCTATGAGAATGTCAAGGAAGCCATCAACAAAGAATTATGGTTTCTCGACTCTGGTTGCAGTAATCATATGTGCGGCAAAAAAGAGTTTTTCAACAAGCTAGATAAAAGCTTCAGCACTTCTGTGAAATTGGGAGACAACTCAAGCATGACTGTGAAAGGAAAAGGTAATATACGATTGTTAATAAATGGAATTATGCATATCATCACTGAGGTGTTCTATGTCCCTCGCTTGAAGAATAATCTAATAAGTGTTGGGCAACTACAAGAAAAGGGATTTTCAATTCTCACACAACATGGAAAGTGTAAGATCTATCATCCTGAGAGAGGTTTAATTTTGGTGACTACAATGTCCTCAAATAGAATGTTCATCTTGCTTTCTAAAGTACAACCAAAAGAAGAAGAGGTCTGTTTGAATTCACTTACAGAGGATCAGACTCGACTTTGGCATTGCAGATATGGACATTTAAGCTTCAATGGTTTGAAAATTCTCCAACAAAAGAAAATGGTCAATGGACTGCCACAACTTAAAACTCCTTCAAAAGTGTGTGAAAACTGCTTAAAAGGAAAACAAAGAAGAAATTCATTTCCAAAGGAGAGCACATGGAGGGCTTCTCAAATTTTACAATTGGTCCATGCTGACATTTGTGGACCAATTAGTCCTGCTTCGAACACTAAAAAAAGGTACGTGATTACTTTTATTGATGACTTTAGCCACAAAACTTGGATTTATTTCCTGGTAGAGAAGTCAGAAGCTTTTGTCACTTTTAAGAGTTATAAGAGCCGTGTTGAGAAAGAAACATGTTCATATTTAAAATGTCTTCGTATTGATCGTGGAGAAGAATTCACGTCACATAAGTTTACAGATTTTTGTAAAGAAAATGGCATTCGTAGACAATTGACAGCTGCATATACACCCCAATAGAACGGTGTTGCGAAAAGGAAAAGTCAAACCATTATAAATATGGTTCGAAGCATGCTTTCAGAGAAGAAGATTTCAAAAACTTTCTGGCTTGAAGCAGCCAATTGGACTATCTATGTTTTGAATAAAAGTCCAACTCTTGCAGTAAAAAACATGACTCCAGAAGAAGCTTGGAGCCAATCTAAACCATCAATGGATCATTTTAGGGTGTTTGGCTGCATTTCACATGTTTATATTCTTGATGGTAAGAAGACTAAGCTTGACAATAAAAGTATGAGAGGTATTTTACTCCGAGTTAGTGAGGAGTCGAAGGCATATAGATTGTATAATCCATTTACACAAAGGATAATAATAATAAGCAGAGATGTGATATTTGAAGAAAACAATAGTTGGGAATGGGACAAGAGTCACAAAGTAGCTATTGTAGCTGATTTAGCCATGGGAGAAAGTAACAAAGAAATCTGATATTTGAAGAAGACAATAGTTGGGAATGGGACAAGAGTCACGAAGGAGCCATTGTAGCTGATTTAGACTGGGGAGAAAGCAACAAAGAAACAATCACAAAAGACAATAATAGAATAAATATCGAAGCAAATACTGAAGCTGATCATCATGATAATATAAGAGAAGATGTGCAGAGTGATGATTTGGATGAAACAAATGATGATGATATACAAAGTTCAAATGAAGGAAGAATCAGAAGGGTACCTGTTTGGATGAGAGATTATGAAAGTGGAGAAGGTCTTTATGGGAAAGAAGACAATGCATATGTAGCCAGAAGAAGCTTGGAGCCAATCTAAACCATCAATGGATCACTTTAGGGTGTTTGGCTGCATTTCACATGTTCATATTCATGATGGTAAGAAGACTAAGCTTGACAATAAAAGTGTGAGATGTATTTTACTCCGAGTTAGTGAGGAGTCGAAGGCATATAGATTGTATAATCCATTTACACAAAGGATAATAATAATAAGCAGAGATGTGATATTTGAAGAAAACAATAGTTGGGAATGGGACAAGAGTCACGAAGGAGCTATTGTAGCTGATTTAGCCAGGGGAGAAAGTGACAAAGAAATCTGATATTTGAAGAAGACAATAGTTGGGAATGGGACAAGAGTCACGAAGGAGCCATTGTAGCTGATTTAGACTGGGGAGAGAGCAACAAAGAAATAATCACAGAAGACAATAATAGAATAAATATCGAAACAAACACTGAAGCTGATCATCATGATAATATAACAAAAGATGTGGAGAGTGATGATTTGGATGAAACAAGTGATGATGATACACACAGTTCAAATGAAGGAAGAATCAGAAGGGTACCTGTTTGGATGAGAGATTATGAAAGTGGAGAAGGTCTTTGTGGGAAAGAAGACAATGCATATGTAGCTATGTTTGCAAACAGTGATCCTGTCTCATTTAAGGATGCTGTGAAGAGTAAAAAATGGAAAAAAGAAATGGATGCAGAGATAAAAGCTATAGATAAGAATGATACATGGAAATTGACAGATTTACTTGTTTAAGGAAAAAAAAATTGGGGTAAAATAGGTTTATACTCAATGAGAATAGAGAAGTAGATAAACACAAAGCCCGATTGGTAGCAAAGGGATACAGTCAAGAACATGGGGTCGATTATACTGAGTTATTTGCACCTGTAGCACGGTTAGATACAATTCGGCTGGTGATATCTCTTGCAGCTCTAAATGAATGGACAATCTATCAGTTGGATGTAAAATCAGCTTTCTTACATGGTGAATTAAATGAAGAAGTTTTTGTAGAACAACCTCCTGGCTATGAACAGAAGGTGTACAAATTGAAGAAGGCTTTGTATGGACTTAAGCAAGCCCCTCGAGCTTGGTATAGTCGTATAGAGTCCTACTTTGTGAAAGAAGGTTTTGAAAAATGTAAACATGAGCATACTTTATTTATTAAAAATGGAAAAGGAGGTAAGATTTTGATTGTGTGTCTCTATGTTGATAATCTTATATTTACTGGAAATGATGAGTTTATGTTTGCTGAATTTAAGAAGTCCATGATGTTTGAGTTTGATATGACTGATCTTGGAAAAATGAGATATTTTCTTGGCATTGAAGTGACGCAAAGAGCAGATGGCATCTTTATCAACCAAAAAAAATATGCACAGGAGGTGTTGGAAAGGTTTAACATGGACAAATGTAACCCAGTTCACAATCCTATGGTTCCTGGATTCAAACTTATGAAAGATACAGATGGAGTGAGGATAGACACTTATGAAAGATACAGATGGAGTGAGGATAGACAGTACTTTCTATAAGCAGATTGTGGGAAGTCTTATGTACTTGACTGCTACTCGACTAGATGTCATGTTTGTGGTGAGCATAATCAGAGGATAGACAGTACTTTCTATAAGCAGATTGTGGAAAATCTTATGTACTTGACTGCTACTCGACTAGATGTCATGTTTGTGGTGAGCATCATCAGTAGATTTATGGAATGCCCTACAGAACTTCATTTGCTTGCTGCAAAGAGATTACTAAGATATGTAATGGGAACCATTCATTTTGGTGTGTTCTACAAGAAGGAAGGAAGTGGGGAACTGATTGCCTACACGGATAGTGATTATGCTAGAGACTTGAATGATAGAAAAAATACTTCAGGTTACGTATTTATGTTAAGTTCAGGAGCAGTGTCTTGGTCTTCGAAGAAACAACCTGTAGTCACCTTATCCACTACTAAAGCCGAGTTTATTGCTGCAACCTCATGTGCCTGTCAAGCAATATAGTTAAGAAGATACTGTAAAGTCTCAGTTGTGCTCAACATGATTCCATAACAGTTTTCTATGATAACAGTTCTGCTATAAAGCTTTCTAAGAATTTGGTGATGCATGATCGCAGTAAACATATTGATGTTCGTTTTCATTTTCTTCGTGAGCTCACAAAAGATGGAATTGTGAAGATAGTTCATTGTCATACTAAAGAACAACTTGCAAATTTAATGACTAAACCTATGAAGCTTAATGCATTCTTGAAGATACGTGACTTATTGGGTGTTTGCTCAGATCCAGGTATAAACTGATTGCTACAATCAGTTTAAGGGAGGATGTTAAAGTTATTTAGTGTTAGTGTTCTGTTTTTTGTAATCCCTATTGTTAAGGGATGTGCTATCATTTAGTTGTTTACCAAGTCTTTATGTTTTGTTGAACGTGGAGTCTCTTTCTCTATTTCAGTTACTTTGTAAGGCTATTTACAAGCCAATTGGTTCATTCAATTGAATAAGATTATCCTCCTAAATTTCTGGCTTCTGCACAAAGTTCAATTAACAATGGAGTAGGAAACCTTGCTTAAAAATATGGTTTTGGACATTAATACAGAAACTGTGTATATTCACTTGAGGGTTGACAATTTTTCATGCATTTCCAAACTATGCCCGAATTATTGAGAGAGAAAAGAAGCTTTTCTCAAGTGATGAGGTTAAGCTATCACATCAGGACAGGAATAATTAATTATGTTCACAGATTGTAATTCCAATTTAATTTAGGCACTCATAATAGTGCTCCAACCACTCTATAATCAAACACATGGTTTCTCCAAGAAAAAATTTCTGAGAATAAAAGAATTACACAATACAAAAGATACCTTCGCCGGTTGGGATGCATAATTAGATGAACCGTCCTGCTCAAGTGGATCTGAGAAATTATCCGCGGCACATTTGCTGATTAATGATCTTGAATTCCCATCTATATATAATTTTTTTTAAGAGTATAAGAATGTTATTATTCTTGTCTTTTATGCATAAAGAATAAGACTTTTAAAACAAGAAGCCAGCGAAATCAAACAGCAGCAAAAAGTCACATAATCTTGAGTTCCCACGTACATTTAATTTCCATTAGTTGCTTCTACTACGAAAGAAGCTGGCTGGCTTTTCAGCTGTATCATTCTTGATACTGTCGAAAACCCCCCAAAAAAAGCCACTTTTGGCTTTTAAGCCAAACCCGCTCTAAGTACATTAAATTATATTCTACTTCTCTAACTGCATAAACAACAAATCATTCTCAAAATCTCAAACAAAAATTAATTAAATACAACAAAAACTCACATGTAGACACGGAAACGAGATGACAGGGAAGTCCTAACAAATGCAGACCTGCAATTTTAACAAATTAAAAGTTAGAATTTAACAAATCATCAAACCAAACTTGATTAAAAAAGATTCATGTTAAAATAAAGAAACCTGAAAAATGGGAGCAATGTTTTGGGAAAGAAGTAGTGAAAAGCTTGTTTCGTTTAACGGGGAGTTTTATGGGTTTGTAGATCTGGAAATGGTGATGGAGTTGCAGGAACTGGGCAGTGGAACTCATGTTTTGTGGGAATTTCGAGTTTACAGTGGGAAAGTCAAATGTCTGAGAATAATCAATGTCCAGTAGTTGTTTGTATAAATGCGTGTTAATTGTTAGGCAGGCAAGCTCATGGGATGGTTTTAGATTTTAGCACGGTGTATTTATTAATTGAAACTTTTAAAGAGTTTTATAGGTATGCCTAAGATAGTGATATTTGGGAGAATAATATGGGTCAAATAAGAAGTGTTCATTGTTGGATCACTTATTTATAAAGATCTCAATATTGTATTCGTCTAGATTAAAAACAAAAATTGCGTTTTCATTATGATCTTATAGAACAAAATGAATTAAATACGTTCGTATCGCCGGAAAAGCCAAAGGGTCAACAAGTCTGGGTTTACTATCATTACTTGAAATGCGTTTGGATAACATCCTTTTTCGATTGGGTATGGCTTCAACTATTCCTAGGGGCATTAGATAATGTCCGTGATTTTTGTGGAAATAGTAGGTCTTTAATTGATTTTTATAAATTTGTTAGGAATTAATAAAAAACTTGTCAATTCTTATAAACTTTCAATAATGACTTTTGTTGACCCGAAATTTTGGTGCGACCCAAGATCAACATTGAATTGAAATTCCTTGTTGTAAATTTTCTTTTTCTGCACACTTAACACAAGATTGTCAGAAAGTATAGGCAATCGAAGTGGCCACAATATGTGCTTCGACGCTCAAATTAGGATTCATAATTTGTCTGTACTAATTTATATAAAAGATAGTGTATGAAATATGTCGACTAAATATATATAGATAGTTCAAGGATTATTTTTTTTTAAAAAAATTACCTTCTTTATGCAGCATTGCCCCCTATTTATAATTGGAGTTTGAGTGGACTACAGGCTTTTAACTTCTCCACGTTCGACTAGTGTCTTTTATGTAGTCAATGTAATCATCCCTTTATGCGTATGTTTCTGTATTTGCAAGTAGTTATTTTCTCATATTCACATTATCTATATCTAACACGCTAACAAAATGCTATTAGAGTTGTCCCATCAATCAGTTATGACTAGTCCAAACTTCTTTTGAAGTTCCTTCAAAACAGTGCTCCAGACTGCTTGTAAGGCAGTTCAGATGGGTCTAAGGTGTATTCCAAGTGTCCCTGTTTGGTTGGTCTTTGTTGAAGCTGATTTGGCTACTAAGATGATATGTCATGGGTGAGTTAGACACGTCATCAAAATATGTAACAATAGTCCCTAAAATCCATGACTTAGTCATTTAGGGTGTGTTTGATTGGTAGCATGGAAAAATGGTGGAAAATGAAAATATTTTTCATGGAAGTGGGAAAATAAATTCCATTATCTAGGCAAGAAAATATTTTCCAAGAAAGAAGGCAAATCCATGCTTTAAATGCTTGTACCTAGAAAATGTATTTTCTTTTCCATGTGCCAATCAAACAACAAAGTGGGAAAATAAAAGTGTTAGATTTGGCAAGATTTTCTATATAATTGACATTTTTCATGGAAAATGTTTGAATTAAACACACCCTTATGCAAGTACACAAGCTTAATAAGTACAATATCGAAGTATTACACCTTTCTGCACTTAAATTAATCAGATTCAGACTGGGGGATAATTATAATTACTTTGGTAAGTCCTTAGCATTGTTTAAATGCCAAGGTGATTCTCCCCCAGAAATCCATAGAAGGAGCCAAAATGTTGGCCCCAAAATCTCTAAAGATTAAGTGGCAACAATGAATAGAAAAATGGGAATGATATAATCATTGAATTTTTTGTGTGGATCATACATATTTAGACAATATCATCATCTCCACTCACTATATTTATTTTGGAAGAGTTTTTACTCTTTTTTGAAGAGCATTTAAACCTCAGTGCATTTTTTGGAGAAAAATGAGTCATTTTTCTTTTTTGGGTCCAAAGAGAGCGGTGGAGTGTTTTTATGAAAGGAGAGTGGATTTGTAACACCGCATGTTTACTTACATGATTTTTATAGATTATGACGATATTTGTCCTAATATTATATTTAATCTTTAATTAATAAATTATTATTTTTGTGATTAACTATGGTTTTGCTGTTAAATGTTCCGTAGACACCCTAGACGATCGACGTACCTATTAATTTAAATTATAAGACACTTATAATTTTTATTTAAATTTGAATTAAAGTATATACTATTTTTAATTATTATATGCCTATGTCAATATCATATAGATAAATGAACTTGACTGCCTCTTGCACATATTCATTTTATTTCATATGAATTAAAATATATTTAAATTAATATACTATGGAAAGCATGAAATGGGGCCTCAAAATCGTGAATGAAACTAATTCTTTTCACAAAATTTGCATGATTGACTTTTAAATAGGTATCCTAAAATTGGAAACAAAAGACTCCTTTTTGAAGCACTTGTCCTTATAAAAAAATCACCATTCATCCATTTTCATTTTGGAAGCATTTCTCGGATTGTGGTCATGGAAAGGTACTGAATTTTAATATTATTTTATTGTTGGATTTATATTTCATTATTTAAAATCTTTGTGCATTGTTAGTGGATTTATGGAATAGGAGTATCATTCAAATACAAATATATACACATGTTAATATATAGGTATATATGTGTTTATGATATTTCATATATGCTATTTACAGTCGCTCACTACCGGTAGTCATCATACGTGTCATTACTTAAGTGGATGAATTATTTACTCCAATTAAGTAATGTATTTATAGTCATTAATTATAAATAATTCTTCCAATTGAATAATGCCACGTAAGATGACTACCGACAGTGAAAACTATTCATTACTCTTTTTATATAGATCTAAACTCATATAAAGATAACTACATCACTTCTTGAATTTTCTAAAAAGTGTTAAATTATATTAATTTATTACTTTTATTTACTTTTTTGTTTAATTTACTCATTTTGTCATAATTTAGACTTCTTGAAGAATAATGAATAATTAAATAAATATTTTATATATATATATATATATATATATTTATCAATCTATATCTTATGCTTATACCTATATATAAGAGAAATATAATTACTTTTTTGTTTGTATTACAAATATTGAGAATAGTGTCCTTTTTATTGATTTTTGTAACATATTATTTTAAGACAACTTTGTTAATAGGCGCAAATACTTAATTTCAAGAACAATAACAAACAAATAGATATTTTAGGTTGAAGTGAATCATAAAAATCCTTTGGTATATACGTCATGCTTGTCATTGTTATTTTTTTTTTCCCTAATATTTTCTTATCAATAAATTTTTAGATTAGCCAAACATGCCCAAGTAAATTTGTACCATAACGTCACTTAAAACAATTTATAATGGAGGCACATAGTTATAGGTTTTGGTTCGTGTTAATTGTTGGCAATAGTAAATAAATTGTACGAATATGTCCCCCACCTTTTTGATGTTGTGATTTGCCCAACCATTTTAAGACACACTAATATAAGTTTTATGTCCTTTAGTTCATAATGTTAAAGTGGTAACTTACGATAAGACAATATATAGTCGGGACTGTTATAACAATAAAATAAATGATATATATAGATTTTCTTTTAATCAATGAAAATGATTTAAGACTTTTGGCAAGTTGATTTCGTGAGTGGCCAAGGACAGCTCCACTTGATATTCCAAAATAAGTTTCTACATGTTCAAGTAAGTAAACTCTCATATTATTCAATTGTGGATTGCAATGTTAATTGTCTAAATGTGTTATATTATTATTTGAACATATTATTTTGTAATCGCTTTATATGTCATTAATATTCATGTGACATATTATTTCATATGTAATTATGTTAATGCATTCACAAGCATGCACGAAGTAAAATTTTAAATGATAGTATTGTAAAGTACATTTTATTTAAAAATGATATGTGTCCCAAATTTTATAAATAAAACGATGTACGCCTATGCCATGAAAGGTGTGAGTGGGAAATGGTGCGTGGGGGACCGGCGCACTCGACGAATGATAATGTTTAATGTTTAACTGCTTTTTAGTACTATCGGTAGATGGAACGGGTTTCAAATAATAATGGCCCACTGCATTTTGATTGGCTAGACAATACACAAAAGTGTGCTCACAATATTAAATGTTTTAAAGAAAAAAAAAGGGGGACACACATTTTGATGAATCATTTTTAAAGTAAAACATATCATAAGCATGCATCAAGTACATGAAGTTTACTTACTGGGCGTTAGCTCATCCCACATTCTCTACTTTTCAGATAATGAGAGCTAGATGATTCGAGACGACTGTTTGGAGCGAGACAGACTCAGTATTATTTAGAACTTGTTCGGCTGCCAGTTTTTAGTCACCAAAATCCATTTTGCAATTAATGTGGTGGGCCACATACTAAAAAATTCTTGCACACTTTTTGCAATATGACAAAATAGCCCTCAATCATTGAAATGTCATTTAAAAGTTAAAAGGGTATTTTAGTTATTTCATTTCAAATTGTTTTGAAAAGTCAAAAAATTCAAGCTAAAAAAATGAGTTTTTTTCCCTGAAATGACAGCCAAACAAGCACTTAAATTCAAGTTTTATTTTGTTACTATTTCATAAATAAGATGCCTCAGGGGTGTTATTTGAATACTATCTTTTTACTTTTTTTAAAATAGTCAAACTATGAAATTTTTTGTAAGTATTGTGTTTATTCAATAAGGAATTTTGACATAAAATTTATTATGCAAATTATTATTTTTAATTAATACTGTTGAAAACCATTGATATTTATTTCGTATTTCAAAATAAAATAAAATAAATAAATAAAAATAGAATGATAATTTTATCCACTTTTCCGCATTTATGTTTACATTTTTTTGTTTGATGGTAATTAAATGATAACACTTCTGGACTTGGGGTGTTACATGATTTTTCTAAGTGAGAAAGAATTTTATCATTCCCTTCAAATGTGTCAGTATAAGCTATTTATAAACAAAACATGTTTAATGTGGCCAGTCTAAGCACGTGTTTAGAATTGCTTGTCAAATATACTTTTTATCCACACATTTCATATAACCCCAACTTACAACTCACTTTTTATTTACACATTCACCAACAACTTATAATTTAAGCACTACCAAACATGCGCTAAATTACTCCACATGTTGGGCAATTCACATGGGCTTCATGCAAGCTGTTAGACCACCTTCTTACGCATAAGCCCTTTTATCAGCCTACATCACTTTATACACTGTCTCACACTTCGTGTCTGAAACGCTATCAAAACATCCTTATAAATGTCAGATGGCTACATGCTCCATTTAATATAAAAATACTAATAAAAATTTATGTGTTGTTTATTTTTGAAACTAATAAAAATAAAACAAATAATTAAAATATGATTAATACAATTGTATCTCTAATATTTGTAATAAATAAATATAGTTCAATTAAATAAAATTATTTGAACATCAATTCTGTGTCAAAGTTGTTATTTTTTTATTATGACGATAAAATTAAATTTTAAATTTTAAATAATATAATTATGTAATAATTAAAAAAATAAATTTATTTGACATGTTTATTAATAATTATGAGCTTAAAATTTAGTTATTTTATAATAGTTCGTAAAATATACAAAATAATTTAATATATTTTCAATTTGGAGAATAAAGTGTTAATTAAAAAAATAGTTAATTTTCTTTAATTTTTTTATAAAAAATAAAAGTATGGGACACATTTGTACTTTTTGAAAAGGTTAGCAATCCAATTATAATTTTAATTTAAGGTATAATAGTCTTTTTCATTAAATAATGACCAATTACGCATCAAAATACATAAATTAAAGACTTATCTACTAAAAAAATAAGCATTATAAACTATGGGGGGTGATCACCTACCCCTTTGTGGGCAGAAATTTTCTGCCCATCTGCTGGTGATCACTACCGTATAAACTATTACACACTGAAAACAAATATTAGAAATTATGTATGCCAAAATCCTAATATAAAGATGTTTTGGAATGAGAGTGGACATTTGCAAATGACTTGGTGCTTTAAAGGAAAATGAAATGGATAGATTGCGAGGTGGGAAACTAACACGTTTGATTTTACTTAAATTTACAAAATTTGCAACTTCAATTTAAAGCAATAAAATATTGTATGTATATGTCTTCATAGGCAATGAAGGAAATACAAATGAATAACATTAATGACATCAATTTCATTCCCCCCCCCCCCCCCCCCCCTTGCACATAATAAAATAAATAAATCAATAAATCAAATAACCTTAAATATGAACTTTATATGTTAAATGCTTTATAGCATTTGTACAAGATATCAAGATTTATAAGCATCCCAAATTATTTTGCAGCATTAATATAATAATATTTATTCTTATGATGGTTAAGCCATATGATAAGAGAGGAATAATCTGCTCTCCTTGTCATATTTTCCTTTTAATTAGACTCAATTATTATTTTTGTTTGGTGGTACTTAATATATGTCTTTGTTTCACTTTGGTAGACAAAGAGAATCTTGATATATTTCATACGTTTGGGAAAAATAAAAATAAATACTATCTAACAAAAATAGTTGTAAAAATAAAAATAAATATGGATTATCTAATAAGCAAGAAGACATTTTAGTCATCGTTGTAAAGTTTATAAAGGTGGCAAAATCGGTCCGACCCGCAGACCGACTCATATAAACCAGATTATTGGGTTGGGCTGGCCCTGACTAGCCCGCGGGCTAGTGGGACCGGTTCGATTTTTATTTTTTATTTTATTTTTTTGACTTTTTAACACTAATCATTCATTTTGTAAATAGCCCTAGGGGGGGTGTCCTCGACTCAGATTTGAATGAATTTGAAAAATTCACATAAATTTAGGTGTTCTCAACTCAAATTTTAATAGAATTCATTGAAATTTAGGTGTCCTCAACTCGGATTTAAATAGATTCTTTAGAAATCTAGGTGTCCTCAATAACTAGTGAATTTCTAAAGATTTCATTAATTAATAGATTTCGACATATTTCAATAGATTTGGAACTATAATTATAACTACTAAAAATTCTAACAATTCTTGTTCCAAACCTCAAAATTTCAATTGATTTCTTTCTCTCTCTTTCTCTCTCTCTCTAACATCTCACTTTTCACATACGATTTTGCTAAAACTATTTTGTATCAATTGACTTTTTTTTTCTTTCTTTCTCTCACAAACCTCTCACCTTTCACATAAAATTTTACTGAAACTCTTTTATACCAATTTGTAATTATTCACGTCTTTATTCCGTTTTTCTCAAAACGATGCCCATATTTCCACCTTCATGAATTTTTTGTTTAAAATGATAAAGTTAGGAATTTCTTTTAACGTACGATAATGTTATGAATTTTATTTTTTAATCACAATGTTATTTTTTTAGTGATCTAGTCAGACATTATACTATTTTCTTAGCTTTTTTAAAAAAATAATAATAATCCGTTTATGCACAATGAGTGGTTATGGTTTAAAAAAAATCACAAATACGAACTCTATTAACCTCTATAATTTATAATTCTCTAAAAGTTAAAACGTTTCGATACTCATTTTTAATATTTAAAATGTAAATTATATGTATCAATATATCATGAATTAGTTGTTTTTTTTTTTTTTTGCTCTTAGTCTATTTTTTAAAAAATAAAAAAATAAATTGTGCTTTTATGGTGAGTTTACTTGTCAACATTAATTTTAGAGCAAGTTTCTTGTCAAGACATAATTTGGTTTTAAAAAAAAAAAAGACTTGAAATGTTATGATGAAATTTTAAATTTTTTTCAAAATATACAGTTGACATAATTGAGGAGATGAAAATATAATTTTTAATAAAAAGACCACAAATTCAATGAAATCCATGAGAATCTATTAAAATCTATGATATAAAAATCTATTAAAATCTTATCAAATATGTCAAATTCTATTAAATTCCATGAAATTTATAAAAATTTATAAATATTAAGAAATCTATTAAAATCTGAGTTGAGGACACTCCCCATAATACATAATCCAAATAATATTAATCTAAAATGATCTAAACCCAAATCTTCAATTTAAATTGTCTTTTTTTGAAACATTAGTATAATAATTTCAAGTTCCAACATAAAATTGTTTAGATTTAGTTAAAATTTAGTTTAACTAAAATTTCAATCGAAATTATGTTTGGTGTGACAAGTAAATTATTTAATTTAAATTTATTTATAAGTAAACTTTTTAATTTAAGCAAAACATGCTTATATCTCAAAACAATAAGACTAACATGCTTTTACTATTTATATTTTTAAAAAAAAAGTGTCAACAAATAGTCTACAATCAACCAAAACAATATTATTATTTTAAAAGAAAATTAATTTAAATATATTAACTAATACATGAAAGCCTCAATTTTATAAATTAATCTCTTTAAAAATCTCAAAATATATATTGTCTAAGTTTATCTAAGATTATATAAAAATTTACTTAAAAAAAAGAAAAAAAAAAAATAAGACCGATTTGGCCCAATAGGCTGAGCTAGGCCAGTATGTTTCTGGCCTACACAAAACTGAGTTTCAAGTTTGGCTCTGCTTTGGCGGATTGGATCGGCCCAACTCAACCCATTTATCAACTCTAAAAGTTTAGATCGAATCATCTATATGACGTGATAATCGTCATATCAATTCATCGAGCGAAAATGTAAGTACATTGTTTGTACTAAATGTACTACAAGCATGTCTTATCGCGACCGGGTAAATTCAACCAATGGCCATTAAAATTTAATTGAGTTTCTACTTAACCAATGAACTTTAAAAAGTATCTCAATAGCCACCCAACTTTTAACTGGTTTCTATTTAGCCACTGAACTTTAAAAAGTATCTCAATGGTTACCCAACTTTCAACTAAATTTCTCATATATCACCCGTTACTTATTCGCTTACAATACTTGACGAAATCTCCTACCAGGCAAAAGCTCTTTTAATATAGTATAGTAATATTATTAAATCTCTCTCAATCAGTAAAAGTGAACTACTCAAATACACCATATTTATTCAATATAACATAGTAATATTATTAAATCTCCCTCAATTAGTAAAAGTGCACTACTCAAATACGTCATATTTCAAAGAAATTGAAAACGCTTTTAGTTTTTTTCAACCAAATTTATGCGAATTAAGCGTGTTTGAGTAGTGCATTTTTTTGTTGACAATATTATTATTACACTCTGTCGGAAGATCGTTTGCCACATAGGATATTTCGTCGGGTATTTGTAAGCTAATGAGTAATAGGTGATATATGAGAAACTTTGTTGAAAGTTGGGTGGCCATTGAAATACTTTTTAAAGTTCAATAGCTAAATAAAAATCAGTTGAAAATTGAGTGGCAATTAATTAAATTTACCCTAACGCGACCTAACAAAAATACAACTATTTATCAAGTGTCAGATTCATGTTGCTTTGCCTTCAATTAATCCTCTAACATTCTCACGTGTCCTACACAAGGTTCTAAAATGCGTAATGCGTAACGACGCGGCGAGGTGAAGCATCAAGAATTATAGGCCTAGGCGCGCCTATGCGAAGCCTAGGCGTCAAAATGCGTTTTTGAATTTTATTTTTTTTTATGCTCAAATTTTAAATTTTAATAACATAGCCTAGAATATACTTATTTAGATTACAAAATTACAAGCCTAGTTTTCAAAAACCACATAAAAAATACATGAGTTTTCAAAATTAGATGCACGCTGTAACAATGAAGAAAAATTAAATTTATATTAAGACACATATCATGGTTGAACATATCACATTCAACGTGGTTCAAAATCAAAATTTGCAGGACTAATTTTAATATCATAGTTTACAATTAGACTACAAAATAAAAGCACAACATAAGAGTTTTCAAAAGTGAGTAAATTTTAAATACCACAAACATAAACACAAATTACTCAATAATTTTCTACAATTTATTACATACCAACATAGCTTAAATTTTGTCTAACTCTTTATCAGATTCTAAGTCAAGCTCTTCTTCTTCATCTAACTCATCTTCTGTGTCATCCGATACAAAATCATTTTCGTCAGGTTCTCTTATTTTATCTTGAGAATTTCTAGTGTCTTTTGTAAATTTAAAAAATGTTTATTTTGGCCTAATCTAAAAAAAAATAAAAAGAAGCTTGCTTGCTCTAATGCGTGTTATGCGTGATTATTCGTGCTTATTCTCGCTTAATCATGTTTATTCTCGCATATTCTTGTCTATTCGCGCCTAGGCGGTCAACAAAAAGAGTTGACCGCATTTTAACGAGCATACCCCCAATGCGATGCGTTTTGCAAACGCATTGAGTTTAGGCGCGCCTAGGCGAGGCCTAGGCGGGCCTTTTAGAACACTGGTCCTACAAACTTCTCTTCAGTGCCTCCATTATTCGCCAAGTATCCTCCCTTAACGTCTACCCTAATTATATCAGTCATATGGTGTCGTTTTATTAGCTTTAGGCGTTTCATTGAACTATGTACAGACGGGAAAGTGATATTACCCCTCCCAAATTAAGCACGCTTTGAATATAACTTATAAGTATCGGGGCCTATTGATTCAAAATAATAAATTATAAGTTCTAAACAATAATTATAACTTTTAGTTATTTACTTTTTAAAATTAATAATTTTTAAGTATGACTAAACAAGCACTAAGTTCAACCAACACCTAATTTGATTAAATCCTTATTAATTAACACTTAATTGCATGTTTGGCTAACTTTAAAAAATTTACTTTTATATAAATTTACCACAAGTGAAAAAGTAAGTTTTATATAAAATTTAGAAATAAGTAAATTACATAATATAACAGTAACATAACAGTTACCTAATGGAAATAACTTTTTTATTTAAAAGTAATATAAATAAATTATCTAGGTCTAACCTAACACGATAAAATATTGAATAAAGTCCAATGTTTAAATTTATGTCAACTCTATTATAGTTAAAAACATGATTGGTATATTCATGACAACAAATAAATTTTAATATAATGTTATAGATACTTTATCAAAGTCCACTTTTGTTGATTTGTTGTTCTTAGAAATGATTAGGTAACATGTTCCATATCTTCGAACTTAAGTGATGAGGAATGATCCAAAAGAGCGAGGAATGCGTGACATTACATGTATTCTATAATCTCCTTCTACTATTTCATAGTTCGTCTTATAGCTATATTGCTAAATCGTATGTATATACAGACGTGATAATTAATTATGCAAGTCATCTCTAGAAGTATCACGTCTATAAAATTCACTCCACTAACTCATACATACATAAAATTAGAGATGGCAAAAATATCCGATCCGCTCCGAACCCGATGAATACCCGATCTAAATGAAGGGAAAAATACCTTATTTGTGGATCGGCGGGACGGATCGGGACAGATATACGTGATCCGCCGCGGATCTCGGGGCGGATCGGATCGGGGTTGCCCCGATCCGCCCCGAATTTAAAAAAAAAAAGGATTAAAATATTGAATTTATATTTTGTTTTATATGTGATTTAATTATTTATTTTATAGATAATTAAAATATTTTTTGAATAGAAATTTCATCACCTTCGACATATTGTGGACATTGCACAAGGTTTAGTGAGGAGAAAATTGAGGAGAATGATGTTGTTTAAATTCTTATAGTATAGTAGTAAAGCTTGTTTCAATATATTTTAAATTTTTTGAATGTCAAATAAAAATATATATGGATCAGTATACGGATCACGGGATCAGGGCTCTAATCCGCCCCGATCCATATCCAATCTGCCCCGAAAAATGGCGGATTAAGGGACGGATTTGGATCTCCTGCAATTATTGCGGAGCGGATTTGGATCAGACCAATCCGCCCCGTTGCCATCACTACATGGAATGAACGAGAATGGAAATGAGAACACAATCTTAAGAGTACAATTGGAAGTGATAAGACTCGAATTAAAGATTTGTAAACGAGGAAGACAAATTATTCAGATTCTATGCATTTGACAAAGAAACGGCAAACGCCATTTTGTATTTTAGCAATACAGATTTATTTTTCTTTATTACCTTTTATGCAAAGTAACTATCAAGAAACTATTGATTTTTTTTTTTTTTTTTTTTTGTCAAATCCCCTTGTTGCTATCACAAAATTGGACCAAAAAAAAAAAGTTCAAAAGTTAATTTACGAGTGCCGAAAGCAACAGTCCAACCTGCACATTTATTTTATTTAAAATTAACGTTTCAAAAAATCAAACTGATTGAATGAGTTCGATTGACAAAAGAGAAACTACTTTAAAAATTGGTTCGATGATATATAAAAATAAAAAAATAAAGATCGTTTAAACAATAAAATAGGCTAAATACATGTTTGAGAGTGATTGAAATTATTTTTAAAGTACTTATAAGTTATAAATTTTACAAAATGTGAGAATACAAAATATTTTTGACCAATTTAACCAGTTATAATTATTGTTCTAAAAAGTCCGTCTACACGGTGCCTAGTTCCACGCATTGTTTGGGGTGCGGCTTTCACGTCTAGCCACGACTCGCCCTTACCTCACTTTCGCTTAAGACTAACAAATTTGAATCTCGACTTCTATACATAATCATACTTTAAACTTTTTAGAATATTTCATTCGCAAACTTATTAGCTCACCTTAAACTTTTTCAACCTGCATCCGGGTTAACCTTTATTTAATCTCGATTGGACCGTCTTTCACCCTTTATGTTTTCGGGTGGATGTACAACCGGACCTTTGAAGCACAACAAAAATTCCTGTTTACTCCTTTGATTGCCTCAAGTTGATCTACTAGTCTTCATCTCCCTTACGACACAATACACCAATAAATAAAATACACATTTTGTATTTATTATTTATACATATATCAGTTTTTTCTTCTCTCTTCTCGTCCTCCATTATTGTACATTTTTTCGTTCATTCAAAGAAAGAGAAGGAAAAAAGTGGAAATACGCGTTGATCTATCGGTTACTTTAAAACCCTAAAACATTGGTTTTGATTTGGTGGGTATGACTTATGATGCTACGATTGAGGAACCCAGAGGGGATTATGTGAAATTGGAGGAGGGTTTTGATGGCAGGGCGCAAGAGGAGGCATCGTCGTCATCGGGATGCGGGGGCGGCGGCGATGGAGGATGGTGCTGGTCGTTGTGGTGGTGGTTGAAGCTGATTCTGGTGGTGACATTTTTAGGGGTCTTGGCGGCTGTTATCTTTAAATGGGTCGGACCCTTTTTCATGGATAAGGTCACTTTTCTTCTAGAAGATGCAATCTTTGATTCCTCCCTTTTTTTCCCTGCAAAATTGAATCTGCTAATTTTTCTAATATGTATATTTTTCCTACATCACTACATGTATCATGTATGAAGTATATGCTGATGTTTTGTGTGTATATTTTTTGTTGATTGTACCTTTATACATGAAATGGAACTATGTGGGCTATGGATTTTATGAAGAACTTTCTTTTTCATGTGTACATTATTGCCTTTCTGTGTCCTGTTTTGTTTTCTTCAGTTTTTACTTTTCTTTCTATTTTTTATTTTTTATTTTTGGTTGGGTGCGGGGAATAAGAAATAGTTGGCTTTGATATGTAATTATTTTTAGGATAAATAGCATTGGAGGTCCCGAACTTTTGAACTTTTTAACAATGGGGTTCTGAACCTTCTATTTTTAATTCCCAAGTCCTTAACTTATGAAACATCTGCGCCTGAGGTCCTTTTTTGACAGAAACCATTAGTTTTACCGTTAAATGGTCAAATTTTTGTTAAATAGACATTTTTACCCTTAAATTGAATGGAAAAAAAAAAATCTAAAAATTGCAACTAAATCTCAATTAACAAAATAAGAAACTGCAACTAAACCCCAAACACATCTCTTCTCAAAAATACCTCCACCAACTACCACCCATCGAAAAATTTGCCACAGTCGCACAATGTACAAAACCACCTACTATCAATTTTCATGTTACTCTGTGAACAAGAAGAGAGGGAGCAGCACTAAAAGAGCACTTGAGATTCCAAGATCCAAGATTTGGGTTCATCACATTTTCGTCAAAACAAGGTATATTAGAATCTGAGATCTGGGTTAATCACGTTTTCATCCTTTTTGTGCATTTTCAATGCAAAAACTGCAAACTTTGCATTCCAAACAAAAATTTATCGATGCACAAACCAGAAAAATTCTTGTACCATCAACCAGACTACCTATCATCTATGAACTGCAACGAAGAAAAGCAAAAGGGGGTTGACCTTGTGCTCAGATTCAGCAGAAAATAAAGTAGGATGTAGTTTGTTTTCTGCAGCCATAACAGATTTTAGTTCCGTCTGTCTCTCTCTCTTCATTGGTTAGAAATATCAATTGGTGCTTCTCAATTTTTGTCTTGCTTGTGCGAAAAAGCTCCAATTGAGTGCCTGCAGTATACTAGGCAAATCGGGGTTTGTTATGGAATTAAACCATGAAAAACCTGTTGAAAGTATACTTTACTTGCCATCCGGGGGTTTAATTTCCACTGCAAGTGGGAATTTTGTGAAGATATGGGATGTGATTGTTGGAAAATTGTTGAATGGCGACGGCGGAGGAGGTTGAACCAACTGGTAGAATTGCAGAATTGGGCGGGGGGTTTAGTTGCAATTTTTTTTTTTATTTTTTATTTTTTTTTGATAATTCAATTTAAGAGTAAAATGGTCTATTTAACAAAATTTTGACTATTTAACTGTCAAACTGACGGTTTCTGTAAAAAAGGGACCTCAGGCGCTGACGTTTCATAGGTTAAAGACTCGGGAGTTAAAAATAGAAGGTTCAGGACCTCATTGTTAAAAGGTTAAAAGGTTCGGGACCTCCAGTGCTATTCACCCTTATTTTTATGTCTTTTTCTAACTTAATTTTGGGTGTATTCTATTAGCATGATTGAATTACTAAATTGTGAAGTTGGCATATAATTTTCGTTTGACAATCATTTGTCTTATGTTTATGTACTTTCAAAGTACTTTTCCCAAGTTTAAGGTAATATGTATTGGACGAGACACAAGACATAGTAATCTGCCTTTTCTTCAAGTGTTTCTCATCGTCAATCATTTGCAGTTTTAGTTTCTAACGCAATAATATATTTTATGGTTATTCAAGTTTTTAATTTCACACAAATGGGAAGTTAGATCCTGTATAGTCTATCTTTGTTGAGATATGTTCTCGTTAATCTTGTCGTAGTGCTCTCTGAAAATGGAACCATGAGTTGGACCTTTCAATTTTGTAAAAACTTCCCGGCAGAGTAATTTCGTGCTAGTCTTCTTTGTTATCTATTCTTGAAATCTTTATTTAAAGCCTCATAATAGAGATAAAAGATTTGTGGACATTGGACTTCTAGTATTTATTTTTCTGGATGGCATATCTACAAGCTTTGGTTGATTTGTCTTGTCTACCAGCCCAATTCTTGAACCTTTTAGATGCATTTGGAAATAATATGTGCCTTACTAAATTAAAATGTTTGATTGGCTAGTTTTTCGTAGAAACATCAATATTCGAGATTTAGTACAAAGGAGATGTCCAAATCTTTTGTTTCTCCTTCACCGTACGTAATGTGTAAAAAGGAATGATTTATTACTTTAAAATCCAATTGGTTTTAGTTTAGGAAAGGAAGGTGATATGGAAGCAGTAGCATCAGCCGTTCTTTGGGTAACATGGACGAAAAGAAAATGTAGAATTGTTGAAGGATATGAGCAAGTTAAGTTTGATTAAATGGCAAAGGCAAAATTCCTAGCATCATTAGGGGTCTCTACGTTGAGTTTATTATTATTTTTTCCACTAATTGTTTTCAATTGGAAAGAAATACATTCTTCTTGATTTTTAGTTTTGTATACAGAGGATATATTGTCATCTAAAATTTGTTAATTCATTCCTTTAATTAATATTGGTAAGCATGTGTACAAGCGTCTCATTGGTGAATGCTAGAGAATCTGTATCCCTTGGCGTGCCCATGCCACTTTAATAATCATTACAGTATGAAGGGAAGGAACAGAATGGACAAATTAGTTATGAAGGGAATGGAAAGCAATGGAGGCATACTGCAGAGAGAACTTCTCATGCAATCCATTGAATCGTGCCCTTTCCTTCCCCTTGACATATCCAAACACATATTTTGTGACTGACATTTTTAACAAATTTCGCGGCTTGAAATCAAGAGAGAAGCCTAGTATGTAGTATGGTACCATTTAAATCAATGATAACAGTTCATGTCTGGTCATATTGCTTCTAACTTTCACTTGTCTTTTCTCCAGGAAATTATACCCATAATTCATTGGGAAATGGAAACATTCAGCACACAAGTGCTGGCACTTATAGTCTTTGGTTCTGTGGCATTATTTCCAATCCTGCTTTTACCTTCTACACCTTCCATGTGGGTTGCAGGGATGACTTTTGGGTACGGGTATGGTTTTCTGCTGACTATTGGAGCAGTTGCGATTGGTGTGTCTCTTCCATATTTCATTGGTTTTCTTTTCCATCATAAAATACAAGTATGCGCCTTCCGTAATATTTGCTGTTTCCTATGATAAGCTGCCTTTCCTTTGTCTTTCACATTAGAAGTGAACGTGACACTTCTTTTATTCTCCTTATAGATGTGGTTAGAGAGATATCCAAAGAAAGCTTCCATCATAAGACTGGCTGGTGAAGGAAATTGGTTCAATCAGTTTCGAGCTGTCGCATTGATTAGGATTTCTCCTTTCCCATATGTCATATATAACTACACTGCCGTGGCTACCAACATCACATATGGTCCTTACTTTTTGGGGTCACTTGCAGGAATGGTACCAGAAGTGTTTGTTGCACTCTACACGTAAGTCTCTCTCTCTCTCTAAAATTTGTAAAACACAGTTTTGTTTGTAGCAAGCTGCTGGTGTTATGAAGCGCAAACCTGACCAATACAATTGTGCATTTACATCTAGATGTATCACTTACATTTTTTTATTAGGTCTTTCCAGAGATGACTTTTCACTTTCTTTTGTCTGCATAATCTCTTAATGATTCCAATATTTGGTCATTTGGAGATGTGTTTCTGTTTGGTCTCAGACATGGCAAATTATCTTTCATTTGGCATGGTGACATCCTCGTGAATTTTAGAACTGGTAATGCTGCACCACTGGTATACCGCTTTTTTCCGCTGTGGGATCCGACCGTAGAGTGTAGTGCAAAATTTTCACCTTTACGATCAATTTTTCTCAATAATCAACGCAAGAAAAATGAAAATACCCTTTAGTTTCATTCTATCTATTGATTAAAACAACCATTTAAGAAAAATCAGGAGATGATTGATTGAGAGACGATTTTAATAGATTGTGAGGGGTTGAGAAGAATCTGTTGAAGATTGAGAGAGAGAGGTTTTTGTTTGAGGGGGGTTGATTTTGAAGACGTTGAGAAGAATATGGAGAAGATTAAGAGATGGAGGGTTTTGTTTGAGAGGGAGAGAGTAGTGACATAGTGACAAATGAGTTCTTTTTTCTGTTCGTAGTGGAGAAAAACTCCCTACGGTCGGTGATGACATTTCAACAATCAAGATACAAAAATAAAGGTCACTTTATGTTATCTTATTGTCAGTCTTTGAGTTATCGTGTCCAAGTCTTATTCTTTTGGTGTGTGCCATATCCGAATCATGGATTTCCATGAACTACAAAAGTTGCAATTGGATAAGAACAGGAGATTTGGGCAATATTTTTGCAATGTTTGTCAACCATGATTTGAATTGGTGCCAATTCTCCCGGTTTTTCTTTTGTGATACTTCTGATGAAATTGTTGATGATATTTCTTCTGGACTCGTGGACTGTTTGGTTTTGCAGTGGCATCTTGATAAAAACGTTAGCCGATGCTTCCAATGATCAGCATTCTTTGTCAGCATCACAGATCATTTTCAACACGGTTGGATTTTGCATCACTTTGGCTACAACAGTGATAATCACATTGTATGCAAAAAAGCGGCTGAAGGAACTGCAGAGGGAGGACCACCTATTGTTGCAGTGATTTTAGGTTTCTGTCTGGACAAATCAAGCTGGGGAAGGCAATGACATGCTGCGAGACGACTCACTTGGTGATATGGGTGCACAGAGTGGACGGGAAAAAGGAAGCTAACACGATTAATATAAGCACGTCAATCGCGGGAGTGGTCACTGTTAACACCATTTATTGAATTATATCCCTTCTCCTCCGTTGTTGAACACACATGTATATAATTGAAATCCCAGCTTTTTAAAGGGTTAAACTACTGTAAACTTGGCATTGCAAATCAATATTACACTTTTGATATTATTAATTTGCATGTGACCGACGATGAAACCTTATTGATAGGTTGATACCTGAACACATTTATTTATTTAAAGTTTGTTTTTAACTATTTTTGTTACTTTTATGTAAGGTTGCCTCATTTGTGTAATTTTTTTAGATGGGAGGTTGCGAACATTTATTATTTAAAGATTATCTTTGTTAACTTCCTTAAGGTAGATTCGTTTTTCTTCACCTCACAACTTTCCCTGCCCCGCCCCTGTCCCAATCTCCAAACTCGCACTGTCACTGTCCCCCAACCACACCAAACTCCACCTGTTTCAGCCACGACGCCACCAGGCCCACCACAGCCAATGTTTTCCTACACCATTGTTATAATGGTGGAGCAGGAGTTTTTTATTAAAAAAAAAATAATAAGGAAGTCTTGGCCGTGGTGATGAATCTGTGGCAAAAATTAGTATCCAATGTATTACATTCTCAATTTATTATTGTGATACTTTTGCCACATATTTAATTTTATATTAAAATTTTATAATTACTTTTTAAATTTTACATATAATAAATGTAAAATACATTTTTTTTTGTGAAAAACGCAACAAATGTAACAAGTCTTAAAAAAATAAAAATAGTATTTTTAGAAAGAAAAAAAAGAAGTAAAATAATATTTTCTAATTTTTTTTTTTATTTTTTGAGGTAAAACTATCTTACATTTTTTTTAAAATTTAAAATAAGAAAGGAAATCAACATGGAGTTTTTTGTACACTCTTACGTTGATTTTCAGTATTGAGAAAATAATATAATGAGATTCTAATGTTGCCGACAAGATTAGTTGCTGAATTTGGATATGTCTCGAATTATAATCTATTTATGTTGGTGGATTTTGTATAAGTGGCTGGAAACGAGAAAATTGAATGAAAATGGATGAAACGCAAAGTCGAGACAAATATTGAACACTGTCCTTAAGTTGAATTTACCCCGCAATGGTGCCTACAGTTTATGGCAATCAACTCCCAAGATATAACGACTTCTACTTGTGTTTGTAGCACTTCAAAACACAAGTACAACGAACCAGAAATGATTTTTGTACTCCAAAGATGAAATGGAAAAACCAAAATTTCATGCAACAAATGCAAGAATTTTGGTTCAAATGATGAAATATGATTTTAGTATGTTTGCATATGTTTTTTGTATGATAAAAGACGTCAAGGGGAGCCTTTTTATCGTTGATGAAGTGTTGGAAACGAAGAGGTGTGGAGCCAAATCGTGCAACACTTCAAAAGGACATGTCTGTTCGCGCTTATACTCATGCGATCGCATGGTTTTAACATGCTGCGATCGCAAAGTACAATTTTGAAGAAAGAATTTAATTCAACCTAACCATGCGATCTCATGGCTTTGTATCCTGCGATCGCATGGTAGGACCAAAAAACATTTTGCTTAAAATTTAGGTAAGTTGCGATCGTAGTGTAAAATACTTATACGATCACATGGTCAAAAATTGACCTGATTTTGTCTTTTTCTGTAATTTCTCATTCATCGATATTGGTTTCGAGATGCCAAAATACCCTTCAACACATGCAGAGAAATTTGAATTCTCTTTCAGCGCCGTTGCCCCCGAGCCCCCATGACCTAATCGGGCGGGTCAAACCCTGTTTCTCCGAAGCGGCGAAGTGACAAACTATTTTACATAAACGGATTAGGTCGGGTCTGTATATTTTGGCCAAATTGACACGAAGTCACTTTAGTTGTCAATTTTTCGAATTCTTAAACCAATTTCCAACAATTTGTAAGCACACACAAACATCACATTAATCTAGCGCATTAAATATGTCATTTGAATTGAGCGAATCTATCTCTCTCTCTCTCTCTCAATCCTTGGTGGTGAATGGTGATGCATTTGGTGGTTGAAGAGAATAAAGAATAATACTGTTTGTACATAAAATGATTATAGATTATGTTATAAATGCTCAGGTGCAAATAAATTTTTGAATTTGTAATAATAAGTCATAGACAAATAAATTATTACACTATTTTACCACGTCATCTTTTGTATACTAATCTGGATAATTTAAATAAAATGCCTGTATTCTGTGGTGAGATAGACCGTACAAAAGGCACATTGATGACGACGATTTCAACCGGCAGAATGGGTTCTTCTTTTGTTTTGCTAATAACTTAATTATTACTGTTAATTTCCCATATGTTGGGTCATTTGTTTAAAAGGGCTGTGATGACAAACATAATTAACTAATCTGGGCAATGATGAAAATGGGCTTCGAGCCCAACTGCTATGATCCAAAAGCCATTGCCTGATAATTCAGCCCAAACCCAAGAAACCCAAAAATGATGAACCGGCCCAATTCATGTAACCGTCTTCGAGAAGGCTACTGATGACCGTTGGATCCAATTGAAGATCAATGGCTGGTGGATTGTGTATTTATACCTATCTGCAGCCCTGACTCTCCATTAGCTTCTTCCAGACTATTCGGCTGTAAGGTTTGTGTGAGTGAGAGAGAGAAAATACAGTGAGATATTTTCGGTTTCATCTTCATCTTCAACACCTTCTGAAAAACCTATGGTTTTCAGAGGCTGTGTTCTTCTTCTTCTTTTCTTCGTGATTATCTCTGAGTGAGTTTACATAGAAGAGGGAGAGTTAATGAGGGAGTCTGGTTTTACGAAATCTTGGTGATTACTGTAGCAACTCAGACGAGTTGCGATTTGGGTCTGGTTCTTGGGGCTATTTCTCTAGTTCTTTGGGTTTGATACAAAAGGGTATAATGTATTCTGAGCCCTGATATTTGTACGTAAACGAAGCCGCTTTGGGGTTGTTATTCTCTGTGTTGTTCTGTTTTTGAATTAATAGTGGTATCAAAGCCATCTGTTGGCGTTCTTGGAGACTTAACCCATTTCTTTCTTTTGAGAGATACACTTTCTTGTTAAGATCTGTGTGTCCTGTTACTGGATCTAGGGTTTTTTGGCCTAGATCTAAAGCTTCTTGTTACAAATCTGGTATACGAACTATCAAATCTACGGTTCCCGTTGATAGACCCATCTATTTCCGTATATCGTTCTGGTTTTCTTGAAGAAATATCTTCTAAGTGATATACCATCTGCTTCCTTTTGTATATGGTGATCAAGCCTCCGATCACCACAGTGGTTTGCTTCTAATAAATCTTTGCTGTTTAATAATCTGCTTTGATACTTGAATCCCTAAAAGTTCCTTTTAAGGAATATTGAAATATCTTTGGATATTTGTTTTCTCTAAAACAAAAACTTCTATTCTTTAGTTTGAGCCTTGACCTAGGAACTCGATTCTCACGGAACCCTAGTAAAACTAAGCAGAGTGGTCTTTTCTACCTACTATTTTGTATATGAGTACGTGAAAGAATTAATCAAGATTGTGTGTCTACTTTGTGTACTCCTTTTACTTGATACTCTTTTGTGTTGTTGCTGTTTCATGTCCTTTTTCCCTTTTCTGTACATATCATACTGCATCACTTTGTGTTCTTGCTGTCATAACTACTACTAGTTTTGAACTTGGAGTGTTTAATGGAAAAGGAGATTTTCCGATTTGGCAACAAAAAATGAGAGGGGTTTTAGTTCAGCAGAAGGTGGCTAAAGCCATTGAGGGAGTGTACCCTGAGACTATGTTTGATGATCAGCAAGTTGAAGCTGATGAGTTAGCCTATACTTCCATAATCTTGCATTTGTCTAATCAGGTCCTTAGAAAAGTAGGGAAGTTAGACTCCACTAAGCTTCTTTGGGAAAAGTTAGAAGAATTATACTTAGTTAAGTCCTTACCTAATAAACTTTTTCTGTTAGAGAAGTTCTTTAGTTTTAAGATAGACTCCTCAAAGGATTTAGATGATAATCTTGATGTCTTTAACAAGTTAGTTCAAGATATCATTAATACTGGTGAGAAAGTGTCTGAAGAGTATAAAGCAATTGTACTCTTAAATGCCATTCCTGAAGCATATAGGGATGTCAAAAATGTCATTAAGTATGGTAGGGATACTCTTACTCAAGATATTGTAATAAATTCTTTAAGAAGTAAAGACATGGAACTAAAAACAGAAAAAGCTGATAGCAGTAATTCAGAGAGTCTTTATATTAGAAGAAGATCTCAGACTAGGCAAAATGGGAGTCATGAAGGTCAATCAAGTCAGGGTAGTGGAAATAGCAATTACAAGAAGAAAAATAGAAGGAAGTCTAGGTCTAAGTCTAAGTCAAGAAATAAGAAGTGTTATGGTTGTGGTAAAACATGACATTTCATTAAAGATTGCTATAAAAGAAAAAATGATTTAAAAGAAAAATTAGCTGATGAAGGAAATGTTGTTGAACCAATGGAACCAAACACTGTTGATGTATATGTTGTTAGTGAACCAATCAGTGATCATATTGCTGACAATCATGATCAAATCCAAGAATGGATCTTGGATTCAGGTTGCACTTTTCATATGACATCTAGGAGAGATTGGCTTCAGAATTTTAAGGATATAACTTCTGGAGAAGTTTTAATGGGAAACAATATGGCCTGTAAAATCAAAGGGGTTGGTAGTGTGACTTTAAAGTTTGAAAATGGTTTCATATGCACTTTAGATAGGGTAAGGTATGTCCCTGATCTTAATAGAAACCTGATATCTGTAGGTAATTAAGATGAGTTATGGATGTGTGGTAGGTTTGAAGATGGCATGCTAAAAGTGATCAAGAGATCCTTAGTCATCTTCAAAGGCCTTAAAAGAAATGGGATTTATGTTACTAAAGCTGAAATTATGTCTCAGTTCAGTAACACTGTCTTGAGCACTGATGATGATTCCACTTTAAAGTGGCACACCAGGCTGGCTCATGTAAGTGAAAAAGGTCTTCACATATTACAAAAACAAGGGGTTTTTGGCAAAGATGTGATTTCAAAGGTCCCATTTTGTGAACATTGCACTCTTGGTAAACATCACAGACTTCACTTTAGTACAGGTAGTCACAAAGCCACCTCTGTCATTGAATACATTCACTCAGATTTGTGGGGCCCTTCATCTGTTTTCACTCAAGGAGTAAATAAGTATTTTCTTTCTTTGATTGATGATTTCTCTAGAAAAGTTTGGATATTTTTGTTAAAACAAAAATATGATACTTTTGAGAAGTTTAAAACCTGAAAGATTCTTATAGAAAATCAGACAGAGAAGAAAATCAAAGTCCTTAGGACTGATAATGGGCTTGAGTTTTGTAATTTTGATTTCAGTCATTTGTGTGATGAAAGTGGCATATTAAGACATAAGACAGTCCCCTATACCCCTCAGCAAAATGGTGTTGCTAAAAGAATGAATATGACTCTCTTAGATAAAGTTAGGTGTATGATGGTCAGTTCAGGTATCCCTAAGGTCTTATGGGGAGAAACTGTAATGAGAGCTTCCTATAGTGTTAATAGGATTCCTTCTAGTGCCCTTCATGGTAAGACTCCAGAACAACAGTGGTCTGGGAAGTCACCTGACTATAGTCACTTAAGAACTTTTGGTTGTCCTTCTTACTCTCATCAGTCTATAGGAAAACTTGAAGCTAGGGCTCAAAAGTGTGTTTTTCTGGGGTATCCTGATGGGGTTAAAGGGTATAAATTGTGGGCCAAAGGCATTAATGGTTTTAAAATAATCACAAGTAGAGATGTGACTTTTAATGAATCTGAAATGCCTTATCTTGTTGACAAAAAATTGAAAGAAAGTGAGTTAGATCATAGCACTAAGCTTCAGGTGGAGCTTACCACTCCTTCTAAAGGGATAGATCAAATTCAGGTGGAGCCTGAATCTGAAATTGAGTCTGATCACAATATGCAAGATGGGGTTGATGTGGAACATCAAGGAGATGATAATGTGGCCCAAGAAACTCATCAACTTGATCTTGAAGATTGCCAATTGACCAGAAATATGACTAGAAGAGACTTCGTGACAAGTTGTGGTTTAGGTCTGATTTTACAGAATTTTGGTGATTACTGTAGCAACTCAAACAAGTTGTGGTTTTGGTCTGATTCTTGGGGCTATTTCTCTGGTTCTTTGGGTTTGATACAAAATGGTACAATGTATTATGAGCCTTGATATTTGTACGTAAATGAAACCGGGATTGTTATTTTCTGTGTTATTCTGTTTTTGAACTAATACCATAGTATTACCATTTACCAGTGTGTTTCTATGTGAGAGAGAAAGATAAAGGATGGCACTTCAATTCAACCACGTGGATCAACAGTGTGATAAACACACACTAAGCAAGAAAAAGTGCAGCTATTAATTGAATTTGCACCACCTGCTTCTCTTTCCAGACAAGCCAGGCAATTTTTCATCTATATGTGTGTGTATCTATCTCTACATACACTAACTGTGCAGAACTCTCACTTCATTGTTAACCAGAAAAAGATCCCAAGAAAATAGCATAAAATTCAGTGTCTTTTTAGCCATGCCCACAAAATGTACTTCAATTTCTTCCTATTTTCTCCAAGATTGAGCATTTAAAAATTTAACTCTTTGACAAATATTCATAATATTGATGAAAAGATTGTTCGTGAATTCCGTGTTTTCATGTTTCAATCCGCCCTTCCCTGCATCAGTGTACATTCAGAAGCAGAGATCAAGAGGTTGCAGGATTGGATCCAGCAAGTATAATGCTGCTGGGGTTTTGTTGGGAAGAACATGAAAAGATTAGGTACAAGTTTTCATTATCTTGTGTTCTTCTATGCCTTTTGTTTTCTTGAATTTGTGATAATATTAGTCGCACCAATAACTGAAAAGGAAATCTTGCTTCAATTCAAGGGTAACATTTCAAGTGACCCCTTTTTGAGTTTGAGTTCTTGGGATCAAAATAATAGCCCATGCAGAGATTATAGAGGCGTGATTTGTAATTCAGATGGAAATGTGGCAAGAATTGTGTTCTGGAATAAAAGTCTTGGTGGGGTTTTATCTCCTGCTTTATCTGGATTAAAATCTATTAGGACTATTAATTTGTTTGGGAATAAATTTAAAGGAAACATTCCATTAGAGTATGGAGAGATTGATACGTTGTGGAAGGTTAATTTAAGCTCCAGTGCTTTATCTGGAGTAATCCCAGATTTTCTTGGGGATTTGCCAAACATAAGGTTTCTTGATTTATCAAGAAATGGGTATAATGGGGACATTCCTTCAGCTTTGTTCAAGAATTGTTACAAGACAAAGTTTGTTTCTTTAGCACATAACAATCTTTCGGGTGCAATCCCCGCGTCGATTGGTAATTGTAGGAGTCTTGAGGGGATAGATTTGTCTTTTAACAGTCTCAATGGAGGATTGCCCGCAGAAATTTGTGGCATTAGTGTACTTATCAGTGAGGAATAATGTGCTATCAGGAAGTGTTCAAGATAATGTTTCTGAGTGTGGAAGCTTGGAGGTTTTGTATCTTGGTAGCAATATGTTTACATGGGGCGCCCTGTTTGGGGTTCTTGGATCGATAAATCTTACCTATTTTAATGTTTCGTGGAACGGGTTTCAGGGGGAAATTCCAGAGATTGAAACTTGTAGTGGGAGATTGGAATTTTTTGATGTTTTGGGGAATGATTTGAATGGTGAAATTCCTTCAAGCATCACAAAATGCAGTGGCCTAAAGTATTTAGATTTGAGTTTTAACCGGCTTAATGGAAATATACCAGTCGGAATTGCTGATTTGAAGAGGCTATTGGTCATTTGATTAGCAAATAGCTCAATAGATGGGACAATCCCAGCACAGTTTGGGAGTATAGAATGGCTTGAAGTTCTCGATTTGCATAATCTCAAATTCGCAGGTGAAATCCCAGATGAGATAAGCAATTGCTGGTTTCTTCTTGAGCTGTGAGTCGAATCACCACCATCGGCTGTTATGTGCTTGTATCAACATTTATTAGGACCCAACTGACAAAACTCTGAAAAATTTACGTGCAGGAATGTTTCGAGGAATTCTTTGGAGGGAGGCATTCCACAAAATCTTGACAACATGACGTACCTCGTTTCTCTTGACCTACATCATAACCAGCTTAATGGAAGCATACCATTGACTATTGGAAATTTGTCTAACATACATTCTTTGGATTTATCAGAGAATTTTCTATCCGATTCAATTCCTTTTACACTCAAAAATTTGAAAAACCTAACACAATTCAACATGTCTTATAACAACCTTTCCGGTGCTATCCCTTCAATTCCAAGCATTCAACAGTTTGGCTTCTCAGCTTTTTTTCACAACCAAGGTCTATGTGGTACACCTTTAGATGACCCATGCTCTGCTACTCCTGGGGCACATAAACCCAAGTTGAGTGCTTCTGCAATAGTTGCAATAGTCGCTGCTGGATTAATAGTTACAGGTGTTTTTGTGATAATCATAATCAACATGAAGGCTCATGGGAGGAGACAAGAAGACAAGAATGTGGTTGTAGATTCTACTCCATTAGCTTCAACAGAATCAAATGTTATTATTTGGAAATTAGTCCTCTTCAGCAAAAAATTGCCTCAAGGTATGAGGATTGGGAGGCTGGCAATAAAGTCTTGCTTGATAAAGAATGTTTAATTGGTGGGGGCTCTATTGGAAGAGTGTACAAAACTACCTTCGAAGGAGGAATCACAATTGCAGTGAAGAAGCTTGAGACTTTAGGGACAATCCGGAACCAAGAAGAATTCGAACATGAAATTGGACGTTTGGGAAACCTTCAGCACCCGAACTTTGTTGCCTTTCAAGGTTACTATTGGCCGTCTAGCATGCAGTTATTTTTGTCTGAATTTGTTTCTAATGGAAATCTGCATGATAATTTACACGGAGTGAATTATCCTGGAACAAGCTCTCATGTTGGTAATCCAGTATTGAATTGGCCGAGAAGGTTTTAAATAGCATTAGGGACAGCAAGAGCCTTAGCCTACCTTCACCATGACTGCAGACCTCCAGTTCTTCATCTTAATGTCAAGTCCAGTAATATACTCCTGGACGAAAACTGCAATGCCAAACTGTCTGATTATAGCTTGGGAAAGTTTCTTCCTCTGCTGGATAATTATGGTTCGATAGATATTCACAATGTGGTTGGGTACATTGCACCAGAGTAATCTCAAAGTTCAAGACTTGATGGTAAATGTGATGTTTATAGTTTCGGGGTGATCCTTTTGGAGCTGGTTACGGGGAGGAAACCGGTGGAGAGTCCAGCAACGAGTGAGGTGTTGATTTTGCGTGAATATGTCCGTGATTTGATGGAAAGGGGTTCTGCTTCAGACTGTTTTGACAGAAGTTTGCGGGGATTTGCTGAAAACGAGTTGATTCAGGTTATGAAGTTGGGGTTGATTTGCACTTGTGAAACTCCTTTGAGGAGACCGAGCATGGCTGAGGTCATTCAGGTTCTTGAGTCCATAAGAAATGGTCTGGAATCATAACTAGGGTAGGAGACATTTGTTTGTTTTGTAAAGAAATACACAATATTAGTTTGCAATTCATTCTGAGTCACCGTTATCAACTGTAATCTGTGATATAATCGTTTGATATGTGTATTTATAGTTTTATACACTTATCTAGTGTTCATATATTATACAATTACTAATGATTTGCTCGAGAATTTATTGAATTTTACCATATTCTTATACCATGGGAACAACACTGAACTTAAAAAACACATTGATGAAGAGTGGAGAAAAAACGAGTATTGAACAACGGAATGAGTGAATATTTTAAAGCACCACGAGAAGATTTATGGATTTCTTGTAAGGCGCATAATATATCATCGAAAAGATCGTCGAATTTGAAGTTCAACGCAATTTATGGATTGCAAATTGGAGTTGTATGTGAAAAGTTATGTACGATTAAGTTGGGTCGACAAATTGATGCTCCAGCCCCCTTATCTTCAACACACGCACGCCGACTTCGTGACATTTCACGCACCAATGGTGCGCCCATGCCTCAATATTCTCTGGAATTCGATTTCAACTCAAATTCTAACGTGTTTAGAGGTGTTTTTGACAAGTTTACGGTGCAAAATTTATTATATATATCCTGGGTGTGGAAGTCATTGAGAGAGGAATCTTGGAGACTAAACACCATCACATATACATAAATTCAAGGGTTCAAGTTTTGGATTACATATTGAAGATTGAAGATTGAAGAGGAAGATTTCAAGATGAAGATTGGGGTTCATGCTTCAAGATTTAACGAAGGATTCTCATGAAGTAGTTAATTTTGGATTACATATTCAATCTTTTATCTATTTAATCCCAGTGATTTACTTATTTTCATACAAATCAATGAGTTTATGTAATTGGATGATGAGTAGTTAATTTGCTTAGTTAAGATGACAATGTTACCTAGTTTAATGATTTAATTTCAATTATCGAGTTGTGACATTAATTATGATTGTGTGTTGAATTTTTATTGTGAATTTAATTGATTTTCATGAATTTGGTTTGTTTATGAATTGTTTGTGAATTTATGTCGAATTCAAGAGGTAAAATACCAGTTTTAGCTCTAACAATAAAAATCATGAATATAGGAGATTGAGATATACTTCAATAATTATTAATTTGTGCAATAAAAAAAATATGCTTCTATAATTTGTACATTTTTTTATTGTATTTATTTCGATTGAATGGACTTTGATAAGTTAAAATTCACATAGAGATATTGTGATTTACTTGTCACGACTATAGGGAGTTTTCACATCCACTCACGATAAAAAGTATATTTACGTTTGTTTTCAAAAAACTTCAAAAAAATTTAGACAAGAATTGCTCTATTTTCATCAAATTTCATCTATTCATCAAATCTTATCTCTTCAAATTCATCTCGTTCTTCCCACAATTGCACTGCTTCGTAATATTCAATTGCATTAAATTGAAAATCTGATTCTACGGTCAAATCCCACCGCTCGTAAATTGTATACTAGTTTAAATAAGTTTGATTTTACTCGAGAAAGATTGTCGAATATGTTAGGTAAATTTGATCGTCAACACGGATGAAATAAATTGTCATAACTCAGTAGACGAACTTAAACGTGATAACCATAATTAAATAATGAGTTCTAACATTTTTATATCATGTTTTCTCAAATTCTTAGATTGTCAGTCACATTGGTCCATTCTTAGCAATTAGTTAAGTAAAAAAACAATTTTTGTGTTAACTATTGCATCGACTCAAATAATTATTTAAAATTAAGTATACAGTTGTGAATTTCACGAACAAGTCGTTCATTTAAATAAATAAAAAAAGTTAAAATCTTTCATATTATCCAATTCAATCTAATAATGAGTGTCCACTGTCCAATATGCTCACATTGCAAAACTTCGGCTCGTCCCGTTATGAAACATGCACTTATGGCAAGTTTAGTAAAGAGAGTTGGACAATACTTCCAAATATTAAAAGAAAAGAACAAAAATGTTAAAATCTTATTCATATACCAACCAGGGCCGTGTAGCAGTGCTTACTTAAAGGAATTAATGAAATAATTAAGTTGTAGCATTAAATTGACACAGAAAAGAAAAAGAAAAACATCCCTTACAGATGTAAGGATCCCCACAGTGTTTCCAAGTAATTCTGCACAAAAAACTGGAACTTGATTTTCCTGTTTTCCCAAAGGTCATTTCTTTGCATCAGCCATAAATGATGTATCTACATTCTTAAAAACACGACATAGGTAAGATCCACAGGTAGTATGGTGACATGATTCGCACGAACATTTACAGAGGACAAAGAAGAACAAATTTGCTGTTGCGTTAACTGCCAGAACCAGTGGAGGACATTTCTTCATATCGACCAAGAAATACCAGTCCAGATAATATCTTCAGTTCATTTTTCAGCATGGAAAACCATGGTTGGTTCTACCAAGCCTGCGATTCCATCGAGAAAGGCTTAGCCTACCCAATTATCGGTATAACTTCCATCATTTAGAATCAAGGACGGTGAATCAATAACAATTCAACTACGAGATATACAGGTTTCAGAAATTTTCCGAATACGTTCAATAACTACTGGAATGTCCTTTTCCCTTAATGTGCTAAAACAAAGCTGGAACCACCCAGGTTCGACACAATGACAGGATGATCCCGGAGTTGCATTGACCTTGGCCACATTTAACAATTTTTCCCACAACTCAAGCTCTCCTTTTTCACTGTATGAGCGAATTAAACAACTCATGTCGGCCCAGCAATAGAATCCTCCATTACTCTTTGTGCATTCGATACCCAACAGCTTTAACCCGCCCACAAACAAATAATACATCCTTCGAACCCTCTCTCTATTGATCTTGATAAATCGTTGAACAAATTTTGTATGTGAAAGCATAGAGATAAGCAAACGCTGTGTTGGGGAGGAAACAGGCGAGAATCTTGCAAGTTTCTTAGCAGCAGACAGAACATTCTCATTGAATGTATAGATAACACCAATCCCAAACCCGGGAAGAGAAATGTCCTTCGACAGACCATAAACTATATGAACTCGATTTCTGTCAAAATCTTCTGTGTCAATGATTTCTGCCATGCTTACAAACTCTTCACTTCCATGAGTCGATCCGGCAAATATTTCATTAGAGATAATATGAATGTTCTTCTCAGTAGCAAAGTCCAAGAGGCTGTAAAGCATTTCACGGTTATACAGAATTCCCACAGGATTTGAAGGGTTTGATATTATTATCCCACGAACTTTAAGACCACGTTTCTTGGCCTGGTTGAATGCTCGATCAAGAGCAGTTGTACTTAAACTGAAATTGTCTGCACTGCGGCAAGGAACAGATACAATCTCCACCCCAGTTCGCCATTTGACATCCCTGTCAAGACTGCACATTGAATTTTCTCATTAGTGGTCATAAGAAATCAACGATGATAATAACCCGTCATTCAGTAACAAAAGCAATGGAACTTACTCGGGATAGTATGGAGACGGTACAAGAAATGCATTTCCTGGATCAGCCAGGCAGAAACTGAGTATCTCAATTGCAGGAGTAGCCCCAGCAGTTAGCACTATTTGTGCCGGGTTGAAAAACTGTGGCTTCTCCATGACTTGAGACATGAATCCTGCAACAACCTGTAGTTGGGACAAAAATGGCATAGCAATTCAAAGTGGTGTAGGAGACTTCAAGTGCAAAAAATACCTGAACCATTAAAGGACTTGAAAGCTATGTGTCAAATTCACAAAATTAACCTTATGTTACATAATCATACAACAAAACACATGTTCACAAGAAAATCAATCAGACCTTGCTTGTTAAATACATGCATTAGGTTTTCCAAGAAGTAGGAAATGGTAGAACAACCATACATGTAGGAACATGAGCACTGGAGAGTAACACAAAGATGCAAGAGTTACCCCCCAACATCCACAGACTCACGAAAAAAAAAGGAAAAGAAATAAAATGTTATTGCTAGGCGCGATCTCCTTAAGTATACACATCATCTATGCATTCCAAACCAAAACTGCCTGTTGAGCATGTTTGGCCAAGCTAAAAGTAATTCAAACTTACTTTTAAGTAAATTTTGTTTATGAGGGGACTTCTTTGGAGATCTCATGGGTTATTTCTACATTTTCAAAAATGATAAGGTTTTAAGTTGAGTGCTTTGAAAGTACAAGCGGTTGATGTGCAATCTGGATTAACCATAGGAAGTACTATAAACCGAGAACTTTAAAGTGGTAAGCAAGAGATGGACATGAATTGATACCAAATCAGTAATGCACTATTACCAACACAATCCTTCCATTTTCTATTAGTAGAATAACACCACTTAATTTTTTAATCAATAGATAAGTTGCATCCAATAATAGTGAAGTTTATACTTATAGATTGATATTTAATCAGCTTTTGAAGCCAAAGAAAAATTTGCTATTAGTCTTAAAATGCTCCGAAAAGGCACAACTTCAATTTTCTGATAAGCAGGAAGCAGAAGAATACCCATTCAAGTAGCTTATTTCCAACTATTGCTATCAGATTACAGAGTTACTCATATTCACATGAATCAAGATTAATAGTTCAAACCTGAATGGGTTTCAATGTCAATCTAGATGAAGCAAAGGGACTATTGTCGAATTTAGAATTTATACAATCAGCCAAATCCTATTGCCGGGATTTGAATTAACACAATTTGTTTCTATGCATAAAATGAGATGCAAGATTAATTAGTATTGCTTTCATTAGACCTAGAATTTTATTTAAGTTCTGAAAAGAACACATTCTTCACACAGTTAACCAATTCAAGAGATGAAGCTTAAGTACATTAATTGCATAAAACTAAGATAAGTGAACTGCTAACAAAAGTAGAAAGACTAACCACTTTCAACTCCATCAACCCATCAAACGACTGATACGCTGCAATCCCACTTATGCTCAAATCCTGGCATATTATTGATTCCCTTGTATGCTCAGATAGCCACTCTTGAACCATATCTAATGACAACTACATTCACGTGAAGAAAGAAACCCCGAACACCATCAGTTAACAAAATCTCAGTCGTTAAAAGAACAATTATGAATTAACCACACAAATTCTCTTCCATACAAATTCAAAAACTAAATATACAATTAAACAGACAAATTGTCTTTGAGACAAATTCAAATGCCAAATATTTGTTACTGTAAATGCAAGAATACATACATGCATATATGATATAACATGTGCACATCACAGACATATCCATAATCTACTTAACTTTTAGCTTCCAAAGTCGTTCAAGCACATAAATAAACACAAGAATTGTTACTACACAAATGTAAAGATATTTGCAAAGACATTACTTATCCAAATGTACAAAGTTGCCATTTTCATTCACTTTCCTGCCTTCCTTCCGTCTTGAAACTGAACGGCTCCCAAGTGATGTCACTATGGTACTATAAATCACCATCATGATCCAATTCACAGATATACTAGAGTTCTAGATTCAAAATCTATATACCTCCATACAATACAGACATAACAAAATTTAAATACTTCTATTTATGCACAAAAATATAAACCCGAACTCTACATTCGGCTTATGCTGAACATCAAAAGAGACATCTAATCATACAAATTCAATTCATGAATGCGTTAAATATAAAGAAAAACACAAGATTTGCAACTTCATAGCAATACCCACTCTGTTTTCAGCCATCCCAAGTTGAATTACACCGTCCGGATTATTCATTTCATCATACGGGTCGTCTGCAGACCGCTTCAGGCCCACATAGTAAGGCCCATCAACCTGCTTAGAAATTGCATTAGCTCTAGACGACACCTGGGCCGGCCCATTCGTCCCTCGGGGAGAAAGCAGCAACCTTGAATGAACCCTGTGCAGAGTCGACACTTCCGGTAAATGAGTTTCCGACGGAGAACTCTCCGGCGGAGCGGGAGGGTCGTCAGACTTGCGCCCACCCCTTCCCTTGAGGTAGAGCTGAAGAAAATAAAACAGAGCACAGGGTATAACTGAACCCAAGAAAAGGCCTCCACGGCCTTGCACTACACCTTGTAAGGGCACTATCACCCTCATCGCCGTCGTGGCTCCGCCGCCGCCAGTGGTGGGGGTGGTAGAATTTCGTGTCTTTTTCATAGTGGGGTCATCCTGAAAGCCGTAACGTGAGGGCGGAATGAACAAAGACAACTATTTCCTTCTTTGTTTTCTTGTGTCAATTTTTGTTGGAATGAGTGAGTGATTGAGAAGAGTGTGGCTGATTTTTTTTTTTTTTTTAAATGAAAACTGTATGTAATGTAAATTCAGTGAGAGAGAAATATTGCAATATGATTTGATTGATGAAAATTTGCGCGGTTGCCCTGTTTGGTTTTGGTAGGCAGAGGATGAATCTAGGCTGTTGGTATCTTTTCTTTTTCGTCAGCCACAAATATGAATTTACTTAAATATCCCTTATTCTTTCAAAGAAACTGTTCCTCTCTTACTAATGTATTTGACTAGAGATTGCAATGGCCCGTCCAGATTGCAATGGTCCAGTCCCATGAAAATTTTTACCTAACCTGAGACCAGAGAATTCGCGGGACAGGGCGGGGCGGTTGACGGGTCAAATCTTTTTATAAAACTGAAAAAAAATAATTAAAAAAGATATAATATTTTTTAATATTTGTAGCAAACAAAACAAAAAAAAAAATTCAAGAATGTAATTGTGGTGTAATTGTTGAGATTTATAGTTTATAATTTTAACACAAGTTCAATTCTTTTTTAGTTTATTTCTAGCAAATTTTTAATTTGTATTCTATTTTATAATTTTACAAAAAATAAAAATAAAAAATTCTTGGTGCGAACTCCGTGGGGCAGAAAAACTCGCCCCAGACCCGTCCCAGACCTATCCCTATTACCCGAATAAGCGAGGCGGGACAAGTTCGGGACGACGAGTTTTTTTGCCATTCTTAAAAGAAATTTGATAAATAATTAAGATTATTAATTTCAACAAATCTAACATTCTAAATGTATTAAACCATTTATTGAGATGTGTTTGAATGTAGAAAAAAAATTTAAAAGTGCTAATACTTTTAGATCGTTAGATTGGTTGAAATTAAAGATCTAGATTATTTGTCAAATTTCTTTATCAAATATATTAGTAGGATGAACGGTCCCCCTCTTCCAATACCTGATAGTAGGATAACACATGGTTTGACTATTCTATCCCTACCCAATTCACGTCGCCAACTCCGTATATTGCCCATATACTATTTGTATTGTACACTAACAATGGCATTGATATGCAAGTATAGTCGCGATATTCTACCTAGAGTCGCCTATATTAAGCTTGATGGTCATGTTGGTGGAAGGCTAGCATAGGAATCCTGGCTAGCGGATGTGGATTGCCTTATTTAGTTCGATTATCCATCCTGTCAAAGACTGGATGATTAGGTTAGAGGTGAATACAAATGGACTCTTCTTTATTGGAGTCCTTCTTTTGGTCTAAAAAATATTTTTTTAATATAAAATTTTTTATATAGAAATTTTCTATATTATAACTAGGTCTAAAAAAAAATTAGTTCTCATCTAAATTCGCCTCTACATTAAATTACTATAGTTCAATCAACATGTTGTGTTTTGAGATAATACTTTAAATAATTTTTGTCACCGACAAAATTTTAAATAATTTGTAGTTGATTAAAATAAATTAATTAGAAAAAAAAATACTGACTATATATATAACATTCTAGTTAGAACTCAACGTAACCCCTTAGTACACTTCAATGCATCCTATGAATTGTTATTTAAGTTACACGAATGTTAGAAGACTGTCGATCTATATGATATTAATGTCTAACGAATAAATATTCAAGTTCAAATTCGATCTCCAATGCATTATATGGATTGCTATCTAGGTATATTTTATTTTATCAAAATAAAATATTCAAGTTCAAATTCGGTCTCCAATGCATTATATGGATTGCTATCTAGATATATTTTATTTTATCAAACTCAAATCAAATTTACATTTAAATATACATAGCAAATTTAAATCTACATAGGAAATCTAAATTTTACTGAGTCAACATGTCTAATAGATCTTCTAAATTTTGACGGAGTTTTAGACATTATCTATTTTTTCATGTCACGTAAGCTTTACATAGTCTTTGATAGCTTGTATTGGAAAAAGAATTTTCTTAGACATTGTCTATTTTGTTTGTGAAAAAAAAAATATTGCATTTCACGATTGTTTTGGAGATACTCTTGTATTGGTGGAGTCGAAAGATGCCTCTTTATTATGACAATAGTCTTTTGTTTGAAACCTTCTCAATAGTTCGCTTTGAATTTTTGCTAAAGATTGAGTTTGCTTGTATTTTAACCAATACTTGACAAATTTATTTGTGATATCGTCAACTAAAGCCAATCCAACCAGCCTATAGGCCACTTCGACAACCTTTTAAGAGTATATTTATATGTGCTTATAAGCACTTATAAATCAATCAAATATTATTTTCAACCACGCATTTTGTAGGATCCACAATATTTATGTAATTTTATCTACATCTTTTATAAGACCTATTATAATTTACAAAAATATTTATCAAAAATACTGTAATTCCATTCAAATTTATAACTATGTATACTTTTGGAGGTGACTAGATCGGTGAAATAATATTTTTGACTAAATATATTTTTCTAGAGAAATAAATAAGTTATTAAAAAATGTCCGCCCATAAATGCAAGTAGATGACAAAAGGGAATGTTATAAAGCGTGAGTATCCCGGGATGGGCAAAGTATGTATTAATTAATTGAGATTTAAATATAGAGTTTAAATATAATGGCTATTACTTTTTTTTCCCATTAATAGCTTAATTAACACACAAGTGAGATATTAGGTGGGTATTAACATTTAATTTATTAGTAAAATTACAAAATTGGCAAGAATTAGTTGAACTCCTCATTGGACACTTCTCACTTCACCCTAGGAGGATATTAAACCCGTCTATTAATCTACAAATACTCATCTCTCCAGTCCACTTATTTTTCTTTGATTTAGTCGCTCTCACAAATTCGATAAGAATTACAAAAGTTTCTTATTTTATTGTTTGAGAATCTTTTAGATCTTATTAACCATAAAGGTATGTATCCTTATGTTGAAAATGGAGTTCATCTCACGTTTTTCTCTTTCCATTCACTAAAACAGTTAAACTTATGCAGTTCATCCTGGGGAAAAAAAAAAAAAAGATCTTCTTTGGTGGATCTCTCTTCTTTGTGTTTAGTCCCTCCATCTCGAAAAGTATATTAATTACTACACCACTTTTTAGCTCACTTTACCACATTTCTCATTTTAAGGTTCGAAATGTAATTACTAGAGCCAGATAATAACTAAGAGGATACTAAAAATTGGAACCATAAAAAAATCTCTAAATTATAAAATTACCTAGAATTGATGTAGATTTCGATATGGAGTTTGGACCATACGGTCAATGACATTGTTTTAATCCAATCCAATCCAATTGTAAGGTTCCCAAGGAATCTCAAGAATCCAGCCTATCATTTGGTCATGAAAATGCCTTGGGAAATAGCTTCTAAAAAGGTAGCCATATTTTGTCTTTTCCTTTTTCAACCACAAGAAATCCAATGAACAAGGCCAGCTGAGACAAAATCCTTGTGGGGCATGCATTCTTCTTCTTTCTTGCGTGCTTCTATTACATTTCAAGGACATTTTCTTGTCATTTGTCTAACCCTTTCTAGTCATGTTTGGTTGCAATGTGTGTGATAATATACTGCTTGATTACTTGTAATTGTGACACATTAAAATACTAATTTTAGAAGTTTAGTTTGACTTTTAGTCAATACAGACTAATTGTTAATGTGTAATAGCGAGATGTTATTGTTCTCTAGACATTATTCGAATATTTGACCAAAGCACATTGCTCTACAATCTGTATTGGCTCGAGATTGGTGACTACTAGAATAAACAGTGTTGTACTGCTCAGGGGCGGATTTAGGGCTGGGCCTCACTGGGCCCAGGCCCAGCCCTATTCTCCACCCCATGTAAATCTTAGTTAAAAAAAAAAAATTTTTTTTCCTTGGCCCAGTGCTATTATATCATAGGCCCAGCCACCAAGACCCAAGTTGAAGACCAAATGACCAATTAATTAGTACATATTCCACAAGCCCATTTATTGATTCTTAGCATTTGTTCACCGGACAGTGATTAAATTTCAGCCCATTTTCCAATTTCCATCCTTCACATTCACGATCACTGCTGTCTGCTAAATCCATCATACCCGCACCACGCCTACTGCCTGTACCACCACATCAGCCACCAACAGGGGCGGATTTTCAAATCGCGACTGCCGATTGACGAGCCCTAATTTCCCAATTGCAGTAGGCTTTTTATATCTTGAATATTTTTGTGTAATGACTTATTGTAAACTTTTTAAAGATTATGACTTGTTTGAAAATATTATATTCTCATTCTCATTAAAATAGGGTAAAAAATTTTTTTTCAAGATTATGACTTGTTTGAAAATATTATATTCTCATTCTCATTAAAATAGGGTAAAAAAAAAATTTTCGGGGGCAGCCCCATATAATTTCCCCTCCTCCGGCCCACCCCTATGCCATATCCTAGCTCCGCCCCTGGTACTGCTATCCATTGAGACAAAATCCAGTGCTACCGGTATAGTTTTCTTGTTCTATTACATTTCAAGTATATTTTCTTGGCATTTGTCTAACAATAGACAAATGCCAAATCTTAATATGAGCCACATGCCATGTTCGCAACTTTTTGCAATCTACAGCAAAGCAAAATTAATGAATCACGTGATGCCATGTTAATTAGTAGTATAGCTAGTATGTTCATTACTAAAACGCGTTTATATTAATTAGGTCGATAAAAATCAAATAGAATTAATCTCTTAATTAGCTCAACATAATATATAGTCGTAAATTGTAAAACAATACTCCTTTTTGGCTTTCAACAATTTTTACTAGAAATTGTAACAGTAATGCTACTAGTACAACTAAACACCAGTTTAGATAGTAATTAAGTGACTTCAATTGATAAGACAGTTTAATAGAATTCACGTTTCTATATTTAAAATATTAGTGTTTAGTTGTGTTTTGTGCTATTTTTTAATTTTTAATTATTAATTAAATCAAGTGTAGAATATTGAACTTCTTTCTTTTTCTTCAGTTTTCTGGAAATTGATGTACTTCGACTGTTTTTGGATAAGTTCAATACTATGATAAGACCCGTTAGTATGACTTTTGTGGCCCATCTTGTTCAAGAATTACTATTTTATTTTTTATTTTTTGTAATGATGCATTGGAAGGGACGATACTAGTGAACAATGACGTTTGCTAGGAATTATAAGCTTGTTTGTTTCTAGCGATGATATAAAATAAAGAACTGGTGATTAAAATTTCAACTTTATTCATATGTAAAAAATGTTGGAATTATGAGTTTGTTCAGAAAAAAATAGTAATTTTGGCGCAAATAATCATTAACCTTTGTTTTTAGTGTAAAAATAATCTCAAATGTTTATTTTTTGAAACAAGAGTCTTTAACTCATGTTTTGCTATGTTATTGGTCATTGTTTGTTAAAAAAGACTAATATGAAATGCTCAATCAAACTTTTTATCAGAAGATTAGTTCCATAGAATCAACGCAACTATTCATTTAGGACCAACTTTGTACGAAATATGTAGACCTACCCTCATGTTTAATTGATCATGCCCCGTACCATTCTCCTCTCTTCAGAAGAATCTAGGACATGATTTTCATTGATACCAATTGATGTAGAGAGATACAAGCACTTTAAACAATCCTCTATGACTTAAGATCAAACCTGTAAATCTCTCCCAAGCACTATTGGTATGAAGTCAATCCTTTACTAAGCACATTTTTCCCACTTCTTACGTTATAATTTCAGCTAGTCAAACTAGTCAAATATATTTTTTATCCACACATTTTATATGACTCGCAACTTATAACTCATTTTTATTCATACATTCACCTACAACTTATAATATAAGCACTTAAAATATAATTTCAGCACTACCAAACTTGCCATAAATATGCCGACCTCTGTTTATGTGATGCTCTGCATCATACATTAATTGAAGAAAATTGAAAATCACATTTCTATTTGTCTGTACATTAGTTAATTAATTGAAAATGTTGATTAAAAACTTATTTCTGATTTTAAAAATACATCATAGTTTAGTATATTTGAACATAAGTACTCTTGTATATTGATATACAAATTTGCAATCTCTGCGTCATACTCTTTAGTTTATCTCTGTATATCAGTTTTCTCTCATCTCACAAGGTTTTGTCCTCTCAAATTTTTTCGGATCATATTTTCTTAACTCACGCTGCAAATGAATTTTGTATTCAAAATGTATAGTTAAATACTTGACATCATGGCGCTACTTGACAATCTTAATCTCACGTTAACTAGTGGTTGACGCAATATCAACCTACTACTATACACTTTGTCAAATAGAGTTAAGCACGATACATCAGTGTTTGATTCTAAATCAAGAACTTCAATCCTATGTGCAAAGTACTATTTACATAATTATTTTTTGAAAGTATATGAATAGGGAATCCTCATCGATAAGGAGGAGAGGGCATTGGATAGTGCGTTCAATTGCATCTTCCACTGGTGATTTGACATACAATATATACAGGTGCAACTGCAAATTTTCAATTTTCAACTGTTTTATTGATATACAATTATAATTGCTTATTTATATAGATTTTTATTTTTAGATTTCAAAGGACTGTGTAACAAGCATGGCTTGGCACAATGTGAAGCACAGGTATTCATGCAAGAATCAATTTCCAATATTCGTGCACAAATCATCTAATCTAGATTATGTTTAATAAATATTTTTGTATATTATAAGTAATGGATCTTACAGAATGTGTGGATAAAAAATAAATAAAAGTTATGGATTCTACGAAATGTGTGGATAAAAATGATGTTTAACCAGTTTATAAGTGCTTATAAACACTAACAAATATAAGTATTTGATAATCTTGCTAAAAATTAATAGATATTTGATTGTATTATTCGTTAGTGCATCACATGCCCTATTTCACATTTACAAGTATCATAATTATTCAAAATGTGTCAAGTATTACAAGATCATACATGAACTTTATCCTTTATTTTAAAATCATCCATAAATTAAATTTTGTTTTGAAATCATATATGAACTCAAAAAATTGTTTCTCATCCGTACAAAAATTAACATCTGTCAATCAAAACTAAAGGGTCAGCTCATGTGGCAAAACGACGCACCTACATGACCATTACGTGACAAACAGTTAGTATTATCAGTATTCTAAAAAATGGAAAAATGCAGGCCTAAGCAGGAGGCGTGAAAAGGCATGGATAAAGATGATCAACCCTAGAGCTGGCAAATGGGTTGAGTTTGGTTGGCCCAACCCGTTAGAGCAGGGCCACACATAAAACTGGACTGGGCTGGCCCAGCCCAGTTTGTATGGGCCAGAAATATGCTAGCCCAGTCCAACCTATTGGCCCAACTTGTCTTAATTTTCTTTTTTTTTTTTTCTTTTTTTGAAATAAATTTTTTATACAATCTAATACATTACGTCAAATACAATCTTAGATAAATTTAAACTATATATTTTGAGATTTTTAAAGAGATTAATTTATAAAATTGGAGCTCTCATATATTAGTTAATAGATAAACGCCAATTTTTTTTCAAAATAATAATTTTTTTTTGTTAATTGTAAATTATTTGTAGATATTTTTTTTAAAAAAAAAACAATAAATAAAAGCATGCTAGTCTTATTATTTTGAGATATAAGCATGTTTGGTTTAAATTAAAAAGTTTACTTATAAGTAAATTTAAAATAAATTATTTATTTGTCACACCAAATATATTTTGGATTAAAACTTAAATTAAACTAAATTTTAATTAAATCTAAACAATTTTATGTTGGATTCTGAGATTTTTGGACTAATGTTTATTGGTGACTTTGGCTTAGATCATTTTAGATTGATATTATTTGAATTATGTATTGGGACTATTCACAAAATGAGTAATTAGTGATAATGAGCAAAAAAAAATCAAAATCGGGCCGGTACAACTAGCCTGCGGGCTAGATGGGCCGGGCCATCTTGGCCCGATTTTATTTGGGTTAGGGCCAACCCAATCCAAAAAGACAGACTACAGGTCGGGATAATTTTGTCACCTCTAATCAACCCTATTTAAACCACCTAATGCGAGCTTAAGTGCCAAAATGCATGAATGATGTGGGCCTATACGTCAAAAGTCGTGACTAATTCTAGGAGATAAAAGGCGTGCTCCTTTTTTTTCAATTATTTTTTGGATTAAATAAACAAATTAAATAAAATAAATAATTACTAATGGTATTTAAATAATTTAAATAATTATTAATGATCTTAGAATAATTAAAATAACATTAAAAATGGGAAAAACGTTTTATTGTGCCTATACTTCGATTAGGCATTCTTAGGCTCGTTAAACTCGAGGTTTGACTTATTTACACTTTACGTCTTTTAGAACATTGTATATTATTAAATATGGTTAATTATACGAATGATACATAAATTTTACTCTGTGTTTTAGAATCATAGATGGATCGAACTGTTTGAAAATCATGTATGAATTCACAATATTTTTTTTTCAGCCACACAAAATTAACATCTGTTAGTCAAACAAAAATATAAGAAAAGAATAATAAAAATTAGAAATACAAACTTGTTGGTTTCGGTCACAAACAAGAGTGGGCGAAAATTAATAAATGTAATAACACAACAATACAAAAATGACATACGTGTTATTTGTGAGTTTTTATATTTTGATATCGTTGTATAATGAATTTATCATCAATCTTTAAAAATATATATTTCTTTACATAAACAATGATGCTATCATTCATCCACTTATCACCTACCCGATTGCATAATATATCTTTCACAATTTTCATTGCAGAAATATTCTCTTTACAGTAGCAATAGCAACATGTAGAATTAGCGCTAAAGTTAAAAGCTTGTAAACCAATTGATATACTTTACTTTTCTTTGTCATGACTAACTTCTTTACAAGATCACTAAGGTCATTCAACTATTTAAATACTTTGTTAGAGTATGTCCAATGCACTCCGTCTGTTTCTTTTTAGACGTGCCACATAAGCACAGATGGATGGAGTTATAAAAAAAACTATCTCCAATACATGCTAACAAAGACTCCGTCTAACTGATGTGGCACACTACAAAATAGACTCCGTCTAAATTTAGACGGACTTTTAGACGGAGTGACTCAACAAATTTAAATTCAACTTAAAATTTTATTAGGAAAAAAAAGTCAGACAACGGAAATAAAAATTCAACTCCTGTCAAATTTTTTTTTTTATAAATAATGCTACATAAGTGATAATATTAGTCTTAGACAGAACTCATTGAGGATGAATTTATAATTTGACCGTCTATTCAATAGACGTAGTGCCATATGTTCGTCTATTTTACCTGCCACATAGATTACAATGTTAGATCTTTAAAAATAAATCTCTAACTATAATTAAATAATTAGATAATCTAAGATCATTGTGCTAGATTATCAAGAATATGTGTTGAGGAATAATACCTGAATCTATCGCGTTGAAATTAAGAGGATTAGATCTTCCAGAGTCTAATCACTTCAATAATGTTCAATGGAATCCATGTCGATAATGGTGTAAAAAAGAAGAGTAAAAATTGTGATTGACCTAGGGACTATAACTCTTATTTATAATATTGTGTATGCCCTAGTCCAATTAGATGTCTATCAATACTAATTAGACTAGAATTCGGTCTCTACACATTACAAAGTTCGTACTCAATTTGGATGTCTATAAAACTCAATCAATAGATCACTTAATAGCCCTATTAATTAGATAGTCAATTTAATTGCAATTCAATATGTAGCCCATTATAGATATAAATAATCCAACATACAATAGACGAAGTGCATTGGAGATACTCTTAGAGCGCATATAAAAAATATAAGTTTCAAGTTGATTATCAAATATGAAGAGATTTACTTTAGAAAAATCTTTTAGATAACACTCAGTAAGTTGAATCAAGTTTTTCTTGTTAAAAGAAGAGAATGAATTTTCTAGACATAAACAAGCTACACAAAAGAGTAACTCCGTATTTTCCTCCGAGAAATGATCATTCAACTCTTAAAGTTGTAAATCGATAACAAAGTAGAACAAATCTACACGGTAGTTGTGCACATTTGTCATTTCTAAAAGATTATGCTGATGGCGATCACGAAGTACATGATGTACAAATATATCATCCATGTTGGGAATATCAATGTAATTATGTTGACAAAAAGAATATACTTCATCCAAAAAGAAATCTCACCCATCGTCTCTCATAATTTGAATTCAGTGTTTGCACATTTTCACCAATTGCATAGCATTTACAATATATTCATATTTCCTTTGTAATTCCTTTGAAAATTCATTTGAAATCTCCAATACACTTCTCTTCAGATGTATATTAAATGTATAATAACATGACTATACAGACTTCAATAAATTGGTTGCATCACCTCTTTTATCACATGAACTAAATTCATCTTCAAAAATCATTTATAGTACAAAACTAACATCAGAGAATATAGCAAGCAAACTAACCAAATAGTTATAATGTGACCCCCACTGTATATTACCAAAATATTGAATGGTAGTTTCTTGATTAAATTCCCATCCACTTAAAATCTCACATTTCTCCAATACCTTAATAATAAAGTCTGATTGTTTTTCTTGAAGAAGATCGTAACGTTTAGAAGATGCTCCAATAATATTTACCATATCACCAACTACACGAAAGAAATTAGTAATGAGAATATTCTTCTTTGCTATTGCTACAAGAGATAGTTGAAGTTGGTGAACAAAACAATGAATGTAAAAGGTATATGAATTTTCCTTTAAAATGAATGCTTTCAGACCATTAAACTTACCTTGCATATTAATTATCCCATCATAATCTTGTCCTCTCAATCTAAATATGCTCAAGTTATATATAGAAAATATCTTATCAATTACAGCCTTAAGCGAGAGAGCCGTGGTACTTGTAACATATTCAATCCCTATGAAACATTAATTTACATGTCTATAAATGTCCACATAATGTAAAAAAAATGAAATTTGCATATTTGTTGACGCATCATGAGATTCATCAACTGAAATATAAAATAATAAATCATCAATATTTTTAATAATAATATTGATTGTTTTAGTAGTACATTCACTTACTATGTCCTTCTAAACATCAGGCGGTGTCAATTTGCAATTTTTAGAAGCATTTTTCAATGCGACGACATTAATATCATCATTATAAGTAGCCATAAATTGTAGTTGGACTAAAAAGTTACTTAGATTGAGAGAATCGTCTCCTTCTTATTTTTCACTACTTGTTTTGAAAAGATAACAATACAAACAATATGCAGTTTCTATACTATACTTCAATCAACTAGCAAATTATTTAAACCAAGAAGAATTGAAGCGTGTATAATATTTTCCAAATGGTCTTTTTTGGAAATTCATGATCTTGAGATTGACAAGTATCCTTTTGCATACATAATCTTCGAATTTGATCTCAAATATTAGCATTGTTATCCAAAATTGGTATCCTTAGTCCAAGATCATTATGAAGTTGTGCAACATCAATATCCATTTTATTTGATATCTCCCCATCAACATTTTCTATAAGAGATTTTTTTTTTCGGAGAATCTCTCCGTTGTCACGTCACACTAAAATAAATAAACAATTGATAATTAGTCGCTTGAATAAGTAGAAAAATGTGGAAATAAAATTTGGTACAAAATTCAAAATTTTAAGAGAATGTAGTTTTTAAATAACTAAACATAATAAATGTCCAATTTTTTATCTTTCAATTTAATCAATTAAATAGACTAAAGAGTAAATTTCTCATTTTCAATAAATAATTACAAATGCGGATTGTAATTTCACATAGCTAATAGCCTATAGGGTAAAATAAATAATTGCAAACAAGCTTAAATTAATCTAAACAACAAATCAATAATCAAGCATAAATTAGTGCATTCAAGCACAAATAATTATCAAATAAGTAATTGCAAAATAAAAAAGGGGCCTAGACACAAATATACAATTGTCCACAAAACTGACAATATAAAAACAACGTAAATTAGTGTATCAATAAAAAGCCCCATAAGAAAAAGAAAAAAACATTAATTAGTTTACCAATTTCAAAAAAGGCAGAAGAACTAACGAGAAAGAGGAAAGAAACTCATGTCACGGGAAAGAGGTAGAATGTAAAAGAAATAACGATTGACGAACTCACGAACACGAAGTCGAGAAAATAGAAAATCACGAGCATGTAGCACCGCGGCAGCCGAGGCTTGAGGGACAGAGGGTTTTGCTTTTTCTGTTTTTCATTTCAATACAAGCACACCGGAGACGAGATATACTATTGGACTTCATTAGTTTGTATTTATACCTTTCTATTTTGGGCCTTTCAAGTGATACTTTTTTCAGTGTTGGCAGTGGCCACTTTTTTAACAGGCCTCCAGAAGTCTAGTGTAGGCGTTTGCCTACACTGAACTTCAATAAGCTCCATCCCTGGTCACAAATTCAGAGAGGAAAAATTCTTCTAATTTCGCGAACCCACAGTAACAGATTTTGACTGTGTTTAGATCTTGGTGGTTATGATAAACGGGGGGATTTCTCCCTCCGTGTTTTGCGACTTATGGCAAGCGGGCTAGGTAGGGAATGATAGTGGCAGTGGCGGTGATCAAGGATGTGGTGGCACAATATGGGGGATGGGTGGGTTTTCTTTTGTGAGAAGTTTACATTTTCTATTTTATTTGTACTTTTTATAGATTATTTCTTAAGCATTAAATTCCATTTCACATGATGTATTTTAATAATGCCAATTGTTTGCCAACACATCGTTTGCCACGTGGACTAGTCTATTAGTTTTGAGTTACATACGTTAACTTTTGTATGAATGTGATAATTTGTGAGTTCATGTATGATTTTGAAATAAAGCCTACTTATGTATAATTTTGAAACACTCAATAAAATTTATGTAACATTTACATTATTAACTCTATTTTAATAAGGGAAATTAGCATAAATGGTCCCTAACTTTTGTCCTCAGTGTAGAAATGATCTCTTACGTTTTATTTATTTTTATACAAAAGTCCCTACAATATGTGTTTTGATACACAATTAATCTTTATTTGATGAAAAAGACCAACATTCCCTTAATATTAATAAGAAAAAATTGTAGTTGGGTTTCTAACCTTTGTAAAAGTGCAATAGGTCCCATATTTTTATTTTTTATAAAAAAATTAGAGGAAACTAACGATTTTTTTTTGAATTAACACTTTATTGACCAAATTGATAATATACTAATTTTTTTTGTATATTTTACGAACATTTATAAAATAACTAAAATTTAAACTCATAATTATTAATTAACATGTTAGATAAAAATATTTTTTATATTATTAAGTAATTATATTATTTAAAATTTAAAATTTTATTTTATCGGTAGAACATAAAAAGAAAAATAACTTTGTCACAAACTTGGTACTAATATACTTTTATTTAATTGAACTAACTACAAATATTAGAGCTCCAACTGTATTATTCATATTTTAATTTATCGTTTAAAAATAAATAACACACAATGTATAAATTAATTTTTATTAGTATTTTATTTTTTAAAAAAAACATAATATGATTGGTCCAATTAGGTCTGAGCGTCAGGTGAGTCAGTGCGGGTATTTTAATACATAGAACCACCCATTACAGTTCAAATATTTCGTAAACGGAATCATTCGGTTCCACGTAGTTATTAGAACCAAACCTGAACTAAAACTGACGGTTCGAGTTCGATTATACTCATAGCATTTTCTTTTAAAATTGTGAGTTGACAACATGTTTTGAATTAAAAATAACAAACTCGTTACCATTAAAGTATGTTAGATATTAAAACAAATTCTGAAAGATATAAACATTAATTGAAAAAATAGAGACCAAAATTACAAACTCATAAATTAAGGTTAGAAAAAGAAAAATTACCTTTTAAAATTGAGGATTAATTTGGGTTACAGAGGAATTTCGCCTTTGTCGTCTCACTGTGTGTTAGCGAGAGAAATGAGTAAAAGTGCGAGACAGACGACAATGTTTGTATTGATTATCTAAGCAAATAGCGACTGAGAATTTGAGATTTGGGTAATTGAAATTTGATCAATTGAGTTTGAGTTTAAGAGTGATGAGTTTTGTACTTTTGGTTTGGATCTTGGACAGTTGGACTCTTGTCTTTGGTACCGTAATGTTAGGTTGTGGGTCATTGGATTAGAGTGAATAAATTGTAAAAAATAAAAAAATTATAAAAAATAACAAATTCGGTTCCAATCGGATACCCACGGTTCTAGTTGAAGAACCAAGAACCGACCCGAACTCGATCGATTTTCTATTATCAGTTCTGATTCCTAATTTTATTTTTTTGGAACCGGACCAGAACCTTCGGTTCCAGTTCAATTTCGGTTTGGAAAGTTCGATTTTGATTAAAATGCTCACTCCTAGGTCCAATGTCATGTATATGACATTTTAGTATTTATTTAATTTAATTTTTATGTATGTTTTTCACATCACATAGTAATTACATATACTTAAAACATAACAATTATATATTTTTCATAAATATAATTGACATGAATATAGTAATATATTTAATATGTTAAATTAATATAGTAATATAGTAATATATTTTATATTTAATTGACCTGAATATAGTAATATATTTAATATGTTAAATTAAATATTATTTAATAAATGTACTGGACCTATTTGCACATTTTGTAAATGTTAGGAATATAATTATAATTTTCTCTAATTAAAACAAAGGATATATTTGTGTTTTTAATCAAATAATGACTAAATCTGGACCAAAACATATAGATTAGGAATTTTTATGCCAAAAAATAAATATTAGGACCATTTCCATACTGAGAAAAAAAGTTAAGGTCTAGATGTGCCAATTTCCCTTTTAATAATGTCAAATGTCTAACACATTCGTGCAGTGATTGCCATGTGAGCTGACTCGTCAGTCAAAACTGATGAATGTTGACAAATAGATGAGAAATAATTTTGTGAGTTATTATATGATTTTGAAACAAGAGATAAAATTCATATACTGTTCACGTAATTAATCCTCAGTTAGTGCTAGACATTTGTGGTTAGCTAAGAACGTGACAAGCATTGTCACTACTTGTTAAAATAATCAAAATGCTAATTTTAAAAATTTAGAGTAATGTTATTTATATTCGTTTACAATCGGTAATGAGCCTACATGTGTAATTACTCAATTGAAATAATTATTCATAGTTATTGACTATAAATATATTACATATTAGGAATAAATATTTACTCCAATTAAATAATACCACGTAGACTCACTACTGATAGTGAATAAATGTGAACAACATTATGAAAAAATTTAAATTGATTACGAATAATAAATTGTTCAAGCTAACAAAAAGATCGAACTTTGAATTCAAAGAAAATTTAAAGAAAATAATTGTTAAACACTCAAAATACACACAGTAATAATAATGAACTCAAATTCATCATCTAGCAAATCAACTTCAGAATGTGTAGATGAAATGAATGTGAAATAAAAAAACGTTTAGATATTTTGACATTTCAAAACCACAATATTTTATTGACAATTCGAAAAAATCTAAAATTTATGGATCCGAGGTATAGTTTTCGACATATCATTGTTTCATGGTCCATTTCATTGAGTTTTTTCAAACGAAAGTGTCAAATCAAATAAAAACGGTGTACACACATCAAATTAAATGAAAAAAAGATAAATAATAAATGCATCTGAGAATCTTGAACTACCCAAATGAATGATCGTTCACTTATGCAAGTACACTATTATTCAATCACTCCCAATGAACCCCACATTTTAATTGCTTGTTTCATAGAGTTTGGACGTATTGTTTTATGAAATTTTGAAAAAGTTGATAAAATATATAATTGAAAAATTGATAAAAATTATAGATCTTATATGATTGAAAATAAATTTAAAGAAAAAAGAGTATAAAAAAACCTAGTTAAACATGCTCTACATAACCTACTTTATCGAAATGGTGTGACACATATGAATCTTCTTTTTGTATCATAATCTAACCAATTCAATCTTAATTTATACTTACTCGACGCCACGTCAAATTATAAATGCATATTCAGCCCCCCCGGGGCCTAGCTCAACTGGTGGAACAATCAGGATAAGACTTGCTTCCAGCGGCAGGGTGGGAGTTCGAATCCTGGTGGGAACCTGCGGCTGGATTTTATTCGGTATGGAGCAATCACTTTGAGGACGGCTCCTTGTGCACAAAAGTGTACAGTCAGATGAGGAAAATCTGGGAGCCAGTTGAGGCATAACCCGCGATTTACCTCCTTCAAGGTTCTAGGGGCAAGGGTTCTGGGGGTCTAGGAATTTAGTCTAATTTAAAAAACTGGGATACTTGGGTATAAAAAAAAAATGCATATTCACATTTCTGATACCATCCATCTAGGTAGAGGTGGCAAAATTGGCTCGGCCCGCGGGCTAGCCCATGTAGCCCGCCTTATTGGGTTGGGTTGGCCCTGGTCCAAATAAAATCGGGCCAAGATGGTCCGACCCATTCAACCCGCGGGCTAGTTGGGCAGGCCTGATTTTGATTTTGATTTTGATTTTTTTTTTATTTTGATTTTTTGGTTTTTTATTTTTTTTATTTTTTTTTATCCTTAACACCAATCACTCATTTTGTGAATAGCCCCAATATATAATTCAAATAATATCAATCTAAAATGATCTAAGCCAAAGTCACCAATAAACATTAGTTCAAAAATCTCAAGATCCAACATAAAAGTGTTTAGATTTAATTAAAATTTAGTTTAATTTAAGTTTTTAATCCAAAATATATTTGGTGTGACAAATAAATTATTTATTTTAAATTTAATTATAAGTAAATTTTTTAATTTAAGCCAAAAATGCTTATATCTCAAAATAATAAGACTAACATACTTTTAATATTTGTATTTTTTTTTTAAAAAAAGTTTCTACAAATAGTTTACAATTAACAAAAAAAAATTGTTATTTTAAAAGAAAATTGACGTTTATCTATTAACTAATTACATGAGAGTCCAAATTTTATAAATTAATCTCTTTAAAAATCTCAAAAGATTGTATTTGATGTAATGTATTATATTGTATAAAAAAATTTATTTAAAAAAAAGAAAAAAAAATTAAGACAAGTTGGACCAATGGGTTGGATTGGGCTAGCATATTTCTGGCCCATACAAAACTAGGTTGGGCCAGCCCAGTCCAGTTTCATGTGTGGCCCTGCTCTGACAGGTTGGGCCAGCCCAACCCAGCTCATTTGCCAGCTCTATAGGTGCCCAACCCATCCATTTGTCAGCTCTATATCTAAGTATGATTGCACCGTCTATATTATTACATCATTGTTTTCTGTTACATTCATCTAATGAACACTTTGGCCTTTAACAACGCAATTAGGGCTGGGTAAAAAACCCGCGAAACCGACGACCCGACCCGAACCGAACCGACCCGAGTCGATTCGGGTCGGTTTTTGGGCCCGTTCGGGTCGGTTTCGAGTTGGGTAAACCCAACCCGAAACCGACTCGGTTTATTAAAAAAAAAAAAAAAAATTTTTTTTTTTTTTTTTGTTCTTCAAACCGGCCCAAACCGAAAACCCGAACCGTTCGGGCCAGTTTTTTCTTTTTTTTTTTTTTGGTTTCGATTTGGCTTTGGCCAAACCGATTTTTGGTCAGTTCGGGTCGGGTTGGGCCCCAACCCGACCTGAACCGACCCACGCCCACCCCTAAACGCAATACTTAAAGTCATAAAATCTAGACTGTGTTTGGCAAGCTTATTATTTAAAGTTGTGAATACTAATAATTTCTCAATTGGAAACATTGTCAAAAATTAAAAGTCAGAAAGGAGGATAAAACTCAAAAAAAAAAAAAAAAAATTTATACGAACAACATCGAAAAATCACCAAAAAAAGTAAAAAAAAAAAAGAATTGACAATGATATTAATGGAGGATTTTTTTAATTTCAAACTATGTCTTAAGATTATATGGTTCTACCATCCAAATACATTAAAGATTTTAGTCTTATATAGATGTCAAATATGCGAAAATTGATAATCCAAAAATAACTAACCAAAAAGGGAGTGCATTGATTTTTACAAATTTTTTTCGAAAAGAATCTCAAAATATGAAACTTAAAAAATATCAAATAATAAATATGAACATTATCTAAATAAATAAGAGAGTAGAGAGAGTGCGAACAATATGTTTATGGAGGTTCGATCCAAACCAATTATCTACATCCCTCATTACCAAGCTAGATCTCCGTCACGAGCTAGGCTTTTCTACTATATTGATTGACTTATGGTGCAATAAAAAACTTTTACAACACTTTCGGTAACTTACAAACAAGGAGCACCGATCTTTATACAAAAAGTACGAAAATACACTTTGAAAAGCTGGCTATCAAAAAAGATAAATTATATGTTAACAGACGATTCTCTGCATCTAGGATTCAGACTAGGGCTCTTATTGTACGGATAGAAATTCATTTTGAATTAGCTAATAATCTATTTTCATATTCCTTGACCTCAATATGACCAAGGAAAATGAAGAAGTTGATTTACAATAATTTTTTTTCTTTTAATAAATGATAGATACAAATTAAGTATAAAGAGATGCTAACACAACAATAGATGAAAAACTTAAGTGTTAAGAAGAAACTTTGATGAATATTATGATTAAAAAGTTTGATTTAATCAATCAAAGTTTTTCAAAAAATAATTAGAAGAATTAAAATCAATATAAGTTCAACAATTTTTTTTTAAAGATAATTCTTTCTATTATGCACTTCTAAGTGTATTTGATGATAATGAATGAAAGACAATTTATAGAGAACAATTTTCAAAACTTTCTGTCAAGTCAGATGATATGTCGGTCTACCTACATAAGTTTGGATGACCAAAGAGCAGCCGTTTGAATAGTACAAAATGTTAGAATTAAAACGATCAAATTTTGGAACATTGGAAGTTCGATCGACCCATCTTCAAGTCAGTCAATCGGTTTACAAAGGTCGGTCGACCAATAAATAGTTCGGATAACCGAAAATTTTGATCTGAAAATTTTTGAAAAGTAAATTTTAACTTTGATAAATATATATATATATATATATATATATATATATATATATATATCCTTACAATAATAAAAGAGCCTTAAACTTTTTACCGTTCCTTTTTTCGTCCTACACGCCGTCGTTTTACAACTTCTTTTTACAACTTTAATTTGTTTTATTTTCGGCTACTTTTGAGGCTTAGCAGACTTTTATTGACTATTGGAATTAGAATTCAAATTCAGATTCAGGAGTTCCGTCATTTTACAACTTTAATTTTAATTTGTTTTATTCTCTGTTACTTTTTAAGCTTTGGAGCAGATTTTATTCACCATTAGAATTAGAATTCTAGAATAGAGTGGAGCTGAGTTTTGAAAGATTGGATCCTACAGTTAAGATTTTTAGACACTGTAAGTATTATTACAACAGTTAGAGATTCATTTGCCAACACCAGTATACAAAATGAGTGCGCATTCACGTAGAGAATACTTCATTTGACTACAATTTATCTATTGCTTTTAATAAGAGAAAAAAACGAAACAAAAAAAATTTACCAATTCTCGGCAACCAAAACTGGTTGCCGAGCAATCTCGGCAACCAACTTGGTTCGTCCTACACGCCGTCGTTTTACAACTTCTTTTTACAACTTTAATTTGTTTTATTTTCGGCTACTTTTGAGGCTTAGCAGACTTTTATTGACTATTGGAATTAGAATTCAAATTCAGATTCAGGAGTTCCGTCATTTTACAACTTTAATTTTAATTTGTTTTATTCTCTGTTACTTTTTAAGCTTTGGAGCAGATTTTATTCACCATTAGAATTAGAATTCTAGAATAGAGTGGAGCTGAGTTTTGAAAGATTGGATCCTACAGTTAAGATTTTTAGACACTGTAAGTATTATTATAACAGTTAGAGATTCATTTGCCAACACCAGTATACAAAGGCGCATTCACGTAGAGAATACTTCATTTGACTACAATTTATCTATTGCTTTTAATAAGAGAAAAAAACGAAAAAAAAAAAAAAAATTTACCAATTCTCGGCAACCAAAACTGGTTGCAGAGCAATCTCGGCAACCAACTTGGTTGCCGGGTAATATCCTTATATCTATATATATACGTAATATGTATATATATATATATATATATATATATATATATATATTGTTAGGAGGAAAATCTGAATACCCAAGCCAGAAAATTGTAAGAGATACTGAAAGTGATCCTCATCTATTCTCATGCAATTTCTCAAAGGGTGAAGAAAAAAATTTGTTTCTATAACATTTTGAATTTTGAATATTTGCAATCAGACTTACTATTTTGAGTGGTACTAACTGGATTCTTTCATTCCTTCATTACATTAATTACTGTTGTTTACTAGGGAAATAACAGCAATGAATTTTGAGCATATACCTTCTCTTATTTACTTGGTTGAGTAGCATTTGTTTGTCCAAAACAGCATGTTGTGAAAATTGTCTTTTTTCAAACCTTTTTTCTTTCAGCCAGCTTAATCTTTGTAAATGTACCTGACTTTCAAAATTTATCATAAAATACTAATGGTTTCATGAAATGACAGGCCAAATATGCCATAAATCTCACTTTAGGCTTGTTCTCTTAAATTGTCCCCCGCAACGTTCAATCAGAGTTCTTATTGCAGGTGACAAAAATATACAATTTCACCCAGCTTGGTCTTGGTTACCGATCAATTTGGCAACCATCATTGGTTGTTAACATAGTTGTAAATAGTTGGGATTTGGTAATGCAAAAAGTATATAAAAAATAGTCCAAAAAATTTAAAGAAAGTTGGGATGTTTATTGTTAAAAAATGCCATTGAAGAATTTCAGGTAATGTATGGCAAATTGAGTGTTTTTATTTTTTTTACACATTTTCATTCAATTTTTTTATTAATCTTTTTGATTTTACTTTATTTTACTGTTCACCAATTTTTTTAAGCCCATTTTCTTTGATACATTTAGAAAAAAAATAAAAAAAAATAAAATTTTACAGTTGCTGAGCCATCTCGACAATCAAATTGATTGCCGAGATGGCTCGGCAATCAATTGGCAAATTGATTGCCGAGCTGTCTCGGCAATCAATTTGCCAATTGATTGCCAGCCATGGCAATCAATTGCCCAGCCATGGCAATCAATTGATTGCCATGTGTAAATCCAATATTTTGTTTTTTTTGTTTTTTTTTGTTTTTTGAATAATTGCACATAAGGTCCCTATTATTTTAAAATCGTTGGGATATACCCACAACTTAAAAAAAAATTCTTTAATTTATTTTTCTTATTTTTTTTTCTTTTACACTTAATTTTCATTCAATTTTTTACTAATCTTGTTTTTTTATTTTACCTTTTACAAATTATTCTAAATAAAAGCTAAAAAATACCATTCAAGAATTTCAAAATCCGCACTGTGAAATCTTGGTGGCAAATATTTTTTTTATTGTTCACCAATTTTTTTTTTAAGCCTATTTTTTTTGACACAATAAAATTTAAAAAAAAAATATTAAAAAGTGATTGCAGCCAGGTAAATAAATAAAAATAAAATTTAAAAGTGATTGCCAAGATGGCTCGGCAATCAATTGCTGATTGCCGAGCCATCTCGGCAATCACTTGATTGCCGAGGTGGCTCGGCAATCTTTTCTGTCCCACCTTTCCTATAATTTGAGCTCCCAATGCAATTCTTATGAGATGAAAAGAATACCAAAATATATATTTATCCAGTTACACTCATTTTCTAGCAATTAATTTCATCTCTTACAGCATATCTGATGATGAAAGTTTATCATCAATTTTGAATCATATGTCACTTTCAAGTTTCATTAAATGCAAAGGTTGAAGGGTTTAAAGTAGGTTTTACAGCTTAAAATATGTTGAATCATATGTGATGATGAAAGTTTATCATCAATTTTGAATCATATGTCACTTTCAAGTTTCATCAAATGCAGAGGTTGAAGGGTTTAAAATAGGTTTTAAGTGTGGGTTAAGGCATCAACTCCCAATAGACCGAGTTTCACTGATCCTGCAAAACTTGGCCTTTATTTTTTATTTTTCTTGCAAATTTTAAAGAAATAATCATTATGGCAAAACATCTTAAAACGAAAAACCCCGCATTTTTTAACAAATGAGATCCATCAAAATGGTTCGTTTTGGGTTTTGTACTGAAGAGTAAAGCAAGTCATAAGTATGTTGCAGACTTGTCACCAGCCTTATCCTCCTATCATTGTCTGGTGTGGGTGAAGTAACAGAACAAAGAAGATATGAGAAGTATAATGAATGACACTGCTATAAAAACTAAACAATATTATTTTAGCAATGCAATTTATAATGTTGCCACATTAAAAAAAAAAAAAAAAAAAAAAAAAAACTTGACCAGTACAATTCTTGGCAATGAATTATTCATTGCCGAGCAACTGGGCCATGCTGTTAACATATCTCAGCAAAGGGATTCCATATTCTTGCACAATTCCTCCAACTTCTTCATCCTCAGTTTCTCACTGTTGTTGCCGAGCAGCTCGTCAACCCCACTGTGGTTGCCGAGCATCTCGGCAACGTAATCTGCGCCACCATAAAATGGAATATATTTTGTTGGAGTCCAAGGAAAGTCATACCTACGTTGGAAAACATGATAACAAATTAGAATCGAAGCTTGATGCCCATTTGCTTGCAATATATTTTAGAAGAAATGGTGAGGAATACACGAGAAACACTTGCAATCTTTGTGTATAAAGCAAATGCAACAAAGGATGCCGAGTACAAGGAAACATATGCATTTTCATGTCCAATTGGAGCTTAACAATATAGGCCACAAATTCAATTTGAATATTGCCACATCCTGTCAGTATCTTATATTTGGTCCTTACACATCTGAAATGTCTTCATTCAGTTCCATTGTTTTTGCACAAGAATTTCGAACCAATTACTAAATTGGCTAAACAAGTGAACTGTGGAAATTTACATGAAACCATGATATTCACCCAAAAAACAAAGAGAAGAGAAAGGACATCTAAAAAAAACAAACAATCATTCAGTAAGTTAGAGATATCAAGTTTTTTATTTAGTTTTTATTTTCTATTTATCAAGTTAACAATGCCGGAGGCAGTTGGCTACTAAAAGACCAGGAAGAAGAATAAAAGACAAAAGGAGAATAAGAATACAGCTATAAAGAATTCATTTACCAAGAGAAAAATGATTCAGAGAGAAGAAAATAATAAAAGTCTTTTCATCATCCTTGGCCTTGCACAAGGAAGTTAATCCACTACTATTGACTTCATCCCATCAGTTCAATTCACTTTACAATGATAATTAGAAATTCCAAAAGCAAACAGTGAAAAAAAGTGATTAAATGCTACTGTTAAGTCATCATTTGGTAAAATTAGCTAAAGTAAGAAGATAAATGACACTTAATTAAGCAAAACACAACTTTTCACTAAAATGGATCAAAAGGCAGAGCATAAGCTTTAAGCATGCGTGCATTACCCACTGTGAGTCTCAATAGCCTCAATCTGCCTCAGTCCAATCCACAACCAGAAGGTTATCATGTGCCCCGAGGTGATGGCGGGCCCAAGAAACGAGGGAATCCCAAGGATCAAAATTTCCACCCAATGCTCATAAGGTGCCGCAAAACCAACTGGAGCTGTGTACTCATGATGCACCTAGTGAATCTTCTCGTATCCCCACTTGCAATGCAGAAATCTATGGATCCAATAGTTTGTATAGTCCTCTATGATAAAATACACCCCCAATTGCACTATGATTTCCCACAGAGAAGGTAACGACAGGCTCGTTCTAATCCCTATCATCTTTATTCATTGGCAAAACATATACATTCAGCTTAGAAAATAAAATTCAAGAGGAACAATAGAAAACTCTTTCAGATCAATTAACAAAATATAAGAGCAAAACATAAAAATAAAAAATCTTTTAACTTTTAAGGGTAACCCAATATCCCTTAAACATGAAATCAAAAGTCCAGACTTGAGCAATTCAACGAGTTCAAACCAGTATTCCGATTTCAACATTCGTATTCTCAATCGAGCTACCAGGGAATTTTCAGAATGTATATACTTAATTGAGATTAAATACCTTAACGGAGGGATAGGAGACGAGTTGGAGGGGACCCACAATGAAGAAGAACATGCGCATGACGGATTTGTAGCAGCGGAGGGTGTCGAAGAGGGATAGCTTGACTTTGGGCTGGATTTTGTAAGGCTTAATTGAGTTGTAAAAGAAGAATTCGAGGAAGAGATAGTAGTAGGGGAAAATGGAGAAAATGAGAAAGAGGAAAAAAATGTTATGGCAGTAGAGGAAGTAGTCCGATTTGGTGGCGGAGTAGTTGAACCACAGCTCGGCAATCAATTCTGGTTGCCGAGCCATCTCGACAATCACTTTAATTTTTTTTTTTAAGGAATAATTGCACAAAAAGTCCCTATTGTTTTAAAATCGTTGGGATATGCCCACAACCTAAAAAAAAAATCTTTAATTTATTTTTCTTATTTTTTTTTCTTTCACATTTAATTTTCATTCAATTTTTTACTAATCTTGTTTTTTTATTTTACCTTTAACAAATTATTTTAAATAAATGCTAAAAAATGCCATTCAAGAATTTTAAAATGCACGCACTGTGAAATCTTGGTGGCAAATTGAATGTTTTTATTTTTTTTACACATTTTCATTCAATTTTTTTATTAATTTTTTTTATTTTATCTTAAGCAAATTGAATGTTTTTATTTTTTATAATGTTGCCACATTAAAAAAGAAAAAAAAAACCTTGAACAGTAAAATTCTCGGCAATGAAATTTATTTTACTTGAAATTTATTTTACTGTTCAACAAATTTTTTTTTTTTAAAACTCATTTTCTTTAAAAAAAAAAAAAAGAAAGCACAATTGTAAACAGTATAATACTGTTTACTGCCGAGACATCTGGGCAATGAAATTCATTGCCGAGACATCTTGGCAATGAATTTCATGAACAGTATTTTACTGTTCCTTTTTTTTACGGAATAATTGCATGAAAGGTCCTTATTGTTTTAAAATCGTTCGGATATGCCCACAACCTAAAAAAAAAATTCTTTAATTTTTTTTTTTTTTTGACAATTTTTTTTCTTTAATTTTTTTTTAACAATGAACATTGAACATTGACCTATTTTTAATTTTTATTTTATTTTAGAAATAATTGTATAAAAGGTTCGTATCATTTCAACCTAAAATTTTTCACTACATTTTTCACCAACGTGCAACGCACGTGGCCAAAACTAGTATATATATATATATACAAGTGATGTCAACATAGGTTTTGAGTATAAAATTGTTTTTAAGCTTTTACCATTTAATGCTAAAGATAAAAGAATTAACACCTTTGCATTTAATCTAAAAATCTAATATTCGATCTTTCTTGAAATTTGAATCTTAAACTCTTATCTTGAATGATTGACTTTGATCTTGATCTTCATTGAGAGTCCGATTTGTAGTGTAGTCTTGATCTTGATCTTTTGACGATAATTGGTTTGAACGCTTTGAAGATTATAAACACTTTAAACCAACTTTAATCTTAATGTTTTTGTTATGATCAAAACATTAAGGTTAAAGTTAACTATATGTTAACAAAATAATTAAGAGTATGTTTGTGTGTGTTTATAAACATTTATAAGCTGGATAAATATCATTTTTATGTATATATTTTGTATGACTCACAATTTTTATCTACACATTTCGTAAGATTTAATACTTCTAATTTACAAAAATCTTTACCAAACATACACTAAGTTTTTATTATTATTTTAATATGATTTTCATTCTTTCCATTTTTAACTCTTAATAAATAATCTATAAAATAATATTAAGAGATAACAAATGATCAATCCTCAACATTTTAGCAAATTAAAAAATGTGCATGAAATGAAAATATTTTCTTTAATTAAGATCGATTTAATATTCTTAAATTGTAGGACTCAAGAATCTAAATTTTTGCTAAGTAATTTGTACTATTTAAAAACATAAAATCACTCTTTGCTCCATACAAACACTATAAAGATTTGTGCTTGTTTGGTGGAGTTCAAAAATATTTTTTTAAGAGATTTCAATAAAAATTGCGGATCTCATCAAATATGTGGTTGAAAATAAATATGAAAAAAAAAAATTATTTTAAACTCTACCAAACATACGCAATTAAAGATTCAAGGTCAAACGGTGGTCAAATATTTAAATAATTGAATTTATAAAAATAATCTTCTTTCTTGAAAGAATGATACTGGTGAGTTAGTCGGTTTCAAGTAAACCAATCGGCTCTGAAGTTATTTTTATGATTTTATATATTTTTTTTATGAATTTTTGGTCGTTTTTAAATATTTTCAATAGTATCAAACGATATAGTCAAATTCTTGTAACATAATTTCTAGAAGTACTAAAAGTTCCAACATATCATATAAACAATAAAAGTGCGTTTGATTACAATCATTGAATTTGGGTGAAAAGAAAACGAATTCCAAAGAATTGAATTGTCAAGAAAATAAACGCAGCATTAGAAGGCAAATTTTACATAGAAAATAAAACATCATTCCCCCGTAAGAAAACATTTTTTGGTTTTTCAAGGAAAATACGATCATTTATGTAGAAATGAAAAAAACGTTTTTACCTGAAAAAAATGACAATCAAACATTCATTTAGTTGGAAAATAGGTAGAAAAAAAGCTCTTTCCATGAAAAAATACTTGCAATCAAACGCACACTAAGGCAAAAAAATATGGTTGAATTTCTAGTTCTTCTCATAGGGTATTTATTTGTTTACCGAAAATAATACAAAAATAAAATCTCAAATAATTTTAGTTAACTTTGAAAAAAATAATTTAGCCAACATGGAACAAGACGTAAATACAAATTTATTTTCTGCTTTATTTTTTTATTTAAGGATAAATTATATTCACATTCCCAATTCTTTCAAATTTGTAACAATTTCATCATCATTTAATTTTATTCGCACATAACGTCTTCAATTTTTTATTAATTTACACAAATGGTCTCCTAATGGTTCTTTTTGACGATTCTACCCATAGATTAAATAAATTAAAATAGTAAAAAAGTAGAATAAATAAATAAAATTGCAGTTGGGTCCATAACTTTTTTAAAAGTGAAAATAAATCATAATTTTTTTTTTTATAGATTTCACTTCAAATAATAAAAAATGGGTCATCGAGTCCCGAACCACGCCCTTAGTGTGCGTCGAAAGCACCTATAGAGTCTGAATAAATTTCGTCTAAATGTCCATTAGTTAAATAAAAAAAATAAAAATTCTTCTTTTTCGAGACACTACCCCAAAACTCACGCGGTACTCAAACAAGAAAAGTTGCTCTTTTTTTTTTCGAACAAGCTTTTAGGTTCGAGAGTTGGATGAATCTTGTCATATGAAGGTGCAGTTTCATATATTTTTCTAGTCGGAAAAAGGGTGCTCTCAACCACTATAAGCTCTATCGTATTTTTTAAATAAGTAAAATAAATAACAAATATTTGTATTTGACAAAATATTTGCTCCTCATTTCATTGCACATTAGTAGAATATTTGGAAAAAATCATCATTAAAGATAAGATGTGAAAATTATTGAAAGTTAATGATAAAAATGCGATGAAAAAAATTAGATACATGAAGGTTAAAATGTCAAAGATTAGATTACCTTTATTGTAATTAAAAGTTAAAACATAGTGTAGATAATAAAAAAGGTAAATAGTATTGGGGTTCTTAAACTTTTGAACCTTTTAACGATGGGGTCTCGAATCTTCTATTTCTATCCCCCGAGTCCTTAACCTATGAGACGTCAGCTCAAGATGTCTTTTTTTGACAGAAATTGTGAGTTTGACCGTTAAATAGTCAAAATTTTGTTAAATAGACAATTTTACCCTTAAATTTAATGAAAAAAAAACGAAAAAAAAAAAGAAAATAAAAATTGCAACTAAACCCCAACCAATAAAATAAAAAATTGCAACTAAACTCCTATTCTCCAAAATACCGTCTCTAACCACCACTTATCGGAACCGCCACCAGCCGCCAACCGCCAACCACCAGCCACCAGCCACCAGTCATCGTGAAAACCCAGATGAGACTGAAATCCCAAATATTCAACCACTGCACAATTATTTTCTTCAAAACCCAAGACATCTACCAAGATATTTTGTTTATATATAATCTAGGATCAAGGGAGCACTATCTCCAAGAAAGCAGCGAAGAAGAATGAGGCGAAGAAGAAGAAGAGAGTTGGCGGCCGTCCTTGTCAAGCATCCTTCTGCCGTTGTGTTCCCACCTCCACTATTTCAACCAGCACGAACGCCAGTTTATTTACCATGTTTGACCTGAAATCCGCCATTAACTCGACCAGAGGCTTCATAATCCCCACTTGAATGACCCTAATTTTGCTTTCCTTAACAGAACATAGCGAATACAAAGTTGTGCAAGCATCCTTTTTACCTCAAAAATATGTTGGCTGGTGGTGGTTTCGGTGGGTGGTGAAGAAAATATCTTGAGTGGCGTGTTGGTAGATATCTTGGGTATTGGAGAAAATAATCGCGCATGTTGTTGGCGGTGGTTGAATATGAGTTGGGATTTCAGTCTCTGGGTTTTCACGGTGGCTGGTAGTGGTTGGCGGCGGTATTTTGGAGAAGAGGGGTTTAGTTGCAATTTTTATTTTATTTTATTTTTATTTTTTTTCATTAAATTTAAGGGTAAAATTGTCTATTTAACAAAATTTTGACTATTTAACAGTCAAACTGACGGTTTCTGTCAAAAAAGGACCTCTGGCGCTGACGTCTCATAGGTTAAGGACTCGGGGGTTAGAAATAGAAGGTTCGGGACCCTATCGTTAAAAAGTTCAAAAGTTTAGGACCTCCAGTGCTATTTACCCTAATAAAAAAGATGGACCCAACTGATGACCTGCAAACGAATTGATATACCGTGAGAGGCTATATTGCAATTCTCTGCGAATTCAAGGGCAAACGTCAACCCGTGGAAAATATTAGTAGTATTTACTATTTAATAAACGGTTTTAAGCCGGCCGAGGCAGAGTTCAAACTCCAATAACAATTTGTCCCTCTCGCCAAAGACAAAAAAAAAATATCCCCTTCATACAAAATGCCAATCCCATCCCAATTCAATAGCTCATTCAAATTTCAAAATAAGTTACTGGTTCATTCAAATAATATTTTTGGATTTGACGATAAATTTCAACCCCAAATTGTAAATTCAAACACAAGTTTGACTTTAGCAGTTGTAGACTTGTAGTAAGATCATTTTGTCCCTATAAACATAACAATTAATTTTATTTTCATAATAATTTGTATTGATTACACAACTTATTGGAATTTTTAAAATAATATATTTTCGTGTTGATCTATAATTTTACAACATGAGAGATAACATATCGTATATTCAATCACACTGTACGAAGGCGAAATAATTATTTGTTTAACACAATTGCATCTCATTTTGAAAAATAATTTAGTTTTATTCTTTTTTGTACTAGTGCCAATAGAAGCCGCCAACTTAGATCACAATTTTTTGCAGCAAGTTTGGCTTCTTTTTTTCTTATTATAGCAGTACGGTAATGATCTACTCCCCATGGTGGGGAGGAGTTAGAAAACTCACATGACACATGTCATGTGGGTATTGGACAAGTGATTAACAAAATATCAATCACTTTTTCTTCTCTGAGAACATGACATGTGTCGTGGGGGGGGGGGGGGGGGGGGGGGTTATATCTATATTACCGATACCGTAATAATAGTGATACTGTTGAAATAAACTATTTTTTCGTACCAAACATATCCAATTGAGAAGCATGCTAAAAACAAATAATATATTGCACAATGATGAACCCATGATATCTGTAAACTATGTTTTCATTTGTAGTCATTCTTCAACTTCAATTTCCAAAAATAATCAAACATGCCTCCATATGTATTGGTATAGTAATAAATTAGGGTGCGTTTGATTGCAAGCATGGAAAATGGGTGGAAAGAAAACATTTTCCATGGAAATGATTTGCCAAGAAAATATTTTCCTGGGAATTGTAAATGTAGTGTGTTTGATTGGATAAAAATTCGTCCTAGAAAATGTTGTGATTTTCTATCTTTTGGTGTTTGATTGTCTTTATTTTCCATGGAAAATGTAGTATTTTCCAACTTAATATTGCTTACAAATTAATAATTTTGCCAAGACATTATTTTGCCAACTTAAAAATTAATAATTTTGCTTAAAATTATTAATTTTAAGTAAAATTAATAATTTGCTTAAAAATTAGAGCAACTTAATGATTTAGAGCATTTTATATAATTTGCTTAAAAATTAATAATTTTGCCAAGAAATTATTTTGCCAACTTAAAAATTAATAATTTTGCTTAAAAGGCTTCTTGCTTTCAAAAATTTGCCATGGAAAATTTGAGCTCCTCATTAGCCAAGAAAATATTTTCCTCATTTTGGTGGAAAACACCATCATGTGCAAGAAAATGGAAAATTTTTTCCACGGCAAATTTGTTCAATCAAACAAGTCAAAAGGTGGAAAATGGGTGGAAAATTTGCATTTTTCATGGCAAATTTGAGCAATCAAACACAACCTTAGAAAAGTAAAGAGCATACCAAAAAGGCAATATAGTCACAACAGAACAATAAAGGGAAAATTACATCATTAGTCCCCAACTTATTGTTCAAGTAATAAACTGATCTTTAACCTTTTAGACATGAGCAAGTTAAACTTTTAATATTGTTGTACGATAAGTTCCAAACCCCAATTCGAGATCTATCTAAATCTTTGTTTAACCATCATTTGTCCTTAAGAAATCACTCCCCGTGTAAATTTTTTTGGACATTGATAGATTGAGAAACAAAATTTAATTTTTTAAAATTAAACATATAAATATAATATGTGATTTAATCACCTATCGTAGAGAAATTTACTCCACTACAAGCACAAAAAAGTACTTTTTTATCCGTCACTACGTCTTCACACTCTCAAATCAAAACCTATATCTCTATCTCAATTTTCCAATTTCTTCACATTCTTTTCCATATTCATCAAAATCAAACCCCCCTTAAACAAAACTCTTCCTCTCTCATTCTTCTCAATTACTCAATTCATTAAAATTTTCTACGATAGAATTCTATTGCAAAGAAAAGCAGTATACTAGTAGATATTTGAATGATTTACATTGATGGGACATATGTTCAACTACTCAAATAATAGGTTGGTGACTAATAATGCAATTCTTTCAAAATTAAATGCTAACGTTATCTCTGCAGTCGGATCCTCTATTCAAATTTCCGGTTCCCCCTACCCCCCGTACCCCCTCCCCCCCTCTCCCCACCTTCTCTTTCTCTTCTGTCAAAATACACACAGTAGCCCCTGTCTCTATCGTACGCCATTTTTTTCAATTCTCATTCCATTCCTCTCGCATTTCAACTTTCAAGAACCAAGAAAACTGACTTTTTCGCTTTAAATCTCAGCTTTTTCCATAATCGATTATTTTCGAGAAAGAAAGAGAAATATTCTTTACAGACGCGCATTGAAGGGCGAGTATAGAAGCAAAACGGAGAAATGGAAGAAGAAATGATTGAGGATAGTAATAATTATGTTATGGATGAGGAAATGGAATACAGTTTTATGGACAATGAGATTGATTTTGACTACGAGTTCGACGCGGCTCGATTCTTCGACTTCAGCCGAGCCGAGTCCCTCGCCGAGACTAGCCAGGCCGAGCACTGGTTTCACTCCGCCGGAAGCTATCCGCCGTCTCGTATGTTTTCTTCCAATTTCTTTATATATTTCCTCACTTATTTAAATTTTTGTTTCTAACGGTTTAATATCGTGTGTTGTACATTACATTTGAGCGCTTGTACCTTGCTCTGGCATTACCATTCCCTGATTTGTCCTCGTTTATGCTTTTGAAAATTAGTACTCAGGATGTGGTTTTCTCGCTTGCCAGAGAAAAGTACAAATTGAGCATTCATTTCGGAAGATTTTGAATATGTTATTAATAACTTTATTTGAAGTAAAAGAAGTTATTTATTCTAATAGAAGATAATTACTTATTTTCAATTTTAACCAATATAAAAAGCTGTTTATGATCAAACTTATTTTATCAAGCAAACTTTCTAAGCTTAGCCAAGCAAGCTCTAAATTCCTACTAGCATAAGTTTGTTATACAAAGTTTCTTAAAATGTGGCAACTTTAGGAGATGAAAGTACTACCAGCAGCACACTGGTAGTACAATATGTAAAGTTAGGGATTTCTGTCTCCAAAATTTGGAAAAATGGGGGTAGGTATTTCGTATTATTGAAGATCGTCAAAATTGTACAATTTTTTAAAATTGAGGTACTACTAGCATCGTAATTGTATTCTGTAATGTGCAAATTTGTTTCTTTTGCGGCTTAAATTTTGGGAGTAAGTCTGTTCACAGTGCCAGACAGTTTGGAACAATTTTTGAAGCTTAAATGTATTACAATCATTATTTTGTGGGACAATGTGGTGGAATTCTTTACCTTACTACGGCATTATCAATTCCAGTTATCTTTATAATTTTGTCCGTTTGAATAGTTCTATTTGTTCCTTTTGTTTTGTGTTTCTCCGAGAAAGGTAAAAATAGTGTACCCATCCAAGGAAAAAGTGTAATATATTTTCTGAACGCTATTTCCACCAGCAATTTAGTTGCAACGCTACATTTAATGTGCATATTTCTTATTTGGTTAACATAATAATGGAGAGGGTTGAGGGTGGTATCGAGATATATTAGTTTTGGCTGAAGGGCCAAAATCTGATATATACTTGACATGGGTTGTCATAATGCTGTGACTATGGTGAACTGTCATTCTGTGTTTGTCATGCTTGTTAACTCTCTTTGCGTTTTATTGTTTTACGGCCTTGAATTTACATTGTCCTTGAGATCTCTGTTCCAGCTTTTGTGGCGAGGTTAGTTCAAAGAGAAGACATCTCATTGGAGAATATCAACACCTCCCCAAAACCTAAAGATGTGGAAATCATGAAATTATCAGACAGCGACTCTGGTATTGAAGCACACCAAGAAATTTCTGCTGTGGATGTGAATTGTCGAGGTATTAAATGTCATGTAGATTCTATACTTGTTAATCAAATTTCAATAAAGATATTTACAAACCCATGTTCATGGATTTTCCATAATGTAGACCAATATTTGCTTGCATATTTTATTGACTGGAGTCCTCAACTTGGGTCATATTACATCTATTTGGATTAGAAGAACCATTTTATGTATTCTGAATTCAAATGCTTTTTAGGAAATATGCGCACGAAATCTGTTTTTCACTTGGCTAAAAGATTTCAGCAATGATTTGGAAACCACAAATGCAGGAATGTTAACTAAAATTTCAAATAACTTTAACTCAGAGAATTTATAAAACTAAGCTAACTATTTAACATATTTGGTTCTGGAAACATGCATGCAATGGATTGAAATCTATTTGCGACCTGATGATATAATTAGTATTTATAGATTGGAAATGTGAAACTGCATAAAAATTTTGTGTAATCATAATAAGATATTATTTTACTACATAGAAAAGTTTACTACATGCAAAAGCTTCCATTTTGTAGCTCCGCAAGATAAACCCATTCACTCACGTTGTCATTTTAATTTGTCTTGAAGAATATGAAGGGCTTGATGGACAAACTTCCACCAATTTGCAAGTTAGTAGTGTGCAAATGTCTCGGAATCTATCCAAAAAATTACCCTCAGGTGTTGTTTCCTCTATATGATAGTTTATTAAACAACAACATTCAGTTTATATTACCTTACTTCATCTTATATCTTAATCCATGCTTACTTTTTACCTTGTTTTATATTCCTTACGAAAATTTGATGCTCTGTATTTTATACTAGAGCTTGGATATACTATTTTATTTGCATCTATAATTTAATTTTCTGATATTTTCTGTTTTCCTGATGTTCTATCCATTTTTTGCTCACGATACGATATTATGCAGGGTTAAACTTTTACAATCACACAATGAATGATGCTTCAAAAACTAAAACAAAATTGTCTGTGAAGCCATCATTTCCAAGGACCTCAACTCTTATGAAACCAACTGCAAGTCAGTTGGCCAAGCAAAATCGACCTCCCCAAGCTGGTGACTTCAGGTGACTATTCTATTTTTCTGAATTCCTTGTTATTATTTGAATGTGTTTTTTTATTTTTTTATTTTTTATACTCTTTAAAAGCTTAGAATGCTTCAAAACTATTGATGATTTTTTACTTTGTGTTTTGTTCAAGTTTTTTCTAAGTTAATCTTGTAAGAGAGACCTTTGAAGATTGTGCAAACAAACATCATTAGGATTTCCTTTGGTGAAATTAAGATTTTCTGTTATTGCTCATGTATGACTAGGTTCTATTAATCTATCAACTTTTGCCCTTATTTGGGAGGGAACAAACATCTTGCCAGTCGCACGGGTGGACCACACTCATGGGCATTTGCATATATCATGATGCACATGATGTTTGTAACTAAATATCGGTTTTCTGAATGCTAGGTCAAAGAAATCTTTAATAGAGAAAACTGAGAAAGGCACAGGTAACCCTTTTGGGATTGAGAATCAAGCTGCAAAAAGACAAAAGCTCGATGGGGGTCACCTGCGGAAGGTACAGGTTTATCATTTTCTATGGCGTGCCTTTTGAGCTTCGGAAATACTGAATGCCGCGTTATGGGAGCTCCCTAGTGACATGACGTGATTTCTTAGAAGTTTGAACCAGAATCATTATCTCGTTTTCTAATTTCAGTATTTTGATGGTCTGTTTGGCACTTTCTTCCATTTTCACACGTTTTCTCAGTGGATTCATGGTTAGCTAATAATATTTCAGTATTTGCTATTTCCATCAAATGTTGCTGAAACTTATCTCTACATATGACAGGTTGTGGGTGTGGTGCAGAAAACTAGTTTTGTTCATAAGGTGCCTAAGCGGGTATGCTACTTCTCAAAGCATGACTTGTGTTTGCCAAATAAGAAAATTTATATCTCAGTAACAGAGGAAGCCACTGTAGGGTAGGGGCATTTGTGGTATCCCCAATATTGAGAGACAATGCTGTTTGTTAAAATTGCACATTGCAAACGCCTGTTAAAAGGAAGCTCTAGCAATGTACAATTTTGGGTCTTCATTGATCAGTTTGCATTATCTAGTTGACCCTGGCATGGAATTAGTGAATTTGTGGAGGACAAACAGGAAAGGGGACAATTGCGAGGCATATTTTGCGCAGAGTTTTCTTATGGATCTGAATTCTTTCAAATGATTTTACAGGATGCTACTGTTGATGGCAATATGATGCAGGCTAAGCCGAGGATCACTATTCCTAGAGAACCTGATCTTGAAACAGCACATAGGGCAGAAAGGATAAGGTTAGTTTGATGACAGGATCAAGCTGCACTTCTGCTTTTGTATTGTCACATAAAGAGATTTTCCTCTAACAAGCTCTGGGATGCCCTGTTTGATTTGAGTTTCAGGCCAAATGCTAGTAAAGAAGGTGGGAATGTGACTTCAACTGTTCGTAGATTCAAAGCTCTTCCACTAAATAGAAAAGTCAGTATCTTGTTTAGTAAATGACATTTGCAACTGATGTATTAATTAATGAATTAGAGATGATACACATATGCATCTTTCAGATTCTTGAAGCACCTTCACTGTTGCTTCCGAAAAGAAGCACTCCTCAATTACCGGAGTTTCAAGTGAGTGAGCATGAAATTAGCTTCCTGATCGAGCAGATTGCTCAAGGTACATTGAAATAAGTTGCATGGCTGAATTTTTCCTACATTATGCTGGTTTCAGGAATTTCGTTTGAAGACATCAGAGAGGGCTATGCAACATTCTTCAGCAGTTTCAATATCCAAACTCCCCTGCAACAATTTTGATAAGGTTATGTCCTTGATACTTGATATATTACATTTGTGCTCCAACAAATTATGGAAAGGAACTTATCCATCATTTCCCGTTCTTTTCAGAGAATAACTGTTGTAATTAGCATGCTTGTCGATTATGATTCACAGTTTACAGAGTGCAGTCCATTCCCAAATGGGGAAGAGGGTGGATTTGATGGAAGAATAATCATTAACGAACTAAGTTGTAGTTTTGGTTTGGGGTTGCTTGCTGTTGAACTGGCTCCTAATCTTATATGATACACTAATGTCAATGGCAGTTGAGAAAATGTTCTAATAATTTGTTTACTCATTGATATGTAGGACCTTGTCTTGTTGCAGGCCCTACACGAACCTAGTGCTAATTCATGCATGGAATCTGCAAATGGAGAATGGAAAAGGTAATTCTGTCATTGTTTAGCCAATTCTGTGTTCTCGGGACCATTAGTGTGGCAAGTCTTGCTAGTTTATTTTACAATTTTGTGGTACTTAAGAATGTTAAAATGGGGAACTGACTCTTCTACATCCTATTATTTTCTCTTACCATCAAAGATTTTTGTAGCTTTCAATTACTTCTTTTAAGGTTCATCCATGGAAATTCAATCAATACTGGTTAAGCCTGGGGATTTGGGTTATTGCATCTTTTTTATGCTTGCTCATCAAACTTCTGGTTTCTATTGTTCTTGTTAGTTTTTGTGGACTTCAATTTGAGTTCTAAAATTCAGCCATTCGTTTAATGGCTACAATTGTGCATTGCATTGGACATATTGTCTGTTCGTCAGGTCCAATCTTATGGATGGTTCTAGGCTGGAAGTACGTGAGTCATTGCATGGCTTTAAAGCTCTCCCCATTAATCAGAAGGTAAATTTTTCAAGATCTTTATTAGTGGAAATATTATGTCCTCCAGATGGTGAATACAATTTCTGTATCACACAGATATTGTCAAGCAAAGGAGATATTGGAGTTTTCCGAAATAGTAAGAAGGAAACTACAGTGCCAATGGTAGTTAGCATTTGAAACTTGATTCTAGTGCTTTTTGGAACTGATAATTCTAGAACGCCATGATCAGTATTGTTTTGCCTGTACCACAGGAATTTAATTTCGAAACAGAGAAGAGGGTTCAACATAACCCACCAATTGAACTCTTAAACAAGGTAAATTTGATAAAAATCTATCTACGTACTAGATCATCGTAATAATTTCTCTATCAGTGCTGCGTTCATAACTGTATTAAAGAACTAATTGTGAGCCTAGCTCTAATTTTGTAATTGTTTGGATAAACAAAGTTCTATGTTATTTTATATTGCAAGTTGCAACTATGAAGTGCATCCATGAACACTTCTTGATAGGCTCTAGGCTATTAAATTAATGAATTATCGTGCTTTTGGTGACACATCTTCCCTCTGGTTTAACTAGCTCTCTCTGACATCGGACCAACCAATTGCGGGTTCTCAGACAAAATTGCCATTGCCTACCTGTGTACCTGTGAAGGTTTCATTTATTCCTTCCTTTTTGTAAACTAATTATTTCTCATCATTTTAAGAATGTGATATACTTTATTCTGAGGTTCTTGATTGAGTAATTTTTTCCGTTACAAGGGATCAAAAGAGAATAGATGGGGTTCTTTCCAGCAAGAATACGAGGTAAAGGACGGCCTCTTTTACAATTTAGTACTTCAATGGCCTTAATGAGTCTATCTACTTTCTTGAGAACATTTACATTTAAGTGGCCTAGTCTTGTGTGAACGTGTTACAATCTTAACAGTAATAATTTCATGATGTTTTTCTTGCTTCTCTAATAGATAAAACAAGTAGTGAAACAAAAGTTATTGTCTGTGTTTGGAGGAAAGCAGATTCAACACAGCACTGATGGGAGAAAGGAAGTTGGTCCTGCTTCTAGGATTAACAGGTATTTTTGGTTCTCTATACACGATAGTCCATGCACGGTATCTATAAACCTGATGTTGAATTGCTACAGGGGTACGGGCATTCGCTAAGAGTAGGATCTGGAAACATTTGGCAATGATATTTCATGCTGGCCATCAACCTTCAACCAATGCCATTTTATTTCTGTTGCAAGGTCAATACCGGGTATTGATAAGTACATAAAACTTCTCAGAACAAATCAAATCAGGCTCTTTTGCATATGCATACATACAAGATAGATATGGAATTACTCAACTGTAAAAGTCATTTTCTATATCCCAAAATGCGAATCTTGTCACATCAAAATACAGTTCAATGTAATCTTCAGTTGATTAACAATAAAATAGCTGCAGGTTAAAGTTGTATAGACCATATCCTTGCTCCATATATAGTAGTCTTTTTTTACCAGAAAAAATAAAATAAAACCAGTTATCTGTTCGTCCTTACACAGTTCCTTTGTGCTAATTCTTGGTCATCGAGATTTTTGAGCGTGAAATTGTATGCACGATGCTTGTAAGTGCATGGCATTGCCACTCTCTTTGGCAGCATCCACTAATCTGATGTCATGGGTTGCACCTTGATATGCTTTTCTTTTGGGGTAAAGTGCTTTTGGAGATAATTACTATGCAGGTGGATAATGTGTATGCTTTTCCACTATTAGTATGTGGCAACGATTGCATTGTGAATTTTGGGTTTGATTAACAATAAAATAGCTGCAGGTTAAAGTTGTACAGACCATATCTTTGCTCCATAGTCTTTTTTACCAGAAAAAAAACTAGTTATCTGTTCGTCCTTACACATTTCCTTTGTGCTAATTCTTGGTCATCGAGATTTTTGAGCGTGAAATTGTATGCACGATGCTTGTAAGTGCATGGCATTGCCACTCTCTTTGGCAGCATCCACTAATCAGGTGTCATGGGTTGCACCTTGATATGCCTTATTTCTTTAGGGGTAAAGTGCTTTTGGAGATAATTACTACGCAGGCGGAAAATGTATATGCATTTCCATTATATTAGTATGTGGCAACGATTGCATTGTGAATTTTGGGTGCAATGTTTTGGTGGGCCGTTTCTGGGCAGAATTTTCACGTGTTGGACTTGGACTAGCACACCGACCTAGGCCATGCAGGGTTGTCTAGCTAACTGAGGCATAATTACTGTTCTAAAAAATCTGTATGGGCGGAGCCTAAACTTGAGGGGTGGCTTCTACGCCTGGCCACGTCTTACGCTTCATCTTTGCCTTGCTCTTGTCTCGTTCTCGTATAAGTTTTGCTTAGGCCTAAAAAGTTTGAAGTTCGACTTCCATGCTTAATCATTATTTACGCTTTTTAGAACATTAGGCATAACACAGTATGTTTTACGGTAACATACTGTGTTATAGGTGTAACTAAGTAGTTTATAACATATTTTCTAATCAAAGTGTTTTAAACAGTTTGAGAAAAATTTATTGAGAAAAATTTAAACTTAAATCAAATCGTTTAGAAAGTATAAGAATCACTCAAACCTAAACTAAATGCTTTGGTTTGGTTTTAAACCACAGACTTTTTTAAGCTAAATCTGTAAAAAAAAATAAAAATTAACGTAATATTACAATACAACTCTATTAAATAAAGGAAAATTTTCATAAATAAACTAAAAAATAAATTAATTTTCAAAATAATTTTCAACAGTCTTTTTTACCAAAATATTGTTTCATTTATTCTTTTTTTTTTTTTTTTTTAAACACCATATTCTTGTTTAACGAAAATATATATTTTTATTACACTTAAGTAACACATGTAACAAGTTGTATTATACCATTACTGTTATCACCATTATCGTTACCACCACCGTCAATATCCCTATTATACAAAGTGTAACACTTGTAACAATCTATGTTACGTAGCCACGACCACCAGTAGACGCCACGGTACAAAATGTAACACTTATAACAACTGTGTTATACCTCCACTGCTAACACTACTGTCAACACCGTTATTACATAAAATGTAATACTTGTAACAAAGTTTTTGCTATTCAGATCTGCACCGCTACTACTTAATCTACACCACCATCAAACTCGCCAGATCTGTACCATCGTTGCCATTACCAACGACTACCATCACCGTCGTCCCTACTACTACCAACACAAACATCATCTTCACACCATCTCACCACTATAAAAATACAAAAAAAAAAAAAAAAAAATGGAACTAAATCTGGTCGTTGATGAAAAAGATTTGATTGGCGTTTTAGATCCAAAAATTTCAATGAATTGCGATGGAAAAGATCTTATTTGACACCGTTTGGATTGGGATCGATGTTGGTATTTCGTCAATGATTTTATGGTGGATTTGGGTGGAGAGATTTGGTGGTGAAAGGATGTGTGGATGCGGTGGTTGAAGTGTGTGAATGAGGATGAGAGGTGGTGATGTTGGGTGGATCTGTTACTATGATTTTAGTGGTGACGAGAGTATGGTGGTACTGGCAAATGGTGGCGGCGATGGTAGATGAAAGATGAGGATGGGGTTTTGAATTTCTTTATTGCTGCCATTGATTACGTTAATATAGAAGGTGATATGGTAGGTTAGGAGTTGGGTAGGGATGTGGTGAGATTTTGAGTTTGTTTAATTTAAATAAATAAAAATATTAAATAATTACATAGTATTTCTACAATAAGTACATGTATATTGCAAATTTAAAATTATTTTTATAAGTGTAAGTGATAGGTGTAATTTTCTCTTTTTTAATTTTCAGGCAACTAAATAATTTTTAAAATGGGCAATTTTTATAAATAAACTAAAAAAATAAATTATTTCCAAATACACTATTCAAAATTTATTATTGTAAAAATATTGCCTATATTTGTAACATACTGTGTTCATTTTTTGTATCACATGTAAGACAATAGAGCTGTAAGCAAAAGCCGTCAAATCAGAAAATCAAGCTAAAACTGTCTTTTCGAAACCGTAGGTTTTGTGCCACATAAACCCTTCAACGTAACAATTTTGAATCAAACCAAACTATTTTTAAAATGATTTGGTTTGAGTTTCAGTATTTTATCTATTATTTGAAACCAAATCGGACGATTTAAGAATTAAAAATAAAATAATAAAATAAAATAAAAATTTTAAATTTTTGGTAAAAATTGGTTTGAACTAGACAAATGTCGAAGTCCAGAGTATACTGCTAAACACATTAGTTCCCATTCTCATAGTGAGTATCATGAAGATCTTGTTGAAGAACATCAAGTAGTATAATAACTTTATATTTTATTTGAGGGAAAATTACACATACACTACAATATAAATGACAATTGAAAATTGAGATATATTAAGAGCATATCCAATACATTCCGTCTAATTCTTTTTAGACGTGCCATATAAGTATAGATAGACGGAGTTATATCGCATGCTGATAAGGACTCCGTCTAGCTAATGTGGCACACCAAAAAATAGACTCCGTCTAGAAGTCCGTTTAAATTTAGACAGAGTAACTCAACAAATTTAAATCTATTTCAGCATTTTATTAAAAAAAAGTCAAAAAATAAAAAATTAATGCCACATAAGCGGTAATATTAGTTTTAGACGAAGATGAATTTATAATTTGACCGTCTATTCAATAAACGTAGTGCCACATGGACTAAAAATTCGTCCATTTTACCTGCTACGTAGACTACAATAGACGAAGTGCATTGGAGATATGCTCTAATACAATGTTAGTTTCATTGAAAAATACTAAAAAGGCAAATAATATATTTTTATGGAATGTTTTTATCAAATAATAAATACAACAGTTTCATTTCACAAATATGATTCCAAAATATACTCTCAATTGCAAATTCAATTTTCAAAATTGCTGAAGACATCACATAATGCAAACCAATTCTTAAAAATTCACATAATGCACACAATAATCTTAGACGAATAATATTCAGTAACAATGCTACTATATCAATGAACATTTATAAGAGTTTCAAACATATGATATAATCTTTATTAACAAATTGCAGTAACAAGTAATAAAATAATCTATATGCATCAATCACTTCACAATATAGGTTAACAACGTTAGAAAACAATGTTAAATTATAGTCGAGACAGTATTAAATTATAGCCATGAAGTACCAATATAATTTAACAAATTAGACTAATGATATTAAATTCGTAATACAATAATGTACATTTGTTGAATACATTCAAATAATCATAAAATTTGATTGCTCTTTTTGGAACCATTGCATATCAATATTATGAAAGTTACTTAACATGTAGGTTTCATGAAAAATAAAAAATAATATTTTTATGTGAATTAAACATATAATTAGAAATGTATAATTGAATTAGCCATAAATATGAAAAAACCAGTAAGAAAGAACGAGATAAGAAATTTATGTTTTGAAGATTTAAATATTAACAAGATGAATACAACATGAAAAGTAAATAAACCCAAAAAAAATCAGAAACCAGTAAAAATGACTGGCAATCGAAAAAATATAAAACTCATAAATGCTTAAAAAAAAAAAACCGAAAAAATGTACCATTGTTTGTTCCGATACAAGAATAGTGTGTTTGTTCTTCAACGACAAACTTTACTATCACGAAGATTCTTCTTCGCCATGGAAAAAGGGTGTGCGATTCTGATTTTTGATCTAGACGTGCTATTGCTGTGTGTTTTAGCCATCTTCAAATATCTTAAAAAATTGATTCAAAACATAAAACCAATCAAAAGTTGAAAGATTGAACAAAAGAGATTATCGAAAATAAAAATAATAAATAAAGAAGGGATTGACATAAGTAGCATACTGATCATAATGTAGAGGAATATAAAGTTAGATACATCATGAAAAAATTTCTGATAAGATCGAATTGAATTTTTTAAAACGGTTTTGTGGGATGAAAGAGAAGAAAAGTCTGAGCGTATGAAGAGAGTCAAGAACTTAAAAGATGACTTTAATGGTAGTATTATTTTCTCTTTCTATTATAGAAATATTTATTTTAATCACTTGAAAAGTGAAAAATTCCATTACAAGTAGGTGTGAACGTGAATAAGCAAATAATTTGAAATTAAAAAATATAAAGTAAAGGTATTTGCACAAATAATTAAGTATTTATGAAAAAAAATCAATCTGTCCAGTATATTTCAAAACCCATAGAAAAGAAAGTACAATGCCTAAGTTTCCCATCCTAGTATGTAATGTGGGTTAGTTCATGTCGATAAAGCTTACTTATTATTCAAGAGAACACTCAAATTATTTTACATTAAAAGAAAGTGTTGCTATTTGACTTAAATAAGAAAATAATTCCAAAATGTAGTTGAACTAGTTTTGTCAAGTGAAATTCATTCCTATATATGTTACTTTTACTTTGGTTGTACATTGATTGATTTGTGAAAGATTAGAGTTATTTATGATCATCAATTTAGAGTAATGTAGTGTCTACTACAAATGATTGATGTTACATAAATTTGCCTGTCTTTTAAAATTAATCAATTGCAGTGAACCACCGATAGTATTACTCAAAAGATTAATATAGAAAATCAAATTAATCGTATTTAAGTTTTGATCTTCATAGTCCTCTTTTCATTAAGTTCAGTTTTGTGATAACAGAGACACAAAAAGTAATTCAGGGAAAAAAATGTTAGAATAATTTCAAAATAAATATATAGAGATTTAAGTAATTTAATTTAAGTGATTATTAGATAATTTATCTACACCATGGCATTATTAATCATTTAAGTTAGTTATCCAAAGGCCTATAAAATAGAATAAAATTATTTTGTGTAGAAAAGGCATATATAATATGCAAAAAAACGACGGCTTTCATTTCCCTACAAAACCTGCCAAATGGAAGCTTAACTAGCTTCCTAATTCGGCCAAAATTAAACCTTACATTTACAGTGTCATACTCTTTTTACAGAGTCCTATATACTATTTTGACAGAGCCTGTAGAACACAAATACAAATAAATATATAATTGCGTCTTTGCTCTAATAGTTTAAATTTTAGTTCAACACCTCGACATCTTACATTAAGTAATGTGTTGAAGACGCCCCCAGGAGTATAGGCGAGTTGGTAAGGCTTGAGGTGACGTGGGGATAAATCCTCCGACAACGCAGGTTCGATTCTCGTGTGGAACAGATTTTCACTGAAATATTGTGGAGGTCTATTCTGGGGGTTGGCCTGTTGGCTCTCTCCCTTAAGTCCCTGTCACTCGTGCACATTCCTCGATTTACAACCCACCTGGTCAAGGGCCTCTGACACAGGTGAGGGAGTTTTGCCTTCGAAACTTTTCCCTTAACAGAAGTAATGTGTTGAAGACAAAATTTTGAATAAATAAATGTATTCCAACGTGATATCAAAGCCAATAATAATCTTGAATTCAAATTTCACCGTCACCTAAGAGTGTTAACCTAATTGAACTTAAATTTATAGTACTGGTATTAATATTATTATTAGGGCGAGCACTGCCGTGTTTAGCCGGCTGGTTTCATCATATTTGAGACCTCTAGTCCTCTACTCTATAGTCTATATATATATATATAACTATAAATCAATGTAAGCCTCAGAACCATAAAACACTCTCATCCTGCACAGGCAAATTATAAGCAGATTAAGCAAGGTTTCTTGTACATCCAATTGAGTTCAAAAATGTCTTCAAAATTTTTCTTCATAGCAATTTTCGTCGCGATAGTTGCTGCTCCCACTTTGGCAACCGAATACGTAGTTGGAGATGATGCTGGTTGGAAACTCAATTTCGATTACCAGAAATGGGCCGAGGGAAAACAGTTCGTCGTGGGAGATAAACTCAGTATGCTCATCCATTTTCATCTCACTTCAATTAATTCCTTATTCATATTTTGCTTTATAGAGGAACTTATGGTTAGCATACAAAGTAACTGGTTTCGTTTGAGTACGTCTTTGTCTCATGTCGAAAGTTCACAAAACTTTTTTTATATAAATTATAGACAGTGGGTCTTAGAGTTATGTGTGAATAAAAATAATGTTTGATCAGCGTATAAGTTTGAAAAAACACACCTAAACATTAAATAGAAGTTTTTGGTATAATGTGCAAATGCGCACGCACGATTTGTAGGACAATTGGCACTTGGACACGTGACACATGTGGTGTTTGATCGACAATTGCAATTTTTCAAAAAAAGTCCCATTTTCAATGGGTAGCAACTTTCCACAAAAACTTGTACTCTCTTTGTTCCATAAAGATAGCTAGGTTTAATTTCTTTATTCATCTGTCTTAAATTATAGTTAACTTTCTTTGTTGATAATATATATAGTTAAGTTTTTTGAATATGCCTATATTTTATGTACTTTGTTATCAACAAATATAAATTACAATTATATTAATGCAGGGGCATATTGGGATAAACGTGTTTCGACTATAATAACAAATTTTTTTAATCTGTGTGAAAATAGAAGTAATTAAGTATATTTTTGTTGGGATATTTTTTCAAAACTTGCCAAAATCAAAATATGCACCAATTGTTGAGAAGGAAAAAATATGATATAATATTATATTATATTATATTATATTTGGTGGTTAAAATTGGACAAGTTTCCAAATCTTGGACACCTTAGCAGTTGAAACTTGGAAGACATCTAGGTCATATGTTAACTATAAATTGACGTGGTTTATTCTCTTTTGTAGTGGTGACTTGAGTGTTTTTTGAGAGAAAAATTGTAAGCGTAACATCCTAGCTGTTTTTTTTGTTCTCTTTGTGGGTTGTACAAAGAGTAGAAATTGGTGGGTGCGGTAAAGCTTAGGATATTATTTTTCTTGAGATACTTGGAGATTTGGGTGGATGAAATCTATATGATTGTAACAATTTTTCATATAGTGAAAGCTTTGACAGTCCGTAAATCTCTCTTTCTTTTTATATTTTTCTGTTTCGTTAATTTTCTCTGAACAAGGATCTTGTGGGCAATAAAAGAATTAGTCTCAATTCCCAACAATTTTTTTGGACGGATGGATTAACTTTTTTGTATATTTCATTATAGTTGTACAACTTTTAACCTTAATTTTCTGATGCAGTTTTCAAGTACACAGAGAATACTCACAACGTTCACAGAGTAAATGGAACTGCCTTCCAGCAATGCGTGCCCCCAGCTGATAGTGAGGCTCTAACTAGCGGATCCGATGTTATAACCCTAGCTACACAAGGAAGAAAGTGGTACATTTGCGGAGTCGGGAAGCACTGCGCCAATGGGATGAAGCTCGCCATTACTGTTTCTGCAGAAGTACAAGCTCCTGCTCCTGCTCCCACCCCGACTTCCGCAGCCGATAAAATCTCTCCATGGAAATCTTGTCTGTGGATGCTGGCAGCAATGGCTGTCTTCAAGATGATGACGACTGAATAAGAGAGAGAGAGAAAGAAACCAACCTCTTATTTTTCATGCTATACCATTATTTCTTTTTCTTTTTTTATTGTGTATTGATATTAAGTGAATTTTAATTTTATTTTTTTATAAATTTTCAGAAAAAAATTGTTAATTAATTAATGTCGAATCAGTAAAAGAAAGTTAGATTGAATGAATTTACACTCCTAGAAATCATATGATCTTATTGGCAAATTGAATAGAAAATATATTTTTTGTTTCGGAAATTGAAAATTGTAAACCGGAACATAACATCCACTAAATTTAGAGTCGACGATATGAAAATATTTTTTCGAGACTCCGTTCCCTTAATTATTAGATCTATTGAAAAAAATCTAACGCATTTAAGAAGAGGATATGAGGAATAATCAATGAAAAGTATGATACATTCCATTTTTGTGACTTGTCTATATAAGTATATATACGGCACCTCGCTCAGGTCCCTGCCACTCGTGCACATCTCTCGATTTACAACTCACCTGGTCAAGGGACCTCTGACACAGGTGGGGAGGCTTTGCCTTCGGGACTTTCCTCTTATCAGAAGTATATATACGGCACCTCTTCAATTACTTGAAGACGCATGTGTGATAGTCATTCCCGATCTCACCCTCAAGTGGGCAGGAGATCGGCCACCGTGTGATAGTATCATAAAGATTAGTACCACACGTTCAAACGCAGTATGTGTCTCGATTTATAACACTCGTCACACACTTTTCATAAAAAATGACAACAAATACAGAATCAAAACTTACAATATGCTTATCCTATTATGCCCCATTTTTTGTACTTTTCTCTCATTTTCCTTTGCAATATTCAAAAGAAAGCGTTAACCAATTACGACTCGATAATCAACAGTTCAAAGTAACAAAGAATACAATTGGTTGAATGAGATTGACACTAATTCCATATCTTTTAAATAATATAATTGATGAATAGTATTTCATGCTAACCGGATATTTTAGTTCTTATCATACCACGTGATTTATCTCATCATGAACACTTTTTGTTAGGCTCAGAGCTCATTGAATGATTGTGCTTTTGGTAACACATCTTCCCTCTGGTTTGAACTAGCTCTCTCTCATCTCACACAAAATTGCCATTGCCTCTGCGTATCTGTTAATGTTCCATTCATTCTTATTCGTAAATTAATTATTGCTTATCATTTTTAGAGTGTGTCCCACTTCATTTAATTTGACGTTCTTGATTGAGAAATTGTTTTCATTAGGAGGGATCAGAAGAGAATAGATTGTTGTAACATATTTTTGTACTTTAACGGCCCATTTTAATGAAGTGGTCATAATTTTATGATGTTTTTCGTACTTTTCTAATAGATAAAACAAGTAGTGAAAAAAATGTTTATTGTTGATTTATTTTCAAAGGATCCTAATTTTGATTTAAAAAAAACAAAAATTGGAAGTTTGTCAGCGACGGCTTTCATTCCCAACAACCTGCCAAATGGAATCTTGTAATTAGCTAGCTTCCTTAATCGGCCAAGACCGAAGGAGGACAGATAAACCCTAAATTAAATAACTCAAGGTTTCAGACTACCTCTTGACCAAGTACCATATTTTCTTTTGACTGAGTGTATAAAATATAAATATAATTAAATAAATTTATTTTTTCTATAATTTAAATTTGTAGAAGAGTAACACATTTTTAAAAGTATGCTTAGTGCGAGTTTCTATTCTATCCATTTGTAAAAATAATATACCTATTGATCATTTGATAAAAGATGGATTTGACGACATACATGTGAATATGTATGTTGAAAACTAAATTTAAATAAATAAATATATTGCTAGCTTGCACTTTTAGATGATATAATTCTACGTAGTTAAATATCTCAATCCAAGCGTTTTTCAATTGTCATTGAACTTTAAAAATTTTTCAAGTTACGACTAAAATTTCACAAATATTTGCCATTGGACTTTAAAAATATTTCTAGTTGACACTGAACTAGAAAATGTTTTTCTATCTATTACTCAGTTACTTGTCGTTTTAAAAATTAACAGACCTAATTACATTGCAAATGAAGTGATAGAGGGATATCATTTTTCCAAGTTATCTTTTAAAACGGCGACCGAAGGAGAGACAAATGAGATAAAATTTTGATAACTTCAATAATTACTACTTGAACTTCAACGGTAACTGAGAAACATATAATGACAACTCGAAAAAATTTTAAAGTTCGATAAAAAATATTTGAAGAAGTTCAATAGTAAAATCAAGCGTGTTAAATTAATATACATGTCCACCTAAAGGAACATAAATTTATCTTATTGGCATTAATATATATTACTACTTCAAGGGCGAGCAATGCCGCGTTTAGCCGGCCGGTTCATCAATTTTGAAACCTCTGTAGTCTATATATAACTACATAAATCAATGCAGGCATCAGCACCACAAAATACTCTCATCCTGCACAGGCAAATTATAAGCAGATTAAGCAGGGTTTCTTGTACATCCAATTGAGTTCTAAAATGTCTTCAAAAATTTTCTTCATTGCATTTTTCGTCGCGATAGTTGCTGCTCCAGCAGCTTTGGCGACTGAATACGTAGTTGGAGACGATGCTGGTTGGAAACTGAATTTCGATTACCAGAAATGGGCCGACGGAAAACAGTTCGTTGTAGGAGATAAACTCAGTATGCTCCTGAATTTTATGATCCTTACTAGTTTTTACTTATTTACATTAACTTCATATTTGCTTATATAATTTTTTTTTATTAGTAACATATTTCCGCAAACTTTCTATAGTGGGAGCAAATATCATATTAAGCACAGTGTCTCTAGCATTTGGTAGTGTTGAAATTATTTTTTATGTATTTATAAGTTGTGGGTCCCATAAAATAAAACGTGTGAAAATAATAAGTAGATAGTAAGTTGTGAGTTCTACGAAATGTGTGGATAAAAAATATGTTTAATTAGTTTGACTAAATTTAAATTATAATTTAAGTTTAGACAAACAAGCTATTATCCTCATATCATAACACTTACTCTTTTTCAAATTTGATAAAATGCCAAGTCGATGGTATATTTCATTATAGTTCTACGACTTTTAACCTAATTTTTTGATGCAGTTTTTAAGTACACAGAGAAAGCTCACAACGTTCATAGAGTAAACGGAACTGCGTTTCAGCAATGCATGCCATCAGATGAGAGCGAGGCTCTAACTAGTGGATACGATGTGATAACCCTAGCTACGTCGGGAAGAAAGTGGTACATTTGCGGAGTCGGGAAGCACTGCGCGAACGGGATGAAGCTTGCCATTACTGTTTCTGCAGAAGTACATGCTCCTGCTCCGGCTCCGAGCCTGCTGGCTTCCGCAGCCGATAAAATCTCCCCATGGAAATCCTGTGTGTGGATGCTGGCAGCAATGGCTGTCCCGAAGATGATGACGGCTTAGTGAAAGAGAGAGACAACAACTCCTAAATGTCCTGCCACTAATATTCCGTCTCCATTTCTGCCATTTCTAGTAGTATATGCTATACCATTATATTTTTTCATTGTGGATTGATATTTATTTTTATAAACTTTTTCAGAAAAAAAGGTTGTTAATTGATGGTGGTGTTAAATCAGTACAAGCAGGGGCGGAGCCAGGATATGGTATAGGGGTGGGTCGGAGGAGCCCCGAAATTTTTTTTTTACCCTATTTTAATGAGAATGAGAATATAATATTTTCAAATAAGTCATAATCATTAAAAAGTTTACAATAAGTCATTGCACAAAAATATTCAAGATATAAAATTAGCAAAAGAAATGGAATGGGCTGAATTTAATCAATAATCCAATACTAATTGGTGATGGAATAATGGAAAATGGGCTTCAAGTTTATTGGTTTTGTACTTGGGTGGCTGGGCCAATTATATTCATCACTGGGCCTAGTAAAGAATTTTTTTTTTTTTTTTTTTTTTTAACTAATTAATACTTGGGGTGGAGAATAGGGCTGGGCCTGGGCCCAGTGAGGCCCAGCCCTAAATCCGCCCCTGAGTACAAGAGACTTAAATTGAATAAATTTTACTTTGTTATATTTTCTATACAATAACGAATTCTAAGCGACTTATTTATACACAAAAAACAACTCTTCAAAGTTGTTAATTGAGCATTAGAGGACCTCACTGAGCAACACCACACCTTTAAAAGGTGTATTCTTTTGAAAGTACCCGGGTCAACCACATGTGACGATTTTTGCACATTTTGACTTTCGATGATCGATTTTGACATCAGCAATTTGACGTCATTTGTTGAAACGTAAAATTATTCTTGAACATCTCTTTCAATGGGTGTCTATTAAGGCCGCTTCATATTGTTGAAATCACAACTTTTATCTTATCTATCTGAGAAGAAAAATTTTTATTTTTTTGTTCTCCAACAACAAACGGGGAGTAACACTTTTTCCTTGTAACATAAAACTTAGTAGACCATGAGAATTTTGAGATGTCATCTTGAATTGACAAAAGTAAAAAAGGGAAGTCAACAAGAGGATAAAAAAGCTTTCACAAGGAAAATAAAAATAGTGTTTCAATAATCAAAGGATCAGTACCTAAAGCTTTTTTTTTTTTTCTTCTTAATGTTCATTTCACATTTCTACAATTTAAGCCTTCGAATTTTTATGTTGTGATTTCTACTAAGCACTGTACGGAAAGCAGAATAGGAAAGATGCATGGAGATGAGTCTTCCAAAGTCTCGCATGATCTCTAAAAAATCTCTCATGGCGTTTTTACTTCAAAATGGGGAGGCAAGTTTCTAAATACTGAACTTACTCTCCCCTGCCAATCAACAGCCGAAGCTGTGGCTGGGGCTGTGTTATTTTAATGGGTAAGACAGCCTAATGATCGGTTCAACAAATTCACCAAGCCGAAACGTGGTGGAGAAGACTCCTAGTTGGAGAGGGAACTCCCTTAACAAATCGGTGATGATTTTTTTACAGAGACTTCAATAAATTGTGATGCTGAATATATCGACTGACTTGAGATCTTCATCGACCGACTTATCAACATCCGTAGGAGGGGTAGTCGCCAAGTGAACCGGCCAATGTTTCACACTCACATATCTATATTGTGTACGATGTATATGATGGAAATTGGTTTAAGAATCCGAAAAATTGGTTAAGTGTTGAAAACCAAATAAAGTGACTTCGTGTCAACTTCGGCCAAAATATTCAGACCCGACTCAATCCGTTTAGGCAAAATAGTTTGCCACTTCGCCGTTTCGGGGCATCGAAACGGGGATCAACCTACCCAGTCGAGGGGGCAACACCCTAAAAAGAGAATTCAGATTTCTTTGCATGTGTTGAAGGGTATATTTGATATCTCGAAATCAATATCGGATGAATGAAAAATTACGGAGAATGACAAAATTGGGTCAATTTTTGACCATGCGATCGCATGGGTATTTTATCATGCGATCACAACTTGCTGAATTTTCAGCAGAATATTTTTAGGTCCTACCATGTGATCGCAGGGGACAAAGTTGTGCGATCGCATAGTTAGCATTGATTAAATTCTGTCTTCAAAAAGGGAACCTTGCGATCGTAACATATTAGAACCATGCAATCGCATGGGTCTAAGCGTGAACATGCATATCCTTTTGAAGTGTTGCACGATTTGGCTCCATACCAATTCGTTCCCAACTCTCCATCTTCTATAAATAGGACTCTATGGACGTCATATTCCAAACAGAAATGATATGCAAACAAAAATATAATCAAATATTCTTCTCTTGAACCAAAATTGTTGCATTCTTATTGCAAAATTCTGGTTTTTTCATTTCATTTTCATTCTTTGGAGTATAAAGCCAATTTCTGGTTCGTTGTGCTTGTGTTTTGAAGTGCTGCAAACACAAGTGATAGTCGTTGTATCTTGGGAGTTGATTGCCATAAACCGTAGGCACCGTTGCGGAAAAAATTCGACTTAAGAACAAAGTGTTCAATATTTGCCTTGACTTTGCCATTACTCTTCATTTTCTCGTTTTCAATCGCTTTACACAAAAATTCACTCAACAATATATAAGTGTTTTAACTTACTTGGCCACGTCAGGATACTTGAGAATAGCTGAGTCAACACATTCAAGCTAACTCTATAAATAGGAGACTCTTGTAATCATGAAGAGAGATTTTTTTGATATTTTGGTAAGAACAAGAAAACGAAACATCATCAAATTGGCACCGTCTGTGAGAAAGTTATTTTTTCCAACAACAAGAAGAACTAAAGGTCATGGCAGGTAGAACAAGAGGAAGGCCGATGATAGATCATCAGGACACTCCGTTATAGGAAGCTGCAGAAGAGCAACATCATCCGTTGCAGTTTGCCACGATCCAGTAATTCACAGTTTTGCAAGATCAGATGATCACTATCATGAATATCCTGTAGAGAATGACAACTCTACCGCCAGTGGCATAGATTCCACAAGCAGTTGAATTCTACTAGCAGTTGAAATTCCTCCATTTGAAACTATGCAAACATAGAAGATGACGTCTACTAACCGTTATTCAATATCAGCTAATTGGGATAACCTTTTGAGTGAGAAGGTTGATGAGGCGATTGCTCGAATGAAGAATAGAGGACGGCCGATCTCTATAAAAGAGGATCTATTTATTGAAGAGTTGATGAGTATACCATTGCCGTTGAAGTTCAAAGAGCCAACCAGTGATTTTGATGGCACAACAGACCCCATCGATCACATACGAATATTTTAAGACCGAGTAAGATTGCATGGTTGGCCAGATGCTATTGTTTGCAGAGCATTCTCTATGACTTTAAGAAAAGACGTGAGAGAATCGTTTGATACATTGCCACTACAATCAATATCCTCATTCTCAGACTTCGCAAAAGTTTGGAATTTGTTTTTCTAGCAGTGCTCGGAAGAAGACAGCAATGGGGCTCATGCAAGTGACACTAGAGAAAGGAGAGTCCCTGCGAGAATACATGTAAAGATTCAACATAGCGACGTTGGGCATAAAAAATTTACAAATGCCAATGGTGGCAACTACTCTACTTAGAAGATTGAGAAATCACTCCTTCAGGGCTAGTCTTTCCAAAAAACCATCTAAGTCCATGATGGAATTGCTTAGACAAGTAGACGAGTATATTGATCAAGAAGAAGTGATGAAGGCAACAAAAAATGATTGAGATATACACGAGAAGAGTAGTAGGAAGAGATGACGTGAAGAAACCTCAATGATCACATAGAACAACCGTGGTGCAGCTGATTACAGATATCGACCGAGAGTTGAGGCTGTCTATGCAATATCTCAAATACAGTTGACCGCTCCATTGTCTACCATACTCCGTAAAATAAGCACTTTAAAAGAGATATAATGGCCATAGAAATAGAGATCTCATCCTTCCGTTCGTGACCGTAATTGCATATGTAATTTTCATAAAAATCATGGTCATATTGCATATCAATGTTGAACTTTGCGAAGTGAAATTGAAAGACTGATATCTGTAGGATTGTTAAAGCACTTTGTGAAGAATCATGTCGACAAATCAAAACAAGAGGCTGAAGAATATGGAAGAAAACGAAGAGCCAGAGTGATACACATTATTGTTGGAGGATCGACTACATGAGGAGATTCTAAAAATTCTAGGAAAGGATATGCACGGTCACTACAGGTAAACTTGATTGGGATGTCCAGCAGATTTGGCCAATCAATTACTTTCGATGATAGAGATCTAGAGGGTGTGTCATTCCCACACGATGACGCCCTAGTGATCACTGGTGATATAGCCGACTTTGATGTAAATGTGTGCTAGTAGATACAGGAAATGTCGCTAATGTGTTAAGCTGTGAAGCATTCAAAGCGTTAAAAATTTTGACTAACCGACTAAAATCTATAAACACACCCTTATAGGGTTTTGGAGGAGGAACTGTAATAACTGAGGGAATAATAGACTTTCCGGTCATGTTGGGAAAGCACTCCTACTGTGTGATGCTTATTACCCATTTCTTGGTAGTAAGGATGCAAATGGCATACAATTCTATTTATGGTCGACCGACTATCAATTATGTAGGGGCCATCATTTCTACCGAGCATCAAGCAATGAAGTTTCCTACGAGTCAGGAGATTGGGGTCGTCAAGGGAGATCGGTTAATTTCCAAAAGATGCTATGTTGGCAGCATATGAATTGACCCTAACCCGATGGTATTGATAATTGAAAGAGAGGACAATCAGCAGACTTATCGATTTGAGCTGGCCGAAGAGGTTGAAGTGGTAGAGCTAGAAGAAAATAAAAAAATTACCATAGGACGATCCTTGAGTAAAGTAGATAGAAAAAAATCTCATAAATATGATTAGAGAGAATATTGACGTGTTAGCATGGGACACGACCGACCTCCGAGGTATCTACCCAACGGTTGTCCAACATCGACCTAACATCAAGACCGGATACAAACTAGTAAGACAAAATAAGAGGCAGTTTGCACCTGACCGACAAAAAGCCATAAAAGAAGGGTTAGAGAAGTTGTTGAAACCAGGATTCATAAAAGAAGTCAAATATCCAGAATGGTTGGCGAATGTGGTGTTGGTTAAAAAGGCAAACGGGAAATGGAGAATGTGCATCGAATCGATTTCACTGATTTAAACAAGGCAAGTCCTAACGATTGTTCTCCATTACCTAGAATTGATGCATTGATTGATGCTACAGCCCAAAAGAAGAGATTCAGTTTCTTAGACGCCTTCTCAAGTTATCATCAAATATCCATGGAAATTGAGGATACCGAGAAAACTTCATTTATAACTGACTTTGGGATATTTTGTTATACATCCATGTCTTTTGGCTTGAAAAATGTCAAAGCCACATATCAGCGTATGGTTAACAAAGTATTCAGAAATCTAGTCGGTCCAACAATAGAAGCGTATGTGGATGATATGATCGTTTATAGTGACTGCGAGGAAAATCACATTGAAGACTTAATGGAGGTATTTCAAAAAGCTAGGCAAAATCGATTACAGTTCAATCCTGAAAAATGCACATTTGGAACAGCAGGTGGAAAATTCCTGGGATTCATGGTTACCCAAAGAGGGACTGAAGCTAATCTAGATAAGTTCTACACCATAATTAATATGACGAGTCCATCGAATAAAAAAGAAGTATAGAGACTCATTGGCTGAATAGCAGCTCTAAATCGCTTTATGTCTCTGCTGCCGACCGATGCCGTCCTTTCTTTTTGGCTATCAAGAAAAAGAATGATTTCGAATAGAATCCCGAATGTGAGAAATCTCTGATCGAGTTAAAATTACTACTACCACATCTCCCAATTCTGAGTCGTCCAGTCGCTGGAGAAACGTTAAAATTATACTTGGCTGAGTCTCAATATGCGGTAAGTGCGGTGCTCATAAGGCTCAATTAGAATATTGAACGACCGGCATACTATGTAAGTCATGTTTTGAAAGATGCGGAAACTAGATATGATCTGGCAGAAAGGTTAGTTTAGCCATCATTATAACTACACGAAAATTGAGACCATACATCCAGGCACACGCGATTGAAGTTATGACAAGTTAGCCGTTAAAACAAATACTTCATCGACCGGAGACGTCAGACAAGTTGATGAAATTGGCTGTTGAACTTGGAGAATACGATCTAGAATTAAAACCAGGATCAGTAATGAATGCACAAGTTCTAGCATATTTTATTACAGAATTGTCGCCCAGAGATGGTTTTGTAAAAAGCATGTGGACCCTATTTGTTGACGGGTTTTCTAATAAGGAAGGGTCAAGAGCTGGAATTATATTAAAGGACCAACTGGTGAAGAAATGCAATATTCTTTAAAATTCGAGTTTGAAGCTACTAACAACGATGCGGAGTACGAGGCAGTCGTAACTTGCCTCCAACTAGCTTTGAAAATGGGAGCCCAGTCGATTCAAGTGAACTGTGACTCCCAGCTAGTAGTAGGACAAGTACATTCAGAATTCGAAGCAAAAGATGGTTGTATGACTGCGTATGAAAATAAGAGATTTACAGCAGAAATTTCAGAATTTCAAAATTAAGAAAGTTGACTGTAAAGTTAACATAAAGGCCAACTTATTATTACGTTCGGCATACTCCAGCTCCAAAAGTCGGTTGAGTGATGTATCGATACAGACGTTATTACAACCAAGCTTTATTGCTATGATAGACGTATGTGAAGTCGACCAGACATCCACCTGGATAGATTCATTAAAACTTTACTTGAAAGGAGGAGTTCAACTTAATGATGCGATCAAGGCGCGTAGGCTAAGGATGAGAGCCGCTAGATTTACAATAATTGAAAACCATCTTTTCAAGAAACAAATTGCGATGCCATACCTAAAATGTATAGATGCTAATCGGGGATATGTCATACTGGCGAAAATATATTCAGGCATGTGTGGGGGTCACCAATGAGCGAACATGCTTGCATTTAAGATTATAAGACAAGGATATTATTGACTGAGTATTAAGATTGATGCCAGAGAATTAGTTCAAAAATGCGATGCTTTCTAGCGACATGCCAACCTTATACATGTCCCAACTGAAAATCAAGCGGCAATATTTAGAATATGTCATTTTTTTAAGTGAGGGTATTGATTTGCTCGAACCTTTCTCCATGGCCAGCTAGCAGAGAATGTTTTTGGTGGTAGCCATTGATTATTTCACAAAGTGGGTAGAAGTTGAAGCACTCGCCACTATAACAACCAAGAATATTTAGAGCTTCATATGGAAAAACATAATTTTCCGTTTTGGGATACCATAAGTGATTGTGTCTAATAATGGAAAACAATTTTACAATAGAGAATTTGAAGAATTTTGTGCCAACTATAAAATCAACCTAAGAAAAACGTCGGTCGCCCATCCTAGAGCCAATGGACAAGTTGAGGTAACTCATCGAACTATTTTATGAGATTTACGGACAAGATTAGAGTGATGCAAAGGAGAATGGGCATAAGAAATTTCAAATGTACTTTGGGCTTATCATACCACACCCTGAGAGTCATCGGGTGAAACACCTTATATGTTGTGTTTTGGACTCGAGACTGTTGTGCCTTCTGAGGTTATTGAGCCTACACATTGGTCGATGTTTCAACAAGACTACTATGATGTACACCGGGCAGAGCTCGACATCTTGGAAGGAGAAAGGGAGAAAGCATTTGTAAAAATAGTTTTATACAAAAGAAGGACAACCGCGTATTTTGACAGAAGGGTAAAACTAAGGAAATTTCAAAAAGGAGATTTAGTACTTCAGGATGTATTTGCTGCGGGACACCAACCAGGAAAACTAGATCTAAAATGGGAATGGCCTTTTTAAGTTGAACGAAAAGGTAAAAGAGGGTCATATTGTTTGAAAGACCATCAAGAGAAATTACTCGGAAGACCATGGAGCGTGTAATACTTAAAAAAATATTATCAATAATTTATATACATATGTATTACTTCATCATGATGCAACAATTACTATTTTAAGCAATTAAATAAGTGGAATGGGAGACAGATGATGAGAATGCTAATGAGGACAGATCCTACCAGATGCAACCCCCGATTCCTCCCAATTCTCAAAGTTTTATGATTGAACAAATAACAAAGAAACTCGATGACAATCGAGCGATTGTCATCTCGATTACGATCAAGAGATTGTCATATCTTCTTGATTATGGTCGAGAAGACAACAAATCATCTCGACCACGGTCAATGAAATACTATATTACCTCGAGTAATATTGACATGACCCGTTCCGAATTATCCTAGTGGACCTAAGATGTGCCGTACGCGAATGATGGATGCTAGCAGGATGCCAGACCCACCATTAAGGCTACTTAAATTTTCTAAGACTGATTGACTTTTCTTTTATTGAAAAGATTTTATAAAAAATTTGACAGAATTTCTTTTGTAAATTGGACTAAACCAAACCTGAAAAGCAAAAAATTTCCAAACACAATATATACAATATCAACAGGGTCTACCTGCCCCTCCAAAATAGATATATCCATTCTTCAAATAAGACTAAATTAAACAATCCTAACTACTGTAATAAACAATGCATAAATCGAAGTAAAATGCAATGAGTCCATGTAACTTCTGCATACGTTACAAAATGACTCATATACAAATAAAACAAATATATACTCCAAAATTAACAACTACATGGCCTAAAGAACGAGTCATGAAAACTAATGGATTGTGTGGCTCCGAATTGGCTCAATAGGCTCTCCAAACTACTCAAAACTCAACTACTACCTGATAAAGAAAATATGAAAAAATATGTGAGCTGATAAATCAGTGAGTGGAGAGTTCGCAATTAATTATAATTTTTAAGAAACTAATTTCTCATGTTGTATATGCTAAGTAATGCAGACTCTAAAATATAAAAAAAACTGGATAATTTGATATTTTAGTAAATCTGCAAATAAGTACAATCTGATAACAATATATGCAAACATATATTTTTGTAAACTAAATAAGCTGTCATATACTGAAAATCATACCATGATACTAATAATCTGTAATCTGGAATCTAAAATCTATATACTGATTATTCTGAGATATATACACCAGGAAGTATCATGAATCACTGATAATTTGTAATCTAAAATCTGGTCATACGCGCGTAGACTGGCTGAGCACTCCCGTACACAGCCCAAAGCCCATTTGTGTACGAAAGTGGGTCCCAAAGACCTCTGAGATAATCACCTTTATATACGGCCCAAAGCCCCTCTGTGCATAAGAGTGGGTCATGAAGATCTCTGATAATACACCATAGTACACAGTCAAGACCCCTCAGTGAACTATATATACACGACCAATTAGACCCCTCAGTGTAATATAGAACACGGCCAAGACTCCTCATTGCACAAAAATAGGTAAAATCATAGGCACTTTTTTGATAGATTTCAATATCACATATTTCTTGCATTCCATTTTACAAGTAATCATCAATTTACAATCTTTGTACATAATAATCTAATTAATTGTCATTTTCTAGAAATATTTAATTTTTTCCACTCACAGAGCTAGTGACCGAAATCTAGATCCGTTGATAAGTCTGACCAATCTCCATGTCACATTCTGAAAGTTAAAATAAGAATTCAAATCAAACTTAAGTTATCTCAATTAATTATCACTTGCTTAAAGTAAATCCACATTCAACATACTAGCCAAACCCCCACCTTACTTCCAAGTACTACGGTTGGACCTCTTTCAAATCCATAAGAAAATACTTTATAGTGGCTAATTCATTCTCCCTTTAACTTATAATTCAAAAACAACGCATATTTATACCAAATTTCCTTTTCGATTATCTTTATAATTGGCCAAAATTGAACGTATATACATGGGTATGCTAAACTTTAAATAACTCCACCAAAACAAATCTCTTGAACAAGAAATAAACTAACATGTGCTTAATAAACTTAAACTTGTTTAAATCTTGAATTTAATCCACTAGTTTCAAGAACCCTAAAAATTCATCCATTAAATCCATTACTAAACTTGAATAATTAGCTCATTAAACTCAAAACAATCATTTAACCTTCATAATTTTCACATTGAAGTCAATAAGCAAAAACCCTAATTTTTAACCTTATTTCTAAAATAAAAAATTTCTTACTTACCTCTTGAAATTACAAAGGAAATGGACAACCCCAAGCCTTAAAAGTTGATTTCGGCCAGACCATTTCTTCTTCTTCTTCCTTTTCTCTTCTTTCCTTTTTTCTTTTTTTTTCCTCTGCGTCTCCTTCTCTTTCTCTATGCGCAGAAGTGTGGAAAGGTCCCAATTTCATTTTACAAATCAACCAAAATTGCAACTTAAGTCCCTACCTTCCTTGTTGAATCATTTAAATCCCTAAGTAACCATATTGTTCAAAATAGCCCCAAAAAATTTATTTACTTAATTTATGTCTCACTTTGACTATTTGACTTGGACTTGACCAAAAATTTTATTGACTTTGACTAATTTAAAACGGGTTGTAACAAATATTCATTTCATCTTGAATACGGTTGATGAAATCTCACTTCACATCAACTACGGTCGATGAAATTCTACTTCATTACAACTACGGTGGATGAATGCTCAAATTTTTTCTTAAGTTTTTAAGAAAAACTAGGTACTTGGTGATTGCTTCAATCGATGACGATCAAATACAAAGCAAAATCATCATGATTCAAAAATAAATGTGATGACATATATATATGCAGGATCATAAAACAGAGTACGTCAGGTGAGGATAACCACCTCTCTACCTAATTCAAAACGTATAGATATTTAAGTATTCAGATAAAGGCAAGTTATGTTGGGCGAAAATAAACCACCTCTACACCCATGTTGTTTAAAAAGAAGACGTATATGTTCAAAAAATCATTGTCCTAGCAAAATCTTTATCAATTATCATCATCATCACCATCACCACTATCATCATCATCTTCTAGCATGAAAGGGCCCCAGTCAAATCCAAGTTAGGATGTTTCTCGGCCAGCCACTCACGACTTTTCCTATAGGCCATTACTCAACCGCGAACACCAACCATGCCGACCGTGGTGCGGTATTCATCACTTTGTTAAAAACTTCAACAGCTGCTTCATATTTTGTATTTATCTGCAGCAAAAGACGGTCGATGGATTCTTCCAATTCTCGAATCTTTTCATCGTGAGTTTTTAAAGACTCCTCTTGATCTTTGACTATTTTCAACAAGTTTTGAAGACGACCTTCTCTCGCACTAGCCACGGCCTCTAGTTCGGAGATGGTATTGAAACTTTCTTGCAGAGATCCATCTTTATCTTGAACGTGATTGGTTTGCTTGAGTTGCTCCATCTGATCCCTCGCCCTCCATAACACAGAGTGAAGAAGCGAAATGATTTAAGAAAAAACATATCAATAAAGAAGAAAGTATAGAAAGAATTTCAAAAATAACAATTATAGTGTGGAGGGTATACCTTTCTCTCCTCCATCATGAGTGACCGCTCCAAACTCTCAAGAGATTTATCCTTACCCGCATTGATCACTTCTCAATCTAGGCAGGTAGTCATTACACGACAATCCTCATTGATCTTGTTGATCGATCGGTAAAGATTACATGAGGGGACTACATAAGAAGAAGAAGAAACAGATAGAGGTGGAAGAGTCGACATCTGAGGAGGTTGAGCCAATGGAGGAGTAGAATCTTCTGTATCTCTCAGAAATTGAGAAGGTGTAGAAGAAGGAGGTGGTCGAGAAGATTCCGGGTCGTCTGAAGATGAAGGGTCTCTTTTTCTTTTTCATTTGGATCGATCAGTCTTTCGAGCTAATTCTTTCAAAAATTTCTCGCTGAATTGAACGACAGACATATCTGAAAATAAGTTGAAGAAAAATCAAAGCCATGAAAGAAAAATAGATCGTAGAAAATATATCGCCTACCATATGGGCGGCTGATGCCCACAGAAACCAATGCTTCATCAGTCTAAACATCGTTCATTGACCGACCAAGAAGTTCAAGGGACCGTAAGATGATTAGAGAATCAATATCAGACTTAGAGAGGATGGGAGTTTTATTGACATCATCTAGGGGGAGGGGGGGCTCTACTCAACAGGAAAAGGAAATATACCATTGATTGGACTTACATAAAAAATCTGTTTTTCCAACCACTATTTGAAGAAGGGCAGTTAGTATCCTAAAGTGTTCATGAGCTGGTAATCCTCGATCACAATGGGAAAAAACCACAAAGCAATCGTATTGGTCGAGTAATTTCATCTAAAAAAGAATACGAAAGAGGTCCAACGATGGTTCAAGGCTGTTATTTAAACTGATCAGCAGATAGTAATTTAAAATCCTTAAGGCATTTGGGACTAGTTGGCCTGGAGCCAAGTGAAAAGTACAAAAGAAATCGACTAAAAAAGGATGTAGGGAAAATCTAAGGCCGGCTTTTAGACTATCTTGATAGACGGCCACCTCTCTTGGACAATCAACCGGTAAATATTCGGTCGGTCCAGGAGCATGATACGTATTATTTTGACTTAAGAAAAAGTGATCAATTACCTGTCGTAACGTTTTTTCATTATACGTACTAGGGTGACGAGGGATAGTTCCTAAAGGACGGGTAGGGCCAGTCGATCTAGACAAAGAAGTACGACGGTCGAGAGATAAATTAGATCGACTCATTTCCATATTTTAAGAACGATTAGATGAACGCGCTTTCTTTAGACGATGAAAACACGCAAGAATGTACGAAATAAAACGGGGAAGATTATAACACAAGAGTCGAAAAGAAAAAGAAGACTCAGGAAAAAGGAATAGAGAGCAGAAATCACAACCTACCGGTTAGTGTAAAATATGGGGTCTGAGAATTATCCAAATGAGGATAACTATTCACTTCTCGTATTTCCAGTTCGCCCAATGATTCAATAGAGCCCAAAGAATCAAAAGATAAATCCGCTATCGAAATAGTTACGGGTACTTGTTATTCTGATGAACTATCCAATATAACCACGTTCATGCATAATAATGTCCTAGTAAGATGAAAAAGGAGGAAGTTGTGCGTTTGATTGCAAGCATTGAATTTGGGTGGAAAGAAAACGAATTCCAGAGAATTGAATTGCCAAGAAAATAAACGTAGCATTAGAAGGCAAATTTTACCTAGAAAATAAAACCTCCCCCTCCTCCCTCCAAGAAAACATTTTTCGGCTTTTCAAGGAAAATGCGATCATTTATGTAGAAATGAGAAAATATTTTACCTGAAAAAAATGACCATCAAACACCATTGTAGTTGGAAAATAGGTGAAAAAAAAGCTTTTTCCATAGAAAAATGATTGCAATCAAGCGCACCCTCAGAAGAAAAGGTAAAAGGCAGAAGTAAAAAGATGAAATAAAAGGCGGGAATAAACTCTAAAAAGAGTGTACCTGAGAATTTGAAAAGGCACCAATCATGATGGAAGCTGAAGAGGCGAAAAGTGTTATGACACGTCAAACCTTGGAAAGTGTGTGCTGTCTAAATCCGTCATTTCAACCGTCAGAATTATTAATGATCTCGATGATCATGATGCCAATAGTATACAGACACGTGGGTTGTGGAATCCACTCCCGAGTCATGTCAAGTATGAACTCGAAAGTGGGGGGGGGGACTAATGGTGCTAAATATATCGATCGACTTGAGATCTTCATCGACCGACTTATCAACATCCGAAGGAAGGGCAGTCACCAAGTGAACCGGTCGATGTTTCACACTCACATATCTATATTATGTATGATCTATATCAGTGTTTTAACTTAGTTGGCTACGTCAGCATACTTGAGAATAGCTGAGTCAGCACATTATATTCAACCTATCTCTATGAATAGAAGACTCTTGTAATTATAAAAAGAGATTTTTTGATATTTTGATAAGTACAAGAAGACAGAACATCATCAAATTGTAATTAACATTATTAATTCATTTGCTCCCACAACTTGAAAATCCTGGCATCGTCCCTGTGTACACTGGTTGGCTGGCACATTGGCCTTAGTGTAATAAGTCAAAGAGGTTTACTATTCGATTAGAATGTTCCGTATCTTGTGAAGATGTAGAGCGTCTGTTTTTCAGATATATGATTCCCTGGAGAATAAGTGATTGAAGACGAAAAAATAGAAGAGAGAATCTCACATGAAAATTATTGAACCAAGACATTTGAAAGGCAAATGGTAATCAATTGCTTAATAATTTTGTCAAAGAGAAAATATACAATAAGTGACCCCAAAATAAGAATTCACAATACATAAAGAACCAATCTTGATCTCTGTTCTAATTGCTTCGAAAGAACACATATAACTATAGAACAGGAAAAGTAAAAGAGACAATTTTATTGTCTTAAACAACCCGAATTCAATAACAATATTATTAAGCAAATTTGCCAAACAGTCCGTTCAAGATCATAAGCTAGCTGCAATATATAATGCATGAATGATCAAACTGACCTTCAGATTTTAAAGAAATAGCCTAATCTTTTGAAGAAACGACTCTCCAAGATTATCATATATCTGTTTATTTTTTATTGTCGTTAATTTGTCTTTTTTTCTCAAGAATCCTTCTTCTTATTTATAAAAAGGGGGAGAAAAGTTGTGTGATGTTATATGAGCTGTTGCTATATGTATATGATACTGATATTATTTATGTTTGTGTTAGTGATTTCAAATGAACCATATTGAACTGACTCGACTCATCCAACAATAGGCTCAGAACTGATGGACAAGACGGTCCGGGCCGGTTCATTGGTATCTTCTCTTTTTTGATTATAAATGTGTAAAATTATCCTTTTCGTTAGCATTTTAAATTAAAAGCATGATTAAATTTGAGAGAGAATATGATATTTGTATTGACACGTGGAGAGTAGATCATTTCCCTGTCAAATAAACTAAATTTAGGGATGGCAACTGGCTATGGAAGAGCAGGGTCAGGGTGGCTTTCCTGTCCCCGGCCCAATTGTGGATTTGTGGTAGCAAAACGGAGATTAAAAAAATTCCCGTTTGCTTATTTATTTTTTTACTTTTGAAATACAAATTAAATTTAAAAACATAAAAACAATAAGAGTCGGGGCAGGTTCAAGACCATATTCTTCGTCTCTGTCCCAGCCCAATTTTTCGACTAAATGGGGAATCCCCACCTCATTTGGGACTGAACCGGCCCACGTATCGGGTCGTAGGACTTGGGGGGTCCTAAAACCTGACTTCAACACGACCTGTAACCTAGCCAGCTAGGTCTTGGGGGGCCTAGACCAGATGAGGGTTACAAATGTTGTTGGTTCATCAACTTACATTCTTGCTTGTAAATGGTCCCTGAATATTAAAATGAGAAACATCAGTCATCTGACTTTTGTCATTGAAATCGGTTATGCAAGTCCATGTTGGAAATAGTTGTTTATAAATTGGTTTGACCAATTTTGACCAAATGTTCGGATGAGTGTCGATAACTAATTATTATAAATTTATAGTCGAATGCATTCTACTCCATAAGTAGATGCTCGTGGTATATTTGATTTCACAAAACTATTTCCGAATGAATAAGAAATTAGTATCAAAAGTTGATACCTTGAAAGTGGAAATTGGATGTTGTAGCAAAGTTGGGAAGTGTATCCCATATCGGAAGATGACAAGATTTTGAACCAATTAATATACCTCTAGTTTGGATTTGGGTTTGGGCTCCAAAGAGCACCGCAAGTCTTTAGAGGAGAGGAGGCTTAGATGCTATTGGGTTTGGTTCAAAGCCCACACACGTACGCTGTCGGGCCGGGCTCATGGCCGTGTCCGGGTCATGGGTATCCTAGTATATTCTTTTTGGACAAAATAATTTATTTATTTTAATTCATCATTCCGAATTGATTTGACCAAGGGTGTTCTCCTCCACCCTAGTGGGGAAACTTATTTTCCCCACTAGCATATGTGGCAAGCCACCTAAGCAAATGGTCTAAAAATTAAAAAAATGGTCAACATTTCCACCCCCCCAAAACACCCTACCCTCATTCTCGGACGCCTCTCTCTCTCTCTCTCTCTCTCTCTCTCTCTCTCTCCCCGATCCAGAAATCTCCCTCATTTCGGAGCCCTAGAAATCCACACTCGCCGGCGACCCACGATTGACGCACCTCTGTCGCCGTCTTCGCCACCGATTGACGCGCCTCTGTCGCCGTCCGAGTGGCCCTCTCTGTTCTGGTGTCTGTGTTTGTTTCGGTTTTCCTCTATTGCGCCGTGTTTGTTCCGGTTTCTCCTCTATTGCTGGCTTCAACTCCGTTCACACAGCGACTGCTCTTGCCCTAAAAAACGACATCCGAATCTGGTATGAGCACCATTTCGCAATTTTGTGTCATTGGATGTTTTTATTAAAAAGCAACTGGATACTACAAAATTATTTGTTTTTTGCGAATCGGTGAATGTGGTTGGAAAACTACATCTGAGGGTCAGAAAAATTAATTCTACCCAATGATTTTATAATGATAGGGTTCGTATGTGTTGTTGAAATTTGAAAATTTTTGCGGTAACTGGTACCTTTGATGCTGATTTCAAATGGCAGTGATGCAAATTTGGTACATTTTATGGTGATTTGAATAGGCAGTGATGCAAATTTGGTACCTTTGATGCTGAATTTGAAATGTGATGCAAATTTTTTTTGAATGGTTGAGGAGAACACCCTTGTAACATAACAGGAGAACACCCTTGTGATTGAGTAAAAGGCAGTGATGATCAATGTTAATGATCTTGTATGATTTATTCCATTTCGGTATCTCAGACAATTTGTTCCGTATCTTGGCTTGGCAGTCTGGACGGCATGAGAATGGGGTCTTGTGTACTTTCATGCAACCGGTTTTCTGCAGCCATGGCGGTGCAATAGGCAACTAGGCCGAAACATGATCTGAGCCTAATATATATTTCTAAATTCATAATAGAATCGTATGATATGGAATGTATTGGTATTCACGTCATATTTGTGTAATATTCGAATAACAAATAGGTAAGGAATGTCTTCTTCAAGTGGAAATGATCCTCAGCCACGACTTAGATGTAGATGTGGTATGTATATGAGGATTCATACCTCGCACTTCGAAAGGAATCCAAATCGTCAATATTGGAGATGTCATAGTATAAAGGTAAGTAACATTTTATCTAGTAGTTTGTGGATTGGATAATTGCATTGATTTCAATTAAATTTATCTATTGCAGAATGGTGTACTGTGCGGGGGTTTTAGTTGGGCTGACGAGGTTGAATCTAATGTGGGATGGTAGTCCGAAGGACGTGAACATACAAGTGGAGATTTGAATGAATTGAAGTGTGATATGCAAAGGTTAATTGACAAGGTAGAGCAGTTAGAAGACACGATGTGTTCACTTCGCCTTGAATTGAGTAGGGGAAAAAATTGCTGGGATTTTGTCATGTATTCATGTATTGTTGTTGTTGTGTTTGTTGTAATTAAATTATGTTTGTGAATTATGAGTCAACTAAGTACGAGAATATGTAAAATGTATATGTAATGGGGTATTTTTGTACTGATAAATGCTACTCTTCAACATTATGGGATTATGATTTTAATTTATTAGCTTTTTATTTACTTATGGGAACGAGTGTTTTACGTATCCATACAAAAATAATCAAGCAAACACTAGTTAAAAACATGGAAACTTAAGCAGTACAAAATACTACAAACACTAGTTATCCATAATGACCCATTTGATTTACTACAAACATCGGAACTTAAGCAGTACAAAATACTACAAACCGACTTCAAATATAAAAAACACATAGTTGATACATTATCAAGCAAACACTAGTTAGAAATTATCCATATGATTTACTACAAAACACATTCAACAATTACATACTACAAACCAAAATGATAATTAGAACTAGCAATTGAAGTAAAAGTAGCGTCATCTCTCCCATCATCCTGTGGGTCTTCGTAGTCATATTGTGTCTCAGGAAAGTTGCCGACATTTGACCTATCATGAAGTCTCGGGCAAGTTCTTTTGTCATGTCCATTTACACCGCAAACTGAACACTGTCGACTACATCTTGACATGGCCTTCTCTTTCGATGACTTCAAACGTTTTCCAGACCCCTTAGCTCGAACTCCAGTCGGATCTTCTATTACTTGTTGGACCTCATGACTTTGGCTACTTGACTTGGTTTTGTCGAAATTCCCACCATCATCAATTTCATCCACTCTCAAATTCAACCTTTCTAACTCACCTATTGCAAACATACTGCGAGCATCTGTTAAGGACGCATTATCCACCAACACTTGAGCCTTATGTGATAACAGCCCATGGCGTCCCATTAACCTTTGGATAGTAGAGTCGTCCCCATAGTTAATTTCACGAGTTTCGCAATCAAGACTCCTTTTTGCATTTTTTGTCCACCGTTGCAATATATATTTTTCTGGAAGTAGTAGCACTTGTTTTTTCTTGAGAAAACAAATCATATGGCGACATGGATAAACTTCGAAATCAAAAGTTCGGCAACTGCATGAAACAAAGTCAGTATCTGTGTAATGTTGCAGCTCACGAGCCCTGTCAAAGTTATGTCCATGCTCTAATCTCTGAACGCAGTATGTTTTCATGTGATTGAAAGTTTCTTTCTTCGAGCAAATGTATAAATTACTCTTCACAACTTCATTCTGAAATAACAAAAATACCTTCTTCGTGTAGATATTAACCATCTGACTTTCCATCATAACACTTGGTGTCACCCGTGGTTTTTCATTCAAATCAACATGGTTTGCTACTAATTCGTCGTGGCGTTGATGACTCAATGCCCTATTGAACCTCGTAATGAATCCCACCAATGAGTTCTTTCTGTTCACATACTTCTTCAGAAATGAGTGCCCACTCTCCGATCGTTGGCTACTAGACATACCTGCATTGAAGATGTGTTTAACGTACGCTGGTACCCATCGACTATGGATATCATACATCGTTTGTAGCCATTCATTAGAATGCAAACCTGTGTTCACCATTGCTTCATTCCATTGCTCCTCAAATTCGTCAGGGAACTCTGAATTTTTTATTATACGAACTAGCAAATGGTACTGCTCATTGTACACCATCGCGTTTATTTTTTCTGAAAACTTGTTCAAAATGTGCCAAATACAGTATCGATGGAAAGTTGATGGCATGACTATTGATATGGCCTTCGCCATTGCAGCAACTTGATCAGTTATAATCATTCGAGGCGCTTGATTGGAGTTCGACTCCATGAACTTGGACAACAACCACACAAAAGACTCTGTAGTTTCGTCGCTCAAAAAATCACACCCAAAAATAATAGTCTGACCATGGTGATTTACTCCTACGAAAGGGGCAAATATCATTGAGTACCTATTTGTGTTGTAGGTTGTATCGAATACCACGACATCACCAAAACAACCATATGACCGTCGAGATCCTGCATCAGCTCAATAACACCGAATAAACTTATTTGCGTCATCCAACTCGTAGTCAAAATAGAAGTTTGGATTTTTCTCTTTCTCGAATGTGAAATGATCAATTAGGGTTTCAGCATCATGACCCCTTTCCTCTTCTCGAATGTTTCTTTCATGATTTCTAATATCTCTCTCCGTGCACCTAATTGATGATGGACCACCAGAATCTATCTCCATAAGCCGTAACTGCTGGCACGTGGGTATATTTGCATCAGCAAATTGTTGACTAAGTGCTTTCTTTGTAGCCGTTACAGTCCGATGTGATCTTAACAAATGCACTCGACTTGGAGTAGTGAGAGCATGATTGTGTTCCTGAACAAATTTGCTGACTATCCACATTTGTCCCGTTTGTTGTTTAATCACTGCTAATCTAGCGCAACATCCAACTCGTGTCTGCCCACGCTTTCTTTCCCCAGCACGCGGCACAGAATCTTTATGTTTCTTCTGATAGGTATCATTTGGTTTTCCTTCCTTCGAACAAACAAACATTTTCCAATATATTTCGTTTGTAACCTTATTTTTTTTACTATTCTCAATTCTTGCACTGAATCCAGCTTCCCGAGCATATTGATTATAAAATTGGTACGCCGCCTCATGTGATGAAAATTCTTGCCCAATTGCAGGAATATTATCACTAGCAACTTGAGGAACATACACATGGTCATCAATTTGTGAATCCATTCCTGTCATAATAAAAAATCCAACATTAAAATAATGAAGTTATCTTATACGTATGAAAATAATACTTTAATAACCAATGTCTTTATTTTCATTTTCTTCCATGAAAATTTAGTGTTTAAGACTTAAGCATTTTGTGAGTTTTTTTATTTTCTGCATTCCAAATTAATAACACCTTGCTCTGCGAATTTCATTCCATAACATACAGAATTATTTTGCATTCCATAATCATAGTTTTCGAGTCCTCATTTTCACTTTAGAGAGTACTAAACAATTCAAGTTCGCTGTCATTTTGGTTTGTAGTGCTACTACTGAAAGATTTTGATTGTTGTATCTTGGGAGGCACTTGCCATAATACTGTGAGCACCGAAGCGGGACAAATACTTAAGAAAAGAGAGTTAACTCTTGCCTCTATCTGTGTATTTCAATTTTAATTTGTTATTATCGTTTTTAAATTCAAGTAAGTGTTCTAATAGGATATAATAATTTAGTACGTAAATTTATCTAACAGTTATCCAAACTAACGAAATTTTCAATTGGCAAACGGAAATATATAGTGCCGTATTTTTATTCTATGCCTTTTTGCCCTATGACAGATACAACTCTACCATTTTAATCATAGTTTTTTTAAAAACTATTCTTTAGTATTTCTCTTGTAACTGCATGCGGTGCACACACAGATATATATATGAAATGGAAGAGACGGCTCAGCCTGTCTACTTCATTCTTAAAGTTGATAGAGTAATTACAAATAATAAAAACATCTGGCAATATTAGTTTTATAATGTCCCCCGGCCGCCCAAAGCACAATTACATAAAAAGATCTTGATTAATTAACTTAAGAATAATCGCACCTTTTCTTGTTTTTATCAAGATTAAACAGCAGAATTATCAATTATTAATGCAGGATTCTTGTGTGGTTGATTGTGTAGTTATCTGTTTGTAGGCCACCTTTTAAAACATTGATTGTGTAATGATATACATATACTTGTTGAGCAACCTCCTCTAAAACATTGATATGTTGGAAATAAGACAAGTTTATTCATTTAAATTGCATGTATGCTATGGGTCACAATCAGACTTGAATCTAATACCTTTCTTGACTCCCATACCATATGCACCTTAAATTAACAAAAACTCATTTAAAAGATAAAATTGTTAGGAAACGACAAATTTATTTATTTAAACCATCTAGTTATTCAACAATATTTACCTTCAATTACAATCTCTAGAGTGCCGGCTTTTGTTTCTCCTCTCTCTCTCTCTCTCTCTCTCTCTCTCTCTCTCTCTCTCTCTCTCTCTCTCTAAAACATGCTATATATACACATGATCAATCTTCCCATTGTAAAGTAAAGCAAGATTTTTAGCAGTTAACTATGGAGAGAAAAAAGGGTTTCAGACAAATTTCATACATGAATATTTTAATGTGTATTCTGTCTATCAGTAGCATGTCTACTTTCTATCAATCAATGGCTCAGGAAACAAGCTTAGAAACTTACATTGTCCATGTAATTTTTCCTGAAAACCAAGTTATTACACAAACTGAAGACATAAGAACCTGGTACCATTCATTCCTGCCAGAAACTAACGCTATGGTTCACTCATATCACAATGTGGTTGCTGGATTTGCAGCAAAATTATCGCCAGCTGAAGTGCAAGAAATGCAGAAGAAGGATGGATTCGTCTCGGCCCGGCCAGAGAAAAGGTTTGCTTTGCATACAACTCATACTCCTAACTTCTTGGGGTTGTATCAGAATTTAGGTTTTTGGGCTGGCTCAAACTATGGTAAGGGTGTGATTGTTGGAATTTTGGATACCGGGATCACTCCGGGCCATCCTTCATTTGATGACCAAGACATGCCGCTGCCACCGGCTAAATGGAAAGGGAAATGTGAACTGAATGGAACTGCATGTAACAACAAGCTTATTGGTGCAAGGAATTTTGTAAGTGATTTTCCTGGACCGCCTATTGACGAAGAAGGGCATGGCACTCATACGGCTAGTACGGCTGCTGGATACTTTGTCAAGAATGCGAACGTGTTTGGTAATGTTGTTCCACCTTATATATTTAGAAGCTTAAGTTGTTAGAGATAAGACACTAATTATTTATATTTATATTCAACACACCGTTCATGTGTAGCTGCCCATGTTCACTTTTTCTGGAAAGGCATGGCACATTCATAATTTGTTCATAAATGATTAACATCAGGACTTTAAGATTTGAAGTTTCATCTTAAAATGTCAAGCTTGTTAAGAAAAGTGGCACAAGCTCTTATTCGTTGGTTGTTGATTTTTTATCTTTAATCCTTATAACCGATGGTGTTTTGAGAACACGAATATTGGAATAACTGATGTGGGATTTGTCCTAAGACCTTTGCTCTTTGCCTACTGTTAATCTACATCATCTAAAAGATTAGGCGGTTAAAGAAGAGTGAATAGACACATTTATATATTTATATTTTTACATCTTCAAGACAACCTAGTGTAGGTCAAATTCATCACGTGCACAGTTTATAGAAAAGGTGGCAACTAGACTTCATTCCAAGACCATGTTGAACCAGTTAGGTTAATTTAAGGCGTTAGATATGTAACACATTTATTTATACTTAATCTTTAACAGGTAACGCCAACGGTACAGCAGTCGGAATGGCCCCTCTTGCTCACCTGGCTATTTACAAGGTTTGTTCTTCAGAGGACTGTGCTGAGAGTGACATATTGGCTGCAATGGATGCTGCTGTTGCAGACGGAGTGGATGTGCTTTCTCTTTCTCTTGGTGGAGGATCAGCTGATTTTTTTGCTGATGGTATTGCAATAGGCGCATTTGGTGCAATGCAGAATGGTGTTATTGTGAGTTGTTCAGCTGGCAATTCAGGTCCATTCAATACTACATTGTCAAATGAAGCCCCCTGGATTCTCACAGTTGGTGCTAGCACAATTGATAGAAACATAAGAGCAACAGCAGTGTTGGGAGACATGGAAGAATTTGATGGGGAGTCTCTTTTCCAGCCTAATGATTTTCCTTCTATTTTCTTGCCACTGGTTTACCCCGGAAGCAATGGGAATGAAACTTTGGCATTATGCACCCCGGGATCATTAAGCAACACTGACGTGAAAGGGAAGGTAGTGTCGGATTTTTGACACAGATTCAAATTGATTTTTTTAAGATTTACTTTGATATGACCGTTAAAAATTGAGCCCACATCTGCTGTCCCAATTTTGTGTTTCATTTGCTGTCTAATCAAATAAATTCAATTATTTAATGTGTTCATACTTGCTGTTAAAATTTACTTGTATATATTTGATTATTTGTATATTTTCTATTGGTGGGACAACAAATAAGACACAAAATTGGGACCGCACATTTGGGCTCTTAAAAACTATGTCTTAAAAACTTACCCAAAAATGACATAGAAAAGGGTAAGGGTCAAGGGTGAAATAGTGGGTCCCTAATGGTCAAAAAACATTAACTAAGGGCATGTTCGGTGTAGTTTGTTTTGGGAAAAAAATGAATTTTTATGGATATTTTATTGACTTTTCAAACTTTTTTGTAGTGTAAAAATATTGAAAAGTCAAAATTGTAGACAAAAAAATGGATTTTTTAGAAAAAAATGACTAATGAACATGTCCTAAATAAAGTTAACTTTTAGGAATGCATTGAGTGGTTTAATATATTTGAGTTTCATGCTATAATTTGATTGAGTCTCGATGTGTTGGACGAACTAGTCGATCATCATGTCTAGATTTGATAACGTTGGGAAGAGAAAATCTGTTGAATTTCGCAGAAAAAAAAAGGGAAATATAGAACTTACCAAAGTGTAGAGGTGATTAGTGCTCAATACTATTGAGTTTTGGATAGAGAGATCGAAAGTGAGTGATAAGAGCGTGTAAGTTGAAGTTTTGATTAGTGATTCGATTCTACTTCTTCTGTCAATGTAACTGATTTTGTCGGACCACACAATGTGTTATTTCTCTCTCTCTTTTATTTCACTTTATTTCTCGCTACATCAATTATCGCGTGGTGGTTTTTATTCAACAGGTAGTAGTATGTGAAAGAGGAGGTGGGATACCAAGAATTGCCAAAGGACAAGAAGTGAAGGATGCTGGTGGCTTTGCCATGATTCTCATTAACCAGGAGGTCGATGGCTATAGTACGATAGCTGATCCTCACGTACTTCCGGCAACACACGTCAGCCACGCAGCCGGAGAAAAAATCAAAGCCTACATAAACTCAACCTCCACTCCATCGGCAACAATTGTGTTCAAAGGAACTATCATAGGCGTCAAAAACGCACCAACAGTCACATCATTTTCCTCGAGAGGCCCGAGTTTCGCTAGTCCCGGCATCCTTAAACCCGATATCGTTGGCCCAGGTGTCAGCATTCTTGCAGCATGGCCTGTCTCTGTTGACAACAACACAGACGAAAAATCAGCAACTTTCAATGTGATTTCCGGCACATCAATGTCATGCCCTCACCTCGGAGGCATTTCGGCCTTGCTCAAAAGTGCACACCCCGACTGGTCTCCGGCTGCCATCAAGTCTGCAATCATGACTTCTGCCACTCAGTCTAGCCTTGCCGGTGGCCCGATTCTTGACGAAAGAAACCTACCAGCTGACTTATTCGCCACCGGTTCTGGCCATGTAAACCCATCAAAAGCAAACGATCCCGGCCTCATTTATGACCTCCAGCCCGATGATTATATTCCATATCTCTGTGGTTTAGGCTACACTGACAACCAGATCCTGACCATTGTGCAACATCCTGTTAAGTGTTCCAATATATCCAGCATTCCTGAAGCACAACTGAATTATCCCTCATTTTCTATTCAACTTGGGGCTAATACTCAAACCTATTCAAGAACAGTGACAAATGTAGGAGAGTCAAATTCAACTTATAATCTTGACGTTGAGATTACTCCGGGAGTTAATGTTGTTGTCGAGCCCTTAAAGCTTAGTTTCACAGAAGTGAACCAAAAGATGACATATCAGATAAGTTTTAGCAAATCAACCACTTCTGTTGATGCCTCTTTTGTTCAAGGAGCTGTAAACTGGGTTTCAAACAAGCGTGTCGTTAGAAGCCCGATTGCTGTTAAGTTTGTGTAAGGGAAAATTGGACAGGATGGATCAAGAATGAGGCTTCCATTTTAAATCCTCAAGTTTTATAAGGCTAACAGATTATGTAAGGATCTTATATTGTATTGAATAACTGTCTGAATTATGCACAATGTCTAACTTGTTGAAATGAAAAAGAACCTTTCTAATTTGTGTTGGATAAAATGTGCTACAAATCAGCCTATTTACATTAAAAGCGACCTTCAAATGTGACTTCATTCAAGTGACGCCTTGTGGTTTTATATCGTTGGATGGTGAAATGTGACTTCATTCAAGTGAACCTCGGGTCATTAATTAAGGCTTAAATCTCTTGCATTCTTACGTTTCTGCAATTTATTTTTTGGGGTTGTTAGCGTATAATAATTAATCTAGGGACCTGATCTCCTGCCCCCAAGGGGCGGGAGATCAGGACTCATTAATCTAGACCTAGTAGTCGTATCAGAGCTTGGTAATCGCTGTGCTCTGGTAAGATCTGCCTTTTATCTGAAACCCAGGGGAGATTCTGATGGATCTGACTCCGATATGTGGTTCTTGAGTTGAAATCATCTTCTATTGGTAATTTCTCTATGAGTCTCCTAGGAGCGCAGGGCAGAGCCAAGGATTTACATTGGGGGAGGGAAATTTTTTAAAAAAATTAATGTAGATATAAAATTCATATACAACACAAAAGGTTAAAATATACATTATCTACTGAAGTGGACAATTGGTGCTCGACGATTTTTTACATCATAAAATTTATCTAATTAATAGAAGGGTAATTTGCACTTTTGGTTTTCAACTTTTCAAATCTGTAACAAATCTACCACTAACCTTTTTTTTAGCACCGTACATCCCCAATTTTTGAAGTAATTGCAAATCAGGTCTCCAATTACAGTTTCCGTTAAAATCTGCCGTTATGTCACTAGCATGAATCCCATGCGCTTTTATCCATCAACCAATGTGTCTAACTTTAATACACACATTTAATTCCTCACAAATTTACTTTTGTGTTTTTTCAAAATCTCTAAACCTTTCTCTCTTCTCTTCTCTTTTTCTTAATCTTTTAATCGCCATAGCTATGGAGGAGAGTACAATAATTGGAAGTCCAGAGGCCATGGAAGGGTTCAGTTCGACACCCAAGAGGCCAAAAGTCAAGCTTTATTACTCTCCCAACAAAATAAATTCTTTTTCAGAGGGTCCCACTTCTCGCTTTTTCTGGCTTTTTGATGACATCATTAGCAGGCCATTAGAGCCAAGAAATAAGGTTGGAAATAGTACGAGGGTTGTTCTTTTGGTTGGGATGATGATTAGAGGGGATCGTTTTGAGATTTTGGAATCTTGAGATGGTGTGAAGTTATTTTGCAAATCTAGTAAAAATGTTTTGAATGTAATGAATGATTATAATGATATTGTCATGTTTTGAATGAATGTGATAAATGTCTTCATTGCTTTCATTTGTTTGAAAGTGTTGAATCAAAATCTGATTGAAAATCTGAAGTGTTGAATCAAAATGCTTCCATTTGTTTTGCAAATCTGGTGTAGTGAGAAGATGAGTATATACACATAATTCGTAAAACAAACGTTTGGCAAATCAGATCCCCAACCTTTACATATTGTTGCATGATACGTCTCCAACATTTACGAATAGTTGCATTCTTCGTTCCCAACAATGAAGAATTTTTGCAATTGACGTCCTCAACATTTAAAAATGTTGTTGCAAAATATGCCATTAACGTTCACTAGTAGTAGCATACCACGTACCATACATATTTGGATTGGATGTTAAAGAAAGACATTGACGAAATAACTTGATTTGCAAAAACCAACATAATAAACCAACAATCTTGAAAACATTCCACTAAACACAATAATTACAATATGTTTACAAATTTGGCCACAGCTCTACCATAAAATTCAATCTAGAATAATCTCAATTACAACTAAGTAAATCCAAGAATAACTCATTTGAGATTTTCTTTCTTCAACCAACACCTTACAATTTGTTATTGCTTTTTGTTGTATCTTTTCTCCTTCCAGACACTTAATATGTGTTTCTAGCTTCTTTATTTCTGCTTCCAGTCTCTTAACATGTGCTTCTAACTAATTTATTTTTGTTTCATCTCTTCGCCTAGAATTCAACAACCCACGTATCACTTGCTTTGCCCGATCACAAATATGAAGGTCATATCATGCAAATTAACCACAATGATTTTTCTACACACAAAAAATTAAGATTTCAAGTGCTTAAATCATGAGAAATTCAAAGTATGAAGCACTATTCATCACAGACAAAAAATCTTATACATGAATTTGCATTCGTCCATGGTGTCTTCAGATCCATGCGATTTCCACATCTACATATCCTTCATTCCATATTTGAAGAAGAAGAAGAAGAAGAAGAAGAAGAAGAAGAACACATAAGCAAGTTTAGGATGAATTAAAGTCCACACAAGCTAATAATGTGTGTGTGTGTGTGTGATGGAGGATTTTTGTGAATGGACCAATTTGCTCTTAAGTTTTGAAATGCTTTGGTTGATGGATAAAAGCTCGTGGGATACACGCTATTTTAACGGAAACTGTGATTGGGGACCTGATTTGCAATTAATTCAAACGCTGAGGATGTCTGGTGCTAAAAAAAATTAGTTGGGGGTATATTTGTTCCAGATTTGAAAGGTTGAGGGACCAAAAGTACAAATTACCCTTAATAGAATCTACATTTATATTTACAGTAAATTCTCGTTCAATATAAATAGTCAGCCAGGAAGAAAATCATCATCTATTTTGTTACGAATTGTCGCATTCACATGTTTCATTATTTTAAATATCACAAATTCACAACAAAAATGAATAAATTCTCAAGTTCAATCTTATACTCAAACCAAATAATTAATGCATGATGAATCCCATGTCAAGAAAATTAAAAAATTACAAAACCAACCATAAATTGCCAATCAATAAGTAGAAAGTGGAAACCATATTATCAAAACCCCATTAGCCTGTGATTCGTGAAGCTTAACTTACCCAGTTGCACGAAATTGTTTAAGATTCTTCCAATTAACTTCTCTAATTTTATCCAATCCCACGATTTTTGAATTATGCTCTAGTATCCCAATGTAACATAAAATTAGGAGAATGATCTATTACTCACGATAGGCACTTCTTATTTTGCCCACTGGACATTTGACTGGAGGAGTGTTTGACTTGTTTGTCAAACACTTTTTCATCTTCCAATGCCCACTGGACAAGTGTCCAGTGGGCAAAATAAGAAGTGCCCACCATGGACAATAGATCATTCCCCCATAAAATTAATGGTTGATTGAATTGGAAATCTGGGTTGTCTCGGGCCCATTTGTCCTCCTACTAATCCATGCAAATGTTTGCAAGTTCTCAAATTGTCCATTGAATTTGATATAGAATTTGTATTACCTATGGAAAACACTACAAGAAACGAGGTCTATAGCGGTGACAAAAATCGTCGCTAAAATACAAATTGTCGTCCTTTTTATCTATATAGCGACGACAATGTCGTCGCTGTATGTCGTCTCAATAGATTAGTCCGTCTAGGTCATTGACGATGACATATTATTGTCACTATAGACATATGAATCTATAGAGACGACATATGCGTCGCTACAGTGTCGTGCTTTATTTCTCGAAATTAGAGAAATTGTGACGACAAAGTCGTCGCAAATGTCGTCGCTGTTATATGAAATAGTAGCGATGTTTAGATCGTCACCACAAACGTTTTGATACCTTACTTAATTGCGACGACGATGTTGTCGCTATTTATATAATACATATAAAGACGACAGAGTCGTCGCTAATAGTCATAAATGTTTTTTATTATGTCACCGCTATAAACACTATAATTTTTTTTTTAAATTTTTATATTTTAAATAACGTAACCTATGCTTCAGATTCGCTATAAAACGTTGAATTGTCCTCTCCATTCGGCGCAGCTGATCCTCATACAAAGAAAACCAAGCATCGTCATTTTGAGGATCTCTAGATAATTGATTGGATGTTCCTCGTGGGGCTTTCAATGCAGCGATCGAATTTAGGGAGGCAGATGTACCCTTCGGAACCCGTCAAACCCTCACGGATGTGTTCTTGTCATTCTCCGGGAACCTCATTTGCAATAGCACGCTCGTCTACCAACGCGCCATTGGAGGCGACCGGTGTCTGTTGAGTCTGTTTCAACTCAACAAGTTTATCCTGTTTAGTGAGAAATAATAATAATAATATAATGTCAAATAAAATTAACAACATTTAAAAATATGAATATGTCCTCACATAGTCACCAGTCACCTGCGGGTTCACCCAATTGCCATCACAGAAGGTGTGGAAAGTCTGGAACGACTTAATAATACCCAGCCACTGCTGGGTCTCGGGGTCTTGCTACAACAATTTAAGCGTGAAATTTAGTTAAAAAAACATGCATATGTAATGCATGTAAAATTTCTATAATGATATTGAAAAATTACTTGTACCACATCGAAACGTGCGACAGAGAAGCTCTTCGACCCCTGCACGCTCGGGTATTTAGACTTATCCCGATTGGCCTTGTTTTTTGTCGACCGTTCCTAAAGACATAAAAAATAATTGATTAGCCAAAAACTTTATAGTTATAAAAATATTAACATAAAAACGTAAAACTGTAATGATAATACGTACTACGAAAGTAGGACTGGTGAAGAAGTCAATGAACTTCTACCAGTCCTAAGTAGACAACTCGCCGTATGGACGATTAGTTCGTGCGTTTTCAAGTGATTATGCGCCTTGAGTTTTTAATCTCGATAACGATTAGCCGCCAGACGATTTACAGCAGTACAAACGCCTGGTACTCGTCGGGCGACCGATCGCCCTGAAGATCGAAGTAGCTCTACAACATAGGAAATTTTTTTGTTAATGTGTATTACATGGAACAATTTTTTATAGAATGCGCTAATGTAAAAACTATTGTAAATCAATACCTCGATGATGCTACGTAATCGTGCCCGCTGCTCATCTAGAACCTCTTTCCATGAAGGGTAGCAAGGGGGCACGGTGAACCTAACTTGGTTCCCAACTAAGCGCGTGAAATACTTCACGTTATTTCTAATCGGTTGCATTGTATGTTTGACATTGTCGAACGCGATGGGAAGTGGCCTCTTTCCATTTGCCTGCCACACCTTCTCAAGGTTAATGCCTCGAGAGAAACCCTGTCGCTTAGACGGCGGCGCTCGATAAGAAAAAACATATGATACAAAATTGAACAATAATAAAAAGTCACTTTAAAAAATTGCACAATAAGTGGTCTTGAAACAAAAATTCTTACTAGACTCGCAGTAGGCATCGAGCTGACGGGGTGGCTGATGTAGAGGATCGCATGCACCATCACTTCCGTGGGACATGACGTCAGTGCCGAAAATGTCTATAAACTTTTATTTTTTTTCACATTTTATTCCCTAAACTTTTATTTATACGCAATTCAGTCTCTGGACTTTTATTTTTTTACATAACAATCCCTAAATTTGTATTTTTCCACATTTCAGTCCCTAAACTTTTACTTTTTACATTTTAGTCCCTAATTTGCTCCTATATATTTAGCACATCAGTCCCTAAACCAAGTGGTTTTCTGCCAATGTTCTCTAAACTTTTATTTTTTCTCATTTTAGTCCCTACATTAGTTGTTTCTGTGCAATTCGTCATAAATTTTTGTTTTCTTTTTCTGCCAATGGTCTTTAATAAAATTTTTACATCAGACCCTAAACGTTTATTTATTCATATTTTAGTCTCTAAACTTTTAGTTTTTTGTATTTCAGTCCCTAAACTTGTAATTTTCCACATTTCAGTCCCTAAACTTTTACTTTTTTCATTTTAGTCCCTAATTTGCTCCTACAATACATTTATCACATCATCTCCTAAACTTCATGGTTTCTGCCAATGTTCCCTAAACTTTTATTTTTTCGCATTTTAGTCCATACATTATTTGTTTCTATGCAATTCGTCTATAAATTTTGTTTTCTTTTTTGCCAATGGTCCTTAATGTAAGTTGCACAGAAGACCCTAAACCTTTATTTATTCACATTTATGTCCCTGAACTCATAATTTTTCCACATTTTACTCCCTAAATTTTTATTTTTTGCATTTCAGTCCCTAATCTTTGAACAACAGAACAATAATTGAACAAATAATGTAAAAATTTCAATAATTGCAGTGATACATAACTTGTTGCATTACAACATCAAGAGAGCTCAAAAAAACTATTAATGAAATAAAAGCAAACACAAACTATCCCAAATCAGAAATTAGAAACCATCGTGTATATTTCAAATTCAAATACAAGCAATCACAAAATCAATATTACAAAAAACTAAAACAAAATTTTCCTAATCATATATTCCAAGATTTCTGTCCAAGATTCACAATTACCTGGCTTTGGAACGATGGACGGCAGCTGGAGAGACGGTGGACAGTGGTGGCAACAGGTGAAACAGACACTGAAAGCGGCTGCAGCGAAACGGTGGACGAAATGGGGTTTTGCGAAATGGGAAAAAAGCAGAGGTTTCTGCGTTTTTTAAAATCATGAACTCTATAGCGACGACGTTGTTTTTAATTTTTTCGTCCACGCACTGAAAAAGTTTCACCAATTTTTTTAATATCGTCGCTGTTTATTATTTGCATTTTAGTCCATCAACTTTAAATATTTTTCATTTTGGTCCTTGTATTTTTTATTTTATTTCAATCTGATCCTCTTTTATTTAAAATGGTAGTCCTTCAAGTTATATGAGGTTACATATAGGTTCCCATAACTAGGGGTGGTAAAAAAGCTTGTCAGTTCGTAAGCTCGTCGGCTTGGCTCATAAAAGCTCGGCCCATCTTAGGCTCAGGCTCAGGCTCAGGCTCAGGCTCGTCGAGCCACGAGCATGAGCTAGGGCCGAGCTAAAAAAAAAAGGCCGAGCTCACTCGGCTCAGCCAAAAAATGAGTCGACTCGTTGGCTCGTTTGGGCTCGTGGGAACGAGCCCACAAGCCGGCTCGGCTAGTGGTTCGCCCACGAGCCCACAAGCCGGCTCGGCTAGTGGTTCGTCCCAACGGTCATGAAATATTTGTAACCGTTGGCAACGGTCATTTTAAATTTTTTTTTGTTTTTAACTTTCATTATTTTCCTATGAATACCCATTTTCTAAACTCATTTTTTCACACTTCAATCTCTTATCTCTCATTCAATTATATACTCAATCCATTAACAATTCTCAAATTACATTATCTCAATATTAGTGTTCTAATTAGTATCTAGTATCTTATTATCTAGATATTACTCTATAATTTTAAGTTATAATTTTCTACTTCTACTAATTCTCTACATTTATATTTTCTAGTTTCTACGTTCTACTACATCTTCATCTTTTTCTATTTTTTTTATTCTATTATTCCAAATGGTATACAACCGAAGTGATGATTTTTTTAGTGGTCTTAATGACATTTCAATTCCAGAAGATATTATTGATCAGTTTGGTGGTAGCACTGATCCAATTGATTTGGAAGACGTTCATGACGACGCCGATACACAAACTACCATTGGCTCTAGCACTAAATAAAAAGCCACCAAACAAAAGGCTAAGTGCTGGCAGTATTTTGAGTTGGTGCCAATTGGTAAACTAGTGAAGGAGTCCCTGAGTTCAAAGAACAGTTTAAACACTGTCAGGAGAAGTTTGCTTGGTAAAAGAGGATAGGTACGACCAATCTAAATAGACACTTCAAAAAGTGTCAATACAAACATGGATGTTTGGATACAAATCAGGCACACATCCAGTTTGGATCTACGGGAGCAGGGTCTAGTACTCCCACTCTCAACAACTGGATATATTCATAAGAACTCATGCGACACGAATGACTGTCGGAATTGATAGCAAATGTCAAGTTTCCACTATGCTTAGTGGAGAAATCCTCATTGGACGAAATTTGTCCAAAAATATCTCCAACCTAGGTACGTTAATATTTCTAAAAATACACTTCGTAAAGATACTATTGCTAGATATAATACTAAGAAAGAAGCTATTATTAATGATATTAATAATCACAACGGTGTTGTATCTTTTACATCAGACTTATGGACGAGTTGTAACAAAAATGATACATGGTTGCAACTGCACACTATATTGATAATAATTGGTTAATGCATAAAAAAGTAATAGCATTTAAACAAATAGACTATCCTCATAATGGAAATAATATTTATCAAATTTTATTAGGTGTGTTATATGAATTTAAATGTGATTCTAAGGCTCGTAGTTTTACATTTGATAATGCAGTCCTAAATAATATAGTAATTGAAAAATTAATGCAACACTGTAATCCACATTTTGATGGTAATTTATTTTATATTCGTTGTGTGTGTCATGTGTTTAATTTAATTGTACAAGATGGATTAAACCTCAATTAGAAAAAATTAGATATACTATTAATTATATTTCGGTTTCACCTCAAGAAAATAAGTTTTTGCTGCTCTATGTACAGAAAATGGGCTGCAATCAAAATATTTTGCATCTGATGTTGCCAATAGGTAGAATTCAATATATCTTATGCTTGAATCGTGTGAAGATTATGAAGATTACATTACTGTCTATTATAATGGCCGACACTCACACAGCTCAGATTATGATTTAGAATTACATGATTGGAAAATATGTGGTCATGTTAGAAAATTTTTAAAAGTTTTTTTTATGATGCAACAACTCTATGTTCTGGTGTTTATTACCCAACTACTCCACTTGTTTTAAATCATTTCTATTATATTGCTAACAATTTTAATAGATATAGGAATTTTGCTCTTTTTACTAGTATTATACATGTTATGGAAGCTAAATTTAGGAAATATTGGGAACAATTGCCTATGTTATTTCTATTAGCATGTATCATGGATCATTGACTTAACTTAGAGGGTACAAAAGTAACAATAATTATAATTTCAGATAAATTAACTTATAGAAATCCAGTCACGTGTGTTAACTTAGAACAAACTTTATGTTCTATGTACGAGGTCTATACTGAAAAAGCCGGTACAAACGTTGTACGACCCCCTAATCCAACATATACTTCGTCATCAACTGATGACATTGACTTATGGAGTTACGTCAGTACACATAGGACCACTCAAGGTCAACAATTAGTTGGTTCTTATTCTAGTTCTCCCATTCCCCGTTCTAATGATACACCTGTAGAGTTAGGTAGGTATTTTTGTTCATGATGTGCTTAGTATGTTAGATGACGAGGAGAGAAAAAACTTTGATATACTTAAATGGTGGAGACAACATCAACATAGTTATCCAATTCTTTCCAAAATGGCAGACATTGACTTATGGAGTTACGTCAGTACACATAGGACCACTCAAGGTCAACAATTAGTTGGTTCTTATTCTAGTTCTTCCCTTCCCCGTTCTAATGATACACCTGTAGAGTTAGGTAGGTATTTTTGTGCATGATGTGCTTAGTATGTTAGATGACGAGGAGAGAAAAAACTTTAATATACTTAAATGGTGGAGACAACATCAACGTAGTTATCCAATTCTTTCCAAAATGGCACGTGATCTACTAACATCTCCAATCTCAACTGTAGCATCAGAGGCTGCATTTAGTATAAGTGGTAGGATTTTATCTGATATCAGGTCAATACTCAAAGCCGACATTTTAGAAAGTTTACTGTGTCTAAAGGATTGAGATGATGCCGAACTTTGAATTCAAGATAAAGTGGATAGAATAATGTCCGAAGAATTTGAAGATTTGAATATGTATTAATCATATCCGTAGTAAGTATTATTTTGTATTAATATTTCTGTATTTGAAGAATTTTCCTTATTTTAATAAAAAATTGTACACATAACATCTTGTTTGTGTACAATTTTAACTCCGCATACTTTTAAAGTAGCTGGTCCCAAGCCCAAAAAAATGAGGAGGGTTTTAAATCTTACATTTTTAACATAAAAGATTTTCGATATGGTATTTCTTTTTTATTTTCAAATTTTAAAAAATGTAAAACACAAAAACAAGAGGTGGGTTTTAAATCTTTAATTTTTAACATAAAGGATTTTGAATTTCTAATTTCTTTTTTATTTTCAAATTCAAAACCAAAAAAAAAAAAAAAAAACAAAAAACATAACAAAGAGTCAAAGATGAGGATTTTAAAAAATATAATAAAGATGAGGATTCAATAAAATTTTTAACATAAAGATAAATATTTAATTTTTAATATAAAGATAAAGATAAATGATTCATTTTAAATATTTACATTTTTTTCTTTAACAAAATAAAGAGAAGGATTTATTTTCAATTTTTTTTTTTAAAAAAAGGGCCGAGTCGAGCCGACTCGGCTCGTTCGGCCCACGAGCCAGTGGGCCGAACCGAGCCACTCGTCTGGAGATTAGCCGAGCTCGTGTTTTACGGGCCGAGCAGGCTCGGCTCGGCTCGGCCCATTTCCATGCCTACCCATAACCATGTTTTTGTTCAATTGTAGTCTTCTTTTTCCTATTCTATGTCCATAACTATTGGGATTCCATCCGAACACGCGTTTTGACCTAAAGTAATCATAGTATGAATGCAAAAACATTCAATCTGATTCACCAACAACAAGAACAAAATTTTTATAAATTTATTTCACAAACGTTAGTGACGAACAACAACATTCAATCTGATTGACTATCATGATACGATTGATCTTTATCATCGTCACTTTCGTCCTCATTGATTTTACTGGATGTTTCGTCATCCTCGTATTCTTCATATGGGTCGTCTTCCACATCCTCGTAGTTAATGAATGAAGTATCTCCTGCTGTATCAGATGAGGCTCCATGGATAACCGATGCTCCTATCTTATCAGCTTCACCATCATCCTGGTGCAAGAATATGTGCTCTATGTTGCCAAGATCAACGATTAGAGATAAACTAGAGGAGTTGTTGTTGTGGAGTAGGTCTATCTCTGTGATGTTAGATCCCATCATGTCCCACGTACTCCTGTGATGGACTGCTTGTACTACTCGCCAGTTTGGACCATGAGATGGATCTTCAATGTAGAACAATTGTTGTCCTTGGCTAGCAAGTATGAATTGATTATCCTTGAACGCCTCTGCATTGATGTCAATACTGGTAACGTGATTCTCAGTTACCCTCCGTCTTCCATCACACCTAAACCATTTGCATCAGAACATAAAAATTGAAAGTTTCGGTCCGAACTGTAGCTCCAGTATCTCTTGCAGCTGTTCGTAGTAAATCTCACCCCCAGTCCTCGGGACTGACACACCGCTGTTATGAGTTTTTCTTCAAATATCACGATCACATGTCAGGAAGCGAACTCTGCATGAGTTTTACAGTATCATTCGTTGCGAACATACGCTTTAGTCTGGAGGTCAAGAAAAAATAACGCAACACCTTATGCAGAACATTCTTCCTGTTCACTTTCTCATAAGTGTGCACCCAACGACTTTCTTTACAAATCAGAAAAGTTTGTATATCAACATGCTCACCCTAAAACAGTGCACAGTCGTTCTTGCAGATGTAAATGGATTTGTAACACAAACCAAACTTCGTTATCATCTTCTTAGCTTCGTAGTGGGAGTCCACCATGTTCATGTTTGGGAAAGCTAGCTTCAGCAATTTCAAAAAATCATCGACAGACTTGTTTGTCCATTTGTTCACAATCTTAATATGCATCAACTTCATTAAAAAATTTAAGGACGAAAATGATGAAACTCCCAGGTATAGTTCTGAATGCAAAGCCTCAAACAATCATAATAACTATCGGTACTTGTACCAGCATGCTTATCACCGACTATGTCGTCCATGACATCTATATCTCATCATCCACATCTGCTATCTGATGATGTCTATACATATTCGCAGACTGAACCTCGGTCTCGCCATGGTATATTCAGGTTACATAACTTTTCGCAAAACTATGACGAAATATGTGAGCTTCGATAATTTTCAATGGATATGTGAGACCATTTAAACATCTTGTGCACGAACATTTAATCATTCTCCTGTTATTTACATATGGCCTAGCCATGTTTATAAATGCTTTCAAACCATTCCGAAAATCTGACAATTTTGTGCGATTTCTTATTTTTGTCCAACTTTTATCAATATCCATACTTGAAAAATACTCATTTTTCTACAAATGCAGTAAGGATATTAGATGGAGATGGAGAAATGAAATAGAAAGAATATGGTTATGGAGAAAAAAGATTGAGTTAGAAGAATTGTAGAGACGGAAATGAAAAATTGCAGAAACACATTACAGTAACGCGGGGATAGTGAGCGGAAAAAGGAGAATTTATAGCGGTGACACATGTCATTCCTATAGATTAATATGTCGTCGCTACAGAATACATTACATATTACGAGAAAATTAATAACTCACGCGACTAATAAACTTATCTATATATTTATTGCGAAGTCAAATGTCGTCGCTATAGATAAGAATTGGGCGCCAAATTTTCTGCCAATTTTGATATAGGTCTATAGCGACGACAATTGTCGTCGCAATAGACTACATTACATATTACGAGAAAATCATGATTGAAGTGACTGACAACATCATCTACACATCTATTGTGACGACAAATGTCGTCTCTATTGGTACAAAAAAATGGCGCAATTTGTTCCCGTCATTTGGAAAAGTATTTAGCGACAACATAAAAAGTCGTCGTTATAAATGACATATAATAGCGAAAACTATTTAAATAAAACGATGATTTAAATCATTGCTATATATTTTGACATTATTGCAACGACATTTCTTTGTCGTCTCCATTGTCCAGTACTAATAGAGGCGACAATTTATCGTCGTAATATGTGTTGCCGCTATAGACACGTTTTCTTGTAGTGAAAATACAAGAATCACAGTACAAAAAATTGATTAGAATTCAAGAAAATACAAAATAAATAGTGTAATTTGTACAAAGAAATAAATTTTTTTCGAGAGTTTAGGGGTCTAGGGGTTTAAGATGCAGGGGATTGGAGAAGAAGAGAACATAGATAAGTGTGTTTGGATTGTTTGAAATTTCAATTTCAACTGCATGGAAGTGGAGAGAGGTAAGAGCATCTCCAATGCTAGACATATTTTAAAAAGTCTATGTGGCAAGAGAGAGAAAAAAAAATGAGGAGAGATATTGTAGAATGAAGAAAGAGAAAAAAAGAAAAAGAGAGAGATAGACACAATGTAGCAACATTTATTGTAGAAGGTGTCTAGCAAGCCTTCTAGAAATGGACATCCTTTTGAACAACCTTCTACAATAAATGATGCCACATTGGTTTTGTCCCCTCCACCTCATCGCCACATCATCTAGACATTCAAATAGAAGTTAGCATTGGAGATGCTCTAATAGGCATATTCGTAATAGTTTTAATTGGGTTTAAAAGGGAATGACTGGGCACAAAAATTAAAGAACTGAACTGGGTCTTGGCTAAGGGATATTGAGTTGGGCTGGACTAATAATATATTTTGGGCTAAACTAATATTTAATTTTTTAGTAAATTATATTCACAATCTACATTCTTTTAGGTTTGTAACAATTTCGTCCCCATTCAATTATATTCGTACTATCATCCCCAACATTTCTATAATTCGTATAGATGGTCCCTAGATGGTTCAATTTGACGATTTTGCCTTTAACTTAAATAAACTAAAATAGCCAACAAAAGAAAGTAACATGAAAAAATTGTAGTTGGGGTCCATAGCATTTTTGTAAGTGTAAATAAATCATGAACTTTTTATTTTTTCTATTTTTTTACTCAAGTCCCAAACCTTCTAACCCTAGAACATACATCTCTAAGTATATATGCACCGATAAGTCCTATAGAGTGGACGAATTTCGTTTAATAATCTGTTAGTTGACAAAAAGTCAAATCTGTTACCAAAATTTCACCAATTTAACAAGAATAAAAATGAACTCCCAAAACTAGGGAGATCTTTTCAAGTGTTTGGGTCTGAAATCGCTAGGGGAATAAATCTCCCCAGTTTGTCATGATATTTTTTATTTTTTTATTTTTTTTATTTTTTTTGTTTAATTGTTTGAAATAATTGAATGTGAAGAGACAATTTTATACTTTCCAACTATAATTTTTTCATTATACTTTTTTTGTTATTTTAGTTTATTTAAGTTATGGGCAAAATGAATGGACCATCTATGTGAATTATTGGAAGATTATGGATGATATGTGCAAATAAAATTGAATGAGGATGAATTTGTTACAAACCTAAAACAATGGAGAATGTAAGTATAATTTATGGTTAATTACACTAATGGTCCCCGTTCTTTCAGGTTTGTAACGATTTCATTCATATTCTTTTTTTTTTAGCAGATATCATCCACATTCTTCCATTTATTCTCACAGATGGTTCTCAAATCACTATTTTTCACTATTCTAAAAATTCTATGACAATTTTACCTCTTGACTTAAATAAATTAAAATAATAAGAAAAAAAAATACAATGAAAACATTGCAATTGGACCCTTAACCTTTTCAAAAGTAAAAATAAATCCTAAATAATTTAATTTTATTCAAATAAGTGTTCTTCCCCAACTCAAAACAAATCATCTTTTCCCATCTCATCTCATCCCATCCTACATCTACATCCACGGTTACCCACCAAAAAATGAAGACAACCCTGATAACTCCACTGACATGCTGCTGGAATCATTTTGGGTATCGAAAGATGCAGAATATGATTGGATTGATCGCAACACCTTTTATGAGCGCAAAGAATCCAACAAAGGTAATTCAAACTCTGCCAACTTGAACTTGAACTCGAACATAAACCATGGTTCAAACTCCAACTCTCAGCTGTATTCCATTAACTTGAAGACCAAAGCCTCAATAATTGGACTGCCCAAAACCCAAAAAACCACCTATGTCGATTCCAGAAGAAGGAATTGTAAACCGGTTAATATAAGGCTGTTTCCAAAACGGTCCGAGTCAGTAGGAAAGAAGACAATTTCCATGGCTGAACCATCTTCGCCCAAGGTTTCAGAAGCATGTATGTGTACAAATTCGACAATCAAAGAATTCTCAAAAGGCATAAGAATTCTCAAAGAGGGCACTAGGAGTACCTGATAAGCACTCCAAACCAAGGATGCCAAATCTGAAAGCAACGCCTTTGGGACTTGGGTCGGCCATGGAGGGTAGCCAATGGGTGAAATTCGCTTTTTGGCAAAACTCTATCACCTGACAAAGCCGGCCTATAATCCACATGACCAACCCCTAAATCAATCCATAAATACCGATCTTTTCCTGTCCAAACGGAGCCCAAGCATTTGGTGAAAGCAGGGGAGGGATCACCAGGGGTATAGCTGTAAGAGTAGGGTTTAGACTGGGATCCCAAATGAAGAATATAAATGTGGATCGAGTTGATGGGTTTTTCTTTTTCAAAGTCCTGTTTAATAATTTGATCTATTAGCGATGAAGTACGTGAAAGAGTTTTTTTTGGACAAAAAGAGTTTTGAGCTAGAAGATCTAGTTGAGTTCAAGCGGAGTCATCTGCACAAGAAAATGAGAAGAGGAAAAGAGACAGATCAGGTGGGGGTGAGGTGGGAAAAGATGATTTGTTTTGAGTTCGGGAAGAACACTTATTTGAATAAAATTAAATTGTTTAGGATTTATTTGTACTTTTGAAAATGTTAAGGGCCCAATTGTAATATTTTCATTGTATTTTTTTCCTATTATTTTAATTTATTTAAGTCAAGGGAGAAAATTGTCATAGAATTTTTAGAATAGTGAAAAATAGTGATTTGGGGACCATCTATGAGAATAAATAGAAGAATGGCGATGATATTTGCTAAAAAAAAGAATGTGGATGAAATTTTTACAAACCTGAAAGAATGAGGACTATTAGCGTAATTAACCCTATAATTTACCATAATTTTTTTGGGTTAATTACATTAATGGTCCTCATTGTTTTAAGTTTATAATTATTTCATCCTCATTCAATTTTCTTAGCTGATATCATCCTTATCCTTTCATTTATTCGCACAGATCGTCGCCAAATCACTATTTTTCACTATTTTGAGAATTCTTTAAAAATTTTGCCCCTTGACATAAATAAATTAAAATTATAGAAAAAAATATAACAAAAATATTGTAATTGGGCCATTAACGTTTTCAAAAATATAAAATAAATCCTAAATTATTTTATTTTATTCAGATAAGTGTTCTTCTCCAACTAAAAATGAATAATCTTTTTCAACCCCCACTCCCAGTCCCATCCCCTCTTCCACCCTGACCTTGGTGCGAAGATCACCTTAGTCACCACTAACTGCGGCCTCAAACAAATGAAATCTCTCCCAACCATCAACGGATTATCGTATGCCTCTTTTTCCAATGAAAACGACGATGACTACCAGTCCTCAAATGGTTTTCTAGCTACGTTGCCAGCTTGAGGAGCATAGTGATAAGTGCATTTTGTGCACTTATTAAGACCTTTAAACTAAGATTTTATTCCGTCATTTTATTGAATTTTTACTTAATTTAGTGTATTATTGCTTCTATTTCAGTTTGGATCTGTCTGTGAACAATTGGAGAAGATTGGACGAAAAAAGAAACAAGTTGGCAAATAGTTAGAAAATACAGAGATTTAATTGCACTCAATTGAAGCTTGAAGGACCAAAATTGGAGGTTATGGAAAGTTTAAGGACTAAAGAAGACAAAATAGAAAGTGTGAGGACTAGAATGACCAAGATCCAAAGTTAGAGGACAAAACGCGCAACATTGAGAAATTAAAGCTGGGCGATTGCCCATAATTGTCCAACAACAGCAGAGAACAAATCATCATACCTGGACGATCGCCTGGGAATGGCCCAGGCTATTTCTGGCCGCGGAGAAGTTTGTTTCCTTTTCGAATTCTACTCTGATTAGGAAACTTTTTAGACGTGATTTGAATGTCTTTTTGAGATATTTTGGGGCACCATTAGAACAATATAAATATGAGTTATTAACTCATAATAAGGGTGGAATTGGGAGGAGCCGAATTTGGGGAGAGAAACAAGAGATTATTGCAAGAAACGAACATCAAGATCAAGATCAAGACCGTCTTTTTCAAGCTCTTCTTATCCGGGTGATGAACTCCATATTTTCATCTCTTCTTTATTTTCGTATTATTAGTATGCTAGGCTAGAATTAAATAGTGCTAGGATCGTGATGAAACTTGTATCATGAATCTTTAATTCTTCCAACCTAGTTTTTGATATTTAAGCATGTTTTAATTTTTGAATAATTGATATTGATTTTCTCTTCATCTACAATTCTATGCACAATAGTTGTATGATTGTTGTGGCTTGTTTTACTTTCGAAAGATGAAAAATAGGTTATACATAATATCAATTGTCGTAGAGTCCGATAGATGATAGAAATATACTGGTATGCTTTATGTAATCTCTAAGTATTCACAAAATCTAGTGCATTCTTGTATGCTTGCATTCGTAATAGAAATATAGTCCAGTCGCATATAGGAATATGCTTAATTCTACTCGAGAGAAATTGTTAAATTAAATTAGGAATATTGATCTTCATAAGTAAATCATGTTATCAAATTTAATGGTTAGGATTAAAGGTAATTGATATAAGTGGATTCGAGATCCTAATACGCTTTTCTTTTCCAAAGTTAAATTAATCTTTCATCAATTTCATCTCTAAATTGTTTGATAATTAATTAGTTACTTGTTCTCAGTTTATATTTTAATTAGTTTTCAATCACAAAATCTTCAAAAGTTTATTAGATTCGATTATGGTTAGTATAATTGAACTGAATTATCTAAATTTTCGTGGGAACGATACTTGGACTCAACATCCACTTTATTACTTGTACGATCCATACACTTGCGGAATATTAAAGATATAAAATCACTGACACATAGGTTCACAAAAACTTATGCATCTTATGGAAAAGTTTTTTATGTGGTGGTGCATGAACTTCAGGTACCATATGCTTTTCTTTTTATATAGTATGCCACTGCTAATTTTTCCATTTATCACCGCTTCTTCAATAGCCAAGATGGTATACATGGCCGAATGGATCCATCGGTTTCGATAAAACTACAGTTGTTGCCATTATTTTCATTCCGTGACTTACCTTCCTTTCTCTTACCGGATAGTCCCTTGAGTAGTTTCATGATTCTTGTGACGCAAGAACACATACAGGTCCTGGAACAAGACCCCATATTCTTAAGTTTAATTCTATGTTTCCATAGAATTTGACACAATGAGGTGGTTTTGGGGTTGGGGTTGGGGTTGGGGTTGGGGTTGGGGTAGGTGTGGAAAAATATGATTCATTTTTAGTTGGGGAAGAACACTTATCTGAATAAAATAAAATAGTTTATGATTTATTTTGTACTTTTGAAAAGGTAAGAACCCAATTGCAATGTTTTCATTGTATTTTCTTTTTTTTTTAATCATTTTAATTTATTTAAGTCAAGGGGCAAAATTGTCAAAGAATTGTCAAAATAGTGAAAAATAGTGATTTGAGGATCATCTGTGCGAATAAATGAAAGGATGATTATGATATTGCTAAAAAATTGAATGGGGATAGAATCATTACAAACTTGAAAGAATTAGGACCATTAGTGTAATTAACCCTTTTTTTGTTTTTTTGGTATTATACTTTGGCTCTGGGCTTGGGCAGCCTTGGGCTACATCTTCCCTTGCCTACGAGGACTTTTGAATATGCAGAAACATGGTCTGGTTTAGTAGTCGAGTGTTCAGATTGTTACATGTCTTGAAGAATTTCAAATAGTATTTCTATTACTTGACTTTTGCTTGTAGTTTATGTGAGAACTTTATGATTTTAGGCTGGTTTTGGAGTATTATGTGATCTGTTTAAGAAATTAACAAATTGTTTTGGACCAAGAATCTGTGTTTTTTAAGTGAAAAGCTATTTATTTATTTGGATAAAGGCCTTATCATGTCTGCTCAAGCCAATCAGTCGACCCCATTGCCAGGTTCAGTGATAGGTACACACTACCTCTATCTAATTTCATTTCATATTCACGTTTGTCTTCAGCACACTATTTTTTCTTCCAGTTACAAAGAACCTCCATCATTTACTTGGGCTAACCTAGATCCACATTGGCAAGATGCGATGAAAATTGAATTGCATGCATTAGAAAACAACAAGTTATGAACCCTGGTTTTTCTATCTTCTAGTGAGAAATCGATTGGGTACAAAAGGGTTTACAAGATCAAATACAGTTCTGATGGTACCATTGAACGCTACAAGGCTCGTCGTGTTGCCACGGGCTATACTCAAGTTGAGGGGCTTGACTACCACGAGACTTTTTCACCAACTGCTAAGCTTATTAATATTCGTTGTTTGCTCACTGTTGCTGTAGCTCGCAATTGGTTTATTAATCAAATTGATGTTCAAAATGCTTTTCTCTATGGGGATTTACATGAACAAGTGTATATGGAACTTCCTCAAGGTCTTCGCCGACAGGAAAGAATCTAGTGTGTCAGCTCAATAAATCTGTAAATGGCCTCAAACGAGCTTCAAGAAACTAGTTCTCCAATTTTTCAGACACTAATTAGAAAGTTGCTTATTTGCAATCAAAGGCCGAAACTTACTTTTCACTAAAGCCCAAAGTATTTCTTTCACCGCAGTCCTCATTTATGATGATGATATACTCCACACAGGAAATGATCTCCAAGAGATGGAACGACTCAAACAATTACTCCTCAAACACTTTCGTATGAAAAGACCTTGGCAACTTGAAATATTTCCTCGGCATTGAATTCTCCCTGTCTAAAAAGGAAATTTTCATGTCTAGGAGAAAATATGCACTTGCATATTAGAAGATACATGATTTTTTGGTGCACAACCAGACAATTTTCCAATAGAGAAAAACTTAAAGTTTACTCTCACATATGGCTTAGTATTGAATAATTCGACCAAATACAAAAGATTGGTAAGAAAATTGATATATCTCACTGTCACAAGATCAGACATATTGTATTCCATTCGGACCTTAAGCCAATTCATGCATGAACCTGAAAAGCCACATTGGGATGCTAATCTATGGGTTCTTAGATATGTCAAAGGTATATCTGGTCAAGGTCTATTGTTTTCTTCAAAAAATAATCTAGCTCTCAAGGCCTTCTGTGATTCAGATTGGGCAAGCTGCAATGCCACAAGGAGATCAGTTATAGTGTATTGCATTTTCTTGGGAAATTCTCTCATTTCATAGAAATCCAAGATACAGACAATTATCTCAAGATCATTTGCACAGGCAGAGTACGGAGCCATGGCAAACACTTGCTTGGAGCTGACCTAATTATAATACATTTTACAAGATTTGAAAGTGACTCAGTCTTCTCCTACACTTCTGTTCTGTGACAACTAGACAGCACTACACATTGCAGCCAATCCAGTATTTCACGAGCGGACTAAACACATTGAGATTAATTGCCACATTGTTCGAGAAAAGTTACAAGCAGTCTTAATTAACCCTACATGTGTGCCTACCTGCTTACAGTTGGCATACGTGTTCACCAAGGCTTTGGGTAAAGATCAATTTCATATACTACGGAGCAAGTTGGGACTTCACAACTTTTAATCTCCAACTTGATGGAGAATATTAAAGTCCGGGAGGCCAAAAAAACCAAAATTAGATAATTAGGGTAGCATAATAACCATGCGATCGCATGGTATAAATACTTGCGATAGAATGGTTATGCTTGTTTGGTCTCTGTTCTCCTAGATCACATCTTGCGATCGCATGGCTTTTGATCCACGCGATCGCATGGTGCTATCCTTTTCAGCATGTGCGGATTTTCCCCTTTTGATGCTTTCCTTATGTTGTAATATTTAGTTTCCTATTTCTTAGGTCAGTAAATATCCTTGATTGATTGTATTAGGCCAGATTTAAAGTATGGTCCCTTGTATATATAGATGATTGATTTTTGCCAGAAAGTTGGTGAGCTCATAATTCGAAAAGACCCATTCTGTCTTGAGGTGTTAAACTTCATCTGGCTCCAAGCCCAGAGAATGAAGTTTTTCCATATTGAGATTTGAGGCTACTATAGCTATTATCCCTGTGGAGTTCGGAACGAGCCTTAAAACGCAATTCTCCCAGTCACTGCCATAGTTGACCCAGTATCAACCCTCTCTTCTAGATCCTCGCTTCTATGGGCCAAATGGGTAGAATAGCAGAGCAAGTACAAGTATTAGTAGCATAACAAACATGTCTTCCTCGTCATTAATATGTTTGCTCGCAACAATTGTGAACTCTCGGGAGAATCGATGACTGCATCAAAGATGTAGTGCTAGTACATCTGAGAATTCTTAATCGACTAGTTGTAAATAGCCCCAGGGCTATAGAACAAAGGATTATCCATTCGACTTCACACCAACAACACCACCGTGTCAGATGCAAGCAACGATTGCTGCTCAATCTGCAACGACACTTGTGCCCACTGCATCATGAAACCATCATCCATACGGTCACAATCCCATCGCATCGACAGTCTAAACTTTGACACTAGCGTACTTACACGTATCCGCTCAGAGTAAGGTCACACAATTCATATTACAGAAATTACATTCAACATTCTCTAAATATTTTACATTCAATTTCATATTTTTGTTTTTCATCAGTTACAGCTAAAGTAGGCTGGAAACAAAGTTGCAAAGAAAAATGGTGCAATTTTCCTTAAAATATATTCTCCGTTAATATGGCTAGACTTTCTTTGAGACCATAAAAATGACCAATAGTTTGATAAAACTGAATGTGATAAATAGATAGTATGCTAATGTTTTGATTAGTTATGATATTGTAACACAACTTCGAGAAGTAGATTATAAGGCGTGTCACTTTACACTCGAGAAGCCCATAAACAAATTTTTGGTCCTCTGACTATTGGGAGTCTATTGAATAAAAGTTGTTGTGATTGTAAATATCGTTTGTAATTTTCAACTATGTTAATTAAAAACGTGAATTCCGCTTGGTGTTTGAAAAAACAATACTATAAACCTATATACGTGTAGATAAATCTGTCTTTTTTTAAAAAAAAAAAAATAAACAATAAGATTATGGATCTTATTTTTTAATCACAAAGTTAGAATTTTTTTTGGCTAATTGAGTAAAAAATTATATATATTTTTAATTTTTTTAAAAAAAATTCATATTCAATTTTTGCAATGATCGAGTCATTGTAATATAAAAAATTAACTATTACAAGTTACGAACTCCATTAAAATCTACCATATATAATTCTGTTATAATTTTTGAAATAATTTTTTTATTAAAACAAAATTACGTTTGATAAGTAATATACTTATTTATATCATTGATAAACACACATTACGTCATTAAGAAAAATTGTGGGTATATGTTCACATTAAAGTCTCAAGACTTATTATTTGTGGTTGAAATATTAAAGCAATCTATAAGGCCATGTCACATTTGAGGGCCATTTCTATTTATTTATTTTTAATAGTGGGCATGAATTAGTTGTCTATTTCTATTTATTTCGAATACTGTTAGTATATTCATAACAAAGAAAATGGTGCATTTTTGTGGTGAGTGTAGTTGTCAACATTAATTTTGGAGCAACTTGTTCATTCCGACCTAATTTGGTTTGAAAAGAAAAATAAATAAACTTTGAAATGGTATGATAGAATTTTAAAATTTTCGGTTCACAAAATTGAGTAATTGTGGAGGTAAAATTAATATTTTTAATAAAATAACTACAAATTCATGAGAATTCATTAAATTCTATAATATAAAATTGTATTGAAATCTTATACATTTTGTAGAATTTTATTCAGATTTTATTTCATGAAAATTCATAAATATTAAGAAAACTTTGAAATCTGGAGGACACTCTTCTGAATATAAAATTAGGTTGGACATTGCTTCATAAATAGTATTATAGTAAATTAACCTCATCTTAGTCTTTATATTTTCTTAAGTCAACCGTATATACATAATGTGAGGATATGGGTTTATCATTTATGACATATAGGATAAGATAGTGTATTGTTATTTTTGAAACAATAAAAACAATTATTTTAATATACTTTAATCCACCGTAATAGTACCACCATTCACCAAGTATTATCCATTTTAATTTTATGTTTAATTTTTAATATGGTGTAATCTTGTTCATCAAACGTGTTCTTAAATTATAATTAAGGCTAAGATGAGTTATATTGCCACCACATTTGTTTTTTGTTCCACTACTTTTTAATTGTACTATAGATACCCAACATTTGCTCATTATCGCATTATGTCCCCAATTTTTTTCGTCACATTTTTATTTTCAACATTCCAATAATTAGCACATCTTGTCACCAATGACAGTTTCCATTCAAAAAGTGTGTTAGGAGGGCGTAAAGAGACTTATTCCCCTCATATCTTAAAGTAAAAAAAAAAAATACAAAAATGCGACATAATATTTTTCCCTCATTTCAAAACACGCTAACTGAATATTTGGATAGAAACCATTATCAAAGACCATATATGCTAATTAATAGAATATAGAAGATAAGAATACGACAAAAAAGATAAAGAAATAAGTATAACAACAAACAAAGATAGAAGATCTTTAGTGCAACGAAAGAAAACTGCGATGGCAATATAACTGCCTTAAGGCAAACTCAGGGGAGGCGAGGACTTTCACAATAAACACACTCTTAAATGGATTAGATTCTGACAAGCAGTTGTTAGTAGCCCTATTTCTGTTAATTTGTTTTTGCACGAAAATTGAATAGACTTCTATTTTATACAAGTTCTTTAAGGCGAACAAGAATATGGGCATTTCAGAATTTATGTTGTATTGAGTAACTGTTGAATTTTATGTGCGTAATGTCTAAATTACTGAAATGGAAAAGAACATTTTTTAGTTAAGTTTGAGAGTTTCCTTTTATTGTTACTGTTTAATCATATTATCATTTTTAAAATTTATCATTAAGAACTTATAGTTGGATCGTAGTGCTTTCACCTTCTCCAGATCGACGTCCAAATCTAGTGTCAAAGATGAAACCATTTTCAGTCCATGAGAGTTTCAGGGAGAAATTAATACTATAATTTTTCCCTCTGCTTGGTCTGTTTGTACTTGATTAGCTAATAAGTAAATTATTCGAATTGGAGACCTTGCAATATAATTCTTAAATAGATAGATTATTGCAAGAAATTAATGTTGATATTATAGTTATTATAGGCAAATTATGTAATGTTGTTGTTCTGATGTAGAATAAAGAACAGATGAAGCTATTGCATTTGACTTGATATTGTTGTAACATTTGGTACTGACTTCAAGCGTTTAATTGGGTTAAGCATTCAATAGCGTATTGTGTTCAAAACAACATTCGAAATTTTGGTATAGACTATGAAAAAGTTTTATGTGGGCATGTTTTGGCGAAAGTTGGCTATTAAATTATTCTTTGTGTTGTTAGTTATGTGTGTTGTTTGATACTGTATTATAATAAAAAAGTATCATAGAAAACATTATCATAACAGAAACTGGTATATACTTTGCATACGTTCTAAGAATTTCTATTATAATATATTTTTGGAATCGTCAAGACTAGCCGGTCAAGACCAGTAACTTTGCCACTACTAACGATAGATTTTTAGCCGTTTGAACTCGTCTTCTTAACTTAAAAAGGTAATATTTAGTTTGTCATGTTTTAACAGTATCATAGATAAATATATCTTAATTAAACAGTATCATAGATAAATGTATCTTAATAAAATAGTACCATAGATAAATATATCATAGATCAATGTATCTTAATTAAAAAGTATCATAGATAAATATATCTTAATAAAACAGAATCATAGATAAATGTATATTAATATATCAGTATCATACATGAAAGTATCTTGATAAAACAGTATCACATACAAAAACTACAATCCAATAAAACAATAGTATGACAGATTGGAAAAGTATCTACGACGACATTTTGAATGAAAAATGTATCATAGATAAAACTAAGTACAAGATATTTTAAATGTTGAAGTAATGATAATATTCTTAAAATGCTCCATTAGTAGTATAAGATCATTGATACTGTTTGTATTCAATAACAATATCATATATTGAAACAGTATCATATGTTTAAACATTGTCATAATAAAATAGTATCAAAGATAAAAACATAGATAAAATAATATCATATAAACTAAGTATAAGATGTTTTTAACGGTTGAATTAATGATACACTACCATATATAGATGATACTGACACGACCCGTCCCGAACAATATTTATCTACCCGAGATGTGACGTGCACCGATGGTGGATACCAACTAAAGGTTGGACCCACTACCAAGGCTACTAGAATTACTACTCATGATTACTTATTTTTATGAAAATTTCGACATTATCTCTCCTGTAATTTGGACTAACCAACTTGAAATAAAATATTACATATCCCAACAAACTATATTCACAACTAAATGGGACCATTTGCCCTTCCAATACTCACAATAAAACAACACAGAAGAGACTAGCCGAATCATAAAACTTTTATTATTTAATTAACATAAAATGTACATACGGATACAAAAATATATTGTGAGCCCACCTATCTATTTACATGTCATGCAAAACGATATCCAAAAATGAACATGCGTCCCAAAACAATGACTACATGTTCTATGAAGTGAGTCATACTAAATAACACTGTCGTGTGGCTCCGACTTTGAACTCAAAAGCTTTATATCCAAAAGCTGCCCAGAAACTCAACCGCTACCTGATAAGAAAAATCATTGATGGAAAATATATGAGTTGATAGGCTCAGTGAGTGGAGATTTTTGAAAAATAAATATACTCTTTTTATTTATAGATATTACCGAAAACTCACGTCACTTAACAATTCACAATAACTTCAACAAGTAATATCAGCTCATAATCGTAGAATATTCATCAGCTAAAATATATATATCATCATTTCATCATATCCTCATATCACAGTGTAATAGAAAATTTCATCAAAATGTACTCATTTTGTATAATCTCATCATGCATGCACATACTGCCTCAAAGGGCTAAGCTTTCTAGTATACGGCCAAGATCCCTCAGTGTATATGATACATGGTCAAGACCCCTCAGTGTAAGAATACACAGCCAAGACCCCTCAGTATACTAGAATAACCAATGAATTCACCAGGTACTTTTATGGATTTAAACATCATCTCAATTCACATTTAATTTCATAATAGGCAATTTCACAATCTTCCGAATTTACAATATAACATAATTCAATAAACAATTATAAAAAATCATGTAATTTAATATTTAGTAATATAGTATCTTATAATTGAAATCTAAATTTTCTAAAATATATTTTTCCACTCACAGAGTTATCTACTAAAGACTAACTCGGCTGATAGACTGTCCCGATATTTGAGTCACTTCCTGAGATAACAATAGAATCCAATTCAAAACTCACTTATAATTCTATTTCTATAAAATCCAATAATTAAAGCTAGGAATTGAACTGCTAATTCTTAACCCTCTATAAACACATAATTAAACCAATTTTTAAAATCAAAGTTTCTCTTCTTACCTCGTATCGTAGCCCAAAAAAAAAGAGAACCAGTTCTTTCAAAATTACTCTAATTTCAAAAGTCTAGAGAATGAACTAAATTTTTTGGTGGAGAAAATGGAATTTTTTGGCTGGAATTTTTTTCTCGCTTCTGGTACGTATGTAAAAGAAAGTGAAATGAAAAGAAAGAAACCAAAATGAAAGATAAGGAAGAAACCAAAATGAAAGATAAGAAAGAAACCAAAACTTGTTTTTATTTGGTTTTGCTTTCTGTGCCCACCGCCTGACATTCTTTATTCATTCTTTTTTATTTTATTTTTTATTTTTTTTGACTTGGCTTGAGATTTTTGACCAAGAAATTTCTTGCCTTTGACTGAAGTATGAAAAACTCACCCCCTTCAAAAAATTTCATCCTCGAAATTCAATTGGTTAGGTATTGAAGAACTGTGGATACTGAGAACGCATCTGATCTTCATTTTCCCATGTAGCCTCTTCTATTGTATGATTTCTTCATAACACTTTAACCATTGCTATAGTTTTACTCCGTAGTACTTGTTCTTTCCTATCTAATATTCCAAGTGGCTTTTTTTCATATGTAAGATTCTCTTTCAACTCAACTGGTTGTGATTCCAACATATGACACGGATCTGGAATACACTTACGGAGCATTGAAAAATGAAACACATCATGAATTCTAGATAGCTCGTTGGCAAGGCTAAACGATAAGCAATTGGGCCAATACGCTCAATAATCTCATATGGGCAAATATATCGTGGACTCAATTTTCCTTTTCTACCAAATCTGAGAACACCTTTCCATGGAGATAATAGAAGAAAAACTCTGTTCCCAACTTCAAATTCAAGGTTTCTTCTACGTTTATCTGCATAGTTTTTCTGTCTGTCTTGAGCTGTTTTTAGCTTTTCTTTAATTAGTTTTACTTTGTCAGCAGTAATTTGAACAAGTTCAGGGCCTAACAGTTTTCTTTCACCAACCTCATCCCAACAAACTGGAGTTCTGCACTTTCTACCATATAGTGCTTCAAAAGGAGCCATTTCTATACTAGAATGATAACTGTTATTATATACGAATTCCATTAAGGTTAGATGAGTATCCCAATTCCCTTTAAACTGAAGAACACAAGCCAGTAACATGTCTTCTAAAGTTTGTATAGTCCTTTCTGATTGGCCATCTGTCTGTGGGTGAAAAGTTGTACTAAAATGTAGTTTAGTACCCATGGCTTTCTGCAAACTAGGCCAGAATTTAGAAGTGAAATGCGAATATTTGTCTGAAACAATAGATACTGGTGCTCCATATAAACTGATCACCTCATCCACATATATTTTCGCCAACTTATCCAATGAATATGTAACTTTAATTGGCAAAAATCTAGCAATTTTTGTCAATCTGTCTACCACGATCCATATACCATCATGACCACTCTAAGTATGAGGAAGCCCAAATAAGAAATCCATAGTGATGTGTTCCTATTTACACTCAGGAATAGGCAATGTCTGTAAGAGTCCAGCTGTTCTTTGACGATCTGGTTTCACTTGTTGACAAATAAGACATCTGGATACAAACTCAGCTATTTCTCTCTTCATTCCGTGCCACCAATAATGTTCCTTAAGTATACGATACATTTTAGTACTACCCGGATGCATTGCATAAGCTGAACTATGTGCTTCTTCTAGAATTTCTTTCTTTAACTTTGAGTCGTTTGAAACACAGTCTATTTCCTATAACCAAAGCTCCGTCATCTCGAATAGTATAATCTGTGTGTTTACCGTTACTAACTTCTTCTTTCAATTTACTTAATATCGGATCTTGAGTCTGAGTTTCTCTAACTTTGTCAATCAAAGTAGGTCTCACTCAAAAATTAGCAAATAATGCTCCCAAACTGGTCACTGATAGTTGAGCATTCCAAACTTTGAATTCACTGAATAAGGAATAGCAAATTGCATTAGTCTGATTTGTAGAACTAGACGTCTTTCTACTGAGAGCATCAGCAACTACATTGGCCTTTCCTGGATAATATTCTATTCTACAGTCATAATCTTTTATTAGCTCCAACCATCTCCTCTGTCTCAGATTCAACTCTTTCTGATCAAAGATATACTTTATGCTTTTATGGTCTGTAAAAATCTGACACCTCTCACCATACAGATAATGTCTCCAAATCTTCAATGCTAAAACAACTGCGGCCAGCTCTAGATCATGTGTAGGATAATTCAGCTCATGTTTCTTTAACTGTCTAGAGGCATAGGCTATGACCTTTCATTTTGCATCAAAACACAACCCAAACCTTGACGTGAAGCATCACTGTAAATCACAAATTCTTCACCCGGAGATGAAAGAGTAAGCACTGGGACAGTAACTAATCGATGTTTTAATTCTTGGAAACTCTTTTCACATTCTTCAGTCCACACAAATTTAACATTCTTTCTAGTCAAACTAGTCAAAGAAAGAGCAATTTTGGAAAAGCCTTCAACAAAATGATGGTAGTACCCTGCTAAGCCAAGAAAACTACGTACTTCTATCACATTAGCAGGTCTTTCCCATTTTAGCACTGCTTCAGTTTTATGTGGGTCTACATAAATTCCCTCTGCTGATATAACATGCCCTAAAAATATCACTTTGTCGAGCCAAAATTCACATTTACTGAATTTAGCATATAATTGTCTATCTCGCAAGACCTGTAATATGATCCCAAGATGTTCATTATGCTCTTCTTGATTTCAAGAATATACCAGTATATCATCAATAAATACAATCACAAATCTATCAAGATACAGATGAAAAACTCTGTTCATTAGATCCATAAATGTTGCTGGGGCATTGGTTAACCCAAACGGCATTACAAGAAACTCGTAATGGCCTACCGTGTTCTAAAGGCAGTTTTTGGTACATCCCCATCTCTGATTTTTAGTTGATGATATCTTGAACGTAAATCGATCTTTGAAAATAATGTAGCACCTCGAAGCTGATCAAATAGATCATCAATACGTGGCAAAGGATATTTATTACGGATTGTCACTTTATTCAACTGTCTGTAGTCAATGCACAATCGCATGGTGCCGTCTTTCTTTTTCACAAACAAAACTGGTGCTCCCCACGGAGACACACTAGGTTTGATAAAACCTTTGTCTACCAATTCCTGTAACTGAACTTTTAACTCTTTCAATTCTGATGGAGCCATTCTATATGGTGCTTGTGAAATATGTGTAGTTCCTGGAATTAGGTCAATAGTAAACTCAAGTTCTCTGTCTGGGGGTAGACCCGGCAATTCTTCTGGAAATACATCAGGAAATTCTCGGACAACTGGGATGTCTTCAAGTTTTATCTTAATAACATCTGTATCAATTACATGAGCTAAATACGCAAAACAACCCTTCTTGAGTAATCTTCTAACGTCAATAGCGGATATCATACAAGATGGCAAGATTCTACGCTGTCCACTAAATATAACTTCAGGTTGTCCTGATCGTCTAAACACAACCTCTTTACGAAAACAATCAACAGAAGCACGATTTGCAGCTAAAAAGTCCATGCCCAAGATAACGTCAAAATCATGAATAGCAAGAGGTATTAAATTTGCCTTGAGCTCCTGATCATTTACCTTGATCCTACAATCTCGATATACATTCTTAGCTAAAAGAGATTCTCCTACTGGTGTTCCCACTACCAAACAACTATCTAAAGGTTCTAGCTTTTGGTTCGCATATATAGTAAGTGCAATTCAAATAAAAGAGTGTGTAGATCCAGGATCAATTAAAATACGAGCATCTCTATCAAAAATAGATAACATACCCATAATTACATCTGGTGACTCTTTTGCTGCCTGTTGTGTCATAGAAAAAACTCTTGCTTGATTCTTTGGACGTCCTGCCTGGCCTTTCAGTTTTACCCCGCTACTACTTGCTACATTGGACTGAACTTCACTATTTGTGCCTACTTTATTAGTCAAGGTATCTTCTTGGATCTGGTTTTGTTGTGTACTACCCACACTCTGCTGGGAAAATATCCTTGGTGATATGTCACTCTCCTGTACTAGAATTGGGCAATTTCTTCGTATATGTCCCGCTTGGCCACAATGATAACATACACCAAACCCCTTGAACTTCAAACACTTGCCCAAGTGAAATTTTCCACAGAATTTGCAATGAGAAAATTTTATGCTGTTGGAACTCTCTCCATAGCTCGGAGTAAATGATCTCTGGGAGAAACTCGGAGTAGGAGGACGATTACTCCTTGACTGCTGTATCATACTTTGGCTGAATCTAGAGCTTTGACTTCCTCATGAACTGGGCTTGAACTGGCTTGGAATAGAAACACCGGGTCGAAATCCTTTGTTATCCCTCTGAGGTGGTCTATAGTTAGACATCTCTGTCCATGTCTGACTACCGCTAGCTCTGGATTTCATTTGTTCTTTTTTAGTTTGTCTATCTAACATACTTTTCTCCACTCTCAAAGCTGATTCTACTAATTTTCCAAATTCACTCCAACCTGTTGCAGTTACTGATGATCTAATCTCTTTTCTTAAACCATCTTCAAAATGTCTGCATTTATCAATTTCATCACCAACCAGAACTTTTGCATATTTTGAAAGCTCAATAAATTTCTTCTGATATTCTGCAACAGTTAAAATCCCTTGTACTAGTTTCAAGAACTCATCCTGTTTAGTATCTTTGTAAGAACGAGGGTAATAACTATCATAGAAATTACGTCTGAAATCTGCCCAAGTTATAATAGAAGGGTCTAGATATTTGTTCTGCACTGACTGCCTCCAATCGTATGCTCCATCTTCTAACAAAAAAGTGGCGAGACGTAGTTTTCTATCATCTAGGCAACCCATCACATCAAAAACTCTCTCTACTTTTATCATCCAGGCCTCGACAACTGCAGGATCAGCTGTGCCTGTAAAAACTTTGGCCCCTAACTTTGTTGCCCTCTCAATGCTGAAATTTCTATCTGTATTGCGCATAGCCGAAACAACTGCAGTAACAATCCTTTCAACATCGATTGGGTCATTTTCAACCACATTTTCCTGTCTCAGATATTTAGGTGGCTGATGAATTGATTCGTCCACTATCTCATCATCTCCAAGATTATCTCTATCATGAGCAATATGAGCCTGGGGCAAAATATCTTGGAGCTTGCGAGTTCTACCACCATGACGCATGACTCACCTACATGGTATGCATGATATGCTAGATGTCAGAATACGTGTGTCAAGCAAGCAAGCTATAAACTCTGAACCATGCTCTGATACCAATCTGACACGACCCGTCCCGAGCAATATTTATCTACCCGAGACGTGACGTGCGCCGATGGTGGATACCAACTAAAGGTTGGACCCACCACCAAGGCTACTAGAATTACTACTCATGATTACTTATTTTTATGAAATTTTCGACATTATCTACCCTATAATTTGGACTAACCAACCTGAAATAAAATGTTACATATCCCAACAAACTATATTCACAACTAAATGGGACCATTTGCCCTTCCAATACTCACAATAAAACAACACAGAAGAGACTAGCCGAATCATAAAACTTTTATTATTTAATTAACATAAAATGTACATACGGATACAAAAATATATTGTGAGCCCACCTACCTATTTACATGTCATGCAAAACGATATCCAAAAATGAACATGCGTCCCAAAACAATGACTACATGTTCTATGAAGTGGGTCATACTAAATAACACTGTCGTGTGGCTCCGACTTTGAACTCAAAAACTTTATATCCAAAAGCTGCCCAGAAACTCAACCGCTACCTGATAAGAAAAATCATTGATGGAAAGTATATGAGTTGATAGGCTCAGTGAGTGGAGATTTTTGAAAAATAAATATACTCTTTTCATTTATAGATATTACTGAAAACGAGCTCACGTCACTTAACAATTCACAATAACTTCAACAAGTAATATCAGCTCATAATCGTAGAATATTCATCAGCTAAAATATATATATCATCATTTCATCATATCCTTATATCACAGTGTAATAGAAAATCTCATCAAAATGTACTCATTTTGTATAATCTCATCATGTATGCACATACTGCCTCAAAGGGCTAAGCTTTCTAGTATACGGCCAAGACCCCTCAGTGTAAGAATACACGGCCAAGACCCCTTAGTGTACTAATACATGGCCAAGACCCTTCAGTATACTAGAATAACCAATGAATTCACCGGGCACTTTTATAGATTTAAACATCATCTCAATTCACATTTAATTTCATAATAGGCAATTTCACAATCTTCCGAATTTACAATATAACATAATTCAATAAACAATTATAAGAAATCACGTAATTTAATATTTAGTAATATAATATCTTATAATTGAAATCTAAATTTTTTAAAATATATTTTTCCACTCACAGCGTTATCTACTGAAAACTAACTCGACTGATAGACTGTCCTGATATTTGAGTCACTTCCTGAGATAACAATAGAATCTAATTCAAAACTCACTTATAATTCTACTTCTATAAAATCCAATAATTAAATTTAGGAATTGAACTGCTAATTCTTAACCCTCTATAAACACATAGTTAAACCAAATTTTAAAATCAAAGTTTCTCTTCTCACCTCGTATCGTAGCCCAAAAAAAAAGAGAACCAGTTCTTTCAAAAGTACTCTAATTTCAAAAGTCTAGAGAATGAACTAAATTTTTTGGTGGAGAAAATGGAATTTTTTTTCTCGCTTCTGGTACGTATGTAAAAGAAAGTGAAATGAAAGGAAAGAAACCAAAATGAAAGATAAGGAAGAAACCAAAACTTGTTTTTATTTGGTTTTGCTTCCTGTGCCCATCGCCTGACATTCTTTATTCTTTTTTTTTTTTTTTTTACTTGGCTTGAGATTTTTGACCAAGAAATTTCTTGCCTTTGACTGAAGTATGACAGATACAATATTATATATAACACATTATCTAAATAAAACAATACCATATATAAAACTAAGTACAAGATGTTTTAATGATTGAAATAATGATAATGTTCTTAAAATGTTTTATTAGTAGTACAAGATCATTGATACTGTTTGCATTCAATAACAGTATCATATGTTGAAATATTATCATAATAAAATAGTATCAAAGATAAAAGTATGATATAAATATACAAATGCACATTATCTAAATGAACAAGTATCATAGATAAAATATTATCATATAAAACAGTATCATAGTAAAACAATATTATTGAATTAGCGTTTTTTTTTTCAATTGCATGTGTATGTTGGTCTTTTAGCGTTAAAATGTAACTTTAATTGAATTTAGTTTTGGTCATATGACTTTAGAGTTCATAAGTGCAACAACAGTGACTGACTCTGAATTTACTTTTTTTTGGCTCATTGACACTAATCACTCATTTTGTAAATATCCACAATAAATAATTCAAAAAATATCAATTTAAAATGGCCTAAGCCCAAATCCCTAACTTAAATTGTATTTTTTTTTTGTAACATTAGTCAAAGAATCCTATGTTTTAACACAAAATTGTTTAGATTCAATTAAAATTTCAATCTAAATTTCATATGTAGTTTGAATTATGCACATGCATATCCAACAAAATTGAAAGTGAGGAGTGAGAACCACGAGGCCTTATCCATCACTTTACCTATTTTGTTACATATGAACTATGCATGTGCATATCCATAGTGAGGAGTGAGGACCACAAGGCCATCTCCAACACTTTACCTTTTTGAGAGAGAGAGAGAGAGAGAGAGAGAGAGAGAGAGAGAGGTACAATTCAAGTGCTCTTAAGTTGCAGAGAGAGAGAGAGAGAGAGAGAGAGGTACAATTCAAGTGCTCTTAAGTTGCATTGAGTGATCAGGTTAAATATCAAATTAGGAAATAAAAGCTAAAAAAACCGAAGAGAGAGAGGTACAATTCAAGTGCTCTTAAGTTGCATTGAGTGATCAGGTTAAATATCAAATTAGGAAATAAAAGCTAAAAAAACCGAATTTGTTGGCACACCCCAAATATGAAAGAGAGTCCTGGGATTACAAATATTTACATTAAAAGTCTCACTAGGTGAATTTTTTTATATACTCAGGATTACAGTGGCGGAGTATGATAATTTGAATTGGAGGTCCTCAAATTAACGTGTAAAAAATTTGAAAAAATATAATAGTAAAGATTTTTTTTTTTACAAATTTTTTTTTTACGAGTTTTCATACTTTATTTTATTTATACACTATACTATACACAAATTGACAAATACATAAATAAATTTATTATCACCATTATTTGACATGATTTCGCATCAATATGTTGATTTTTCTTCTAAACATATAACTTAGACTACTAAATTGTAATGTTTAAAATTAGACCATAAAAGAAACAAATATCAAGCTCTTCTTATTCGCATTGCCTTCTACAAAATTATCCTCCAAAATAGGAAGACGGTATACAAATGAAATTAAATATCACTCAAATTCAAAAGTAAAAAGAAAAAAGAAAAAAATCAATTGAACACGATATGTATTCACAATCAAAGTGTATTTATTAATTTTTATTTATAAAAAAATGACTTATTTTTAATATTCTCTTTACCTTAAAGAATTTACCAATAGAGTGACGAGTGTGAAATTTGTCCCATGCTTCAACGTCTTGTACGTTGTCTTGATTTTTCCGGTAGTCTAGCAATTAAAAATAATATGGTAAAATTTATGTATTATATTTAAAAATTTGGGGGGAATTAAAATATGGTGATTGTTGAATGACTTGGGAGAAATTTGTAGATACTCAATGTCGAAAACGAGGAGGAGAAATGTGATATTCAAATTTCAAATGGGTGAATTTGCACTGAAATTGAGGAATGGGCCAATAATTTGTAATTTTGTATTATTAATTTATTAGGTTAATGAGTCCAATTGCATACATTAAATTTATATTTTGTCAATGGGTCTATTTGTCATCCATTAAATTGATATCAGATCAAAATTAAACTATATATTAAAAAATTAAAAAAAAAATCTCAGAAAATTTGTGGGTCCAAGTCTCCCCAAAGACCCAAGGGAATATGATCCATAAAAGTTGAAAAATTGGAGAATTATCAGTCTTAGCAGTTTACAAAGATAATCAAAATATCTATTTTTCATTGGCCAGGTTGGCCTGTTGGTTCTATGGGCTGGGTTGGGCCGGACCGGGCCAATTTCAAGTGTGGCTCGGCTCTGATAGGCCAGGCCGGCTTGGCTCAATCCATTTGTCAGCTCTGCCAAAAACTATATATGCTAATTAATAGAATATTGAAAATAAGAATACAACAAAAAAGATAAAGAAATGAGTATGACAATAAACAAAGATTGAAAATCTTTAGTGCAACAAAAGAAAACTGCGATAGCATTATAACCGCCCTAAGGCAAACTCAGGGGAGGTGAGGACTTTTACAATAAACACACTCTTAAACGGTATAGGTTCGGACAAGCAGTTGTTAGAAGCCCTATTTCTGTTAATTTGTTTATGCAGGAAAATTGAATAGACTCACATTTTATACAATTTCTTTAAGGCGAACAAGAATATGGGTATTTCAGAATTTATGTTGTATTGAATAACTGTTTGAATTATATGTGCAATGTCTAAATTACTGATATGGAAAAGAACCTTTTTTAATTAAGTTTGAGAGTTTCCTTTTATTGTTACTGTTTAATCATATTATCATTTTTAAAATTTATCATTAAGAACTAATTATAGCTTTGCTAAAACGACGTAATTTTTCTATAATCGAAAATATAGTTCAAAAGCAAAAAAAATTCACTACTAGAAAAGGTGTTACAAGGACCAGGTCAAAATCTATCCCAATCAGGGATATAAAATATTAAATATTTTGAAAAATAAACAAACTGACAACGATTAAGAGACAAAGAAGAAAATTTGCAATCAAAACATATCTGTGTTTAATATAAAGTCGGAAGAAGAATAAAAAATTAGAGAAGATAAACAATTAACTAATTTTTATTTTACATAAACTTAATAATTATAAGATGTCTCGTATTTGTATATCAATCGAATTTGGATTCTTGGCGTATAAGATACACTGTAGCAGTTTAAAGCTGTAACAAATTTGAAGTTTCAATTTATTATCAAAGTCCAAAAATTTTGCATGAATAGTTAGTTCAATCAATTTAATTAAAGCAAGCCGTTGAAATCTATAGTAAATATTGTCAAAAGAGTCATTATCTTGTAGAATAAGTAATGGGTAAAATCTCTCATTAATTAAACATAAAAAATAATAATTAACATGTATAGACTCCAACTACTCATTTTAATGAGATTAACCTTTCTAACGGAATTCCAACGCCAATATTCATCACACGCTAAATCTAAAATTAATTACAAATGTCAATTCTTTGTGAGAGTGTAGCCAAGTCAATAATTTAGATTAGTCTTTCTGGAAATTAAGGAAATTTCTAAGTAGGACAAAGTAGGAGACTTGATGAGTCAACAGTCTTCAACCCTCTCCCTTACTTTCATTTCTAAACCACAAATTTTTTTTAGGCTGTCCATCACTAAAATCCGAGGAAATATTGTTGAAAATTGGTTTAATTTGTCGAGAAATTGATTAAGTGTTTAAAAACAACTAAATTAACTTCGTGTCAACTTGAATTTTATCGAGTTTGAGGTGTCTTTAGTGTGGCATGACCTTGAACTAGGCAATTCATTCAATACATATATATTAATACTTTAAATTTTTAATGTTCATAAATAAGTCTATAATATAATGCACAAACGTGACACGCAATTTAAGCTTGACTTAAAAGTAAACATAATAAGCATATGGTCAAGTGCAAATTGACAAAAAAAAAAAAAATTGAAAAAAAAAATGATCAAATATAATGTAAGTCTTTCAAAAATAACTATAGGTCTTCCCATGTGCATGGCCAAGTTTTCTTTCTTGATGAGAGAGACGTCAAATACAAAATATCAAAGGGAAATCACTTATAAATAGCTGCAATTACAAACCCCAAAACATTCAATGATTTCCCTTATCTAAATTGTAATTTATTGCATATTTCTAGGTTGCTTGGAAATTTTTAAATTTTCAATGTTTCCACATCGTTTCGTGTCCTACTCTTTCTAAAAATTACATTTTGCGTGTCGTGTCATTCCGTTTCCATTAAGTATTTTTATAATAGTTTTTGCTGATTAGCAAATATGGAGTCCAATTTCATGTTCATTCTCTCCCTCATTTGCATACTAAATTTTCATTTCTTGGAAACATTTGCAAATGAAACCCCAGAAGAAAGCAAATTAGAAACATATATTGTTCGTGTTGAGGCACCAGATACACAAATTTTCACTCAATCAGAAGACCTGAAAAGTTGGTACCATTCATTTTTGCCAACAATTACAGCATCGTCAAGTGACAATCCACGCATGATTTATTCATATAACAATGTGCTGAAAGGTTTTGCAGCAAGATTGTCTCCTGATGAAGTGAAAGAGATGGAGAAGAAGCCGGGATTCGTCTCGGCCCAGCCCGAAAAAGTACTGCCTTTACATACAACTCATACTCCCAACTTCTTGGGGTTAAACCAAAACATGGGATTCTGGAGAGACTCTAATTATGGTAAAGGTGTGATCATTGGAGTTATAGACACTGGAATATTCCCGGACCATCCGTCGTTCAACGATGAAGGAATGCCGCCTCCACCGGCTAAATGGAAAGGCAAGTGTGAATTCAATGTTACATCATGTAACAACAAACTCATTGGAGCAAGGTTTTTTACCGAAGGAGACAACACACCGTTAGACGAGGACGGCCATGGGACCCACACGGCGAGCACGGCCGCAGGAAACTTCGTGAAAGGGGCTAATTTGTTTGGAAATGCAAATGGCACTGCAGTTGGGATGGCCCCACTTGCTCACTTGGCTATTTACAAAGTATGTTCCCCTTTCTGTTCTGAGAGTGACACATTGGCTGCAATGGACACTGCCATTGATGATGGTGTAGATGTTCTTTCCATTTCTCTCGGAGGACTAACGGATAATTTGTATTCGGACAACATTGTACTCGGTGCATTCAGTGCAATGGAAAAAGGGATTTTTGTTAGCTGTTCGGCAGGAAACAGTGGTCCATACAATTTCTCTGTATCACACGAGGCCCCCTGGATTCTCACTGTTGGTGCTAGCACTATAGACAGAATGATCAGGGCTACTGCAGTGCTCGGAAACAACGAATTGTTTGACGGAGAATCAGCTTTTCAGCCAATGGATTTTTCTTCAGCTTTCTTGCCTCTTGTTTACGCAGGGATGTTGAATTCGAGTGATCTTTATGCACAATATTGTTTCCCGGAATCATTGAACAAAACGAATGTCATCAAAGGGAAGATTGTGGTGTGTGAATCCGGCGGAATTGAACGAATTGCCAAAGGACAAGCGGTTAAGGATGCCGGTGGCGCTGCCATGATTCTCGTGAACAGCGAGCGATATGGAAACACAATAGCGTCCGAAGCTCATGTCCTTCCAGCAACCGAGCTCAGTTATGCCGATGGACTAAAAGTCAAAGCTTACATAAACTCGACGTTAAATCCTGTGGCTAAGATTTTGTTCAAAGGAACCTTGATCGGTGATGATCGTGCCCCGGTGGTGGCTGGATTTTCTTCCCGAGGCCCGAACTTTGCGAGCCGAGGAATCCTGAAACCCGATATTTTAGGCCCAGGCGTAAACATTCTTGCAGCATGGCCTGTCTCTTTGGAAAACAGTACTAACACAAAATCTACATTTAACATGATATCAGGTACTTCAATGTCTTGTCCTCATCTCAGCGGGATTGCGGCTTTGCTCAAAAGCTCGCACCCCGACTGGTCTCCAGCTGCCATTAAGTCGGCAATCATGACTACTGCGGACGTTGTAAACCTTGCCAAGCAACCAATTGAAGACGAAAAATTCCTTCCTGCCAACATTTTCGCCACTGGTTCTGGCCATGTCAACCCATCACGGGCCAACGATCCGGGCCTTGTTTACAACATCCAACCCGAAGATTACATACCATATTTGTGTGGTTTGAATTACACAAACAGACAAGTTGGTAGCTTTCTACAGCGCATTGTGAATTGCTCGACAGAATCAAGCATACCAGACGGTCAGTTAAACTATCCAGCATTTGCTATTACTTTTACAGTTCTGTCGAATTCTCAGACATATACTAGGACAGTAACAAACGTTGGGGAGGCTAAATCCTCGTACAGTGTCGAAATTGTCCGGCCACCTGGCGTTGATGTGCGTGTTGAGCCCACGACACTGAATTTCTCGGAGCTGAACCAGAAGATGATGTATCGAGTGACATTCAACCGATTGGCTTCTTCTGGGAACAATACCGTTGTTCAAGGTTTTCTGAAATGGGATTCAGACAGGTATTCTGTGAGAAGTCCTATAGCAGTTATACTGTCCTAGAGACACGTCTCTAAATATGGAATTCTGCATAAACAGTACCCTGGAATAAGTAAATGTAGTTTCTTTCTCAATTTGAAGTGTTTCCATGTAATTCACTGTAATGCTAAAATCTCTAGTTAAATCTTTTCTCTTTTCTTAATTATGAATTATGATATGCACAGAAATCGCATGTCGAGCAAATCTTTATAATCTTACTTTCGTTAATGAGGCCCAAAATTTCAAATATTACTTGTGAGGAAAATATTTGGTCGACAATTTTTCTTTTATTATTTTTATTGGCTTTCTTAATTACAATAATTATTTTAATTTCTGTTGACCATTTTTCATAGCTCAACTGATTTTTAAAAGATTTATTTTTCAATTAAATTACCAGCTCGAAAGTCAAGGATTAAATTTTGAAATGTCACAGTTTTTAGTTTTTTTTAAAACATGTCATATTCTTTAAGTGTCTGTCAACACAGTTCGAATCTAGTTTAAAAAAGGACAATTGGCGTAAATGGTCCATTGCCTTTGTCGCAGAAACAGTCTCAAACTTTTTTTTAATTACAGAAGACCCTAACTTATGTATTTTAGTACGTAATTGGTCCTTATTTGATGAAAAAAATACAATTATACTATTAGTTTTAATTATAGAAAATTGTAATTGAATTCTTAATCTTTATAAAAAAGTACAAATGAGTCCGATAATTTTATTTTTTATAAAAAAATTAAAGAAAACTAACGAGTTCTTTTTTTGAATTAACACTTTATTGACCAAATTGATGATGTACTAAATTGTTTTGTATATTTTACAAACTATTATAAAATAACTAAAATTTAAGCTCATAATTATTAAAAAATGTGTTAATTGAAATTATTTTATTGTTATTAAGTAATCATATTATTTAAAATTTAAACTTTAATTTTATCCATAATTATAACATAAAAAGAAAAATAATTTTGTCAGGGAAATTGGCACAAATGGTCCCTAACGTATCACGTTAGTGCGCAAATGGTCCATAACCTTTCATTTTTGGCGCAATGGTCCCTATCCTTCTACTGTTGGTTGCACAATTGGTCATTTTTTACGGATTCCGTTAAAAATCCATTAAAACCCTTTCATTTAGGTGCACAAATGGTTTCTAAATTATTTTTTGTCTTTATTAGTAGGGGTAAAATGGTCAAATTACATTTTTTTTCAACATTTCAATTGGCGCAAATGGTCCCTAACTTTATTTTTAATATAAAAATTTGCAATTGGATTCCTTATCTTTACAAAAAGTGAAAATAGGTCCGATACTTTAATTTTTTTATTAAATTATTTTTTATTATTAAGTAATCGTATTATTTAAAATTTAAATTTAAATTTTATCATTACAACATAAAAAGAAAAATAAATTTGTCACAAATAAAATTTTTAATTATGTTCAACCCAACCCAATTTTATACGGTCTCATATTTGTTGGGTCAACTCAGCCCATTTTTGAGTCGCAGGGCTACTGGGCAACCCAATTTTAAATTTTTATTTATTTTTTTATTTAAAAAAAAGAAAGGAAAAAAAAAAAAAAACAAACACTGAAGATGCCAATTTAAAATTTTAATTTATTTTTCTATTTAAAAAAAAATAACAAACATTTCACCATCAACTTGAAAAGGGGGGATATTTCTCCCCATCGGGGAGGAGAAATCTCTCCCCTATTCTGGCCGAAACCAGGGAGATTTCGCGAAACCAGAGCTCGCGCGAGCTCTGGTTTCGTGAAACCAATTAGAAGAATCTCTCTGGTTTTAGTCGCAAAAATAGGGAGAATTTCCCTCCTTTTTCGGCACCGCAGTGCTGGAAATGATGGGAGAAATTCTCCCCCTGTTTTTGTCGACCAGAAAAGTTGGGAGATTTCTCCCCTCCGGTCGTCGACGCGGCATTGGCGACCGGGGGGAGAAATCTTCCCCCTTTTTCTGGTTGACTTGGGGTGGGGTGGAGTGTGATGGGGTGGGGCTCTTTTATTTTCAATAGAAAAATAAATTAAAATTTAAAATTGGCATCTTCAGTGTTAGCTTTTTTTTTTTTTTTTAAATTAAAAAATAAATAAAAATTTAAAATTGGGCTGCCCAGTAACCATGTGGCTCAAAAGCGGGCTGAGTTAACCCAACAAATATGAGACCGTATAAAATCGGGCTGGGTTCAGCTTAATTAAAATTTATATTTGTGACAAATTTATTTTTCCTTTTATGTTGTAATGATAAAATTAAAAAATGAATTTTAAATAATATGATTACTTAATAATAAAAAATAATTTAATAAAAAAATTAAAGTATCGGGCCTATTTTCACTTTTTGTAAAGATGAGGAATCCAATTGCAAATTTCTATATTAAAAATAAGGTTAGAGACCATTTGCACCAATTGAAAGGTTAAAAAAAATGTAACTTGACCATTTTACCCTACTAATAAAGACAAAAAATAATTTAGGGACTATATACGCACCTAAATGAAAGGTTTTTAACAGATTTTTAACGAAATCCGTAAAAAAGGACCTATTGTGCAACCAACAGTAGAAGGTTACGGACTATTTGCGCACTAACGTGATACGTTAGGGATTATTTGCGCCGATTTTCTAATTTTGTCACAAACTTGATACTCAAATATTTGTATTTAATTGAGCTAACAACAAATATTATAGCTCAAATTGTATTCTTCATCTTTTAATTTATCTTTTTATTATCATTCAAATATAAAGAACACATAAAGTGTAAATTAATTTTTATTAGTATTTTTGTGTTAAAAAAATAATAAGATTGATTCAATATCATAAAATTATATACGTTATTTTGTAATTTATTTAACTTAATTTTTATTCAAAATTTTCCCATCACATAACAATTACATATACCTAAAGTGCAATAATTTTACATTTTTCTCTTATGAAAAATTTAATTGACACAACTATAGTGACATATTTAGGGCTTGTTCGGTGCAATTTTTATTTTAAAAAAAACCTATTTTTTGCCTATTTTTATTAACTGTTCCAACTTTTTACCCTTTTACAAAGTTTGAATAGTTAAAAAAAAGTAGTGAGAAAAACCCATTTTTTGAGAAAAAATGTGCACCAAACATGTTCTTAATATGTTAAATTAAATATTATTTAATAAATATATTGGACATTTTTCCACATTTTGTAAATATTAGAAATTCAATTGCAATTTATTTAGGGATAATTGCATATTTGGTCCCCCAACCTTTCAAAAATGTTGGAATACACCCATAACCTTTAAAAATAGCACAAGACATCTCCCAACGTTTGAAAAACTTGGCATGGTAGGTCTTTTATAACGAAATTGTCAATCCTTTTAAATAAACAAAAAAAGAAAAACAAGAAAAAAGATAAAAAAAAATAATTGAAAAATAACAAAATGTACCCTAAAAAAATAAAAAGTAATAAAGTGACAATCTTCTTTATCAAACCTCAAAAAATGAGAGGAAAATCTTCTTCAAAGCAAATCAGTACTAAAAATGGTGGAGTGGAAGGAACTAACCTGTAGGCATTATCTTATGGCCAATCAGCTTGAGACATTCTACTAATGATACAAATTCATTGAAGTTCATTTATCTTATATGATTGACAAATCAAATTGCTTAAGCCACGAATCCAAATACTCCCTTTCTCTCTATGTTTATATATATTCAGCAGCTTTTCTCCAACTATAATTGAAAAAGATTACAAAGAAGAAAACAGTTTTTGGCAGGTTGAAGTAACAGTTTGTCAGGGGTAGTAGTAGACTTTGAATTTTGAGGTTTGATAAAGAAGATAGCCACCACTTTGTTACTTTTTATTTTTTTTAGTTGCATTTGGTTATTATCAATCACTTTTTTTGTGTTTATTTAAAGGGAATGACAATTTCGTCGTAAAAGACTTATCATTCCAAGTTTTTCAAATGTTGGGGATGTCTGGTGCTATTTTTAAAGGTTATGAGTATATTTTCAATATTTTTGAAAGGTTGGAGGACCAAATATGCAATTATCCCTTTTTTTTAATTAAAACTAGGGATAGTTGCATATTTGGTCCCCAACCTTTCAAAATCGTTGGGAATATGCCCATAACAAAAAAAAAAAAAAATAGTACCACACATCTCCAACGTATGAAGAAATGGCGTTGTAGGTCCCTCTTCACAGTTTTTGTCAGTTTTGTCCATTAAAAGTCAAAATTGGGCTACACACGATTCGTTTCTCCAAAAAAACGCGAGTGGAATTGCAGGTGGTTTTGGAAGAAATTGTAGTTTTGGAAAAGAAGAAATCGTGATTTTGATTCGCCTTAAGAGTGGAGAAGAAATCACTACAAGAAAAAGAGTATTTTGCAACGGACAGAATACGTTGCAAAACAGTTTTGGCAACATTCACCCGTACGTTGCGTCCTTTGATGTTGTCGAAGAGTATCCATTTACGGCAATAGGCATTGCACGTTGTTAAAAACAAAAGTGCGTTGCCATTTATTTTTTAACAACAGTGAATATACGTTATCGTTTATGAACGAGTGGTATTTTGACAACGTTCAGCCGCACGTTGTGATTTATTTTTTTAGCAACGTTCATATGTTCATTGTTATTTCTCTTTAACAACATTCAATATCCGTTGCCATTTAGTTTTTAGCAACGTTCATATGTTCGTTGTTATTTCTCTTTAACAACGTTCAATGTCCATTGCCATTTAGTTTTAGCAACATATATTTGCACGTTGCCTTTGCCTATGCTGTCATTCATTTTCAACAACGTTCTTGTGCATGTTGTCTTTACCTTGAGTTTTTTATCTATTAATTTGAAACATATTTTATATATATTTTTGTACTTTCTCAATCATTTAAATACAAATTACATTGTAGATATAATAAAATTCAATCCATACAACACATCAACTCTTAACTGAAATTTATACAATATTTTCAGTTTTTGTACTTTCTCAATCATTTAAATACAAATTACATTGTAGATATAATAAAATTCAATCCATACAACACATCAACTCTTAACTGAAATTTATACAATATCTGGTGCTATTTTTAAAGGTTATGAGTATATTTTCAATATTTTTGAAAGGTTGGAGGACCAAATATGCAATTATCCCTTTTTTTTAATTAAAACTAGGGATAGTTGCATATTTGGTCCCCAACCTTTCAAAATCGTTGGGAATATGCCCATAACAAAAAAAAAAAAAAAAATAGTACCACACATCTCCAACGTATGAAGAAATGGCGTTGTAGGTCCCTCTTCACAGTTTTTGTCAGTTTTGTCCGTTAAAAGTCAAAATTGGGCTACACACGATTCGTTTCTCCAAAAAAACGCGAGTGGAATTGCAGGTGGTTTTGGAAGAAATTGTAGTTTTGGAAAAGAAGAAATCGTGATTTTGATTCGCCTTAAGAGTGGAGAAGAAATCACTACAAGAAAAAGAGTATTTTGCAACGGGCAGAATACGTTGCAAAACAGTTTTGGCAACATTCACCCGTACGTTGCGTCCTTTGATGTTGTCGAAGAGTATCCATTTACGGCAATAGGCATTGCACGTTGTTAAAAACAAAAGTGCGTTGCCATTTATTTTTTAACAACAGTGAATATACGTTATCGTTTATGAACGAGTGGTATTTTGACAACGTTCAGCCGCACGTTGTGATTTATTTTTTTAGCAACGTTCATATGTTCATTGTTATTTCTCTTTAACAACATTCAATATCCGTTGCCATTTAGTTTTTAGCAACGTTCATATGTTCGTTGTTATTTCTCTTTAACAACGTTCAATGTCCATTGCCATTTAGTTTTAGCAACGTATATTTGCACGTTGCCTTTGCCTATGCTGTCATTCATTTTCAACAACGTTCTTGTGCATGTTGTCTTTACCTTGGGTTTTTTATCTATTAATTTGAAACATATTTTATATATATTTTTGTACTTTCTCAATCATTTAAATACAAATTACATTGTAGATATAATAAAATTCAATCCATACAACACATCAACTCTTAACTGAAATTTATACAATAGTAATGAAATTTGTCATACAAAATATAGCCTACAAGTTTCTTTCAAACATACAAAGTTTGAACCAAACCTAGCAAAACACGTCATGAAAATTTCTTACAATGTTGCACATTTAATCTACCAAAATATAGCAAAGCAACCTTGATAATTAATACCCCGAATCAACGAATTCGCAATGTCAAACATTTATTGTCAGAAAATTCAAGTTCATAGCTCCTCACTGATCACAAATGTCCAAACTAGGATTGCTGCAAGAAAAATATATTCAATCAACTCACTAAAATACCTAGAAAAGTAACATGGTGAATAAAATGCATAGTTGAGCAATATTTAATCGGTTGTCATCCAAAAGGTGATTTCCAGTGAAATAAATGGTAAAGTGAACATACTGAGCCTAACAACGAATTGGGAAAACAGTTTACAATCTGAAAGAACTGTATCCACCTAATTGCAAGACTACCCAAACCGCCCTGTCAAAAAAGCACAAAACTAATAAAGGAAAGAGCTCCTTGAAAGTACCTGATGAATGGAGTAGGATCTAAACTCCCATCGAACAACATTGCACCACTGGTTAAGTCTCAGAGGCAAGTCACGGTGTCCCCTGATCCACTTGGAAAAATAAGGATACATAACAGTTTCACTTGGCCGAATGGCAATGGGCACTTCCAGTTTAGAATCTCCTGACTTGGTAACCCATGCTACCTGTAAAAAGTTTGACATCATAGTTATTACCAAGGAGAAAACAACATTACAGAGACTACCTTCCTAATAAGAGAAGATTCCATTCCTAATTGTGGAGATTATATTCCCAATGGTGGAGATTGCACACCAAATGATGGACTTATTTTAGGAATAAATTTAGAAACTATGCTTTAAGTTAATGAACAGAACCGAGTGGTAGAAAAGGATTAATGTAGATGGCCCCAAATTATTCGGAATAGGGTTTAACTTGTTTTTGAATATTAATCTTTAAGTTAGGGAAGTTTTCATATTTTTTATTTTAGTAAATTTTCCATTTTTGATAGAGCTTTTACATAATATAGGAGTATATGACCAATCTTGACCAATCTTGTAAGGCATTGATTTTTGAGATATTCAGCATATGTGAAATTTCTCTATAGAATCTCTCCCAATTTCTCCAATTCATCTTCAGTATTTTTCTTCTCTCTTTCTGTTCTATAAGAAAACATACTCTATTAAAAATAGTTCATACTTTGTTGATAACAAGACACATAAATATGATACTATACTCGGGACAGATGAAAAAGGAAAACAAGTCTATCTTTTCGGGACGGATAGAGTATATATTCGGGAATATAGCAGGTAACAACAAACTCAATATTGCCATTAATTATGTGATGTCTGTGTTGTCATCAACTGAGAAAGGAAACTAGACTACCAAGAGTTAATGTTATCGCCAAAATACCCGTTGATCGAGAAAATTATTCATGCACTTTCAAAAGATACTTACAAAGTATGGTGTAAGACACTAGGGTCAAAAGCAACTCACCTCAGGAGCAAACCCCTCTATATGATCTTCCTCATTCTGTAGAACACCAGGTGACACAAAAAGAGGAAAGTAGCAGTTTCTGATTTTCATTTTCTTAATTTCAGCATCAAAGAAGGTCTGCAAGTTTATGAAACAAATTTGAAAGACATATCTACGTCCAAAATATGAGAAAAGATAAAGGTTGTCAAACAGAACATAAAATAATTATTGAGCAAGGAAAAAGCATAGAACAGGCAAATACAATATTTTATGCACTCCAATGGTCCAATATTCTTTTGTCATATAATGTTGCACTTAGTAATTTTGGCCCAGAAATAGAAAATGCAAAACAAAGTTACTTGAATTGTGCACCTCAAATATATTTATAGTTTAGAAATCACATCTAAAGTTCATGTTATTTTATAGTAATACATTATTACCCCTTTCACATAATACAAGAAGCTGCTACTATTGCAACAACAATAAATAACAGGATGTTTGGTGAAGCTTAAAAAGTTTGCCTATAAGTAAATAAGTAACTGCTAAAATAAATAATTTTTTTATGAGTCAAAAATGGAAACAGGTAGGTTACATATTTAGTAGGATAAAAGTCACTTTCAAAATAAGTAAATAATTTCCTTTAAAGCAAACTGATCTAAACATGTTTGAAAACAAAAAAAAAATATTTGAAAGTAACTTTTACGTACTTTTAAGCTTAGCTAAATGTGCTCTAAGTCTTATTTTCAATAACATTGGAGTATTTATATTAATCCCACTGACAAATCCATTCGGTGCACTAATTGGATTTGTTGAAAGGACCAAAGAAATCAAACTAATTTGCAATTACTTAAGTAACAAAATTATCAGTAGACTTCAAGCGATAATGTAATGCTTACTTGCATGAGAAATCAAACTAATCTGCAATTACTAAACATAATTATCAGTAGACTTCAAGCAATAATGCAATGCTTACTTGCATGATCTCCCAAATTGACATCGCCCATGGCCGCAAAATGTAACAACCAGAGATGTCATAGTACCTGATCATTTCACCGTTAACAACAACCTTTATTAATCACAGAGAAAAAGAAGTGATCAAGACTGAAGGATCGAAACAATTCTAATAACTAATTTATGAGACAAACAGGAAATTGAGAGTCAATTTAAATCACCAATTCTAATTACTTTTTTTAAGCTTAGGGAAACATGCTCCAAGCCTTGTTCCTAATAAATTTGAGGTTGGCTCAAAGATAATTTTGCCCTCTATTCGAAATAGATAGGATATTCGGGGAATTATCAATTATACAATGGTCACTGAAGGAAGATCTATCAAGAAATTGAAAATCCATAAATTGTAAAAACACAAGTTTGTGAGTTAATCACCTGAGTGTCGTCCATCGGTACATCATTGATATCAGGCTTTTCATCAAGGCCATCACTCTTTGAGGTTGCCTCGACTGTATTTGTATCAGTCTCAATTGGCTTAGCTTCATCCTCTAAGGCTCTAACAGATCTGAGGACTCATTCGCTTGTTCTTCCAGCACAGCAATCTATTTAAATCTCCAAAAACAGGGGATGAAACATTACATAATCTATGTAATTGTCCTCTCTATAATCACAACATAATACAACACACGGAACTTGATTTTCTGATGCTTCCTAAAGAAAAATGGTGTATATTAAAAGTCAGAAAGGGTCCAATAACTACCACACAATATATTTCTTTAACTAATAATTCTTAAAAGATGTCACTATTCAACAATAAAAATTATATCAAGTAAAAGAAAATGGCAGTGCCTTTGGATTTGTAAGATTCAAGCCGATACGTGAATATAATAATGATCCCAACAGCAGAAATTTATCGAAGTGTACATTAGTCGGGCCAGTGGGTAACGTGGGTCAGATGTATATTGAAATTATGTAATCTCATCATTAGCTTCCAACTGCCTCTGTGCTAATTTAGCATCGAGATCAATTGGATCCAGTGCCTCACGGAAGATCAAATAGACAAAGAAAGATGAGGAGAAAACAAACCAATCATGAAGACGGGACTTTGCAAGTGCAATGGTGTGTCAGTGACAAATTCAAGAAAAATCAACTTAATATGAACAACAACAGATTCAACTAGAGGCATCTAGTGAGTAACGGAAACCAAACACAATAGGTAAACAAGTACATTTAGGTCTGAGCAACCAATCACTAATGTCATGACATAATAATGTTACACCGCACCATTCTTACAGCATATAAGTGGCAAAGACTTCAACATTAACTATATTCGTTGCTTTCCTTATCATTTTAGTTTTCCTTTGACTTAGTTTTCTCCTTGTTTTAATTTAAGCCGTTCAGAGGTTTGTATAAGCCAATGTGACAAACACATTGATAATGCATAAAAATATTTTGCAGCTGCTGCAGAGTACTCAAATTAGCCATTTTCTCCATATCGAAATAACGTAAATAAGATTCAAAGAAAAGAAAATATACATCAATGCTCACGAAAGGCATAGTTTTAATGGTTCTTCAAAATTCCAACAGTTATGACTTGAGATCAAGAAAACTTAGCAAAAAAAGGACTTCCATTTTTGTTAAAGAACCCAAAGCACACGGCAAATATATGTTGCAGTTTATTGCTTTACTTGAAGTTGTTCCTTCTCTCTGATTAGGAAGTCTCCAAGTATATTATGGCTAGATAGCCAAATGTGCAGAATGGTCCACTTGCTAATACAAAGTACTAGGATAGACAGCCACATTGTATAGGCTTGCAGTAACATGAAAAAACTCCTTTTGTGCTTTTATAGAGGCGTGAAAGAAAGCCTTTCACTGGTGTAAGGATTCCACTTTTACAATTTCAATTGTTTCCTTTACTAACAAAGGATTATATTAAAAGACGGTACAAAACATAGAGAATTAGGTGTCCTTGAATTGAAGCGAGAAAACTCAGTAAAAAAACGAGGCTTTCCCTGTGTGCATGAAGCATGGTACACAGACAAGTGAAGACGCATCGCACACACTAAAACGTATTTTTATAACATTTTGTATTGCTCATAGCCTTTAGATGCAGCCCTTTCATGCTCACTGAAAACAATAAAAACTTTTGAAAAGCACGAACTATAGATTCTTAGCTCAAAACTACCGATTACATTGACATACAGTAATAATTTGATTCCTTTGCCTTATTGAAAAGCAAGCTTTTCTATCACACGTAAAATTTCTTTCAAATTTCAAAACAAGATTCCCTGATATATACGTCCTAGAGTTAAAAGCTCCCAAAAAGCAATTACAAGAATATTGTGCCACAATCATAGCCTCATAATTTTACTATTATGTTTTCTCTTTATGTATAATTTTATCTGCAGTCTCTTTCACCGTCAAGATTACCACGAATGGAAAGCAAAAGGGGCAAATTTTACATTCCCCCTCAGTATCCAAAAACTCTCAATCCCCTATAGAAGTTTAAATTTTAAATTAAATCTGAAGAAAATCAGGTTTTGCTTCCCCGCGCCCACCCCAGAAAGTTTCCAAAATACCCTCCATGATTACCAAATGACACACGCCAATAACGGAGATCAAACCTTCCACCCCAGGCAATTTTCAATATCTTCAATTCCAACCAGACGTTGCTCTTATATTATGGCCCATTAAGTTTCCAAGCAGATTGAAGTTTATGAATAATTTTAGCCTCCAGGAATCGTAAACCGGTAGACACGGCTGCTAAGGGTGCATTCCCTATAGCTAGTCGAGGACTTTCTTAAGTATCGAACTAGAGCTTAAATATATAGAAAGTATTTTTATTAAGATGAGTAGTCCAAGTCTTTATATACCGGTTATTATTTCAATATGTAACCAATATGGAATTTATCCCTTAACAATATAAGAAAACTTAAGACAAAATAAAGTGTATATTTCTCCCACAAACGAATATGCTTTGTATAGTTTCTTGACAAAGACAAAGTACGTGAATTTAAGAGTGATTGACATGGGGAACAAAATTTAAGATACAGGATTATGTATATAGAAATTAATGATTCTTCAACCTCCATAGTCTATTAATTAATGTCTTTGGAAACTCCACATATTAGATTAACTTAAGAACTCCAACGACACAAAATTACAAAGATATATATATTTATACATCTAACAACTTTTACAGAAGTGAACCAGAAGATGTCATTCCGATACTTCTGTTAATGCCTCTTTTGATTTCGCATACACAAGTTTTTAAGGCTGAAAGATTATGGCAATATTCAGAATTTACATTGTATTGAGTAACTTTCTGAACTATGCACAATATCTAATTAAATTTTTCAAATGGAAAAGAACCAATTTTTACATTGTATTGAAATAACTGATGACTTGTCTATGCACAATGTCTGCATTGTAGAAGTACTCGTTGCTGATTTTTCTGATTTAGTTGCTTGATTTTCTACAGAAGCTATTGTTGTAGTTGCATGTTTAAGTTATCTCATTCAATATTATATGCTTTTGCTTTTCCCCATGCATATAATCAGAGAGGACAAAACACAAGGCAAAGTTGAAAGATTCAAAGGCAAAGAATTGTCTTTTTCAAGCTATTGATCCTTCAATCTGAAGGTTATCACCAACCTATTTGAATGTTCTAGATTTCTCTCTTTGTTTTGCTTTATCTAGAACTCTCCCTTGTGCCATATAAATTAGGAAGGTTCTAGAATGTTCCATATAAATCAAGAAGGATATAGAACAATGGGGGTGCTTTCATGATTAGGACTAGAACTTTCTAGTTTGTTGTTAACCTCCATAATAGATGTTTCTAGAAAAGTAATAACCAAGTATAAATAGGGTGTTCAGTAGGAAATGAGGTAAGGAGTGATGAGTGAGATCACAAAAGAGTGTTGTGTTCCATATCAAAAATATTGTACAAGAGTTTATATAATAAAACAAGTTCCTTTTGTGTTCCAAATCCAAATAGTGGTATCAGAGCAAGTCGATTAAGGGCCACGTGTTTCCAGAGCAAGGCAGTCGATTGGAGATTATTTTTGAACTTCTGTAGATCATGCACAAATTGAGATTGTGAAGCTTCAAAAAAGCTTGCTTGGTAACGAGGAGGTTATTCAAGTCACGATGGACAACCTACAAGTGATAGGCAGAGTGAAGAAGCTCAACAACCAAAACTACACTACATGGTAGACATGCATGAAGTCTTATCTCCAAGGCCAAGACTTGTGGCATGTAGTTGGTGGCAGTGAAGTGACACCGCCGGAGGACGCCGGAGCTCTGAAGAAATGGAAGATTAAAGCAGGTAAGACCATGTTTGCGATAAAGACAACAATCGATGAGGAATTATTGGAGTACATAAGGGACAAGTCTACGCCAAAGGAAGCATGGGACACATTTGCAGCTCTGTTTTCAAAGAAAATTGATCTAAGGTTGTAGCTTCTGGAGAACGAGCTATTGTCCATCACTCAAAGGGAGATGACGATAGATCAATACTTTAACAAGGTAAAATCTCTATGTGCGAAATCTCTGAATTAGATTCTTCAAGTAAAATTTCAGAGTCTAGGATGAGAAGAATAATCATACATGGATTGAGACCTGAATTCAGAGGCTTTATTGCCGCAATACAAGGTTGGCCAGAGCAACCTTCACTGGTCAACCTAGAAAATTTGCTAGCCGACCAAGAGGCATTGACTAAGCAAATGCTAGGGGTCTCACTAAAGAAAGAAGAAGAAGCATTGTTTAGCTATAAGAAAAAAGGCCGATCCCCTCGACAAAATAATAAAGAAGAAAAATTTATAGAAGGTTCTCAAACAAGGGGAGCTCAAGAAAATCGCGGCAAGAGAGGTCAGTTGTCCAATAGATATAGGCGACCTAATGGCTCTTGTTTTGTATGTGGCAAACGAGGTCATTACGCGAGAGATTGCCGATTTAGGAAAAAGCCAGCAGAAGGAAATATGGCAACCTCCAACGAGCAAGAAAAATATAATAGTGAAGAAGAGTGGGATGCTGAAGCGTCGCTCGCACTAACTGAACAAACTTATGAGGAGGTGAGCAGTTCAAGACTTCAGGAAGAATCGGCACTGATGGTGGTCATCCCTTGACACGACCCGTCCCGAGCAATATCTTATATACCCGAGACGTGACGTGCGCCGATGGTGAATACCAACCATAAGTTGGACCCACTACCAAGGCTACTACAATCACAACTCATTATTACTTATTTTTATGAAAATTTCGACATTATCTCTCATGTAATTTGGACTAACCAACCTGAAATAAAATATCACATATCCCAATAAACTGATTCATAACTAAATGGGACCATTTGCCCATCCAATATCCATAACAAAACAACACAGAAGAGACTAGCCGAATTATTAAACTTTTATTATTTAATTAACATAAAATGTACATACGGATACAAAAATATATTGTGAGCCCACCTAACTATTTACATGTGATGCAAAATGATATCCAAAAATGAACATGCGTCCCAAAACAATGACTACATGTTCTATGAAGTGAGTCATAGTAAATAACTCTGTCGTGTGGCTCCGACTTCGAACTCAACAGCCTTATATCCAAAAGCAACCCAGAAACTCAACCGCTACCTCATAAGAAAAATCATTGTTGGAAAATAAATGAGTTGATAGGCTCAGTGAGTGGATATTTTCGAAAATAATCACACTCTTTTCATTTATAGATACTATCGAAAACGAGCTCACGTCACTTAACAATTCACAATAACTTCAACAAGTAATATCAGCTCATAATCGTAGAATATTCATCAACTAAAATATATATCATCATTTCATCATATCCTCATATCACAGTATAATAGAAAATCTCATCAGAATGTACTCTTTTTGTATAATCTCATCATGCATGCACATACTGCCTCAAAGGGCTAAGCTTTCTAGTATACGGCCAAGACCCCTCAGTGTATATGATACATGGTCAAGACCCCTTGGTGTACTAATACACGGCCAAGACCCCTCAGTGTACTAATACACGGCCAAGACCCATCAGTATACTAGAATAATCAATGAATTCACCGGGTACTTTTATGGATTTAAACATCATCTCAATTCACATTTAATTTCATAATAGGCAATTTCACAATCTTCCGAATTTACAAGATAACATAATTCAATACACAATTATAAGAAATCACGTAATTTAATATTTAGTAATATAATATCTTATAATTGAAATCTAAATTTTCTAAAATATATTTTTCCACTCACAGAGTTATCTACTGAAGACTAATTCGGCTGATAGACTGTCCCGATATTTGAGTTACTTCCTGAGATAACAATAGAATTATCCAAATCAAAACTCACTTATAATTTTCCTTCTTGAAAATCCAATAATTCAAGCAAGGAATTGAACTGCTAAATCTTAACCCACTATAAACACACAATTAAACCAATTCTTAAAATCGAAGTTTCTATTCTTACCTCGTATCGTAGCCCAAAAAAAAAGAGAACCGGTTCTTTCAAAAGCACTCTAATTCAAAAATCTAGAGAAAGAACTAAAAAATTTTTTTTTGAATAAAATGGAATTATTTGGCTGAAATTTTTCTCGCTTCAGGTACGTATGTAAAAGAAAGTGAATTTGAAAGGAAAGAACCCAAAAAAATGATAAGGAAGAAACCAAAATTGGTTTTTATATGGGTTTTGCATTCTGTGCCCACCGCCTGACTCTTTTGAATTATCCCTTTATATATATATATATAATGGGCATGATTTTTTTTGACCAAGACAATTCTTGGTTTTGGTTTGACCGAGTTATCACATCCCTGGACAAATGAATTATGAAAATGATTGGATTGTCAACTCATGATGTTCCAATCACATGACAGGCGACAAGGAGAATCTGCAAAACACAATAGAGTATAAGTGGACACCGCAGATGGTGGAACTGCCAGATTCAAAAGAAATTAGAGATAAGTTGCAAGAAGAAATCGTAGAAGTACAAAAGAGCCATGAGGAAATTGAAAATTCACAGGATTCAAGCGATGGAGAAGAGCCTATGAGGACAATGCAAAGTCCATGACAAACTGGTGTGCATCAACCAACACCAGAAGAGAATAGGCCGAGTCAACAAGAAGAGGTTGAGATACCAACGAGTCCTCAACCACAACTAAGAAAATCAACGAGACAACGAAGGCCAAATCCTAAGTACGCTAATGCAGTGGTAGAAGAAGATGAAAGTACCAAAGAGCCAGAGACCTTTGAAGAGGCAGTCCAACACAAGGAGTGGAGAAAGGCAATGGAAGAAGAGATTATGGCTCTAAAACAAAATGAGACTTGGGACTTGACGCCAATACCTGACAGAGTAAATCCTATATCCTGCAAATGGGTATACAAGGTAAGGAGGCGACCCAATACGTCAAAAGATAAGTACAAGGACACAGGTTGGGATGATGAGAAGAAAAGAGTTAAATCAAATAGTTGGTGCTAAAGGGGAGAATTGAAGGTTATCACCAACCTATTTGAATGTTCTAGATTTCTCTCTTTGTTTTGCTTTATCTAGAACTCTCCCTTGTGCCATATATATTAGGAAGGATCTAGAATGTTCCATATAAATCAAGAAGGATATAGAACAATGGGGGTGCTTTCATGATTAGGACTCTAGTTTGTTGTTAACCTCCATAATAGATGTTTTTAGAAAAGTAATAACCAAGTATAAATAGGGTGTTGGTGTTGTGGTGAGTAGGAAATGAGGTAATGAGTGGTGAGTGAGATCAACAAAAAGTGAGGTGTTGTAAAATAATAATGGTGTGTCCAAATTGTGTAAGTAAGTTATATAATAAAACAAGTTCCTTTTGTGTTCCAAATCCAACACAATCTTGGAAACACTTCTTTGTAGGGACATCTCTAAGTAGAATTGGGACTCCATGAAGAAGAAAGATAATGGGAGAGCGAAGACGAATAGGACTCTACTTCAAACACTTAGTCCCAAATTTGAGGCTTTACGCCAATTTTAATGCGGTCCCTAAACTTTTGTAGGCCCACAAATAAAAATTAAAATCAAAGAACTATTGATAGGTTATGCAACGAGTTAATTAATTATTCCAAAAAAAATTGAACTTTTGTTGCATCACGAAATCTCTCTCAATTTTAAAATGTTGTTGCTAGGTCATTGAACTTTGTGTAGATCCATCACTTGTTAGGATTCTATTTCCTGCGTGGCAGACAGAATTTAGACGTGGTACACCACTATCGTCCAATACTCCCAACCAATAGAAAGCGTGCAACCATGTCACCAGAGCTCCTTTGCAAACGCTGTTTCATTACAAAAATATAGTCACTTTGAAACCATTTGAGAGAAAAACCTAAAACCGGCCATACACAATTCATATATGTAAACCCATATCGGCTTTGAAACTGAAACCCTAACCCTAACCTTCTTTCCTCTGCGAACAAATCTGCACCCTAGGATGGAGAACTCAAATTCTTCGCAGAAAATGGACGGACATCTATGTCATTGTAATCAATTTTAAGTTTTGATGACCTCTTGGATGGAGCGTATCATGAACGCTGCTTTTGGGGTTGTAAGTTCTATGGGAAAGTAGATGCTCGTGATTTCTTTGCATGGACCGATCGTCCACCGCATCCTAGATACATGCTAGTAATCAACGGGTTGTTGTGAAATAAGAATGAGACCGACAATGAAAGGAAAAATGGGCATGAGCACGGGAATTTATCATAATTAGTTTGTGGTTGTTTCTTAGCAACATCCTTATTCTTGTGTTTTGAATTTGTTGGAGGAAGATATACAAAGAGATAGACGAAGAGTTGTATTCTATAGTTAGAATTATTTATTAGTTTCGTGTGTCAAAATATCTTGAAGATCGGACTAGATGGTGCAGTGCCTTGCGTGCGTATTTCATATTTATCGTCATACGAATTGTACTAAATGGTGTGATGTCACAATCCAACTTTCGCGAGTATTTTTCTATTTTTTTTCTAACAATTGGAAGTAAATAATGTATAACATCTTGGATTTCAAAATTATTTGTATTTCAAATACATTACATGATTAATTCAGCACAACACTTTAAAAAATTTGAAACCATCAGTATGTGACGACTAAAAATAATAAATATGACGCGAAAACCATCGATTATACACCTCGTATCAAGGTAAAACTAATTAATAAACTATTACTCTTCATAAACAGTTGTAGAAATATACTTCATCCACCCCCACAAAGATAAGCCTACTTTTATTTTTACACACATTAAGAAATTTCAATTAATGTAATTAAAATTAACTCCTTTGCATAACTGCTGTAGTTCTGGGGTATACTTCTCAAGGACAATGATAATTGCAAACAAGATGTGGATTCAATTATGCCATTTTCTGGAATGAGGAATCAAAGGATATTGATACTGAAAGTTCTAAAACCTAGATTAATTAAATTAAACACGAATTTTAATTTTAATTAAACAAGCAGTGGACGGAATGTAGTCAGAACTGGCAGGATATAGATATAACAGTTCTGACTCGCACAACAGTGTTCGTTTTCTAATCTTGTTTAGTGCGGAAATTAAAGGATTCAATACGAACACAAGATGTAACGTGGTAAACCCCTAAGGGAAACATCCACGGGCCCCCATGCCATGGGTAAAAACAATCCACTAATAATCTTGTTCAAAAATACAATAGTATCGGTTTTTGTAATTTCGCAAAATTAACAAAATAACAATCAAAAGAAAACAGATCAACTCCCTGTGATACTTCTTCTTCTGACTTGTTGATGAAGTGGAATCAAACCCACCGGTCTTGACTTTATCGCCACTTCCCTATTGTACTTGACCGCAACCACCACTTGGATTAAGAACCCCCGTTCTTAACTTCACGCCAAGTAGCTTGAGCAAGATATGGAATTGTTCGTTGAGTACCAATTAGTTCTTGATTCTTCAATGAGTTTGAAGAAAACTTTTGTGCTTTGAAAGTTGAATAAATGAGGCGCCATGTCTTGTTTTCCACCAAAATAATTCGGCCGGTTTTGCTTAGAGAATCCAAGACCAAAAATTATATTTCAAAGCATTAATTCCTTATTGATTTCCACTCTTACTTATAGTTAAAGTAGAAACCAATTTAGGAATTATTTCTTACCTAAGAATATGCAACAAAGATGGTAAGAGAATAAGTAGGAAAGAATATAGAAAGATTTTCTTAGATTTGTAGTAGGAAAGAATCTAGGAAACTAAATATTTCCTTCCTAAACAAATCTAAAAGAATAAGAAAAAATTCTTTAACCTACAAAAGGAGCTGTCATTAATATTTATGAAATCAGAATATATCAATTATAGGAACAGAATAAAATCGCAGCTTTTGCTGATCTGAAAAACTGATTCGCCTATCAAGTCAGTCAGTCAGAACTGGCGTTTAATCAGACCAGTCAGAAACACAAATGTTGACCTGCTCTTTTGACATTAAAAATTAGTTATATTTATTAAGATAGCCAAGATATAAAAAGTGAAAAATATAACACATATTTTTCCAACAATCTCCCCCTTTGGCGTTGCTTAATTACAAACACATAACTATCAGATTTTTAATGTAAGTGTAATGTGAGTGAATAATGTAAATAACCCATGAGCATCAACATACAAGGATTATGGCTCCCCCTTAGTGTGTAAACCAAGAACTCCTGCAAAGAAGTTAATAACATATGCGAATACCACACACAATAGCCATAAAATTTAATATTGCTCCCCCTTAGCAAGATATCATCTAAGTGTAGTGATCAAACTATCATAAACCTAAAAATACAACTATTAAAGATTAACCAACATAGTGTCATCATAGTGTCCAAAGCAAAAAAAACAACAAACAATTAAAAATTACTACTACTCCCCCTTTTGGAAGAGGAACGCCAAAGGAAGAAATCAAACAAAAGTAGAGCTGTGTGTGAAGCAAAATAAAGCAGAATTTAAGTGTTTAAAACAGTAATCCATCGCCAAATAGTTAGAGGGTTAAGAGTTAGAACGGGGAGAAGTTAGTGCTGGGAGGATTTGGACTTCTTTGTACCAGATGCAGAAGCATTGGTAACCCTCTTGCGAGTAGGAGTATCTGAGGGAGCAGCAGCTGGAGCATCAGCAGCGATAGGTGCAGAGGCTGGGGCAGCAGGTTGATCACCAACGGGTTCAGACGTCGGTATCTCCATTGGATCTCCAGGATGTGCAGAGAATTCTGGAGTAACAATCCGGAATGCAGATTTTATGTGCTCATCGCCCAGAAATTCCATTTTGCCCAACACCCTACGCATGAAAGTAATATCATCAGAAAAACCTTTGGTAAGGGCAAAAATTTGATCTACCTGTGTTCGAACCAGTCCCAACTGAGTTTCTAGGGCATCCAGACGTTCAGACTGGTCCAGCGAGGATAGAAAATGCTTGGGAACTCTAGGAGTGGGATGCGGTGTGCTACCCAAATTGGTAAACTCATGTACACCCAGTGATGGAATGTCCTCAGAGAGGCGGTCTGAATCCATAGCAGGCACGTCTTGATGAACAAGAAAGTGATGAATCAGAGCTGGATGCGGTAGTCTGTACTGCTTGGCCCTCCTCGGTCCTTCATAAACAATTCTATCGAAAATTAGTTTAACCCAGTCAACTGGCATCCTCATCCCTAACTTGTAAAGCATAACGGCCCTGTCCCCCGAAATGTCTGATCGATGAGTTAACGGATCGATATTGTTGATGAGAATCCGATGCAGAATTTTGTATTTTGGCAATAGTCGAGAAGCAGTCAGTTCTCCTGATTCTGGCCAGGTGGAGCCAGTCATTTCTTGTGCAATGATGTCCTTGGTCAATTCTTCATCACTTGTGACAGCCACAGTGGTTACTCCAAGCCAGTCCCTGAGGGAGTTAGGACTGAAGGTAACATGTCTTCCCCGAACATAAACCTTCCACCTGAACTCATTGCCAGCCTTTCCCAGATTCTTTGGAACATTTGCCATAAACTCCTTGACCAGAGTTTCATTGAACGGCCCAGAAAAACTTAACAGTTTTTGTAAATTGTGGAAATCAACAATTTCAACCAAACCAAACGAACTAAATTCGGCAATTGCAACCTTGCACTCAATGATGAACTTACTGTAGATGGTAAATGACATAAACAAACTCTCAGCATTCTCCGCTAGAAAACAGTAATTGAGGGGGTTAACAGAGTGTCTACCTCTAGTTAATGTGTCAAGTCTGAACATTTGGGGGTCAGAACTAGGAGTAGGCAGTACTCTGTAGGCACCCCCTGAGGCAGTGACAGGTCTGTTCTGACCAGCAGGCGTGGGCTTCTCAGCAACATCAGCCATTTTACCTTTCCCTTTCTCAGCCCTGGTGGCCCTTTTCGTTGGAGGAGGTGTCGGAGTAGATTCTGAAGATTCATCAAGGGCAACATCAAAATCAGAATCAGATTTTTGAGAGGGGGGCTTACTTGAACCTTCTACGAATGGGGGAGGCTGTTCAGACTCCTCATCACCAGCCCCTTCATCCTCACGGACCTCCTCCTCAATTTTGGCATTTTCAGACCCACTGTCACCCGTTGCATTGTCTGACCCACTGTCACTTGCAGATTCATCATCCTCATCTTCTTCTTCATCTGGGTCTTGAGCAACCAATGTGACTTTCTTGCTCAGATAGGTGATTGGGTCGTTAGGTTTTGGACGGGGCTGACTTTTGGAATGACTGACCGGCGCTTGATATTCAACAATGTCCGTTGATAGGTCAGCCTGGGATGCGACTGCCACTGGAGAAGTGTCCGGGTCTGAACTGGAGGGTTCCCGTCTTCTTGTACTTCGCCGGAGAGTCTTTGCCGGCGACATTTGTGGCCCAATCGCAGTTTCAGCAGTGGACGCTGGAGCAACAGTGTCCTTGGATGAATTTCCCGGTTGTTTCTTCGATTTTGGCATTTTAGTCTTCACCATTGTTTGAATCTGAAAAGAAAAACTCAAAAACACCTTCGAGATCAAGAATGAGAGGCTTCGGAGTTAGGAAGGTGAAGAAGAAAGCCCTAGATCACGGTTTTAAAAAGGGGAAATTTTTCAATTTATTCAAAATTGCACAAGAAGGGAGCAGTTTATTAAGGACGTGTAGAAGGCAGTTACCAAAAATAAACTGACAAATGGCAGTTAATGACCACGAAACCTTCCTTAATCAAATAAGTCAAATTTGAAACAAAAACGCCTAATCCGCTATTTTATGGAAAACAGAATTTTTAAATTAGAACCAAATTGGATTCCAAGAATTCGTCCAGATTTTTCTCAATTAAAACTGATTGTGCTGCCAAAAAAAGACTGTTGATTGAAATTTCTACGAGAAGGCCCATACAAGATACTCACACACAAATAATGAGAAAAAATTTATGAGGTAAGATTGAATGGTTTATTTATGGGCAAACTTCATAGTTCTACAAATTATACGATCAGTCCAAGAATATCAAAATCAACCAGAATTTTCCAATCAGATATATGCGCATAATTAGATTCAATTAATTTGTCAGATTTAAAACGTAAGTGTGTGATAGGACATACTGGATTAATCAATCATAACCTGTCCCACTACGCCAAATTGAACCTAGTCAAGAAGATCAGTACTGAGATGTATTTCAAACCAGTCATCATCTGAACATATCTCTTTGAATAAAAAAATATGAGCGTTCCAGACATGAGTACCATAGCATTTTTTTTTTTGAGTACTCAGAGTGTTGACTTTATTTGCATATATATATATATATATATATATATATATATTTTGATTTGTCAAAGCACTGAATTTTTAAGATCATGGAGTTGACTTTCTCACAGCCATAAAGGTAGCCCTTTTCTACATGATTTATGTTCATTATCAAGGACGGCTGCACACATTTATGGTGGTAGCCCTCTCCTCCATGAAATTGTCTGTTTAACACAACAACATACTTATGGTGCCGAGAGACATAGATACTGACCATAGGTCACAACAAAGTCTAAAACTACTTTATAGATAACAATCTAGTTAGTAGTAAGGTACAATCAACCAAGACAATATGTCCTCAAAGTGTGCTTATCTGACCATATTTACCTTAAGTATAATGAGCATACCAAACTGATTGGTTAATCCAAGTAAATCTCAAAATTCATAGACCAATCATACAATTATATCATATGCTATTTGCAAATGCAAGAAAAACCATTCTTCTCTCCCTCCTTTTTTTTTTTTTTTTGTTAAATAAAGAAAAATAAGCAAATGCAAACAAACACACATGATTTTTTTTTTTTTTAAATAAAAACTAATGCATCAAGCAAATGCCCACGGCCTTCTGTAGAGTTTCAAATCTAGCAGAGTCTAAGGCTTTGGTAAACAAGTCAGCCAACTGATACTCAGTCTGAATATGTTCCAAGGTAATAACTTTTTCTTCGACCAAATTCCTAATAAAATGATGTCTAATATCAATATGTTTGGTCCTAGAGTGCTGAACAGGATTTTTAGAAATATTAATAGCACTAGTGTTATCACAGAATACAGTAACAGAGTCTTGATTAATACCATAATCACAGAGCATTTGTTTCATCCATAGTAGCTGAGTGCAACAACTACCCGCTGTAATATATTCAGCTTCTGGAGTAGATAAGGAAATAGAGTTTTGTTTCTTACTTAACCATGCAATGAGATTGTTACCAATATAGAAACATCCTCCACTCGTGCTTTTCCTATCATCCATATTTCCAGCCCAGTCGGCATCAGTGTATCCTGCAAGATGAGAATTTGTATCATTAGTATACCATAAACCATAATCAGAAGTACAGTTAATATAGCGAATAATTCGCTTCACTGCTGCAAGATGTGATTCTTTTGGTTTAGCTTGATAACGTGCACAAACTCCAACACTGAATGATATGTCAGGACGACTTGCAGTCAGGTACAGCAGACTGCCTATCATGCTTCTGTACAAGCTGGAGTCAACCTCCTTTCCCTGGTCATCTCTGAAAATTTTTAAGGACGTGGCCATGGGAGTTCTGACTGACTTGGTCTGTTCAAGACCGAACTTCTTCACAAGATTTTTAGCATACTTGGCCTGGGAGATAAAAATCCCTGATCCAACCTATTTGATCTGCAAACCTAAAAAGAAATTTAGTTCACCAACCATACTCATTTCGAATTCATTTTGCATGAGAGTAGCAAATTCCTTGGATTTTGTTTCTAGTGAAGAACCAAATACAATGTCATCGACGTAGATTTGTGCAACAATTAATCCAGTTTTAAAATGTTTGATGAATAACGTTTTGTCAGCCCCTCCTCGCTTGTATCCCTGTTCCAACAAGAACATGGTTAATCGTTCATACCAAGCTCTTGGGGCTTGCTTTAGTCCGTACAGAGCCTTTTTGAGTCTAAACACATGGTCGGGAGAATAAGGATCAACAAATCCCTTAGGCTGCTCAACATAGACTTCTTCATTAAGAATTCCATTCAGAAAGGCACTTTTGACATCCATTTGGTACAGCTTGAATCTCATTTGACATGCCACTGATAGTAAGAGTCTAATAGATTCAAGCCGGGCCACAGGTGCAAAAGTTTCATCAAAATCCACTCCTTCTAGTTGAGTGTAACCCTATGCAACCAAGCGTGCCTTGTTTCTGACTATGTTGCCATGTTCATCTGATTTATTTTTGAATATCCACTTTGTCCCGATTACATTTGTGTCTTTAGGCCGAGGTACAAGATCCCACACTTCATTTCTATCAAACTGAGCTAGTTCTTCATGCATGGCTAGAACCCAATTTTCATCAATAATAGCTTCATTTATATTTTTGGGTTCAATTTGTGAAGTGTAGCAAACATTTCCAAGTTCATTAGCAAGCCTCTTCCGAGTCATCATGCCGTCTCTGGAATTTGAGAGAACATTGTCCAGTGGATGTGCTTTCTGAATCCAAGAAGGAGGCTGCCTTCTCATGTCCTGTTCGTTATTTGTAAATGGTACGTCAGAACTTCCAGGAGCAGGGGTAGAGACATCAGAACTTGAGGCTGGATGTTCCTTCTGTAAATCACTGTCTGGAGCAGGTACATGATGGTCTTGGGTAGGTTGACGTCCAGCAACCTGTTCTTCCAAAGTCTGAATATTAAGCTCCTGTGAGTAAGATGAAAAGTCATCAGTATCATCAATTTTTACATTGATTGATTCAATGATAGTCTGAGTACGCATGTTATAAACTCTGTAAGCACGGCTGTTCTCAGAATAACCAATAAACATTCCTTCATCACTTTTTGAATCGAATTTACCCAAGTATTCCCGATCATTTAACACATAGCATTTGCTACCAAAGGTATGGAAATATTTGAGATTCGGTTTTCTACCTTTCCAGATTTCATAAGGAGTTTGAGTGGTTCCAGTTCTCAAAGACACACGATTCAAAATATAACAAGCAGTATTAATAGCTTCAGCCCATAATTTAACAGGGAGCTTCTTACTATTTAGCATAACTCTAGCCATCTCTTGAAGAGACCTATTTTTTCTTTCCACAACACCGTTTTGTTCAGGAGTTTTGGGAGCAGAGAATTCATGAAAAATACCATTTTGATCACAAAAAGTAGAGAAAGTAGCATTTTCAAACTCTCTCCCATGATCACTTCTAATCCTTAGTATTTTTATTCCCTCAAAATGTTTTTCTGTTGTTAATTTTAGGTGCAGAAATTTGAATCTTTCAAACACATCAGATTTTTCTCTTAAGAAATCAACCCAAGTATATCTAGAAAAATCATCCACGCAAACAAAAATATATTTCTTGCCCCCAATACTTTCAGTTTGAATAGGTCCCATCAAATCCATGTGAAGTAATTCTAAAACATGAGCTGTAGTAAGAAACGTACCTTGCTTGTGAGTGCTTTTGGTTTGCTTACCTTTTAGGCACGAACCACACAATCCTTCAGATTTTTCAGTAAGCTTAGGAACACCTCGTACTGCATTCAACTTTGTCAGTCTCAACAGATCACTATAGTTTAAATGTCACAATCGTTTGTGCCACAACTCGGTTGAGTCAGTCTTTGAAATATGACAAGTAATTTTGGTGTCAAGAAGATAACATTTATCATTGGATCTAGTACCATGTAGAATACAACTACCATCATACTTCAAGACTTTACAGGAATTTTTTGAGAACATAACCAAGTGTTTATCATCACAGAGTTGACCTATACTAATTAGGTTAGCTTTTAAACCTACAACAAAGAGAACTTCTTTTAACGGGGAGAAGCCATCAATTAGAATAGTGCCTACACCTTCAATTTTACCGTGTGCTCCATCACCAAAAGTAACCAGACCACCTTCATGACTTTTGTAGTTAGTTAGATAAGATCGATTACCAGTCATATGTCTAGAACAACCACTGTCAAAATACCAAGAGTTAGGAATAAAGGATCTATATGCAACATTAACCATATAACAATTTAATTCACCCTTTTTAACCCAAATCTGTCTTACTTTAGTGTTGCTAAGGTGTCTCATTTGTCTATTAGCCAGGTTTTTACTAAACAAACAATGAAAAGAGTCGTGTCCTAAATTACCACAGATGCAACATTTTACAAAGTACTTTGACTTACCTCTCTGTATTGATTGTATACCTGATGGTCGTGACTGTTTTTGAGTCTTGGCATTGGTCAGAACTTGCATAGGTGGGTCAGCCTTAGTTCTGACGGTGATGGGATCAGTTTTGTATGAGAATACAGCAGACTTTGTTTCTTTGATGAAGTTGATCTGATTCCCAGCTTTTCTTTCACCTTTTCCAACATATCCCAAACCTTCTTTGACGTTTGGAGTTCTTCCATAGCTCAGGGTTTCGCTTAAACGAGAGGCTCCAATTGTTAATTGCTTGATCCTTTCTTTTGAGACTTTTAATTCATCTAAGAGATTAGCAATTTGATCATCCTTCTCTTTTAAGATGTTGGTAAGAGTGTTATTTTGAGAATCGATTTCAGCCTTGTCATCTTCCAAAAATTCCATCAAGACTTGAGTGGACAAGTTTTTCTCCTGTTCATCTTGTAATTTTTTATTCAGGCTGCTGCAGTTGTGACAGACACGGACTGGTTCTTCAGAGGTTGTTGCTAAGAAGTCAGAACCTGCAATCAAGTTTTGCACGTAATCAGTATGAGAGGTTAAGTTCACAGTCAGGGACGTTACCTGGTCATCAGTGGTTCTGTCATCCTCGTCCTCATTTGAGTCTTTTTCATCATCTTCACTCCAAGTGATATTCATGGCCTTCTTGGTATGAGATTTCTTTAAAGTATTTGCACATTCAGAGGCTATGTGACCAAAACCCTCACACTCATGGCATTGAATTCGATTGTCAGATCTATTCATAGAGGTAGTGGGATTTTGTTTAGTGTTAGTCAGAAATCTTTTCTTTTGTTGGAGAGAGGTATTCAAGTGCTTTCCCTTTTGATTTCCTTTTAGAAATTTTTTGAATTGTATGGTGAGCATGGCCATGTTTTCATGTGTTTCGCTCTCCTCACAATCAACCTCGTCTTCATAGTTGTTAATTTTGAAGGCAATACTAGATCCCTTTTCTTTCTTTCTCCTTTGTAGATGTAGCTCATATGTCATCAATGATCCCCACCAATTCTTCAACCTTCATATTCTCAATCTCCTTACTTTCTTCAATTGCAGTTACTTTAGAATGAAAACGATCAGGCAAGGATCTGAGAATTTTCTTTACAATCTTGCTCTCCGAATATTTTTTTTCCCAAGGTATAAGCAGTATTGGTGATGTCACTGAGTTTTGCATAGAAGTCCTTGAATTGTTCATCGTCTCTCATGGTTAGTTGTTCAAACTCTAGAGTAAAAATTTGAAGCTTGGATGACTTGACCATATTGGTTCCTTCATGAGCAATTCGTAAGATGTCCCAAGCATCTTTTGCAACCTGACAAGTAGAGATTAAACGAAATTGATTAGAGTCTACAAACGAAAATATAGCATTTAAAGCTTTGGAATTCCAATTAGTATAATTGTAATCAGTTGTAACCCACTCGTCTGCCTTTTTCTCTCTTTCTACACCATTTTCAGTAATGGTAGGAGTTTTATATCCATGGACGATTGAGTGCCACGCTTTTTCATCAAGGGATTGGATATACACTTGAATTCTAATTTTCCAATAAGCATAATTAGTACCATCTAAAACAGGTGGTCTAAATGGTGCTCCGTCCATAACTAGGTTTAAATGGATCGCACTTAAAAAGTGTACCCTCTCTGATACCAATTGAAAGTTCTAAAACTTAGATTAATTAAATTAAACACGAATTTTAATTTTAATTAAACAAGCAGTGGACGGAATGTAGTCAGAACTGGCAGGATATAGATATAACAGTTCTGACTCGCACAACAGTGTTCGTTTCCTAATCTTGTTTAGTGCGGAAATTAAAGGATTCAATACGAACACAAGATGTAACGTGGTAAACCCCTAAGGGAAACATCCACGGGCCCCCATGCCATGGGTAAAAATAATCCACTAATAATCTTGTTCAAAAATACAATAGTATCGGTTTTTGTAATTTTGCAAAATTAACAAAATAACAATCAAAAGAAAACAGATCAACTCCCTGTGATACTTCTTCTTCTGACTTGTTGATGAAGTGGAATCAAACCCACCGGTCTTGACTTTATCGCCACTTCCCTATTGTACTTGACCGCAACCACCACTTGGATTAAGAACCCCCGTTCTTAACTTCACGCCAAGTAGCTTGAGCAAGATATGGAATTGTTCGTTGAGTACCAATTAGTTCTTGATTCTTCAATGAGTTTGAAGAAAACTTTTGTGCTTTGAAAGTTGAATCAATGAGGCGCCATGTCTTGTTTTCCACCAAAATAATTCGGCCGGTTTTGCTTAGAGAATCCAAGACCAAAAATTATATTTCAAAGCATTAATTCCTTATTGATTTCCACTCTTACTTATAGTTAAAGTAGAAACCAATTTAGGAATTATTTCTTACCTAAGAATATGCAACAAAGATGGTAAGAGAATAAGTAGGAAAGAATATAGAAAGATTTTCTTAGATTTGTAGTAGGAAAGAATTTAGGAAACTAAATATTTCCTTCCTAAACAAATCTAAAAGAATAAGAAAAAATTCTTTAACCTACAAAAGGAGCTGTCATTAATATTCATGAAATCAGAATATATCAATTATAGGAACAGAATAAAATCGCAGCTTTTGCTGATCTGAAAAACTGATTCGCCTATCAAGCCAGTCAGTCAGAACTGGCGTTTAATCAGACCAGTCAGAAACACAAATGTTGACCTGCTCTTTTGACATTAAAAATTAGTTATATTTATTAAGATAGCCAAGTTATAAAAAGTGAAAAATATAACACATATTTTTCCAACAGATACACTTTCCACTGATGAGTTGTAGAGTTGTTTGCTCGTTCACGAGCAAACACTAAACTAGCAAGAAGAAGAGGAGGTAAGGTCCTTGATACTAAACTAGCCATTTTCCCCTTTGATACTTCCCTTATGTTGTAATCTTTAGTTTCATATTTCTTAGGTCAGTAAATATCATTGATTGATTGTATTAGGTGAGATTTAAGGTAACATCCCTTGTATGTATAGATGATTGATTTTTGCCAGGAAGTTGGTGGGCTCATAATTCGAAAAGACATATTCTGTCTTGGGGTGTTAAGCTTCATCTGGCTCCAAGCCCAGAGTATGAAGTTTTTCTGTATTGATATTTGAGGCTACCATAGTTATTAACCAGTGGAGTTCGGAACGAGCCTTAAAACACAATTCCCTCAGTCACTGCCATAGTTGACCCAGTATCAACCCTCTCTTCCAGATCCCTGCTTCTATGGGCCAAATGGGCAGAATAGCAGAGCAAGTACAAGTATTAGTAGCATAACAAAAATGCATTCCTCGTCATTAATATGTTTGCTTACGGCAATTGTGAACTCTCTGGAGAATCGATGACAGTGCTTGTAGATCTGAGAATTCTTAATTGGCTAGTTGTAAATATCCTCAGGGCTATGGAACAAAGGATTATCCATTTCGACTTCACACCGACAACACCACCGAGCTAGATGCAAGCAACAGTTGCTGCTCAATCTGCAACGACACTTGTACCCACTGCATCATGAAACCATCCTCCATACGGTTACAATCCTATCGCATCAACGGTCTAAACTTTGACACTAGCGTACTTCCACATATCCACTCAGAGGAAGGTCACACAATACATATTACAGAAATTACAATCATCATTCTCTAAATATTTTACATTCAATTTCATCTTTTTGTTTTTCATCAGTTACAGCTAGAAGTAGGTTGGAAACAAAGTCGCAAAGAAAAATGGTGCAATTTTCCTTAAAATTTATTCTCCGCTAATATGGCTAGACTTTCTTTCTGAGACCATAAAATGACCAATAGTTTGATAATACTGAATGTGATATTATAGATAGTATGCTAATGTTTTGATTAGTTATGATATTGTAACACTACAAGAAGTCGATTATAAGACGTGTCACTTTACACTCAAGGCCCATAAACTGATTTTTTGACACGACCCGTCCCGAGCAATATCTTATATACCCGAGACGTGACGTGCGCCGATGGTGAATACCAACCATAAGTTGGACCCACCACCAAGGCTACTACAATCACAACTCATTATTACTTATTTTTAAGAAAATTTCGACATTATCTCCCCTGTAATTTGGACTAACCAACCTGAAATAAAATATCACATATCCAAATAAAGTGATTCATAACTAAATGGGACCATTTGCCCATCCAATATCCATAACAAAACAACACAGAAGAGACTAGCCGAATCATAAAATTTTTATTATTTAATTAACATAAAATGTATATACGGATACAAAAATATATTGTGAGCCCACCTAACTATTTACATGTGATGCAAAATGATATCCAAAAATGAACATGCGTCCCAAAACAATGACTACATGTTCTATGAAGTGAGTCATACTAAATAACTCTGTCGTGTGGCTCCGACTTCGAACTCAACAGCCTTATGTCCAAAAGCAGCCCAGAAACTCAACTGCTACCTGATAAGAAAAATCATTGTTGGAAAATAAATGAGTTGATAGGCTCAGCGAGTGGAGATTTTCGAAAATAATTATACTATTTTCATTTATAGATATTATCGAAAACGAGCTCACGCCACTTAACAATTCACAATAACTTCAACAAGTAATATCAACTCATACTCGTAGAATATTCATCAACTAAAATATATATATCATCATTTCATCATATCCTCATATCACAGTATAATAGAAAATCTCAACTTGTGTGCACAGACTGCCTCAAATGGCTAAGCTTTCTAGTATACGGCCAAGACCCCTCAGTGTATATGATACACGGTCAAGACCCCTCAGTGTACGAATACACGGCCAAGACCCCTCAGTGTACTAATACACGGCCAAGACCCCTCAGTATACTAGAATAACCAATGAATTCACCGAGTACTTTTATGGATTTAATTATCATCTCAATTCACATTTAATTTCATAATAGGCAATTTCACAATCTTCCGAATTTACAAGATAACATAATTCAATACACAATTATAAGAAATCACGTAATTTAATAATTAGTAATATAATATCTTATAATTGAAATCTAAATTTTCTAAAATATATTTTTCCACTCACAGAGTTATCTACTGAAGACTAACTCGGCTGATAGACTGTCCCGATATTTGAGTCACGTCCTCGTATCGTAATCCAAAATAGAGCTCTCTAAATTCGAAAGTCTAATCAACTAAATTTTTGGTGTGCAAAAGATATTAGGGATGAAGAAAATAGAATTATTTTGGACTGAAACTCTCTGATTCTGGTACGTGAATAAGGAAACAGAAATTGAATGAAAGGAAACCAAAAATGGAAAAGATGCTGGCTGAACCTTTTTCTTTTTCTTCCTCCAATTTCTCTCGGTTTTAAGTCTCAAATTGATATGGATGAGAAAGTTTAGATTTAAATGCCATGAAAGTGGTCCCCACCCACTTGGGATAATCCACCGCCTGACTTTTCATCCAAAATCCTTTTTTTTTTATTTTTATTTAAACAAAGCTTGACAAATTTGACCAAAAGTTGACTTGGCTATTACAAACTCACCCTCTTCAAAAAAATTTCGTCCTCGAAATTCAATCGGTTATGCACTGAAGAGCTGAGGATACTGAGAACGCATCTGATCTTCATTTTCCCATGTAGCCTCTTCTATTGCGTGATTCTTCCATAGCACTTTAACCATTGCTATAGTCTTACTCCGTAGTACTTGTTCTTTTCTATCTAATATTCCAACTGGTTTTTCTTCATATGTAAGATTTTCTTTCAATTCAACTGGTTGCGATTCCAACACATGAGACAGATCTGGAATATATTTACGGAGCATGGATACATGAAACACATCATGAATTCTAGATAACTCTGTTGGTAAGGCTAAACGATAAGCAACTGGGCCAATGCGCTCAATGATCTCATATGGGCCGATATATCTTGGACTCAATTTTCCCTTTCTACCAAATCTGAGAACACCTTTCCACGGAGATAATCGTAGGAAAACTCTATCTCCAACTTCAAATTCAAGATTTCTTCTGTGTTTGTCTGCGTAATTTTTCTGTCTGTCTTGAGCCGTCTTTAGCTTTTCTTTGATTAGTTTCACTTTTTCAGCAGTAATCTGAACAAGTTCAGGGCCTAACAGTTTTCTTTCACCAACCTCATCCCAACAAACTAGAGTTCTACACTTTCTACCATATAGTGCTTCAAAAGGAGCCATTTCTATACTAGAATGATAACTGTTATTATATGCGAATTCCATTAAGGATAGATGAGTATCCCAATTCCCTTTAAACTGAAGAACACAGGCCCGTAACATATCTTCTAAAGTCTGTATAGTCCTTTCTGATTGGCCATCTGTCTGTGGGTGAAAAGCAGTACTAAAATGTAGTTTAGTACCTATGGCTTTTTGTAAACTAGGCCAGAATTTAGAAGTGAAACGCGAATCTCTATCTGAGACAATAGACACAGGTGCTCCATATAAACTAATTACCTCATCCACATATATTTTTGCCAATTTATCCAATGAATATGTAACTTTAATCGGCAAAAATCTAGCAGTTTTTGTCAATCTGTCTACCACGATCCATATACCATTATGACCATTCTGAGTATGAGGAAGCCCAAATAAGAAATCCATAGTATTGTGCTCCCATTTCCACTCAGGAATAGGCAATGTCTGTAAGAGTCCAGCTGTTCTCTGACGATCTGGTTTCACTTGTTGACAAATAAGACATCTGGATACAAACTCAGCTATTTCTCTTTTCATTCCGTGCCACCAATAATGTTCTTTAAGTATACGATACATTTTAGTACTACCTGGATGCATTGCATAAGCTGAACTATGTGCCTCTTCTAGAATTTCTTTCTTTAACTTTGAGTCGTTCGGAACACATAGTCTATTTCCTATAACCAAAGCTCCGTCATCTCGAACAGTATAATCTGCGTGTTTACCGTTACTAACTTCTTCTTTCAATTTACTTAATATCGGATCTTGAGTCTGAGCTTCTCTAACTTTGTCAATCAAAGTAGGTCTCACTTGAAATTTAGCAGACAATGATCCCAAACTAGTCACTGATAGTTGAGCATTCCAAACTTTGAATTCACTGAATAAGGAATAGCAAATTGCATTAGTTTGATTTGTAGAAGTAGATGTCTTTCTACTGAGAGCATCAGCAACTACATTGGCCTTCCCCGGATGATATTCGATTCTGCAGTCATAATCTTTTATTAGCTCCAACCATCTCCTCTGTCTCAGATTTAACTCTTTCTGATCAAAGATATACTTTAAGCTTTTATGGTCTGTAAAAATTTGACATCTCTCACCATACAAATAATGTCTCCAAATTTTTAATGCTAAAACAACTGCGGCCAGCTCTAGATCATGTGTAGGATAATTCATCTCATGATTCTTTAACTGTCTAGAGGCATAGGCTATGACTTTTCCATTCTGCATCAAAACACAACCCAAACCTTGACGTGAAGCATCACTGTAAATCACAAATTCCTCGCCCGGAGATGGAAGAGTAAGTACTGGGGCAGTAACTAATCGATGTTTCAATTCTTGGAAACTCTTTTCACATTCTTCAGTCCACACAAATTTAACATTCTTTCTAGTCAGACTGGTCAAAGAAAGAGCAATTTTGGAAAAGCCTTCAACAAAACGACGGTAGTACCCTGCTAAACCAAGAAAACTCCGTACTTCTGTCACATTAATAGGTCTTTCCCATTTTACCACTGCTTCAGTTTTATGTGGGTCTACATAAATTCCTTCCGCTGATATAACATGCCCTAAAAATATCACTTTGTCGAGCCAAAACTCACATTTACTGAATTTAGCATATAATTGTCTATCTCGCAAGACCTGTAATATGATCCCAAGATGTTCGGTATGCTCTTCCTGATTTCGAGAATATACTAGTATATCATCAATAAAAACAATCACAAATCTATCAAGATACGGATGAAACACTCTATTCATTACATCCATAAATGCTGCTGGGGCATTGGTTAACCCAAACGGCATCACAAGAAACTCGTAATGGCCATACCGTGTTCTGAAAGCAGTTTTTGGTACATCCCCATCCCTGATTTTTAGTTGATGATATCCTGAACGTAAATCAATCTTAGAAAACACTGTAGCACCCCGAAGCTGATCAAATAGATCGTCAATACGTGGTAAAGGATATTTATTACGGATTGTCACTTTATTCAACTATTTGTAGTCAATGCACAATCGCATGGTGCTGTCTTTCTTTTTCACAAACAAAACTGGTGCTCCCCACGGAGATACACTGGGTTTGATAAAACCTTTGTCTACCAATTCCTGTAACTGAACTTTTAACTCTTTCAATTCTGATGGAGCCATTCTATATGGTGCTTGTGAAATAGGTGCAGTTCCTGGAATTAGGTCAATAGTAAACTCAACTTCCCTATCTGGGGGTAGACCTGGTAATTCTTCTGGAAATACATCAGGAAAGTCTCGGACAACTGGGATGTCTTTGAATTTTATCTTACTAACTTCTGTATCAATTACATGAGCTAAATACCCAAAACAACCCTTCTTGAGTAATCTTCTAGCATCAATAGCGGATATCATACAAGATGGCAAGATTCTACGCTGTCCACTAAACATAACTTCAGGTTGTCCTGATCGTCTAAACACAACTTCTTTACGAAAACAATCAACGGATGCGCGATTTGCAGCTAGAAAGTCAATGCCCAAGATAACGTCAAAATCATGGATAGCAAGAGGTATTAAATTTGCCTTGAGCTCGTGATCATTCACCTTGATCCCACAATCTCGATATACATTCTTAGCTAAAAGAGATTCTCCTACTGGTGTGCCCACTACCAAACAACTATCTAAAGGTTCTAGCTTTTGGTTCGCATATATAGCAAGTGCAATTGAAATAAAAGAGTGTGTAGATCCAGGATCAATTAAAATACGAGCATCTCTATCAAAAATAGATGACATACCCATAATTACATCTGGTGACTCTTCTGCTGCCTGCTGTGTCATAGCAAAAACTCTTGCCTGATTCTTTGGACGTCCTACCTGGCCTTTCAGTTTTACCCCGCTACTACTTGCTACATTGGACTGAACTCCACTATTTGTGCCTGCTTTATTAGTCAAAGCATCTCCTTGGATCTGATCCTGTCTTGTATTACCCACACTTTGCTGGGGAAATATCCTTGGTGATATGCCACTCCCCTGTACTAGGACTGGGCAATTTCTTCGTATATGCCCTGCTTGGCCACAATGATAACAGACACCAAACCCCTTGAACTTCAAACATTCGCCCAAGTGAAATTTTCCACAAAACTTGCAATGAGGAAATTTTGTGCTGTTGGAACTCTCTCCATATCTCGGAGTGAATGGTCTCTGGGAGGAACTCGGAGTAGGAGGACGATTACTCCTTGACTGCTGTATCGTACTTTGGCTGAATCTTGAGCCCTGACTTCTTCGTGAACTGGGTTTGAACTGGCTTGAAATAGAAACACCGGGTCGAAATCCTCTATTATCCCTCTGAGGTGGTCTATAGTTAGAAATTTCAGTCCATATCTGACTACCACTAGCTCTGGATTTTAGCTGTTCTTTATCAGTTTGTCTATCTGACATACTTTTCTCCACTCTCAAAGCTGATTCTACTAATTTTCCAAATTCACTCCAACCCGCTGCAGTTACTGAAGATCGAATCTCTTCTCTTAGACCATCTTCAAAACGTCTGTATTTGTCAATTTCATTACCAACCAGTACTTGTGCATATTTTGAAAGCTCAATAAATTTCTTCTGATATTCTGCAACAGTTGAAAATCCCTGTACTAGCCTCAAGAACTCATCCTGTTTAGTATCTTTAAAAGAACGGGGGTAGTAAGCATCATAAAAATTTCGCTTAAAATCTGCCCAAGTTATAATAGAAGGGTCTAGGTATTTGTTCTGCACTGACTGCCACCAATCGTATGCTCCATCTTCTAACAAAAAAGTGGCGAGACATAGTTTTCTATCATCTGGGCAACCCATCACATCAAAAACTCTCTCTACTTTTATCATCCAGGCCTCGACAACTGCAGGATCAGCTGTGTCTGTAAAAACTTTAGCCCCTAACTTTGTTGCCCTCTCAATGCTAAAATTTCTATCTGTATTACGCATAGCCGAAACAACTGTAGTAGCAATCCTTTCAACATCGAGTGGGTCATTTTCAACCACATTTCTCTGTCTCGAATGTTCAGGTGGCTGATGAACTGATTCGTCCATTATCTCATCATTTCCAAGATTCTCTCTATCAGGAGCAATATGAGCCTGGGGCAAAATATCTTGGAGCTTGCGAGTTCTACCACCACGACGCATGACTCACCTACATGATATGCATGATATGCTAGATGTCAGAATACGTGTGTCATGCAAGCAAGCCTATAAACTCTGAACCATGCTCTGATACCAATCTGACACGACCCGTCCCGAGCAATATCTTATATACCCGAGACGTGACGTGCGCCGATGGTGAATACCAACCATAAGTTGGACCCACCACCAAGGCTACTACAATTACAACTCATTATTACTTATTTTTAAGAAAATTTCGACATTATCTCCCCTGTAATTTGGACTAACCAACCTGAAATAAAATATCACATATCCAAATAAAGTGATTCATAACTAAATGGGACCATTTGCCCATCCAATATCCATAACAAAACAACACAGAAGAGACTAGCCGAATCATAAAACTTTTATTATTTAATTAACATAAAATGTACATACGGATACAAAAATATATTGTGAGCCCACCTAACTATTTACATGTGATGCAAAATGATATCCAAAAATGAACATGCGTCCCAAAACAATGACTACATGTTCTATGAAGTGAGTCATACTAAATAACTCTGTCGTGTGGCTCCGACTTCGAACTCAACAGCCTTATGTCCAAAAGCAGCCCAGAAACTCAACTGCTACCTGATAAGAAAAATCATTGTTGAAAAATAAATGAGTTGATAGGCTCAGCGAGTGGAGATTTCCGAAAATAATTATACTATTTTCATTTATAGATATTATCGAAAACGAGCTCACGTCACTTAACAATTCACAATAACTTCAACAAGTAATATCAACTCATACTCGTAGAATATTCATCAACTAAAATATATATATCATCATTTCATCATATCCTCATATCACAGTATAATAGAAAATCTCAACTTGTGTGCACAGACTGCCTCAAATGGCTAAGCTTTCTAGTATACGGCCAAGACCCCTCAGTGTATATGATACACGGTCAAGACCCCTCAGTGTACGAATACACGGCCAAGACCCCTCAGTGTACTAATACACGGCCAAGACCCATCAGTATACTAGAATAACCAATGAATTCACCGAGTACTTTTATGAATTTGATTATCATCTCAATTCACATTTAATTTCATAATAGGCAATTTCACAATCTTCCGAATTTACAAGATAACATAATTCAATACACAATTATAAGAAATCACGTAATTTAATAATTAGTAATATAATATCTTATAATTGAAATCTAAATTTTCTAAAATATATTTTTCCACTCACAGAGTTATCTACTGAAGACTAACTCGGCTGATAGACTGTCCCGATATTTGAGTCACGTCCTCGTATCGTAATTCAAAATAGAGCTCTCTAAATTCGAAAGTCTAATCAACTAAATTTTTGGTGTGCAAAAGATATTAGGGCTGAAGAAAATAGAATTATTTTGGACTGAAACTCTCTGATTCTGGTACGTGAATAAGGAAACAGAAATTGAATGAAAGGAAACCAAAAATGGAAAAGATGCTGGCTGAACCTTTTTCTTTTTCTTCCTCCAATTTCTCTCGGTTTTAAGTCTCAAATTGATATGGATGAGAAAGTTTAGATTTAAATGCCATGAAAGTGGTCCCCACCCACTTGGGATAATCCACCGCCTGACTTTTCATCCAAAATCCTTTTTTTTTTTATTTAAACAAAGCTTGACAAATTTGACCAAAAGTTGACTTGGCTATTACATTTTTGGTCCTCTGACTATTGGGAGTCTATTGAATAAAAGTTATTGTAATTGTATTTCTATTTCAATATTGTTTGTATTTTTCAACAATCTCAATTAAAAACGTGATTTCCGCTTGGATAAGATTATGGATCTTATTTTTGAAATAAACGATAAGATTATGGATCTTATTTTTTAATCACAAAATTAGAATTTTCTTTGGCTGATTAAGTCAAAAGTTTTATTATTTATTTTTTTTTTTCAAAAATTCATATTCAATTTGTGCACTAATCAAGTGATTTTAATATAAAAAAAGCACTATTACATGCTACGAACTCTATTATAATCCATAATATATAATTCTGTTATAACTTGTGAAGTAAATTTTTTTAATTATAGCAAAATTACATTTGATAAGTTATCATTGATAAACATGCATTACGTCATTAAGAAAAATTGTGGATATATGTTCGCATTAAAGTCTCAAGACTTAATATTTGTGGCTAAAATTTTGAACGATCTATATGGCCATGTCACATTTGAGGGTTATTTCTATTAATTTATTTTTAATGGTAGGCATAAATTGGTTGTCTTTTTTTTTTTTTTCCCCGAAGGATATTAGTATTTTCATAACAAAGAAAATGGTGCATTTTTGTGGTGAGTGTAGTTGTCAATATTAATTCTAGAGCAACTTGTTCATTCCAACCTAATTTGGTTTGAAAAGAAAAATAAATAAACTTTGAAATGGTATGGTAGAATTTTAAAATTTTCTGTTCACAAAATTGAGTAATTAATTGTGGATGTAAAAATTAATATTTTAATAAAAAGACTACAAATTCATGAAAAATTATTAAAATCTATAATATAGAATCGTGTTGAAATCTTATAAATTTTGTAGAATTTTATTCAGTAAAATTATACTATAAGCACTTAAAAAATAATTTCAGCACTACCAAACATGCGCTAAAAATAAGAAAAAAAACATAGAAAATGGCAAAGTATTATTTAAACCCAACAACACGGCCATTTGGATTTTGATATGAGAACTACTACATTTCAACAAACATGCTTATTCTTTACAGTTTGGCTGAAAAATCTTTGTACCAAAACCGTGTTCCTTTTTCAATTATTTTTTTACCATTTCAACAAAAAGCATCCCATTCCCACTTTACAAACCACTGTTATTATCACATTGCTGCCTTTGTCAACTGATCAAGATTAATGGGTCTTTGCTTTTTATGGGTAATTAATCGTTTTCGTTTAATCCGTAGAATTTCTTGATTTCTTGTTCAGATATCGGCTAAATTGCTTGATGCTAGTAAAAGATACCGTAAAATTCTTGTTTCTATGTATATTTTTTTGTGGGTTATCTGCCTTTTTAATCTTGATGAGGTTTCTAAGAGACCCTTCCGATCGTTGTATGGATGTGTGTTCATAACGTAAATTTCTTCCCACTACTTTTTAACTATACTATAGGTCCAACTTTTTTTTCCTGTTCTTATCCTTAACATTCTAATAATTAGCACATATTGTCATTAATGACAGTTTCCATTCAAAACGTGCGTTAGGAGGGCATAAAGAGACTTATTTCCCTCATATTTTTAAATTAAAAAAAAAAACAAGAAATATAAAAGTGCGACAAAATATTTTTCTCTCATTTCAAAGCACGCTAACACAATATTTGGATAGAAACCATCATCAAGAACTATTTATGCTAATTAGTGGAATATTGAAGATAAGAATGCGACAAAAAAAGATAAAGAAATAAGTATGACAATAAACAAAGATTAAAGACCTTTAGTGCAACAAAAGAAAACTTCGATGGCAATATAACCTCCCTAGGAGGCGAGGACTTTTACAATAAACACACTCTTAAATGGTTTAGGTTCAGACAAGCAGTTGTTAGAAGCCCTATTTTTGTTAATTTGTTTATGCAGGAAAATTGAATAGACTTCCATTTTATACAAGTTATGTAAGGCGAGCAAGAATATGGGTATTTCAGAATTTATGTTGTATTGAATAACTGCCTGAATTATATGTGCGCAATGTCTAAATTACTAAAATGGAAAAGAACCTTTTTTAGTTAAGTTTGAGAGTTTCCTTTTATTGTTACTGTTTAATCATTTTTAAAATTTATCATTAAGAACTAATTATAGCTTTGCTAAAACCACGTAATTTTGATATAATCGAATATATAGATCACTACTAGAAAAAGGGTTACAAGGACCGAAAAGTAGTGACGGACAAAATCTGTCCCAATCAGGGATATAAAATTTTAAATATTTTGAAAAATAAAGAAACTGGGAACAATTAAGAGACAAAGAAGAAAATTAATTTGCAACCAAGCATATTCGTGTTTAATATAAAGTCGGAAGAAGAATAAAAAATTAGAGAAGATAAACAATTAACTAATTTTTATTTTACATAAACTTAATTATAAGATGTCTCTTATTTGTATATCATTCAAATTTGGATTCTTGGCATATAAGATATATGTTCGCATTAAAGTCTCAAGACTTATTATTTGTGGTTGAAAAATTAAGTGTCCGTTTGGTAGAAATTATAAACTAGTTCATTTGACTAAAGCAGTTTATTTGACCAAGAATGATAAAAAATGACGGCTACCAAGACAAATTTTTTTGTCAAATAAACTATTTTGGTCAAATAAACTGATTTATAAACTCTACTAAATGGGTTCTAAAGCAATCTTTATGGCCATGTCACATTTGTTTATTTCTTTTTTTTTTTTTTTTTTTTTTCAGAAGACTAGTAATACATTCATAACAAAGAAAATGATGCATTTTTGTGGTGAGTGTAGTTGTCAACATTAATCATGGAGCAACTTGTTCATTCCAACCTAATTTGGTTCGAAAAAAAAAAATAAACTTTGAAATGGTACGGTAGAATTTTAAAATTTTCTATTCACAAAATTGAGTAATTGTGGAGGTAAAATTAATACTTTTAATAAAAAGACTACAAATTCAAGAGAATTCATTAAAATCTATAATATAGAATCATGTTGAGATCATATAAATTTTATAGAATTTTATTCAAATTCATGAAATCTATGAAAATTCATACATATTAAGAAATCTTTGAAATCTGAATTGAAGACCTCTTCTAAATAGCTTGATAAATAGTAGTATAGTAGACTAACCTCATCTTAGTCTTTATATTTTCTTAAGTCAAGTAGTCAACCGTATATACATAATGTGAGGATATGGGGTTTATGACATATAAGATAAGATAGTGTATTTTTATTTTTGAAACAATAATTTTTGCTCATTATGTTTAATTAAGTTATATTGTCACCACAAATTATTTTTTTCCCACTACTTTTTAATTGCACTATAGGTACCAATATTTGCTCATTATGGCATATGTCCCCAACTTCTTTTTTTTTGTCACGTTCTTATCTTTAACATTCCAATAATTAGCACATCTTGTCACCGATAACTAATTTTTATTTTACATAAACTTAATAATTATAAGATGTCTCGTATTTGTATATCAATCAAATTTGAATTCTTGGCGTACGTATAAGATACGCTGTAGCAGTTTAAAATTGCAACTAATTTGAAGTTTCAATATATTATTGGAGTCCAAAATTTTTGAATGAAGAGTTCGATCAATTTAACTAAAGCAAGTCGTTGAAATCTATAGTCAATATTGTCAAAAGAGTCATTATCTTGTAGAGTGCGTTATGGGTAAAGTTTTTCATTATTTAAATATAAAAAATAATAATTAACATATATAGACTCCAGCTATTCATTTTAATGAGATCAACCTTTCAAACGGAATTCCAACGCCAATACTTATCACACGTACGCTACATCTAAAATGTCTAAAATTAATTCCAAATGTCAATTCTTTGTGAGAGTGTAGCCAAGTCAGTAATTTAGATTAGTCTTTCTGGAAATTAAGGAAATTTCTAAGGAAGACAAAGTAGGAGACTTGATGAGTCAACAGTCCTCAACCCTCCGTTTCTTTTTTAAACCACAAATTTTTTCTTTTTTTTTTTTTTTTGGACTGTCCATCACTAAAATCCGAGGAAATTTCGCTACGATTTCACCCAATTAATATGGAGTGGAGATTGTATAGACACACTATCTATACAAAAAAATATTTTCAAATTTCAAACACGGAACACAAATGTTTTCATAACCTTTTACTTCTGAGAAGTGTAAATTGAGTTGTGCTAATTATGAATTGGCATGTGTAGCGCCACCCTTGGCCTAACTTGACACTTATTTAAACATGTTGTGTCGGACTGGGCTATGCTACTCAACACATTTTGATACCTTAATGTTAATACAAGAATGTAACACGCATATTTGATACAAGATTGAATTTACAGTTGATTGACTTAAAGTAAAAATCCTACAAGCATAGTCAAATGCTATAGTTTCATAACCTTACATTTACACATAGCCGTACGTAGAGGTGTAAATTGAACCGTGCCACTTTGAAGTGCCTTTGGCACAACACGACCTTTTCCATAGGAATACAGGATCTAGCCGGCCATTTAGCACATTTTGATACCTTAATGTTCATATATGATTCTAGAATACAGTACGCAAATGGGATACGTGATTCAATTCACCGTTGCTTGACTTAAAAGTAAAAATCCTACTCACATGATCAAATCCTATGGTCTCACAACCTTTCATTCACACACATAGAATATGTAAGGGTGTAAATTGGATTTTATCGAGTTTGAGGTGTCCCTAGTGTGGCATGACCCTGAACTAGGTAATTCATTGGACACATATATATTAACACACTTTAATATTCATAGATAAGTCTATAATATAATGCACAAACGTGACACGCGATTTAAGCTTGACTTAAAAGTAAACATCGAGCATATGGTCAAGTGCAAATTGACCAAAAAAGAATTAAAAAAATAAAAAATAAAATGATAAAATATAATGTAAGTTTTTCAAAAATAACTATAGGTCTTCCCATGTGCATGGCCAAGTTTTCTTTCTTGATGAGAGAGACGTTAAATACAAAATATCAAAGGGAAATCACTTATAAATAGCTGCAGTTACAAACCCCAAATCATTCAATGATTTCCCTTATCTAAATTGTAATTTATAGCATTTTTCTAGGTTGCATGGAAATTTCTAAAATTTCAATGTTTCCACAGCGTTTCGTGTCCTACTCTTTCTAAAAATTACATTTCGCGTGTCGTGTCATTCCGTTTCCGTTTCCGTGCAAATATGGATTCCAATTTCATGTTCATTCTCTCCCTCATTTGCATACTAAATTTTCATTTCCTGGAAACATTTGCAAATGAAACCCCAGAAAAAAGCAAATTAGAAACATATATTGTTCGTGTTGAGGCACCAGATACACAAATTTTCACTCAATCAGAAGACCTGAAAAGTTGGTACCATTCATTTTTGCCAACAATTACAGCATCTTCAAGTGACAATCCACGCATGATTTATTCATATAACAATGTGATGAAAGGTTTTGCAGCAAGATTGTCTCCTGATGAAGTGAAAGAGATGGAGAAGAAGCTGGGATTCGTCTCGGCCCTGCCCGAAAAAGTACTGCCTTTACATACAACTCATAGTCCCAACTTCTTGGGGTTAAACCAAAACATGGGATTCTGGAGAGACTCTAATTATGGTAAAGGTGTGATCATTGGAGTTATAGACACCGGAATATTCCCGGACCATCCGTCGTTCAACGATGAAGGAATGCCGGCTCCACCGGCTAAATGGAAAGGCAAGTGTGAATTCAATGTTACATCATGTAACAACAAACTCATCGGAGCAAGGTTTTTTTCCAAAGGAGACAACACACCGTTAGACGAGGACGGCCACGGGACCCACACGGCGAGCACGGCCGCAGGAAACTTCGTGAAAGGGGCTAATTTGTTTGGAAATGCAAATGGCACTGCAGTTGGGATGGCCCCACTTGCTCACTTGGCTATTTACAAAGTATGTTCCCCTTTCTGTTCTGAGAGTGACGCATTGGCTGCAATGGACACTGCCATTGATGATGGTGTAGATGTTCTTTCCATTTCTCTCGGAGGACTATCAGATAATTTGTATTCGGACAACATTGTACTCGGTGCATTCAGTGCAATGGAAAAAGGGATTTTTGTTAGCTGCTCGGCAGGAAACAGTGGTCCATACAATTTCTCTATATCACACGAGGCCCCCTGGATTCTCACTGTTGGTGCTAGCACTACAGACAGAATGATCAGGGCAACTGCAGTGCTCGGAAACAACGAATTGTTTGACGGAGAATCAGCTTTTCAGCCAATGGATTTTTCTTCAGCTTTCTTGCCTCTTGTTTACGCAGGGATGTTGAATTCAAATGATCTTTATGCACAATATTGTTTCCCAGAATTATTGAACAAAACGGATGTCATCAGAGGGAAGATTGTGGTGTGTGAATTAGGCCTAATTGATCGAATTGCCAAAGGACAAGCGGTTAAGGATGCCGGTGGCGCTGCCATGATTCTCGTGAACAGCGAGCGATATGGAAACACAACAGCGGCCCAAGCTCATGTCCTTCCAGCAACCCATCTCAGTTATGCCGATGGACTAAAAGTCAAAGCTTACATAAACTCGACGTTAAATCCTGTGGCTAAGATTTTGTTCAAAGGAACCTTGATCGGTGATGATCGTGCCCCAGTGGTGGCTGCATTTTCTTCCCGAGGCCCGAACTTTGCGAGCCCAGGAATTCTAAAACCCGATATTTTAGGCCCAGGCGTAAACATTCTTGCAGCATGGCCTGTCTCTTTGGAAAACAATACTAACACAAAATCTACATTTAACATGGTATCAGGTACCTCAATGTCTTGTCCTCATCTCAGCGGGGTTGCGGCTTTGCTCAAAAGTTCGCACCCCGACTGGTCTCCAGCTGCCATTAAGTCGGCAATCATGACTACTGCGGACGTTGTAAACCTTGCCAAGCAACCAATTGAAGACGAAAAATTCCTTCCTGCCAACATTTTCGCCACTGGTTCTGGCCATGTCAACCCATCAAGGGCCAACGATCCGGGCCTTGTTTACAACATCCAACCCGAAGATTATATACCATATTTATGTGGTTTGAATTACACAAAAAGACAAGTTTGGAGCTTTCTACAGCGCAGTGTGAATTGCTCGACAGAATCAAGCATACCAGACGGTCAGTTAAACTATCCAGCATTTGCTATTACTTTTACAGTTCTGTCGAATTCTCAGACATATACTAGGACAGTAACAAACGTTGGGGAGGCTAAATCCTCGTACAGTGTCGAAATTGTCCAGCCACCTGGCGTTGATGTGCGTGTTGAGCCCACGACACTGAATTTCTCGGAGCTCAACCAGAAGATGATGTATCGGGTGACATTCAACCGATTGGCTTCTGCTGGGAACAATACCGTTGTTCAAGGTTTTCTGAAATGGGATTCAGACAGGCATTCTGTGAGAAGTCCTATAGCAGTTATACTGTCATAGAGACCCGTCTCTAATTACAGCAGTTGATTTCATTGTTGAGATTATAAATCTGGACTTATGCATAAACAGTACCCTGGAATAAGTAAATGTAGTTTCTTTCTCAATTTGAAGTGTTTCCATGTAATTCACTGTAATGCTGTGTCTTTATTGTCATTGTTGTGAAAATTATGTAATTGTAAGTGTTCAATATTGTAAACAAGTAATAAAGTGGACCTATTGAGTTCAGATTATCGTTACCACGAATACTATCTTATTTAGATACTAATTAAATTAAAATTAATACTAATTTATCTAAAACAATTTGGATTGAGTTGATTTGAAAGATTTAAACTAGAACTACGAATTTAAGGAAATAATATAATAACTTTTGTAAAAGCAAATAACAAGAGTAATTCAAGAATGATGGTTAAAGTGTTTGGACAAACGAATTCACCATAGTTGTCATATCTAATTTTTCATCTCAAGATTTATTCCTAATGTTGTATTGGGTCGAATTCACGAATTTAACATAATTTACCTCTTTCGAGTTCAAATTAGTCATATCTAATTAAGTCAACTTTTTAGGCAGTCAGAATGGTCCTTAATTAGATGCATTAAATCGCCTAAGAATTCAATTCAGACCGCAGCAATAATAAAAGTGTATCTCTACCTTTTATCCAATTGCCAGATTTTACTACGTGATCTAGATTAATAATTTACTTCTCAGTTCATTACAATCCACAAAATTAATGAAATAATGGCCAGATATTCAAAGCATTAAGAAAAGAAGTAAAATCAAATACTTGAACAATTTATAAATCAAAACTTGAGATTTGAAAATAAAGAATTAAACTTAGGCTACATCGTTCATCCAAACTATGAATTTAGCTACTCATGATTCGGGAGAAGGAAATGGTTAAAAGATTCGAATACATAACCAGATTTTGAATGAAAGAGGAAAATATGTTGAATATTTTGCACCAAGATATCTTGATCTTCACGTTCCAATCCTCTTGATCTTGGTCGTTCTTCATTTTCTTCGCCATTCTTTTCTCCGTCTTCTTTTATGTTCTCCAAAGAATTAACCTCATTTCTTTTGACATAGGTTAGGTCTTTATATAGTATTTTACTAATTTTACAACCCATGTACATGAAAAGACGAAAAAGGCCCTGACTGAAATTAAAAATAAACTAAAAACGTCCAGACGCGCGAATAGTGCATTGCCGCGGTCACACTGCGGCAAACAACAAATAATGTTGCCTAAAATTGGTTCCAATCCTAATTTGCAAGATTTAGTCCTCAGAGTTTTAATGTATATTTTATTTAGTCTCCAATTCATCATTTGTCCTTTTTGTCCTCTTTGGTTCTCTTATTTGCCGTCCAAGTCCTTCAACTTTAAATTTTATCCACTTTAGTCCTCTAATTTATTATTTCATTTCAATTTAGTCCTCTTTTATTTGCAACCTACGTCCTTCAACTTTTGGATGTTTGTAAGTTGATCCCCATATCCAAGTCTTTGTATGCCTTCAGTCATTTTTCACCTATTTTGCTTTGTTTTTCTCCAATTCCATTCGAACTCGAGTTTTAACCTAAAACAATTAAATCAACACATAATTAAATAGAAAATTGCTTAAAAATACTTACAATCATCCACTTTTAATAGTCCAAATAAGTGTAAAACTACACTTATCAAATATCCCCAAACTTGAACATTTGTTCGTCCTCGAACATGACATTTACTTAAACAATCGAACAAATAATATTAAAATATACTATAATAGATAGCTTGTCGTAATTTTTGCCTCATGTTTTGAAACAAGTCAATCAATTCATAAAAATTATTTCTAAATCATGCTACCAAAATCAATTTTTACTTAGCCGATACTCGATTGATATATGTGTGTGCCCATAGTCAGTCCAATCAACTTAAGCTTTTAGGTTGGTAATATTCTGTCCCCCCAGTGGGCAAATATTTCCTTTTTCTCTCGTAAGAATACACACTCTCATATTGATATTCAATCTCTCATCCTGGGTGTTAACTCTAAAGTTGCCCTCAAAACACTTATTCTTTTACCACTCAAATTTTGGTTAGGTCTAGCCAATAGAGTTGGTATCTAGATCTGTGATGATTCTCTCTTTATTGAATGCTTTGGCCATCAAGCTTCCACTAGCTAAGTCAAACCCACTAGTCCTCTAAATCTCCAAGTTATGCGCACAAAAGCTCAATCTTGCTTTTGTTTCTTCTTTTTTCTCTTTTTTTTAATATATATATATAAATATATATATAGATATATATCTTATGTGTAAGACTTCACTCTTTTAAGCTTTCTAGATGACCCTTGTAGCGAGCTTTAAGCCGATGACTTCCAACTCTGATAGACCTTAGGGCACCAAGTTTTGAGAACTCTTTCAGGCTTTATCACTCGAGTCAACTAGGTTACGAAGAGAGGTATAAGATAATACAAGTGCAATGCCTTTCTTTTTTTTTTGCAAGATAAATAAGCGGGGATTAGATTCCTGACATTCGGTCAATACCTAGATTCCACCTGATAGACAAATACACTCCACACAATTATTACTCAAGCACGGAATCAACACCTATCTAAACAGCTTCTGTATTGATTTAACCACCCCCAAACTATCCTTTCAATTAGTTAGGTAATTGAGTTGTCAACTGGTGGTCTTGGTTTCACAACTTAGGTTTACTATTGTTTCATTGTATTCTATTTAATATACCAACCAAATGTAGTGATATTCATAACTATTGTGCTCACACTTAATCATATCTCACATGGATAAGTATAATCTATAAAAACAGCTTAAGCAGCATAACCTAGTCATAATTCATGAATTGATAATAGTTTCAAATAATATCATCATAAGCCGGCAAGGCTATCCAACATACAAGCACACAAATATTTTTTTTTTCACAACACACACACAACAACAACCAAAATAATTAAAGTCACCCCCAAGCTTAAAGTTCACATTGTCCTTTGTGTGACTAAAGAAAGCAAAATAAATAAAAAAGAAAAGATTTAACCCGAATCAAAAGGCGTGGAGACAACGTCGGACTTTCAGCTGATCAGTAAGCATTGTGATTGGAATGACGATGTGTAGCCTGAAATGAATTTTTTTTAATGTACTTATTTATTAAAAATCGAGAAACGTGCTCTAATTCCTAATGCAGTCCTAAAATTCTACATGTAATGCAATAAACATATAAGGGATAGAAAAAATGGGTTGCCTCCCATTAAGCGCTCGATTTATTATCTAGAGTTCGACATATTGTCTGGTTGCTTTACGGCACTTTAAATAGTGTTTTGGAGGACTTGCTTTTCTTGCATCTATTAACTTTGCATCATTTTTTGTTTATCCTCTAAAAATTTAACTTGCGCTCTCAAATAAATACAATTGTAGTTTAGCACCTTGCTCGAACACCATTATGAAAACTTCAACTTCCTCATCGGTCTTGATCACAAAATCAATTTTAGAATAAATACGGGAGTCGGAGAATTGCTTGATAAGTGCACTATCATTGAATGTCAATTTTTTATTTTGATCATTTAGGATCAACTTCTCTTTTTCCAAATACTCTTTTTCTTTTGATTTTGCATCTTGCTTCCTAGTTTTTTCTTCTTCAATTGCCAACTGTTTGTCCTTTTTCTCTGGCCTTTTCACGTGAATTTCTAGCAGTTGTACCTCGCTCTTAGTAGTGATTTCATTTACATGTTCTTTTGGATTTGTCACTGTATTGCTAAGCAAAGTGCCTGGTTTCCTATATGACAATTGCAGGGCTAACTGGCCAATCTGAGTCTCTAATTTTCTGATAGACGCATGTTATTTTGACAATTTGTGTCCAGCCGCTCCAATACTTTATCAGTTTTTTACATATACTGTTAGAACATCTTTCCTAGACTTGGTCCTCTTTTCTGCTGAGTATTATAGGCATTGCCACTGTTCTGATTATCAGACCACCTAAAATTTGGGTGTTGCCTCCAACTCGTATTGTATGTTTGTAAATATGGATTATACTGCTGATGTGTATTATTCAGCACAAAGTTGACCTGTTCTGAAGAGGCCAATAACATACAATCTGATGTCGAGTGGTTAGCCACTTTTCTGATTATCAGACCACCTGAAATTTGGGTGTTGCCTCCAACTCAGATTGTATGTTTGTAAATATAGATTATACTGCTGATGTGTATTATTCAGCACAAAGTTGACCTGTTCTGAAGAGGCCAATAACATACAATCTGATATCGAGTGGTTAGCCATTCTTCTGATTATCAGAGCACCTGAAATTTGGGTGTTGCCTCCAACTCGGATTGTATGTTTGTAAATATGGATTATACTGCTGATGTGTATTATTCAGCACAAAGTTGACCTATTCTAAAGAGGCCAATAACATACAATCTGATGTCGAGTAGTTAACCCCACCGTTTTCGCACATGATAGTTGCTTGGATGACATTCATTCTTTGCGTCTGTATTCTGACTAAGAGCTCCACCTACTTTGTCAATGCAGCAAGTTGTGCATTAGTAGCATCTGTCATTTGAAAGAAATAGACAAAGAAGAAAGAAAATAGTAATAATAACAATAATAAAAGAAATCAATAATAATAATAATAATAATAATAATAATAATAATAATAATAATAATAATAATAAAATTAACACTAACGATTAATCTAAACTAATATTAAATAAGAATAGTCTTCGACAACGGCGCCAAAAACATGTTGTAAAAATTATGTGATTGCAAGTGTACAATATCGCAAACAAGTAATAAAATGGACATATTGAGTCTGGATTATCGTTCCCACGAAGACTATCTTATTTAGATATTAATTAAATTATTATTAATGCTAATTTATTTAAAATAATTTAAATTGAGTTGATTTGAAAGATTTAAACTAGAACTACGAATTTAAGGAAATAATATAATAACTTTTGTAAAAGCAAATAACAAGAATTATTCAAGAATGATGGTTAAAACGTTTGGACAAACGAATTTATCATAGTTGTCATCTCTAGTTTTTCATCTCAAGATTTATTTCTAATGTTGTATTTGGTCGAATTCACGAATTTAACCTAATTTACCTCTCTCGAGTTCAAATTAATCATATCTAATTAAGTCAACTTAGGCAGTTAGAATGTCCCTTAATTATATGCATTAAATCGCCTCAGAATTCAATTTAGACCGCGTCAATAATAAAAGTGTATCTCTACCTTTTATCCAATTGTCGAATTTTACTACGTGGTCTAGATTAATAATTTACTTCTCAGTTCATTACAATCCACAAAATCAATAAAATAATGGCCAGTTATTCAAAGCATTAAGAAAAGAATTAAAATCAAATACTTGAACAATTTATAAATCAAAACTTGAGATTCGAAAATAAAGAATTAAACTTATGCTACATTGTTCATCTAAACTATGAATTTAGCTACTCATGATTCGGGAAAAAGAAAGCGTTAAAAGATTCGAATACATAACCAAATTTTGAATGAAAGAAGAAAATATGTTGAATATCTTATACCAAGATATATTGATCTTTACGTTCCAATCTTCTTGATCTTGGTTGTTCTTCGCTTTCTTGGCCGTTCTTTTCTCCGTCTTCTCTTGTGTTCTCCAAAGAATTAACTTCATTTCTTTTGACCTAGGTTAGATCTTTATATAGTGTTTTACTAATTTTACAACCCATGTACATGAAAAGACGAAAAAGGCCCTGACTGAAATTAAAAATAAGTTAAAAAATACCCAAACGCACAAACAGTGCATTGCCGTGGTCGAACCGCGGTCACACCTCGACAAACAGCAAATAATGTTGCCTAAAATTGGTTTCAATCCTAATTTGCAAGATTTAGTCCTCAAAGTTTTAATGTATATTTTATTTGGTCTCCAATTCATCATTTGTCCTTTTTATCCTCTTTAGTCATCTTATTTGCAGTCCAGGTCTTTAAACTTTGGATTTTATCCTCTTTAATCCTCTGATTTATTTTTTCATTTCAATTTTGTCCTTTTTTATTTGTAACCCACGTCTTTCAACTTTTGGATGTTTGTAAGTTGATCCCCATATCCAAGTCTTTGTACGCCTTCAATCTTTTTTCACCTATTTTACTTTGTTTTTCTCCAATTCCATTCGAACTCGGGTTTTGACCTAAAACAATTAAATCAACACACAATTAAATAAAAAATTACTTAAAAGTACTTATAATCGTCCACATTTGATAGTCCAGATAAGTGTAAAACCACACTTATCAATCATCACAATAAGATCGGGATCTAAAAATCTCTTGTTAAATATTTTCTATTTCATAATAGCGCCAATTCTCTTTTTTCTTAATTATGAGGAAAAAATTTGGTCGACAATTTTTCTTTTATTATTTTTATTGGCTTTCTTAATTACAATAATTATTTGTTGACCATCTTTCATAGATCAACTGATTTTTAAAAGATTTATTTTTCAAATAAATTATCTAATGAAAGTCAAGGATTAAATTTTGAAATGTCACAGTTTTTTTAAACATGCCAGATTCTTTAAGTGTCTGTCAACACAATTCGAATCTAGTTTAAAAAGGGAAAATTGGCGCAAATGGTCCATCATTTTTGTCCTCAGTACATAAGTAATTTCGAACTTTTTTTTGGTTACAGAAGACCCTAACTTATGTATTTTAGTGTGGAATTGGTCCTTATTGGTTGAAAAAGACAATTATACTATTAGTTTTAATTAGAAAAAATTGTAATTGCATTCTTAATCTTTACAAAAAGTACAAATGAGTCCAATAATTTTATTTTTTTATAAAAAATTAAAGAAAACTAATGAATTCTTTTTTTGAATTAACACTTTATTGACCAAATTGTTAATGTACTAATTATTTAGTATATTTTACGAACTATTATAAAATAATTAAAATTTCAACTCATAATTATTAACAAACGTGTTAATTAAAATTATTTTTTTATTATTAAGTAATCATATAATTTAAACTTTAAACTTTAATTTTATCCTTACAATATAAAAAAAAAAAAACTTTGTTACAAACTTGATGCTCACATATTTTTATTTAATTGAGCTAACAACAAATATTAAAGCTCAAATTATATTCTTCATTTTTTAATTTATCGTTTTATTATCGTTCAAATATAAAGAACACATAATGTGTAAATTAATTTTTATTAGTATTTTTGTGTTAAAAAAATAATAAGATTAGTTCAATTTCATAAAATTATATACGTTATTTTGTTATTTATTTAATTTTATTTTTATTCAAATTTTTCACATCACATAGCAATTACATATACCTAAATCACAATAATTTTGTATTTTTCTCTTATGAAAAATTTAATTGACACAACTATAGTTATATATTTACGGCTTGTTCGGTGCAATTTTTTTTTTTAAAAACAACCCCATTTTTTTGCCTACTTTATTGACTATTCAAACTTTTTACTCTTTTACAAAGTTTGAATAGTCAAAAAAGTGGAGAAAAAATCCATTTTTTGAGAAAAATGTGCACCGAACATGCTCTTAATATGCTAAATTAAATATTATTGCTTATTTAGTAGGGATTAAAATGTCTTTTTTTTGGTTAGTCAACCATTTTTCAAAAAAGGAGCCCACGTGGGTTAAAATCACAAATAAAATTCTAAAAATCCTAGTTTTTTTTTTTTTTTTTGCTATTTTTTTTTTTTTTCACTATTTTTTTTTTTTAAAAAAAAAACACACCATCACAACCCCAATGTGGTTTTTATGCCTCCATCAGGGAAGGACGGGGGGGGGGGGGGGGAGGGGGGTTAAAGAAGCCCCAACCATATATAAAAGCTCATAAAAGTACAAGGGAGGGGGGCATAAAACCTGACCTCCAAGCACAATCGAATGAAAGAGTAAGTGCAAAACAGAAATCAATAAATAAGGAGGTACTACCTCCCATACAAATGTCTAAAAGGAAACTATAAGCCTCTAACAGTAGGAAGTCCAAATCTGTCAATCTGGACTAGACTGCGATGTCGTCGTGGAAGATCCTGAGAGCTGTACTCATAATAGTAGCGTCGATCCCAGCCATCTGATGCAAGAAGATCAGCAACCTGGTCAATAATTGTGGCTGGTCAAATGCAAATAAACAAAAAAACTCATTTTAATCCATACCAAACAAGCACTTAATAAATGTATTGAACATATTTGCACATTTTGCAAAGGTTAGAAATTCAATTGCAATTTTTTAAAGATAATTGCATATTTGGTCCCCAATCTTTCAAAAATATTGGGGATATATCTCTAACCTTTAAAAATAGCACCATACATCCCCCAACGTTTGAAAAACTTGGCATGGTAGGTCCTTTATGACAAAATTGCCCTTCTTTTTAAATAAATAAAAAAAATAAGAAAAAAGAAAAAAAATGAATGAAAAATAACTAAATGTACCCAAAAATAAAATAAAAAGTAACAAAGTGGCACTCTTCTTTATCAAACCTCAAAAAATGAGAGAAAAATCTTCTTCAAAGTAAATCAGTACTAAAAATGGTGAAGTGGAATTAGAAAATCAAGAAACCTACATTATCGGCCACCGCCACCACTACACAAATCATCGGCCGCCACCTAAACAACATGATCTGATGAATTTCCTTGAAAAGTCTCTGTGTATATTAATTAGAGTTGGGATCCACACAAAACGTGGAAAACAACCATTATTTTTGTTATTTGATTGAGTTGTTCTATCCCTTATACTAAACTGATCTTCCAAGAAACTTCTCTGAATTTTCTTGAAACAGACTTTCTAGCCCCGTTGACTGTTCTCGTCTTCAAAACATGGAAGGAACTAACCTGCAGGTATTATCTTATGGCCAATTAGCTTGAGACATTCTATTAATGATACAAATGAGCGGTGTTCTTCTACACACCAGTGGGCAATTCTTGCCCACTGGTGATGTGGAGGCATCTTGCCCATAAGATAAAATGGCCCACTATCACGAGATATGATAAGATGCCTCCACATCACCAGTGGACAATTATATCTTGTCCATTGGTGTGTAGGAGAACACCACTCTGATGCAAATTCATTGAAGTTCATTTATCTTATTTGATTGACAAATGAAATTGCTTAAACTACGAATCCAAAGACTCTCTCTCTCTCTCTCTCTCTCTATATATATATATATATATATATATATATAGATCATTCAACAGCTTTTCTCCAAGTATACTTGAAAAAAACTACAATGAAGAAAAAAGTTTTTGGCAGGTTGAAGAAACGGTTTGTGGGGGTAGTGTAGACTTTTAATTTTGAGGTTTGATAAAGAAGAGGGTCACTTTGTTACTTTTTATTTTTTCTTTGGTACATTTGGTTATATTTCAATCACTTTTTTCTTTTTTCTTGTTTTTTCTTTTTTTGTTTATTTAAAGAGAATGACAATTTCGTCATAAAAGACCTACCATGTCAAAATTTTCAAACGTTGGAGATGTATGGTGCTATTTTTAAAGATTATAGGTATATTTCCAACGTTTTTAAAAGATTGGAGGACCAAATATGCAATTATCCCTTTTAATTAAAACTAGGGATAATTGCATATTTGGTCCCCAACTTTTCAAAATAATTAGGGATATGCCCATAACCTAAAAAAATAGCACCACACATCACCAACGTATGAAGAAATAGATGTCGTAGGTCCCTCTTCATAGTTTCCGTCAGTTTTTTCCATTAAAAATCAAAATTGGGCTGCACGCGATTCATTTCTCCAAAAAACGCGAGTGGAATTGGAGGTGGTTTTGGAAGAAATCGTGGTTTTGGAAGAGAATAAATTGTGGTTTTGATTCGTCTCAAGAGTGGAGAAGAAATGGTAGTTTTGGAAGAGAATTGATAAACTATCTACAGACTCTTGAAATTACAAACTTCTAATAATAGATAACTGAGAGTCGTCACTGAAATGATATAGGTTTAAACCAATAAAAATCAGACTAGAACAAGCAACCTACCACTTTATGATGAGGTAAATGATAAGTGCATTTTGTGCACTTATTTGGGCTTTTACACTAAGCTTTTTTATACCTTTATTTTATTGAATTTTTACTTAATTTATTTTATTATTCTTCCTATTTCAGTTTTGGACCCATTTATAAGTAATTGGAGAAGAATGGATGAAAAGAGCAATAATTTGATAAAATCGATGAGTAAATGATATACCATTAGAAAGATAATCGAATTACGAGTCCACCACTTTTTACGAATCTCAATTTGGAGCTTTCTACAAGAAGTTATGGCCGTTTGAAAAACAGTCGCCCAGTGTTAATTTTGCTGCGAGATTTTTATTTTCCTTTTTGAGTTCTAATCCGATTAGGAAACCTTTTGGCCCACGAATTTTATAATATTTTAAGATCTTTTGGGGCACAATTAGGTAACTATAAATATGAGTTATTAACTCATAATTAGAGAGCCGTTTGGAGACGAATTTTGGGAACAAGATACAAGAGGAGAATCGAAGATCAAGGCACGGGATTGAAGATTATTCAACCGGAGTCACGGGTTTTATTTATTTTTCTTCTTGTTCTTTCGCCGGAACATGATTGATACAATTATTTCATTAATTTACTTATTTCTAGGATGAACGAAGAAACTCCATGATTTTAATTAATTAGAAGTTTTTCCGTTTTAGTAGGTAATTGCTTTTGGATTGATTATTCTTTATTCATTATTTCTATTATTTTGATGCCTGATCACCATTAGAATATATTGTGATCTATATTGAAGTCGAGAGATTCAATATAGATTAAGCACGTGGTATTGAATAACATATGGTCCAATAATAGATAAAAATTACTATTATGCTCTGTGAAATCCATTTAGGTATTCTTGAGATTTTAATGCATATGTTTATGTTCGAAGTTTAATTAGAGATAATTAGGTTCGCATATCGTATAGAATTGATTGACCATCGAGAGAGGCTTTTGATTATTTTAGGATCATCGATTTTCAATCTAGAGTAATTAACCGCTAAAGCGATTAACAAATAATTGATTATGGTACATGTACGTGGATTCGCGAATTCTAGTGTTAGTAAAAACTAGAATTTGTTCTCATAAATTTACTTTAATTGTCTGATAATTTAGATTTAATTGAAATAGGTTCAGATTCATAAACCAAATCAAATATGTGTTTTTTTTCATATTGTTAGAATTTAATTTATAAATTAATTGGTTAAATTGATATCTAGTACTCGTGGGTTCGACACTCTATTCATTACTATATTACTTGTTAACAATCCGTCCACTTGCGAGATTATAATCGCACAACAAGTTTTTGACACCGTTGCCGATGACTAGTTTTATTAATTACTACGTTAATTGATAATTTAGTTTTGACAATTTTTTAGTATTATTTATTTTTATTTTCAATTCTTCATGATACTGCTGAATTTTATCTGTTTTCTAAATTTTCAAGTGTTAAGTGTGTATGCGTCGTACAAAAGATCTTGATCTATTTGATTTAGATCTAGAAATTGAACGGAACTTTCACCGACGACAACGTGAAAAACTAGAAAAGACAAGACAGTAAACAGACACTATGGCAGGCAATCAAGTACATGATCAATTACCTGCAGGTGTGATAAATAATCAAGCACCAATAGCTCGACCAGTTGAAGTCAGTGAGCGAGATATTCTTATGGGTGAATATGATGCCACTGATTGTTGAGAATCGATCCAGCATAATCTATCCGCCTTATGGACACGATAACTTCTAGTTGAGGCCAGATGTGATGAATTTGTTCTCGAACAATCTGCCGTTCTATGGGATGACAGATGAAAATCCTCATTACCATATTTTTCGCTTCGATGAATTCTGTGGCAATTTCAAATACCACGGTGTTAATAAAGAGGCACTTAAGATGAGGCTATTTCCACACACACTGAAGGATAAAGCTAGATAATAGTTAGATTCTTTACCGCCTGGGAGCATTACTACTTGGACATATCTGATTCAGAAATTCACACTGAAATATTTCCCTCATGCCAGAGTAAACAGACTGAAATATGAAATTTCTAATTTCCAACAATCTGAGTTGGAAAACTTTCACGAGGCATGGGAAAGATTCAAACAACTGCTCCGAAAGTGTCCAAGTCATGGTTTCCCATTAGCAGCTCAGAATCATTATTTCTACTCTGGACTAGCTCCAACCAGTCGTTTTTCAGTAGATTTTGCAGTAGGTGGCTCTATCCAAAATAGATCTGCCAGTGACCTTTACGATCTATATAAAACCATGAGTGAATAGTTCATTATAAGGCCAGAAAGAGGATTGCAGAAGAAAGCAGCAGGAATACATGAAATGGACACTAATTCACTTGTACTGGCGAAAATTGATGCATTAGCAAAGCAAATGGAAGCAATGAAATATTCTCACTCAGCCAATATGGTTCAGATGTCTCTACCAATTTGTGTAACATGCGGGGTAAACCATCAATCATCAGAGTGTCCTTTGACAAAAGTTGATATGTCCCCTGAACAAGTTGTATATGCTCAGAACTTTCAGCAACAGCAGAATAATCCATATTCATAGACTTACAATCCAGGATGGAGAAATTATCCAAACTTTTCCTATGGCAATACCCAAAACATTCAAAATCAGCCAAATCAGGGAAGACCCCAGGAAAGAGAAGAAGGATTAGAAGAGACAGTAGCTAAATTGTCAGAACGCATGGAATCTGCGCTAAAAGAAATGCAAAAAAGGACAGATGTCTCAATAAAGAATATGGAGAATCAGATTGGGCAGTTGGCTAAATTGTTGACCGAGCGACAACCAGGCACATGACCAAGCAATACAGAGGTCAATCCAAAAGAGCAAGTCAATGCAATCACCACGAGAAGCGGATTTGAATCGCCAGAGATTCATGTGACTAGAAAAGGTGTAGAAAAGGAAACTGTGTCCAACAAAGAGAGAGAAAACAAACCAGATGCAAAAGTTGCACAAGAAGAATAGAACTCTCCACCAGATTATATTCTACCACCGGCTTACGTCCCTCCAATTCCATTTTCTCAAAGGTTGCGAAAACATAAGATAGACCAGCAATTCAAGAAGTTCCTAGATGTTTTCAAAAAGCTGTACATCAATATACCATTTGCTGATGCCTTAGTTCAAATGCCCAGCTATGCTAAATTCATAAAGGAAATTCTTTCAAACAAAAAGAAGTTGGAGGAGCATGAAACAGTCGCGCTAATTGAAGAATGCAGTGACATATTGCAAAACAAGCTACCGTCGAAATTAAAAGATCCAGAGAGTTTTAATATTTCTTGCACTATTGGTAGTTTATTTTTTGATAAAGCTTTATGTGATTTGGGTACTAGTGTGAATTTAATGCCTTGCTCTATTTTTAAGCAGCTCGGTTTAGGAGAAGCAAAGCCAACAACAGTAACACTGCAACTTGCATATAGGTCCATCAAACGTCCAAGGAGAATAGTTGAAGACATATTGGTGAAAGTGGGCAAGTTCATATTCCCTGCTGATTTTATTATTCTGGATATGTGCGAAGACAGGGATGTACCACTCATTTTGGGTCGACCATTTTTGGCTACTGGTCGGGCAGTAATTGATGTTCAAAAGGGAGAACTTATGCTGAGAGTGAATGATGAGCACGTTACATTCAATGTGTTCAAAGCAATTAAATTTCTAAGCTCTCAAGATTCCTGTTTCGAGATTGATGACATTGACCAGAAGGCAGGGAGTTTAGATGATAAAGTTGTTACCCAACATCAGGATACACCACTTAGAGAAGAAGAGTATATGGAGAAAGAGGAGTTTCATCCGTCTTTTGTGATCAAAACTGATGAGGAGGCTGAAATTTTCTTAGTTGAGTTCGAGCAGGGCGACAAAACAAAATCATATCAATATGGTAAAGAAAAAATCAAGCTCTGGAAAGTAAACAAAAATTGGTCCGAAGTCAATCAAAGCAAGAAAAGCAAGTCCTCCAAAGATCTATTCAAAGTGTCTTGAGCGATCACCACGACAAAGTTAAGCTAATGACTTTAAAGAAGCGCTTAATGGGAGGCAGCCAATTTTTCTACCCTTTTATTTAAATTTTCGTAAATTTTTAGATCTAGGATTTCAATTTACAAATTGCACGTTTTATGCTTATAGGATTTTTAAGTAAGCTTTTAGTTCTTAGGTATTAAGGCTTTGATCATCGTCATTCTGTTTTTTTTAGTAATAAAAAAAAAATCGATTTTAACAAATTTTGTACCATGCGATCGCATGGCCTGGACAGAAAACTTTCTACCCAGATCTTATATCCCTTGCGATCGTAGGACATTTTGTCCTTGCGATCGCATCTGTATCCGAAAAAAAATTATTTATTTATTTTATTATTATTAATAAGTTCTTTTTTCTTTTTAGAGTTACAACCTGTAGGCTAGCTGGATGATATTCAAACAAGATTTGCCGACCAACATGTACATATTTCTCCTCTAGTTGATCTTATATCACCTTTTCTTCCAGTACCATCTGATCTACCTCATGGAAGTCTCTGATCTTTCGATTTTAAATTTTACATTGGGGACAATATTTCTTTCAAGTTTGGGGGTGTATAAAAAATTTGAAATTTGTTTGATCTGATTGTGATACTTGATAATGATTATTATCTTATATATATTAATTACTGTATGTTTATGTGATATGAATAGTCTTGTCAGCTAATGATGCAACTTTTTATTTAATTATTTCACTTTAATACATGACTTGTGAATAGATTATTACTATTGGTTAAATGTGAGACTATTTGACAATGTCTGATATTGTGTTGTGTCGGCCAGTTAAGATAATTTTTAGCTATGTTGGTGCACTTAAGTTGAAAACAATAGAATACCCTGTTTGAACCTAAAAATCATCTGTATCTCGAACAAGTAACCAATATAGTGAGAAAGTGTGATAATAAAACTGTGATAGTGGCTATCTAGGTTATGATTGATTTTATGTATGTTGAAAAATTGTGTGGAGCACTTTAGACCAGTTAGAGAAAACTAAGTAATGACTGAATATTAGGAATCTAATCCTCACGCATGAACTTATTGCACGCGAGGAGTAAAATTATTATTATTATTGTTTAACTCTTTTCGTAGCCTATTTGACTTTAGTGAAAAGGTCCGTAGGGGTTTCTCAAAACCCGATGCCCTAAGGTTCGAAAGACCTGAGAGCCATCGACCTTAAACTCGTTATATGAGTCATTTAGAAAGCTTAATTAACTAAGTTTTACACCTTATTAATATCTTATAACTCTTTTTGTAGCCTAATTGACTTGAGTGAAAAGGCCCGTAAGGGTTTCTCAAAACCCGATGCCATAAGATTCGAAAGACCTAGGAGTCATCGACCTCAAGCTCATTACATGAGTCATTTAGAAAGCTTAATGGAATGAGTTTTGCACATAAGATCTATAAAAAAAATAAAAAATATTTAATAAAAATTTATTTTTTTATTTCTGTCTAGTGAAAAATCCTTTGCAGTAAATTTGGGGATTAGATAACTAATGAGTTTGACTTACTTAGTAAAAACTTTCTAGTCGAAAATGCTCATAAATTGGAGAATCTTCATATACTTAAGTTGTCACGATTATTTGTTTTCTCAACCAGCCTTGAGCAAGAAAATAATGAGCGAAGTTTAACCTTTGAACCATAATCTCGGGAATTGAAAGAGATAATCATTTTGGGGAAAGTGTACCTTACGAGAGGGAAAGGAAAAGTTGACCAAGTGGTTGGGCTATCACCACCATAGAAATTAAATGAATCGAATTAACTGCTCTCACACGCATATCAAGTATGGTTTAAGTACAATCACATTTGCAACAGTAATACCTGAACAATCGTCATGAATTATGAGTTTTTACAAAAGAACGACAAGCTATTTATATTGTGACTATTTTTATCAGTATGTGCATGATTGTTCTTAGCTAGTATGTTCAAGGATGAACAAATGTTTAGTTTGGGGGTGTTTGATAAGTGTATTTTGTGCACTTATTTGGGCTTTTAAACTAAGCTTTTATCCCGTCATTTTATTGAATTTTTACTTAACTTATTTTATTATTCTTCCTATTTCAGTTTTGGACCCGTTTATAAGCAATTGGAGAAGAATAGATGAAAATAGCAATACTTTGGTGAAATCAATGAGTAAATGATATATCATTGGAAATATAATTGAATTACGAGTCCACCACCTTTTACGGATCTCAATTTGGAGTTTTCTACAAGAAGTTGTGACCGTTTGAAAAACAGTCGCCCAATGTTAATTTTGCTGCGGAATTTTTATTTTCCTTTTTGAGTTCTAATCCGATTAGGAAACCTTTTGGCCCACGAATTTTATAATATTTTAAGATCTTTTGGGGCACAATTAGGTAACTATAAATATGAGTTATTAACTCATAATTGGAGAGCCGTTTGGAGACAAATTTTGGGAACAAGATACAAGAGGAGAATCGAAGATCAAGGCACGGAATTGAAGATTAATCAGCCGGAGTCACGGGTTTTATTTATTCTTTTTTCTTTTTCTTTCGCCGGAACATGATAAATACAATTCTTGTATTATTTTACATAATCATGTCTGGCTAATTTACTTATTTCTATGATGAATGATGAACCCTCATGTTTTTAATTAATTAGAAGTTTTTTTTCGTTTTAGTAATTAATTGCTTATGAGTTGATTATTCTTTATTCATTATTTCTATTATTTTAATGTCTGATCACCATTGGAATATATACAGTTTATATTGAAGTTGAGATATTTAATATAGATTAAGCACGTGGTATTGAATAACATAGGGTCCAATAATAGATAGAAATTACTATTATGCTTTGTGAAATCCATTTAGGTGTTCTTGAGATTTTAATGCATATGTTTATGTTCGAAGTTTAATTAGAGATAATTATGTTCGCATATCGTATAGAATTGATTGACCATCGAGAGATGCTTTTGATTATTTCAGGATCACCGATTTTCAATATAGAGTAATTAACCGCTAAAGCGATTAACGAATAATTGATTATGATACATATAGGTGGATTCGCGAGTCCTAATGTTAGTAAAAACTAGAATTTGTTCTCATAAATTTACTTTAATTGTCTGATAATTTAGATTTAATTGAAATAGGTTCAGATTCATAAACCAAATCAAATATGTTTTTTTTTCATATTGTTAGAATTTAAGTTATAAATTAATTGGTTAAATTGATATCTAGTTCTCGTGGGTTAGACACTCTATTCATTACTATATTACTTGTTAACGATCCGTCCACTTGTGGGATTATAATCGCACAACAGTGAACACCCATTTGATTCAACTACTGAAAAAGAAACAGTTAGCGACTAGTGTGAGGAAACGTAATCATCGATAAATGAGGCAAACTCGGATTCTTCTGCATATTCTTTACTCATCATTGCAGAAACAGAATTACTGTGATTCCTATCCATTGAAGCTTCTCTCCTCTTAACTAGCTGGATCTCAAGGAAGAGAAGTGGTTGTGTAGTGTTCTTATACGTTCTCTTACAATTAATGGGAGCATTAATGCTCAGACTCTCTTCAACAACACCATATTCTGCCAAGGCCACAACATCAGTTCCCAACAGCTGACCTTTGATAATCTTATAATTACTCCGTGGTTTGTATAGATTGAACTTGAGGCAATTCTTCTGAAAAGTGTCTCCATTCCCACTTTTAATGGACATTTCTCTCAATAGTGTCACAGGAAGCCTAGAGGATTTGTTGAATTCAATTCTTCCATCAGCTAAACTAGATCCTGTCCCAAGTGAATGGACAACTTGGTTAGTGAACCCAAAATTCTGATTACCATGTTCCCATTGAATTAGAATGGAACGAAGTGTTCTCAGTGACTATGATGGGGGCCAGGGCTTAATCTTCATAAATATAGTTTGTGTAATCAAGCTGAATCGATGGGCTTTTCCCCTTCTAAATATGAATTCGAAAAGTGGCTTTGACAATTCTCTTCCAAAACTACCATTTCTTCTCCACTCTTGAGGCGAATCAAAACCACAATTTATTCTCTTCCATAACCACCATTTCTTCCAAAACCAACTGCAATCCCACTCTCTTTTTTGGGAGAAATGAATCACGTGTAGCCTAATTTTGACTTTTAACGGACAAAACTGACGGAAACTATGAAGAGTGACCTATGACGCCTATTTCTTCATACGTTGGAGATGTGTGGGGCTATTTTTTTAGGTTAATGGCATATCTCCAACGATTTTGAAAGGTTAGGGACCAAATATGCAATTATCCCTTAAAAACTAAGGATATTTTATCTTTTTCATCAAATAAGGACCAATTGCGCACTAAACACATAAGTTAGAGACTGATGTGCCTAAAAATAAAGGTTATGGACCATTTTTGCACTAAGGAAAAAGGTTAAGGACCATTTGCGCCAATTTCCCTTTTAGGATTTATGGAAACTTTTGAAGTTGACATATAAGCAATAAAGTAATTTATGTCTCGATATATTTGGATTTTATGTGAAGTATATGTTGTGATATTATTTTCTTGATGATACCAACAAATTCTTGTTTCCTTATTATAGATTTATGTGTTATAGAAACTTGTTAATTACTTAATATAGAGTATGTTTGTCAAAAAAATGTGTACATTATAAGCAATGAGTTTCTACGTTTTGGAAACCAATTTCTAGATGTTTTGATGGAGATTGTGTTTCTTATCTTATATATTGTGATATTTGTAACTTGGATAGATGCTTAAAAGTTATAATATATATGTGAATTTGACGCCCATCCCATCATGTAATAGTGACGAGTCCAGAGCATAAATATCTACCCTGCGATTGGGTCCGGGGCACTCCTGTCCTGGACAAGCCTCCTCAATTTACTTATTTTTTCAAAAATCATAAAATATAACTACAAATCACAATTTTTGCTAAGAATGGATTGAAAGAGATTCGAACCCAAGTTGGAATTGTTAAATTAGAAAGCTTAACAACTACATCACAACTCCAATCTTGTATTTTTTTTTTTTTTTTGCTACAAATAATATTACAATTTCTTATTTTCTTAACACTAACATTCTATATTCATAATCTTTCATATTCCAATTCTTTCACTCGGATTTGTTTAATTGTTTATTTTGAGCTTTAAAAAAAATTTAAGTGAGACAATTGGCCGGTCAATGGGACGCTTTGCCCCGAGACCCGCCCCAAAATTTTTGAGGAGTGAGACATGGCTGACCCATCCCAAACCAGCCCCATTGTCATCCCTAAGTTATAAGCACAATAAGATTATTATTTAAAGTTTAATATTATTGTGTTTATGTAACTAAAGATTTTCCATGGACTGCAATCTTTCCTAACGTGCCTACATATTTTACTTTTCAAATTTTGAGTTTTTGATGATCTAGGGTTTCAAACCTACTACTCTATATATTCAGAACTCGACATTTTCATAGGACACCCAACTCACCCAACTCTTACAGAAACACATAGATTTCTACACTTCATATTCAAACATACAAGAGAGTGTTCATGTGTTCCTTTAGATTCTTAACACGAAATAATCTTTCTTGAGGGATGTTCTTAAAGTCTTTATTCATCTGAGTTGTTCTCAAACACAAAGGCTTCATGCTAGAATTGTTCTTGGCCTAGAACGGTTCTTGGACTTGCAATTATTGGAAACTGGCACGAGAATTAGTTAGAAATTAATTTATTTTTTAGTTCAATAAACTAGGAACTTTGCTAGGTATTCAGGTGTTTATTATAATTATAATTAAATGTGTAGTTTTATAACTGAATCAATAAATGATTACTGAATCTCAATCTGAATCACAAACTTCCTGTTTTTTAATTCACGAACTTGGCTCTCCCAACATTCAAGTCTTATATGGTATTCTTCAAAGTATAGACTACACATGCGTGTAAGCCCTTTTTAATTGAATCAAACGCTAAATTCTAGATTGGGCAGCTTAAGAAACCAAGAAGATAAAATTCAAATTAAACAAGACTTAAGAATTTTCTCTCTCCTATTTTCTTGTATATTTCACATCACATGCAATGTGATATATATATAGGCAAGAGTTTGCATCCAAGAACAAGATTTCTGATTTGCATTCAAGTCCAATTAGCTTATAATTGATTTAATTTCACATGTAATTCCTAAACTTATATATCACAATTTCAATCAAGTTCAAAACTTTCATAGTAATTGTGATTAAATCGAAAACTATATTGAGCTACCACAGACCTGTTCGGACATATATTTTCTAAGTTCCAATAATTAGAGCATGTCTAGTCGATCCTATATCGCCTAATCTAATTACGAGTCATTTGTTTTTTCTACTAAAGACAAAAGACTGCACTCTCGGAATATATAAAATCACATAAGATGTAATACTTTTTTATGACCTACCGTATATATATTTCATCCTCATCCGATATCTGATAATTAGGTACGAGCATAAATGACCATTTTTCCTATCTAATTATTCACTCTAACTTAAGTCACTACAAGAAATATATACTTTCCCTACAAAATTTGTGCAGACAAATTAAGATTTGTCTACAGAGTTAATTTGTCCCCACAAACCCATTTTTTTGTAGGGCTAAAGTTTTTTGAAAATTTCAAAAGTGTGATAAATTGTGCCCACAAACATATACATTTGTCCCGACAAAAAAATTAGTCGGGCAAAGTATATCTTTTGCCGACAAAAAAGAAGTATAATTTGTAGGGTAAAACTGAGAGGGAAAAATTCCCGGTTTTTTTTTTTTTGGTATTTTAGTCCACAACATTATTTTGAAGGGGGAAGGTATAATAAATATAAATAAAATATAACATAATGAAAACAAGACGTCAACACTTAGAAATTTTTCCCTCTTTCCTTCTTCCAATTTCCCTCATCTCCATCTCCGTTTCCCTCTCCCGCGCCTGTCCCAGCTCCATCTCTCAAAATTCATCTCATCTCTGAATGAGCCACTGTAGCCACCACTACCGACCTCCATCACGCCGCTCACCGTCAACCATTCCTGCAGTCGTACTCTCTTTCACACAGGTTCGTTTTATGCCCTTCAAATTTCTTTTTTTTTTTCAACATTTAGCCAATAAAATTAGGATTTTATGGAGAAAATGGGGGTTTCTAATTGTGAAATTAGAAGCAGAGTTGTCTTATTGTTTTGTTTTTGATTTTGGTGATTAAAATTGAAATTCTTTTAGAGTTGTTCTTCCTTCCGAGAATCGATTCTCTGTTGCTGAGGGTATCAAGAAATCTTCTAGTGGGCAAATAAAATAGGGAAATTGTTACAAATCTTATAACTAGAATTTTCATCCCAGTACAAAACTCATTATGATATCAATTTGTTGCATAATTCTATGGAGAGTGCTTTGGCCAATCATGTGTCCATGAAATTGAGCACTTCTAGTTCGCCAAGTGGTACCTTTTTTATCTTTTCATAGGGCTACTCACAGAGGATCAAAATATTATGAGAGCTGTAAAAGATGATTTAATAGCAGTAAAGGAGAGGGATCCTACTTGTATTAGTTATGTGCACTATTTCTTAAATTTCAAAGGATATTTAGCTTGCCAGGCTCATAGAGTAGCACATAACTGGTGGTTAACAAGGAGGAAAATCTTGGCTCTGTTGATACAGAACAGAGTTTCTGAGGTTTTCGCTGTGGATATTCATCCTGGGGCAAAAATTGGTTGGGGGGATTTTACTTTATCATGCTATCGGAGTTGTTATTGGAGAAACAACAGTGATTGGGAATAATGTCAATTTTGTATAATGAAACATTGGGTGGCACTGACAATGTATCTGGAGACCGACATCCAAAAATAGGTGATGGGGTATTGATAGGGGCAGGTACCTGTGCTTTGGGCAATGTTAGAATTGAAGACGGGGCTAAGATTGGTTCACGTCTGTAGTGCTGAAGCACGTGCCTGCTAGAACTACTGATGTAGGGAACCCTGCTAGATTGATTGGAGGGAAGGAGAATCCCATTAAGCTAGATAAAATGCCTAGCTTGACCATGGACCATACATCTCATATATCTTATTGGTTTGATTATGTTATCTAGAGAATCCAGTTTTTCTAGTTTTGTTCCTTGATAATGATGGTGTTGATTAGTACACAGGATTTCGAGTCTTTTGTTTATGCTTTTAAGAGAGAACTGAAGTTCTCCTATGAGCATGGAGTTACCCTCTTATTGAAGCCATGTACTTGTATAAAATAAGCCCTTTTTGGGCTGTGTTATCTTGTATTCCACTGTTACATTCTTTGTAACAAATTGCTAGCTCTATGTCCTGAAGTTTGAAATAAAATATGCTTGGTCTATTTAAAAAAAACAACTCTCAATTCTTTTACCTTGCTACCATCACACCATCTCCACACTAAGCGCCATCACATACCCTGCACCCTCTGCCTAAAAACTAGCAACCACTTTCCCTACCGTTACCCCTGCCACCACAAAAAATGTCCACTCATGCACAAATTCATACTATTTTACAAATGTTTTGCTGGGTATGAAGTGATGAGGAACATCTTTTTGTGATATGCTTAACTATTTAATTTATTGAAGTAGTAGGCAAAATGTGTTTGGCTAAAGGTTAAGTTATAATTAAATAGTTAAGTATATAAGTAAGTAAACCTAATTTGGAATGCCTTCCTATCTTATTTGTTAAATGTATTATTCAAGTAAACCCGACTTGATGTATTCTCATCATTAGTGTAATATTGTAATCTATTAAATCATCTATCCTTTTAAGACAATTTTTTGGGGAACTTTATTATATCTAAATAAGCTTGAATTTATGTTTCAAAGAAATTTTTTCTTGTTTTGCTACACAAGTTCACAACAATACCTTTGTAGTTGTTTATTGGAAAAACAAAATTCCTTAACTTGATATCACTTGTTCTCATTCTCTGAATTGTATTGTTTCTCCATCGAATAAAAAGTTTTGATTATTATATTTAATATTTTTTAGGAGCTGTGGTAAGAGTTTTGCATTCTAGAGCTTCCTTCAATTCAAATTTCAACAAGGTAAGTTTATATAATTCAAGAAAGTTAATTACATAATTTTATAGATTACTCTTTATGTCAAATTTTATGTTATATATGTAAAAATTCTTATGTTCTATATATCCATGTTAGGGTTAATTGTAGCAACTATACTATGGACAGAAATTGGATACGTAATCCTGATAGAACTAGTGCCGATTATTTATTGGGCATTGAGGACTTTATTATAGTTGCAAGAAACCATGTAAATCATCGAGGTCATTCTGAGTGCCCGTGCCAGAAGTGTAATAATTGCACTTGGAGGCCAGTTAGTGAAATTCGACAACACTTGATTATGTATGGAATGTCATACAACTATACTAAATAGACTCATCACGGTGAACGTTTGGGAGCCGCATCTGGTTCTTCCACTGCTAACATGTTTTCCATCTCGAGTCCGAGTGATGAGATTGTTTGTGATAATGATCAAATAATGGATATAATCAATGATGGGTATCCATATGCCTCACACCATTACGAGCATAATGTTTTAGAAGAAGATGATGTGCTGCTTGATGATGATACATTGGGCGACAATTTGATGTCGAACATGCGTAGTCAAGAGATAGATAAGTATGAACGTCTATTGAAAGAAGCACAAAAAGAACTTTATCCTGGTTGCGAAAATTTCTCTGTACTAACAGCAATTGTTGAGTTGATGCAATTGAAAGTAAAGAATCTAATGACCAACAAATGCTTTGATGATCTCATGGGCATCTTGAAAAGGATGCTTCCAAAAGGGAATCATTTGCCTTCTACTCATCGACATGCTCATAAGGTTTTGAAAGATTTGGGATTAGGTTATGAAAAAATCCATTCATGTAAATATGATTGTGCTCTATTTTACAAAGAAAATAAAGGGTTAGATAAGTGCCCTATTTGTAATGAACCAAGGTATCAAAACACTTCAGGGGATAAACAAAAGATTCCTCAAAAAGTGTTGCGTTATTTTCCACTCAAGCCGAGATTACAACGTCTATACATGTCAATGCATACGGCCAATGATATGAAATGGCACAAGGATGGACGAGTTGATGATGGTGAAATGAGGCATCCAGCAGACACAATTGCATGGAAAGAATTTGATAAGATGTATCCCAATTTTGCAGTAGAGCCACGAAACATAAGGTTGGGCCTTGCTACTGATGGTTTTAACCCATTTGGGGATATGAACAAACCATATAGCATGTGGCCAGTGGTGGTCGTTCCTTACAATTTGCCTCCTTGGATGCGTATGAAAAAGGAATTCACCATGCTAACCTTACTAATTCCTGGCAAGCATGAACCTGGTAAGGACATTGATGTTTATCTGCGAGCACGAATTCACCATGCTAACCATACTATAAGTTGTGCAAGACGCATGATGATGCATTAGCCAACCTCCATTCGGAGATGCTTGATAGAGGTGTAGATCAATGGGTGGAACTGTTTAATCACTTCAACTCCGATAAGTTCAGGGTATTTATTGTTTAATTTTTTACTAGTTCATTGTTTTTATTCCTAATTTTGTTATGTAATATCTATATTCTTCCCTTTACAGAAGGCATCATCGACAAACATAGAGAACCGGTCAAAGAAGAAGTATAATCATCGTACTGGTTCACGTCCTCTCTCATACATAGTGGAGGAGATGGCAATGGTAATGAATTTCTATATTATAAACATGTACTTAATTAGATTAATTTGCTAAGAACTTGAATATACTGTTTGAAACATACTTTTTTTTTTCACTATTAGGATGGTTCGAAGTTTCCTGAAGTTGACACTTTTGAGTTCGCTTATGCGGGAAAGAACAAGTGTTGGACTGATAATGCAGCTAAGGCTCAACATGTAAGAAACACCCTACTATGCAATTTTGGTTTTCTTTGTTATGCGTGTAAGCTCAATATTGGAGGATCAAATTCAAGTACAACTAACTTCATCTATAGTACGTTCATCTAACCACCCAATATTTGACAAGAAAACAGTAAAGACTAATGGAGTATTAGGCTTTATAATAGTGGCTTTTACTACCTTAATTATATTACCCACCAAGTGGCCAAATATGTTTAGCAATTGAAAGTATCCTAATATTTTGATAAAGTTCATTTGTGTGGTAAAAACTTGTTGTATGGTTGTTTCGTTGAAAAAAAGTTGTTGAGAGACTTTTGAAGAAAAACGTTTTAAGTTGCAGGAATAATAATAAAAAATTAACTCATGTGAGTGATGTGATTGTTAAAAGGTAGATCAAAGTTGTCCATGTTGACCTATTAAAGGAGATGAAACAATTCCTATAATCAAAACCTAAGGCCACTTTAGTAAAATGCACAAAAGGGTAAATGTGGCTGATTTGTTTAGAACAATGACATTTCTACGCTTAGACCTTCATTATTTCTACACTTAGGAATAATGACATTTAATAATACGTTTGATATGGATTATTTAATTATGGTAGTCATGTGATTTTTGAGTTATTAAAGGAAAGATGGGTTAATTCCTAGTGTTAAGAATTCTGGAATCTTGTACCTCTATAGAACATTTATAGCAGACTAGCTAGTGGATCATTTGTTTCTTTGAGGCTATCACATTTGCTGACTATACTGCCAAGTGGAATCCAAACTTATATTCTCATTGTGGAGCAATGATTTCATGCTAAGTTTGTTGTGCTAAATTACCTTCATTCATATTCTCTAGTAACGTGTCCTTAGAGCATTTTTCTTTATAAATGTTGTTCCCTTGTTTGCTAATATCAGTCTATAGCTTTGTGGCAAACTTTTTTAATAGGACATCTCCATTATTTTGTTAGTTTACATACTTTTTTTAGTTTTGTGCGAGAGAATGGGTGGATATAAGTTGTTGTGGCTCTGTGTAGTTAGATATACTTGTGTTTTCTTTAAAAGATTAGATGGGACCTTGATGAGTTTTCTTGTATGCTATTTCATATATTTTTGTGGGTTGTTTTAATTTCTTGTAGGATGATATGCTTGCTAAAGTTGATGAATATCTAGCAGAAAGGGCAAATGAGCAACAACTTCCAGAAGATACTCCTTTGGAGGAGATCCCTGTTGACGATCCAGATGTTGGATTGAAAATCATGATGTCCGTTCTAGGTGTGAAACCTGGACGCCAAATTCGTGGGATGGGAGATAGTCGTCTTCGAGACATTGGTACATCTTCCAATGTGCGCCATATGGAGAAGGAGCTGGAAGAAGAACGTGCTACTCGAAAGGCAGCTGATGCAGCTCGAATTGAAATAGAGCAAATAATGAAAAACAAGTTGAATGTTGTTGCGAAAAATTTCAATTCTACATTGCAGTCTTGGCATCATTCTATGCAACAACTATGTAGACAAGTTCCTGGTTTCGATCTACCGCCCTTTATGCCATTGTCAATAGAAGATGATGTTAGTGGGGGCGAAGAGAACGACTTTCATGTAGACAACAATCTTGATGAGGATATTTAGCGCATATCTAATTTACGAGGACAATGAGTTATTTTTTTTAAGATGCATTTTTTAGTTTAGAGCTTATACTCTTTTAAGTTTAGCTTAGTGAATGATTTTTTTTTTTTTTTTGGTACAATATTTTGAGTTTAATGTTATATTGATTGACAATAAGGTCTTATTTTAATTTGTTGTATTTTTATATTATTTTGAAGAAGGTAATAATAATTAATATAATAAAAATAATTAATTTCTCCCTACAAATTCTATCATTGTTGGAAAAAATAATTTACTTAGCCCACAAATTCGTTTTCTCCCCACAAAATATCATTTGTAGAAAAAAGCAGAACTTGGCCTACAAAAGTTTTTCGACACAAAATTTATTTGTAGGGAAAATTACGATTTAGCCTACAAAATAATTTTTTGCTTTGTGCCTACAAAACCTGGTTTGTGGGCGAAAGTAACTTTATCAGACGAATAATTTTGTCGAGAAAGAACTTAGACGACAAATTGTATTTGTCTCTAAAAGATTTGTAGGGAGAGACTTTAGCCCACAAATTTCCACCATTTGTCTTCTTAAATCTTTCCCCACGATGTTTGCGCCACAAACGTCCCTACAAAAAAATTTGTCGGGATAGGTTTTTCCCCACAAAAAATAACATTTCCCTACATATTCATTTTGTATGCAAAACATAAATTTCTTGTAGTGAGTAACATTTTCTTTAATAGTCATGTAAACTAATTCACAGATGTCAAAGTTTAGTCGTCGTTAAACACTGAGCTCAGATTTATAACCGTTCAACATAAAATATTTAAGAATTGACTCGACCCATTTTTCAGGACGACAATTCTCGACATGAATTCGTGTTCTCTCCTTCAATCATTCTCAAGCTCCAAACTCACCTAGATATTTGATTAATCAAATTGATCTTTCTCATTGGTGAATCAAAAAATCATCTAACTAACGAAATGATATACACAACTCTATCAAGTGATTTAGATGAAATAACCGGTGATCAGATAGAATTTAATTCTTCACACGATCATGTTATAGAATTAAATTTGACATGCAGTTCGATCAATGCACTCCAAGTGTACTAGTATCACCATTTAACTATTTCAGCGATAAGAACAAATCGCATACCTGAATGGTTAAGTAGTCAACACTACAACTTTTCGGTACGAGGTGCCAACTCTCATACATTAGTCATGAACAATTTTATTCATGATCAAAAGCTAAGTTGTGTCACATTGTGCTTCTCAACGCAAGCACCCAACTTATATTGTCACAAGTGATCATTATTACTTTTATTTACATGCTCAATATTAAACAAATGCAATAATAATAAATAAATACAAATCAAAGTTTTATTCAATATAAATTATCATTTCATCATAGCAAAATTATACTATTTGAGCACACAACCAAACAACAAGAATTCAAGAGTCTTCTTTTTATTTTTGTTAGACCATTTTTGTGCTACAATTGGGAGTTACTTGTAATAAGGGTACGAGCCTGAGCATCACAAGTGCTAACTTGGCAGAATTCCATAAGAAATGCAAGTAGGTGATATGTAGAGACAAGGTCTTGCTCTGGTTTGTGATTGCGAACGAAATTACAATCGTGAGTGGTGTAAAAATCAAGACACGAGTTCTTGGTTCCATTCCTGTCATGGTGGAGATAAGAACAAAGAGTTTTTGTATCGTGTAATTCTACATTTGTTTTTTATTTAAATTTTAGTTGGAGGCTGTTGGAGGCTATTAAATCGTCTATTTAGAAACTCTGAATAGTTTTAAGATGTTTACGTACTTAAGTTTTGCATGCAAACAAGCACACACACAAAATTAAAAAAAATTACACTATCGTGACAATCCAGAAAATGTCTTCACATTCAATAGGTAGAGTTACACAAGTTTGTTGATGTAGTGTCTAAGTATTCTAATAGACAGAAACTCTGACTTTCTTGACACCTGCTAAAAGATTTGTTAATTTTTTAAATTGATACACACAGGCCACAGCCTATTTAACCCCCCCCCCCCCCCCCCCCCCCCCCCCCCCCCCCCCCCCCCCCCCCCCTTGATTTGACTCTAGTTCTAAAACCTACAAAACTAATATTGTTAATATGCTTGTTTTCCAACTTAGAAACTTAGGATATTTTCTGTATGTTAGAAACTGAAAATTTGTCTAACAGTGCAGTCAATGTGCTCATTCATGCTTACTTATAGCTCACTGTAAGTGGAGCATGTTTCATACTTCTTTTTGTATTAGTGTTCAGTATTAGCTTCTAAGCTACTTTTAAACACAACCAAACGTTGCTCTTATATTATGGCCCATTAAGTTTCCAAGCAGATTGAAGTTTATGAATGATTTTAGCCTCCAAGAATCATAAACCAGTAGACACGGCTGCTAAGGGTGCATTTCCTATAGCTAGTCGAGGACTTTCTTAAGTATCGAACTAGAGCTTAAATATATAGGAAGAATATTTATTAAGATGAGTAACAGAAGCCCTTATATGCCGGTTATTATTTCGATATATAACCGATGTAGAATTTATCCCTTAACAATATAAGAAAACTTAAGACAAAATAAAGTGTATATTTCTCCCACGAACGAATGTTTGTATAGTTTCTTGACGAAGATAAAGTACATGAATTTAAGAGTGATTGACATGGGGAACAAAATTTAAGATACAAGATTATGTATATGGAAATTAATGATTCTTCAACCTCCATAGTCTATTAATTAATGTCTTTGGAAACTCCACATATTAGATTATCATAAGAACTCCAACGACACAAAATAACAAAGATATATATATTTATACATCTAACAACTTTTACAGAAGTGAACCAGAAGATGTCATTCCGATACTTCTGTTAATGCCTCTTTTGATTTCGCATACACAAGTTTTTTAAGGCTGAAAGATTATGGCAATATTCAGAATTTAAATTGTATTGAGTAACTTTCTGAACTATGCACAATATTTAATTAAAATTTTCAAATGGAAAAGAACCAATTTTTACATTGTATGCACAATGTCTACATTGTAGAACTCGTTGCTGATTTTTCTGATTTAGTTGCTTGATTTTCTACAGAAGTTATTGTTGTAGTTGCATGTTTAAGTTATCTCATTCAATATTATATGCTTTTGCTTTTCCCCATGCATATAATGAGAGAGGACAAAACACAAGGCACAGAAGTTGAAAGATTCAAAGGCAACGAATTGTCTTTTTCAAGCTATTGATCCTTCAATCTTGGAAACACTTCTTTGTAGGGACATATCTAAGTAGATTTGGGACTCCATAAAGAAGAAAGATAACGGGAGAGCGAAGACGAAGAGGACTCTACTTCAAACACTTGGTCGCAAATTTGAGGCTTTACGCCAATTTTAACGCGGTCCCTAAACTTTTGTAGGCCAACAAATAAAAATTAAAATCAAAGAACTATTGATAGTTTATGCAACAAGTTAATTAATTGTTCCAAAAATAATTGAACTTTTGTTGCATCACGAAATCTCTCTCAATTTTAAAATGTTGTTGCTAGATCATTGAACCTTGTGTAGATCCATCACTTTCCTGCGTGGCAGACAGTATTTAGACGTGGTACACCACTATCGTCCAATACTCCCAACCAATATGTTATGGCAGAACAAAGGAGCTGCAATGGCAAAGAAGAAAGAAGAGAACTAGTTGGAGAAGAAGGAGCAAGGAACAGCAACCAGTAGAAGCTGAGGAAGAAGAAGACGCCAACAGACTTAGCTGAATTTTAAAATCCAAGACGACACCGTTTTTGCATTTAGTTAATTAACAAAGTTGTAATACGTTTTCTTTATTTTACATTCCAAAACACGTTTTTTTCTTATTTTATGTTATATACATTCAGCTGAGGAGAGAGACGAGTCACGTTGATGTAATCACTAACCGAATTGCAGAGCTTCTTTCCCATTTCTATCTATTATTCTCATCCCTTCTTGTTCTTCATTGGATTACACCCATTTGTAATTCAGTTGATTTTTATAAAATATAAGTTCGGATTTATAATTTGAATTCCCGTTTGTTGATTTTGAGTGGGTTTCACCATTGTTGGAACTTCATTCATTACAATTGGTATCAAAGCGTTGAAGATCCTAAAACCATATGGAAACGAGACTAAAGGCTAACGAGGAAGGTTGGAAAAGAGTGGATAAGGAAATAACTGATCTGGGAGCTGCCTACACTACAATTTCTGGTAAGGTAGACTCAACTGAAAAGCTTCTTAGAGCAATGAGCACTAAACATGATAATTATATGATGGAAATGAATGATAAATATGAATCTATAGTTGCTATGCTTGCTAAAATTGGTATGTCCAGAGATAAACAAGTAGAGTGAAGCATGTCTAAAGATAAACAAGTGGAAGGAATCTATCTGGGTTCAGCTGAGGGGAGTGTGTTGGGTGTGAGATTTGGGGGTGAAACTATGACGGGGAGAAATGGAAATGATGCCAGAATGAATCATAAACTTCATAAGATCGATTTTCCTCAATTATGTGGTGACAACCCAAGAGAATGGGTAAGGAAAGCCAATAAATATTTTCAATTGCATCAAGTATCAAAGGAGTTGAAGGTAGGAATAGCTTAGATGTATTTGAAAGGGAAAGCATATGTGTGGTTTCATGGATTTCAGTCTAGCCATCCAAATGCACATTGGGGAATTCGAACCACTGAAGTGTGTAGAAGGTTTGCTGAAACCACTAGTGAAGAGGTGGTAGAAACCTTTTGTAAAATTAGGCAATATGGAGGGATTACTGAATATGTGGAGAAGTTTGAGGAGTTGAAAGCTCAAGCTATGCAAGCCTTGCCAACCCTACCCGACTCCTATTATATTAGTATATTTACAAGTGGATTGAAGGGAGAAATTAAATCCATAGTCAAAATAATCAAACCTACTTCATTGACCCAAGCCATTGAGATTGCCTTGTTACAAGAAACCACCATTTCAGCCACCAGTAAAAATTCCAGTACACAAACCTTACATCTACCCTAAGTCACCTGAAGCAGTAAACACAGAAACCAAAAGACCAAGCCCTTCTTTTCCTTATAAAACACTTACCCCTGCTGATTTGCAAACAAAGAGGAATTTGGGACTTTGTTTTAAATGTGATGAGAAGTATACCATTGCACATGTCTGTAAGAACAGGATGCTGAATTATATTTTGGTGGCTGAAGAGGAAGAAGGAGAGATGGAGGATGAGGTGTTAGCTGAAGAAGAAGATATGGGGGTTATGCAGATTTCTCTTGATGCATTAATAGGCAGTCTTGCCCATAAAACAATAAGAATCCCTGGAAAGGTTAAGGGCAAGATTATATCTATTTTGATAGATAGTGGGAGTACTCATAGCTTCATAGATAGTGATCTGGTGCAGACTTTAGGCTACCAGAATGATAACAACAAACCATTGACTGTGACAGAAGTTAGATAGCAGATCAGTGAGCCAACATATTGTGTGGCAGATGCCAGGGATTGAATTTCAATATAGACTGAGGTCATTGAAGCTGGGAAGAAGTGATATGGTCTCAGGAGTTAACTGGTTGAGCCAATTTGGACATATCACATTTGACTTTAACCAGTGGCACATTAGCTTCATAAATAAGAGAAAGAGATTGACTCTGAGAAGTGGTAACTCTGATTGCATGTTTGAATTGATCCAAGGTCCACAGATGGATTCCTTAATGGCACAACAACCATATGAATTAATGGGGCAACTTTAGACCATCTTGGATGAGGGAAAAGCAGCTACACCAGAAGAAATTAAACCAATTTTAGATGAATTTGAGGATGTTTTTAAGGAACCTACATGATTACCTCTAGAGAAACTATATGATCACCACATCCCATTGAAGGAAGGGGCTCAGCCCTTCAAAATCAGGCCTTATAGGTGTCCTTTTATTCAGAAGGCGGAGGTGGAAAAATTGATAGAGAAAATGTTAGCCACAGGGATTATACAACCAAACAATAGCCCATTTGCTTCTCCTGTGTTACTAGTCAAGAAGAAAGATGGGACTTGGAGGTTTTGTTGACTATAGGCAACTCAATAGCTTGATTGTAAAGGATAAATATCCTATGCCCCTCATTGATGAGTTGATGGATGAGTTATATGGAGCCAAATATTTCACCAAGATAGACCTTAGGGCTGGATACCACCAGATCAGAGTGAAACTTGATGATGTGTTTAAAACAGCATTCAAAACTCATCAAGGATTATATGAGTTTAAAGTGATGCCTTTTGGATTGACTAATGCACCGACTACCTTTCAGATTCTGATGAATGAAGTTTTTAAGGAACAACTGAGGAAATATGAGTTAGTCTTCTTTGATGATATTCTGGTATACAGCAGGGATTTGGCCAGCCATGGTGAACATTTAGGCACGGTTCTCCAACTCTTGAGGAAACACCAGCTTTATGCTAAGCTAAGTAAATGTACTTTTGGACAAATTAAAGTAGAATATCTAGGTCATGTGATTGACCAACAAGGAGTGGCAGCTGATCCAAAGAAAGTAGAAGCTATGCAATCTTGGCCACCTCCCACCAATCTCAAGCAACTAAGAGGATTTCTGGGCTTGACTGGCTATTATAGGAAGTTTGTTAAGGGATATGGTACATTGGCTAAACCCCTAACTGAATTATTGAAGAAGGACAGCTTCTTGTGGAATGAGGCAACTGAATCAGCATTCAAAACTCTGAAGGGATCTTTGAGCTCCACCCACGTGCTTGCCTTACCTGACTTTACACAGCCCTTTATTATAGAGACTGATGCTAGGTATGGTGGTTTGGGTGCTCTCTTAATGCAGAACAGGAGGCCATTGGCCTATATCAGTAAAGCTTTTGGGCAGAGAAGCTTAGGAATGTCTATATATGAGAAGGAGCTACTTGCATTGGTAATAGCTGTGGTCAAGTGGAGGCACTACCTTGAAGGACACCATTTTATTATTAAAATAGATCACCAATCACTGAAATTCTTGCTGGAGCAAAGAGTTACTACACCTTTACAAAAGAAATGGCTAACTAAGCTTATGGGCGTGGATTATGAAATACAGGAAAGGGATAGAAAATGTGGTAGCTGATGCCTTTTCTAGGGGAGAAGAGGGTGAATGCTATGTTGTAACAGAACTAATTCCAGCATGTTTACAGGAAGTAGTGGACAGTTATGAGGATGATGTTGTTGCTAAGGAGAAAATTCAAGCACTGATAATTGGATCAAGTGTTGACCCTCTATACTAGTACTGCAATGGAATGCTGAAGTATAAATCCAAACTTTACATTGTCCATGGGAGAAATATTAGACAGAAGATCATACAAAATATCCACTCATCCCAGGAATGAGGACATTCAGGCATTCAAGCAAGCATTGCTAGAGCCAAACAACATTTTTTTGGCCAGGTATGACACAGGAAATCAGGAAAGAGGTTTTGCAATGTGATGTATGCCAAAAATGTAAGGAAGAACATGTACCCTACCCTGGTCTTCTACAGCCTCTACCTGAACCACATCATTCTTGGAGTCACATATCTATGGATTTCGTGGAGGGACTACCTAAATCAGAGGACAGGGATGTGATACTGGTAGTGGTGGATAGATTCACTAAGTATGGTCACTTCCTTACACTGTCCAACCCTTTTTCAGCAAAGAAAGTAGCTCAACTGTTCCTTGACAATATCTGTAAGTTACATGGATGCCCACAGTCTATCATCTCTGACAGGGATAAAGTGTTTACTAGCATATTTTGGCAGGAGTTGTTCAAGTTACTGGGAACTAAACTGCACATGAGTACAGCATACTACCCTCAAACTGGTGGTCAAACAGAGAGACTTAACCAATGCCTAGAGATGTATTTGAGATGCATGACTCATACCAAGCCTAAAGCATGGGCAAAGTGGATTTCCTTGGCTGAATGGTGGTATAATACCTCTTATCACACAGCCATTCAAATGACTCCTTTTGAAGCCTTGTATGGAATTCCCCCTCCCCAGCTAGCCATGGGGCCTTACCAACATACCAATGTTGCTGCTATAGATGATCTTTTACATAAGAGGTATAAAATGGACCAAAAACTGAAGGAAAGCTTAGCACAGGCAAGGGCTAGGATGAAACACTATGCTGACAAAAACAGAACAGAGAGGTATTTTCAGATTGGGGATTGGGTCTATTTGAAATTGCATCCTTATCAGCAGCAATCAGTGGTAAAGAGAACTAATCAGAAGCTGAGTCCCAAGTATTTTGGGCCTTATAGGGTTATGGAGAAAATTGGAGAAGTAGCATACAAGCTGGACCTTCATGTAGGAACTCGAATTCACCCCACATTTTATGTGTCTTTATTAAAGAAAAAAATCGGGGACAAGGCAGTGAGAACTGTAGAACTTCCAGTGGACATTTCTATACCAATCCTAGATAAGCAGCCATGGAAGGTGATACAGGCCAGAATATTTAACAAGGGAGGTGAAGCTGGAGTTAAATGGCGTATACAATGGGTTGTTCAGAATGAGGAGAAAACTACATGGGAAGACTCTACTATCATTCAGCAACAATATCCTACATTTAAACCTTGGGGACAAGGTTTGGATAAGGAGAAGGGTTGTTATGGTGGAACAAAGGAGCTGCAATGGCAATGAACAAAGAAGAGAACTAGCTGGAGAAGAAGGAGCAAGGAACAGCAACCAGTAGAAGCTGAGGAAGAAGAAGACGCAGAAGCTGAGGAAGAAGAAGACGCCAACGGACTTAACTGAATTTTAAACTCCAAGACGATGCCGTTTCTGTATTTAGTTAATTAACAAAGTTGTAATACGTTTTATTTATTTTACATTCCAAAACACCTTTTTTCCTTATTTTCTGTTATATACATTCAGCTGAGGAGAGAGACGAGGCACGTTGATGTAATCACTAACTGAATTGCAGAGCTTCTTTCCCATTTCTATCTGTTATTCTCATCCCTTCTTGTTCTTCATTGCATTACACCCATTTGTAATTCAGCTGATTTTATTAAATATAAGTTCAGATTTATAATTTGAATTCCCGTTTGTTGATTTTGAGTGGGTTTCACCATTGTTGGAACTTCATTCATTACACAATAGAAAGCGTGCAACCATGTCACCAGAGCTCCTTTGCAAACGCTGTTTCATTACAAAAATATAGTCACTTTGAAACAATTTGAGAGAAAAACCTAAAATCGGCCATACACAATTCATATATGCGAACCCATATTGGCTTTGAAACCCTAACCCTAACCTTATTTCCTCTGCGAACAAATCTGCACCTTAGGATGGAGAACTCAAATTCGTCGCAAAAAATGGACGGACATCTATGTCATTGAAATCAACTTTAAGTTTTGAAGACCTCTTGGACGGAGCGTATCCCGGACGCTGCTTTTGGGGTTGTAAGTTCTATGGGAAAGTAGATGCTCGTGATTTCTTTGCATGGACCGATCGTCCACCACATCCTAGATACATGCTAGTAATCAATGGGTTGCTGTAAAATAAGAACGAGACTGACAATGAAAAAGGAAAAATGGGCACTAGAATTCATCATAATTAGTGTGTGATTGTTTCTTAGCAACATCCTTATTCTTGTGTTTTGAATTTGATGGAGGAAGATATACAAAGAGATAGATGAAGAGTTGTATTCTATAGTTAGAATTATTTGTTTCGTGTGTCAAAATGTCTTGAAGATCGGACTAGATGGTGCAATGCCTTGCATGCGTATTTGATATTTATCGTCATGCGAATTGTACTAAATGGTGAGATGTCACGATCCAAATTTCGTGCGTATTTTTCTATTTATTTTACTAACAATTGGAAGTAAATAATGTAAAACATCTTGGATTTCAAAATTATTTGTATTTCAAATACATAACATGATTAATTCAGCACAACACTTTAAATCATTTGAAACCATCAGTATGTGCAGACTAAAAATAATAAATATGACGCGAAAACCATCGATTATACACCTCGTATCAAGGTAAAACTAATTAATAAACTATTACTCTTCATAAACAGTTGTAGAAATATATTTCATACACCCCACAAAGATAAGCCTACTTTTATTTTTACACAGATTAAGAAATTTCAATTAATGTAATTAAAATTAACTCCTTTGCATAACTGCTGTAGTTCTGGGGTATACTTCTCAAGGACAATGATAATTGCAAACAAGATGGGGATTCAATTATGCCATTTTCTGGATTGAGGGATCAAAGGATATTGATACACTTTCCACTGATGAGTTGTAGAGTTATTTGCTCGTTCATGAGCTAATACTAAACTAGCAAGAAAAAGAGGAGGTAAGGTCCTTGATACTAAACTAGCCATTTTCCCCTTTTGATACTTTCCTTATATTGTAATAATTAGTTTCCTATTTCTTAGGTCAGTAAATATCCTTTTGACACTAGCGTACTTCCACATATTCACTCAGAGGAAGGTCGCACAATTCATATTACAGAAATTACAATCATCATTCTCTAAATATTTTACATTCGATTTCATCTTCTATTTTTTCATCAGTTATACCTAAAAGTAGGTTGGAAACAAAGTTGCAAAGAAAAATGGTGCAATTTTCCTTAAAATTTATTCTCCGTTAATATGGCTAGACTTTCTTTCTGAGACCATAAAAATGACCAATAGTTTGATAATACTGAATGTGATATATAGATAGTATGCTATTGTTTTGATTAGTTATGATATTGTAACACCACTTCGAGAAGTCGATTATAAGACGTGTCACTTTACACTCGAGAGACCCATAAACTGATTTTTGGTCCTTTGACTATTGGGAGTCTATTGAATAAAAGTTGTTGTAATTGTATTTCTATTTCAATATCGTTTGTATTTTTCAACGATCTCAATTAAAAACGTGATTTCTGCTTGGTGTTTAAAAAAACAAAACTATAAACCTATATACGTGTAGATAAATCTACTTTTTTTTTTCTTTTTTTGAAATAAACGATAGGATTGTGGATCTTATTTTTAATCACAAAATTAGAATTTTCTTTGGCTGATTGAGTCAAACAAATTAATTTTTATTTTTTTATTTTTTTCAAAAATTCATATTCAATTTGTGCACTAATCGGAGTGATTGTAATATAAAAAAAATCACTATTTCATGTTACGAACTCCATTAAAATCCATCATATATAATTCTGTTATAACTTGTGAAATAAATTTTTTTATTATAGCAAAATTACGTTTGATAAGTAATACACTTACTTATATCTTTGATAAACATGTATTACGTCATTAAGAAAAATTGTGGATATATGTTCGCATTAAAGTCTCAAAACTTAATATTTGTGGCTAAAATATTAAACAATCTATATGGCCATGTCACATTTGAGGGCTATTTCTATTTATTTATTTTTAATAGTAGGCATAAATTAGTTGTCTATTTTTATTTTTTTCGAAGGCTATTAGTATATTCATAACAAAGAAAATGGTGCATTTTTGTGGTGTGTGTAGTTGTCAACATTAATTCTCGAGCAACTTGTTCATTCCGACTTAATTTGGTACGAAAAGAAAAATAAATAAACTTTGAAATGGTATAGTAGAATTTTAAAATTTTCTGTTCACAAAATTGAGTAATTAATCGTGGATGTAATAATTAATATTTTTAATAAAAAGACTACAAATTCATAAGAATTCATTAAAATCTATAACATAGAATCCTGTTGAAATCTTATAAATTTTGTAGAATTTATTCAAATTCATGAAATATATGAAAATTCATAAATATTAAGAAATTTTTGAAATTAGAGGACACTCTTCTGAATATAAAATTAGATTGAACACTGCTTGATAAATAGTATTATAGTAGATTAACCTCATCTTAGTCCTTATATTTTCTTAAGTCAACCGAATATTCATAATGTGAGGATATGGGTTTATGACAAAAGATAAGATAGTGTATTGTTATTTTTGAAACAATAACTGTAATTATTTTAATATACTTTAATCCACCATAATAGTACCATTCACCAAGTATTATCCATTTTAATTTTATGTTTTATTCTTAATATGGTGTAATCTTGTGCACCAAACGGTTCTTAAATTATAATTAAGGCTAAGTTGAGTTATATTGTCACCACATTTTTCCCCACTACTTTTTAATTATACTATAGGTATCCAACATTTTCTCATTATCACATTATGTCCCCAACTTTTTTTTCGTCACATTCTTATTTTTAAGATTCTAATAATTAGCACATACTGTGACTAATGACAGTTTTCATTCAAAATGTGCGTTAGGAGGGCGTAAAGAGACTTATTTCCCTCATATTTTTAAATAAAACAAAAACAAGAAATATAAAAGTGCGACAAAATATTTTTCTCTCATTTCAAAGCACGCTAACAGAATATTTGGATCGAAACCATCATCAAGGACCATATATGCTAATTAGTGGAATATTGAAGATAAGAATGCGACAAAAAAGATAAAGTAATAAGTATGACAATAAACAAAGATTAAAGATCTTTAGTACAACAAAAGAAAACTTCAATGGCAATATAACCGCCCTAAGGCAAACTCAGGGGAGGCGAGCACTACAAGAAAAATAGTCTTTTGCAACGGGCGAAAAATATTGTCATAGGTCTTTTGCAACGAACATTCGTATGTTGCGTGAAAAAGCTAACAACCCCTAAATCCCGGAAGTCTTTCTTTGATGTTGCCGAAAAGTAGATGTCTGTGGCAACAAGTAATGTCTGTTGCTAAAGATAAAAAGCGTGTTGTCATTTATATTTTAGCAATGTACATATGGATTTTAACCACATGCATTTGCTTGTTGTGGTAAGAGTTGACATGTGTTCTTTTAACAACGTGCAATTGAATGTTGTATTTGGTATTTAACAACAGTAAATGCATGTTGTCGTTTATTGACACGTTGTCTTTTCACAACGTTCCACTGCATGTTAACGAATATTTTTAACAACGTTCCAATGTGCGTTGTCGAATCTTTTCAACAATGTTCCAATGTACGTTGTCATTTTATTTTAACAACGTTCAAGTGTTGTTGTCATTTTATTTTAACACGTTCAAGTGTCGTTATCCTTTATTTTCAACAACATTCAATCGTGCGTTGTCTTTTCTTTTTAACAACATCTAATGTCCATTGCCTTATATACACAACGTTCAAATGTACATAGTCTTTTCTTTTTAAATTTTACTTTCTCAATCATTTTAATTCAAATTGCATTATATGATATATGACAAAACTCATTCCATACAACCTAATTAGCCCTTAAATGAAATTTATGCAATATCAATAAAATATGGCCAATGATAAATAAATTAAATATATTATAAAGTAGTAGAATTTTTCATAACTGTTGAATACTTTACACACAACAAAGAGCTGTTGAATTTATTCCCCATGCACCATAACTAACTGAAAAGGTACGCGTTTAATTTCTACAAATGTCGAGAATTCCTTGTTCATGGGTTGTTTCCATGGTTCACCATCCATCTGCATATATGCCTCCGCCCATTCTTCTCTTCTAAGCTCAAATCGAATAGATGAAGCCTAGAAAATTGCAAGATTATTTTTTTAGATGACTATTGAAAAGCAGAGAATCAATAACCAATATCTCTAACAAATATGAACAACTACCTGCCAAATGTGTATTATATTTAAGTAGATTATCATTCTAGTTCATTAAATACATCGTCTTCATTTTAAACATAGAAAACTAAATCTTTAGTAAAATAACATTTTCAACCAAATCATAGACTGCAACACCTGGAACAGATTATTAACTCCGACCACTTATGGTACCTGAGCTATGTGTTTGACAGAGATAAGTTCAGCCATAACTATTGAAGCATGCCATCCATGTTTCAAACCATAAATTTCTAGGAAACCATCATCAGCATGGGCCTCAACAAATCCTCTCTGAGAGTTAAAGAAGGAAGTAAAAAGAAACTATATATTATTAGCTTATAATCCCAATATTACAAATCGAAGCACTAGTTATAAATTCACAATCAAATGAAATATGCTAGTTTGATATGATCAACTGTCTTGAGCACTTTCAATCATACAGACCAACCATTTAATGCAAAAGCATTTACAAATAGAGATATTTAGATGGAGATGCAACAAAAAACAAGAAGCAACAGTTGTTTTGAATTAAATTCTACAACTTCTCTTGGAATTTTTTTGCTATATTTCCATTGGTTCCATCTGTTGATTTATTATCTATGAACCTGTTTTTGGATTGAAGGAAGTTAAGGAACACCAACTTAAACTAGTAGGAACAACCATTCCAAGTCAATCACAGCAAAGGTCGTCATTTGGAGTTCTGTCTACATATCTTATTCTAGCGATATACTCAAATTTCTGTTGAGTGGTTTTAACTTAACAAAGGCATGAATTCTCTTCTTTCCATAGGTTGTTCATTTATTGGACCAAAAAAAAAAGGAAGAGAAAAATATAAAGATAGAAATGAAAAAAGGAAACAAGTAAATAGGAACTTGAAGAGAAAGACAAGTACTTCTCAACTAAAATACCTTGGTCAAATAGTTTTAATACTGCTTTTTGGCCAAGCAATAGTACTTCCCAAGGCTTCACTAAGAAATCGCATCTCATTTGTAGTTTTATATAAGTTTAAATTTGCCATATACACCCCCATCAACCCAAATCTTCCAACAGTCTCGTCCAAGAGAAATGTGATGCACCTTTACACTTAGGTCTGTCGATGCAATCTTTCCTTCTGCTACAATTTCTTCCTCATCAAACTTGTACCAATGCAATAGTTGGCAACTTGTATTTTCCATCTGTGCATTACTTCCTTGAATACCACTTGAAATTATCTCAAATAAGGTTTAACATCTTATAATCAAAACAGTAGCTTTTAATTAAAAAAATAAATAAAATTACACCAAAGATGTGGTATTTATAATAGATTCACTTTTTCATTATTCAAGTTTCCCCAGCAATCAAATCCCTTTTATTTCGTCCTTTATTCCTAAACATATATATTGGTAGATGCAAAGTACAAATGATCTTGCCGACTCCTTGTTATATGTGAGACATACAATTGTGAAGATAAGATAATGCACAAAATATATTACTACGGAAATGGCTTGAAACACACTCAATTCAGAAAGTCAAGAAGCAATAAGTTTAGAGTTTTTCATGTACAAACTGTAGAACCACTTGGTTCTCCATTTCTGCAGAGAAGAAAGTTTTCCTTACAAAGAGGAAGAGAAGTATGAAAAGCTTTTGCTTCCAGGCTGCATGTTATCTGCTCAATATTAAAAACTTTTAATCACTCGGTGTTTACAAGAATGGACACATTGTATAAATAGATCTACCATACAGGGGAAAACACTGAAAGGGATATCATGGGGAATTGTCTAAATGGCCTTGTCAAACTAGCCTTACAAAGAAATGGCTAGTGTTTTACAAATAAGTTGTAAATGCCTCTTTTTTTAGTAAAGTGCCTAATTGCCCTTTTTAACTTCTTCTATGTCTAATTATCTCCTCGTCACTTAATATTTCTAACAATTTTAATTTAGTTTATATAATATTTTCGAGTCTGACTAATAATTTATTTATTATTCTAGTTTGTTCTAAATATTCTAAAGATACTTTATTTTGGATATTATTTAATTTTGTGAATTCTTCTTCTAATAGATTACACACGTGATTTTCAAGATTATCGTAACCTTTTAAATTATATCCTGGCATTGGAGTTTAAATAATCTATATATGCAGATAATTCCTTGAATGCGTTAGGATGTTTCTTTTGAGTTATATGTCCTAAAACAATTCATTCCGATACTTCTTCTTCTAAATCTTTATATTCAGAAATAATATCTTCAATTCTCTTTATATTTTTTGGTGTTTCTACATAATTAATTCTTATATTATTTTCACAAGCAAAATCTATGCTAGTATAAATATCTTTGAGTTTAGATTGACCAGTAGAATAAATTTTTTCTAATTTATCAGCCAGAGTTAGTAAAAACGAAATATATTTATCATCTAAATACAATTTAAGATCACAATCAGTGGATGTGGATGCTTGTACAGTGTTCATGAAAATAAGAACGTCAAACCTGGAATTATTCTTCAATAAAGGAAGCTAGGTTTCCTTGAGTGTTCTTTCTTCAAGTATTTACGTATAAATATGTGTATTTTTTCTACTTCTTCCTCTTGCATTGATAGTTCAAGCTAACGGATATGATTCTAAAAGGATTCAATCCTGCCACGAAAATTCAGACTAACTGTTTTCACCCTATCGTAACAAATCTTCAGTTTAGAACCTACTGATTTTTCCAATGACACTCCAAACACTCTCAAACGAGGCAACATAAGCCAAAACTGGAAAATAATGAGATTTAAATGAAATAGCACAAGGCTGTCTTACTACCGCCGGGGACTGGCTATCAAAGGAAGTTTTCTTTAGAAAAGAGATGTTAAGAAAACATTTCAAATACTTTTATAGAAATCAATATGAGCATATTACAAGCTTATATCTTAAGCTTTAGAGGTACACACTTGATAAACAAAGACTCTTATAAGAAACACTATTGGTACTCCCTAATTTGAAGTTTAGAACTCCATAGGGATTACCTTATTGATGCTTGAAGAAAAGGACTGCTAGACTATGGTATCATAGTATGGAGAGATATGAGAATACTCAGTGATTGTCTCCTACTTTCGATACCTTACAACTCGATATGTAAGTGGTATATAAAGAATCAAGATACAACTTATCTTCAATAATTGAACCTTATCAAAAAGGCATCTTCTTTTTATCTTGTCGGTAAGTAGGGACCTCAGCTTTTCCAAAGTGATAAGATTATCACTGTTGGTAATGAGTGAAGGGTCCTACCCGATCATTTTTCCTTCAAAGTAATCTGGTGGCATGTCATCTTCATTGAGGGAGACGTGGTCCATATCTTTAATAATACAATTTGGATAGCCATGTTCAGCTAGGGGTGGAAAAAAATCTTGTCAGCTCGTAAGCTCGTCGGCTCGGCTCGTAAAATCTCGGACTCAGGCTCGTCGATCCACGAGCATGAGCTAGGGTTGAGCTCGGGAAAAAAAAAGGCCGAGCTGAGCCAGCTCGGCCAAAAAATGAGCCAGCTCGTTGGCTTACCCAACGAGCCGGCCACGAGCCCACGAGCCGACTCGACTCATGGCTTGTCCCAACGGTCACGAAATCGTGACCGTTGGATGATCATCCAACGGTCACATTTCATTTTAAATTTTTTTTTTGTTTTTTTTTCATTATTTTCCTATAAATACCCATTTTCTAAACTCATTTTTTCACACTTCAATCTCTTATCTCTCATTCAATTATATACTCAATCCATTAACAATTCTCAAATTACATTCTCTCAATATTAGTGTTCTAATTACTATCTAGTATCTTATTATCTAGATATTACTTTATAATTTTAAGTTATAATTTTCTACTTCTACTAATTCTCTACATTTATATTTTCTAGTTTCTACGTTCTACTACATCTTCATCTTCTCCTATTTTCTTTATTCTATTATTCCAAATGGCATACAACCGAAGTGATGATGATTTCATTGGTCTTAATGATATTTAAATTCCAGAAGATATTATTGATCAATTTGGTGGTAGCTCTGATCCAATTGATTTGGAAGACGTTCATGACGACGCCGATACACAAACTACCATTGGCTCTAGCACTAAACGAAAAGCCACCAAACAAAAGGCTAAGTGCTGGCAGCATTTTGAGTTGGTGCCGACTGGTAAACTAGTGAACGGAGTCCCTAAGTTCAAAGCACAGTGTAAACACTGTCAGGAGAAGTTTGCTTGGCAAAAGAGGATAGGCACGACAGATCTAAACAGACACTTCAAAAAGTGTAAATACAAACATGGATGTTTGGATACAAATCAGGCACACCTCCAGTTTGGATCTCCGGGAGCTGGGTCCAGTACTCCCACTCTCAACAACTGGATATATTCACAAGAACTCATATGACACAAAGGACTGCCAGAATTGACAGCAAATGTCGAGTTTCCACTATGTTTAGTGGAGAATCCTCATTAGACGAAATTCGTCCAAAAATATCTCCAACCCAGGTACGTTAATATTTCTAGAAATACACTTCGTAAAGATACTATTGTTAGATATAATACTAAGAAATAAGCTATTAATAATGATATTAATAATTGCAACGGTGTTGTATCTTTTATATCAGACTTATGGACTTGTTGTAACCAAAAAGGATACATGGTTGTAACTGCACACTATATTGATAATAATTGGTTAATGCATAAAAAAGTAATAGTATTTAAACAAATAGACTATCCTCATAATGGAAATAATATTTATCAAGTTTTATTTGGTGTGTTATATGAATTTAAATGTGATTCTAAGACTCGTAGTTTTACATTTGATAATGCAGGCTCAAATAATATAGTAATTGAAAAATTAATGCAACACTGTAATCCACATTTTGATGGTATTTTATTTCATATTCGTTGTGTGTGTCATGTGTTTAATTTAATTGTACAAGATGGATTAAAATTTATACAACCTCAATTGGAAAAAATTAGATATGCTATTAATTATATTTCGATTTCACTTTCAAGAAAACAAGTTTTTGCTGCTCTATGTACAGAAAATTGGCTGCAATCAAAATGTTTTGCAACTGATGTTGCCAATAAATGGAATTCAACATATCTTATGCTTGAATCGAGTGAAGATTATGAAGATTACATTACTGTCTATTATAATGGCCGACACTCACACGGCTTAGAATATGATTTAGAATTACATGATTGGAAAATATGTGGTCATGTTAGAAAATTTTTAAAAGTTCTTTACGACGCAACAACTACATGTTCTGGTGTTTATTACCCAACTACTCCACTTGTTTTAAATCATTTCTATTATATTGCTAACAATTTTAATAGGTATAAGAATTTTGCTCTTTTTACTAGTATTATACATGTTATGGAAGCTAAATTTAGGAAATATTGGGAACAATTGCCTATGTTATTTCTATTAGCATGTATCATAGATCCCCGACTTAACTTAGAGGGTACAAAAGTAACAATAATGACAATTTCAGATAAATTAACTTATGGAAATCTAGTCACGTGTGCTAATTTAGAACAAACTTTATGTTCTATTTATGAGGTCTATGCTGAAAATGCCGGTACAAATGTTGTACAACCCCCTAATCCAACATATACTTCGTCATCAATTGATGACATTGACTTATAGAGTTACGTCAGTACACATATGACCACTCAAGGTCAACAATTAGTTGGTTCTTCTTCTAGTTCTTTCATTCTCCGTTCTAATGATACACCTGTAGAGTTAGGTAGGTATTTTGCGCATGATGTGCTTAGTATGTTAGATGACGATGAGACAAAAGACTTTGATATACTTAAATGGTAGATACAACATCAACGTAGTTACCCAATTCTTTTCAAAATGGCACATGATCTACTAACACCTTCGGTCTCAACTATAGCATCGGAAGCTGCATTTAGTATAAATGGCAGGATTTTATCTGATATCAGGTCAAGACTCAAAGCCGACATTTTAAAAAGTTTACTGTGTCTAAAGGATTAGGATGATGCCGAACTTCGAATTCAAGATAAAGTGGACAGAATAATGTCCGAAGAACTTGAAGATTTGAATATGGATTAATCATATTCGTAGTAAGTATTATTTTGCATTAATATTTCTGTATTTGAAGAATTTCCTTATTTTAATAAAAAATTGTACACGTAACATCTTGTTCGCATACAATTTTAACTCCATCTACTTTTAAAGTAGCCGGTCCCAAGCCCAAAAAAAGGAAGAGGGTTTTAAATCTTACATTTTTAACATAAAGGATTTTCGACATGGTATTTCTTTTTTATTTTCAAATTTTAAAAAAATGTAAAACACAAAAAAAAAGAGGTTTTAAATCTTTAATTTTTAACATAAATAATTTTTTATTTCTAATTTCTTTTTTATTTTCAAATTCAAAACAAAAAAAAAAATAAAAACATAACAAAGAGTCAAAGATGAGGATTTTAAAAAATATAATAAAGATAAGGATTCAATAAAATTTTTAGCATAAAGATAAATATTTAATCTTTAACATAAAGATAAAGATAAAGGATTTATTTTAAATATTTACATTTTTTTCTTTAACAAAATAAAGAGAATGATTTATTTTCAAATTTTTTTTAAAAAAAGAGAGTCCAGCCGAGCCGGCTTGGCTCGGCCCATTGCCATGCCTATGTTCAACATCACTCACCATTATCTTACACATTTCCTGAAGGAAGCTTGGTGATCCATCATTTTCATTATTCATTATTTTGTCGCACCAGTGGTCAAGTATGGCCCAATCCTGATCACGAGTCTTTTTGGTACAGTTGCTGAAGATTATGTGATCTTCACATGGGTATATCCAGATATTTTCATTCTTGCTCAAGGTGTCCACTAAGAAATCAAATTGATCTTTGAATCCTTTAGCTCTTGTGAAATGTTCAATCTTCAAGATTTCCTGATGAGTGACTTCATGAGTATTTTGACTGTTTGGATCGAACAATTTTCTCGTTAATCCAATTTTAATAACATTTTTATTGGAATGAGATAATGTTAATAAATATCCCATTCTGGAACCGCAAAGAAGAATCTGATATAGATATTGGTGGGCTTAGTAATTCGAACAAACTCTTTGATTGCTATTTTGATTCTTGCTGGCAGCATGGAAATTTCTTTGAGATTTTGGCTAGGATATATACAGAGTATGTTTCCAATATCATACATATGGCGAATCCAATTTGGTGGTGCTCCGGGATAGAAATCCAACTTGTTGTATTTTCCGTAGTTTAAAGTCTTCATCTATGGTTTATTACCAATCTCAATAAACCAACAGGCCACAAGATTGAAAAGACATATTTTGTATTTATATCCTGCTTCATCTTTTATCCCAAAGGATAGGAGACTGTTGCAAAGCTCTATAACATTTGATTTGTTAATTTCAAATATATCTTGTATAATGGATGGTGAAGGTTGAAAAGAGGAAGCCTCTTTATTTTCTTTGATATCTTGTCTGATCTTTTGAATATTTCGTGGAATATCTTCTTTTTGGAGGCTTTCATTCTCCATTTTGTATATTTTCTCTTCCATCTCCTTTATTTTGAGCTTCATTGATTGCAACTTTTGCTTGATCTGCTATATCCCTGGAAAAGAAGTCAAGAAGCAAATTATCTTTTCCACGAATATATTGAATATCAAATTTGAAGTTGGCCATCCAAGATTGTATTCTAATTAATGGCTTGTTAGCAACATTTAGCTCTAAATTATTTTTAAGAAAATATTTAACTTGAGTATTATCTGTTCTAATAGTAAATTATTTTTTAATCAAATAATATTCATATTTAGCAACTCCTTTTTTTATAGCAATTAACTCTTTTCTATTGGAGTCATATCTGATTTCAACATTTTTGAAAGTTCCTGAAGTATATGCAACTAATTTTTCAGGACAGCTCTTTGAACAATCTTTATGACATAAATAATTTTATCCATGTTTTGATAATGCTTTTAAGACTGCTCCCCAACAATAATCTGAAGCATCTGTTTCATGACTAAAATAATCATCATCTTCTGCTATAGATAGTTTAGGGATATTAGAACTACCATTGGTGCATCTTTTGATTTTGGCAAGTTTTGAGAAAATATCCCAATAAAAGCAACACACACAACCATCAACAACAACCATAATCAAAAGATTTGAAAAACCCACACATTAAAGAAAAGAAAATCTAGTAAACCAAAAATTTCAATTGATTAGCAGATTGTAGAAACGTGGTGGAAAGTCCACTAAGAATTTCATGGTAAAACCCAATCATAGAGTTCGATTCACGTACCTGTATGATATTGGTAATGGTCCAAAACGTCGGGAATTGATGAATGAGGTTCAGTAATTCTTCTTTGGTGGGTTGATGAACGAGGTTCAGATTTGAGAATGAAAACTCCCCATCCCAGCCTAAACGGTTAGGAAAACAAAGATCTCAAGCAGAGAAAGGTAAGAAGGATTTTATCCTAGAGCCAAAAAATTAGATTTGACGGGTTGGGTTTTTTTATTAAGGGTGGTATCAACCACATATGGTCTCCATTATTCATGTAGCATCACTTTCTAAAAAATTGTTAACAATTTTTTGAACTTTTTAAAATGTGATCAATATGGTGATGTCACGTGGGTAGTGGGCATCATAATTAGTTTCCACTGTGGGTACTATATCACCACTCTTTTGATTAAATGGACAGAAATAAAATAAAATGTTTAAAAGGACTTAAATAAAATATAGCAACGGGCCTCTATTATCATTAACAACGAACAATATTTATTACTAAAATTAAATGTTTTAACAATGCGGATGAACATTGTTAAAGAGACTATTATTTGTAACAGACAGTGAACGTTGCGAAAGGCGCTAAAAGTATATATTTTAGCAACATGCGCGAACGTTGCTAAATACACTATTTTTGGACAACGGTCACTGTCCGTTATTAAACGATGAAAAATAAAAAATAAAATTTGCAACAAACCATGAATGTTGCAAAAAGATACTTTGGCAACGTTCTTCATTTAAATGATGTTGCCAAATCTCATTTGAGTTAACCAATGGTAACATACATTTACTGCCTGTTGTGGTAAACCTTTTTTAGCAACACACAATTAATAAATGTTGTGGTTTAGATGTTATTAAATGCTATTTTTCTTGTAGTTGAGGACTTTTACAATAAACACACTCTTAAACGGTTTAGGTTCTGACAAGCAATTGTTAGAAGCCCTATTTATGTTAATTTGTTTATGCAGGAAAATTGAATAGAGTTCCATTTTATACAAGTTCTTTAAGGCGAGCAAGAATATGGGTATTTCAGAATTTATGTTGTATTGAATAACTGCCTGAATTATATGTGCGCTGTGCGCAATGTCTAAATTATTGAAATGGAAAAGAAGCTTTTTTAGTTAAGTTTGAGAGTTTCCTTTTATTGTTACTGTTTAATCATATTATCATTTTTAAAATTTATCATTAAGAGCTTACAGCTTTGCTAAAACGATGTAATTTTTCTATAATCAGATATATAGTTCAATTACAAGGTTCAATTTCGAATAGTAGTGACAGACAAAATATGTCGCAAACAGGGATATAAAATTTTAGATATTTTGAAAAATAAAGAAACTAGCAACAATTAAGAGACAAAGAAGAAAATTTGCAACCAAACATGTTCGTGTTTAATATAAAGTCGGAAGAAGAATAAAAAATTAAAGAAGATAAACAATTAACTAATTTTTATTTTACATAAACTTGATTATAAGATGTCTCTTAATTCGTATATCAATCCAATTTGGATTCTTGGCGTATGAGATAAATGTTCGCATTAAAGTCTCAAGACTTATTATTTGTGGTTTAAAAATTAAAGCAATCTTTATGGCCATGTCACATTTGTCTATTTTTTTTTTTTTTCCGGAGACTAGTAATACATTTGTAACAAAGAAAATGATGCATTTTTGTGGGGAGTGTAGTTGTCAACATTAATCATGGAGCAACTTGTTCATTCCAACCTAATTTGGTTCGAAAAAAAATAAATAAACTTTGAAATGGTACGGTAGAAATTTAAAATTTTCTGTTCACAAAATTGAGTAATTGTAGAGGTAAAATTAATATTTTTAATAAATAGACTACAAATTCATGAGAATTTATTAAAATCTATAATATAGAATCATGTTGAAATCTTATAAATTTTGTAGAATTTTATTTAAACACTACCAGAAAAGAGGGAAATAGCGGCGACATTTGTCGTCGCTAAATGTTCATAAGTCGTATCTTTAAGGTTTTAGAGACGACAAAGTCGTCGCAATATGTCGCCGCAACAAGTTAGTGTCTCTAGAGTTATAGCGACGACTATATGTCGTCTCTATAAAAATTTGTATTTATAGAGACGACATTGTCGTCTCAATAGAGTCGTGACCATATCTCGAAAACGCACTTATAGGGACGACATAGTCGTCGCAAAAACCGTCGCTATAGACAAACTAGTAGAGACCATTGTGTCGTCGCCACACGTTCATCCATTACAGCGACGATAAAGGCGTCGCTAATACAAATAATGTATTTAGTTTTAGCGACGACAATGTCGTCGCTATAAAACGTTCTGAATTTTTTTAAAAATTTTTTTTTTAAATAATGTAAATACCTATCGCGACGACATTGTCGCCGCTATAAACGTTATGAGTCGTCGCTATAAAACGTTCTGAATTTTTTTAAAATTTTTTTTTTTAAATAATGTAAATACCTATCGCGACGACATTGTCGCCGCTATAAACGTTATGAATTTTTTTAAAAAAAATTTTTTTTTTTCCAAATAATATAAATAATATATAAAAAATTCAAAAAATCTACAGACCCTGTAAACCGTCGTCCCCATCCCCGTCCCCGTCCCCGTCCTCGTCCTCCTCATCCACAGGCGCAGCTGGTATTTTGCTTTTTAAAAGCTCAATTTCACGCTGCATTTGGCGTAGCTGCTCCTCGTACATGGCAAATCGAACATCATTACTCTGGGGGTCTGCAGAGGACTGATGGGAAGTTCCTTGTGGGGCAAACGATGCAGCGGTCGAATCGAGCGAGTGAGAGGTGCCCTTCGGAACCCGACCAACCCCACGGACGTGACCTCCTCGTTCTCCGAGCACCTCCTTTGCAATAGCACGCTCGTCTAATGACGCGCTATTGGAGGCGACTTGTGTCTGTTGAGTCTCTCTGAACTCAACAAGCTTATCCTGTTTAGTGAAAAAATAATAATAAATAATAATGTCATAATATCATGCATGTTAGATAAAATTATATTCACATAATTTAAAAATTCTCACATAGTCACCAGCCGCCTGCGGGTTCACCCAATTGCCATCCCGGAAGGTGTGAAACGTCCGGAACGAATCAATAATCCCCGGCCACTTCTGGGTCTCGGGGTCCCGCTACGACAATTTAAACATGAAATTCAGTATACATTTTTACGTAATGTAGTGAAGATATATTGAAAATTTATATGTTGTACCTGATCGTAACGCGTGGCAGAGAAGCTCTTCGACCCCTGCACGCTCGGGTATTTAGCCTTACCCCGATTGGCTTTATTTTTGGAGGACCGGTCCTGAAAGTATAACATATTATTGATTAGCAATAAAATGTATTAGTTAAAAGAGTATATAACATATCGTAAACAATATATAAACAATACTTACCACGAAAGTAGGACTGGTGAAGAAGTCAATGCACTTCTGCCAGTCCTCGGTGGACATCTCGCCGTATGGTCGGCTCGGTCCATGCGCTTTTAAGTGATTATGCGCCTTGAGTTTGTAATCGCGATAACGATCGGCCGCCAGACGATCTACTGCGGCACATACTGCCCGGTACTCGTCGGGCGACCGATCGCCCTGCAGATCGAAGTAGCTCTGCAAGAGTGAAAAAAGAAATCGTTAGTGTACAAGTCGTAAAACAAGTATTAATGAAGTATACTAATAACAAAACTAATTTACGTTCATACCTCGATAATGCTACGTAACCGTGCCCGCTGCTCCTCTGGAACCTCTGTCCATGAAGGGTAGCACGGGGGCACGGTGAATCTCACTTGGTTCCCAACCAAGCGCGTGAAATACTTCGCGTTATTCCCGATCGGCTGCATTGTGCGTTCGACATTGTCGAACGCGATAGGAAGTGGCATCTTCCCATTCGCCTGCCAAACCATCTCGAGATTGATGCCTCGAGATATACCCCGTCGCTTTGGCGGGGGTGCTGAAAATGAAAAAATCGAAAAATGTATTGATCATACGATTTTCTTCAACGATATGTATAAAATAATAAATAATTACAATTTGAAAGAAACGTCTTACCAGACTCGCATGCCGAAGGGAGCCGGTGAGATGGCTACTGTGGAGGATCTCCTGCACCATCACCTCCGTGCGACATCACGTCAGCCATACTAACACATGACATAATTGCGAATATCACGTCAGCCATACTAGCTTTAAATGTATGTGCAAATTTGTATGTATTATATTTTATTTCAATTTGGTCCCTAAACATATTTTATTGCAAATAAGTCCCTAAAATTACTTTAAAATTATGGATAATTTTGAATTAATTATATTTTATTTCAAATTGGTCCCTAAACTACTGTAAAATTATAAATAAGTCCCTAAACATACTTTATTGCAAAAAAGTCCCTAAACTTTGAATTAATGGGAAAATTTGACTTTATTATATTTTATTATAAATTGGTCCCTAAACTTATTTTATTGCAAAAAAGTCCCTAAACTTTGAATTTATGAGAAAATTTGACTTTATTATATTTTATTATACATTGGTCCCTAAACTTATTTTATTGCAAAAAAGTCCCTAAACTTTGAATTAATGGGAAAATTTGACTTTATTATATTTTATTATAAATTGGTCCCTAAACTTATTTTATTGCAAAAAAGTCCCTAAACTTTGAATTTATGAGAAAATTTGACTTTATTATATTTTATTATACATTGGTCCCTAAACTTATTTTATTGCAAAAAAGTCCCTAAACTTTGAATTTATGGGAAAATTTGACTTTATTATATTTTATTATAAATTGGTCCCTAAACTTATTTTATTGCAAAAAAGTCCCTAAACTTTGAATTTATGAGAAAATTTGACTTTATTATATTTTATTATACATTGGTCCCTAAACTTATTTTATTGCAAAAAAGTCCCTAAACTTTGAATTTATGAGAAAATTTGACTTTATTATATTTTATTATACATTGGTCCCTAAACTTACTGTAAAATTGCAAATAAGTCCCTAAACTTTGAATTAATGAGAAAATTTGACTTTATTATATTTTATTTTAAATTGGTCCCTAAACTTATTTTATTGCAAAAAAGTCCCTAAACTTTGAATTTATGAGAAAATTTGACTTTATTATATTTTATTATACATTGGTCCCTAAACTTATTTTATTGCAAAAAAGTCCCTAAACTTTGAATTTATGGGAAAATTTGACTTTATTATATTTTATTATAAATTGGTCCCTAAACTTATTTTATTGCAAAAAAGTCCCTAAACTTTGAATTTATGAGAAAATTTGACTTTATTATATTTTATTATACATTGGTCCCTAAACTTACTGTAAAATTGCAAATAAGTCCCTAAATTTTGAATTTAAGGAAAAAATTGGCTTGATTATATTTTATTATAAATTGGTCCCTAAACTTATTTTATTGCAAATAAGTCCCTACACTTTGAATTTATGGTAAAATTTGACTTTATTATATTTTATTATAAATTGGTCCCTAAACTTATTTTATTGCAAAAAAGTCCCTAAATTTTGAATTTATGGAAAAATTTGACTTGATTATATTTTATTATAAATTGGTCCCTAAACTTACTTTTATTGCAAATAAGTCCCTAAATTTTGAATTTATGGAAAAATTTGACTTGATTATATTTTATTATAAATTGGTCCCTAAACTTACTTTTATTGCAAATAAGTCCCTAAATTTTGAATTTATTTTGCAACAGACTATACACATATATACCATGGTTTAAAAAACCTAATTGATGCTTATGCATCGATTCCCACCGCACATGAGCCATTCATAAAAGGCCTCAACTCCATGTACTTCAAGTGCTATTTGTGAGGCTTATCCTCGATTTATTGAGGCTTATGCCGCGACTTAGTGCAGCTTAGCCAAGACAACTGGGTGTTCACCCATTTGTCTTACATTTTCCACACAGTTAGTTACTTGCCTTAGATTTTAGAGCTACATCTTTATAACCTAAATGTTTCATGGGTTCGTTTATTTTCTTTTTTCTACCTACACGAAAGAAAAATGGGAAGAACAATACACCATTATGATGATGATGTTGACAAATTCACCAACATCCCAGAAAACACACACACACACACACACACACACACACACACACATATATACATATTCACAAAGCAGAGTTCATAAATATTAAAGATTGAACCTTCAAGTAAATATTATACCTCACTTGTTCAAGTCATTGTTCCAACTCATTTCTTAAAAATATTAATATTAAGATACCATTCATCCATTGAACTAACATCGCTAACAACTCCTCCAAAATCACAACTGCCAAAAATCACCATTGATGCAAGTCTTCTCGCCACAAAAAATATAAAAATTCACATTCAAATTGTCAACTTCATTCGCAATTACATAACCCGCAAAAAAACATCTCACAACACAACCACTGCCAATATCAACAACCAATTGCCACCATATTCACACCAAAAACACCATGCCACCACCATTAAAATCAACTAATATGATTCATTATATGTGGTTGGAAATGAATCAAATAATAACATAAATATGGCTGGAAATTAATCAAATAGTAAAAATATTTAAAAAGATCACAAAAACTGGATTGAATCAAATAACATGAAAATCAATTGAAAATAAAACCTTGAACTAATAATTGATAACTACAAACATAAGAATGCCCATAAATTTCAAGAAATTAATATTTTCCCATACATCAAAAACAGATAAAAAACATCCAACAAAATTTGAAAACTATAACTTGCAACATAGAAGCTAAAAAATCGAAAATGAACCATGAAATTTAAGCAAATAAATGGGTTCTGAGCTAATGTTTACCTAGAGAGATATGGAGATTGCAGACGGAGAGAGAGCTTACCTTTGGACGATTCTGAGAGAGAGGAAGACAGCGGCGCACGGAAGACGGCGAACGGCAGACGGAGAGTGCGGCAGACGACGAACGGAAGAAGGAAAAAAGTTTGGCAGAAATGGAAAATAAGAATGTTCTGTGTAAATTAAAAGGTCTAATTCAATAGCGACGACATATGTCGTCGCTATATAGACCTATAGAGACGACATCTTTTCAGCTTTTTTGAACACGCGCCTTAATGGTGCCGCCCAATTTTCAGCACAATAGCGACGACATATGTCGTCGCTATTGACAATACATTGCAGAAAATTAAAAGTTGATTTCTCAATGGGGATATTTTAATTGCAATAATTTTTATACTTATTAATTTTCCCGCTTTTTAATATTATGAAAAAATTTCCTTATTTAATATTATCAATTATTTTTAATATTTAATATTATCAATAATAATTATTATTATATAATTTTTAATTTTTAATATTTAATATTAATTTAGATTTAATATTATGAATAATAATTTTTAGTATTTAATAATTAATATTTAATTTTTATGTTTTCATATTTATTGATATTTAATAATATCAATTATAAATTATTAGTATTTAATATTTAATTTTTAATTTTTAATTTTTAATTTTTCATATTTAATGAGATTTAATATTATGAATAATAATTTTTAGTATTTAATATTTAATATTTAATTTTTATGTTTTCATATTTATTGATATTTAATAATATCAATTATAAATTATTAGTATTTAATATTTAATTTTTAATTTTTAATTTTTAATTTTTCATATTTAATGAGATTTAATATTATGAATAATAATTTTTAGTATTTAATATTTAATATTTAATTTTTATGTTTTCATATTTATTGATATTTAATAATATCAATTATAAATTATTAGTATTTAATATTTAATTTTTAATTTTTAATTTTTAATTTTTAATTTTTCATATTTAATGAGATTTAATATTATGAATAATAATTTTTAGTATTTAATATTTAATATTTAATTTTTATGTTTTCATATTTATTGATATTTAATAATATCAATTATAAATTATTAGTATTTAATATTTAATTTTTAATTTTTAATTTTTAATTTTTAATTTTTAATATTTCATATTTAATGAGATTTAATATTATGAATAATAATTTTTAGTATTTAATATTTTAATATTTAATATTATCAATTATTTTTAATATTTAATATTATCAATAATAATTATTATTATATAATTTTAGTATTTAATATTTAATATTTAATTTTTATGTTTTCATATTTATTTGGGTCATTCAATTTTAAACATTTTTCATTTGAGTCCTCTTAATTTTTCTTTTATTTCAATTTCGTTAAATTTTATTTGCAACTTAAGTCCTTCAACTCGCGTTTTGACCAATACCAATGAACCGATGAATGAATAACAAACATTCAAGCCGAAAACAGTAACAACAGATTGAACATGCGTTTTTTTAAAGTAATTTCATTACAAATTTAGTGACGCACAATAACATTTCAATCTGATTCACTATCATGATACGATTGATCTACGTCATCATCACTGACGTCCTCATTGATTTCACTCGATGTTTCTTCATCCTCGTATTCTGCATTTGTATCGTCTTCAACATCATCGTCGTTTATAAACGAAGTTTCTCCTGCACTATCTAACGAGGCTCTCCTGATAACCGATGCATCGATCTCATCAGCTTCATCATCATCGCGGTGCAATGATACATGCTCTATGTTGCCAAGATCAACGACTAGAGATAAACCGGAAGAGTTGTTATTGTGGAGCAGGTCAATCTCTGTGATGTTAGCTCCCACTGTGTCCCACGTGCTCCTATGATGGACAATTTGAACTGCTCGCCAGTTCGGACCACGAGATGGATCTTCAATGTAGAACACTTGTTGTGCTTGGCTAGCAAGTATGAACTGATCATCCTTGAACGCCTCTGCACTGATGTCAATACTGGTAACGTTATTCTCAGTTACCATCCGTCTCCCATCACACCTAAACCACTTGCATCGGAACAGATAGACTGAAAGTTTCGATCCATATTGTAGCTCCAGTATATCTTGCAGCTGCCCAAAGTAAACCTCACCCCCAGTCCCTGGGACGGACACACCACTATTTTGAGTTTTTCTTCGAATATCACGATCATATGTCACGAACCGAACTCCTTTGACAACACAAGCCGTGTATGACATAACCTGCTGGTAACATCCACTGGCCAACGCAAATAACTCATGAGAAACTTGATGGTTGTGGCTTTGGCGCATTGCATATAGCTGCATGACAATAATTATTCTCAGTTATTGAAAGCAAGTATGTTGAAAACTTGCAATTTTATTCAGTCGATGTTCGTTTACCTTTCTGTAGAACCAACCGTGAAAGTCTCTTCTGTGCACTACTTCGATGTTTGGACAGCCACTGTTCAGTAGTTCCTGCCTATGTTCCCTGAACAAGGTATTGAAGATCAACGTTCATTAGTTCGTTTCAAATGATAAAGTTAATTCGAGATAAAAGCATAATAATCAAGAATTAACGCCGTCTTACTGCAAGAATGGCTCAACTTCAAAACAGTTGTTCAGGATGTAAAAAATTGCTTGATTTCGAACTTGAGTAGGAAACGTCGTTGGTGATTGCTTTCCAAGTGGGTGACACTGCGACTGAAAAACAGAAAGCTGTGTCTGTGGAACAGTAGCATCCTCGCTTCTGTCTGGTCGATCGAACCTTGTACCTAAGTCCTAGAAGTACCTCGAACAAAAGGTCAATGCCTCGTCCACAACATACCCTTCAGCTATTGATCCCTCGGGCCTAGCTCGATTTCTGACGTAGCCCTTCAATTTCTTCAGGTATCGCTCGAATGGATACATCCATCTCATGTGCATCGGACCTCCAAGGATTGCCTCTTCTGGTAAATGCATTACGAGGTGAATCATGATGTCGAAGAAGGCTGGCGGAAATATCCTTTCCAACTTACAGAGAATGAGTACAAGGTGATCGTGGGAAGCTATCATGTCGCTAACCTTTAGTGTTCTTGCACAAAGCTTTCTGAAGAACGTGCACAGTTCAATAATGACCGTGGAAATTGTTTTATTCAAGAACGCCCGACATCCGACTGGTAATAACCGTTGCATGATAATATGGCAATCATGTGACTTCAACCCGATAATACGGCTGTCATTTGGAGCAATATTCTTCCGAAGATTAGAAGCGAAGCCATCTGGAAATTCAACCGATCGGATAAATTGACAAAATTTCTTACGATTTGAAGACGACATGGTGTAACATGCGGCAGGCTTCATCCACTTATTCCCGTTCTGATACAAGTGCAACTCCCTTTTGATCCCTAATTGCATTAGATCGCGCCTCGTATTGACTGTGTCTTTTGATTTGAATGGATCGTCCATAATTGTGCCGATCAAGCTATCACAAACATTCTTCTCTACGTGCATGACATCGATGTTATGTTTGAGCTCGGTAGAAGTCCAATACGGCAACTCATAGAAAATGCTCTTTTTTCTCCAATTGAGCTCGTCATCACTTCTCCGAATTGTAGCGCCACCGTAATTTGGGTGCTTTCTTGGACTTCTATATCTGACACGACTTAACTGTGCTAAAATGTCTGTAGGCGTTAACCGACGCGGAGGTGGTCGCCTATCTGTCCTCCCATCGAAGTCTAAATTGCTCCGAAAATGATACCTGGATGGCAGGAACCGACGATGACCCACATAAGCTGTCTTACCTATGACATGGACTGAAGGAGTATCCTCGTTGCACGTCGGACATGCCTTGTACCCCTGACCACTCCAACCGGACAAACTACTTCTCGCTGGGAAATCGTTAACAGTCTACAACAAAGCTGCACGCAGTCTGAATACCGACTTGCTGTTGGTTCCACCGTCTCCTGTGTCAATCCCATCGGCCCACAATTCCTTCAACTCATCCACTAATGGTCGTAAAAATACATCAATGTCCTTACCCGGTGCTTTAGGACCAGGTATCAATAGAGTAAGCATGAGATATTCGGGCTTCATGCATAACCACGGTGGCAAGTTGTAAACTGTTACAACTACTGGCCACATGTTGTACGACAGACTCATGTCACCGAATGGATTGAATCCGTCTGCGGCCAAACCTAACCTGACATTCCTGATCTCACTTGCGAACATTGGATGTTTCAAGTCAAAATCCCGCCATGCCTTTCCATCAACGGGATGTTGCATTTCATCATCGTCCCTAGACCTTCCTATACTGTGCCACCTCATAAGTTTTGCAGTATCCTTCGTCGCGAACATACGTTTTAGTCTGGGGGCCAAGGGAAAATATCGCAACACCTTATGCGGAACATTCTTTCCCTTCACTTTCCCAGAACTGTGAACCCAACGACTTTTCTGGCAAATCGGGCAAGTTTGTCTATCAGCATGTTCACCCCAAAACAGTGCACAGTCGTTCTTGCAGGCATGAATGGATTTGTAACCCAAACCAAGCTTCGTCATCAGCTTCTTAGCTTCGTAGTGAGAGTCAACCAGGTTCATATTTGGGAATGCTAACTTCAGCAATTTCAAAAGATCATCGACAGACTTGTTTGTCCATTTGTTCATAACTTTAATATGCATCAACTTGACTAAAAAATTTAGGGATGAAAATGATGAAACTCCCGGGTACAATTCTGAATGGAGAGCCTGAAACAGTTCGTCATAGTAACCATCGGTGCTTGTACCTGCATGCTCATCACCAACTACGTCGTCTATTACATCTATCATCTCATCTTCCACACCATCTCGCTCATTCTGTCTATACACATTCGCAGTATGAACATCAATCTCGCCATGATATATCCAAGTGACATAACTCTCCGCAAAACCATTACGAAATATGTGAGCCTCGACAATTTCCAATGGATGTGTGAGACCGTTTAAACATTTTTTGCACGGACATTTAATTCTTCCTCTGTCGTTAACGTATGGCCTCGCCATGTTTATAAATGCTTGCAAACCGTTCCGAAATTCTGCAGACTTTGTGCGATTTCTAATTGTTGTCCAACTTTTATCAATATCCATACTTGTAAAATACTATATTCTTACAAATACAGTACTGATAATAATTGGAGATGATTATGAAGAAATGGAGATGAAAAAATGGAGATGGAGAAGAATTGATATGCTGCAGTGGAAGAAATACAGAGATGCAAATCGGAAATGGAAGAAATACAGAGAGGTAATACAGAAATGCGAACATTTGAAGAAGATAAAGAAGAGTCTATAGCGACGACATTGTCGTCGCTATAGACATACGTCGTCGCTAAAGAATCATTCCCATTTTTCGAGGCAATCAATTATTCACGCGCCTGCACAATTTAATCAAAATAGTTATAGCGACGACATATGTCGTCGCTATATATAACAATTGGGCGCCAAATTTCCCGCCTAAATTGATGTTGGTCTATAGCGACGACATATGTCGTCGCTATAGACCACTTCACACTTTACGAGAAAATGCATGATTCACGTGACTTACATCATCATCAGCATATCAGTTGCGACGACAAATGTCGTCGCTATATATGCACCAACATGCCGCCATTAGTTCCCGCCCTTTCTTAATCTTAGTAGCGACGACAAAGAAAGACGTCGTTATAGCCTCTATACAACAGCGACGAGTTAGGTTTTATAGCGACGACATATGTCGTCGCTATAAGTTTTGTAGGTATAGCGACGACATTTCTATGTCGTCGCTACTACGTAGAATTAATAGAGGCAACTTTTTGTCGTCGCAATATATGTCGCCGCTATAGACCCTCTTTGTTGTAGTGAAATTCATGAAATCTATGAAAATTCATACATATTAAGAAATCTTTGAAATGAATTGAAGACACTCTTCCAAATATAAAATTAGGTTGGACGGAGCTTGATAAATACTATTATAGTAGACTAACCTCATCTTAGTCTTTATATTTTCTTAAGTCATCAACCGTATATATATACATAATGTGAGGATATGGGTTTATGACATATAAGATAAGATAGTGTATTTTTATTTTTGAAACAATAATTTTTGCTCATTATGTTTAATTAAGTTATATTGTCATCACAATTTTTTTCCACTACTTTTTAATTGCACTATAAGAACCAATATTTGCTCATTATGGCATTATGTCCCCCAACTTGTTTTTGTCACATTCTTATCTTCAACATTCATTTAATTAGTACATCTTGTCACTAATAACAATTTCCACTCGAAAAGTGCGTTAGGAGGCGTAAAGAGATTTATTCTCCTAATATTTTTAAATTAAAAAATATACATATGAAATACAAAAGTGCGAAAAAATATTTTTCTCACATTTCAAATTACTCTAACAGAATATTTGGATATAAACTATCATCAAAGACTAGAGGTGGCAAAACAGGTCCGGCCCGTATAACCCAGATTATGGGTTGGGCTAGCCCAAACAAAACCAGGCCTATATGGCCAAACCAGGCCAATCGGGCTTCGATCGTGTTGAACCCCCTCCTCCTTTTTTATTTTTTTGGGAAATTGCCTATAAGTCACCCATAGGTGACTTGATCCAAATTAGGTCAAAATATTTTTCAAAATTGTGAGTAAGTCATACTTTTGAGCAATATTTCAAATTAATCTTAAAACTACCCATGTTATCTATATTTACATCAGTGCCTTCTTCCACCTCCACAAACCTCCTTTGGCGTCACAAAATTACTCTACAAAATTTCTTCAAGATCTGCTTTTGGAAGCAACTTTTCCACTACTTTCTTAAACCACTCGGGTTTCAGCAGTTCTCGAAATCCCAGTTTGTTGTAATGCGCCTTCCTTACTGACTCACCAACAACTTTGACTGCTGCTTTTTATCCTAACAGTGACTCTTGACCCACCAGCAGCTTCGACTTTTATGTCATTGACAGGGTCTAATGCTGCACTGGGGTTTATATATGGGACGATGTTGTATTTGCTATTGAAATTGAGGGAGCTAGATTGTAGTGCTTTCCCCTTCTCCAGATCGACGTCCAAATCTAGTGTCGAAGATGAAACCATTTTCAGTCCATGAGAGTTTTAGGGAGAAATTAATATTATAATTTTTTCCTCTTTATTGGTTTATCTCTGCTTAGTCTGTTTGTACTTGATTAGCTAATAAGTAAATTATTCGAATTGGGGACCTTGCAATATCCTTCTTAAATGGATAGACTATTGCAATCAATTATTGTTGATATTATAGTTATTATAGGCAAATTATGTAATGTTGTTGTTATGATGTAGAATAAAGAACAGATAAAGCTATTGCATTTGACATGATATTGTTATAACATTTGATACTGAGTTCAAGTGTTTAATTGGGTTAAGCATTCAGTAGTGTATTGTGTTTAAAACAACATTCGAAAATTTGGTATAGACTATAAAAAAGTTTGATGTGGGCATGTTCTGGTGAAAGTTGGCTATTAAATTATTCTTTGTGTTGTTAGTCATTTGTGTTGTTTGATATTGTATTATAATAAAATAGTATCATAACAGAAACAAACATAGAATTCACATATTTTCTCAGAATTTCTATTATAATATGTTTTCGGAATCATCTCGAAGAACCGGTCAAGACTAGTAACTTTGCTACTACTAACGATGGATTTTAGCCATTTGAAGTCGTCCGCCTTAACTTAAAAATGCAATCTTTAGTTTGTCACGTCTTAACAATATCATAGATAAATGTATCTAATAAAATAGTATCATAGCTAAATGTAATAAAACAGTATCATAGATAAATGTATCTTAATAAAACAGTATTATATATAAATGTATCATAGATAAATGTATCTTAATATATCAGTATCATACATAAAAGTATCTTAATAAAACAGTATCACATACACAAACTACAACTTAATAAAATAACAACATCATAGATTGGAGGAGTATCTAAGACGGTATTTTGAATAAAAACAGTATCATAAATAAAACTAAGTACAAGATGTTTTAAAGGTTGAAGTAATGATAATTCTTAAAATGCTCAATTAGTGGTACAAGATCATTGATATTGTTTGCATTCAATAACAGTATCATAGGTTGAAACATTATCATAATAAAACAGTATCAAAGATAAAAATATGGTATAAATATACAAAGACACATTATCTAAATAAAACAGTATCATAGATATAACTAAGTAGATATGTTTTATTAGTTAAAGTAATTATATTGTTATTAAAATATTCCATCACTAGTATAAGACCATTGATACTATTTGCATTCAATAACAATATCATAGATTGAAATAGTATCATATGTTGAAAAATTATCATAATAAAACAATATCAAAGATAAAAGCATAGATAAAACAATATCATATATATCACATTATCTAAATAAAATAGTATCATATATAAAACTAAGTACAAGATGTTTTAATAATTGAAGTAATGATACTGTTCTTAAAATACTCCATTAGTAGTACAAGATCATTGATACTGTTCACATTCAATAACGATATCATAGGTTAAAACATTATCATAATAAAACAATATCAAAAATAAAAGTATGGTATAAACATACAAATGCACATTATCTAAATGAAACAGTATCATAGATAAAAAAAATATCAAAAATAAACAAAATAATATCATAGTAAAACAGTATCATTGAATTAGCACTTTTTGCACTTGCAGGGGTATGTTGGTCTTTTAGCACTAAAATGTGATTTTAATTGAATTAAGTTTTGGTCATATGACTTTAGAGCACATAAGTGCTTGACCGGCTATGAATTACTCTTTTTTCTTTTTGCTCATTGACACTAATAACTTATTTTGTGAATATACACAACACATAATTCAAATAATATCAATCTAAAATGGCCTAAGCCTAAGTCCTAATCCCTAACTTAAATTGTTTTTTTTTTTTTGGTAACATTAGTCCAAGAATCCCAAGTTTTAACACAAAATTACTTAGATTCAATTAAAATTTAGTTTAATTCAAGTTTTAATCCAAATTTTATATGTAGTTTAAACTATGCATGCATATGCATATCCAACATGATTGATAGTGAGGAGTAAGGACCACGAGGCCATATCCATCACCTTGCCTATTGTGTGTGTGTGTGTGTATGTGTGTGTGTGTGTGTGTGTGAGAGAGAGAGAGAGACAGACAGACAGAGTGTATTTATATTGATAGGTACAATTCAAGTGTTCTTAAGTTGTATTGAGTGATCAGGCTTGTTAGATTACAAGATCCTCTTACAAACCAAGAACGAAGTTCTAAAACCATAGTAACAGTATATACACCAACGGATTTAGGGCTCAGAACATTGTACCTTTAGCTAAACCAGACCTAAACTGAAAAACCACAAACCCCTCTCAACAGATCGAGTTGCTACAGTAACTCAGAACAGCGGTCAAAAACAGAGACCACAACCAACACTACTTCCTTCCCACAATCACTCAGAAACCTTCATCAGAAAGTAAGATGAAGCAGAAGAACTCTAAAACCACAGGTTTTAGAGAAAGCAGAGAAGAAGATGAAAGGAATCGCAGCAAAAGAAACACTAACACTTTCTCTCTCTTTCAGACGACGAATGTGTGAATTCTGAGCATTGGGGAAACTACAAGTTGTATTTATAATAGAGCTGCCAGCCATTGATCAGAATTCATCCAACGGTCTCAGCCATCTCAGGTCTGTTCAGTTAGTTTGGGCCAAGTTATCTGAAAATGGGCCAATTGTAACATGAGGTAAAACTTATCAGGCAATATATCATGGATCGTCTCCTTTTAGGCTAAACCCAATATCATCATTGCCCCATGAGAATCGTTGGCATCACAGATTCAACCCAACAAGGCTAAGTATCAAATTAGGTTATAAAAGCTAAAAACACCAAATTTGTTGGCACACCCCAAATATGAAAGAGAGTCTTGGGATTCACAAATATTTACTTTAAAAGTATCATTTGGTGAATTTTTTTATATACTCAAGATTATTCTGAGAATTTGAGTTGGATGCCCTCAAATTAACGTGTAAAAAATTTGAAACAATATAATAGTGATAATTTTTTTTTTTATTTTTTACAAACTTTTCTTACTTTTCATACTTTATTTTATTTATATACTATACTATACACAAATAGATAAACAAACTCACTTGCAACATTGTTTGACCTGATTTCGCATCAATATATTGATTTTTCTTCTAAACATATAACTTAGACTACTAAATTGTAAGATTACAAAAGAAACAAATATCAAACTTTTTTTGTCCATATTGACTTCTACCAAAATTAACCCCCAAAATAAGAAGACGATACACAAATGAAATTAAATATCACTCAAGCTCAAAAGAAAAAAAAAATCAATTGAACACGATATACATTCACAATCAAAGTACCTTTATTAATTTTTATTTATAAAAAAAACAACTTATTTTTAATATTCTCTTTACCTTAAAGAATTTACCAATAGAGTGACGAGCATGAAATTTATTCCATGCTTCAGTGTCTTGTACGTCGTCTTGATTTTTTTGGTGGTCTAGCAATTAAAAATTTTATGGTAAAATTTAGGTATTAGATTTAAAAATTTGGGGGAAATTAAAATATGGTGATTGTTGAGTGACTTGGGAGAAATTTGTAGATATTCAGAAATTTGTAGAATGATTAAACTGGGATGGTATCTTTTCAAGATACACGGATTTTTTTGAAATAATATCTCTAATAAAGTGAAGTTTAACATAGGATTTTTACACAAATGTATTGCACTTTGACTATCAGAGTAAACTACAACAGGATTAGATAGCATATTTATTTCAGATAACAATCCCTTTAACGACAAACCTTCCTTAATCGCCTCAGTTGCTGCAACGTACTCAGACTCAGTAGTAGATAATGCTACAATGGGTTGGAGTTGTGACTTCCAACTAATACAAGTACACACAATGTAAAAACATAAGCAGTAGTTGATTTTATATTATCCTTATCACCAGCAAAGTTAGCATCAACAAAACCTTTAAGAATTACTCATTCATTACATGTCCCATAGATTAATCCAAGATTAGAAGTACCTTTCAAGTATCTTAATAACCATTTTAGAGCTTCGCAGTGTTCAGGACCAGGATTGGCCATGAACCTGCTGAGAGTGCTTATGGCATAGGCAACATCAGGTATTGTACACACCACTGTGTACATGACAGACCCCACAGCATTTGCATAAGGCACTTTCTCCATACGTTTTATATCTGAATCATCTATAGGACATTGGTCTTTACTCAATTTAAAATGACTTGCTAAAGGTAAAGAAACAGTTTTAGCATCATGCATAGAAAACATTGACAAAACCTTTTCAATGTAAGCAGTCTGCTTTAACAACAATACACGTTTAGATATTTTCCTTTCAATATCCATTCCTAAGATTATTTTAGCATGTTCCAAATCTTCCATATCAAATTTAGAACATAAAGATTTCTTTATTTCATTTATGTCATGCATATTAGAACCAATCAATAACATATCATCAACATAAAGAAGTAAATAAACAGTCACCTAATTAGTTTTATTTTTCTTCAGGTATAAGCAATGATCAAAGGCACTCCTTTGAAAACCAACAAATAATACAAAGTTATCAAACATTTTATACTATTATCTTGGTGATTGTTTAAGACCATACAAAGACTTCTTTAGTAAACACACACCATCAGGTTCAGAAGGATTAACAAAACCTTGAGGTTGAGTCATACAAAGGATTTCATCAAGCTCACCATGAAAAAAAGCAGTTTTGACATCTATTTGTTCAATTTTCCAATCATTATGAGCAACTAATGTAAGAAGAATTTTGATAGTAGTGTATTTAACTACAGGAGAAAATATTTTATTATAATCAATGCCATGTTTTTGAATAAAACCTTTTGCCACAAGTTTGGCTTTAAATTTTAGAGAATCCTTTTCATAAATTCTTTATTTTATTTTGAAAATCCACTTGCAGTCTACAATAGACTTATCTTTTGGTTTTGGAACTAATATCCAGGTGATATTTTTCTTTAAAGACTTCATTTCTTTATTCATAGCACTATACCAGTTATCAGCAAATTTACTACTTACAACTTCACTGTAAGAGTTTGGTTTTTTAAACATAAGATCATTATAGGACATAATAGCAAGAGAAACGAAATCAACAAACATTGAAGGAACCTTAATATCCCTTCTAGTCCTAGCCCTTGTCAACTAGTAATTATCAATATCGGAGATATGAGTTTCTTGGGTCATGTCTTCCATTTCTGGGTGACCCTCATCATCCTCATTAGAATCAACATCAAAGGCAGTAGCATTCTGATGCTGATTAAGATCAGAAGGAGAATCAGTCTCCACCTGAAACCTAGTGCTATTTTCAGAGGTACTTTCATCAGAGCCTTTATCAGTAAGGTAAGGCATGTTAGACTCATTAAAAGTCACATCCCTACTAGTGATTATTTTAAAACCCTTTACTTCTTTTGCCCATAATCTGTATCCTTTTACACCATCAGGATAACCAAGAAAAATACACTTTTGAGCCCTTGCTTCAAGTTTTCCAACAGATTGATGAGAATAAGATGCACACCCAAAGGTTCTAAGATGACTATAGTTAGGAGATTCTCCAAACCATAATTGTTCTAAAGTCTTGCCATCTAGAACACTTGAAGGTGTTGTATTGACAATGTATGAAGCTATCATTATATCTTCCCCCCACAAGACTTTTGGAATGCCAGAACTAACCATCACACATCTCACCTTATCTAAGAGGCTCCTATTCATTCTTTCAGCTACCCTATTTTGTTGGAGTATAGGCACAGATTTATGTCTCAGAATACTACATTCATCACACAGTTGATTGAAATCAGAGTTAAAAAATTCTAAGCCATTATCTGTTCTGAAGATTTTAATCTTCTTTCCAGTCTAGTTTTCTATAAGAATTTTTCAGGTTTTAAACCTTTCAAAAGTGTCAGATTTCTGTTTTAACAAGAAAATCCAAACTTTTATAGAGATATCGTCAATTAAGGAGAGAAAATATCTAGTTCATCCTTGCGTAGTGACAGTGGCTGGACCCCATAAGTCTGAGCGGATGTATTCTAAGAGAGAAGTGTTTTGTGCTTTCTTGTGCTAATGTGAAGCTTGTGGTGTTTGTCAAGAGTGCAGTGTTCACAAAAGGGGACTTTTGAGATCACATCTTTACCAAAAACTCCTTGTTTCTACAAGATGTGAAATCCTTTTTCACTTACATGTGCCAACCTGTTGTACCACTTTAAAGTGGCCTCAACTTTAGTACTGGAGGATAGGTTATTACACTGAGACACTATTTCAGCCTGAGTTACATAAATCACATTTCTCTTGAACCCTTTGAAGATGACAAGAGATCACTTGATCACTTTGAACCAGTGTTCTAAAAAGTACGCCTATGCGCAAAGTGTGACATCCACGCTTCGCTTAGGCCCTAGGCGCGCGTTTTTTTAGTCAACTATATTTTTAACTAAAAGGCTCGTGCCTAGGCCCATCTAACCTTACTTAGGCTTGCTTACTCACGCCTAGGCACGCGCTTTTTAGTTAAAAATATTTTTTTATCTTTTTTTTAATATTTAAAATAATATTAAAAATAAGAAAATATTTTTTCACGTCTCACCCTTGCCTAAACCTCGCCTATGCCCAAAAAACTTGAAGCTTGGCCTCCACGCCTAGCCATGCTTTATGATTTTTAAAAACTTGCTTTTAACATGCCATTTCCAAATTTACCACATATTCCCATTCCATGTAAGTCTCCTACGGTTATTAAATTCCTATTAAGATTAGGTACATATCTGACTCTTTCAAGGGTACAGATATAACTATTTTCAAATCTCAAAGTCACATTTTCAATCCCCTCAATTTTACAGACCACATTGTTTCCCATAAGAACTTTCCCATTAGAAACATTTTTAAAATCATGAAGCCAATGCTTCCTAGATGTCATATGGAAAGTGCAACCAGAATCCAAGATCCATTCTTGAATTTGATCACTTCTATCTACATAATTTGCAGAAGAGTGCCCACTGACTGGTTTAGTGATAACATACACATCTACTGTATTTGCTTCTTTTGGTTCAACTACATTTCATTCATCTGCCATTTCATCCTTTTGCTCATTATTTCTTTTATAGAAATCTTTGATGAAATGGCCAATTTTACCACACCCATAACACTTCTTACCTCTAGTCTTAGACTTGGAGCTAGACCTCCCTTGTTCTTTTTCTTATAGTTGCTATTACTGCTACTACCATGACTTTGCTGACTCTCATAACCAACATTCTGCTTATTTTGAGATCTACCTCTAATATAGAGAGACTTTGAACTACTACCATCAGCTTTTTCAGTTTTCAGCTCTAAATATTTACTTCTTAAGGAATTTACAACAATATCTTGGGTAAGGGTATCTCTGCCATACTTAATGGCAATCTTAACATCCCTATAGACTTCATGAATAGCATTTAAGAGAACAACAGATTTATACTCTTCAGACACTTTCACTAGTATTGGTGATATCTTGAACTAATTTGTTGAAGATATCAAGATTGTCATTAAGATCTTTAGAGGAATCTATTTTAAAACTAAAAAACTTTTCTAATAGAAAAAGCTTATTTGGCAGGGATTTCACTTAGTACAATTCTTCTAACTTTTCTCACAGAAGTTGAGTAGAATCTAACTTTCCTACTTTTCGTAGAACTTGGTCAGAATTATGAAGGTGTAAGCAAGTTCATCTGCCTCAGTTTTTTGATCTTCAGTCATACTATCAGGAAAGGTTCCATCTATGGCTTTTGCTACTTTCTGTTGGACTAACACCCCTCTCATCTTTTGTTGCCATATTGGAAAATCCCCTTTTCTAGTAAAACCCCGAAGTTCAAAACTGGTATTTGTCATGACAGTAAAATAAATCACCAAAAAATGCAGCATGCAAAGTAGAACAGGAAATTAAACAATTATTCAGGCAACTCAGAATATTAACAAAGCAAAAAATAATCAAGTAAGGCACACTCAGTACATTAATCAAATTGATTAGATTTTATTTAATTCTATTCACGAAGTCTATAAAGAGAAAACTATCACTGCTTAGTTTCACCAGGATTCTATGAGAATCATGTTCCCAGGGCAAGGCACAAAGCTGAGACAGTAGGTTTTTACAAACTTCTTTGACAGAAAAGATGATGTTTAGCAACAGAGTAACAGAATCGAAAACATTTCAACAAGTTTTATTCATTTACTTGCGAAAACTAACTATTCATAGAGTAGTCAAGATTTTAATAACAACAGAGTTAGAGGTGCAAACCATTGTGGGGATTGGAGAATTGATCGCCATTTTACCTTTATTTAAGCAGATAAGTCACCAAGAACGAAAGTGCAGAAGGTAAGGTGTGAAAACAAAAAATATAGCAAAAATCTAAAATGATCTTTTAGTTGTCGGCTTCCTTCCCACAATCACTCAAAAACCTTCATCAGAAGGTAAGACGAAGCAGAAGAACTTTAAAACCACAGGTTTTAGAGAAAGGAGAGAAGAAGATGAAAGGAATCACAGCAAAAGAAACACTAACACTTTCTCTCTCTTTCAGACAACGAATGTGTGAATTATAAGCATTGGGGCAACTACAAGTTGTATTTATACCAGAGCTGCCAGCCATTGATCAGAATTCATCCAACGGTCTCAGCCATCTCAGGTTTGTTCAGTTAGTTTGGGCCAAGTTATCTGAAAATGGGCCAATTGTAACATGAAGTGAAACTTATCAGGCAATGGATCATGGATCATCTCCTTTTGGGCTAAACCCAATATCATCATTGCCCCATGAGAATCGTTGGCATCACAGATTCAACCCAACAAGGCTAAATATCAAATTAGGTAATAAAAGCCAAAAACACCAAATTTGTTGGCACACCCCAAATATGAAAGAGAGTCTTGGGATTCACAAATATTTACTTTAAAAGTCTCACTTGGTGAATTTTTTTATATACTCAAGATTAGTCTGAGAATTTGAGTTGGATGCCCTCAAATTAACGTGTAAAAAATTTGAAACAATATAATAGTGATAAATTTTTTTATTTATTTTTTTACAAACTTTTCTTACTTTTCATACTTTATTTTATTTATATAATATACTATACACAAATAGATAAAAAAAACTCACTTGCACCATTGTTTGACCTGATTTCGCATCAATATGTTGATTTTTCTTCTAAACATATAACTTAGACTTCTAAATTGTAAGACTACAAAAGAAACAAATATCAAACTCTTTTTGTTCATATTGACTTCTACAAAATTAACCTCCAAAATAAGAAGACGATACACAAATGAAATTAAATATCACTCAAGCTCAAAAGAAAAAAAAATTAATTGAACACGATATACATTCAAAATCAAAGTGCCTTTATTAATTTTTTATTTATAAAAAAAATAACTTATTTTTAATATTCTCTTTACCTTAAAGAATTTACCAATAGAGTGACGAGCATGAAATTTTTTCCATGATTCAGCGTCTTGTACGTCTTGATTTTTTCGGTGGTCTAGCAATTAAAAATTTTATAGTAAAATTTAGGTATTAGATTTAAAAATTTAGGAGAAATTAAAATATGGTGATTGTTGAGTGACTTGGGAGAAATTTGTAGATATTCAATATAGAAAATGGGGAGGATAAATGTGATATTCAAATTTTAGATGGGTGAACTTGCACTGAAATTGAAGAATGGGCCAATAATTTGTAATTTTGTATTATTAATTTTATTTGATAAGTGAGTCCAATTGTCTAACATTAAATTGATATTTTGTAATGGGTCCATTTTCCATCCATTAAATTGATATTAGACCAAAGTTATATTGCATATTAAAAAATTAATTGACAAAAAAAAGATCTCAGAAAATTTGGGGGATCCAAGTCTTCCCAAGGACCCAAGGGAATATGATCCATAAGAGTTGAAAAATTGAGGAATTATCAGTCTTAGCAGTCTACAATACAAAGATAATCAAAATATCTATTTTTCATTGGCGTGGTGGCCTAGGCTAGTTTCAAGTGTGGTCCCCAACCCGTTTGTTAGCTCTATCAAAGACCATATATGCTAATTAATAGAATATTGAAGATAAAAATGTAACAAAAAAATAAAGAAATGAATATGACAATAAACAAAGATTAAAGATCTTTAGTGCAACAAAAGAAAACTGCGATAGCAGTATAACCGTTAGGCAAACTCAGGGGAGGCGAGGACTTTTACAATAAAAACACTCTTAAATGGTTTAGGTTCAGACAAGCTTAGAAGCCCTATTTCTGTTAATTTGTTTATGCAGGAAAATTGAATAGACTTCCATTTTATTCAAGTTCTTTAAGGCGAGTAAGAATATGGGTATTTCAGAATTTATGTTATATTGAATAACTGTCTGAATTATATGTGCGGAATTCCTAAATTACTGAAATGGAAAAGAACTTTTTTTAGTTAAGTTTGAGAGTTTCCTTTTATTGCAAGTGTTTAATCATTTTTAAAATTTATCATTAAGAACTAATTATAGCTTTGCTAAACCACGTAATTTTGCTATAATCAAATATATAGTTCAAAAGGAAAAAAAATTCACTACTAGAAAAAGGGTTACAAGGACCGAAAAGTAGTATGGACAAATCTGTCCCAATCAGGGATATAAAATTTTAAATATTTTGAAAAATAAAGAAACTGTCAACAATTAAGAGACAAAGAAGAAAATTAATTTGCAACCAAACATATTCGTGTTTAATATAATGCCGGAAGAAGAATAAAAAATTAGAGAAGATAAACAATTAACTAATTTTTATTTTACATAAACTTAATAATTATAAGATGTCTCGTATTTGTATATCAATCGAATTTAGATTCTTGGCATATAAGATACACTGTAGCAGTTTAAAGCTGTAACTAATTTGAAGTTTTAATATATTATCAGAGTCCAAAAATTTTGCATGAATAGTTCGATCAATTTAACTAAAGCAAGCCGTTGAAATATATAGTAAATGTTGTCAAAAGAGTCATTATCTTGTAGAGTGTGTTATGAGTCTCATTGTTTAAATATTAATAAAAATAATTAATATATATATAGACTCCAACTACTCATTTTAATTAATGAGACCGGCCATTCAAAATGGAATTCCAAGAAAAATTAATTCTAAATGTCAGTCAATTCTTTGTGAGAGTGTAGCCAAGTCAATAATTTAGATTAGTCTTTCTGGAAAGTAAGGAAATTTCTAAGTAGGACAAAGTAGGAGACTCGATGAGTCAACAGTCTTCAATCCTACTCACATGATCAAATCCTACGGTCTCATAACCTTTCATTCACACACATAGAGTATGTAGGGGTGTAAATTGGATTTTATCGAATTTGAGGTGTCTCTAGTGTAGCATGACCCTGAACTAGGTAATTCATTCGACACATATATATTGACACTTTAATATTCATAGATAAATCTATAATATAATGCACAAACGTGACACGCAATTTAAGCTTGACATAAAAGTAAACATAATAAGCATACGGTGAAGTGCAAATTGACAAAAAAAAAAAAAATTAAAAAAAAAAAGATCAAATATAATGTAAGTCTTTCAAAAATAACTAGTCTTCCCATGTGCATGGCCAAGTTTTCTTTCTTGATGAGAGAGACGTCAAATACAAAATATCAAAGGGAAATCACTTATAAATAGCTGCAATTACAAACCCCAAAACATTCAATGATTTCCCTTATCTAAATTGTAATTTATTGCATATTTCTAGGTTGCATGGAAATTTTTAAATTTTCAATGTTTCCATATCGTTTCGTGTCCTACTCTTTCTAAAAATTACATTTTGCGTGTCGTGTCATTCCGTTTCCATTAAGTATTTTTATAATAGTTTTTGCTGATTAGCAAATATGGAGTCCAATTTCATGTTCATTCTCTCCCTCATTTGCATACTAAATTTTCATTTCTTGGAAACATTTGCAAATGAAACCTCAGAAGAAAGCAAATTAGAAACATATATTGTTCGTGTTGAGGCACCAGATACACAAATTTTCACTCAATCAGAAGACCTGAAAAGTTGGTACCATTCATTTTTGCCAACAATTACAGCATCGTCAAGTGACAATCCACGCATGATTTATTCATATAACAATGTGCTGAAAGGTTTTGCAGCAAGATTGTCTCCTGATGAAGTGAAAGAGATGGAGAAGAAGCCGGGATTCGTCTCGGCCCAGCCCGAAAAAGTACTGCCTTTACATACAACTCATACTCCCAACTTCTTGGGGTTAAACCAAAACATGGGATTCTGGAGAGACTCTAATTATGGTAAAGGTGTGATCATTGGAGTTATAGACACTGGAATATTCCCGGACCATCCGTCGTTCAACGATGAAGGAATGCCGCCTCCACCGGCTAAATGGAAAGGCAAGTGTGAATTCAATGTTACATCATGTAACAACAAACTCATTGGAGCAAGGTTTTTTACCGAAGGAGACAACACACCGTTAGACGAGGACGGCCATGGGACCCACACGGCGAGCACGGCCGCAGGAAACTTCGTGAAAGGGGCTAATTTGTTTGGAAATGCAAATGGCACTGCAGTTGGGATGGCCCCACTTGCTCACTTGGCTATTTACAAAGTATGTTCCCCTTTCTGTTCTGAGAGTGACACATTGGCTGCAATGGACACTGCCATTGATGATGGTGTAGATGTTCTTTCCATTTCTCTCGGAGGACTAACGGATAATTTGTATTCGGACAACATTGTACTCGGTGCATTCAGTGCAATGGAAAAAGGGATTTTTGTTAGCTGTTCGGCAGGAAACAGTGGTCCATACAATTTCTCTGTATCACACGAGGCCCCCTGGATTCTCACTGTTGGTGCTAGCACTATAGACAGAATGATCAGGGCTACTGCAGTGCTCGGAAACAACGAATTGTTTGACGGAGAATCAGCTTTTCAGCCAATGGATTTTTCTTCAGCTTTCTTGCCTCTTGTTTACGCAGGGATGTTGAATTCGAGTGATCTTTATGCACAATATTGTTTCCCGGAATCATTGAACAAAACGAATGTCATCAAAGGGAAGATTGTGGTGTGTGAATCCGGCGGAATTGAACGAATTGCCAAAGGACAAGCGGTTAAGGATGCCGGTGGCGCTGCCATGATTCTCGTGAACAGCGAGCGATATGGAAACACAATAGCGTCCGAAGCTCATGTCCTTCCAGCAACCGAGCTCAGTTATGCCGATGGACTAAAAGTCAAAGCTTACATAAACTCGACGTTAAATCCTGTGGCTAAGATTTTGTTCAAAGGAACCTTGATCGGTGATGATCGTGCCCCGGTGGTGGCTGCATTTTCTTCCCGAGGCCCGAACTTTGCGAGCCGAGGAATCCTGAAACCCGATATTTTAGGCCCAGGCGTAAACATTCTTGCAGCATGGCCTGTCTCTTTGGAAAACAGTACTAACACAAAATCTACATTTAACATGATATCAGGTACTTCAATGTCTTGTCCTCATCTCAGCGGGATTGCGGCTTTGCTCAAAAGCTCGCACCCCGACTGGTCTCCAGCTGCCATTAAGTCGGCAATCATGACTACTGCGGACGTTGTAAACCTTGCCAAGCAACCAATTGAAGACGAAAAATTCCTTCCTGCCAACATTTTCGCCACTGGTTCTGGCCATGTCAACCCATCACGGGCCAACGATCCGGGCCTTGTTTACAACATCCAACCTGAAGATTACATACCATATTTGTGTGGTTTGAATTACACAAACAGACAAGTTGGTACCTTTCTACAGCGCATTGTGAATTGCTCGACAGAATCAAGCATACCAGACGGTCAGTTAAACTATCCAGCATTTGTTATTACTTTTACAGTTCTGTCGAATTCTCAGACATATACTAGGACAGTAACAAACGTTGGGGAGGCTAAATCCTCGTACAGTGTCGAAATTGTCCGGCCACCTGGCGTTGATGTGCGTGTTGAGCCCACGACACTGAATTTCTCCGAGCTGAACCAGAAGATGATGTATCGAGTGACATTCAACCGATTGGCTTCTTCTGGGAACAATACCGTTGTTCAAGGTTTTCTGAAATGGGATTCAGACAGGTATTCTGTGAGAAGTCCTATAGCAGTTATACTGTCCTAGAGACACGTCTCTAAATATGGAATTCAGCATAAACAGTACCCTGGAATAAGTAAATGTAGTTTCTTTCTCAATTTGAAGTGTTTCCATGTAATTCACTGTAATGCTGTCTTTTTCTCTTTTCTTAATTATGAATTATGATGAATTCGGGCACGAATTCGGGCAGGACATAAGTACTCATGCACAGAAATCGCATGTCGAGCAAATCTTTATAATCTAGTGAGGCCCAAAATTTCAAATATTACTTGTGAGGAAAAAATTTGGTGGACAATTTTTCTTCTATTATTTTTATTGGCTTTCTTAATTACAATAATTATTTTAATTTCTGTTGACCATCTTTCATAGCTCAACTGATTTTTAAAAGATTTATTTTTCAATTAAATTACCAGCTCGAAAGTCAAGGACTAAATTTTGAAATGTCACAATTTTTAACTTTTTTTAAACATGTCATATTCTTTAACTGTCTATCAACATAGTTCGAATCTAGTTTAAAAAAGGACAATTGGCATAAATGGTCCATTGCCTTTGTCGCAGAAACAATCTCAAACTTTTTTTTAATTACATAAGATCCTAACTTATGTAAATAGTACGCAATTGGTTCTTATTTGATGAAAAAATACAATTATACTATTAGTTTTAATTAGAGAAAATTGTAATAGAATTCTTAATCTTTATAAAAAAGCACAAATGATTCCGATAATTTTATTTTTTATAAAAAAAATTAAAGAAAACTAACGAGTTCTTTTTTTGAATTAACACTTTATTGACCAAATTGATGATGTACTAAATTGTTTTGTATATTTTACAAACTATTATAAAATAACTAAAATTTAAGCTTATAATTATTAAAAAATGTGTTAATTAAAATTGTTTTATTATTATTAAGTAATTATATTATTTAAAATTTAAACTTTAATTTTAACCTTAATTACAACATAAAAATAAAAATAATTTTGTCCGAGAAATTGGCGCAAATAGTCCCTAACGTATCACGTTAGTGCGCAAATAGTCCATAACCTTTTATTTTTGGCGCAATGGTCCCCTAACCTTCTACTGTTGGTTGCACAATTGGTCATTTTTGACGGATTCTGTTAAAAATTCGTTAAAAACCTTTCATTTAGGTGCGCAAATGGTCCCTAAATTATTTTTTGTCTTTATTAGTAGGGGTAAAATGGTCAAATTATATTTTTTTCAACATTTCAATTGGCGCAAATGGTCCCTAACCTTATTTTTAATATAGAAATTTGCAATTAGATTCCTCATCTTTACAAAAAGTGAAAATAGGTCCGATACATTAATTTTTTTATTAAATTATTTTTTATTATTAAGTAATCATATTATTTAAAATTCAAATTTTAATTTTATCATTACAACATAAAAAGAAAAATAAATTTGTCACAAATAAAAATTTTAATTATGCTCAACCCAGCCCGATTTTATACGGTCTCATATTTGCTGGGTCAATTCAGCTCGCTTTTGAGCCACAGGGTTACTGGGCAGCCCAATTTTAAATTTTCATTGATTTTTTTATTTAAAAAAAAAAAAGAAGAAGAAAAAAAGCAAACACTGCCAATTTTAAATTTTAATTTATTTTTCTATTTAAAAAAAAAGAACAAACACCCCACCATTTCCGCCCAATACCTCGGTGTGTAATCATAAATCCTAAGAAATTTCCGTCCGATGTGCTAAACACACATTTTTTAGGATTTAACTTCAGTTTAAGTTCTCGGGCAACACCGAAAACTTCCTTGAGATCCGTTACGTGATCTTTCGCTAATCGACTTTTGACCACCATGTCATCCACATAGGCTTCAACATTACAACCAATGAGTCCATAAAATCCTCGATTTACCATCCTTTGATAAGTAGCCCCTGCATTTTTTAGCCAAAAAAGCATAGCGGTGTAGCAAAAAGTTACACTGTCAGTTATGAAAGAAGTTTTCTCCTGATTACCTTCAGCCATAGAAATCTGATGGTAACCAGAAAAAGCTTCCAGGAAGCTTAGCCTTTCATGCTCTGAAGTTACATCCACCAAATGGTCTATCCTTGGAAGAGGTTAAGAATCCTTGGGACAAGTTTTATTCAAGTCTGTGTAATCTACACACATCCGCCATTCTCCATTTGATTTCTTTACTAATACCACATTTGCCAACCATTCAGGGTAGTGTACTTCCCGAATAAAACCAGCTTCTAACAGTTTTGTTATCTCCGTAGAAATAGCCAGTTGTCGTTCTGGGGCAAATTGTCATTTCTTTTGTTTGATTGGCTTTATTCCAAGAGGAATCGCGAGTCTGTGCTGGGCAATCATAGGGCTAATCCCGTTGATGTCATGGGGTCCCCAAGTAAATACATATATATTGTCAGATAAACATGCCACTAGTTTATGTTTTTCCTCAGGATCTATCCCGCTTCCGATTTTCAAAACCTGACCTTCAGCTATCACCACGTCCTTAGTGAATTCCAACGGTTCTATTCGTCCCTTAGGCTGCTCAACATCAAGCATCATTATCATATTTTTGATAAGTATGCTGTCTACGTAACACCTCCTTGATGCCTGCTGATCACCTTTTACACATCCTGCTCTCCGACTAGTGGAGAATTTCATCACCTGGTGGTATATGGAAACCACAGCCCTAGCTGCATTCAAAAGTGGGCGACCATAAATCGCATTGTAGGCCATAGGAGCTTTTACCAACAAAAAGCTAGTCATTATCACCACACTAGTTAGGTAAATACCTAAAGTCACCGGTAATTCAATTGTTCCCTCTGGTATAACGGTAGCTCCTCCAAACCCATGGAGTGGAGTGGTGACAGGTTTCATCTTGCTAGGTGATATCTTCAATCCTAGGAAAACTCCCCAGGACATAACATCAGCTGCACTACCATTCTCCACTAACACCATTTTCATATCGAAATCTGCAATATCGACAACTATTACTAGAGCATCATCATGTAGACAGGTAACACCTTCCAAATCCTCATCACTAAAGGTGATATTCTGACTGAACCTTTCATTTTTATCTACCGTAGTAGATCTATTGACTCGAGCATAGTTCTTCCGTGCTGAATTTGAGTCACCTCCTGCAGCAATGCCACCCACGATGACATTTATAACTCCAACACGAGGGGGTGGTTGTTGTCGATATTCAGCTCTTTTCCCTTCTCTTTATCTGTTTTTACAAATTTGGACAGGTTCCTCTTTTTATAAGTCTTTCTATTTCCTCCTTCAGCTGCTGGCAATCCTTCGTATCATGTCCATAATCTCGATGGAATTTACAATACTTAGTCTCATCTCTCCTATGTGGTGGCGCCCACATCTTTTTGGGCCATACGAGCTCTTTCATATTTCATATTTCCATCAAGACATTAGCCCTGGAGGTGTGTAGCGGTGTACTATACGCCTCCTTTCTAGTACTAGGCCTATTAGGGCCTGAATGGATCATTTTTTGCTTGCATCTATCTTCTCGAGGCCTTGGTTCATCTCGGGCCTTCCTTTTGTTAGACTCGAGCTCTTTTCGATCCTTCATGCCCTTATTAATAAAAAAGGCCTCTTCTGCATCTACATATTTATCTTTTCTCCTTAGCAGCTCATGCATCGTATCAGGTGAGTTTTTAGAGAGTGACATTTTGAAGGTATGACTGCGGGTTCCGTTCATCATAGCGGTAACTACAACAGACATCTGTAGATCTTTAATTCCCAAAGTCGCCCTATTGAACCGGGCAATAAAATCTTTCAACAATTCATCTTTGTCCTGAGTCAATTGCATCAGGCCGATAGCAGTTTTCTTAGAACGTTTGCTACTGGCAAAGTATGCTGCAAACTTCTTAGAAAAATCATCAAACGTACGAATTGACTTTGGGGGAAGGGTGGCTACCCAATCCCTGGCCTCACACCTAAGTGTAGGCGGGAAGGCCCTGCACATGATTGCTTCAGGGGTAGCTCGCAACCTCATCAAATCGACAAAAGCTCTAAGGTGATCGACAGGATCAGATGATTCGTCGTATTTCTCCATCTTTAGCTGTTCGAAATCCCGTGGCAATGGAACTGCCATCACTTTCGGGAAAAAATGATCTTCTTCCAATACCATAGATTGCTATCTGCTATTTTTTTAGACATAGCCTCAGCTATTTTTCGACCCATCATGTCTTCTAGTCGTTGCTCCAAGCTTAACATGGGTGTTTCAACCAGTGTAGGTGTGGGCACCCATGACGGTTGCCCCAAGTGTGGATTCGGGCTAGATGCCAATGAATTGAAATTTGGTGCGGAAGGTGGGACCAGCGAAACTGGGGCTAGCGGTGAAGCCGTTGTTGGCGGTGTTTCCGTTGTCGAAAAATTAGGAGCCCGGAGAGGAGCCCCTAGCGGAGAGGGCACCACAGATGGAGGGTTAGGACCCTGAAGCTGAACATTCAACTGTGAAGGTCCTACTGGCGGGGGACTAGGACCTTGTGGTGGCTGAGAAACCGTAGTGTTCTAATCTTGGAGTAGAGCTGTAAGGGCCGCCACTTGAGCTTGCAATGCCGTAAGTTGAGCGACAGAAGCAAATTCTTGTTGTGGATGATTAGTTGCGGCATTGGACTCGGTGTCTGTATCCCTGACAGGGGCTGGAGGGGCCGTTGCATTCTTAGTTCTTCTGGTTCGAGCCATGATTTCTTGTACGGGTTCCCACAGACGGCGCCAATTGATGATTATACGTTTTCTTCTTATCCAAGTGTAGTGGCAACAGTGGTGGAGACCTACAAAAGGTGGAGGGGCTTTTTTCCCCGTTTTCACTTTGGCGTGATAATTAGTATGTAATAAACTCAAATATGCAGAATAACAATTTTAAATATGTATGTTCTGTCCTTACCTGGAGGGTTGATCTCCTATTTATAGGAATGACCCGCAGATGTAGCCTTCAATGGTCATTAATGGCGGGTGCCTTTTCATCTTCTTCATTATTAGGAATTAATGAGGGACGTTTCATCTCTCTCAACTGCTGGCGTTTCATATTCCCAATGGATGTGGGTAACTGTTGTTCTATAGATCGCCTGTCTGATTAATTTGATGGCAGCTGGATTATGGTTGTCTATCTACTGTAGGTGGGCATATGAGAACAATGAGGCGGGCGGACCGATAAGGCGAGCAGACACTTAAGGCAGGCATCCAAAGGAGAATAACAGTCATCTACCAAAGTGTAATCATATTTGTCATCACTTGGTAACCTATGCTACCTGTAAAAAGTTTGACATCATAGTTATTACCAAGGAGAAAACAACATTACAGAGACTACATTCCTAATAAGAGAAGATTCCATTCCTAATTGTGGAGATTACATTCCAATGGTAAAGATTGCGCACCAAATGATGCACGTATTTTAGGAATAAATTTAGAAACTATGCTTGAAGTTAATGAACAGAACCGAGTGGTAGAAAAGGATTAATGTAGATGGCCCCAAATTATTCGGAATAGGGTTTAGCTTGTTTTTTAATATTAATCTTTAAGTTAGGGAAGTTTTCATATTTTTTATTTTAGTAAATTTTTTGATAGAGCTTTTACATAATATAGGAGTATATGACCAATCTTGTAACTTGTAAGGCATTGATTTTTGAGATATTCAGCATATGTGAAATTTCTCCATAGACTCTCTCCCAAATTCTCCAATTCCTCTTCAGTCTTTTTCTTCTCTCTTTCTGTTCTATAAGAAAACATACTCTATTAAAAATAGTTCATACTTTGTTGATAACAAGACACATAAATATGGTACTATACTCGGGACAGATGAAAAAGGAAAACAAGTCTATCTTTTCGTGACGGATAGAGTATATATTCGGGAATGTAGCAGGTAACAACAAACTCAGTATTGCCATTAATTATGTGATGTCTGTGTTGTCATCAACTGAGATATGAAACTAGACTACCAAGAGTTAATGTTATCGCCAAAATACCCGTTGATCAAGAAAATTATTCATGCACTTTCAAAAGATACTTACAAAGTATGGTGTAAGACACTAGAGTCAAAAGCAACTCACCTCAGGAGCAAACCCCTCTATATGATCTTCCTCATTCTGTAGAACACCAGGTGACACAAAAAGAGGAAAGTAGCAGTTTCTGATTTTCATTTTCTTAATTTCAGCATCAAAGAAGGTCTGCAAGTTTATGAAACAAATTTGACAGACATATCTACGTCCAAAATATGAGAAAAGATAAAGGTTGTCAAACAGAACATAAAATAATTATTGAGCAAGGAAAAAGCATAGGACAGGCAAATACAATATTTTATGCACTCCAATGGTCCAATATTCTTTTGTCATACAATGTTGCACTTAGTAATTTAGGCCCAGAAATAGAAAATGCAAAACAAAGTTACTTGTATTGTGCACCTCAAATATATTTATAGTTTAGAAATCACATCTAAAGTTCATGTTATTTTATAGTAATACATTATTACCCCTTTCACATAATACAAGAAGCTGCTACTATTGCAACAACAATAAATGACAGGATGTTTGGTGAAGCTTAAAAAGTTTGCCTATAAGTAAGTAAGTAACTGATAAAATAAATAATTTTTTTATGGGTCAAAAATGGAAACAGGTAGGTTACATATTTAGTAGGATAAAAGTTACTTTCAAAATAAGTAAATAATTTAACTGATCTAAACATGTTTGAAAACAAAAAAAAAATATTTGAAAGTAACTTTTACGTACTTTTAAGCTTAGCTAAATGTGCTCTAAGTCTTATTTTCAATAACATTGGAGTATTTATATTAATCATTTTTACCACTGACAAATCCATTCGGTGCACTAATTGGATTTATTGAAAGGACCAAAGAAATCAAACTAATTTGCAATTACTTAAGTAACATAATTATCAGTAGACTTCAAGCGATAATGTAATGCTTACTTGCATGAGAAATCAAACTAATCTGCAATTACTAAACATAATTATCAGTAGACTTCAAGCAATAATGCAATGCTTACTTGCATGATCTCCCAAATTGACATCGCCCATGGCCGCAAAATGTAACAACCAGAGATGTCATAGTACTCGATCATTTCACCGTTAACAACAACCTTTATTAATCACAGAGAAAAAGAAGTGATCAAGACTGAAGGATCGAAACAATTCTAATAACTAATTTATGAGACAAACAGGAAATTGAGAGTCAATTTAAATCACCAATTCTAATTACTTTTTTTAAGCTTAAGGAAACATGCTCCAAGCCTTGTTCCTAATAAATTTGGGGTTGGCTCAAAGATAATTTTGCCCTCTATTCGAAATAGATAGGATATTCGGGGAATTATCAATTATACAATGGTCACTGAAGGAAGATCTATCAAGAAATTGAAAATCCATAAATTATAAAAACACAAGTTTGTGAGTTAATCACCTGAGTGTCGTCCATCGGTACATCATTGATATCAGGCTTTTCATCAAGGCCATCACTCTTTGAGGTTGCCTCGACTGTTTTTGTATCAGTCTCAATTGGCTTAGCTTTATCCTCTAACAGATCTGAGGACTCATTCGCTTGTTCTTCCAGCACAGCAATCTATTTAAATCTCCAAAAACAGAGGATGAAACATTACATAATCTATGTAATTGTCCTCTCTATAATCACAACATAATACAACACACGGAACTTGATTTTCTGATGCTTCCTAAAGAAAAATGGTGTATATTAAAAGTCAGAAAGGGTCCAATAACTACCACACAATATATTTCTTTAACTAATAATTCTTAAAAGATCTCACTATTCAACAATAAAAATTATATCAAGTAAAAGAAAATGGCAGTGCCTTTGGATTTGTAAGATTCAAGCCGATACATGAATATAATAATGATCCCAACAGCAGAAATTTATCGAAGTGTACATTAGTCGGGCCGGTGGGTAACGTGTGAAAGATTTTAGAGAGAAATGAGTTTTGGCAACTTACCAAAACAACTTGACTGATCAACTATATATAGAGTACAGACGTATAGCAACAACATCAGTTTGTTGCTTGTGAAGGATTACAAAATATTCAAAATTCAAATGAAGATAAGAATTACAATTCAAATGAGGATAAGGTTATACAAATGGACGTAACAACATATTTGAATCAAGTCTGTTGCTGATCTTTAGGAGAGTGAATCAGTTGCTGATCTTGATCTTTAACAGCCCCTTGCAAGCTTATGGGGAAGGAATACACATGAAGCTTGAATTTTAATGCAGCAAATTGAACTGAAGACAGTCCTTTTGTAAATATGTCTGCAATTTGGTCCTTTGTGGAGCTGAACATCACCATTAATTACCTTCTCCCTAATAAAATGATAATCAACTTCAATATGCTTTGTTCTAGCATGAAACACAAGATTAGAGGCTAAAGCTAGAGCACCAGCATTATCACACCAGATTGAAGGTGCATTAGTGATTGGAATACCAAGGTTCTGAAATAACATCCTCAACCAATAGAGCTCTGCTGTAGTGATGGCTAAAGCCCTATACTGTGCCTCACAGCTTGACCTTGAGACCACAGATTGTTTCTTTGCACTCCAGGACACAAGACAATCACCAAGAAAAATGCCAAAACCTGAAGTAGATCTTCTGTCATCTGGGTTGCCTGTCCAGTCAGAGTCACATTAGGCAGTTAGATGTAAATCTCCTTTGGTGTAGAATAGGCCATGATCAATAGTGTTTTTCAGATATCTGAGTACTCACTTTGCTGCAATCCAGTGAGTGGAAGTCGGAGCATGCATGTGTTGACATAGTTGGTTTACTGAGAATGCAATGTCTGGTCTAGTTAAAGTGCAATATTGTAATGCACCAACTATGTGTCTATATTTAGTAGGGTCTGAGAGTGTTTCTCCTTCAAATTTAGACAATTTTGAACCAAGCGCTATTGGAGATTTGGAGGGTTTGGCGCCAAGCATTCGAGCTCTATGTAACAGATCATAAACATATTAAGATTGAGTAAGGTGCAGACCATTGGAGCTGCGAGAAACTTGAATTCCAATAAAAAATTAAGTTGCCCGAGATCCTTGAGAAGGAATGTTTTCTGCAAACTAGCGATGACAGATTGTAGAGTTGAATTATCATTACCTGTAAGGATGATATCATCAACATAAAGCAATATAAACAAGTGAGTATTGCCATGATGAAGCACAAATAGAGAACTGTCAACTGAGGATGCTATAAAACCAAGTTCAAGTAAAGCCGTGGACAATCTAGTGAACCAAGCTCGTGGAGCTTGTTTTAGACCATAAATAACTTTATTGAGTTTGCAAACATAATCTGGATGTTCTTTGCTCTTAAATCCTTGAGGTTGCTCCATGTAGACATCTACCACTAGTTTTCCATGAAGAAAAGCATTGGAGACATACAATTGCTTAATATTCCAATCAAATTGGACTGCCAAGGCCAAGAGAACTCTGACAGTGGATGGTTTGATCACAGGACTGAAAGTTTCTATGAAATCCACTCCATATTGTTGCTCAAAACCATTAGCAACTAATCTGGCTTTAAATATGTCAATGCCACCATCTTGGTTTTGTTTAATCATGTACACCCATTTATTATGAATAACACTATGATGTTTGGGTCAGGGACACAAAGTCCATGTTCCAGTTTGCTGTAGAGCCTCAAATTCTTGATTCATGGCAGCCTTCCAGCATGAATCAGTTGCTTCTTTGGAGTAACAGGTAGGTGTCGGCTCAATGAGTGTGGTGTGATAGGCTATATGATGTTTGGTGGAGTAATAGAGACGATAATCTAGATATGGTTTTGGTGTGAGTGAATTAGTTTTGCTTCTAGTAAGCATGGGATGGTCATTTGTTATGGTGCTAGCTGGAACTATTTGGGTATATGGAGGTACCATTGACGGATTGGAGGCATGGGAAACAACTTCAGGGGAAGTCTCTTCAGGATTTGGTTCAGGTGTTAAGTGATGGGAGTCATTAATGGATGAAGAATGAGAAATTGGTGAAGATGATACCTGATTATGGTAGTGAGATGGTAGCCTGGAAGGATCTGAAGGTTGAAAGTTTGAAGAGATCAATAAAGAAGAATCAGCTGATGCAGTCTTCTGAGAGGCTTAAGTGAAATGAGGTAGATCCATTGCAGGAAAGGATGCTTTATCAAAAATTACATGTCGAGATAGATAGATCCTGTTGGTGAGAAGATCGAGGCACCTGTAACCAGCTTGATTATAGCCTAAGAAGATACATGCTTTGGATCGAAATTGGAGTTTATGACTATTGAAAGGTCTGAGTAGAGGGTAACATTTACAGCCAAATGTTCGAAGAACATTATAATTTGGGACTTTTTGAAACAATTTAAGATAGGGAGATTGATCTTTAAGCACAGGTGTAGGCAATCTATTGATTAGATATACTGTTGTCATGAAAGCTTCTACCCAATATTTATTTGATAGATGACAATGAGCCAATAAACTGAGACCAATTTCTAAAATATGTCTAAGCTTCCTTTCGGCTAAACCATTTTGCTGACTGGTGTGAGGACATGATTTGCGATGGATAATGCCATGTTGTGTAAGAAATTTTTGAAAGTGATTAGAACAATATTCTCCACCACCATCAGTTTGTAGATGTTTAATTTTGGTAGTGAATTGATTTTCAACCAGCAGCTTGAATTTAACAAAGACACCATATACATCAGCTTTGGTTTGAAGATGATATAACCATGTATACCTGGAATAGTCATCAACAAAAATCACATGATATTTGCTTCCATTGATGGACTGGATGGGTGAATACCAGACATCACTATGAATTAACTCAAGAGGATTGGAAGTAACTCGAGTGAAATCAGAGAAAGGTAAACAAATTGCTTTGCCCAATTGGCAAGCATTTCAAGCATTTTTATTAATATCTTTATTTGACAAAGGGAGAGAATGATTCTTAACAATGGAGCTTACAATTTTATTGGAACAATGACCTAGTCTAGAGTGCCAACCCGAGAGGTTGGTCTTTATTCCTAAGAAAGCAGTAAAAGAAGTTGGATTACTGATGGAGACTCCTTGAAACCACAATGGATATAGCCCATTTTTACTCTTGCCTTCAAGAAGTGTTGCATTTGTCTAATTGTCCTTCACAAAAAAATGAGAAGAGGTTAATATAAAGTAACAACCATTATCTGAACAGAATTTCTAAATAGACAATAGATTGGTAGCAGCATTAGGACAATAAATAATCAGTTTTAAAGAAAATGGTTGAGAGTTATGAGAAGAAATGAGGGTAGAAGAACCACTGTATCTTATTGAGAGACCTTCACCATTACCCACAGCAACAGCATCATCACGTTGGAAAGGCTCCTGGATCTACAGATTTTTGAGATCATTGGTGATATGAGCATTGGCACCACTGTCAGCATACCATTCTTGGGCTTCAATGGCTGCATTGGTGTGAGCCACCAAAGCTGCTAGTTGAGTGGGAGGATGTCTGCCTTGGTAGGAATAATCCATCCTGTGATAGAAGTCAAGTGCTTGATGGTTGTTTTTCCCACAAATTTAACATGGAACTCGAGCTGTTGCTGAGGCATGTGGAGATGTAGTTTGCTGACCAGTTGAATTGAGATGCCCATAAGCTTGAAATTTATTCAGCTTGGATGGATTTCCTGGTCCCTTTGGATGATATTTGTTGAAAGGAGGGCCTTTGCTTTTGTTCTTTGGATTAAAGTGACCTTGGCCTTGAGAGAACATGGCAAAGGTATTGGTTTCAGCTATGACAGTTTGCTGTGTTAACAGCATTTCATGACTTAGAAGTTCATCCTGAAAATCAGCAAAAGTTAATGGATGATCACGAGTTGCAATGGTAAATGATGTAATGAAATTGTTGGATGAAGGGTTGAGGCCACCAATGATGAAAGAAATAAGATCATCATCATCATCAATGGGCTTGCCAACAGCAGCAAGTTGATCAGCCCAGGTTTTGCAAGTTGAAGATACTCATTGCAGGTTTTGGAGCCTTGTTACAAACTTTGGAGTTCCCGTTTGAGATGAGAGATGTGGGGTCGAGAATGAGATACAAATCTATTAGAAAGAACAGTCCACACTTGTTTAGAAGTGTTGAGACCATAAACAGAGGAGAGAACTCTCTCTGAGACTGAAAGGGTAACATTGATCCAACTCAAGAAAAATTGGTCTTTCTTTGTCCAGAGAGAGTAATCTGGATTTGTAAACTTATCACCATCATCATTAGTGATAGTTGAAGGAGGGCACGGCTCAGATCTGTCAACGATGCCCATGAGATCATGACTTTTCAGAACAGGAACAAGCTGAGAAAGCCACATCAAGTAATTGGTTTCATCAAGTTTGATAGAAATGAGATGAGTGAATTTGGGGAAGGAAAAGGCGGAAGTGGAGGTGGGGGTTGGGGTAGCCATAGGATCGAGATAGCGTTAGCTGTTAATGCTCTGATACCATGAAAGATTTTAGAGAGAAATGAGTTTTGGCAACTTACCAAAACAACTTGATTGATCAACTATATATAGAGTACAGACGTATAGCAACAACATTAGTTTGTTGCTTGTAAAGGATTACAAAATATTCAAAATTCAAATGAAGATAAGAATTACAATTCAAATGAGGACAAGGTTATACAAATGGACGTAACAACATATTTGAATCAAATCTGTTGTTGATCTTTAGGAGAGTGAATCAGTTGCTGATCTTGATCTTTAACAACGTGGGTCAGATGTATATTGAAATTATGTAATCTCATCATTAGCTTCCAACTGCCTCTGTACTAATTTAGCATCGAGATCAATTGGATCCAGTGCCTCACGAAAGATCAAATAGACAAAGAAAGATAAGGAGAAAACAAACCAATCATGAAGATGGGACTTTGCAAGTGCAATGGTGAGTCAGTGACAAATTCAAGAAAAATCAACTTAATATGAACAACAACAGATTCAACTAGAGGCTTTAAGCATCCTATATGCTTTAATAGCAATAAATACGATCAAATGTGGAATTTGGATGATCAAAATACTTCCGGCCATTGATGACTTAATAGCTTTTCTTAGCCACTGTGTTTCTGCCTTTGGGAGCTTCTAATGCCTTATTCCAGTCTCTGAATGATGGTACAAAGTGAAGGAGTAGACGGAATGGCAATAGGGACCCCAAAGATTCTTTCTTTTATAGACTCGGTCCATCACCGAGTAGTTCTCGAGATTAATTCCTTAAAGGTACGAATCGTGGACTAATTTAAGCTATTTCCAAATTGGCCAAACTTTAATTTTGGAAATTCAGAATCAATGCAAATCAATTATTAAGATGGAATGTTTGGGCTATATACGGATTCCATGATCAATGGAAGTTTCCTTAATCTGAAAAGGAATTTCTACATTCTCCCACTTGGCCCAATATATTACATTATTTGCCATAGTAAGAAACAAATACACGAATCATAGCGATAGGTCCTCTTAGAACGAGTATTATCTTCCATGTATCACAATGTATTTCGTATCTTGACTTTAGTCCATAAATCTTAATGAATAAACCTCATGTTTATTCTAGGTCCAAACTTAATTGATATTTCTCCAACAATAACAAATAAATGCGCATAAAACAAATATGAGAAAATATCATAACTGAAATAGAGTTTCATTAAAAATAGCATCTTCACATACGATGAATTCAAACTAAAAGACCAAGTCCCATACGATCTACAAGATCCTTGAATTTGAATGGTGGCATGCCTTTTGTCAAGGGATCAACAATCATCAATTCAGTATTTATGTGCTCAATGACAACTATTTCGTTTTTAACACGTTCTCTTATGGCTAAATACTTAATGTCGATATGCTTGCTTCGACTACCACTTTTGTTGTTTTTAGCCATAAAAACTGCAGCTGAATTGTCACAATATAATCGCAATGGCCTAGAAATATAATCTACAATTCTAAGCCCAGAAATGAAACTCTTCATCCATACACCATGCGATGTAGCCTCAAAACATGAAACGAACTCAGCCTCCATAGTGGAAGTAGCAGTCAGAGTCTGATTTGCACTCCTCCATGATACAGCTCCACCGGCAAACATGAAAATGTATCCAGATGTTGATTTTCGTGAATCAACACAGCCAGCAAAGTCTGAATCAGAGTAGCCAACTACTACCAAATTATCACTTCGTCTATACATAAGCATGTAATCCTTCGTCCCTTGAAGGTATCTCAAAACTTTCTTTGCAGCTTTCTAGTGGTCCATACCTGGATTACTCTGATTTCTCTCCAACATTCCAACAACAAATGCAATGTCAGGCCTTGTGCAGACCTGAGCATACATCAGGCTTCCAACAACTGAAGCATATGGGATGTTTCTCATTTGTTCCTTTTCAAGGTCATTCATTGGGCATTGATTCAAATGAAACTTATCACCATTCACTATGGGAGCTATACTTGGTGAACAATCTTTCATTCTAAATCTCTCTAAAATTTTATTGATATATGTTTCTTGAGACAGACCCAAAATGCCTTTATGTCTGTCTCTAAAGATCTTTATGCCAATGACATAAGATGCATCACCCATATCCTTCATGTCAAAATTTTTAGAGAGATATTGTTTCACCTCATGTAGCATACCCTTATCATTGGTTGCAAGTAAAATATCATCCACATATAGAATAAGAAAACAAATTTTACTCCCACTGACCTTCTGGGATATACATTGATCCATAACGTTCTCTGCGAAACCAAATGAAGAGATAACATCATGAAATTTTAAATACCATTGACGGGAGGCTTGTTTCAATCCATATATGGATTTCTTAAGCTTGCACACCAAATGCTCACCATTACTAGAGGAGAATCCTTCTGGTTGTTTCACGTACACCTCTTCCTCTAGTTCTCCATTGAGGAAAGCAGTTTTCACATCCATCTGTTGCAACTCAAAATCAAAATGTGCAACTATTGCTAAAATAATGCGAATAGAATCTTTCTTTGATACAGGAGAAAATGTCTCCTTGTAGTCGATTCCTTCCTTTTGAGTAAATCCTTTGGCTACGAGTCTTGCTTTATATCTTTCAATGTTACCTAATGAGCCCTTCTTCGTCTTAAAGACCCATTTACACCCTATGGCCTTTGTTCCATTAGGCAACTCGACAAGATCCCAGACTCCATTAGATGCCATAGAATTCATCTCATCCTTCATAGCATTATACCATAAATCGGATTCCTTACAACTAATGGCATGTGAAAATGTTTCGGGATCATTTTCAGCTCCAATGTTATAGTCCAATTCTTGTAGATACACAACATAGTCATCTAAAATTGCTGATCTTCTTTCTCTTGTAGATCTTCTTAATATTGGTTCAACATTTTCCTGAAGGTTATGTTGTCCAACTGGTTGTTCAACCATTTCTGGCACTTCCTGAACAACTTGATCTACAAAATCATCATTAGCAGGTTGTGGAACTTCATTGATTTGTTGTACAACACCTGTTTGGGCCTGAGGAGTGTTGTGAACAATAACCAATCTTTCACTTGATGTGGAAGGTTGATCTCTTTCAGAGACTGTGTTCTGAAATTGATCACTCCCACTGGTTAAGTCATTCTCAAGAAACTTTGCATTTCTTGATTCCACAATCCTAGTGCTATGAGATGGACAATAAAATCTGTAACCCTTAGACCTTTCGGCATATCCAATGAAATACCCACTAATGGTCCTTGGGTCCAGTTTCTTCTCTTGTGGATTATAAACTCTTACTTCAGACGGGCATCCCCAAACGTGCATATGTCGCAAACTCGGCTTCCAACCTTTCCATAGTTCAAATGGCGTCCTTGGGACAGCCTTGGTTGGAACCCGGTTCAATACACAGCCGTTTTAAGAGCTTCAATCCACAAGGATTTAGGAAGCTTGGAGCTGCTAAGCATACTCCGCACCATGTCCAATAATGTTCGGTTTCTTCTTTCTGACACGCCATTCTGGTCCGTAGAACCAGGCATAGTGTATTGGGCAACTATCCCATGCCCTTGAAGAAACTTTGCAAATGGACCAGGTGCTTGTCCACCATCAATATATCTACCATAATATTCTCCACATCTATCTGTTCTCACGATCTTTATTTGCTTATCACATTGTTTCTCTACTTTGCCTTAAAAACCTTAAAGGCATCTAGTGCTTCGCTTTTGTTATGAAGCAAGTAGAGATACATGTATCGTGAATAATCATCTATAAAGGAGATGAAGTATTTTGGACCATGTGTGTCCATGTCTGGACAACAAATGTCTGAATGTATGATTTCTAAGATATCTGTACTCCTCTTGGCACCTTTCTTTGACTTGTTAGTCTGCTTTCCCTTAATGCAGTCTACACAAGTTTCAAAATTAGCAAAATCTAAAGTACTAAGTACTCCATCATTTACTAATCTTTTAATTCTATCTATGGAGATATGTCATAATCTCCGGTGCCACAATATAGAGGAATCTTCAATCATAATACATCGTTTATTACCAGTGTGAACATGCATAACATTATTAGCAACACCATATTGTAAATTAATAGAGAAAAGACCATCACACAAAATATCATTCCCAACAAGCTCAGATTTATAAAACAAACTAAAAGACGTATCTGAAAAATTAAAGGAATATCCCAAAGGTACAAGTCTTGAAACTGAAACCAAATTTCTAGAAAAACTTGGAATATAAAAGGTCTTTTCCAAATTTAAAACATGGTTATTATTTAAAACTAAACTGCATGTTCCAATAGCCTCCACATGTGAACCCATCTTGTTTCCTGATAAGATGCTTTGCTCACTTCCCACTGGCTTCCTTAGGTTTCGCATACCCTGCAAGGTATTTGAAATATGGATTGTAGCACCAGAGTCAATCCACCATATATTATGATTAACATCAACCATATTAGATTCATAACAAACAAAAGAGATTGATTTACCTTTCTTCTCAAACCAATTCTGAAATTTGGTGCAATTCTTCTTCATGTGTCCCTTCTTTTTACAGAAGAAACACTTATTTTCCTTTTTGATTCCACCTTGGGGTGGTATTTTACCTTTCCCCTTTTGTTTGGTTTGGTTCTGATTCTTTCCTTGGTTTTGGTCCTTTTCATATGTTACCAATAATGCACTCTCACCCATTTCCATAACCAGCCTTCCTTCTTCTTGAACACACATGGTCAGGAGTTCATTGATTGACCATTTGTCTTTATGTGTGTTATAAGAGATTTTGAAAGGTCCATATTGTTGTGGAAGAGTGTTCAGTATGTAGTGCATAAGGAAGGAATCAGACATATCAACCTCAAGAGTTTTCAACTGAGCTGCAACGTCCCTCATTTGCATGATGTGCTCACGCACACCTCTCACACTGGTGAGCTTTAAGGATGAAAACTTCATTATTAGGGTGCTAGCAAGTGATTTATCTGAAGTCACAAACTGTTCATCAATAGCCTTTAGTAATGCCTTGACATCGTCATGCTTATCGACAGAACCCCGAATACCAGCAGAGATTTTGGTCTTTATGAACATCACACTAAGGCGATTAGATCGCTCCCATTGTTCATAAAGAGCCTTTTCTTCTAAAGTGCTGGTCATAGTAATGGTCGGTTTGTCTTTCCTGATAGCATAATCAATGTCCATGCATCCCAAATGAAGGAGAATTCTCTCCTTCCATACCTTGTAGTTGTCCCCTTTCAGTTCAGGATTTTCACACTTAATATCAGAAAAATTCGTAGGCTGCATGACTGCATAAAAATCAAACATACATGCATATATTACATTAATTTGAGACTAACAAATCCAAATCGTGTTTTACCAATGTAAATCACGTTCCAAAAAAATTAAGAATCTAGTGACATAAAACTTGCGTGTGGGCCAAAGTCCTAATTCAATTAGATTCAAATATATTTATGATAAAACTATCAAATCATGTCCCTTTTCCTAATTCCTGTGGGTAAATTAAGAAATGCAATTTGATATTTTACCCTAATTAATCATACCAATATAATAAAAAATTCCTGTGGAATAATTTTATTATATCATGTACACTTAATTACAATAAATGTCTATTTTCTTATATGTGCTGAAAGATGCCTCTTTTGATTTCGCATATACAAGTTTTTAAGGCTGAAAGATTATGGCAATATTCAGAATTTACATTGTATTGAGTAACTTTCTGAACTATGCACAATATCTAATTAAAATTTTCAAATGGAAAAGAACCAATTTTTACATTGTATTGAAATAACTGATGACTTGTCTATGCACAATGTCTGCATTGTAGAAGTACTCGTTGCTGATTTTTCTGATTTAGTTGCTTGATTTTCTACGGAAGTTATTGTTGTAGTTGCATGTTTAAGTTATCTCATTCAATATTATATGCTTTTGCTTTTCCCCATGCATATAATCAGAGAGGACAAAACACAAGGCACAGAAGTTGAAAGATTCAAAGGCTAAGAATTGTCTTTTTTAAGCTATTGATCCTTCAATCTGAAGGTTATCACCAACCTATTTGAATGTTCTACATTTCTCTCTTTGTTTTGCTTTATCTAGAACTCTCCCTTGTGCCATATAAATTAGGAAGGATCTAGAATGTTCCATATAAATCAAGAAGGATATAGAACAATGGGGGTGCTTTCATGATTAGGACTAGAACTTTCTAGTTTGTTGTTAACCTCCATAATAGATGTTTCTAGAAAAGTAATAACCAAGTATAAATAGGGTGTTGGTGTTGTGGTGAGTAGGAAATGAGGTAAGGAGTGGTGAGTGAGATCACAAAAGAGTGTTGTGTTCCATATAAAAAATATTGTACAAGAGTTTATATAATAAAACAAGTTCCCTTTGTGTTCCAAATCCAACAAGTGGTATCAGAGCAAGTCGATTAAGGACCACGTGTTTCCATAGCAAGGCAGTCGATTGGAGATTATTTTCGAGCTTCTGTAGATCGTACACAAATTGAGATTGTGAAGCTTCAAAAAAGCTTGCTTGGTAACGAGGAGGTTATTCAAGTCACGATGGGCAACCTACAAGTGATAGGCAGAGTGAAGAAGCTCAACAACCAAAACTACACTACATGGCAGACATGCATGAAGTCTTATCTCCAATGCCAAGACTTGTGGGACGTAGTTGGTGGCAGTGAAGTGACACCGCCGGAGGACGCTGGAGCTCTGAAGAAATTGAAGATTAAAGCAGGTAAGGCCATGTTTGCGATAAAGACAACAATTGATGAGGAATTATTAGAGTACATAAGGGACAAGTCTACGCCAAAGGAAGCATGGGACACATTTGCAGCTGTGTTTTCAAAGAAAATTGATCTAAGGTTGCAGCTTCTGGAGAACGAGCTATTGTCCATCACTCAAAGGGAGATGACGATAGATCAATACTTCAACAAGGTAAAATCTCTATGTCGCGAAATCTCTGAATTAGATTATTCAAGTAAAATTTCAGAGTCTAGGATGAGAAGAATAATCATACATGGATTGAGACTTGAATTCAGAGGCTTTATTGCCGCAATACAAGGTTGGCCAGAGCAACCTTCACTGGTCAACCTAGAAAATTTGCTAGCCGACCAAGAGGCGTTGACTAAGCAAATGCTAGGGGTCTCACTAAAGAAAGAAGAAGAAGCATTGTTTAGCTATAAGAAAAAAGGTCGATCCCCTCGACAAAATAATAAAGAAGAAAAAGAAGAAAAATTCATAGAAGGTTCTCAAACAAGGGGAGCTCAAGAAAATCGCGGCAAGAGAGGTCAGTTGTCCAATAGATATAGGCGACCTAATGGCTCTTGTTTTGTATGTGGCAAACGAGGTCATTACGCGAGAGATTACCGATTTAGGAAAAAGCCAGCAGAAGGAAATATGGCAACCTCCAACGAGCAAGAAAAATATAATAGTGAAGAAGAGTGGGATGCTGAAGCGTCGCTCGCACTAACTGAACAAACTTATGAGGAGGTGAGCAGTTCAAGACTTCAGGAAGAATCGGCACTGATGGTGGTCATCCCTGGACAAATGAATTATGAAAATGATTAGATTGTCAACTCATGATGTTCCAATCACATGACAGGCGACAAGGAGAAGATGCAAAACACAATAGAGTATAAGTGGACACTGCAGATGGTGGAACTGCCAGATTCAAAAGAAATTGGAGATAAGTTGCAAGAAGAAGTCGTAGAAGTACAAAAGAGCCATGAGAAAATTGAAAATTCACAGGATTCAAGCGATGGAGAAGAGCCTATGAGGACAATGCAAAGTCCATGGCAAACTGGTGTACATCAACCAACACCAGAAGAGAATAGGCCGAGTCAACAAGAAGAGGTTGAGATACCAATGAGTCCTCAACCACAACTAAGAAAATCAACGAGACAACGAAGGCCAAATCCCAAGTACGCTAATGCAGTGGTAGAAGAAGATGAAAGTACCAAAGAGCCAGAGACCTTTGAAGAGGCAGTCCAACACAAGGGGTGGAGAAAAACAATGGAAAAAGAGATTGTGGCTCTAAAACAAAATGAGACTTGGGACTTGACGCCAATACCTGACAGAGTAAATCCTATATCCTGCAAATGGGTATACAAGGTAAGGAGGCGACCCAATACGTCAAAAGATAAGTACAAGGACACAGGTTGGGATGATGAGAAGAAAAGAGTTAAATCAAATAGTTGGTGCTAAAGGGGAGAATTGAAGGTTATCACCAACCTATTTGAATGTTCTAGATTTCTCTCTTTGTTTTGCTTTATCTAGAACTCTCCCTTGTGCCATATAAATTAGGAAGGATCTAGAATGTTCCATATAAATCAAGAAGGATATAGAACAATGGGGGTGTTTTCATGATTAGGACTAGAACTTTCTAGTTTGTTGTTAACCTCCATAATAGATGTTTCTAGAAAAGTAATAACCAAGTATAAATAGGGTGTTGGTGTTGTGGTGAGTAGGAAATGAGGTAAGGAGTGGTGAGTGAGATCAACAAAAAGTGAGGTGTTGTAAAATAATAGTGGTGTGTCCAAATTGTGTAAGTAAGTTATATAATAAAACAAGTTCCTTTTGTGTTCCAAATCCAACACAATCTTGGAAACACTTCTTTGTAGGGACATCTCTAAGTAAAATTGGGACTCCATGAAGAAGAAAGATAATGGGAGAGCGAAGACGAATAGGACTCTACTTCAAACACTTGGTCCCAAATTTGAGGCTTTACGCCAATTTTAACGCGGTCCCTAAACTTTTGTAGGCCCACAAATAAAAATTAAAATCAAAGAACTATTGATAGGTTATGCAACGAGTTAATTAATTATTCCAAAAATAATTGAACTTTTGTTGCATCACGAAAACTCTCTCAATTTTAAAATGTTGTTGCTAGGTCATTGAACTTTGTGTAGATCCATCACTTGTTAGGATTCTATTTCCTGCGTGGCAGACAAAATTTAGACGTGGTACACCACTATCGTCCAATACTCCCAACCAATAGAAAGTGTGCAACCATGTCACCAGAGCTCCTTTGCAAACGCTGTTTCATTACAAAAATATAGTCACTTTGAAACCATTTGAGAGAAAAACCTAAAACCGGCCATACACAATTCATATATGTAAACCCATATCGGCTTTGAAACCCTAACCCTAACCTTCTTTCCCTGCGAACAAATCTGCACCCTAGGATGGAGAACTCAAATTCTTCGCAGAAAATGGACGAACATCTATGTCATTGTAATCAATTTTAAGTTTTGAAGACCTCTTGGACGGAGCGTATCCCGGACGCTGCTTTTGGGGTTGTAAGTTCTATGGGAAAGTAGATGCTCATGATTTCTTTGCATGGACCGATCGTCCACCGCATCCTAGATACATGCTAGTAATCAACGGGTTGCTGTGAAATAAGAACGAGACTGACAATGAAAGGAAAAATGGGCATGAGCACGGGAATTTATCATAATTAGTTTGTGGTTGTTTCTTAGCAACATCCTTATTCTTGTGTTTTGAATTTGTTGGAGGAAGATATACAAAGAGATAGGCGAAGAGTTGTATTCTATAGTTAGAATTATTTCTTAGTTTCGTGTGTCAAAATGTCTTGAAGATCGGACTAGATGGTGCAGTGCCTTGCGTGCGTATTTCATATTTATCGTCATACGAATTGTACTAAATGATGTGATGTCACAATCCAAATTTCGTGAGTATTTTTCTATTTTTTTTTTCTAACAATTGGAAGTAAATAATGTATAACATCTTGGATTTCAAAATTATTTGTATTTCAAATACATTACATGATTAATTCAGCACAACATTTTAAAAAATTTGAAACCATCAGTATGTGCCGACTAAAAATAATAAATATGACGCGAAAACCATCGATTATACACCTCGTATCAAGGTAAAACTAATTAATAAACTATTACTCTTCATAAACAGTTGTAGAAATATACTTCATCCACCCCCACAAAGATAAGCCTACTTTTATTTTTACACACATTAAGAAATTTCAATTAATGTAATTGAAATTAACTCCTTTGCATAACTGCTGTAGTTCTGGGGTATACTTCTCAAGGACAATGATAATTGCAAACAAGATGTGGATTCAATTATGCCATTTTCTGGAATGAGGAATCAAAGGATATTGATACACTTTCCACTGATGAGTTGTAGAGTTGTTTGCTCGTTCACGAGCAAACACTAAACTAGCAAGAAGAAGAAGAGGTAAGGTCCTTGATACTAAACTAGCCATTTTCCCCTTTTGATACTTCCCTTATGTTGTAATATTTAGTTTCATATTTCTTAGGTCGTAAATATCATTGATTGATTGTATTAGGCGAGATTTAAGGTAACGTCCCTTGTATGTATAGATGATTGATTTTTGCCAGGAAGTTGGTGGGCTCATAATTCGAAAACACCTATTCTGTCTTGGGGTGTTAAGCTTCATCTGTCTCCAAGCCCAGAGAATGAAGTTTTTCCGTATTGATATTTGAGGCTACCATAGTTATTACCTAGTGGAGTTCGGAACGAGCCTTAAAACACAATTCCCTCAGTCACTACCATAGTTGACCTAGTATCAACCCTCTCTTCCAGATCCCTGCTTCTATGGGCCAAATGGGCAGAATAGCAGAGCAAGTACAAGTATTAGTAGCATAACAAAAATGCATTCCTCGTCATTAATATGTTTGCTCACGGCAATTGTGAACTCTCTGGAGAATCGATGACAGTGCTTGTAGATTTGAGAATTCTTAATTGGCTAGTTGTAAATATCCTCAGGGCTATGGAACAAAGGATTATCCATTTCGACTTCACACCGACAACACCACCGTGCCAGATGCAAGCAACAGTTGCTGCTCAATCTGCAACGACACTTGTACCCACTGCATCATGAAACCATCCTCCATACGGTTACAATCCTATCGCATCGACGGTCTAAACTTTGACACTAGCGTACTTCCACATATCCACTCAGAGGAAGGTCACACAATACATATTACAGAAATTACAATCATCATTCTCTAAATATTTTGCATTCAATTTCATCTTTTTGTTTTTCATCAGTTACAGCTAAAAGTAGGTTGGAAACAAAGTAGCAAAGAAAAATGGTGCAATTTTCCTTAAAATTTATTCTCCGCTAATATGGCTAGACTTTCTTTCTGAGACCAGAAAATGACCAATAGTTTGATAATACTGAATGTGATATTATAGATAGTATGCTAATGTTTTGATTAGTTATGATATTGTAACACTACAAGAAGTCGATTATAAGACGTGTCACTTTACACTCGAGGTCCATAAACTGATTTTTGGTCCTCTGACTATTGGGAGTCTATTGAATAAAAGTTGTTGTAATTGTATTTCTATTTCAATATCGTTCGTATTTTTCAACAATCTCAATTAAAAACGTGATTTCCGCTTAGATAAGATTATGGATCTTATTTTTGAAATAAACGATAAGATTATGGATCTTATTTTTTAATCACAAAATTAGAATTTTCTTTGGCTGATTGAGTCAAAAGTTTTATTATTATATTTTTTTCAAAAATTCATATTCAATTTGTGCACTAATCGAGTGATTGTAATATAAAAAAATCACTATTACATGCTACGAACTCTATTATAATCCATCATATATAATTCTGTTATAACTTGTGAAGTAAATTTTTTTATTATAGCAAAATTACGTTTGATAAGTAATACACTTATATCATTGATAAACATGCATTACGTCATTAAGAAAAATTGTGGATATATGTTCGCATTAAAGTCTCAAGACTTAATATTTGTGGCTAAAATTTTAAACAATATTCTATATGGCCATGTCACATTTGAGGGTTATTTCTATTATTTATTTTTAATGGTATGCATAAATTGGTTGTCTTTTTTTTTTTTTCCAAGGCTATTAGTATTTTCATAACAAAGAAAATGGTGCATTTTTGTGGTGAGTGTAGTTGTCAATATTAATTCTGGAGCAACTTGTTCATTCCGACCTAATTTGGTTTGAAAATAAATAAACTTTGAAATGATATGGTAGAATTTTAAAATTTTCTGTTCACAAAATTGAGTAATTAATTGTGGATGTAAAAATTAATATTTTTAATAAAAAGACTACAAATTCATGAAAAATTATTAAAATTTATAATATAGAATCGTGCTAAAATCTTATAAATTTTGTAGAATTTTATTCAGTAAAATTATACTATAAGCACTTAAAAAATAATTTCAGCACTACCAAACATGCGCTAAATAAATTTTAAAAATAAGAAAAAAACATAGAAAATGACAAAGTATTATTTAAACCCAACAACACGGCCATTTGGATTTTGATATGAGAACTACTACATTTCAACAAACATGCTTATTCTTTACAGTGTGGCTGAAAAATCTTTGTACCAAAACCGTGTTCCTTTTTCAATTATTTTTTTACCATTTCAACAAAAAGCATCCCATTCCCACTTTACAAACCACTGTTATTATCACATTGCTGCCTTTGTCAACTGATCAAGATTAATGGGTCTTTGCTTTTTATGGGTAATTAATCGTTTTCGTTTAATCCGTAGAATTTCTTGATTTCTTGTTTATATATCGGCTAAATTGCTTGATGCTAGTAAAAGATACCGTAAAATTCTTGTTTCTATGTATATTTTTTTGTGGGTTATCTGCCATTTTAATCTTGATGAGGTTTCCAAGAGACCCTTCCGATCGTTGTATGGATGTGTGTTCATAACGTAAATTTCTTCCCACTACTTTTTAACTATACTATAGGTCCAACTTTTTTTTCCGCCACATTCTTATCTTCAACATTCTAATAATTAGCACATATTGTGACTGATGACAGTTTCCATTCAAAACGTGTGTTAGGAGGGCATAAAGAGACTTATTTCCCTCATATTTTTAAATAAAAAAAAAACAAGAAATATAAAAGTGCGACAAAATATTTTTCTCTCATTTCAAAGCACGCTAACACAATATTTGGATAGAAACCATCATCAAGAACTATTTATGCTAATTAGTGGAATATTGAAGATAAGAATGCGACAAAAAAAGATAAAGAAATAAGTATGACAATAAACAAAGATTAAAGACCTTTAGTGCAACAAAAGAAAACTTCGATGGCAATATAACCTCCCTAGGAGGCGAGGACTTTTACAATAAACACTCTTAAATGGTTTAGGTTCAGACAAGCAGTTGTTAGAAGCCCTATTTTTGTTAATTTGTTTATGCAGGACAATTGAATAGACTTCCATTTTATACAAGTTATGTAAGGCGAGCAAGAATATGGGTATTTCAGAATTTATGTTGTATTGAATAACTGTCTGAATTATATGTGCGCAATGTCTAAATTACTGAAATGGAAAAGAACCTTTTTTAGTTAAGTTTGAGAGTTTCCTTTTATTGTTACTGTTTAATCATTTTTAAAATTTATCATTAAGAACTAATTATAGCTTTGCTAAAACCACGTAATTTTGCTATAAAAGTTCACTACTAGAAAAAGGGTTACAAGGACCGAAAAGTAGTGACGGACAAAATCTGTCCCAATCAGGGATATAAAATTTTAAATATTTTGAAAAATAAAGAAACTGGCAACAATTAAGAGACAAAGAAGAAAATTAATTTGCAACCAAACATATTCGTGTTTAATATAATGTCGGAAGAAGAATAAAAAATTAGAGAAGATAAACAATTAACTAATTTTTATTTTACATAAACTTAATTATAAGATGTCTCTTATTTGTATATCATTCAAATTTGGATTCTTGGCGTATAAGATATATGTTCGCATTAAAGTCTCAAGACTTATTATTTGTGGTTGAAAAATTAAGTGCCCGTTTGGTAGAGATTATAAACTAGTTCATTTGACTAAAACAGTTTATTTGACCAAGAATGGTAAAAAATGATGGCTACCAAGACAAATTTTTTTGTCAAATAAACTATTTTGGTCAAATACACTGGTTTATAAACTCTACTAAATGGGATCTAAAGCAATCTTTATGGCCATGTCACATTTGTTTATTTTTTTTTTTTTTTTTTTTTTTTTTTTTTTTCTAGAAGACTAGTAATACATTCATAACAAAGAAAATGATGCATTTTTGTGGTGAGTGTAGTTGTCAACATTAATCATGGAGCAACTTGTTCATTCCAACCTAATTTGGTTCGAAAAAAAATTAAATAAACTTTGAAATGGTACGGTAGAATTTTAAATTTTTCTATTCACAAAATTGAGTAATTGTGGAGGTAAAATTAATACTTTTAATAAAAAGACTACAAATTCAAGAGAATTCATTAAAATCTATAATATAGAATCATGTTAAAATCTTATAAATTTTATAGAATTTTATTCAAATTCATGAAATCTATGAAAATTCATACATATTAAGAAATCTTTGAAATCTGAATTGAAGACCTCTTCTAAATAGCTTGATAAATAGTAGTATAGTAGACTAACCTCATCTTAGTCTTTATATTTTCTTAAGTCAAGTAGTCAACCGTATATACATAATGTGAGGATATGGGGTTTATGACATATAAGATAAGATAGTGTATTTTTATTTTTGAAACAATAATTTTTGCTCATTATGTTTAATTAAGTTATATTGTCACCACAAATTATTTTTTTTCCCACTACTTTTTAATTGCACTATAGGTACCAATATTTGCTCATTATGGCATTATGTCCCCAACTTCTTTTTTTTGTCACGCTCTTATCTTTAACATTCCAATAATTAGCACATCTTGTCACCGATAACTAATTTTTATTTTACATAAACTTAATAATTATAAGATGTCTCGTATTTGTATATCAATCAAATTTGAATTCTTGGCGTATAAGATACGCTGTGACAGTTTAAAACTGCAACTAATTTGTAGTTTCAATATATTATTGGAGTCCAAAAATTTTGAATGAAGAGTTCGATCAATTTAACTAAAGCAAGTCGTTGAAATCTATAGTCAATATTGTCAAAAGAGTCATTATCTTGTAGAGTGCGTTATGGGTAAAGTTTTTCATTATTTAAATATAAAAAATAATAATTAACATATATAGACTCCAGCTATTCATTTTAATGAGATCAACCTTTCAAACGGAATTCCAACGCCAATACTTATCACACGTACGCTACATCTAAAATGTCTAAAATTAATTCCAAATGTCAATTCTTTGTGAGAGTGTAGCCAAGTCAGTAATTTAGATTAGTCTTTCTGGAAATTAAGGAAATTTCTAAGGAAGACAAAGTAGGAGACTTGATGAGTCAACAGTCCTCAACCCTCCGTTTCTTTTTTAAACCACAAATTTTTTGTCTTTTTTTTTTTTTTTTGGACTGTCCATCACTAAAATCCGAGTTCGCTACGATTTCACCCAATTAATATGGAGTGGAGATTGTATAGACACACTATCTATACAAAAAAATATTTTCAAATTTCAAACACGGAACACAAATGTTTTCATAACCTTTTACCTCTTAGAAGTGTAAATTGAGTTGTGCTAATTATGAATTGGCATGTGTAGCGCCACCCTTGGCCTAACTTGACACTTATTTAAACATGTTGTGTCGGGCTGGGCTATGCTATTCATCACATTTTGATACCTTAATGTTAATACTAGAATGTAACACGTATATTTGATACAAGATTGAATTTATAGTTTGTTGGGGAAAATAGTTCACCGGATCGTTGATTCTTGCAAGAACAATTGATAGGGCTCAGATTAATACTGTCCAACTCTACAAAAGTAACACCAAGTTATAAGGACAAATTAAGAAGGACCTATTTCACTAAAGGAAATAAAGGGAGGAAAAGGGTTGCAATTTTCACAAAGAAAATATCAAAACAATGGCTGAGGATTTTTCTGGTTTGGCTTGGCTGATTTTCTCTTCTTTCAGTGGTTCACGTGTGTGTATAATGGTTATAATTCATGGTGATCTTTTCTGCCCAAACCAATAGTATATATATAGTGTAATAACATATATTATATATGGTATAATATAATATATAGGTATGGTAATAGTATAATATATTAACACATAATATATTATACCCTAAATATATATACCCCAAATATATTATAACATAAACCTAGCCGTCCCACTTTCAACCGGGTCAAACACACTGGGCCACTGAGCAACGACCCAAAGGTACATTAAAACCTCCAAGTGATCCACACACGTCCTTCATTAATTTGGGCTAACACACTTGTAGAGTGGACTATACAATTATCATTCAATCCTGGGCTCAAAGCCTATGAAGATATAACGGGTCTATTAATTATCACTGCCCCGGGTTTATTTGAGATCACAAAAATCCCAACAAACCTCCACATTGATCTAAATATACCTACAAACCCCAAAAGTAAAAAAAATAGCTTAGTAGTTATTAAAAAAGGATTCCAGACAAATTGGAACTTTACATACCTTTACCGAAGTTTAGAAGTGTCAGCCAACTTCTAAACTTTACCATTGTGAGCACCTTAGTGCCCATATTTGCAAGGTTATAAACCTTCAAATACCTAAACAACAACTTTAAAGCTTCCCAATGTTTGAGACTTGGATCAAACATGTACCTGCTTAAAACACTAACAATAAAGGTCAAGACTGGCCTAGTGCAAACCATCAAGTACATAACGGAGCCAATAACATTTGAGTAGGAGTTTTTACTCATAAACTCCTTTTTCTTATCCTATTCCTCAGACAAGATAAATTGGTTACCAAGAGGCACATAAGTGGGTTTGCAATTAACAATGCCAAATTTCTTAAAAAATTTAAGCACATACGGAGTTTGATACACAAATAAGCATGAATTTGACATATCTCTATCAATCATACCAAGGAACCTTCTAGAATGTCCTAGGTATTTCATGTCAAATTCTTTACTTAACTCAACACTTATCTTGTTTACCACTTTCATGTTAGGTCCATCCAATAACATATCATCCACATAAAGTAACAAATACGCACAATCATCATTTGTGCTGTGGTGCAGGTAATACAAGCAATTATCAAACTCATTCCTCTTATAACCAAAAACATGTGAATCAAACATTCTATACCACTGACCCTTGGCTACTAACCTAGCCTCGTATCTCACAGGCTCACTCTCAGTGGTACCCTTTTTCACCTTATAAACCCATTTGCATCCCACTATGGATTTATCCTTAGGTTTAGGAACTAAATCCCAAGTTTGATTCCTAACAAGAGAACTCATCTCCCCTCTCATGGTACTAAACCATTCTATGGACTTCTCACTCTTTATAGCCTCCACAAAGGTATTTGACTCCTTATCAATTAGTTCCTGATAACTAGCATAGGCTATAGTGAAGTCGAATAGTCTTTGGGGTTCCCTACATGGTCTCCTCTCTCTATCTCTGGCCAATTGATAATTAGCCAAAGGATTTTGGTCAACGGGATTTTCCTCTATCACATCCTCGTTACCTACTGCATCTATGTTCTGCTGATTTTGATGTGTGTCACTCTCCACCTCACTAAGGGTGATGGGGATGTGGGTACTCACTTTCTCCACCTCAACTAGGGACTCTTCCCTAATGGTTTCTTGTTGTTTTTCACTCTCTAAACAAGGCATATCTGACTCATTAAAAATGACATCCTCACTAATGATGATTTTCACACCTTTTTGGCTCCTATCCCACAACCTATACCCCTTATCACCCTCTGGATATCCTAAGAAAATACATTTCCTAGTCTTGGAATCTATTTTTCTCTCACTCTGATGAAAGAAAGCAGCACAGCCAAAAGTCTTAAGTATGGAGTAATCAGCACATTTACCATACTATTTTTCATACGCTGTATCACCATTTAAAACAATAGAAGGAGTCATATTAGTCAAATAGCAAGCAGTCATAACAGCTTCACCCCAAAATGATTCAGGCATACTAGAACTCAACATCATACATTTAACCTTATCAAGCAAAGTACGATTCATCCTTTCAGCAACCCCATTCTGTTGTGGAGTGTAAGGCACAATTTTACATCTAGTAATGCCACACTCATAACACAAATTTTCAAAGTTAGCATTGCAGAATTCAAGACCATTATCATTACACAAATATTTTATCTTTTTACCTGTCTGATTCTCCACCTGAACTTTCCAATTTTTAAATTTAATAAAAGTTTCACTTTTATCTTTCAATAGATAAACCCACACACGTCTGGAGAAATCATCAACAATAGATAAAAAATATTTGTTACCACCAAAAGTGGGATTGCTCCCGGGACCCCACAAATCAGTATGAATGTATTCTAACACTCTACTTGTCTTGTGTGTGCTAGATGAAAATGATATCCTACGATGTTTTCCAAGCACACAATGTTCACAAAAAGGGATGTCTGACACCTGATCCTTACCAAACACACCCTTGTCGTTAAGAAACTTAAGTCCCTTAACACTAATGTGAGCTAACCTATTGTGCCACATTTGTGTGTGATCAGTGTCAATGGAAGAGATAGTGGAATTTAGACCACTCATCACTTCAGCATGTGTAACATATATGCCCTTTCTCCTAGTAGCTTTAAAAGCTCTAAGTGCACCCTTACACATTCTAATCATGCCATCACCAAGTCTACCCATAAAACCTGTACTCTCTAACTCCCCTATAGAAATCAAATTCCTACCCATATGCGGAACATATCTGACTTCTCTTAATGTATGCGAAAAGTTACTGTCAAATTTAACAGTTACATTACCAACACCTGCAATTCTATATGCAACTCCATCCCATGCAACTACATGTCCATGATCAGCCTCATGCAAATGATCAAACCAAAACTTATTTGAAGTGACATGAAAAGATACACCGGAGTCAAGAATCCACTCATGTATATGGGAGTTCATAGACAGGTTAATCTCACCAGGCTCGGAATTTAAAAGCATGTAAACCTCACCAGACTCATCACTAGAGGTTACTACATTTGTCTCTCTCTGATCTTCTCCTCTCTGTTTGTTCATCTCTTTAAAACACTCACTAATGAAATGTCCTATTTTCCCACACCCGTAACATTTCTTTCCTTTTACCCTCCCATGTGACTTAGAACTACTTCTACCCTTTCTATTACTACCACTGTTTTGCCCACCTCCACTTCCACTCCCATCACCCGACTGAGGTCTACCCCTCACAAAATGGACTTCACCATTTTTTCTTTCATTTTTCTCGAACTTCAACTCTCTCTCCTTACTTTTCAAAGAGTCTATGACAATGTCAGGTGTAAGGGTCTCCCTCCCATACTTAATTGCATTCTTGACTTTCTTAAATGAATCAGGAATAGCATTTAACAAAATTATAGCTTTGTTAATTTTAGGGACCGTTTCACCACAGTTTGTAATATCTTGCACAAGCTTATTAAAAACATCAAGATTGTCATCCAAATCCCTTGAGGGATCAATTTTGAAGCTGAAAAAAGTTTCAAGGAGATAAATTTTATTTGGAGTGGATTGGATTAAATAAAGCTCTTCTAATTTTTTCTAAAGCTTTTCTGTGGAATCAAATTTTCCAACTTTTCGCAAAACAGGGTCTGATTAATGCAATATGATAGAAGTGTAAGCAAGTTCATCAAAATCATTTTTCTGATCCTCAGTAACATTAGGACCATAAGAATTATCAATAGCTTTTGAAACCTTTTGCTGAACCAAAATACCTTTCATTTTCTGTTGTCAAATAGAAAAATCACCTTTACCAGTAAAGACACTCAAGTCAAAACGATGTGCAGACATCTTAACAAATAAGAATACACACCAACAAGCACCTCAAGATAATCACGCAGAAATACCTAAGGCCTCAATATACACCGTTTTAGATTCCCAAGGTTTCGTGAGATTCGCGATTTCAGATCAAGGGAATTGTCAAACGGGTAAAGTCCAGGTGACAATTCTAAATAATAATGCACAAAAAATAAAGTATCGCAAATAATCAGCACCAAACAAAAGCTAATACAAGTCACAATAATGGGCACCTAAATTCCTAGTAACATGCAATGGTTACCCCACACGGTAACCCCAAACCTAATGGCCACCCCACACGATGACCTGCTAGTACTGGAATGTAAAAGAGATTAGCCAATTTTACCAGAGCGGACCAAATCTGACGGTCCGTATTAAATAGGAGAGATGCGAAACAAATTAAAAAAAAAAGAAATCCAGCAGCAACAACAACCACACAAGCTGGAAAAACCACGAAGGTTTTGCAAACGCCGAATACGTTCACTATCGAACCGCTGTACAAGCTGTCCGGACCACCAAAATTATAACTGACCACCACAGAAGGTCAGAAATAGGACGAGGATCACAACGCCGTCAACCACTCGCCGGAATACCCTCTCACGCGCCTCCACGCGCCGCCTGAAGTTGTCCCACGCACCGCACGCGCTCCACCGTCAGCTCCGCCTTGACGTCAGGAGTCGGAATATGGTCTCCGTTCACAAAGATGACGTCTGCTTTGGCCGGAAAATGGACGGACAGATCTGGGCAGATTTGTGTTTCTTCTTCTTCGTTAATCTGACGACTCAAAATTAATTTTCTTGCACTACGGAATGCCACCGAGGCTCTGATACCAATTGTTGGGGAAAATAGTTCACCAGATCGTTGATTCTTGCAAGAACAATTGACAGGGCTCAGATTAATACTTTCCAACTCCACAAAGGTAACACCAAGTTACAAGGACAAACTAAGAAGGACCTATTTCACCAAAGGAAATAAAAGGGAGGAAATGGGTTGCAATTTTCACAAAGAAAATATCAAAACAATGGCTGAGGATTTTTTTGGTTTGGCTTGGCTGATTTTCTCTTCTTTCAGTGGTTCACGTGTGTGTATAATATGGTTATAATTTGTGGTGATCTTTTCTGCCCAAACCAATAGTATATATATAGTGTAATAACATATATTATATATGGTATAATATAATATATATACCCCAAATATATTATACCTTAAACCTAGCCGTCCCACATTTATCTGGGTCAAACACACTGGGCCACTGAGCAACGACCCAAAGGTACATTAAAACCTCCAAGTGCCCACACACGTCCTTCATTAATTTGGGCTAACACACTTGTAGAGTGGACTATACAATTATCATTCAATCCTGTGCTCAAAGCCTATGAAGATATAACGGGTTTATTAATCATCACTGTCCCGGGTTTATTTGAGATCACAAAAATCCCAACATAGTTGATTGACTTAAAGTAAAAATCCTACAAGCATAGTCAAATGCTATAGTTTCATAACCTTTCATTTACACATAGCCATACGTAGAGGTGTAAATTGAACCGTGCCAATTTGAAGTGCCTCTGGCACAACACGACCTTTTCCATAGGAATACAGGATTTGGCCGGCCACTTAGCACATTTTGATACCTTAATGTTCATATATGATTCTAGAACACAATACGCAAATGGGATACGTGATTCAATTAACCGTTGCTTGACTTGAAAGTAAAAATCCTACTCACATGATCAAATCCTACGGTCTCATAACCTTTCATTCACACACATAGAGTATGTAAGGGTGTAAATTGGATTTTATCGAGTTTGAGGTGTCCCTAGTGTGGCATGACCCTGAACTAGGTAATTCATTCGACACATATATATTAACACACTTTAATATTCATAGATAAGTCTATAATATAATGCACAAACGTGACACGCGATTTAAGCTTGACTTAAAAGTAAACATCAAGCATATGGTCAAGTGCAAATTTACACACAAAAAAAAATTAAAAAAAAAAAATGATCAAATATAATGTAAGTCTTTCAAAAATAACTATAGGTCTTCCCATGTGCATGGCCAAGTTTTCTTTCTTGATGAGAGAGACGTTAAATACAAAATATCGAAGGGAAATCACTTATAAATAGCTGCAGTTACAAACCCCAAATCATTCAATGATTTCCCTTATCTAAATTGTAATTTATAGCATTTTTCTAGCTTGCATGGAAATTTCTAAAATTTCAATGTTTCCACAGCGTTTCGTGTCCTACTCTTTCTAAAAATTACATTTCGCGTGTCGTGTCATTCCGTTTCCGTTTCCGTTTCCGTTTCCGTGCAAATATGGATTCCAATTTCATGTTCATTCTCTCCCTCATTTGCATACTAAATTTTCATTTCTTCGAAACATTTGCAAATGAAACCCCAGAAGAAAGCAAATTAGAAACATATATTGTTCGTGTTGAGGCGCCAGATACACAAATTTTCACTCAATCAGAAGACCTGAAAAGTTGGTACCATTCATTTTTGCCAACAACTACAGCATCTTCAAGTGACAATCCACGCATGATTTATTCATATAACAATGTGCTGAAAGGTTTTGCAGCAAGATTGTCTCCTGATGAAGTGAAAGAGATGGAGAAGAAGCCGGGATTCGTCTCGGCCCTGCCCGAAAAAGTACTGCCTTTACATACAACTCATACTCCCAACTTCTTGGGCTTAAACCAAAACATGGGATTCTGGAGAGACTCTAATTATGGTAAAGGTGTGATCATTGGAGTTATAGACACCGGAATATTCCCGGACCATCCGTCGTTCAACGATGAAGGAATGCCGCCTCCACCGGCTAAATGGAAAGGCAAGTGTGAATTCAATGTTACATCATGTAACAACAAACTCATCGGAGCAAGGTTTTTTTCCGAAGGAGACAACACGCCGTTAGACGAGGACGGCCATGGGACCCACACGGCGAGCACGGCCGCAGGAAACTTCGTGAAAGGGGCTAATTTGTTTGGAAATGCAAATGGCACTGCAGTTGGGATGGCCCCACTTGCTCACTTGGCTATTTACAAAGTATGTTCCCCTTTCTGTTCTGAGAGTGACATATTGGCTGCAATGGACACTGCCATTGATGATGGTGTAGATGTTCTTTCCATTTCTCTCGGAGGACGATCGAAAAATTTGTATTCGGACAACATTGTACTCGGTGCATTCAGTGCAATGGAAAAAGGGATTTTTGTTAGCTGTTCGGCAGGAAACAGAGGTCCATACAATTTCTCTATATCACACGAGGCCCCCTGGGTTCTCACTGTTGGTGCTAGCACTATAGACAGAATGATCAGGGCAACTGCAGTGCTCGGAAACAACGAATCATTTGATGGAGAATCAGCTTTTCAGCCAATGGATTTTTCTTCAGCTTTCTTGCCTCTTATTTACGCAGGGATGTTGAATTCGAGTGATCTTTATGCACAATATTGTCTCCCGGAATCATTGAACAAAACGGATGTCATCAGAGGGAAGATTGTGGTGTGTGAATCCGGCGGAATTGAAGGAACTGTCCAAGGACAAGCGGTTAAGGATGCCGGGGGCGCTGCCATGATTCTCGTGAACATCGAGCCATATGGAAACACAATAGCGGCCGAAGCTCATGTCCTTCCAGCAACCGAGCTCAGTTATGCCGATGGACTAAAAGTTAAAGCTTACATAAACTCGACGTTAAATCCTGTGGCTAAGATTTTGTTCAAAGGAACCCTGATCGGTGATGATCGTGCCCCAGTGGTGGCTGCATTTTCTTCCCGAGACCCGAACATTGCGAGCCCAGGAATTCTAAAACCCGATATTTTAGGCCCAGGCGTAAACATTCTTGCAGCATGGCCTCTCTTTGGAAAACAATACTAACACAAAATCTACATTTAACATGGTTTCAGGTACCTCAATGTCTTGTCCTCATCTCAGCGGGGTTGCGGCTTTGCTCAAAAGCTCGCACCCCGACTGGTCTCCAGCTGCCATTAAGTCGGCAATCATGACTACTGCGGACGTTGTAAACCTTGCCAAGCAACCAATTGAAGACGAAAAATTCCTTCCTGCCAACATTTTCGCCACTGGTTCTGGCCATGTCAACCCATCAAGGGCCAACGATCCGGGCCTTGTTTACAACATCCAACCCGAAGATTATATACCATATCTGTGTGGTTTGAATTACACAAAAAGACAAGTTTGGAGCTTTCTACAGCGCAGTGTGAATTGCTCGACAGAATCAAGCATACCAGACGGTCAGTTAAACTATCCAGCATTTGCTATTACTTTTACAGTTCTGTCGAATTCTCAGACATATACTAGGACAGTAACAAACGTAGGGGAGGCTAAATCCTCGTACAGTGTCGAAATTGTCCGGCCACCTGGCGTTGATGTGCGTGTTGCGCCCACGACACTGAATTTCTCGGAGCTCAACCAGAACATGATGTTTCGAGTGACATTCAACCGATTGGCTTCTGCTGGGAACAATACCGTTGTTCAAGGTTTTCTGAAATGGGATTCAGACAGGCATTCTGTGAGAAGTCCTATAGCAGTTATACTGTCATAGAGACACGTCTCTAATTACAGCAGTTGATTTCATTGTTGAGATTATAAATCTGGACTTATGCATAAACAGTACCCTGGAATAAGTAAATGTAGTTTCTTTCTCAATTTGAAGTGTTTCCATGTAATTCACTGTAATGCTGTGTCTTTATTATCATTGTTGTGAAAATTATGTGATTGTAAGTGTACAATATCGCAAACAAGTAATAAAGTGGATTTATTGAGTCCGAATTATCGTTTCCACGAAGACTATCTTATTTAGATACTAATTAAATTAATATTAATGCTAATTTATTTAAAACAATTTGAATTGAATTGATTTGAAAGATTTAAACTAGAATTACGAATTTAAGGAAATAATATAATAACTTTTGTAAAAGCAAATAACAAGAATTATTCAAGAATGATGGTTAAAGCGTTTGGACAAACGAATTCACCATAGTTGTCATCTCTAAATTTTCATCTCAAAATTTATTTTTAATGTTGTATTCGATCGAATTCACGAATTTAACCTAATTTACCTCTCTCGAGTTCAAATTAGTCTTATCTAATTAAGTCAACTTAGACAGTCAGAATGGTCCTTAATTAGATGCATTAAATCGCCTAAGAATTCAATTCAGACCTCAACAATAATAAAAGTGTATCTCTACCTTTTATCCAATTGCCGGATTTTACTACGTGGTCTAGATTAATAATTTACTTCTCAGTTCATTACAATCCACAAAATCAATGAAATAATGGCCAGTTATTCAAAGCATTAAGAAAAGAAGTAAAATCAAATACTTGAACAATTTATAAATCAAAACTTGAGATTCGAAAATAAAAAATTAAACTTAGGCTACATCGTTCATCCAAACTATGAATTTAGCTACTCATGATTAAGGAGAAAGAAAACGTTAAAAGATTCGAATACATAACCAGATTTTGAATGAAAGAGGAAAAGTTGTTGAATATCTTGCACCAAGATATTTTGATCTTCTCATTCCAATCTTCTTGATTTTGATCGTTCTTCGTTTTCTTCGCCGTTCTTTTCTCCGTCTTCTCTTATGTTCTCCAAAGAATTAACCTCATTTCTTTTAACCTAGGTTAGGTCTTTATATAGTGTTTTTCTAATTTTACCGCCCATGTACATGAAAAGATGAAAAAAGCCCTTACTGAAGTTAAAAATAAACCAAAACACGCCCAAACGCACGAACAGCACATTGCACCGCGGCAAACAGCAAATAATGTTGCCTAAAATTGGTTCCAATCCTAATTTGCAAGATTTAGTCTCAAAGTTTTAATGTATATTTTATTTGGTCTCCAATTCATCATTTGTCCTTTTTGTCCCCTCTTATTTGCAGACCATGTCCTTCAACTTTGGATTTTATCCTCTTTAGTCCTCTAATTTATTCTTCATTTCAATTTAGTCCTCTTTTATTTGCAACCCACGTCCTTCAACTTTTGGATATTTGTAAGTTGATCCCCATATCCAAGTCTTCGTATACCTTCAGTCGTTTTTCACCTATTTTGCTTTGTTTTTCTCCAATTCCATTCGAACTCAGGTTTTGACCTAAAACAATTAAATCAACACACAATTAAGTAAAAAATCATTTAAAAGTACTTACAATCGTCTACTTTTGATAGTCCAAATAATTGTAAAACCACACTTATCAATCATCACAATAAGATCGGGATCTAAAAACCTCTTGTTAAATCTTTTATGTTTCATAACAGCGCCAATTCTCTTTTTTCTTAATTATGAGGAAAAAATTTGGTCGACAATTTTTCTTTTATTATTTTTATTGGCTTTCTTAATTACAATAATTATTTGTTGACCATCTTTCATAACTCAACTGATTTTTAAAAGATTTATTTTTCAATTAAATTATCAGCCGAAAGTCAAGGATTAAATTTTGAAATGTCACAATTTTTTTTTAAACATGCTAGATTATTTGTCTGTCAACACAGTTCGAATCTAGTTTAAAAAAGAAAAATTGGTGCAAATGGTCCATCATTTTTGTCCTCAGTACAGAAATAGTTTCTAACTCTTTTTTTTTTTGTTACAGAAGACCCTAACTTATGTATTTTAGTGTGCAATTGGTCCTTATTGGTTGAAAAAGACAATTATACTATTAGTTTTAATTAGAAAAAAATTGTAATTGGATTCTTAATCTTTACAAAAAGTGCAAATGAGTCCAATAATTTTATTTTTTTATAAAAAATTAAAGAAAACTAACGAGTTCTTTTTTTGAATTAACACTTTATTGACCAAATTGATAATGTACTAATTGTTTTGTATATTTTACGAACTATTATAAAATAACTAAAATTTAAGCTCATAATTATTAACAAACATGTTAATTAAAATTATTTTATTATTATCAAGTAATCATATAATTTAAAATTTAAAATTTAATTTTATCCTTACAACATAAAATAAAACAACTTTGTTACAAACTTGATACTCATATATTTTTATTTAATTGAGCTAACAACAAATATTAGAGCTCAAATTGTATTCTTCATATTTTAATTTATCGTTTTGTTATCGTTCAAATATAAAGAATACATAATGTGTAAATTAGTTTTTATTAGTATTTTTGTGTTAAAAAAATAATAAGATTGGTTCAATTTCATAAAATTATATACGTTTTTTTGTTATTTATTTAACTTTATTTTTATTCAAATTTTTCACATCACATAGCAATTACATATACTTAAATCGCAATCATTTTACATTTTTCTCTTATGAAAAATTTAATTGACACAAATATAGTGATATATTTAGGACTTGTTCGGTGCAATTTTTTTTTTTCAAAAACAACTCCATTTTGTGCCTACTTTTATTGACTATTCAAACTTTTTACTCTTTTACAAAGTTTGAATAGTCAAAAAAGTAGAGAAAAATGTGCACCGAACATGCTCTTAATATGCTAAATTAAATATTATTACTTGTTTGATAGGAATTAAAATGTGCTTTTTTTTTGTTAGTCAACCATCTTTCAAAAAAGGGGCCCACATGAGTTAAAATCACAAACAAAATTCTAAAACTTCTGGTTGAATAGTCAATAATTGTGGCTGGTCAAAGGCAAATAAACAAAAAAAAACTCATTTTAATCCCTACCAAACAAGCACTTAATAAATGTATTAAACATATTTGCACATTTTGCAAAGGTTAGAAATTCAATTGCAATTTTTTAGAGATAATTGTATATTTGGTCCCCAACCTTTCAAAAATGTTGGGGATATACTCCTAACTTTTAAAAATAGCACCAGACATCCCCCAACATTTGAAAAACTTGACATGGTAGGTCCTTTATGACGAAATTGCCATTCTTTTTAAATAAACAAAAAAATAAGAAAAAAGAAAAAAATTATTGAAAAATAACCAAATGTACCATAAAAAAATAAAAAGTAGCAGAGTGGCACTCTTCTTTATCAAACCTCAAAAAATGAGAGGAAAATCTTCTTCAAAGTAAATCAGTACTAAAAATGGTGGAGTGGAGTTAGAAAATCAAGAAACCTACATTATCGGCCACCGCCACCACTACACAAATAATCGGCCGCCACCTAAACAACATGATCTGATGAATTTCCTTATAAAGTCTCTGTGTATTTTAATCAGAGTTGGGATCCACACAAAACGTGGAAAACAACCATTATTTTTGTTATTTGATTGAGCTGTTCTATCCCTTATACTAAACTGATCTTCCAAGAAACATCTCTGAATTTTCTTGAAACGGACTTTCAGGCCCTGTTGACTGTTCTCGTCTTCAAAACATGGAAGGAACTAACCTGCAGCATTATCTTATGGCCAATTAGCTTGAGACATTCTACTAATTATACAAATGAGTGGTGTTCTCCTACACACCAGTGGGCAAGATATAATTGCCCACTGGTGATGTGGAGGCTTCTTACCCACAAGATGAAATGACCCACTATCACAAGATGTGATAAGATGCCTCTACATCACCAGTGGGCAATGTACGCAATTACATCTTGCCTACTGTAGGAGAACACGACTCTGATACAAATTCAATGAAGTTCATTTATCTTATCTGATTGACAAATCAAATTGCTTAAGCTGCGAATCCAAAGACTCTGTGTGTGTGTGTGTGTGTGTGTGTGTGTGTGTGTGTGTGTGTGTGTGTAGAGATCATTCAACAACTTTTCTCCAAGTATACTTGAAAAAAATTACAAAGAACAAAACAGTTTTTGGCAAGTTGAAGAAACAGTTTGTGGGAGTAGTGGTAGACTTTGAATTTTGAGGTTTGATAAAGAAAATGGTCACTTGTTACCTTTTTTTTTTTTTGGTACATTTGGTTATATTTCAATCACTTTTTTCTTTTTTCTTGTTTTTTGTTTATTTAAAGAGAATGACAATTTCGTCATAAAAGACCTACTATGTCAAGTTTTTCAAACGTTTGAGATGTCTGGTACTATTTTTAAAGGTTATGGGTATATTTCCAATTTTTTGAAAGATTGGAGGACCAAATATGCAATTATCCCTTTTTTAATTAAAACTATGGATAATTGCATATTTGGTACCCAACCTTTCAAAATCATTGGGGATATGCCCATAACCTAAAAAATAGCACCACACATCTCCAACGTATGAAGAAATAGGCGTCGTAGGTCCCTATTCATAGTTTCCATCAGTTTTGTCCGTTAAAAATCAAAATTGGGCTGCACGCGATTTATTTCTCCAAAAAACGCAAGTGAAATTGGAGGTGGATTTGGAAGAAATTGTGGTTTTGGAAGAGAAGAAACCGTGGTTTTGTTTCGCTTCAATAGTGGAGAAGAAATTGTGGTTTTGGAAGAGAATTGACAAACTATTTACACTGCATTCAGATTCATAAAATTACAAACTTCTAATTATAGATAACTGAGAGTCGTCACTGAAATGATATAGGTTTAAAGCAATAAAAATCAGACTAGAACAAGCAACCTACCACTTTATGATGAGGTGAACACCCATTTGATTCAACTACTGAAGAATAAACAGTCTAGTGTGAGGAAACGTAATCATCGGTAAATGAGGCAAACTTGGATTCTTCTGCATATTCTTCACTCATCATTGCAGAAACAGAATCACTGTGATTCCTGTCCATTGAAGCTTCTCTCCTCTTAACTAGCTGGATCTCAAGGAAGAAAAGTGATTGTGTAGTGTTCTTATATGTTCTCTTACAATTAATGGGAGCATTGATGCTCAGACTCTCTTCAACAACATCATATTCTGCCAAGTCCACAACAGCAGTTCCCAACAGCTGACCTTTGACCATCTTATTACTCCGTGGTTTGTATAGATTGAACTCGAGGCAATTCTTCTGAAAAGTGTCTCCATTCCCACTTTTAATGGACATTTCTCTCAATAGTGTCACAGGAAGCCTAAAGGACTTGTTGAATTCAATTCTTCCATCAGCTAAACTAGATCCTGTCCCAAGTGAATGGACAACTTGGTTAGTGAACTCAGAATTCTGATTACCATGTTCCCATTGAATCAGAATGGAACGAAGTGTTCTCAGTGACTGTGATGGGGGCCAGGGCTTAATCTCCTGAATATAGATTGTGTAATCAAGCTGAACCGATGGGCTTTTCCCCTTCTAAATATGAATTCGAAAAGTGGCTTTGTCAATTCTCTTCCAAAACTACCATTTCTTCTACACTCTTGAGGCGAATCAAAACCACGATTTCTTCTCTTCCAAAACCACCATTTCTTCCAAAACCAACTGCAATTCCACTCCCGTTTTTTGGAGAAATGAATCGCGTGCAGCCCAATTTTGACTTTTAACGGACAAAACTGACGGAAACTATGAAGAGTGACCTACGACGCCTATTTCTTCATACATTGGGGATGTGTGGGGCTATTTTTTTAGGTTAAGGTCATATCTCCAACGATTTTGAAAGGTTATGGACCAAATATACAATTGTCCCTTAAAACTAAAGATATTTTATCTTTTTCATCAAATAAGGACCAATTGCGCACTGAACACATAAGTTAGAGACTGATGTGCCTAAAAATAAAGGTTATAGACCATTTCTACACTAAGGAAAAAGGTTAGGGACCATTTGCGCCAATTTCCCTTTTAGGATTTATGGAAACTTTTGAAGTTGACATATAAGCAATAAAGTAATTTATGTCTCGATATATTTGGATTTTATGTGAAGAATATGTTGTGATATTATTTTCTTGATGATACCAACAAAATCTTGTTTCCTTATTATAGATTTATGTGTTATAGAAACTTGTTAATTACATAATATAGAGTATGTTTGGTAAAAAAATTTGTACATTATAAGCAATGAGTTTCTACGTTTTGGAAACCAATTTCTAGATGTTTTGATGGAGATTGTGTTTCTTATCTTATATATTGTGATATTTGTTCCTTGGATAGATGCTTAAAAGTTATAATATAGATGGGAATTTGACGCCCATCCCATCATGTAATAGTGACGAGTCCAGAGCATAAATATCTACCCTGCGGTGGGATTCGGGGCACTCATGTCCTGGACACGCCTCCTCAATTTATTTATTTTTTCAAAAATCATAAAATATAACTACAAATCACAATTTTTGCTCAGAATGGGCTGAAAGAGATTCGAACCCAAGTTGGAATTGTTAAATTAGAAAGCTTAACAACTACATCACAACTCCAATCTTGTATTTTTTATTTTTTATTTTTTGCTACAAATAATATAACAATTTCTTATTTTCTTAACACTAACATTCTATATTCATAATCCTTCATATTCCAATTCTTTCACTCAGATTTGTTTAATTGTTTATTTTCAGCTTTAAAAAAAATTAACTGAGACAATTGGCCGGTCAATGGAGCGCTTTGCCCCACGACCCGCCCCAAAAATTTTGAGGAGCGAGACGTGGCCGACCCATCCCAAACCCGCCCCATTGTAATCCCTAAGTTATAAGCACAATAAGATGATTATTTAAAGGTTAATATTATTGTGTTTATGTAACTAGAGATTTTCCATGGAGTGCAATCTTTCCTAACGTGCCTACATATTTTACTTTTCAAAATTTGAGTTTTTGATGATCTAGGGTTTCAAACCTACTACTCTATATATTCAGAACTCGACATTTTTATAGGACACCCAACTCTTACAGAAACACATAGATTCCTACACTTCATATTCAAACATACAAGAGAGTGTTCATGTGTTACTTTAGATTCTTAACACGAAATAATCTTTCTTGAGAGATGTTCTTAAAGTCTTTATTCATCTGAGTTGTTCTCAAACACAAAGGCTTCATGCTAGAATTGTTCTTGGTCTAGAATGGTTCTTGGACTTGCAATTGTTGGAAACTGGCACGAGAATTAGTTAGAAATTAATTTATTTTTTAGTTCAATAAACTAGGATCTTTGCTAGGCATTCAGGTGTTTATTATAATTATAATTAAATGTGTAGTTTTATAACTGAATCAATAAATGATTACTAGATCTCAATCTGAATCACAAACTTCCTATTTTTTAATTCACGAACTTGGCTCTCCCAACGTTCAAGTCTTGTATGGTATTCTTCAAAGTATAGACTACGCATGCATGTAAGCCCTTTTTAATTGAATCAAACGGTAAATTCTGGATTGGGCATATTAAGAAACCAAAAAGAGAAAATTCAAATTAAACAAGACTTGAGAATTTTCTCTCTCCCCTATTTTCTTGTGTATTTCACGTCACATGCAATGTGATATATATATAGGCAAGTCTTAATTTGTATCCAAGAACAAGATTTCTAATTTGCATTCAAGTCCAATTAGCTTATAATTGATTTAATTGCACATGTAATTCCTAAACTTATATATCACAATTACAATCAAGTTGAAAACTTTCATAGTAATTGCGATTAAATTCAAAACTATATAAAGCTACCACAGACCTGTTCGGACATATATTTTCTAAGTCCCAATAATTAGATCATGTCTAGTCGATCCTATATCGCCTAATCTAATTACGAGTCATTTGTTTTTTCCACTAAAAACAAAAGACTGCACTCTCGGAATATATAAGATCACATAAGATGTAATACTTTTTTATGACCTATCGTATATATATTTCATCCTCATCCGATATCTGATAATTAGGTACGAGCATAAATGACCATTTTTCCTATCTAATTATTCACACTAACTTAAGTTACATTTTCTTTAACGGTCATGTAAACTAATTCATAGATGTCAAAGTTTAGTCGTCGTTAAATACTGAGCTCAGATTTATAACCGTTCAACATAAATTATTTAAGTATTCACTCGACCTATTTTTCACGACGAAAGTTCTCGACACGAATTCGTGTTCTCTCTTTCGCTCATTCTCAAGCTCCCAACTCACCTAGATATTTGATTAATCAAATTGATCTTACTCATTGGTGAATCAAAAAACCATCTAACTAACGAAAATATATACACAACTCTATCAAGTGATTTAGATGAAATAATCGGTGATCAAATAGAATTTAATTCTTCGTACGATCAGCTATAGAATTAAATTTGACATGCAGTTCGTTTAATGCACTCCAAGTATACTAGTGTCACCATTAAACTATTTCAACGATAAGGACAAATCGCATACCTGAATCGTTAAGTAGTCAACACTACAACTTTCCGGTACGAGGTGCCAACTCTCATACATTAGTCATGAACAATTTTATTCATGATCAAAAGCTAAGTTGTGTCAAACTGTGCTTCTCAACGCAATCACCCAACTTATATTGTCACAAGTGATCATTGGTACTTTTGTTTATATGCTCAATATTAAACAAATGCAATAATAATAAATAAATACAAATCAAAGTTTCATTCAATATAAATTTTCATTTGATCACAGCAAAATTATACTATTTGAGCACAAAACCAAAAAATAAGAATTCAAGAATCTTCTTTGTATTTTTGTTAGACCATTTTTTGTGCTACAATTGGGAGTTACTTGTAACAAGGGTACGAGCCTGAGCATCACAAGTGCTGACTTGGCAGAATTCCATAAGAAATGCAAGTAGGTGATATGTGGAGACAGTGTCTTGCTCTGGTTTGTGATTGCGATCGAAATTACAATCGTGAGTGGTGTAAAAATCAAGACACGAGTTCTTGGTTCCATTCCTGTCGTGGTGGAGATAAGAACAAGGAGTTTTTGTATCCTGTAATTCTGTATTTGTTTTTCATTTAAATTTTAGTTGGAGGCTATTAAATCGTCTATTTAGAAATTCTGAATAGTTTTAAGATGTTTATGTACTTAAGTTTTGCATGCAAACAAGCACACAAAAAAATTTAAAAAAAATTACACTATCATGACAATCCAGAAAATGTCTTCACATTCAATAGGTTGAGTTACACAAGTTTGTTGATATAGTGATTCTAATAGACAGAAACTCTGACTGTCTTGACACCTGCCAAAAGATCTGTTAATTTTTAAAATTGATACACACAGCCTATTTAACACCCCCCACCCCCTTCCCTTGATTTTACTCTAGTTCTAAAACTTACAAAACTAATATTGTTAATATGCTTGTTTTCCAATTAAGAAACTTAGGATATTTTCTGTATGTTGGAAACATAAAATTTGTCAAACAGTGCAGTCAATATGCTCATTCATGCTTAACTATAGCTCACTTTAAGTGGAGCATGTTTCATACTTCTTCTTGTATTAGTGTTCAGTATTAGCTTCTAAGCTACTTTTAAACACAACCAAACGTTGCTCTTATGTTATGGCCCATTAAGTTTCCAAGCAGATTGAAGTTTGTGAATAATTTTAGCCTCCAGGAATCGTAAACCAGTAGACACGGCTGCTAAGGGTGCATTCGCTATAGCTAGTCGAGGACTTTCTAAAGTATCGAACTGGAGCTTAAATATATAGAAAGTATATTTATTAAGATGAGTAGCCCAAGCCCTTATATACCGGTTATTATTTCGATATATAACCGATGTGGAATTTATCCCTTAATAATATAAGAAAACTTAAGACAAAATAAAGTGTATATTTCTCCCACGAACGAGTGTTTTGTATAGTTTCTTGACAAAGACAAAGTACGTGAATTTAAGAGTGATTGACGTGGGGAACAAAATTTAAGATACAAGATTATGTATATGGAAATTAATGATTCTTCAACCTCCATAGTCTATTAATTAATGTCTTTGGAAACTCCACATAGTAGATTATCATAAGAACTCCAACGACACAAAATTACAAAGATATATACATTTATACATCTAACAACTTTTACAGAAGAGAACCAGAAGATATCATTCCGATACTTCTGTTAATGCCTCTTTTGATTTCGCATACACAAGTTTTTTAAGGCTGAAAGATTATGGCAATATTCAGAATTTACATTGTATTGAGTAACTTTCTGAACTATGCACAATATCTAATTAAAATTTTCAAATGGAAAAGAACCAATTTTTACATTGTATTGAAATAACTGATGACTTGTCTATGCACAATGCCTACATTGTAGAACTCGTTGCTGATTTTTCTGATTTAGTTGCTTTATTTTCTACAGTAGTTATTGTTGTGGTAGCATGTTTAAGTAATTGTTGTAGTTGCATGTTTAAGTTATCTCATTCAATATTATATGCTTTTGCTTTTCCTCATGCATATAAGCAGAGAGGACAAAACACAAGGCACAGAAGTCGAAAGATTCAAAGGCAAAGAATTGTCTTTTTCAAGCTATTGATCCTTCAATCTTGGAAACACTTCTAATTTGTAGGGACATCTCTAAGTAGATTTGGGACTCCATGAAGAAGAAGGATAATGGGAGAGCGAAGACAAAGAGGACTCTACTTCAAACACTTGGTTGCAAATTTGAGGCTTTACGCCAATTTTAAGGCGGTCTCTAAACTTTTGTAGGCCCACAAAAAAAAATTAAAATCAAAGAACTATTGATAGTTATTCAACGAGTTAATTAATTGTTCCAAAAATAATTGAACTTTTGTTGCATCACGAAATCTCTCTCAATTTTAAAATGTTGTTGCTAGATCTTTGAACCTTGTGTAGATCCATCACTTGTTAGGATTCTATTTCCTGCGTGGCAGACAGAATTTAGACGTGGTACACCACTATCGTCCAATACTCCCAACCAATAGAAAGCGTGCAACCATGTCACCAGAGCTCCTTTGCAAACGCTGTTTCATTACAAAAATATAGTCACTTTGAAACCATTTGAGAGAAAAACCTAAAACCGGCCATACACAATTCATATATGCTAATGCGAACCCATACCGGCTTTGAAACCCTAACCCTAACCTTCTTTCCTCTGCGAACAAATCTGCACCCTAGGATGGAGAACTCAAATTCTTCACAGAAAATGGACGGACATCTATGTCATTGTAATCAATTTTAAGTTTTGAAGACCTCTTGGACAGAGCGTATCCCGGACGCTGCTTTTGGGGTTGTAAGTTCTATGGGAAAGTAGATGCTCGTGATTTCTTTGCATGGACCGATCGTCCACCGCATCCTAGATACATACTAGTAATCAACGGGTTGCAATGAGACTAACAATGAAAAAGGAAAAATGGGCATGAGCACGGGAATTCATCATAATTAGTGTGTGGCTGTTTCCTAGCAACATCCTTATTCTTGTGTTTTGAATTTGATGGAGGAAGATATACAAAGAGATAGACGAAGTGTTGTATTCTATAGTTAGAATTATTTGTTAGTTTCGTGTGTCAAAATGTCTTGAAGTGGACTTCAGAACGAGCCTTAAAACACAATTCCCTCAGTCACTGCCATAGTTGACCCAGTATCAACCCTCTCTTCCAGATCCCCGCTTCTATGGGCCAAATGGGCAGAATAGCAGAGCAAGTACAAGTATTAGTAGCATAACAAAAATGCATTCCTCGTCATTAATATGTTTGCTCGCGGCAATTGTGAACTCTCGGGAGAATTGATGACAGTGCTAGTAGATCTGAGAATTCTTAATTGGCTAGTTGTAAATAGCCTCAGGGCTATGGAACAAAGGATTATCCATTCGACTTCACACCGACAACACCACCGTGCCAGATGCAAGCAACAGTTGCTGCTCAATCTGCAACGACACTTGTACCCACTGCATCATGAAACCATCATCCATGCATACGATCACAATCCTATCGCATCGACAATCTAAACTTTGACACTAGCGTACTTCCACATATCCACTCAGAGGAAGGTCGCACAATTCATATTACAGAAATTACAATCATCATTCTCTAAATATTTTACATTCGATTTCATCTTTTTGTTTTTCATCAGTTACACCTAAAAGTAGGTGGTTGGAAACAAAGTTGCAAAGAAAAATGGTGCAATTTTCCTTAAAATTTATTCTCCGTTAATATGGCTAGACTTTCTTTCTGAGACCATAAAAATGACCAATAGTTTGATAATACTGAATGTGATATATAGATAGTATGCTATTGTTTTGATTAGTTATGATATTGTAACACCACTTCGAGAAGTCGATTATAAGACGTATCACTTTACACTCGAGAGACCCATAAACTGATTTTTGGTCCTTTGACTATTGGGAGTCTATTGAATAAAAGTTGTTGTAATTGTATTTCTATTTCAATATCGTTTGTATTTTTCAACGATCTCAATTAAAAACGTTATTTCCGCTTGGTGTTTAAAAAAACAAAACTATAGACCTATATACGTGTAGATAAATCTACTTTTTTCTTTTCTTTTTTGGAAATAAACAATAAGATTATGGATCTTATTTTTAATCACAAAATTAGAATTTTCTTTGGCTGATTGAGTCAAAAAATTTATTTTTTATTTATTTATTTTTTTCAAAAATTCATATTCAATTTGTGCACTAATCGAGTGATTGTAATATTAAAAAAAAAAAAATCACTATTACATGTTACGAACTCCATTAAAATCCATCATATATAATTTTGTTATAACTTGTGAAGTAAATTTTTTTATTATAGCAAAATTATGTTTGATAAGTAATACACTTACTTATATCATTGATAAACATGCATTACGTCATTAAGAAAAATTGTGGATATATGTTCGCATTAAAGTCTCAAGACTTAATATTTGTGGCTAAAATATTAAAGAGTCTATATGGCCATGTCACATTTGAGGGCTATTTCTATATATTTATTTTTAATAGTAGGCATAAATTAGTTGTCTATTTTTATTTTTTTCGAAGGCTATTAGTATATTCATAACAAAGAAAATGGTGCATTTTTGTGGTGAGTGTAGTTGTCAACATTAATTCTCAAGCAACTTGTTCATTCCGACTTAATTTGGTTCGAAAAGAAAAATAAATAAACTTTGAAATGGTACAGTAGAATTTTAAAAAGACTACAAATTGAGTAATTAATCGTGGATGTAATAATTAATATTTTTAATAAAAAGACTACAAATTCATAAGAATTCATTAAAATCTATAATATAAAATTCTGTTGAAATCTTATAAATTTTGTAGAATTTATTCAAATTCATGAAATGTATGAAAATTCATAAATATTAAGAAATTTTTTAAATTGGAGGACACTCTTCTGAATATAAAATTAGATTGAACACTGCTTGATAAAGAGTATTATAGTAGATTAACCTCATCTTAGTCTTTATATTTTCTTAAGTCAACCGAATATACATAATGTGAGGATATGGGTTTATGACATATAAGATAAGATAGTGTATTGTTATTTTTGAAACAATAACTATAATTATTTTAATATACTTTAATCCACCATAATAGTACCATCCACCAAGTATTATCCATTTTAATATTATGTTTAATTCTTAATATGGTGTAATCTTGTGCACCAAACGTTCGTTCTTAAATTATAATTAAGGCTAAGATGAGTTATATTGTCACCACATTTTTCCCCACTATTTTTAATTATACTATAGGTATCCAACATTTTCTCATTATCACATTATGTCCCTAACTTTTTTTTCGTCACTTTCTTATCTTTAAGATTCTAATAATTAGCACATATTGTCACTAATGACAGTTTTCATTCAAAATGTGCGTTAGGAGGGCGTAAAGAGAATTATTTCCCTCATATTTTTAAATTAAAAAAAAAACAAGAAATATAAAAGTGCGACAAAATATTTTTCTCTCATTTCAAAGCACGCTAATAGAATATTCCGATAGAAACATCATCAAGGCCCATATATGCTAATTAGTGGAATATTGAAGATAAGAATGCGACAAAAAAGATAAAGAAATAAGTATGACAATAAACAAAGATTAAAGATCTTTAGTACAACAAAAGAAAACTTCGATGGCAATATAACCGCCCTAAAGCAAACTCAGGGGAGGCGAGCCACTACAAGAAAAATAGTCTTTTGCAACGGGCGAAAAATATTGTCATAGGTCTTTCGCTACGAACATTCATATGTTGTATTCTTTGATGTTGCCGAAGAGTAAATGTCTGTGGCAACAAGTAATGTCTGTTGCTAAAGATAAAAAGCGCGTTGTCATTTATATTTTAGCAACGTACATATGGATTTTAACCACATGCATTTGCTTTTTGTGGTAAGAGTTGACATGTGTTCTTTTAACAACGTGCAATTGAATGTTGTCTTTGGTTTTTAACAACAGTAAATGTTGTTGTCATTTATTGACATGTTGTCTTTTCACAACGTCCCACTGCATGTTGTCGAATATTTTTAACAACGTTCCAATGTACGTTGTCGTTTTATTTTAACAACTTTCAAGTGCCGTTGTCCTTTATTTTCAACAACATTCAATCGAGCGTTATCTTTTCCTTTTAACAACAACTAATATCCGTTGCCTTATATGGAGTGTGTTCTTTTCATTTTCACAACGTTCAAATGTACATTGTCTTTTCTTTTTAAATTTTACTTTCTCAATCATTTAAATTCAAATTGCATTATATGATATATGACAAAACTCATTCCATACAACTTAATTAGCCCTTAAATGAAACTTATGCAATATCAATAAAATATGGCCAATGATAAATAAATTAAATATATTATAAAGTAGTAGAATTTGTCATAACTGTTGAATGCTTTACACACAACAAAAAGCTATTGAATTTATTTCCCATGCACCATAACTGACTAAAAAGGTACGCGTTTAATTTCTACAAAGGTCGAGAATTTCTTGTTCATGGGTTGTTTCCATGGTTCACCATCAATCTGCATGTATGCCTCCGCCCATTCTCCTCCTCTAAGCTCAAATCGAATAGATTAAGCCTAGAAAATTGCAGGATTATTTTTTTAGATGACTATTGAAAAGCAGAGAATCAATAACCAATATCTCTAACAAATATGAACAGCTACGTGTCTGATGTGTATTATATTTAAGTAGATTATCATTCTAGTTCAGTAAATACATCATCTTCATTTTATACATAGAAAACTAAATCTTAAGTAAAATAACATTTTCAACCAAATCATAGACTGCAACACCTAGAATAGATTATTAACTCCGACCACTTATTGGCACTTGAGCTATGTGTTTGGCAGAGATAAGTTAAGCCATAACTATTGAAGCATGCCATCCATGTTTCAAACCAAAAATTTCTAGGAAACCATCATCAGCATGGGCCTCAACAAATCCTCTTTGAGAATTAAAGAAGAAAGTAAAAAGAAACTATTATTAGCTTATAATCCCAATATTACAAATAGAAGCACTAGTTATAAATTCACAATCAAATGAAATATGCTAGTTTGATATGATCAACTGTCTTGAGCACTTTCAATCATACAGACCAACCATTTAATGCAAAAGCATTTACAAATAGAGATATTTAGATGGAGATGCAACAAAAAACAAGCAACAGTTATTTTGAATTAAATTCTGCAACTTCTCTTGGAATTTTCTTTGCTATATTTCCATTGATTCCATCTGTTGATTTATTATCTATGAACCTGTTTTTGGATTGAAGGAAGTTAAGGAACACCAACTTAAACTAGTAGGAACAAACATTCCAAGTCAATCACTGCAAAGGTCGTCATTTGGAGTTCTGTCTACATATCTTATTCTAGCGATATACGCAAATTTCTGTTGAGTGGTTTTAACTTAACAAAGGCATGAATTCTCTTCTTTCCATAGGTTGTTCATTTACTGGACCAAAAAAAAAAAAAAAAAAAAAAAAAAGGAAGAGAAAAAATATAAAGATATAAATGAAAAAGGAAACAAGTAAATAGGAACTTGAAGAGAAAGACAAGTACTTCTCAACTAAAATACCTTGGTCAAATAGTTTTAATACTGCTTTTTGGCCAAGCAATAGTACTTCCCAAGGCTTCACTAAGAAATCGCATCTCATTTGTAGTTTTATATAAGTTTAAATTTGCCATATTCACCCCCATCAACCCAAATCTTCCAAGAGTCTCGTCCAAGAGAAATGTGATGCATCTTTGCACTTAGGTCTGTCGATGCAATCTTTCCTTCTGCTACAATTTCTTCCTCATCAAACTTGTACCAATGCAATAGTTGGCAACTTGTATTTTCCATCTGTGCATTACCTCCTTGAATACCACTTGAAATTATCTCAAATAAGGTTTAACATCTTATAATCAAAACAGTAGCTTTTAATTAAAAAAATAAATAAAATTACACCAAAGATGTGGTATTTATAATAGATTCACTTTTTCATTATTCAAGTTTCCCCAGCAATCAAATCCCTTTTATTTCGTTCTTTATTCCTAAACATATATATTGGTAGATGCAAAGTACAAATGATCTTGCCGACTCCTTGTTATATGTGAGACATACAATTGTGAAGATAAGATAATGCACAAAATATATTACTACGGAAATGGCTTGAAACACACTCAATTCAGAAAGTCAAGAAGCAATAAGTTTAGAGTTTTTCATGTACAAACCGTAGAACCACTTGGTTCTCCATTTCTGCAGAGAAGAAAGTTTTCCTTACAAAGAGGAAGAGAAGTATGAAAAGCTTTTGCTTCCAGGCTGCGTGTTATCTGCTCAATATTAAAAACTTTTAATCACTCGGTGTTTACAAGAATGGACACATTGTATAAATAGATCTACCATACAGGGGAAAACACTGAAAGGGATATCATGGGGAATTGTCTAAATGGCCTTGTCAAACTAGCTTTACAAAGAAATTGCCTAGTGTTTTACAAATAAGTTGTAAATGCCTCTTTTTTTAGTAAAGTGCCTAATTGCCCTTTTTAACTTCTTCTATGTCTAATTATCTCCTCGTCACTTAATATTTCTAACAATTTTAATTTAGTCTATATAATATTTTCGAGTCTGACTAATAATTTATTTATTATTCTAGTTTGTTCTAAATATTTTAAAGATACTTTATTTTGGATATTATTTAATTTTGTGAATTCTTCTTCTAATAGATTACACATGTGATTTTCAAAATTATCATAACCTTTTAAATTATATCCTGGCATTGGAGTTTAAATAATTTATATATGCAGATAATTCTTTGAATGCGTTAGGATGTTTCTTTTGAGTTATATGTCCTAAAACAATTCATTCCGATACTTCTTCTTCTAAATTTTTATATTCAGAAATAATATCTTCAATTCTCTTTATATTTTTGGGTGTTTCTACATAATTAATTCTTATATTATTTTCACAAGCAAAATCTATGCTAGTATAAATATCTTTGAGTTTAGATTGACCAGTAGAATAAATTTTTTCTAATTTATCAGCCAGAGTTAGTAAAAACGAAATATATTTATCATCTAAATACAATTTAAGATCACAATCAGTGGATATGGATGCTTGTACAGTGTTCATGAAAATAAGAACGTCAAACATGGAATTATTCTTCAATAAAGGAAGCTAGGTTTCCTTGAGTGTTCTTTCTTCAAGTATTGCGTATAAATATGTGTATTTTTTCTACTTCTTCCTCTTGCATTGATAGTTCAAGCTAACGAATATGATTCTAAAAGGATTCAATCCTGCCACGGAAATTCAGACTAACTGTTTTCACCCTATCGTAACAAATCTTCAGTTTAGAACCTACTGATTTTTCCAATGACACTCCAAACACTCTCAAACGAGGCAACATAAGCCAAAACTGGAAAACAATGAGATTTAAAGGAAATAGCACAAGGCTGTCTTACTACCGCCGGGGACTGGCTATCAAAGGAAGTTTTCTTTAGAAAAGAGATGTTAATAAAACATTTCAAATACTTTTATAGAAATCAATATGAGCATATTACAAGCTTATATCTTAAGCTTTAGAGGTACACACTTGATAAACAAAGACTCTTATAAGAAACACTATTGGTACTCCCTAAGTTGAAGTTTAGAACTCCATAGGGATTACCTTATTGATGCTTGAAGAAAAGGACTGCTAGATTATGGTATCATAGTATGGAGAGATATGAGAATACTCAGTGATTGTCTCCTACTTTCGATACCTTACAACTCGATATGTAAGTGGTATATAAAGAATCAAGATACAACTTATCTTCAATAATTGAACCTTATCAAAAAGGCATCTTCTTTTTATCTTGTCGGTAAGTAGGGACCTCAGTTTTTCCAAAGTGATAAGATTATCACTGTTGGTAGTGAGTGAAGGGTCCTACCCGATCATTTTTCCTTCAAAGTAATCTGGTGGCATGTCGTCTTCATTGAGGGAGACGTGGTCCATATCTTTAATAATACAATTTAGATAGCCATGTTCAGCTAGGGGTGGAAAAAAAGCTTGTCAGCTCGTAAGCTCATCGGCTCGGCTCGTAAAAGCTCGGCTCAGCTTGAACTCAGGCTCGTCGATCCACGAGCACAAGCTAGGGTCGAGCTCGAAAAAAAAAAGGCCGAGCTAAGCCAGCTTGTTGGCTCACCCAACGAGCCGGCCACGAGCCCACGAGCCGACTTGGCTCATGGCTTGTCCCAACGGTCACGAAATCGTGACCGTTGGATGATCATCCAACGGTCACATTTGCGACCGTTGGCAAACGGTCATTTTAATTTTTTTTTGTTTTTTTTTCATTATTTTCCTATAAATACCCATTTTCTAAACTCATTTTTTCACACTTCAATCTCTTATCTCTCATTCAATTATATACTCAATCCAATTATATACTCAATCCATTAAGAATTCTCAAATTACATTCTCTCAATATTAGTGTTCTAATTCCTATCTAGTATCTTATTATCTAGATATTACTTTATAATTTTAAGTTATAATTTTCTACTTCTACTAATTCTCTACATTTATATTTTCTAGTTTCTACGTTCTACTACATCTTCATCTTCTCCTATTTTCTTTATTCTATTATTCCAAATGACATACAACCGAAGTGATGATGATTTCATTGGTCTTAATGATATTTAAATTCCAGAAGATATTATTGATCAGTTTGGTGGTAGCTCTGATCCAATTGATTTGGAAGACGTTCATCGCCGATACACAAACTACCATTGGCTCTAGTACTAAACGAAAAGCCAACAAACAAAAGGCTAAATGCTGGCAGTATTTTGAGTTGGTGCCGACTGGTAAACTAGTAAACGGAGTCCCTAAGTTCAAAGCACAGTGTAAACACTGTCAGGAGAAGTTTGCTTGGCAAAAGAGGATAGGCACGACAGATCTAAACAGACACTTCAAAAAGTGTAAATACAAACATAGATGTTTGGATACAAATCAGGCACACCTCCAGTTTGGATCTTTGGGAGCTGGGTCCAGTACTCCCACTCTCAACAACTGGATATATTCACAAGAACTCATATGACACAAAGGACTGCTGGAATTGATAGCAAATGTCGAGTTTCCACTATGCTTAGTGGACAATCCTCATTAGACGAAATTCGTCCAAAAATATCTCCAACCCAGGTACGTTAATATTTCTAGAAATACACTTCGTAAAGATACTATTGTTAGATATAATACTAAGAAATAAGCTATTAATAATGATATTAATAATTACAACGGTGTTGTATCTTTTACATCAGACTTATGGACATGTTGTAACCAAAAAGGATACATGGTTGTAACTGCACACTATATTGATAATAATTGGTTAATGCATAAAAAAGTAATAGCATTTAAACAAATAGACTATCCTCATAATGGAAATAATATTTATCAAGTTTTATTATGTGTGTTACATAAATTTAAATGTGATTCTAAGACTCGTAATTTTACATTTGATAATGCAGGCCCAAATAATATAGTAATTGAAAAATTAATGCAACACTGTAATCCACATTTTGATGGTATTTTATTTCATATTCGTTGTGTGTGTCATGTGTTTAATTTAATTGTACAAGATGGATTAAAATTTATACAACCTCAATTGGAAAAAATTAGATATGCTATTAATTATATTTCGATTTCACTTTCAAGAAAACAGGTTTTTGCTGCTCTATGTACAGAAAATTTGCTGCAATCAAAATGTTTTGCAACTGATGTTGCCAATAGGTGGAATTCAACATATCTTATGCTTGAATCGAGTGAAGATTAGGAAGATTACATTACTGTCTATTATAATGGCCGACACTCACACGGCTCATAATATGATTTAGAATTATATGATTGGAAAATATGTGGTCATGTTAGAAAATTTTTAAAAGTTCTTTACGACGCAACAACTGCATGTTCTGGTGTTTATTACCCAACTACTCTACTTGTTTTAAATCATTTCTATTATATTGCTAACAATTTTAATAGGTATAAGAATTTTACTCTTTTTACTAGTATTATACATGTTATAGAAGCTAAATTTAGGAAATATTGGGAACAATTGCCTATGTTATTTCTATTAGCATGTATCATTGATCCCCGACTTAACTTAGAGGGTACAAAAGTAACAATAATGGCAATTTCAGAGAAATTAACTTATAGAAATCTAGTCACGTGTGCTAATTTAGAACAAACTTTATGTTCTATTTATGAGGTCTATGCTGAAAAGGCTGGTACAAATGTTGTACGACCCCCTAATCCAACATATATTTCGTCATCAATTGATGACATTGACTTATGGAGTTACGTCAGTACACATAGGACCACTCAAGGTCAACAATTAGTTAGTTCTTCTTCTAGTTCTTTCCTTCTCCGTTCTAATGATACACCTGTAGAGTTAGGTAGGTATTTTGCGCATGATGTGATTAGTATGTTAGATGACGATGAGAGAAAAGACTTTGATATACTTAAATGGTGGATACAACATCAACGTAGTTACCCAATTCTTTTCAAAATGGCACGTGATCTACTAATACCTCTGGTCTCAACTATAGCATCGGAAGCTGCATTTAGTATAAATGGCAAGATTTTATCTGATATCAAGTCAAGACTTAAAGCTGACATTTTAGAAAGTTTACCGTGTCTAAAGGATTGGGATGATGCTGAACTTCGAATTCAAGATAAAGTGGACAGGATAATGTCCGAAGAACTTGAAGATTTGAATATGGATTAATTATATTCGTAGTAAGTATTATTTTGCATTAATATTTCTGTATTTGAAGAATTTTCTTATTTTAATAAAAAATTGTACACGTAACATCTTGTTCGTGTACAATTTTAACTCCGCCTACTTTTAAAGTAGCCGGTCCCAAGCCCGAAAAAAGGAAGAGGGTTTTAAAGCTTACATTTTTAACATAAACGATTTTCGATATGGTATTTCTTTTTTATTTTCAAATTTTAAAAAAATGTAAAACATAAAAAATAAAAAAAATAAAAAAAAAGAGGTTTTAAATCTTTAATTTTTAACATAAATAATTTTTTTTTTCTAATTTCTTTTTTATTTTCAAATTCAAAACAAAAAAAATAAATAAAAACATAACAAAGAGTCAAAGATGAGGATTTTAAAAAATATAATAAAGATGAGGATTCAATAAAATTTTTAGCATAAAGATAAATATTTACTCTTTAACATAAAGATAAAGATAAATGATTCATTTTAAATATTTACATTTTTTTCTTTAACAAAATAAAGAGAATGATTTATTTTCAATTTTTTTTTAAAAAAAGAGAGTCGAGCCGAGCCGGCTCGACTCGGCCCATTGCCATGCCTATGTTCAACATCACTCACCATTATCTTACACATTTCCTGAAGGAAGCTTGGTGATCCATCATTTTCATTATTCATTATTTTGTCGTACCAGTGGTCAAGTATGGCCCAATCCTGATCACGAGTCTTTTTGGTACAGTTGCTGAATATTATGTGATCTTCACATGGGTATATCCAGATATTTTTATTCTTGCTCAAGGTGTCCACTAAGAAATCAAATTGATCTTTGAATCCTTTAGCTCTTGTGAAATGTTCAATCTTCAAGATTTCCTGATGAGTGACTTCATGAGTATTTTGACTGTTTGGATCGAACAATTTTCTCGTTAATCCAATTTTAATAACATTTTTATTGGAATGAGATAATGTTAATAAATATCCCATTCTGGAACCACAAAGAAGAATCTGATATAGATATTGGTGGGCTTAGTAATTCGAACAAACTCTTCGATTGCTATTTTGATTCTTGCTGGCAGCAAGGAAATTTCTTTGAGATTTTGGCTAGGATATATACAGAGTATGTTTCCAATATCATACATATGGCGAATCCAATTTGGTGGTACTCCGGGATAGAAATCCAACTTGTTGTATTTTCCGTAGTTTAAAGTCTTCATCTATGGCTTATTACCAATCTCAATAAACCAACAGGCCACAAGATTGAAAAGACATATTTTGTATTTATATCCTGCTTCATCTTTTATCCCAAAGGATAGGAGACTGTTGCAAAGCTGTATAACATTTGATTTGTTAATTTCAGATATATCTTGTATAATGGATGGTGAAGGTTGAAAAGAGGAAGCCTCTTTATTTTCTTTGATATCTTGTCTGATCTTTTGAATATTTCGTGGAATATCTTCTTTTTGGAGGCTTTCATTCTCCATTTTGTATATTTTCTCTTCCATCTCCTTTATTTTGAGCTTCATTGATTGCAACTCTTGCTTGATCTGCTCTATCCCTAGAAAAGAAGTCAGGAAGCAAATTATCTTTTCTACGAATATATTGAATATCAAATTTGAAGTTGGCCATCCAAGATTGTATTCTAATTAATGGCTTGTTAGCAACATTTAGCTCTAAATTATTTTTAAGAAAATATTTAACTTGAGTATTATTTGTTCTAATAGTAAATTATTTTTTAATCAAGTAATATTCATATTTAGCAACTCCTTTTTTATAGCAATTAACTCTTTTATATTGGAGTCATATCTGGTTTCAACATCTTTGAAAGTTCCTGAAGTATATGCAACTAATTTTCAGGACAGCTCTTTGAACAATCTTTATGACATAAATAATTTTATCCATGTTTTGATAATGCTTTTAAGACTGCTCCCCAACAATAATCTGAAGCATCTGTTTCAAGACTAAAATAATCATCATCTTCTGCTATAGATAGTTTAGGGATATTAGAACTACCATTGGTGCATCTTTTGATTTTGGCAAGTTTTGAGAAAATATCCCAACAAAAGCAACACACACGACCATCAACAACAACCATAATCAAAAGATTTGAAAAACCCACACATTAAAGAAAAGAAAATCTAGTAAACCAAAAATTTCAATTGATTAGCAGATTGTAGAAACGTGGTAGAAAGTCCACTAAGAATTTCATGGTAAAACCCAATCATAGAGTTCGATTCACGTACCTGTATGATATTGATGATGGTCCAAAACGTTGGGAATTGATGAATGAGGTTCAGTAATTCTTCTTTGGTGGGTTGATGAACGAGGTTCAGATTTGAGAATGAAAACTCCCCATCCCAGCCTAAACGGTTAGGAAAACAAAGATCTCAAGTAGAGAAAGGTAAGAAGGATTTTATCCTAGAGCCAAAAAATTAGATTTGATGGGTTGGGTTTTTTATTAAGGGTGGTATCAACCACATATGGTCTCCATTATTCATGTAGCATCACATTTTAAAAAATTGTTAACAATTTTTTGAACTTTTTAAAATGTGATCAATATGGTGATGTCACGTGGGTAGTGGGCATCATAATTAGTTTCTACTGTGGGTACTATATCACCACTCTTTTGATTAAATGGACAGAAATAAAATAAAATGTTTAAAAGGACTTAAATAAAATATAGCAACGGGCCTCTATTATTATTAACAACGAACAATATTTATTACTAAAATTAAATGTTTTAACAATGCGGATGAACATTGTTAAAGAGACTATTATTTGTAGCAGACAGTGAACGTTGCGAAAGGCGCTAAAAGTATATATTTTAGCAACATGCGCAAACGTTGCTAAATACACTATTTTTGGACAACGGTCACTGTCCGTTATTAAATGATGAAAAATAAAAAATAAAATTTGTAACAAACCATGAATGTTGCAAAAAGATACTTTGGCAACGTTCTTCATTTAAATGATGTTGCCAAATCTCATTTGAGTTAACCAATGGTAACATACATTTACTGCCTGTTGTGGTAAACCTTTTTTAGCAACACACAATTAATAAATGTTGTGGTTTAGATGTTACTAAATGCTATTTTTTTGTAGTTGAGGACTTTTACAATAAACACACTCTTAAACGGTTTAGGTTCTGACAAGCAATTGTTAGAAGCCCTATTTATGTTAATTTGTTTATGCAGGAAAATTGAATAGAGTTCCATTTTATACAAGTTCTTTAAGGCGAGCAAGAATATGGGTATTTCAGAATTTATGTTGTATTGAATAACTGCCTGAATTATATGTGCGCTGTGCGCAATGTCTAAATTACTGAAATGGAAAAGAACCTTTTTTAGTTAAGTTTGATAGTTTCCTTTTATTGTTACTGTTTAATCATATTATCATTTTTAAAATTTATCATTAAGAGCTTACAGCTTTGCTAAAACGACGTAATTTTTCTATAATCAGATATATAGTTCAATTACAAGGTTCAATTTCGAATAGTAGTGACAGACAAAATATGTCGCAATCAGGGATATAAAATTTTAGATATTTTGAAAAATAAAGAAACTGGCAACAAGTAAGAGACAAAGAAGAAAATTTGCAACCAAACATGTTCGTGTTTAATATAAAGTCGGAAGAAGAATAAAAAATTAAAGAAGATAAACAATTAACTAATTTTTATTTTACATAAACTTAATTATAAGATGTCTCTTATTTGTATATCAATCCAATTTGGATTCTTGGCGTATAAGATATATGTTCGCATTAAAGTCTCAAGACTTATTATTTGTGGTTTAAAAATTAAAGCAATCTTTATGGCCATGTCACATTTGTCTATTTCTATTTTTTTTTTTTTTTCCGAAGACTAGTAATACATTCGTAACAAAGAACATGATGCATTTTTGTGGTGAGTGTAGTTGTCAACATTAATCATGGAGCAACTTGTTCATTCCAACCTAATTTGGTTCCAAAAAAAATAAATAAACTTTGAAATGGTACGGTAGAAATTTAAAATTTTCTGTTCACAAAATTGAGTAATTGTAGAGGTAAAATTAATATTTTTAATAAATAGACTACAAATTCATGAGAATTCGTTAAAATCTATAATATAGAATCATGTTGAAATCTTATAAATTTTGTAGAATTTTATTTAAATTCATGAAATCTATGAAAATTTATACATATTAAGAAATCTTTGAAATCTGAATTGAAGACACTCTTCCAAATATAAAATTAGGTTGGACGGAGCTTGATAAATAGTATTATAGTAGACTAACCTCATCTTAGTCTTTATATTTTCTTAAGTCATCAACCGTATATACATAATGTGAGGATATGGGTTTATGACATATAAGTTAAGATAGTGTATTTTTATTTTTGAAACAATAATTTTTGCTCATTATGTTTAATTAAGTTATATTGTCATCACAATATTTTTCCACTACTTTTTAATTGCACTATAGGTACCAATATTTGCTCATTATGGCATTATGTCCCCAACTTTTTTTTGTCACATTCTTATCTTCAACATTCCATTAATTAGTACATCTTGTCACTAATAACAATTTCCACTCGAAAAGTGCGTTAGGAGGCGTAAAGAGATTTATTCTCCTAATATTTTTAAATTAAAAAATATACATATGAAATACAAAAGTGCGAAAAAAATATTTTTCTCACATTTCAAATTACGCTAACAGAATATTTGGATATAAACTATCATCAAAGACTAGAGGTGGCAAACAGGTCCGGCCCGTATAACCCAGATTATGGGTTGGGCTGGCCCGAACAAAACCAGGCCTATATGGCCAAGCCCGGTAGCCTACCAGGCCAATCGGGCTTCGGCCGGGTTGACCCCCCTCCTCCTTTTTTATTTTTTTGGGAAATTGCCTATAAGTCACCCGTAGGTGACTTGATCCAAATTAGGTCAAAATATTTTTCAAAATTGTGATTAAGTCATAATTTTGAGCAATATTTCAAATTAATCTTAAAACTACCCATGTTATCTATATTTCCATCGGTGCCTTCTTCCACCTCCACAAACCTCCTTTGGCGCCACAAAATTACTCTACAAAATTTCTTCAAGATCTGCTTTTGGAAACAACATGTCCTTCTTCTTAAACCACTCGGGTTTCAGCAGTGCTCGAAATCCCAATTTGTTGTAATGCGCCCTCCTTACCGACTCACCAACAACTTTGACTGCTATTTTTATCCTAACAGTGACTCTCGACCCACCAGCAGCTTCGACTTTTGTGTCATTGACATGGTCCAGTGCTGCACTGGGGTTTATATATGGGACGATGCTGTATTTGCTGTTGAAATTGAGGGAGCTAGATTGTAGTGCTTTCCCCTTCTCCAGATCGACGTCCAAATCTAGTGTCGAAGATGAAACAATTTTCAGTCCATGAGAGTTTTAGGGAGAATTAATAGTATAATTTTTTCCTCTTTATTGGTTTATCTCTGCTTGGTCTGTTTGTACTTGATTAGCTAATAAGTAAATTATTCGAATTGGGGACCTTGCAATATCCTTCTTAAATGGATAGACTATTGCAAGCAATTATTGTTGATATTATAGTTATTATAGGCAAATTATGTAATGTTGTTGTTATGATGTAGAATAAAGAACAGAATTGCATTTGACATGATATTGTTATAACATTTGATACTGAGTTCAGGTGTTTAATTGGGTTAAGCATTCAGTAGTGTATTATGTTTAAAACAACATTCGAAAATTTGGTATAGACTATAAAAAAGTTTGATGTGGGCATGTTCTGGTGAAAGTTGGCTATTAAATTATTCCTTGTGTTGTTAGTCATTTGTGTTGTTTGATATTGTATTATAATAAAATAGTATCATAACAGAAACGAACATAGAATTCGCATATTTTCTCAGAATTTCTATTATAATATGTTTTCAGAATCGTCTCGAAGAACCGGTCAAGACTAGTAACTTTGCTAGTACTGACGATGGATTTTAGCCGTTTGAAATCGTCCTCTTTAACTTAAAAATGCAATCTTTAGTTTGTCATATCTTAACAATATCATAGATAAATGTATCTTAATAAAATAGTATCATAGCTAAATGTAATAGAACAGTATCATAGATAAATGTATCTTAATAAAACAATACTATAGATAAATGTATCTTAATATATCAGTATCATACATAAAAGTATCTTAATAAAACAGTATCACATACATAAACTACAACTCAATAAAATAACAGTATCATAGATTGGAAGAGTATCTAAGACGGTATTTTGAATAAAAATAGTATCATAAATAAAACTAAGTACAAGATGTTTTAAAGGTTGAAGTAATGATAATTCTTAAAATGCTCCATTAGTAGTACAAGATCATTGATATTGTTTGCATTCAATAACAGTATCATAGGTTGAAACATTATCATAATAAAACAGTATCAAAGATAAAAATATGGTATAAATATACAAAGACACATTATCTAAATAAAACAGTATCATAGATATAACTAAGTAGATATGTTTTATTAGTTAAAGTAATTATATTGTTATTAAAATATTCAATTAGTAGTATAAGACCATTGATACTGTTTGCATTCAATAACAATATCATAGATTGAAACAGTATCATAGGTTGAAAAATTATATAATAAAACAATATCAAAGATAAAAGCATAAATAAAACAGTATTATATATATCACATTATCTAAATAAAATAGTATCATATATAAAACTAAGTACAAGATGTTTTAATGATTGAAGTAATGATATTATTCTTAAAATACTCCATTAGTAGTACAAGATCATTGATACTGTTTGCATTCAATAACGATATCATAGGTTGAAACATTATCATAATAAAGCAATATCAAAAATAAAAGCATGGTATAAACATACAAATGCACATTATCTAAATGAAACAGTATCATAGATAAAACAATATCAAAAATAAAACAGTATCATACAAAATAATATCATAGTAAAACAGTATCATTGAATTAGCACTTTTTGCACTTGCAGGGGTATGTTGGTCTTTTAGCACTAAAATGTGATTTTAATTGAATTAAGTTTTGGTCATATGACTTTAGAGCACATAAGTGCTTGACCGGCTATGAATTACTCTTTTTTCTTTTTGCTCATTGACACTAATAACTTATTTTGTGAATATCCACAATACATAATTCAAATAATATCAATCTAAAATGGCCTAAGTCTTAATCCCTAACTTAAATTGTTTTTTTTTTTTTTTTTGTAACATTAGTCCAAGAATCCCAAGTTTTAACACAAAATTACTTAGATTCAATTAAAATTTAGTTTAATTCAAATTTCAATCCAAATTTTATATATAGTTTAAAATATGCATATGCATATCCAACATGATTGATAGTGAGGAGTAACGACCACGAGGCCATATCCATCACTTTACCTATTGTGTGTGTGTGTGTGTGTGAGAGAGAGAGAGGGAGAGAGTGTGTATTTATATTGATAGGTACAATTCAAGTGTTCTTAAGTTGTATTGAGTGATCAGGCTTGTTAGATTACAAGATCCTCTTACAAACCAAGAACGAAGTTCTAAAACCATAGTAACAGTATATACACCAACGGATTTAGGGCTCAGAACATTGTACCCTTAGCTACAACCTCAAGAACCAGACCCAAACTGAAAAACCACAAACCCCTCTCAACAGATCGAGTTGCTACAGTAACTTAGAACAGCGGTCAAAAACAGAGACCACAACCAACACTACTTCCTTCCCACAATCACTCAGAAACCTTCATCAAAAGGTAAGACAAAGCAGAAGAACTCTAAAACCAGAGGTTTTAGAGAAAGTAGAGAAGAAGATGAAAGGAATCACAGCAAAAGAAACACTAACACTTTCTCTCTCTTTCAGACGACGAATGTGTGAATTCTGAGCATTGGAGCAACTACAAGTTGTATTTATACCAGAGCTGCCAGCCATTGATCAGAATTCATCCAACGGTCTCAGCCATCTCAGGTCTGTTCAGTTAGTTTGGGCCAAGTTATCTGAAAATTGGCCAATTGTAACATGAGGTAAAACTTATCAGGCAATGGATCATGGATCATCTCCTTTTGGGCTAAATCCAATATCATCATTGCCCCATGAGAATCGTTGGCATCACAGATTCAGCCCAACAAGGCTAAGTATCAAATTAGGTAATAAAAGCCAAAAACACCAAATTTGTTGGCACACCCCAAATATGAAAGAGAGTCTTGGGATTCACAAATATTTACTTTAAAAGTCTCACTTGGTGAATTTTTTTATATACTCAAGATTAGTCTGAGAATTTGAGTTGGATGCCCTCAAATTAATGTGTAAAAAATTTGAAACAATATAATAGTGATATATTTTTTTTATTTTTATTTTTTTACAAACTTTTCTTACTTTTCATACTTTATTTTATTTATATACTATACTATACACAAATAGATAAACAAACTCACTTACACCATTGTTTGACCTGATTTCGCATCAATATATTGATTTTTCTTCTAAACATATAACTTAGACTACTAAATTGTAAGACTACAAAAGAAACAAATATCAAAAAAAATTTGTCCATATTGACTTCTACAAAATTAACCCCCAAAATAAGAAGACGATACACAAATGACATTAAATATCACTCAAGCTCAAAAGAAAAAAAAAATCAATTGAACCCGATATACATTCACAATCAAAGTACCTTTATTAATTTTTATTTATAAAAAAAACAACTTATTTTTAATATTCTCTTTACCTTAAAGAATTTACCAATAGAGTGACGAGCATGAAATTGATTCCATGCTTCAGCGTCATGTACGTCGTCTTGATTTTTTTGGTGGTCTAGCAATTAAAAATTTTATGGTAAAATTTAGTTATTAGATTTAAAAATTTGGGGAAAATTAAAATATGGTGATTGTTGAGTGACTTGGGAGAAATTTGTAGATATTCAGAAATTTATTCAGAAATTTGTAGAATGATTAAACTAGGATGGTATCTTTTGAAGATACACAGATTTTTTTGAAATAATATCTCTAATAAAGTGAAGTTTAACATCAATATATTTTGTATGTTCATAAAAGATGGGATTTTTACACAAATGTATTGCACTTTGACTATCTGAGTAAACTACAACAGGATTAGATAGCATATTTATTTCAGATAACAATCCCTTTAACCACAAACCTTCCTTAATCGCCTCAGTTGCTGCAACGTACTCAGACTCAGTAGTAGATAATGCTACAATGGGTTGGAGTTGTGACTTCCAACTAATACAAGTACCACACAATGTAAAAACATAAGCAGTAGTTGATTTTATATTATTCTTATCACCAGCAAAGTTAGCATCAACAAAACCTTTAAGAATTACTCATTCATTACATGTCCCATAGATTAATCCAAGATTAGAAGTACCGTTCAAGTTTCTTAATAACCATTTCAGAGCTTCGCAGTGTTCAGGACCAGGATTGGCCATGAACCTGCTGAGAGTGCTTATGGCATGGGCAACATCAGGTCTTGTACACACCATTGTGTACATGACAAACCCCACAGCATTTGCATAAGGCACTTTCTCTATACGTTTTATAACTGAATCATCTATAGGACATTGGTCTTTACTCAATTTAAAATGACTTGCTAAAGGTAAAGAAACAGTTTTAGCATCATGCATAGAAAACATTGACAAAACCTTTTCAATGTAAGCAATATGCTTTAACAACAATACACGTTTAGATCTTTTCCTTTCAATATCCATTCCTAAGATTATTTTAGCATGCTCCAAATCTTCCATATCAAATTTAGAACATAAAGATTTCTTTATTTCATTTATGTCATGCATATTAGAACCAATCAACAACATATCATCAACATAAAGTAGTAAATAAACAGTCACCTGATTAGTTTTATTTTTCTTCAGGTATAAGCAATGATCAAAGGAACTCCTTTGAAAACCAACAAATAATACAAAGTTATCAAACATTTTATACTATTATCTTGGTGATTGTTTAAGACCATACAAAGACTTCTTTAGTAAACACACACTATCAGGTTCAGAAGGATTAACAAAACCTTCGGGTTGAGTCATATAAATGATTTCATCAAGCTCACCATGAAAAAAGGCAGTTTTGACATCTATTTGTTCAATTTTCCAATGATTATGAGCAACTAGTGTAAGAAGAATTTTGATAGTAGTGTATTTAACTACGGGTGAAAATATTTTATTATAATCAATGCTATGTTTTTGAATAAAACCTTTTGCCACAAGTTTGGCTTTAAATTTTAGAGAATCCTTTTCAGAAATTCTTTATTTTATTTTGAAAATCCACTTGCAGTCTACAATAGACTTATCTTTTGGTTTTGGAACTAATATCCAGGTGATATTTTTCTTTAAAGACTTCATTTCTTTATTCATAGCACTATACCAGTTATCAGCAAATTTACTACTTACAACTTCACTGTAAGAGTTTGGTTCTTTAAACATAAGATCATTACAGGATATATAGCAAGAGAAACGAAATCATCAAACCTTGAAGGAACCTTAATATCCCTTCTAGTCCTAGCCTTTGTCAACTGGTAATTATCAATATCGGAGATATGAGTTTCTTGGGTCATGTCTTCCATTTCTGGGTGACCCTCATCATCCTCATTAGAATCAACATCAAAGGCTGTAGCATTCTGATGCTGATTAAGATCAGAAGGAGAATCAGTCTCCACCTGAAACCTAGTGCTATTTTCAGAGATACTTTCATCAGAGCCTTTATCAGTAAGGCAAGGCATGTTAGACTCATTAAAAGTCACATCCCTACTAGTGATTATTTTAAAACCCTTTACTTCTTTTGCCCATAATCTGTATCCTTTTACACCATCAGGATAACCAAGAAAAATACACTTTTGAGCCCTTGCTTCAAGTTTTCCAACAGATTGATGAGAATAAGATGCACACCCAAAGGTTCTAAGATGACTATAGTTAGGAGATTCTCCAAACCATAATTGTTCTAAAGTCTTGCCATCTAGAACACTTGAAGGTGTTCTATTGACAATGTATGAAGCTATCATTACATCTTCCCCCCCACAAGACTTTTGGAAGGCCAGAACTAACCATCACACATCTCACCTTATCTAAGAGGGTCCTATTCATTCTTTCAGCTACCCTATTTTGTTGGAGAGTATAGGCACAGATTTATGTCTCAGAATACTACATTCATCACACAGTTTATTGAAATCAGAGTTAAAAAATTCTAAGCCATTATCTGTTCTGAAGATTTTAATCTTCTTTCCAGTCTAGTTTTCCATAAGAATTTTTCAGGTTTTAAACCTTTCAAAAGTGTCAGATTTCTGTTTTAACAAGAAAGACCAAACTTTTATAGAGAAATCGTCAATTAAGGAGAGAAAATATCTAGTTCCTCCTTGCATAGTGACAGTGGCTGGACCCCATAAGTCTGAGTGGATGTATTCTAAGATAGAAGTGGTTTTGTGCTTTCTTGTGCTAATGTGAAGCTTGTGGTGTTTGTCAAGAGTGCAGTGTTCACAAAAGGGGACTTTTGAGATCACATCTTTAACAAAAACTCCTTGTTTCTACAAGATGTGAAATCCTTTTTCACTTACATGTGCCAACCTGTTGTGCCACTTTAAAGTGGCCTCAACTTTAGTACTGGAGGATAGGTTATTACACTGAGACACTATTTCAGCCTGAGTTACATAAATCACATTTCTCTGGAACCCTTTGAAGATGACAAGAGATCACTTGATCACTTTTAACCAGTGTTCTAAAAAGCACGCATAGGCGCAAAGCATGACATCCACGCCTCGCTTAGGCTCTAGGCGCACGTTTTTTTAGTCAACTATATTTTTAACTAAAAAGCTCGCGCCTAGGCGCACCTAACCTCACATAGGCTCGCTTAGTACGCCTAGGCACGCGCTTTTTAGTTAAAAATATTTTTTTATCTTTTTTTTAATATTTAAAATAATATTAAAAATAAGAAAATATTTTTTCACGTCTCACCCTCGCTTAAGCCTCGTCTAGGCCCAAAGAGCTTGAAGCTTGGCCTCCACGCCTAGCCATGCTTTACAATTTTTAAAAACTTGCTTTTAACATGCCATTTCCAAATTTACCACAGATTCCCATTCCATCCAAGTCTCCTACGGTTATTAAATTCCTATTAAGATTAGGTACATATCTAACTATTTCAAGGGTACAGATATAACCATTTTCAAATCTTAAAGTCACATTTTCAATCCCCTCAATTTTACAAACCACATTGTTTCCCATAAGAACTTTCCCATTAGAAACATTCTTAAAATCATGAAGTCAATGCTTCCTAGATGTCATATGGAAAGTGCAACTAGAATCCAAGATCCATTCTTGAATTTGATCACTTCTATCTGCATAATTTGCAGAAGAGTGCCCACTGACTGGTTCAGTGATAATATAGACATATACTATATTTGCTTCTTTTGGTTCAACTACATTTTATTCATCTGCCATTTCATCCTTTTGCTCATTCTTTCTTTTATAGAAATCTTTGATGAAATGGCCAATTTTACCACACCCATAACACTTCTTACCTCTAGTCTTAGACTTGGAGCTAGACCACCCTTGTTCTTTTTCTTATAGTTGCTATTACTGCTACTACCATGACTTTGCTGACTCTCATAACCCACATTTTGCCTATTTTGAGACCTACCTCTAATATAGAGAGACTTTGAACTACTACCATCAGCTTTTTCAGTTTTCAGCTCTAAATATTTACTTCTTAAAGAATTTACAACAATATCTTGGGTAAGGGTATCTCTGCCATACTTAATGGCAATCTTAACATCCCTATAGACTTCAGGAATAGCATTTAAGAGAACAACAGATTTATACTCTTCAGACACTTTCACTAGTATTGGTGATATCTTGAACTAATTTGTTGAAGATATCAAGATTGTCATCAAGATCTTTAGAGGAATCTATTTTAAAACTAAAAAACGTTTCTAATAGAAAAAGCTTATTTGGCAGGGATTTCACTAAGTACAATTCTTCTAACTTTTCCCACAGAAGTTGAGTAGAATCTAACTTTCCTACTTTTCGTAGGACTTGGTCAGAATTATGAAGGTGTAAGCAAGTTTATCTGCCTCAGTTTTTTGATCTTCAGCCATAGTATCGGGAAAGGTTCCATCTATGGCTTTTGCTACTTTCTGTTGGACTAACACACCTCTTATCTTTTGTTGCCATATTGAAAAATCCCCTTTTCTAGTAAAACCCCGAAGTTCAAAACTGGTATTTGTCATAACAGCAAAATAAATCACCAAAAAATGCAGCATGCAAAGTAGAACAGGAAATTAAACAATTATTCAGGCAACTCAGAATATTAACAAAGCAAAAAATAATCAAGTAAGGCACACTCAGTACATTAATCAAATTGATTAGATTTTATTTAATTCTATTCACGAAGTCTATAAAGAGAAAACTATTACTGCTTAGTTTCACCAGGATTCCATGAGAATCATGTTCCCAGGGCAAGGCACAAAGCTGAGACAATGGGTTTTTACAAACTTCTTTGACAGAAAAAATGATGTTTAGCAACAGAGTAACAGAATCGAAAACATTTCAACAAGTTTTATTCATTTACTTGCGAAAACTAACTATTCATAGAGTAGTCAAGATTTTAATAACAACAGAGTTAGAGGGTGCAAACCATTGTGGTGATTGGAGAATTGATCGCCATTTTACCTTTATTTAAGCAGATAAGTCACCAAGAACGAAAGTGCAGAAGGTAAGGGGTGTAAACAAAAAATATAGCAAAAATCTAAAATGATCTTTTAGTTGTCGGCTTCCTTCCCACAATCACTTAGAAACCTTCATCAGAAGGTAAGACGAAGCAGAAGAACTCTAAAACCAGAGGTTTTAGAGAAAGCAGAGAAGAAGATGAAAGGAATCACAACAAAAGAAACACTAACACTTTCTCTCTCTTTCAGACAATGAATGTGTGAATTCTAAGCATTGGGGCAACTATAAGTTGTATTTATACCAGAGCTGCCAGCCATTGATCAGAATTCATCCAACGGTCTTAGCCATCTCAGGTCTATTCAGTTAGTTTGGGCCAAGTTATCTGAAAATGGGCCAATTGTAACATGAAGTGAAACTTATCAGGCAATGGGTCATGGATCATCTCCTTTTGGGCTAAACCCAATATCATCATTGCCCAATGAGAATCGTTGGCATCACAGATTAAGCCCAACAAGGCTAAATATCAAATTAGGTAATAAAAGCCAAAAACACCAAAGTTGTTGGCACACCCCAAATATGAAAGAGAGTCTTGGGATTCACAAATATTTACTTTAAAAGTCTCACTTGGTGAATTTTTTTATATACTCAAGATTAGTCTGAGAATTTGAGTTGGATGCCCTCAAATTAACGTGTAAAAAATTTGAAATAATATAATAGTGATAAATTTTTTTATTTATTTTTTTACAAACTTTTCTTATTTTTCATACTTTATTTTATTTATATAATATACTATACACAAATAGATAAACAAACTCACTTGCATCATCGTTTGACCTGATTTCGCATCAATATTTTGATTTTTCTTCTAAACATATAACTTAGACTGCTAAATTGTAAGACTACCAAAGAAACAAATATCAAACTCTTTTTGTTCATATTGACTTCTACAAAATTAACTTCCAAAATAAGAAGACGATACACAAATGAAATTAAATATCACTCAAGCTCAAAAGAGAAAAAAAAATCAATTGAACACGATATACATTCAAAATCAAAGTGCCTTTATTAATTTTTATTTATAAAAAAAATAACTTATTTTTAATATTCTCTTTACCTTAAAGAATTTACCAATAGAGTGACGAGCATGAAATTATTTCCATGATTCAGCGTCTTGTACGTCGTCTTGATTTTTTCGGTGGTTTAGCAATTAAAAATTTTATGGTAAAATTTAGGTATTAGATTTAAAAATTTGGGGGAAATTAAAATATGGTGATTGTTGAGTGACTTGGGAGAAATTTGTAGATATTCAATATAGAAAATGGGGGGGGGGGGGGGGGGGGGGGATAAATGTGATATTCAAATTTTAGATGGGTGAACTTGCACTGAAATTGAAGAATGGGCCAATAATTTGTAATTTTGTATTATTATTTTTATTTGACAAGTGAGTCCAATTGTCTAACATTAAATTGATATTTTGTAATGGGTCCATTTTCCATCCATTAAATTGATATTAGATCAAAGTTATATTGCATATTAAAAAATTAATAAAAAAAAAAAAGATCTCAGAAAATTTGGGGGATCCAAGTCTTCCCAAGGACCCAAGGGAATATGATCCATAAGAGTTGAAAAATTGGAGAATTATCAGTCTTAGCAGTCTACAAAGATAATCAAAATATCTAGGGTAAATTCAGGGCCAGTTACTGTTTGGGCACTTATGGGCTCTAAAGTCATATACTCAAAACTTAATTCAATTAAAATCATATTTTAGAGCTAAAAGACCAACATACCCTTAATTGTAAAAAACGCTAATTGTGATACTGTTTTGTTGTAATAATGTTTTGTTGTGATACTGTTAAACCTATGATTTTGTACTATTAATGGAACATTTGAAGAACAATATTATTCTCTTGTTTATTCTCTACTGATTAGTTCGTCTACTATTAAACACCTTATCTATTTATACTTATCTATCCAATGGGAATCTATGTCCTAATTGAATCTCAAACATGTTCATAGCCTCGACAGATCTCTTTAACAAGTTGTAATTTCAACAATATCTAATTCATGGCTTACCTTAAGATTCACAAATCAGCTTAAAATACATTCATGATATGACCATGTTTTCTACATAAAATACATTCAAACACCAGTTTTGTGGTGACTATTCAGAAGGTTTTGGTATTATGAGTAGTCAAGTACAAGTTTATAATTCTTATAGTTAACCTTGTTTAGGATCTAATGAATCAAGAACTAGGAGTGTTAATGAAAAAGGATCAAGTTCAAAGGATGTTCAACAAGAGAAAGATGAAAGGTGGCTTCAATAAAGATACATTTTATCCGTGATACTGTTTTAGAGGATTTGTGATACTGTTTTGACAAAAAAAATTAAAGATTGCCATTTTAAGCTAAAGAGACGACTTCAAACGGGTAAAATCCATCATACGCAATGGCAAAGCGACTGGTCTTGACCGTCTCGTCAAGACCATTCCGAAAACATATTATAATAAAAATTCTGAGCACGTATGCGAATTCTATATTCATTTTTATTGTAATACTATTTTCTGTGATACTGTTTTGCATAATACAGTATCAAACAACACAACATGACTAAACATTAGATGGTGGAACATTCAAGCTCCTATTTACATCAATTAGATGGTGGAGCATTCAAGCTCCTATTTACATAAGATGGTGGAGTATTCAAGCTCATATTTACAGCATTCTATGCCCATTTCTGTTGTGATACTGTTTTGTATAATATAGTATCAAACAACTTTCATGACTAATTAACAACACAAAGAAATAATCTAATGGCCAACTTAATACAATATCAAGTTGCTATTCTATAATATAGTATCGAGCTGTTTTCTATAATACAATATCAAGTGGCAAATCATGGTTACAACTAATATAATGATACTATATTCTATGATACTGTTTTCTATAATACAGTATCATCCCTATAGAAATTAATCAAACAAATCATCCTTATAAATACTCTAGCACGGAGACAACTCCAGTTCAACATTTGATCTACAGATTATTGCACTTAACTGTGGAACAATATGGGCCATCACCCAATCTTCTTGTCCTAAGAATCAAATGCACAACAATCCCACAACAAGTGATGCACTTCAGCCAACAAGTGAAACAGCGTGCAAATAAGCATAACTCTTTCTTAGAATTCATGTCCCTTGAACACATAGCCAACTTAATCCCAGCAAACAACAAAAGAACCCCTAAAACTCCAACTAGAAATTGATCCAAAATCTTCACCAAAGAACTGCCTAAAACCAATCCCAAAACCAGTTTAGCTACCCCAAAATCTTTCACCAATCCCAAAACCAGTTTAGCTACACCAAAATCTTTCACAAATCCGTCATTCCTTCCATGAATGCTTAGATATATTTACAATTTCAAAAGCAGATAGCCCAGATTTTACTATAGAGAATTAAAAAGTGACATTGCGCCGTAGAAGCACTCATCGGAGGTCACCGGAGGTCGCCGGAGATGGGGGAGGTTGTCGCCGGAGGTCGTCGGAGGTTTGTGGAGTTGAAAGATTGTGCCAATGGAAAATATGGTTAAAAAGGTTGATTTTGGAATTAATATAAAATAGGGTAAATTCAGGACCGGTCACTGTTTAGGCACTTATGGGCTCAAAAGTCATATACTCAAAACTTAATTCAATTAAAGTCATATTTTAGAGCTAAAAGATAAACATACCCTTAATTGTAAAAAAACGCTAATTATGATACTGTTTTGTGGTGATACTGTTAAACCTATGATTTTGTACTACTAATGAAATATTTTAAGAACAATATTATGCTCTTGTTTATTCTCTACTGATTAATTCGTCTACCTACCATTAAACACCTTATATATTTATACTTATCTATCCAATGGGAATCTATGTCCTAATTGAATCTCAAACATGTTCTAATTCAAGGGAAGAATTAGAAACATTGTTCATAGTTTTATCTAAGTCAGATCTAGAACTGCTACTCTTGTCTTTAGATGACCCTTTGCATGACTTCCAATTAACTTGAGAATGATTGGCAGTTCTTCTTTCTTCATCTTAGCATTGCTATGAAGTATGTGTTTGCTTTTAAGGGACCTAGATACATTGGAAGAGCTTTAATTTACAACAAAATGATGTACATTTATCCGTGATACTGTTTTAGAGGATTTGTGATACTATTTTGATAAAAAAAAATTAAAGATTGCCATTTTAAGTTAAAGAGACGACTTCAAACGGGTAAAATCCATCACACGCAGTGGCTAAGCAACTGGTCTTGACCGTCTCGTCGAGACCATTCTGAAAATATATTATAATAAAAATTTTGAGCACGTGTGCAAATTCTATGTTCATTTCTATTGTGATATTATTTTTTGTGATACTGTTTTACATAATACAATATTAAACAACACACATGACTATGATATCATGCTTTTATCTTTGATACTATTTAATTAGTCATGTGTTTTGTTTGATACTGTATTATGCAAAATAGTATCATAAATTAAAATATGGATTAAAACAGTGTCAAAATTACTAATGCACATTACCTAAACAAAATATTGTCATGGATTAAAACAGTATCATAGACAAAACTAAGACATTCAAACAGTATCACAGGTTCAAACATTGTCATAATTAAACAGTATCAAAGATAAAAGTACGGTATCATAAATAAAACTCAAACAATATCTGTGATACTGTTTTCTATAATACAGTATCAAACAACACACATGACTAACAATGTTTTCTGTGATATTGTTTTTCTATAATACAGTATCAAACATCATGCTCTCTTTTAACAATGAGAACTTCTTGCCACTTCTTCAACACAGAGTCATAACTTTGGGGGACATCATGCTCTTTTTTAATTCTCTCTTTGCAACAGAGATCATTCACTAGCAAATGTCCAGGATGCTTATGTAACTGAATAATTTCCTTACCTTGTTGTGCTTTCTCTTTACTAGCAAATATTCAGGATGCCAATTGATCCCCAAAATATATCTAGGACAGTTACACCGTCAACACCACAACCACCTTTCCAAACACCCAAGCACCACCACCACCACCACCAGTCAAATCCGCCCACTACCACCCACGCAAGTATAACACATGGGTTTTGGGATAGTGTTGTGGTAGGCGGGTTCTAAAAATTATGGTTAGCGATTAGGTGAATATGAATGGTGATAGTCTGATAGGTGGGATGAGATTTTGAGTTTGTTTAATTAAATGAATAAAAATATAAAATACTTAAGCAGTAGTTTTAAAATAAATACATACAGATTATAAATACACTCGTCGAAGGTCGTCGGAGGTGAAAGAGGTTGTCGCCGGAAGTCGCTGGAGGTGTAGGAGGTTGTCGCCGGAGGTGGAAGAGTTGGAAAATATGGTTAAAAATGGTGATTTTGGAATTAATTTAAAATAGTAATGTAAAGTATGACTTAATCACAATTTAAAAAAAAAAAGTTTGACCTAATTTGAAACAAGTCATGTGGAGATGACTTATTGGCAATTTTCTCAAATATCTATTTTTCGTTGGCCTGGTGGCCCGGGCTAGTTTCAAGTGTGGTCTGGCAGGCCAGGCCAGTCCGGCCCAACCCGTTTGTCAGCTCTATCAAAGACTATATATGCTAATTAATAGAATATTGAAGATAAAAATGTAACAAAAAAAATAAAGAAATGAATATGACAATAAACAAAGATTAAAGATCTTTAGTGCAACAAATATATAGTTCAAAAGGAAAAAAAATTCACTACTAGAAAAAGGGTTACAAGGACCGAAAAGTAGTGACGGACAAATCTGTCCCAATCAGGGATATAAAATTTTAAATATTTTGAAAAATAAACAAACTGGCAACAATTAAGAGACAGAAGAAAATTAATTTGCAACCAAACATATTCGTGTTTAATATAATGTCGGAAGAAGAATAAAAAATTAGAGAAGATAAACAATTAACTAATTTTTATTTTACATAAACTTAATAATTATAAGATGTCTCGTATTTGTATACCAATTGAATTTGGATTCTTGACGTATAAGATACACTTTAGCAGTTTAAAACTGTAACAAATTTGAAGTTTCAATATATTATCAGAGTCCAAAAATTTTGCATGAATAGTTTGATCAATTTAATTAAAGCAAGTCGTTGAAATCTATAGTAAATGTTGTCAAAAGAGTCATTATCTTGTAGAATACGTAATGGGTAAAATCTCTCATTATTTAAACATAAAAAATAATAATTAACATGTATAGACTCCAACTACTCATTTTAATGAGATTAACCTTTCTAACGGAATTCCAACGCCAATATTCTTCACACGCTAAATCTAAAATTAATTACAAATGTCAATTCTTTGTGAGAGTGTAGCCAAGTCAATAATTTAGATTAGTCTTTCTGGAAATTAAGGAAATTTCTAAGTAGGACAAAGTAGGAGACTTGATGAGTCAACAGTCTTCAACCCTCCCTTACTTTCTTTGTTAAACCACAATTTTATTTTATTTTTTTCCTCTTTTTTGGACTGTCAATCCGGAGGAAATTTCGCTAACGATTTCACCCAATTAGTATGGAGTGGAGATTGTATAGACACACTATCTATACAAAAAAAAAAAATTCAAATTTCAAACACGGAACATAAATATTTTCATTACCTTTTACCTCTTAGAAATGTAAATTGAGTAGTGCTAATTATGAATTGGCAAGAATTATGAATTGGCAAGTGTAGCGCCACCCTTGGCCTAACTTGACACTTATTTAAATATATTGTGTCGGGCTAGGTCATACTACTCAACACATTTTGATATCTTAATGTTAAGGGTAATTATATTCAGACTACAATTTTAATTATTCACACCACGTTTTAATTGCAATAAAAGTCCTCCAACATTTGATATTTAGACACTTATGTCTCTAATTTTTTTCATCGTATTTGTATCATTAACTTTCATTTAGTTTTCACATCTTGTATTATGCTAATGTGCATTGAAATGAGGAAAAAATATTTTGTCAAACTTACGTATTTGTTATTTATTTTAATTATGTAAAAATATTAGAGGTAAAAAATAAAAAAAAATTTACACCCTCCTAATTAATTTTTTGGACAAAAATCATAGTAATATAAGACATACAAATTAATAGGTTGATGATCAAAATTTGCTAAAAAAAGTTAGAGTCATAAATGCAAAAGTGACTAATAGTTGGAGACTTTTATTGCAATTAGAATGTAGTGTACTTAACAAATAATGTTGTGGTTATATAATTACCCTAATGTTAATACTAGAATGTAACATGCATATTTGATACAAGATTGAATTTATAGTTGATTGACTTAAGGTAAAAATCCTACACGCATAGTCAAATGCTATAGTTTCAAAACCTTTCATTTACACACAGCCGTACGTAGAGGTGTAAATTGAACTATGCCAATTTGAAGTGCCTTTGGCACAACACGACCTTTTCCATAGGAATACAGGACCTGGCTGGCCACTTAGCACATTTTGATACCTTAATGTTCATATATGATTCTAGAACACGATACGCAAATGGGATACGTGATTCAATTCACCGTTGCTTGACTTAAAAATAAAAATCCTAATCACATGATCAAATCCGACGGTCTCATAACCTTTCACTCACACACATAGAGTATGTAGGGGTGTAAATTGGATTTTATCGAGTTTGAGGTGTCACTAGTGTGGCATGACCATGAACTAGGCAATTCATTCCCCACACACACACACACACACACACACACACACATATATATATATATATACTAGTTTTGGCCACGTGCGTTGCACGTTTGTAAAAAATATAGTGAAAAGTTTTAGGTTGAAACGATACGAACCTTTTATATAAGTAGCTTGCTCAAAAGTAAAATTTAAAAATGAAACACTTGCATGCTTGATGGCATATTCCAACTATTTTAAAACAATAGGGACCTTTGTGCAATTATTTTTTTAAAAACAAAACCAAAAAAAACAAAAAAAAAAATATAACTATTCATTTTGGCAATCAATTTGATTGCCGAGCTGGGCACATTTTTTTTTTTTTTTTTTTTTTTTTTTTGTAAATTGTGTCAAAGAAAATGGATTTAAAAAGATACTCATTAGGTTAAGTGGATACTGCATGAAAGGACAAGAAAAAAGACTGTATTATTAAAATGTTTTGTAGATATTATTGGACAGATAAATTTTATTGATGATTTAGTTGAGAAAATTAATTACTTTAATTAATATGCCTCATATTTTTGAAACGTGTGTGTTAATCTCAATAATAGTACTTAAAGTGATAATTAGTTTATATTACTATTAGGTTTATGCTATATTATTCAATTAATAAAAATGTATTCCAATTTCATTGTATATATATATAATATGGCATTGCTCATACTGCACAATAATGTTTCTCTAATTAAGCGTAATTTGGTGAACATATATTTAGGATAATATATGGAAATCATTAAATATGTAAACAAAATAAGTAACATGCATGTTTATTATCAAATTATTTATATTAAAATCTACTTATTTATTTTAATGTAAGTAGCTTGCTCAAAAGTAAAATATAAAAATGAAACACTTGCATGCTTGATGGCATATTCCAACTATTTTAAAACAATAGGGACCTTTTGTGCAATTATTCTTTTAAAAACAAAAAAAAAAAATAATAATAATAATAATAATATCATTTGGCAATCAATTGATTGCCAATTGGGCTCAAATTGAGCCCAATTGGCAATCAATTGATTGCCGAGCCAGGCACTTATATTTTTTTTTTTTTCCTTTTTTTTTTTTTTTAATTGTGCCATCTCGGTAATCAATTGATTGCCGAGATTATGATAAGCAAATGTTGGGCACCAAGTGTTACATTAATAATCAGATATGTGTATATACTAACCTCCGCGTGCACTAAACATCTAGATTGTCAATGACCAAGATTAAGATCTGGTTTTGAATTATCCACGTCGAACGCATAAAACGAACACCAACATTAAAATGATAAACTGAACTCAATGGACTATCTAGCCCACTGAATGTCAAATGATCAGTGTTTGATAAACCAAGTGTAGCAATCCATTTCTTGAAAAACCGAAATGTTGAAAATCCATTAAAAGATAGAAGTGTGTGCCATTTTCAAGATTGGGTCAAATTTGCCTTAACTGACACTATGAATAGATTTTAAATGCAAAAGCATTAATTTCATCTCCACAAATAGAATAGGGAAACAGCTGGGAATCATCTTCTCACACACACTTGATTGCCGAGCCATCTCGGCAATCAATTTGATTGCCGAGATGGCTCGGCAATCAAGTATTTTACTTTTTTTTTAAGTATTAAACGATTATTTGCTGTTAAATGTGTTTATGTGCATAGATTTATTTATTTATTAATGTTGCAGAGAAGAGGAAATCGGCAATGCAAAGAGCAACTTATGAGCATTTGAGAGGAAATATATTGGATGTGTTTCCAGAATATAAGAAAGATGCAGAGGATCATCTCTCAAAAGCTGTAAGTTAAAAACATTAAGTTTGTGTTTTTTTCTTTTTGGTGTAAATGCATAGATAATTGATTGCCGAGATGGCTCGGCAATCAAGTATTTTACTTTTTATTTTTTATTTTTTTTAGTATTAAACGATTATTTGCTGTTAAATGTGTTTATGTGCATAGATTTATTTATTTATTAATGTTGCAGAGAAGAGGAAATGGCCAATGCAAAGAGCAACTTATGAGTATTTGAGAGGAAACATATTGGATGTGTTTCCAGAATATAAGAAAGATGCAGAGGATCATCTCTCAAAAGCTGTAAGTTAAAAACATTAAGTTTGTGTTTTTTTCTTTTTGGTGTAAATGCATAGATAATTGATTGCCGAGCCATCTCGGCAATCAAGTATTTTACTTTTTTTTTTTTTTTTAAGTATTAAACGATTATTTGCTGTTAAATGTGTTTATGTGCATCGATTTATTTATTTATTAATGTTGCATAGAAGAGGAAATCGCCAATGCAAAGAGCAACTTATGAGTATTTGAGAGGAAACATATTGGATGTGTTTCCAGAATATAAGAAAGATGCAGAGGATCATCTCTCAAAAGTTGTCTTCCTGAGGCTCAGGTTCTTCATGCATACCTTCCATTTCCTCCTCAATCAAATCTCCCTCTGCCTCTCCAACAACTGGTTGCCGAGGTTGCTCGGCAACCAAAGAATGGTTGCCGAGGTTGCTCGGCAACCAAATATGGTTGCCGAGGAACCTCGGCAACCAAAGATGGTTGCCGAGCAATCTCGGCAACCAGTTGTAGTAAAAAAAAAAAAATTTTTTTTTTTTTCTTAGAGCAATCTCGGCAACCATGTAGTAAAATGAATAAACACTCATTTTGTATACTGGTGGCTAAGGAATATATATTTGGCTCAGCTTCCCGTATGATTTTCATATCCTTTGAGAGTTATTACAATTTTTAGGTCCAGTTTATGTATGTAATTTTGCACATCTGGTGTATGTATAAATGATTGAAGCATGGAAAAAGTTTTAATTTTTGGTTATTGATTCATTCTTCTTACTTACTGTTAACAACCAATGATGGTTGCCAAATTGCTTGGCAACCAAGACCAAGCTGGTTGCCGAGTTGCTCGACAACCAAAAATGGTTGTCGAGATACTCATTACCAGGATAAGTTAAAATATTTTGTAGACATTATTGGACAGATAAATTTTATTAATAAACCAAACAGATTATTAGTAACAATCATACATATAAACACACACATATATATACAGATAGACGCACTGTTGCAAATTTGAATCGTTTTTCCAATTTCTCCCGTGAGTTCTATTCTCAGCTTCTGTGTTTATGCATACATATGTATGTAATTTTTCCTGTACATCTGGTGTATGTATAAATGATTGAAGCATGGAAAAAGTTTTAATTTTTGGTTATTGATTCATTCTTCTTACTGTATTTTTTAAAAAGTCTGAGCTTTAATTGATTTCGTTTATTAATGAATTCCAGGGTTCATCTCAGCTTTGATTGAGAGAGAGAAGAGATTTTTTTGGGTGAAATGTTGGACAAAGTAAAAAATTGCGGCTGGCTCCATTGTCAAAACGATGTCGCGTTGGACGAAAAACGCTACAGTAAAAAAATTAAGACTCAAAACGATGTCGCGTTGGACGAAAAACGCTACAGTAAAAAAATTAAGACTCTTATATTATTGTAAGGATATATATTAACACACTTTGATATTCATAGATAAGTCTATGATATAATGCTCAAACGTGACACGAGATTTAAGCTTGACTTAAAAGTAAACATCGAGCATATGGTCAAGTGCAAATTGACAAAAAAAGAATTAAAAAAATGATCAAATATAATAGGGTTAATTACATTAATGGTCCCCATTCTTTTAAGTTTGTAACGATTTCATCCCATTCTTTTTTTTAGCAGATATCATCCTCATTCTTCCATTTATTCTCACAAAGGGTCCCCAAATCACTATTTTTCACTATTCTGACAATTCCATGACAATTTTACCCCTTGACTTAAATAATTTAAAATAATGGGATAATTGCAACAAAGGTCTCCAATGTTTTAAAATCATTGGGGATATACCCATAACCTAAAATAATAGCATCAAACGTCCCCAACGTTTGAAGAAATTGGCATGGGAGGTCTCTCTTCACACTTTCCGTCAAATTTCACCGTTAAAACCAAAAACTGGATTGCACACGCTATTATTTCCCAAAAAACGCGATTGAGGTTGAAATTCATGGAGATATTATCAAGATTTATTAAAAAAAATTCGAAAATGGCAAGAGCAGAAGTTCAATTTTTCTCACGTGAAGAAGAAGAGGTTGAAATTCATGGAGATATACTGGAAGCCATACTCTTATACGTGCCACTCATCGATTTGGTGCCCGCCCCCAGTGTTTCCAAGTCGTGGTGCTCCATCGTGGCTACCTCTCTCCGCCACCTCAAAAAGCCGAAGCCATGGCTGGTCATCCACAAGCAAGCCAACCGCTCGCCTTACGCCACCACCACACACGCATACGACCTGTGTTCCAACCAGTGGATCAAAATATCGCAGCCGTCGATTAAGTTCATCTCAGCCCTCAAATCGTCTCAATCCAATGTCCTCTACATGCTTTCGTCTTTCAAATTTTCATTCTCGTTTGACCCATTGAATTCATCGTGGTTTAACGTGGATCCACCACTAGTGTGGCGGACGAACCCGATTGTTGCACGTGTGGGAGATTCCGTCGTGGTTGCCGGCGGTGTTTGTCAATTTGAGGAACCACTCCACCACCGGCTGCGGAACCACCAATAATCGTGGTTGAAAAAATTGAAGAAAAACTTGAAGTTGTTGATCAAATCACTGAAACTATAATTCATGAAGTCACTCCACCAACCTCACCACCACCAGTCACGGAAGAGTACCCACCTACCCCAAAGGCAAAGAAGCCAAATAAGGAGGACGAGGAAACAGCACCACCACCACCACCAGTCGCGGAAGAGTACCCACCTACCCCAGAGGCGGAGAAGCCAAAGAAGGAGGACGAGGAAACAGCACCACCACCACCACTGCCTGAGGAGGTTAAAATATGGAGAATTCTACTGTTGGAGAATGAAAAGAGTGATGTGAATCTCCTCAAAATCTTGAGACCCAGGGACTTCAAGGTCAAAGAAGCCTTTTCCATGCTAAAAAATCTGATCGGCTGGAGAAAAGAATTCAAAATTGATGAACTACTGGAAGAAGAAGGAATCGGAGAAGAAGGTTGCATACCTCCATGGAGTGGACAAAAATGTGGAATTTTCATCAACCATTTTTAGTCGAGTTTTTTGGGAAATAATAGCGCGTGCAGTCCATTTTTTGTTTTAACGATGAAATTTGACGGAAAGTGTGAAGAGGGACCTCCCATGCCTATTTCTTCAAACATTGGAGACGTTTGGTGCTATTATTTTAGGTTAGAGGTATATCCCCAACGATTTTGAAACGTTGGGGACCTTTGATGCAATTATCCCTAAAATAATAGGAAAAAAAATACAATGAAAACATTGAAATTAGGCCCTTAATCTTTTCAAAAGTACAAATAAATCTTAAACTATTTTATTTTATACATATAGGTGTTCTTCTAAAAAAAAATCTATATTTTACCGCCACCGCCACCGAGTGGTTCATGGAAGACTCACACAGTTTTCGGCTAGGCATCTGCATGCATCAACAATATCGGAATGTCGCTGGAGAAGAATTTTCTGGACTGTTCTCCAGCTAAGTATCCATCGTATAGATGGCTAAGCCCGAGAATCTCGTTCAGCCGTGAATTTCTAGATGAAAAAGCTTCAAAAGTCACCGGCGCCATACATTCAGCGGCATCCGAGAATGCAGCCGTGGAGAAGCCAGAAGAATCCAATCGAAATGTGTCAGGCAAGGACTTCGTGGATTTTGAGTTCCGGCTTGAGGATCCGGTCACCATGCTTCCGGCCGACAAGCTCTTTTTTGACGGAAAGCTTGTACCGTTACAGCTCTCCACGATTCGTCATTCAATGACGACTGTACCGCCTTTGGCGAATGTTAAATTTCCTGACACACCGAAACTTCACCGGACAAATGAGATCTCCCTCACAGATCTGTATCTATTTTCCCCAAAAGCTCCTAGGTGTTCGAGCCGCTGGAAGGAGTTTTTAGGATAGAAAAAAATTTCTCAAATTATTCATGATTTAATTCACTGTGGCACTTAAATAGATCTTCTTCATCCACTTTTGTATGTTTTGATTTAAAAAATATTTAAATTCACCTTTTTGAGATTATTTGTGGCTTTTACAGTTACTACAACAAGTCAGGCAAGGATGGCATTGAAAATATTGAGGGAAAATAAAGACAGATTTGACCTTGTAATCAGTGACGTGCATATGCCGAACATGGATGGTTTTAAGCTTTTGGAGCTTGTTGTCTCAGTGTTGTCCGCAAATAGTGATCCAAAACTTGTGGTGAAAGGGGTTACTCATGGTGCCTGTGGGGTGGGGTGGGGTGGGGTGGGGTGGGGTTCTTTTTGTTTGGGAAGAAAACTTATTTGAATAAAATAAAATAATTTAAGATTTATTTGTACTTTTGAAAAGTTAAAGGGTCTAATTGCGATGCTTTTATTGTATTTTTTTTTCCTATTATTTTAATTTATTTAAGTCAATGGGTAAAATTGTCATAGAATTGTCAGAATAGTGAAAAATAGTGATTTGGGGACCCTTTGTGAGAATAAATGGAAGAATAGTGACGATATCCGCTAAAAAAAAGAATGGGGATGAAATTGTTACAAACTTGAAAGAATGGGGACCATTAGTGTAATTAACCCAATATAATATAAGTCTTTCAAAAATAACTATAGGTCTTCCCATGTGCATGGCCAAGTTTTCTTTCTTGATTGGAGAGACGTTAAATACAAAATATCAAAGGGAAATCACTTATAAATAGCTGCAGTTACAAACCCCAAATCATTCAATGATTTCCCTTATCTAAATTGTAATTTATAGCATTTTTCTAGGTTGCATGGAAATTTTTAAAATTTCAATGTTTCCACAGCGTTTCGTGTCCTACTCTTTCTAAAAATTACATTTTGCGTGTCGTGTCATTCCGTTTCCGTTTCCGTGCAAATATGGATTCCAATTTCATGTTCATTCTCTCCCTCATTTGCATACTAAATTTTCACTTCTTCGAAACATTTGCAAATGAAACCCCAGAAGAAAGCAAATTAGAAACATATATTGTTCGTGTTCAGGCACCAGATACACAAATTTTCACTCAATCAGAAGACCTGAAAAGTTGGTACCATTCTTTTTTGCCAACAATTACAGCATCTTCAAGTGACAATCCACGCATGATTTATTCATATAACAATGTGCTGAAAGGTTTTGCAGCAAGATTGTCTCCTGATGAAGTTAAAGAGATGGAGAAGAAGCCGGGATTCGTCTCGGCCCTGCCCGAAAAAGTACTGCCTTTACATACAACTCATACTCCCAACTTCTTGGGGTTAAACCAAAACATGGGATTCTGGAGAGACTCTAATTATGGTAAAGGTGTGATCATTGGAGTTATAGACTCTGGAATATTCCCGGACCATCCGTCGTTCAACGATGAAGGAATGCCGCCTCCACCGGCTAAATGGAAAGGCAAGTGTGAATTCAATGTTACATCATGTAACAACAAACTCATCGGAGCAAGGTTTTTTCCCGAAGGAGACAACACACCGTTAGACGAGTACGGCCACGGGACCCACACGGCGAGCACGGCCGCAGGAAACTTCGTGAAAGGGGCTAATTTGTTTGGAAATGCAAATGGCACTGCAGTTGGGATGGCCCCACTTGCTCACTTGGCTATTTACAAAGTATGTTCCGTTTTCTGTTCTGAGAGTGACACATTGGCTGCAATGGACATGGCCATTGATGATGGTGTAGATGTTCTTTCCATTTCTCTCGGAGGACCATCTGAAAATTTGTATTCGGACAACATTGCACTCGGTGCATTCAGTGCAATGGAAAAAGGGATTTTTGTTAGCTGTTCAGCAGGAAACAGTGGTCCATACAATTTCTCTATGGAACACGAGGCCCCCTGGATTCTCACTGTTGGTGCTAGCACTACAGACAGAATGATCAGGGCAACTGCAGTGCTCGGAAACAACGAATTGTTTGACGGAGAATCAGCTTTTCAGCCAATGGATTTTTCTTCAGCTTTCTTGCCTCTTGTTTACGCAGGGATGTTGAATTCAAATGATCTTTATGCACAATATTGTTTCCCAGAATTATTGAACAAAACGGATGTCATCAGAGGGAAGATTGTGGTGTGTGAATTAGGCCTAATTGATCGAATTGCCAAAGGACAAGCGGTTAAGGATGCCGGTGGCGCTGCCATGATTCTCGTGAACAGCGAGCGATATGGAAACACAACAGCGGCCCAAGCTCATGTCCTTCCAGCAACCCATCTCAGTTATGCCGATGGACTAAAAGTCAAAGCTTACATAAACTCGACGTCAAATCCTGTGGCTAAGATTTTGTTCAAAGGAACCTTGATCGGTGATGATCGTGCCCCAGTGGTGGCTGCATTTTCTTCCCGAGGCCCGAACTTTGCGAGCCCAGGAATTCTAAAACCCGATATTTTAGGCCCAGGCGTAAACATTCTTGCAGCATGGCCTGTCTCTTTGGAAAACAATACTAACACAAAATCTACATTTAACATGGTATCAGGTACCTCAATGTCTTGTCCTCATCTCAGCGGGGTTGCGGCTTTGCTCAAAAGTTCGCACCCCGACTGGTCTCCAGCTACCATCAAGTCGGCAATCATGACTACTGCGGACGTTGTAAACCTTGCCAAGCAACCAATTGAAGACGAAAAATTCCTTCCTGCCAACATTTTCGCCACTGGTTCTGGCCATGTCAACCCATCAAGGGCCAACGATCCGGGCCTTGTTTACAACATCCAACCCGAAGATTATATACCATATCTGTGTGGTTTGAATTACACAAAAAGACAAGTTTGGAGCTTTCTACAGCGCAGTGTGAATTGCTCGACAGAATCAAGCATACCAGACGGTCAGTTAAACTATCCAGCATTTGCTATTACTTTTACAGTTCTGTCGAATTCTCAGACATATACTAGGACAGTAACAAACGTAGGGGAGGCTAAATCCTCGTACAGTGTCGAAATTGTCCGGCCACCTGGCGTTGATGTGCGTGTTGAGCCCACGACACTGAATTTCTCGGAGCTCAACCAGAAGATGATGTTTCGAGTGACATTCAACCGATTGGCTTCTGCTGGGAACAATACCGTTGTTCAAGGTTTTCTGAAATGGGATTCAGACAGGCATTCTGTGAGAAGTCCTATAGCAGTTATACTGTCATAGAGACACGTCTCTAATTACAGCAGTTGATTTCATTGTTGAGATTATAAATCTGGACTTATGCATAAACAGTACCCTGGAATAAGTAAATGTAGTTTCTTTCTCAATTTGAAGTGTTTCCATGTAATTCACTGTAATGCTGTGTCTTTATTATCATCACAATAAGATCGGGATCTAAAAATCACTTGTTAAATCTTTTTCTGTTTCATAACAGCGCCAATTCTCTTTTTTCTTAACTAGTTAGTCACGTGTACGTTGCACGTGTTTTTGTAATCATAATATTGTTAATTTTTAATATTTTTAAACTTTTTATTTTTTAATTGTTAATAATTAAAATGTTAAAGTAGCAATTGCAATAAAGATTAAAAAAAATATAGTTGTTGATAACATGTTTTGTATTGTTCGATATTGATATTTTATTTACATTCGTAGAAGTACAATTGCAATTAAAGATGAATTTTATATAATAGGAATAGTAACTTGAATTCAGTGAAGAGCTTTTGGTGATTTGAGTTTTGATGACTGAAGAACCATTAATATCAAATGGTATGGAATTAATGATGTACTAATATATAGGGATCTTCAGGGTTGTATTTTACGAAAAAGTTAATAATTGTTATTAATTTTATTGGAGAGAATGTAATGATTGACTATATAATATTGAACATTTGTTGGAGTAGTGACTTCTTGTAAATAATATTCTTTGTATATGTTACTTTTTATTAAGCGCATCTGATTTGACGATGTAAATGAAAACAACATAAATGTAAGTAAGAAACAAAAATTAAAGAACAACGTTCTCTCTCTCTCTCTCTCTCTCTCTCTCTCTCTCTCTCTCTCTCTCTATATATATATATATATATATATATATATACTAGTTTTAAGCCCGTACGTTGCACGTATAGCAATTATAACATTGTAGAATTTAGGACAAATAAATGAATATTATAGAATTCAGGACAAAATCCCACAAAAAGAAAAAAAATGGTCGAATTGAGCTTTCAACAAAATTTAAGATGAATAAAAAATATTGAAAAGATATTTTGAAATTCTGTATCTGATACTCTTCCATTATATTGTGGTAACTTTTCTTTGTTTTTTTAATGTTGAGCTTATAGAATGCATTGGGGATATTCATTGACTTAATAGGTGATGAGATATAGTTTAGTGTTGCATCTAATAATTTATCTTAAAATTCTATAGTTTTTGGATTACCTAAATTCATTTGTGCATTTTCATAACTTCCCTTTTGTCAAATGTATAATGAACAAAATTTTCAAACACGATAAAAATTTCACTTATGATTATAGCAACCAAAACAATTACTAAGCATTGAAACTTAATTTTGTATTCCCGTCCTTGCAGATACAATCTCCAAAGAATGGTTTCATTAACCCATAAATTAATTTTAACCTTCAATATGTCCGAAATGAATTTAGATACTTAAATTATATTATATTATGTTGTCTATTCAATATAAAATCAAAATGAATTAGGGCGCTAAACACATATATTTAGCAGTAAGATGTGATTAAATGATTTGGACTGCATTCTTGATTCTATTTTGAACTTCTTTGATCATTATAATGAGAGGGAATAAACCATGACAAAATGTTCAAGCATTATCATTAATTGTTGATTTTTTTCATTGAAAAAAAAAATTAGAAATGGAAAAGCTCACCAAAAAAAAAAAAAAAAAAAAAAAAAAAAAACCTTTGCGTGAACAGTAACTCGAAAGTTACTATTCAACTCGAAAAAGTTTGTCGAGTTGAATAGTAACTCGACAAACTTTTTCGAGTTAAATAGTAACTCGAAAAAGTTACTGTTCACAATTTTTTTTTTTTTGGTATGTGGACCAGCATAAGTAATTTTAGTGTTGTAGTTTTTGTCCAAATGTTAACATTTTTTTGTATTAGCCGCATTTATTGACTTGTATATAATTTTTTTAATTTTAAGTATTAAATCCAAACTTATCTCATTTATTTTATTAGTCACTTGGCTTTGATTTGTCTCTTTTTTTCATATTTTTCTTTGTCGAGTTACTTGATAAAGTAAGCACATGCATAAATATTTGTATTCTATCATTTATTATAATATTAATTTATTATAAATAAAAATATTGATTTTTGAATTTGTGGTATGTGGCATTTTATTCATATAATTAATTGAATAACTCGGCAATCTCAAATTTCAGTTTGTCGAGTTCCTTGATAATTTAAGCACATGCATAGTTTTTTTACTCTATCATTTATTATAACATTGTATAATAAATTATATATCATATAAAATTATTATATATTATATTAAATTATTATAATATATTTTATTTTAACAATTATAATAACACAGTGGAATGCAAATTTATTATAATAATTATGTCAATTTATTATACTAATTATATAAATTTTATTAAAATAATCAATTTTTAGTATAATTAATAATTATAATAAAACTTAATATGAATTTATTATAAATAAAACATTTGTTTTTTAATATGCCGAAACATGCCGTCGGATTACCAATTTTTGATATGTGGTAGTTACCTGAGTATTCTATGTCCCCTGAAAATTTCGTATTGTTCGGTGATCGTTTTATATGTCAAAGAAATTTTTGTGGAAGTCATAATTAGGCGTAAGGCTATTGTTAGCATTTTTGGACAAATTAGTGTTAAGAGCCACGATAATGATACAATGTATGGGGGTCTTCCAAATTGCTATTAGTACTTAGACTAATTTTGATTTAGGAACTTGTTCATGTACTTCATTTTTTTCCCCTCAACAAGATGTTAAAACCCATTTACCTTTCAGATATGAGGGATCAGTTGATTATATACAGTCACTTCAAGAAGAAAAAAAGTTAAAAAATAATAGAAAAGCCATTAGGATGTTGACAATAGTTTACACCTCATGTTAAGGATAACATGCAAGCTGTCATTATAACAGGGAAGAAGAGTTCGGTTTCACAACTATGTTCTTGAGCGGGTGATCTACATCTCTGCCTCCAGCATGCTCGACAAACTCGGCTGGTGAGAGGAACGTACCATCAACTCGACGACAACAACCGTGTTCTTGTAAACTGGAATTTCTGTGTCTTCTTCAAATGCATGGAAGTATAGGTAACATTGTTTCAAATGATTTTATAAATTCTTGTAACCAAGTTTAAGTATGTCCATGGGGAAATCAGAATCATCATAATTGCAGGAGGTCAATGAGTAACAAAAATTTCTTTGACATAGAAAACGATCACCGAAAAATATGAAATTTTCAGGGAACATAGAATATTCATTTAGCTACCACATATCAAAATTTGATAGTCCGACGGCATGTTTCGGCTTACGAAAATGTTCACCGAAACATCCTAGGCAGTTTCTCGAATTCATGCGGTCGCAGTTTACAAAATAGTTCATAACTTGAGTTATATAACATGAAATTATGTGAAACCAAAGCCAATGGTTAGGTAACCCATAGGGCTATCGTCTCCAACTGGAATTATGTAAAAATACTAAATATATAAGGTGCAGCATATTTTTGAGTTGGACAACAGAAAATACAGTTTAGAGAAACAATTCACCCGGTCATGGAGTAACAAAAATTTCTTTGACATAGAAAACGATCACCGAACAATATGAAATTTTCAGGGAACGTAGAATACTCATGTAGCTACCACATATAAAAATTTGATAGTCGGACGGCATGTTTAGACATACTAAAATGCTCACCGAAACATTGTAGACAGTTTCTCGGATTCATACTGTCGCAGTTTACAAAATAGTTCATAACTTGATTTATATAACATGAAATTATGTGAAACCAAAGTCAATGGTTAGGTAACCCATAGGGCTATCGTCTCCAACTAGAATTATGTAAAAATACTAAATATATAAGATGCAGCAGATTTTTGAGTTGGACAACAGAAAATACAGTTTAGAGAAACAATTCACCCAGTCATGGAGTAACAAAAATTTCTTTGACATAGAAAACGATCACCGAACAATATGAAAATTTCAGGGAACGTAGAATACTCATGTAGCTACCACATATAAAAATTTGATAGTCGGGCGGCATGTTTCGACATACTAAAATGCTCACCGAAACACTGTAGACAGTTTCTCGGATTCATACTGTCGCAGTTTACAAAATTGTCCATAACTTGAGTTATATAACATGAAATTATGTGAAACCAAATCCAATGGTTAGGTAACCGATAGGGATATCGTCTCCAACTGAAATTATGTAAAAATACTTAATGTATAAGGTGTAGAAAATTTTTAAGTTGGACAACAAAAACTGTAGTTTACAGAAAAATGAAGTTTAGCAAAACCTTTGAAGTTCACATCATTAACGTGTAAACAAAACATGTGATTCCACCAAATACACAAAAGTCAAGAATTGCGGCTATTACAAAAAGGGTGAGATTTGGAAAAAACTAAGAATAGTAAAATACCAAAACTACGTCGTGTTGGACGAAAAAAGCTACAGTAAAAAATTAAGGCTCTTATATTATTGTAAGGATATTTTACTATAACATCGATCTTATAATAAATGGTAGAATAAAATAATTTATGCATATGTTTACTTTATCAAGTAACTCGAGAAACTCATAATTGAGATTGTCGAGTTGCTCGATGAATTATATGAAAAAAACAAAAAACAAAAAATGAATTTAAAAATTAATATGAATGAAAAAAAAAACACACAAAACAACATGCATATGATTCATTTTTCAAGTAACTCGACAAACTCAACATTGAGATTGCCGAGTTACTTGACCAATAATATGCCTCAAACCACAAAAGTGGAAAATAAAAATTTTTGTTTACAATACATTGATATTATAACAGATTGATATTATAATAAATTGATAGTACATTTTATTATAATTATTAATTATAATAAAAACTGTTTCTTGTAATAAAATTTATATAATTATAATAATAATTTTTTTTTACACTTTGTTATAATAATTGATAAAATAAAATAACATATAATCAATAATAATAATTTCATATAATATATAATAATTTTATATGATATATAATTTAATATAAACTGTTATCATAAATTATAGAGTAATAGGCCGAGTACATTTATTAAAAATATTTAATTTAACATATTAAATATATCATTATAGTCATGTCAATTAAATTTTTTCATTAAAAAAAATGTAAAATTATTGTGCTTTTAAGTATATATATAATTTCTATGTAATACGAAAAACTTGAATAAAATTTAAGTTATATAAATAACAAAATATCATATATAATTTTACAAAATTGAACAATCTTATTATTATTTTAGAAATAAAAATACTATTAAAAATTAATTTACACTATGTGTTCTTTATTTTTGAACTATAATAAAATGATAAATTAAAAATATGAAGAATACAAATGGAGCTCTAATATTTCATATTTGTAGTTAATAAATGAATAACTCAATTAAATAAAAGTATTTGAACATCAAGTTTGTGACAAAGTCATCTTTTTTTTTTTTTTATATTGTATCGATAAAATAAAAGTTTAAATTTTTAATAATGTATACTTAATAGTATATAAAAAAAAATTATCTAATATGTTTGTTAATAATTATGAGCTTAAATTTTAGTTATTTTATACAAAACAATTATGTATATTATCAATTTGATTAATAAAGTGTTAATTAAAAAAATTTAGTTTCCTTTAATTTTTTTATAAAAAATAAAAGTATGAGACTTATTTGTACTTTTTGTAAAGTTTAAAATTAAGGTTGTGTTGATCTTTTTCATTAAATAAGGACTAATTGCGGACTAAAATACATATGTTAGAGATTTTTGTGTTAAAAATAAACGTTAGAGACTATATCTATACTAAGAACAAAGATTAGGGACTATTTGTGCCAATTTCCCTAATAAATATTCAAAAAGAAGAGAGCCAAAAAGATTAGATAAAAGCTGCACTATTTTAAAATTGGAAATGATTGCCAAGTATATTCCCCCAACATATTACCGGCCTCAAAATGGCATCTACTCTACATAAAAAGCATCAAGCAAAGGGCAAATTCACGCACGCAAGCACAAAGGAGATGACCCTCATATAAAGCCAAACCCCAACTCCCCAATCCATGTTCTCCACATACCTCAAAAAGCCTCGAACGTTCCATCTGATTCAATGCGGAGCCCTGTTCGTTTAATGTTTTCATGGACTCTCCTCTACTCGTAAACTCCCCATTAAAAGCCTTTAGTTTCTTGAATTTCTCTACTTCTAGTTCCGTAAACTACTCTGCCTTTTCTTTCTTCAGAATCAAGAAGTCCCAGAAATTCAAGAAATCGGGAATTGCTGTAAATTGCTTGAATCCTCGTAATCCTAACTTGTTATGGGGAAATTATGGCTCACCCATCAAACCCGTTTCTTATTTAATTCCATTTTTTCACAAAGTCAAGGACTTTGCCATGAAATCTCCGAAGCAGAACTGGACCTCTGTTTTTCAGAATTTTAGTGGGCAAGAAACTGGTGTTTTGCAGAATGGATCATTTGGAATGGCACTCATGATTGTCGAGCAGCTCGACAATAACGATTGTCGAGTTAGCTCGACAATTATTGAGAAAGCTGAAGAACACTGTGCAATTTGCCCAGTTATGATACTCAGTCTCTTACTTCTTATTTCTGATATAAATTCATGTTCTTCAATATCATCTTGCAAAACAATTCATGCCCGTATAGTCAAATCCTTGAATTACGAAGATGGATTCATTGGTGACCGTCTGGTTTCTTTGTATACAGAACTGGGGTTCTTTGAGTACGCATGGAATTTGTTTAATGAAATGCCAAAGGAGGACTTGATTTCCTGGAATTCTTTGATTTCTGGTTTTTCGCGGAAAGGTGAATTGAATTATTGCTTAAATTCACTCCATAGAATGAGATTCGAAATGGGGTTGGAACCAAATGAAGTGAGTTTAATTTATATTGTTTCAGCTTGTACTGAAATGGCTGCCTTTTTTGAAGGGAAAATCTAGACATAGCAAGGCGATTATTTGATGCCATGCCAAAGCCAAATTTAGTTTCTTGGAACTCAATTATAATGGTTTTAGTTCAAAATGTCGTGTACAATGAAGCATTAAAAGTTTTTAAAGTAATGAGAATGATTGATATTAAATTGTCGAGCTGCCGACTAATTGTAATTCTAAGTAATGTAATTCTGTTGAAAATAAAAAATGAAAAATGAAAAGGGGTGGGGCGGGATGGATTTTTGAGAAAGATAAAGTTATTTTAAAATTTTCAAAATAAAGTTCTTCACCCGGTCATGAATTCGAAAAACTGTCTAGAAGGTTTCGGTGAGCATTTTAGTATGCCTAAACATGCCGTCGGACTACCAATTTTTAATATGTGGTAGCTACCTGAGTATTATATGTCTCCTGAAAATTTCGTATTGTTCGGTGATCGTTTTCTATGTCAAATAAGTTTTTGTTACTCTATGACCAAGTGAACAAAAATTTCAAAATAAGGGCAATGTCACTAAAATTTCTTCACCCGGTCAATGAGTAACAAAAATTTCTTTGACATAGAAAACGATCACCGAAAAATATGAAATTTTCAGGGAACATAGAATACTCATTTAGCTACCACATATCAAAATTTGATAGTCCGACGGCATGTTTCGGCTTACAAAAATGCTCACCGAAACATCCTAGGCAGTTTCTCGAATTCATGCGGTCGCAGTTTACAAAATTGTCCATAACTTGAGTTATATAACATGAAATTATGTGAAACCAAAGCCAATGGTTAGGTAACCCATATGGCTATCTTCTCCAACTGGAATTATGTAAAAATACTTAATATATAAGGTGCAGTAAATTTTTGAGTTGGACAACAGAAACTGCATCTTAGAGAAACATGAAGTTTAGCAAAACATTTCAAGTTCACATCATCAACGTGTAACCAAAACATGGGAATCCACTAAAACTACCACAAAACCAAGGTCCACAAAAGTTTAAGAAGATATTTACACTACTTAAAGTTTTTTGATTGGTTTATAATAGCGATTCAGGCACGCCGACGGCATAAATCCGAAAAACAGCCTAGGAAGTTTCGCGGTGAGTATTTTAGTATGCCTAAACATGCCGTCGGACTACCAATTTTTGATATGTGGTAGCTACCTGAGTAATCTATGTCCCCTGAAAATTTCGTATTGGTCGGTGATCGTTTTCTATGTCAAAGAATTTTTTGTTACTCCATGATCAGGTGAATAAAATTTTCAAAATAAGGGCAGTGTTACTAAAATTTCTTCACCCGGTCAATGAGTAACAAAAATTTCTTTGACATAGAAAACGATCACCGAAAAATATAAAATTTTCAGGGAACATAGAATACTCATTTAGCTACCACATATCAAAATTTGATAGTCCGACGGCATGTTTTGGCTTATGAAAATGCTCACCGAAACATCCTAGGCAGTTTCTCGAATTTATGCTGTCGTAGTTTACAAAATTGTCCATAACTTGAGTTATATAACATGAAATTATGTGAAACCAAAACCAATGGTTAGGTAACCCATAGGGCTATCGTCTCCAACTGGAATTATGTAAAAATACTTAATATATAAGGTGCAGCAATTATAAAACCAATCAAAAAACTATAAGTAGTGTAAATATCTTCTTAAACTTTCGTGGATCTCAGTTTTGTGGTAGTTTTAGTGGATTCCCATGTTTTGATTACATGTTAATGATGTGAACTTGAAAGGTTTTGTTAAACTTCATGTTTCTCTAAACTTCAGTTTCTATTGTCCAACTTAAAAATCTGCTGCACCTTATATATTAAGTATTTTTACATAATTCCAGTTGGAGACGATAGCCCTATGGGTTACCTGACCATTGGTTTTGGTTTAACATAATTTCATGTTATATAACTCAAGTTATGGACAATTTTGTAAACTGCGACAGCATGAATCTGAGAAACTGCCTAGGATGTTTCGGTAAGCATTTTAGTAAGCCGAAACATGCCGTCGGACTATCAAATTTTGATATGTTGTAGCTACATGAGTATTCCCTGAAAATTTCATATTGGTCGGTGATCGTTTTCTATGTCAAAGGAATTTTTGTTACTCTAGTAACTTTAATGACTTTGTCGAGTAACTCGATAAAGTCTTAAGAATGAATTTTTTTTTTTATGACTTTGTCGAGTTGCTCGACAAAGTCTTTTGAATTTTTGAATTTTTTTTTTTAATGATTTTGTCGAGTTGCTCGACAAAATCTTTTGAATCTTTGAATTTTTTTTATTTTTAATGACTTATTAGAGTTATTCGACAAAGTCTTTGGAATTTTTTTTTTTTTTTTTGAACTTTGTCGAGTTACTGGACAAAGTTTTTGAAATTTTTTTTTTTTGCCACTTTGTCGAGTTATCGACAAAGTGGGAAAGTGTTTGAATATATATATTTTTTTTGCCACTTTGTCGAGTTACTTGACAAAGTGTTTGAATTTTTTTTTTTTTTTTTTTTGACTTCCTCGACAAAGTCTTTGAAATTAATTTTTTATTTATTTTTATTTTGTGTGGGCTTTTAGCTCAATTTTTTTTTTGTAATTTGTACTTTTGGTCCACAACCTTTTCAATTTATAACAAATTTACCCCTAACCTTTTTTTTAGCATTGGCCATCCCCGACCTTTGAATTTTGTTGCAAATTTTATTTTGTCCTCCTCTTTAAATAAACAAAATAAAAACTAATAACAACAAAATAAAATAAAATTGTAAATGAAGTCCTAAAACTTTTAAAAAATACAAAATAACTTCATCTTCCTCAAAAATCCATCCCGCCCCACCCCTTTTCATTTTTCATTTTTTATTTTCAACAGAATTACATTACTTAGATAAGTAAGAGACAGCCAAATTATTGTGGTGTGTGCAAATCAGAAATTTTTTTTCTTTAATTTTTTTGTCCTTATTTATTTTCCTTTTGTACGTATTCATTCAATTTTTACTAATCTTTTTTTTATTATTTTATCTTATAATATTACAGATTAATCTAAAAAAATGCTATTATTTTTTTCTTTTACTATTCACATATGCGTCCAGATTTTCATTCAATTTTTCACCAATCTTTTTTTTACTTAATGTTATAAGCAAATTGTACACATTAGGATTGAAGAAAGAAAGAAAAAAGTGAGAAAAAACACAACAAAAGAGAAAAAAATAAAAAAATAATTTTATAAAATTTATTTATAAGCTCAAACAAAAACATGATAAAAAATTGAATAAAATATAAAGGTTGGGAGTAGTTTAATTACAGATTTAACATGTTGCGACTCAAAGTGCAAATTGAAACAAATTTAGTGAACAAATGGTACAAATGAAATTTGTCGAGTAACTCGAAAAACAGCAAAAAAAAAAATTTAATAAAAAATTGTCCTATGCCGAGTGACTCGAAAAAATTAAATAAAAAATGGCCAAAACAAACTTTTTCGAGTGGCTCGACAATCAATCCAAAAGGAATTTGGCCAACCACGATAAAAACAAAGCCAAATCTATAAATAGAAAACGAACAAAAAGTCAACACTAGCGGTTCCTTTCTAATAAATAAAACTTACTTTAGTTTTTTAAGATAAAAAAATTGTTTAAAAAAATTGTCAAAAATGACGGCTCCCAAAGAAGAAGAAAAAGTCAACAAAGGCAGTTTTTTTTTAATAAGTTAAACAAATTTATAGTACAAATGGGTGAGATTTGGACAAAATTAAGACTAAGAAAGCATCAAAACTACGTCGTGTTGGTTGAAAGGTGAATAGTAAACAGATGATAGACACTTATACTATAGTAAATAAAACATACTTTAGTTTTTTAAGATAAAAAAATTGTTTAAAAAAATTGTCAAAAATGACAGCTCCCAAAGAAGAAGAAAAAGTCAACAAAGGCAGTTTTTTTTTTTTTAATAAGTTAAACAAATTTATAGTACAAATGGGTGAGATTTGGACAAAATTAAGACTAAGAAAGCATCAAAACTACGTCGTGTTGGTTGAAGGGTGAATAGTAAATAGGTGATAGACATTTATATTATAGTAAAGATATATATATATATATATATATATATATATTAATTAAATTAAAAATTAAAAAAACGTCATATATTAGTTGTCAATTATAATCACTGTTATCCAATGTATTCAAAACAATTTTTTCATCTCCATGATTTGAATTTTAATCCGATAATAAAAAAAGTTACAATGTTCCCATTCATTTTTTTAAAATCTATTTTTCATTTCTTTCATCTACGTAAGGCAAAAAAAATTGAGATCGTCTTTTTATCTTCACATTTAATTTAATATATTAACTATTTACAAATTTTAAATGTACATTTAATAGATTGTTAAAAATTTAATGTACGATAATAATGAACAATGAAAAAGTAATAAATAAATATTAAAAAATAATTGCATTCATTTAAATACAATTACAATTAGAGATGAGTTTTATATGATGATAATACCAACAATAACTTGAACCCAGTTAAGACATTTTGGTGATTTAAACTTTGATGATTGACGAACCATTGATATCAAATCTTATAGTATTAATGATCTCCATGGCAGCATTTTAAGAAGAATAAAATTAATAATTACTAATTTTATTGTAAGAGAATGTAATGATTGACTACATAATATTGTACATTTGTTAGAATAATAGTTCTATGTGAACAATATTCTTTGTATATGTTTTCTTTTTATTAGACTTATTTGATTTGACGACGTAAATGAAATGTCATAAATGTGAGTAAGAAACAAAAATTAAAGAAGTGTCAATACTTGTCTATATTGTAAGAATATTGTTGACGGACAAAAGTAAGATGAAAAGAACATTCTATATATATTAATTAAATTAAATTAAATTAAAAATAAAAAAAGTTTCACATGTTAGTTCTAAACTATAGTATATGTTTGGTGGGGTTTAAAGATTAAAAAAAAATTAGTAAAATGTGTGGTTAAAAAGATGATAAAAGTTGTAGGTCCCACAAAATATGTAGTTGAAAATGAATTTAAAAAAAAAAAGAACTGGACCAAACATGCTCGTAATCACTCTAATATAATGTATTAAAAATAATCTTTTTATCTCCATTTCAGTTTTGACAACTATGATTTGAATTTTAATGTGGTGATAAACAAAGTTACAATTTTTCTCATTCATTTGTTTTTTTGGTTGAAACTCATTTCTCATTCCTTTTATCTACTTAATGCCCAAAAAAAAAAAAAAATGAGATCATCTTTTCACCTTCATATTTAATATAATAAATTAAATATTTACAAATTTTAATTGTATATTTAGTAAATTGTTGAAAATTTAATGTATAATAAGGATGAACAATAAAAAAAAGTAATAAATAAAATATTAAAAAATAATTATACATTAATAAATACTAAAGATGAATATGAAATTTTAAAAAGTGTGTAAGGGTAGAATGGTCCAAAAATATTTCTCCATTTAAGCCCCTTTTAGATTAGTACTAGTTAAGAATACGTGCGTTGCACGTGGATTTGTAATAATATTATGATTTTTTTATTTTAAAATTATCGATGAATATAACACTTAAATGAAACTCATTTTCAATTATAAGTTCATCAATGATTATGACCAACTAAGGAATTATATTCAAACTTCTTGGTAAAACATGTGGTTCATTAAAAAATACATGGCCTACGTGAATATTAAGTTTGAAAGATTATTGATATTCTTTTAATTATATTTTAAAGCATATATCTAATGGCATATAAGAAAATGCAACTTTCTTTTATGAAAATTAGTATCAAATTCTAAAATACATTAAAATAGTAGATATAAGTATAACACAATTTTTCATTGATATTCTGTATTTATATCATTATAAAAAGCACACGAAAACAAAATATTTTGCATTTTTAGGTAATTATTTCTCAGAAAAAAAGAATCTCAAAATTCTTTGACATAAGATAAAGAAGAATTTTCTATTGTAATATCCATTCAGTTTTAATGCACTCATAAATTAAGGGGGGTTTTTTTTTTTATTCTCTTTATGCATTCTTTCCCGTAATTCCATCTGAAATATTATTAAATTTCAAGAAAATTCAAAACAACCAGGTATTTGGACAATAATTTTAACTCATCACATAAAACCACTTATTATGCGAGATTTACCTTCACCTTATACATAACATGACTCACTTTATCCAAGTTATGTATTCCTCAGCCGCATGCTTGAAAGAGTTAGAGTAACACCAATTCTCCTTGTTCTAACTCGTTCTTCCACAATAAATATACGTTTAATTGCTTACAAAATGACATAAAACATCATTCGAGCTTAAATCCCTTTGTTATCAAAACTACCACAATAATTAATATTTTTACATCGAACAAATATTCTAAATCAAGCAAAAAAATATAGAAATCAAAATTTAAAATCAATATTACCTTCATATATATTCTTAAAATTAGTGAATCATTCATGGAAAATTAACACATCCATTATTACCACATTACTATCAAACTAATTATCAAAGATTAAAAATCGTCATTGTGAGGAAAAAATTATTCTTGGCATAATAAAAAAAAAAAGGACGAATAACAAAGGAAGAAAGTATAAATCAATAATAAGAAAGTCGAAATGCAAAGTCAAATTCATCTTGTTTTGTTATGTTGATGAAGGAATTTGTTTAAATTCTCGTGTATAATAAGATTGACTCTTTGATTGTTTACAATTAAAGATAATAATTTTAATATATTAAAAATTTTATTAGTATATTTTTATTTATTTTCATTAATTACAATATATAATGGAGTTTAAAGAGACAAATCATTTTTAATGTTCAAAATACAATATTTATATAGTATTAAATAGTTTAAATTAAAGCCAAAATAAATTATATTAATTGAAAGATGATTTTAGAAATTATAAGTTATTTGAAGGGCAATATCATCCAAAAATGTTTCTCCTTTTAAGGGACTTTTAGAATTAATATAGATTATGAGGAAAAAATTTGGTCAGACAATTTTTCTTTTATTATTTTTATTGGCTTTCTTAATTACAATAATCATTTGTTGACCATCTTTCATAGCTCAACTGATTTTTAAAAGATTTATTTTTCAATTAAATTATCAGCCGAAAGTCAAGGATTAAATTTTGAAATGTCACAGTTTTTTTAAACATGTCAGATTCTTTAAGTGTCTATCAACACAGTTCGAATCTAGTTTTAAGAAGGAAATTTGGCGCAAATGGTCCATCATTTTTGTCCTTAGTACAGAAATAATTTCTATCTTTTTTTTTTTGTTACAGAAGACCCTAACTTATGTATTTTAGTGTGCAATTAGTCCTTATTTAATGAAAAAGACAATTATACTATTATGGTGTGTTTGATTGGCAAAAGTGGAATCAAAACTACGATTTCTTCTCTTCCAAAACCACAATTTCTTCCAAAACCAACTGCAATTCCACTCCCCTTTTTTGGAGAAATGAATCGCGTGCAGCCCAATTTTGACTTTTAACGGACAAAACTGACGGAAACTATGAAAAGTGACCTACGACGCCTATTTCTTCATACGTTGGGGATGTGTGGGGCTATTTTTTTAGGTTAAGGGCATATCTCCAATGATTTTGAAAGGTTAGGAACCAAATATATAATTATCCCTTAAAACTAAGGATATTTTGTCTTTTTCATCAAATAAGGACCAATTGCACACTAAACACATAAGTTAGAGACTGATGTGCCTAAAAATAAAGGTTATGGACCATTTCTGTACTAAAGGAAAAGGTTTGGGACCATTTGCGCCAATTTCTCTTTTAGGAATTATGGAAACTTTTGAAGTTGACATCTAAGCAAAAAAGTAATTTATGTCTCGATATATTTGGATTTTATATGAATTATGTTGTGATATTATTTTCTTGATGATACCAACAAAATCTTGTTTCCTTATTATAGATTTCTGTGTTATAGTAACTTGTTAATTACTTAATATAGAGTGTGTTTGGTAAAAAAATTTGTACATTATAAGCAATGAGTTTCTACGTTTTGGAAACCAATTTCTAGATGTTTTGATGGAGATTGTGTTTCTTATCTTATATATTGTGATATTTGTTCCTTGGATAGATGCTTAAAAGTTATAGTATAGATGTGAATTTGACGCCCATCCCATCACATTCCATCCCATCTCATTCCATCCTTCATGTAATAGTGACGAGTCCAAATCATAAATAACTACCCTGCGGTGGGGTCCGGGGCACTCTTATCCTGGACACGCCTCCTCAATTTATTTATTTTTTTAAAAATCATAAAATATAACTACAAATCACAATTTTTGTTAGGAATTGGCTGAAAGAGATTCGAACACAAGTTGGAATTGTTAAATTAGAAAGCTTAACAACTACATCACAACTCCAATCTTGTATTTTTTATTTTTTTTTGCTACAAATAATATAACAATTTCTTATTTTCTTAACACTAACATTATATATTCATAATCCTTCATATTTCAATTCTTTCACTCGTATTTGTTTAATTGTTTATTTTCATTTAAAAAAAAATTAACTGAGACAGTTGTCCGGTCAATGGGGCGCTTTGCCCCGTGACCCGCCCTAAAATTTTTGAGGAGCGAGACGTGGCCGACTCATCCCATCCCCGTCCCATTGTCATCCCTAAGTTATAAGCACAATACGATGATTATTTAAAGTTTAATATTATTGTGTTTATGTAACTAAAGATTTTCCATGGACTGCAATCTTTCCTAATGTGCCTACATATTTTACTTTTCAAACTTTGAATTTTTGATGATCTAGGGTTTCAAACCTACTACTCTATATATTCAGAACTCGACATTTTCATAGGACACCCAACTCTTACAGAAACACATAGATTCCTACACTTCATATTCAAACATACAAGAGAGTGTTCATGTGTTCCTTTAGATTCTTAACACGAAATATCTTTCTTGAGAGATGTTCTTAAAGTCTTTATTCATCTGAGTTGTTCTCAAACACAAAGGCTTCATGCTAGAATTGTTCTTGGTCTAGAACGGTTCTTGGACTTGCAATTGTTGGAAACTAGCACGAGAATTAGTTAGAAATTAATTTATTTTTTAGTTCAATAAACTAAGATCTTTGCTAAACATTCATGTGTTTATTATAATTATAATTAAATGTGTAGTTTTATAACTGAATCAATAAATGATTACTAGATCTCAATCTGAATCACAAACTTCCTGTTTTTTAATTCACGAATTTGGCTCTCCCAACGTACAAGTCTTCTATGGTATTCTCCAAAGTATAGACTAAACGCTAAATTCTGGATTGGGCAGATTAAGAAACCAAGAAGATAAAATTCAAATTAAACAAGACTTAAGAATTTTCTCTCTCCTATTTTCTTGTACATTTCACGTCACATGCAATGTGTGTATATATAGGCAAGAGTCTTAATTTGCATCCAAGAACAAGATTTCTAATTTGCATTCAAGTCCAATTAGCTTATAATTGATTTAATTGCACATGTAATTCCTAAACTTATATATCACAATTACAATCAAGTTCAAAACTTTCAAAGTAATTGCGATTAAATCCAAAACTATATAGAGCTACCACAGACCTGTTCGAACATAAATTTTCTAAGTCCCAATAATTAGATCATGTCTAGTCGATCCTATACCGCCTAATCTAATTACGAGTCATTTGTTTTTTCCACTAAAGACAAAAACTGCACTCTCGGAATATATAAGATCACATAAGATGTAATACTTTTCTATGACCTACCGTATATATATTTCATACTCATCAGATATCTGATAATTAGGTACGAGCATAAATGACTATTTTGCCTATCTAATTATTCACACTAACTTAAGTTATATTTTCTTTAACGGTTATGTAAACTAATTCATAGATGTTAAAGTTTAGTCGTCATTAAACACTGAGCTTAGATTTATAACCGTTCAACAGAAAATATTTAATATTCACTCGACCCATTTTTCAGGACGACAATTCTCGACACGAATTCGTGTTCTCTCCTTCGCTCATTCTCAAGCTCCCAACTAACCTAGATATTTGATTAATCAAATTGATCTCACTTATTGGTAAATCAAAAAATCATTTAACTAACGAAAAGATATGCACAACTCTATCAAGTGATTTAGATGAAATAACCGGTGATCAAATAGAATTTAATTCTTTGCACGATCATGTTATAGAATTAAATTTGACATGCAGTTCGTTCAATGCACTCCAAGTGTACTAGTGTCACCATTAAACTATTTCAGTGATAATGACAAATCGCATACCTAAATGGTTAAGTACTCAACAGTACAACTTTTTGGTACGAGGTGCCAACCCTCATACATTAGTCATGAACAATTTTATTCATGATCAAAAGCTAAGTTGTGTCACACTGTGCTTCTCAACACAAGCACCCAACTTATATTGTCACAAGTGATCATTGGTATTTTTATTTACATGCTCAATATTAAACAAATGCAATAATAATAAATAAATACAAATCAAAGTTTTATTCAATATAAATTATCATTTCATCACATCAAAATTATACTATTTGGGCACACAACCAAACAACAAGTATTCAAGAGTCTTCTTTGGATTTTTGTTAGACCATTTTTTGGGCTACAATTGGGAGTTACTTGTAACAAGGGTACGAGCCTGACTGCCTGAGCATCACAAGTGCTGACTTGGCAGAATTCCATAAGAAATGCAAGTAGGTGATATGTAGAGACAAGGTCTTGCTCTTGTTTGTGATTGCGATTGAAATTACAATCGTGAGTGGTGTAAAAATCAAGACACGAGTTCTTGGTTCCATTCCTGTCGTGGTGGAGATAAGAACAAAGAGTTTTAGTATCCTGTAATTCTGTAATTTTTTTTCATTTAAATTTTAGTTGGAGGGTATTAAATTGTCTATTTAGAAACTCTGAATAGTTTTAAGATGTTTACGTACTTAAGTTTTGCATGCAAACAAGCACTTTGAAAAACAATTACACTATCGTGACAATCCAGAAAATGTTTTCACATTCAATAGGTTGAGTTACACAAGTTTGTTGATGTAGTGTCTAAGTATTCTGATAGACAGAAACTCTGACTTTCTTGACACCTGCTAAAAGATTTGTTAATTTTTAAAATTGATACACACAGCCTATTTAACCCACCCCCCTCTTTTGATTTGACTCTAGTTCTAAAACTTACAAAACTAATATTGTTAATATGCTTGTTTTCCAATTTAGAAACTTAGGATATTTTCCGTACGTTAGAAACTAAAAATTTGTCTAACAGTGCAGTCAATATGCTCATTCATGCTTACTTATAGCTCACCGTAAGTGGAGCATGTTTCATACTTCTTCTTGTATTAGTGTTCAGTATTAGCTTCTAAGCTACTTTTAAACATGTTCGGTGAAATCCCGCAAGCGTACAAGTTCGTTGACAATTTATAGTAAAAAGTGAGTAAAAAAGTATCGTTCCCACAAGGATTAGACTTTAGCTTAATTTCGACTAATTCGAGTTTAAATCGAATACACACAATAAATGTTTAGATCAAGAAAGTATGAAATTATCTAAACTATAACTACGATTTAACTAAGTGCAAATATAGTTTTTGGAGAAAAATCAAGTAAATGAGTTATGCTAAGAATCTGACTCCACCATTAGTATCTATTTTAATCCTCGAAATCCCACGTTCTAATCCAATTTATGTTCAAATTGACAATCAATAATCTTAAGTTATCTAATAATCTCTTTCGAGTAAAATTAAACCTATTATCATATAAGTTCAAAATATTCCTATTTTGAATACGAATATATAAAAATGCTTTCAATATCAAGATTATCAAATTTGATTGCACCTAGCATACGAAATTATTCATAGTCTCTATAGGACTTGTGTTTAAAACTATAATGAGCTAATCTATTTTGAACCTTTCGGAAACGAAAATAAATCACAAACATGTTCAAACGGTGATCAATCATTCAAACGGATATTAAAACCATGACATAAATCAAACAAACACAAATTAAGATTAAAAACAGAAATTCTTGAATTAAAACTTCAACATATGGTTTACATCATCATCTTTAGCATAAAGAGTTTAGCCCATCATGTTTGATTTACAAAAATACATAATAAATAGAGAATTTATCACCCGGAATATTTGATTGCAAGAAGAACTTTGAAGATTAATTTGGCTCTTTGAATGTCTTCAATGGATTGCCCAAGAATCCCAATTTTCTTACTTGAAATCTCAATAATCTTGCCAGGATGAAGAAATTCTTGTAAAGATCTTGTGTTTTGCCTCTTTATTCTCTCCAAAATTCGACTCTAAAATTCCACAACCCCCCCCCCCCCCAAAAAAAATTGTTATAAGAGTTCTCCTAATTATATTGGTCCAATTAGGGTTAAATTTCGTGCCATAAGTCTTCAAAAACCTTCCAATAATAGAATTTTAACCTAAATAAAGATTTGGCCGCGGCACCGTCCGCTCGAGCGGCTGGTCTGCTTGCTCGAGCAGACAGAAACGGCCATTTTTTGGCTGATGGTCCGCTCGAGCGAGCCTCCGGACCGCTCGAGCGGACAAAATTCTGTCCGCCAACGACTGATTTTTAAACGGTCATAACGTTTTGTAGAAAACTCCAAATTGTAATCCGTAAAAAGCGTTGGAACCGTAATTCAATTATATTTTCAATGGTATATCATTTAACTTATGTATATTTTTGTACCAAAGGTTGTACTCTAAAATCTCAATATGTTTCGGTTGTAGTTTCTCAATTCGCTTCTTTGACTTTCGGGTGTTTGATCCTTCACTTCAACTATTTATTGTCACTCCAACACACCTTAAATCTATTGAATTTATCTTCTTTTTCATCCTCTAATGTTTGGCTTTTCATTTATTCGCCGATTTCACCAATGTGACTTGAGTTTGAGGATTTTGTCCTACAATCACAAAATGAACAAAGAATCAATAGATATCGACTCTAAAATACTTAGAATTATATAAAAACTCTTCATTAAGGAATCAATATAAGTGTATAAATTACACTTATCAAAACACAACCAAACATTGCTCTTATATTATGGCCCATTAAGTTTCCAAGCATATTGAAGTTTATGAATAATTTTAGCCTCCAGGAATCGTAAACCGGTAGACACGGCTGCTAAGGGTGCATTCCCTATAGCTAGTCGAGGACTTTCTTAGGTATCCAACTAGAGCTTAAATATTTAAGAAGTATATTTATTAAGATGAGTAGCACAAGCCCTTATATACCGGTTATTATTTCGATATATAACCAATGTGGAATTTATCCCTTAACAATATAAGAAAACTTAAGACAAAATAAAGTGTATATTTCTCCCAAGAACGAATGTTTGTATAGTTTCTTGACGAAGACAAAGTACGTGAATTTAAGAGTGATTGACATGGGGAACAAAATTTAAGATACAAGATTATGTATATGGAAATTAATGATTCTTCAACCTCCATAGTCTATTAATTAATGTCTTTGGAAACTCCACTGTCTCCACATATTAGATTATCATAAGAACTCCAACGACACACAATTACAAAGATATATACATTTATACATCTAACAACTTTTACAGAAGTGAACCAGAAGATGTCATTCCGATACTTCTGTTAATGCCTCTTTTGATTTCGCATACACAAGTTTTTTAAGGCTGAAAGATTATGGCAATATATTCAGAATTTACATTGTATTGAGTAACTTTCTGAACTATGCACAATATCTAATTAAATTTTTCAAATGGAAAAGAACCAATTTTTGCATTGTATTGAAATAACTGATGACTTGTCTATGCACAATGTCTACATTGTAGAACTCGTTGCTGATTTTTCTGATTTAGTTGCTTGATTTTCTACAGAAGTTATTGTTGTAGTTGCATGTTTAAGTTATCTCATTCAATATTATATGCTTGCTTTTCCCCATGCATATAAGCAGAGAGGACAGAACACAAGGCACAGAAGTTGAAAGATTCAAAGGCAAAGAATTATCTTTTTCAAGCTATTGATCGTTGGATCTTGGATAGAGTTCTTTGTAGGGACATCTCTAATATGTAGAATTGGGACTCCGTGAAGAAGAAAGATCATGGTAGAGCAAAGACGAAGAGGACTCTACTTCAAACACTTGGTTGCAAATTTGAGGCTTTACGCATGAGTATTGGGGTATACTTCTCAAGGACAATGATAATGGCAAACAAGATGTGGATTCAATTATGCCATTTTCTGGATTGAGGAATCAAAGGATATTGATACCCTTTCAACTGATGAGTTTGTTCGCTCGTTCATGAGCAAATACTAAACTAGCAAGAAAAAGAGGAGCAAGCATTGCACGCAATCACGATTTTGATAAATAACAGCTAACTCAAAAGGAGCAGGTTCTGAGAAAGGGAGTTGAAGGGAAGAAATACACAAGAGAATCAAGTTGTTGATACTATGAGAAACTGGAGTGTCAGTGACAATAACCGATCGACAACAAGTCAAGGCCTATAGATAGACAAATCAAATGTCGAATGCTTCATTGACAGGCATGGCTATTATCATTCAGAATGTAGTCTCAACATAAGATGAGATCATGGTGAAAAGTGTAACTTTCTCTGATTTAGATGAATCATTTTCACAATATTTTGAAGCTTGGTGACAATTACTCAAACTATCTATAATGTTCTCTTTGTTCAAGATTTAATAACAGAGCTTCTTTAATGCAGAAGCGACTAGGCAATATAACAAAGAAAAATAAACTGTATTCCTGATCAGTGCCATTATCCAACATCTGATTCAAGTGCCCCAAAATTTCCAGTATACCAGTTCCACAGCTGAATTATCCCTCATTTTCTGTCCAACTTGTGACAAATTATCATATGTTTACAGGGACAGCGACGATTGTAGGAGAGGCAAACTCAAACTTACAATCTTGATATTGAGATCATTTCGGGAGTTAATGTATAGTCAAGCCCTTGAAACTTGTTGGAAATTGGTTTAAAATGTCGAGAAATTAACTAAGTGACTTCGTGTCAACTTGGCCAAAATATACAAACTCGACCCAATCTGTTTAGGCAAAATTGTTTGCCACTTCATCGCATCAGGGAAAACGGGGTTTGACCTGCCCAGTCAGGTCGCGGGTGTCGTGGGGACTCGGGGGCAACGCCCCCGGAAAGAAAATTCAAAATTATCTGCATGTTTAAAGGGTATATTTGGCATCTCGAAACCAATATCGAATGAATGAGAAATTACGAAAAAGGACAATTTTGGGTCAAAGTTTTGACCATGCGATCGCACAGGTATTTACACCTGCGATCTCAATCTGCCTAAATTTTAAGCAGAATATTTTTGGGTCCTTCCATGCGATCGCAGGAGGAAAAGCCTTGCGATAGCATGGTTAAATTGGATCAAGTTCTGTTCTGATTTTTGTACCTTGCGATCGCAGCTTGGTAAAACCATGCGATCGCATAGGTTTACGCAAACAGACATGTCATTTTGAAGGGTTGCACGATTTGGTTCCATTCCTTTTCGTTTTCAACCGATCATCTACTATATTTAGGACCTCTGGACGTCCTTTTTTTGACAGAGAACAGATATGCAAAACAAGCCATTCATATATTTCATCTTTTGAACCAAAATTTATTGCATTTGTTGCATAAAATTTCTGGTTTTCATTTCATTTCATCGTTTGGAGTACAAAACCGTTTCTGGTTCGTTGTGCTTGTGGTTTGAGTACTTCAACCACAAGTAGGAAGCTGTTGTATCTTGGGAGTCAATTGCCATATACCGTAGGCACCATTGGGGGGTAAAATTGACTTAAGGACAAAGTGTTCAACACTTGCCTCGGTTTAATTTTCATCCATTTCATTCGGTTTGATTGCTTCGGAATCATTTCACAGAAATTCCGCCAACAAAACTTACTTTTACAAAAGTGAACAAGAAAATTTCATTCTGGTACTTGTGTTAATGCCTCTTTTGTCCAAGGATATGTAAACTGGTTTTGGACAAGCTTGTTGGTTTGAAGCCCTATTTCTATTAACTTAGTGTAAGGGGAAAATAAAAGAGGATCAAAAATTTGAAGGCTGACAGATTATGGCAATATTCAGAATTTGACATTGTATTGAATAGTTGTCTGAATTATACATGCACAATGTCTAAGAACCCTTTTAATTTTCCGATGTTTCTATAGTTAAGATATTTGGATACTTCCGATTGTTGTCTTTAGGAAGTTAATAATGCAGAGTGAACAGAACACAAGGTAAAAAAATTGAAAGATTTAAAGATTTAAAGGCAAAGAATTATCTTCTCCAAGCTATTGATCGTTCAATCTTGGAAACAATTTGATAGGAGCTCAAGACCGGAGATCAATCAGGTCAGGTTTATGCGAGACGGAATAAGAAGACAGGCAAAGCTGAAGCAGCAGAGAATTAGAGTACCTCGTGATTGTTTTTGTTATACGTATTGTCGTTTTATTTTAAATAGAAATTACAATGTAATAAACGATTTCCTTTTGTATGTTGCAAGTATAGTCATTGTGATAAATTGTAAGGGGAAGGGGTATAAATACAGCACATGGGGAAAGGTAGAGGTATTCAGAATTCATTCCAGTAAAACGGTTGGAGAGAGCAGAGCTCTCGAACTCTCTGTAACCTATTCCTTATAATTGTTTACAATGTTTACAATTACATTTCTCAGTAATAAATATCAGCTTTGCTAAACCTTCTATTTCATATACATCATCTTCACATAACTACAATTCAATTACACTATATCACTGTTTTCATGAAGGAATTGGAATTATCATCACTGCTGCAATCTGTAACACCTTCACCGCATCTTCACTGAATTGAGTCCTATCACAATTCTTTGTAAGGACGTCTCTAAGAAGATTTGGGACTCCATGAAGAAGAAATATCATGGGAGAGTGAAGACGAAGAGGACTCTACTTCAAACACATGGTTACAAAATATTTGAGGCTTTACACGTGAGTTTTGGGGTACTTCTCGAGGACAATGATAATTGCAAACTAGGCGTGGATTCATGATGAAAAAATAGAAGATGTCATTAGAATTGAGAAGATTCTTCAATCAACTAGTTTTGTGATTATTAAATTCAATCATGTACAAATATCAATTGCCCGTTATATTATATTGTTCAATCATCTCATTTAAAAGTTTAAGACTTTAGAGATAGAGACGCATTTATTTATAAATATCTCTTCAATACCCTCCCTCACGTGCAAGTGATCAGATTCATTTCTTCCATCAAATGCCTGACTCATGGACAAATGAGCGGTAGAGAAATTTGATTTTGACAACATTATTCTATTTTCATATCACGTTGAGGCACTTATATATTTATTAAATTTCTGTTCAATTCTCTTTATAAATCCAAGTGTATTAGAGGACTCAGCTCTGGCGTTTGCTTACCACGTAAATCTGACTTTGTACAAAAGACTGCATCAACAAATGTATTCTACGGCAGTTCGAATGAAACTATCATCATGCTATGACTAAAATTTGTTCAAATTGTCACTTCATTATCACATTGTAGCCAAGTCAATACTTTAGATTAGTCTTATTTTAATCTCATCTTAATCTTCTTGGGAAATAAGGAAATCTTGTCATAAGGACCAAGTAGGAGACTGAAAATAATAAGGTCAACGATAGTTAAAATCTTTTTACAAGCACATAATCATTTTAGAGTATTCTTAAAAGGTTGAATGCTCTACTGGTGACGAAACTTTCAAAATGTGTCACTTAAATCACCTAACCTTTCAAAATGTTTTCATAACTATTCATCCATATGTCAGTAGAGGTGTAAATTGAATCGTGTTAATTTGAGGTGGCATACATATAAGTGTAGATTTGGTCATGCCACTTTTGAGGCAGCCCCTGCACCCATTCTTGGTCTGGCATGACCCTTTTTTAAGCGAAGTCATTAGTCGAATCCAACACATTAAAGTAAAAATCTAACACAACATGGTCAAATCCAAACTGACAAAAGAATTTAGAAAGAAAAAAAGAAATGATCAAATATTAAGTCAGTCTTTTAAACATATTCATAGGTTCTCCACAAGAAACTTGTTCCAAGTGGAATGACCAGGTTATTTTTTTCTAGATGCCGTCACTACTATTTCAATAACTTGTTATAACAGATGAAAGTGACATTAAATAAAAAATAACACAAGGGCAAGCTATTATATATAGCTGCAGTTAATAACTCCAAACCATTCAATTATTTTCCTTACCTAAATCACAATTTATAGCATTTATAGATTGTTTTTAGTGATCTGCAAATATGGGTTTCAATTTCTTGTTCATTCTTATTTGCATCCTAAATTTTCATAATTTCTTGGCAACATTTGCAAATGATATCCCAGAAAAAAGCAAGTTAGAAACATATATTGTTCATGTTGAAGCACCAGATGGACAAATTTTCACTCAATCAGAAGATTTGAATAGTTGGTACCATTCATTTTTGCCAACAATTACAGCATCTTCAAGTGAGAATCCACGCATGATTTATTCATATAACAATGTGCTGAAAGGTTTTGCAGCAAGATTGTCTCCTGATGAAGTGAAAGAGATGGAGAAGAAGCCGGGATTCGTCTCGGCCCTGCCTGAAAAAGTACTGTCTTTACATACAACTCATAGTCCCAACTTCTTGGGGTTAAACCAGAACATGGGAATCTGGGAAGACTCTAATTATGGTAAAGGTGTGATCATTGGAGTTTTAGACACTGGAATATTCCCGGACCATCCGTCGTTCAACGATGAAGGAATGCCGCCTCCACCGGCCAAGTGGAAAGGCAAATGTGAATTCAACTTTACGTCATGTAACAACAAACTCATTGGAGCAAGGTTTTTCCAAAACGGCGACAACACACCTTTAGACGAGGACGGCCACGGGACCCACACGGCAAGTACAGCAGCCGGAAATTTCGTGAAAGGGGCTAATGTTTTTGGAAATGCTAATGGAACTGCAGTTGGGATAGCCCCACTTGCTCACTTGGCTATTTACAAAGTATGTTCCCCTTCTTGTTTAGAGAGCGTCATATTGGCAGCAATGGATACTGCCATTGATGATGGTGTAGATGTTCTCTCCCTTTCTCTAGGTGGATTTTCGAGAGGTTTTTATTCAGACAACATTGCACTTGGTGCATTCAGTGCAATGGAAAAGGGGATTTTTGTTAGCTGTTCAGCAGGAAACAATGGTCCATACAATTTCTCTTTATCAAATGAGGCCCCCTGGATTCTCACTGTTGGTGCTAGCACTATAGACAGAAAGATCAGGGCAACAGCAGTGCTCGGAAACAACGAATCATTTGACGGAGAATCAGCTTTTCAGCCGATGGATTTTGCATCAGCATTCTTGCCTCTTGTTGATGCCAGGATGCTGAATTCAAGTGATTTCTACGCGCCATATTGTTTCCCGGAATCGTTGAACAAAACCTCCAACATCAGAGGGAAGATCGTGGTGTGTGAATTAGGTGGTGGAATATCACGAATCGCCAAAGGACAAGCGGTTAAAGATGCCGGTGGTGCTGCCATGATTCTCGTGAACAACGAGCGATATGGAAACACAACAGCAGCCGAAGCTCATGTACTTCCAGCGACGCAAATCAGTTATGCCGATGGTCTAAAAGTCAAAACTTACATAAATAGGACATTAAATCCTGTGGGTAAGATTTTGTTCAAAGGAACTTTGATAGGTGATGATCGTGCCCCGGTGGTGGCTGCATTTTCTTCCCGGGGCCCGAACTCGGCAAGCCGGGGAATCCTAAAGCCGGATATTTTAGGTCCAGGCGTAAACATTCTTGCAGCCTGGCCTGCCTCTCTGCAAAACAATACCAATACAAAATCTACATTTAACATGATATCAGGTACCTCAATGTCTTGCCCTCATCTCAGCGGTGTTGCGGCTTTGCTCAAAAGCTCGCATCCCGACTGGTCTCCGGCTGCCATTAAGTCGGCAATCATGACTACTGCCGACATTGTAAATCTCGCCAGGGAACCAATTGAAGATGAAAAATTCCTTCCTGCCAACATTTTCGCCACCGGTTCCGGCCATGTCAACCCGTCACGAGCCAACGATCCCGGCCTTGTTTACGACATCCAACCTGAAGATTACATACCTTATTTATGCGGTTTGAATTACACAAACAGACAAGTCGGGATCATTCTACAGCGCAGGGTGAATTGCTCAGCAGAATCAAGCATCCCAGAAGGACAGTTAAACTATCCAGCATTTGCTATTACTTTCACGTCTCTGTCCAATTCTCAGCTGACATATACTAGAACAGTAACAAACGTTGGGGAGCCTAAATCCTCGTACAGTGTCGAAATTGTCCCACCACCGGGCGTTGATGTACTCGTGGAGCCCGCGACACTGAGTTTCTTGGAGCTCAACCAGAAGATGATGTATAGAGTGACGTTCAGCCGACTGGCTTCTGCCGGGAACAACACCATTGTTCAAGGTTTCCTGAAATGGAATTCGGACAGGCATTCTGTGAGAAGTCCTACAGCAGTTATACTGCGCTGATGCATCCTAGAAATGTCGAATTACAGCAGTTGGATTTCAGTTTTTCAGGACAAAAAAAATTACAAGTGTTTTCTGTGTTGATAATTGAATCTCTTATTTGTAATTCATTGTAATGCTATGTATTTATCATTGTAATAACATCTATATCTAATAATCTCAACTCATAAACATTTGTGTTGCATATAAATCGTTGGTTTAGTCCTCCTTCTTCTTCTTCTTTTTTTTTTTTTTTTTTTTTTTTTTTTTTTTTTTTTTTTACCCGAATTATGATATGCACGGAAATGATCGTCGAGCTAATCTTTTTTATTCTTATTTTTGTTTAGTAAGGTCCAAAATTCCTAATATTACTACATTCAACATATGTGGTTAAAAGAATATTTGTAGTATGTTATAACACTATCCAAAAATGTGGCTGGCTGCAGGGACGGTGGTTTCCTGATTTCCATAAAATTCCAATAAAATCCAGTCAATATACTCATTCATGCCCAATTATAGGCGTTCACTAAAGGTGGTGCAGATGCAAATACTCAAACAGTAAAATACGTAAGATTTTAGTTCTTTTTTTCTTTTTCTTTATTACTGTTCACTTTGCATCACCAAACACGTCAATAATGCACGCCAATATTAACTATTGCATCACCAAACACGCCAATAATGCACGCAGAAAATTGAAGAGGTAGGCGTGTTTGCCTAAGACTCCTGACCTTTAATTTTCCTAACGGATTGAAGTTTTCAAACAATTTTAATACAGTCGAAACATTCTTGTTCGACAGTAGCAGAAGCCATCAGGGAATATAGCAAGTAAAAGTCTTATGCAATCTTGTAATAAACAATTGCAGCCCAATTTAAATATTCTGAGTTTAATTGATTTTAAACTTAATCTTCGTCCAAGAAGAAGAGGAAGAAGAAGTCAGTTCATTACAATTTACAAATAGGATATATACATGCAATGGTAAAATTGCTGTTTATTACAGAAAAAAGTCAACGTAGCCTATTTTTTTGTGAAATTAAGTAATGTTGTTGACAATACTAATATATATACTAAAAAATTTAGCAAGATATACAAATATTTCACAAGGCGCACCCGAGCAGTCCAATATAACAACAGCAATCTTTTCCTAAATATGCAAGTAAAGAGAACAGGAAGAGAAGCGAATTTCTTACGAGTAATACTGAATACGATCCAAGTATTGAGGGTAGCCAGCTACTAAACATTTGTTCTTCATCAAACAATAAGAATTTATATTCAGGTATAATGTATCTTTATTCAACTGAAAATCAGTTCAAACTAACTGAGGAACAAAGTAAAACCAATCCAAAGTACACAATCACAATATCTCGCAACGGATTAATAATTCTTAGGCAAGCATAAAAAAGCACAATGAACAACTAACAGTTAACAAAACTGAAATTGGAAAGGGAATAATCATATTAACATATCAATCAATGAGATAAGTGTTCAAGACTCTCAATCACTGAGAGAGAGGAGGGGTAACAAATCTGAAAGCAAAATAAGTAAACAAATATTGGAGTAAAACCTACTATAAAATAAATGTAGCATGTCCAAAATCTGATTTTAAGAGGATCGAAATATTTTTATACAGATTTTTGATGACAAGATGATTTCTCAGAATACGTCGATAAACTTGAATCCTCTAAACTTACTTCACAGTTGATACAAAAATCCCAATACGGCTTTTGGAATTCGAAATTGACCCGGCCTCATATCAGGAACTTCACCCACATACTCTATCAAGGAGGTAATGGATATGACTAAAAATCCTAGAGCTGCATGTTGACTCCTCAACCGAATCCTGGAGGAACATCAGGATCTTCATTGTTAAGATCACCTGACTGCTTATGCTCTAGAATAAAGCCAGGTGGAGGACCAAACTCCAAATTGTCAGGCTCTAATATAGCCGGTGAGCACAAGTATCCTTCTTTTTCTTCTTCTATTGCTTTTCCTTTATGAAGCATTGGAATCCCGAGCTTCTCATATGGTTTCTGCACATTGTCGTTATTCTTACCAAGATCTTGATCACTTAATGCAAATCCTGGTGGTTCATTTGGCCCGCCATCACACATTGTAGCATCAATATCATTGGCTGAAACGGTAACATGCACATTTTTCTCTAGTGTCTTACCAACTGGCAGCAAATCAACGTGAGAAGATGTCTCGCAGTGGTCATTTCCTTCTGGGTTTGACAATTTATTGTAAACTGATTGTACGGTATCAACTATCTCTGTTTTCATACCATCCCCAGCTTTAATTATATTCCAGACACCATCCGAAATTTGGCTCATGACTTTTTCCCTAGAATAGAGAAATAAAACTCTACATATGACCAAATCTCTGCTAACTTGCATAATAAATCAGTAACTTAAATGTTACCATACTCTTTTTTCCAACAAAAATACTCGTGAAAGTTAATAATTATTATGTAAAATTTTAAGAGACATCTAAAGGTTGAGTAGAGAAAAGATAATTTATTTCCGTTTAAATCAATTAATCAGAGAACAACCTTACCCAATCTCTTTATGTATGGCATCAGAAAGTTGCCGTGGTTTCATATTTTCAGCACCAGGATGGTTAAGTGCCGCTGATTGCTTTACCAATGATATGATGTTATTTCGCAACTCTTCCTGTGAAAATCGAGTTCAGAAAATCTGAATGGTAAACTACAGAATGAAGAATCAAACTAGAGGGAGGGGGGAACAGGGTAAAATATAGAAGAAAAACAACAAAATTCGCCAAGTTCAGAGAATCTGAATGGTAATTTCCAGAAGGAAACATCAAACTACAGCGAGGGGGAAGACGAAATGAAGAGAGGAAAAAAATGATTATATTGTCAATACAATCATGCTCTAACATAATCAAACCGCATATCATACTTCAGTACGAAGTAAAAACAAAGATGACCTAAACATACAAATAAATCATCACACATGCTCCAAGGGAACCAAAAAAAAAAAGGCATAAGCAAAACAGTCTCCAGTTGTCCCTCTTCGAATTTCTTCTGGTTTGAGCAATAAACCATGAAAATCCATGTTCAAAACAATTCACTCTAAATTCCTAGGCATGAAAGACAATGTATGGAAGGTTCTATCTCTTTAGGGATATTGTTACAATAGCAGCGCAATGATATGCTGTCAAATTACAATTTCATAGCTTTCAAAATGTAACTAAAACCAGCTGTTAAGACAAATATGATTGGATTGTGATACACATTGTTGTATCACCATTACAGAAAAGCAAAAATAAGATCGTTTAAGAGATGATTTTCATACATGTGATCAATCACTAGCATGAAACTCTTGAATAGATGGGTATTGCTTTCAATGATGAAGCCTTTGTTGTTAAGAAAAAGGAAGATACTTACATTCCTTAATATGCAAACTCAACCAGCTCAAATTCGAGTGTAAAAGTATGTGAATTTTTTCATTGTCTTGAAGGAGGGGGGTTGAAACATCAAGGTTGACGGTGGTCACAAGCACAAGTCATTAAATAATGGCACAAAGTTTCCCGTAATACATCTTCTGCCAAAGAGGTTGACATACATAGATAGTGAACTTATTTAATAAACCAAAGATGGCCACTTTCTGATTCCTTGATTCCTTTCCTTTTGAGGTGATTCCTTTATTTCTTTTCCTTTTCTAGTAGTTCCTGTCTGATCAGCTACATGATTGAATATCGATGCATGAAAAGAAAATTTGTATACATCAAAGTCTCATATTTCCCTATTGCCAGGAGAGAAATTATTGGTACTCAACAAAGTGATTCCTCCACTAATAGTCATAATTTCATTACAATCAATGCCATTAAAATACACAAAGGAAACAAAACAATAACTTCCTTGAATTTTGTATAGAAGTAGATAAAGTTACATCATTATGGATAGCAAGTCTGTAGATTGGACCAAACAACTGCTATGAATTACCAATCGGGAATGTCTTTTGAACGAAAAAGTTCTCGGTGGCAAAACACAAGCCACCAAGTTTAAACCAAGGTGCATCTAGTCGTTTTTCAGCTAGCTTTCTAAAGCCTATTTAATCCAAAACCCATCAAAGGGATAAGTGTAAGATAAAGAAAGGGGATGGTTTTCGTTTCTTTTATTCAACCCAAACAATATGAGAACAAACCAACCACAGGAATGAAATCTTAGAGAAAGCAATGTGGTTGAGAACTACTAGCCATAGAATTCTTCCCCCACTTTCTACTCTCCTTGTCTCCATCTGGGCTTTGCATTCTGTTATGCTGTCCATGTGTTGCACAATGTTTAGGTGTACAAAAGAAAAGAATAGAGAACACATTGTGTCACCCCTTTTCCACGTGCAAAGCCATCGTGGGACACTACATTTTGAAGGATAGATTTGTAAGATAGGTCATATCTATTCCCCAAAAGTTGCGTTGTTGTTACACAACTCAATGTTGATGACAAGAAAATTAATTTTTTTTGGAAATCTTTCTCAGAAGTTAAAACCAGTGTTCTAAAACGCGAGAAAAGGCGAGGCCTAGGCATGAGGCATGGGAAGGTGCCCACATATGGAAAATGCGTGAAAAATGAGATCAACCCTATTTTAACCGTCTATAATGCGAGTCTAGGCGCCAAAAGGCACGATTAATGCAAGCCTTCCTTCCATTTATTTATTTATTTATTTTCAATTTTTTTAAGTCACATAAAATAATTAAAAAAAATGAATTTCTTAAGAGGGAAGCGCCTTATTAAGCTCATAAGGCTTGATGCTTAATCTTGCCGCCTTGCCACCAAAGCCATTTAGAACCTTGGTAAAAACCAGTGATCATATCCTTTTTTATGCCATTTGGTATGGCAACAGAAAGACGTGAGAATATTTTAGGAGCAAGTGAAAAGAAAATACCAATGTCCAGCAAGCATTGCTTATCGCTATGCGAAATAAGATGCCCACCCTGTGAGAGTCCCTCAAGGGTACAACTACGACAAGCTTCGCTAAGCAGCACGAAAGAAGACAGTTTTTACCTCAAAACGGTTTTAATAGTTTATCATAAAATCTATGTGTCACGTATAGTAGTTTCCTTCTTAGCAAGAAACACTTAATGCTGTGTGAGATAAGATGCCCACCTTGCGAGAGTTCCTAAAGGCGTGTACAAGTACACCAAACTTCACTAAACAATATGAGAAAAGATAGCATTAGCCTCAAAACGGTTATAGTATTTATCACTATATATGCAATGTGCAGCAATTTCCTTCCTAAACTGCACAATTTACCTTAAAACACGCACACAAAATGTAGTCACTCTAACATGGAAGATACTGATTCTTTTTTTCCAAATTTCTAGTCATGCTTCATTTGCATTAATAAATCCATAATCTTTATCTACCACATCAACGGGCAGAAATAATTATTTTGTGTCCGTGCCAATGAAGAATCTTCTCCTTTAGCTTGCAGAACAATTTCATACCCTAACCAACATATTGGCCGGGGGCGGAGGTAGGGGTCCTCAGGGGACCTAGACCCCTAACTTTTGGGGGAATTATGTTTATTTTTTAATTTATTAACATGCAATTTAATAGCAGACAAATTTCGCCTAATATTAATTTAATGGAAGTGAATTGGACCCATTAGACGAATAAAATTAATAATACAAAATTACAAATGATTAGCCCATTCCTCAATTTTAGTCCACCCATCTGAAATCTGAATCTCACTTTTTTTTCTCCTCATTTTCTACACTGAATAAAACAGATTATGACATTCCAATACCTACAAATCTCCCCCAATTCACCTTATATTAATTTTTTCCAAATTTTTCTACAATGAGTTATGTCAAGAATCGATTACACAATCGAATGGGTGATAAATGTTTGAATGATATTTTGATTGTGTAAATTAAGAAGGAAGTATTTGATAAGATTAATAATGAAGTAATTATACAACATTATCAAAGTACGATAACTCGTAATGAACACTTGTAATAAGGTGTCAAAATTTTTTTATCTTTATTCAGTTGTTTCAAATTTTTTTGTATGTGAATTTGGGGATTTCTAACTCAAAAATGTCAGCTCCGCCACAGATATTGGCAACCTTACATTAGTTCCACTCCATCAAACATAGCTAATTGGCTATAAAAAAAAGTAAAAAAACAAAAGAAGGTACGCAGGTTTATGAAAAATCATTCCTAAGTATATAAACAAGATCTACAGTTCAAATAGCAATAAGAAAAGAAGATAATGTTCATGCAAAACCAATACTTTCCACTTCCAAATTCCAATATATATTGAAAAAACATATTGTGTAGCAGTAAATCAAAATTGAGGAAAACACTTCCTTCAAATTTAGTTCAAGTCGTTTCTTCACTTTTCAAATAAACCCTAGGTACTTAAATTAAAGTAATTCAATTGCTTAATTATATAAATATATGAAAACTCACATTTTCTTTGAGTTTACGGACGATTTTAACACGGAGTCTATCAAAATCTCCGTCGTCTTTCAGCTTCGATATAACATCTTCCGCGTTGATATTGCCGTCTCCCGCACCACCATTGTTTTCCATTGCAATCTATAGATTGCATATCAATACAAACAGTTATACGTTTCTTGTGTGTTTTATATGATTCGAGTCGAAAATCAATAAAATAAAAATCCACAGATCGGTGACTTTGGTTAGCACTTCTGCAGGGAGCCACGATTTGGCTAAATAGCCTTGTCAAACAACCAATTAACCAATACAATGGAATAGGCTAACTTTTAACAAATAAGTCTTGAAGCCTCTTTTGTTGTAAAATACATTAATACCCTTATTAAGTTATTAGAACTACAAAAATAGATAAAATGTAAAAGACCTAAATACCCTTTTAATGATACAAATTGAATTAAATGAAAAGGTCAATTCATTTATTGAACACAACGGCTCCTGTTATTGTTAGAACAGAAACGCATCCAACATTAATTCATTCATCAAATTGCAGCAAAAGTTATCTTCAAAGTAGAGATCAGGCATCGCAAGCATCGCGTGAACAACACAAAATCCAACATGTTGACATTTTGTAATTGGTAAGTAAGTTCATTCTCACTTTGAAGTAGGTGGGTATCGTAATTATGAAATGATTAGATTAATTGGCATGAATTGAACGAATTAATTAGCAAAATCTTTGTTCCTGTATTGTGTTAATTGGAAAGATCTTTGTTCCTGAGTTTAAATTGAAGAAGGTAACCTAGGTAAGAAGTAAGTAGGTTAACCTACACTTGAGGTTCAGATAACCGACCATGTTGGTCTGTTAACCTACACACTTGAGTCTGTTAACCTACCTTATTATTCTGTTAACCTACGCTCTTAGTCTGTTAACCTACCTTGAGGTCTGTTAACCTACCCTTGGCTGTTTATTTAACCTACCATTGAGGTCTGTTAACCTACCATTTAGGTATGTTAACCTAGACTTGAGGACTGTTAACCTACACTTTGGTCTGTTTTCCTAAACATTGGCTATGTTAACCTACAAGTTTGGTCGGTTAACCTACCCTTGACTGTTAACCTACCATTTAGGTCTGTTAACCTAGACATGATGTCTGTTAACCTACACTTTGGTCTGTTTCCCTAAACAGTTGCTATGTTAACCTACACTTTTGGTCTGTTAACCTACTATTTAGGTCTGTTAACCTACATTTTGGTCTGTTTTCCTAAACAGTTGCTATGTTAACCTACAGTTTTGGTCGGTTAACCTACCCTTGAATGTTAACCTACCATTTAAGTCTGTTAACCTACACTTGATATCTGTTAACCTACACTTTGGTCTGTTTCCCGAAACAGTTGCTATGTTAACCTACACTTTTGGTCTGTTAACCTACCATTTAGGTCTGTTAACCTACATGTTGGTCTGTTTTCCTAAACAATTGCTATGTTAACCTACACTTTTGGTCGATTAACCTACCCTTGAATGTTAACCTACCATTTAGGTCTGTTAACCTACACTTTGGTCTGTTTTCCTAAACAGTTATTATGTTAACCTACACTTTTGGTCGGTTAACTTACCCTTGAATGTTAACCTACCATTTAAGTCTGTTAACCTACACTTGATGTCTGTTAACCTACACTTTGGTCTGTTTCCCGAAACAGTTGCTATGTTAACCTACACTTTTGGTCTGTTAACCTACCATTTAGGTCTGTTAACCTACACTTTGGTCTGTTTTCCTAAACAGTTGCTATGTTAACCTACAATTTTGGTCGGTTAAACTTTCTAATTAGCCACTAGTTGACCGAACTTAGCATACGTCTGTTAACATACCAACTGGACTTAAGAACCCTTATGAAATAGAATATAAAAACCATAACCACGCAGTCTGTTAATAGTCCATATGGATTGATGTTGTTACTTAGCTAACGCCATTTTAATTGTTTTGTTGAAATGCAGATATGGCACTCCTTGCTATTTGTTACTTCGGTGAGTTTAAAAAGAATGACCAAGAGCAGTGGACATGGAAATGGAATGGGGATAATGGAGAATCGGTTGTTGCACTTGTTGTATCTGAGAATACATCGTATACGGAATTGTATAATGAAATAGAAAACCTCCTTATTTTTGACTCTTCAGAATACGAGATGGAGTTTGGATTTCTTTTTCCTAATAATACAAATTTTCCAGTTCCGCCGGTAAAGATAACTTCAGACATGCAGTTGAAGTGGCTGATTGAACTGAACAAAAGACACCATACTCCTCTATGTGTAACTCTTATAAGGAGAGAGCAACCTATGAACAGACCCAACGCAGCGAATGAAGCAGATGATGAAGTTCGGGATGAATTGTACCATAACCGTGATGATTTTTGGAATACAGTAGAGATAGCTCGAGATGATGATGTAGTTTTTCCAGAGACAAATGCTACACAAAGACCTCCTGAGATAGTTCAAGACAATGAAGAGGAATTTCCATTTACAAACGACGATCTAATAGCCTCAGTTTCACGTAGCAACCATGCTGGTCCTAGTTCACGATCTTCTCGTACGACACGAGTGATTCCTGATGGTGAAGATTTGCATGTTGACCAGTTGTTTGATAAGAAGAAAGATCTACAGGAAGCTTTGCACTTGATTGCGTTGAAACATAACTTCGAATTTAAAGTGAAAAAATCAAATAAAACAGTGTACACACTTGTTTGTGTAGATGATAATTGCAAGTGGCAAATGCGAGCAACGAAGTTTGACACATCTGATATCTTTGTTATTCGCAAGTATGTACGGGAACATACTTGCGAATAAGGGACTCGTCGCAATGATCACAGACAAGCACGATCATGGGTTATTGGAAGACATATAATGCACAAGTTTCGAGACCCGAAAACTTTGTACAGACCTGCATATATCATACATGACATCCGTCGGGAGTTCGGGGTTGTAATGAGTTATCAGAAGGTCTGGAAGTCTAAAGAATGCGCTATGGAGGACTTAATGGGTTCACCTGAGGATAGTTATAGTAAACTGGCCTCCTATTGCCACAACTTGGAGAAAACAAATCCTGGCTCGGTGTTCTTTATTCAGACTGATGTCGACAACCGTTTCAAATACTTCTTCATAGCTCTTGGCCCGTGTATTAGAGGATTTATATCTTCAATGCGGCGCGTAATTTGTGTCGATGGAACATTTTTGAAAGCAAAATATGAAGGTACGATGCTTATTGCTACATGTCAAGATGCGAATATTCAAATTTATCCTCTTGCATTCGGCATTGTCGATAATGAGAATGATGAATCGTTGAATTGGTTCTTCACAAAGTTGAAGGAAGTAACAGGCGACGTTGGAGACATTGCTTTTGTGTCCGACCGGGGTAATAGTATAAAAAATGGTATCAGAGATGTTTATCCTGATGCACACCATGGCTACTGCATGTACCATATACAAGACAACTTGAAGACGAAGTTTCGGGTTCCTGCTCTCTTATCATTGTTTAAGAGAGCGGCAGAGGCATACAGTGTCGAGGAATTTGATAAAATTATGGGCGAGATACATAATAAATCGATCAAAGCATGGCAGTATTTGATCGATATGGGGGTTGAACATTGGGCAAGGGCACATTTTACTGGAATTCGGTACAATATGATGACATCAAATAATGCAGAGTCGCTGAATTCATTGTTTAAGAAAGATCGGGAGTTACCAATTCTTGCACTAATAGAGAACATACGCAGCAAGTTGCAGGAATGGTTTTATAGTAGACGCGAGGAGTCGCAGATGCATACAAGCACTCTAACCCCGGCAATGGAAGAAAAACTTTTCAATAGTCTTGAGGTGGCAAAGACGTTGTATGTAGAGCCTCTAGACCAATTCCGGTTTGACGTGAAAAGTGGACCAAACAGTCGGTACGTTGTGAACTTGGATGACAACACTTGCACGTGCAGACAATTTCAGTTAGAGAGTTTTCCCTGCACGCATGTTGTCGCCGTCGCAATGCACAGAGGGATTTCAGCCCACGTGTTGTGCTCTCAGTATTACACAGTTGATTTTTGGAGAGCAGCATATGCTGAAACAATATTCCCCGTGCCAAATGAAGTCGAATGGGAAGTTCCCGACCATATTGCTAGCACACTCAATATTTTGCCACCTTTAGTGAAACGACGGACTGGCCGCAAATCTACATCAAGAATACCATCAGCTGGAGAGTGCCCCCGCCGTCGTAAGTGCAGTAGATGTCGTGCAACTGGACACACTCGACTTAATTGTAGCAGTCAGGTTCCTCTTGCTAGTAGCCGCATGGACGGAGAATAGTATATGCACATTTAAATGATTTATTGTATGATTTTTATTGGATTTATAGTGGGATGTTTATTTTATTATTTATTTTAAATCTGTTGAGGAAACAATGTGAAAAATGACTGAGATGAAATAAAGTTGCTTCTGTTACGAATAAAGTTGCTTCTGTTAACCTACTATATTTAGTAGGTTCACCTAATCAAATGATCTGTAAACAGATCAATTGATTAGGTTAACCTATCCATACTTCTGTTCACCTACTATGCAATGTAGGTTAACCTAATCAATTGATCTGTTAACATACTATGAAGTAGGTTAATAATCTAGATGTTCGGTTAACCTACTATAATGTTCTGTTAACCGACATCATGAAAAGTAGGTTAACCTAATCAATAAATCTGTTAACATACTATCAAGTAGGTTAATAATCTGGATGTTCTGTTAACCTACAATCAATTGATTTGTTAACCTATTATGCAATGTAGGTTAACCTAATCAATTGATCTGTTAACATACTATGAAGTAGGTTAATAATCTAGATGTTCTGTTAACCTACTATAATGTTCTGTTAACCGACATCATGAAAAGTAGGTTAACCTAATCAATTTATCTGTTAACATACTATCAAGTAGGTTAATAATCTGGATGTTCTGTTAACCTACAATCAATTGATCTGTTAACCTACTATGCAATGTAGGTTAACATAATCAATAACCTATTATGCATAGTAGGTTAACCTAATAATTTGAGTAGGTTAACCTACTATGATATTCTGTTAACATACTATGCAATGTAGGTTAACCTAATCAATTGATCTGTTAACATACTATGAAGTAGGTTAATAATCTAGATGTTCTGTTAACCTACTATAATGTTCTGTTAACCGACATCATGAAAAGTAGGTTAACCTAATCAATTTATCTGTTAACATACTATCAAGTAGGTTAATAATCTGGATATTCTGTTAACCTACAATCAATTGATCTGTTAACCTACTATGCAATGTAGGTTAACCTAATCAATTTATCTGTTAACATACTATCAAGTAGGTTAATAATCAATTGATATTGTGCATAGTAGGTTAACATATCTGTGAACATACTATCAAGTATGTTCTGTTAACCTACATTGCATAGTAGGTGAACATAATCAATTGATATGTTAACCTACCGATTGTCCAAATCTACCTAATCGTGTACCCCGATCGGGTCCAGTATCCATCGAAACAAACCAAAAGGTACCCCGATTGTCAGTAGATACCTAATCGTGTATTCCGATCGTTTCCAGTATCCATCGAAACAACCTAAAGGTACCCCGATTGTCCAAATCTACCTAATCGTGTATCCCGATCGTATCCAGTAACCTTCGAAACAACCAAAAGGTACTCCGATTGTCCAAATGTACCTAATCGTGTACCCCGATCGTATCCAGTAACCTTCAAATCAACCAAAAGGTACCCCGATTGTCCAAATCTACCTAATCGTGTATTCCGATCATTTCCAGTATCCATCGAAACAACCTAAAGATACCCCGATTGTCCAAATGTACCTAATCGTGTATCCCGATCGTATCCAGTATCCTTCGAAACAACCAAAAGGTACCTCGATTGTCCAAAGATACCTAATCGTGTACCCCGATCGTATCCAGTAACCTTCAAAACAACATACAGGTACCTCGATTGTCCAAATGTACCTAATCGTGTATCCCGATCGTATCCAGTAACCTTCGAAACAACCAAAAGATACTCCGATTGTCCAAATGTACCTAATCGTGTACCCCGATCGTATCCAGTAACCTTCGAATCAACCAAAAGGTACCCCGATTGTCCAAATCCACCTAATCGTGTATTCCGATCATTTCCAGTATCCATCGAATCAACCTAAAGGTACCCCGATTGTCCAAATGTACCTAATCGTGTATCCCGATCGTATCCAGTATCCTTCGAAACAACCAAAAGGTACCCCGATTGTCCAAAGATACCTAATCGTGTACCCCGATCGTATCCAGTAACCTTCGAAACAACATACAGGTACCTCAATTGTCCAAATGTACCTAATCGTGTATCCCGATCGTATCCAGTAACCTTCGAAACAACCAAAAGGTACTCCGATTGTCCAAATGTACCTAATCGTGTACCCCGATCGTATCCAGTAACCTTCGAATCAACCAAAAGGTACCCCGATTGTCCAAATCTACCTAATCGTGTATTCCGATCGTTTCCAGTATCCATCGAAACAACCTAAAGGTACCCCGATTGTCCAAATGTACCTAATCGTGTATCCCGATCGTATCCAGTATCCTTCGAAACAACCAAAAGGTACCCCGATTGTCCAAAGATACCTAATCGTGTACCCCGATCGTATCCAGTAACCTTCGAAACAACATACAGGTACCTCGATTGTCCAAATGTACCTAATCGTGTATCCCGATCGTATCCAGTATCCTTCGAAACAACCAAAAGGTACCCCAATTGTCCAAAGATACCTAATCGTGTACCCCGATCGTATCCAGTAACCTTCGAAACAACATACAGGTACCTCGATTGTCCAAATGTACCTAATCGTGTATCCCGATCGTATCCAGTAACCTTTGAAACAACCAAAAGGTACTCTGATTGTCCAAATGTACCTAATCGTGTACCCCGATCGTATCCAGTAACCTTCGAAACAACATACAGGTACCTCGATTGTCCAAATGTACCTAATCGTGTATCCCGATCGTATCCAGTATCCTTCGAAACAACCAAAAGGTACCCCGATTGTCCAAAGATACCTAATCGTGTACCCCGATCGTATCCAGTAACCTTCGAAACAACATACAGGTACCTCGATTGTCCAAATGTACCTAATCGTGTATCCCGATCGTATCCAGTAACCTTCGAAACAACCAAAAGGTACTCCGATTGTCCAAATGTACCTAATCGTGTACCCCGATCGTATCCAGTAACCTTCGAATCAACATACAGGTACCTCGATTGTCCAAATGTACCTAATCGTGTATCCCGATCGTATCCAGTATCCTTCGAAACAACCAAAAGGTACCCCGATTGTCCAAAGATACCTAATCGTATATCCCGATCGTATCCAGTATCCTTTGAAACAACCAAAAGGTACCCCGATTGTCCAAAGATACCTAATCGTGTACCTCGATCGTATCCAGTAACCTTCGAAACAACATACAGGTACCTCGATTGTCCAAATGTACCTAATCGTGTATCCCGATCGTATCCAGTAACCTTCGAAACAACCAAAAGGTACTCCGATTGTCCAAATGTACCTAATCGTGTACCCCGATCGTATCCAGTAACCTTCGAATCAACCAAAAGGTACCCCGATTGTCCAAATATACCTAATCGTGTACCCCGATCGTATCCAGTAACCTTCGAAACAACATACAGGTACCTCGATTGTCCAAATGTACCTAATCGTGTATCCCGATCGTATCCAGTAACCTTCGAAACAACCAAAAGGTACTCCGATTGTCCAAATGTACCTAATCGTGTACCCCGATCGTATCCAGTAACCTTCGAATCAACCAAAAGGTACCCCGATTGTCCAAATGTACCTAATCGTGTATTCCGATCGTATCCAGAATCCATCGAAACAACCATAAGGTACCCCGATTGTCCAAATCTACCTAATCATGTATTCCGATCGTATCCAGAATCCATCGAAACAACCATACAGGTACCCCGATTGTCCAAATCTACCTAATCGGGGTATTCCGATCGTATCCAGTATCATTCGAAACAACCAAAAAGTACCCCAATTGTCCAAATCTACGTAATCGTGTATCCCTATCGTAACCGGAATCCATCGAAAGATCCAAAACTTTTCTTTCATTCCATATTCACATTGTAAATTTAAGTTTGAATTTATAAATATTTAAGTTCAACTTAAATTGAATATAAATTTTTGTATTTCCATAATAACATGTTAAAACTTAGAGTTTTTTTTTTTTAAATTTTTGGTCCCACTTCAATTTATTTTTTTATATTTTTTAGTTCCATATTAACATTGTAAAATTTAAGGTTTTTTTAATAAATATTTAAGTTCCATTTAACTTTTAATATAATAACGTTTTTATTCCACATTTATTAGAAATTTACATTGAAATTGCTAAGTTAAAAAATAAAAAAATTTCAAATTTTAACTTTTATGAAATTTATGGTCTTCGGTGACTCTTCATTTTCCGCGCAATTTTTCAACACATCTCTTCAATTCAAAAATCTCTTCGTCCCTATTGTGAAAATCTATTCCAACAATCCGTGTGAGAGGACGGGAGTCTAAAGTTTGTCTCATTTGTCAACAAGAAACAACCGGTAAGCGCACATAATACAGTTTAATTTTGCAACCATTTTTTGCACAATTTGTAATGAAATTCACATATTTGCTGTTAACATGTATTTACTAATGCCTTATCATTGATTGAACTTATGTTTATTCATCAATAAGATAATAAGTGAAATTGTATAGTGTATATTACAGTTCCTGTTATTCACGTTAACCTATATGAAAGTCTGTTAAACTAATTCAAAGTTCTGTTAACCGACCATGAATAGTAGGTTAACAATATCATTTGTTCGGTTAACCTTATTGAAGTAGTAGGTTAACCTACTTATTTGTTCGGTTAACCTACTTGAAGGAGTAGGTTAACATTAGGTGTTGTGTTTTGGTCTATTTAACCTATTATATAGTTCTGTTAACCTACATACATGTTCTGTTAACCTACATACATGTTCTGTTAACTTACTTCAGGTCACCTGTTAACCTATATGAAATTCGTCTGTTATAACCTAATACAAAGTTCTGTTAACAGACCATGAATAGTAGGTTAACCGACCATGAAGCAGTAGGTTAACCTAAATATTTTTTCGGTTAACCTACTTGAAGCAGTAGGCTAACATTAGGTGTTGTGTTTTGGTCTATTTAACCTATTATATAGTTCTGCAAACCTACATACATGTTCTGTTAACTTACTTCAGGTCACCTGTTAACCTATATGAAATTCGTCTGTTAACCTAATACAAAGTTCTGTTAACCGACCATGAATAGTAGGTTAACAATATCATTTGTTCGGTTACCCTACTTGAAACAGTAGGTTAACCTAATTATTTGTTCGGTTAACCTACTTCAAGCAGTAGGTTAACATTAGTTTTGTGTTTCATTTCTAAATATTTAGGTTCCACTTAATGAAAGTGCTCTTGAATGCTTCTGTTAACCTAATTCAAAGTGATCTTGAATGCATATGTTTTTTGTTTTTGTTTGCACTAGATTATAATGAAATTCACCTAAATTCTGTTAACATGTAGTCTATGTTACAGTCCTGTTAGATATCTTCATCAATTTGATAATCGGTTGTTATTTTTAGTCTATGTTACAGTCCTGTTATACATACATGTTCTGGTGTCTGTTAACCTTCAATGGAATATTTCACAATGAGTGAATCAATTGTCATGTATTCTGTTAATATACTTCATGTCACCTGTTAACATAAATGAAAGTCTGTTAACCTACTTCATTTTCCAGTGAAGCTAATCAAATTTTTGTTAACAGACCATGCCTAGTAGGTTAACAAAATCATATGTTCTGTTCACCTTCTTGAAGAAGTAGGTTAACCTAATCAAAGTCTGTTAACAGAGATGTCCTGTTATATAGTTCATTTTGGTTATTAATTTCTATTATCAGTGTCTATTAAATTTTTCGTGTTCCTGTTAACCTATCTGATTTCACCTGGTAACCTAAATCTAAGTCTGTTAACCTACTTCATTTAGTAGGTTCACCTAATCCAATATCTGTTAACTGACCATGACTACTAGGATAACAACATGGATGTTCGGTTAACCTACTGAAGAAGTAGGTTAACCTACTTGAAGAAGTAGGTTAACCTAATCAAATGTCTGTTAACCTACTCGATTTCATAGGTTAACCTACTTACATGTTCTGTTAACAATGTTCTGTTAACCTAGTTTATTTCGGTTATGAAGTTATATTATCAGTGCTCCTGTTAACATACATACATGTTATGTTAACGTACTTTTGTTAACATACTTTGTTCTGTTAACCTACTCTATATTTATCGTAATGTAGAACATGGCAGCAGAAAATGTTAAGAGTTTTTTTATCGCAATTGACCCAGAAAGACATCGCGATCAATTGGTATGTTTTTGAACTCATAACTAGATTGAAGTTATTTTGCATTATCTTTCAAAACGTACTATAATATTTACTTGCTTACATTGCGAAGATATTTCCCCGGCAATTTACGGCTAGATATCCGGATCTACTTGGGAGCTGTGTTATCCTACGGGATTTGGGTGGCCGATTATGGCATATTGAAGTTATCCGATCTGAGGATAGGATAATTTTAACTACTGGCTGGTCTGATTTTTTCTCACACCACTCACTGACGTTCGGTTATATGGTCATATTCGAGTACCGTGGAGCTTCTACTTTCTTGACTTCAATACTGGACCATTCTGCATGTGAAATACATATGGGTGACCCGGGTGGTTCATCATCAACAAGTCAACCTCTACCATCCTTCCAGATTACTATGTCCGCACCGCGTTTCTGCCACCGTTGCATTGTAAGTTTATATAGCATTTATTGTAAGTTATATACCATTTTATCACTAATGGAATTGTATAATTTAATGCAACGTTTGTTTGAATTATTTGACAGTTCGTTCCCGGAACATTCGCCAGCACAAATCTCCTAAGATTTGTAAACGTTGTTCAAATTCACGATGCCGCGGGTCGAGTGTGGCAGATCGGAGTTGATAGCAGGGCCAATGGGGTTGTACGTCGCTTCGCAAGAGGTTGGGCAGAATTTTATACAACCAAAAATATCAGACCCGGGGACATATGTGTTTTCTCTCAAATCAACAGTGACGTGCCTGCCTTCAACGTCTTCAAAGTCGCGGTCGGAGGGGGAGAACAGACCATGCTGTAAATGTCATGGCAGATTTTGATCGAAACAATGTGTGAATTGCAAATATGTTACCTAATATTTTGAAACAATCGGTTAATATTTTAATTTACTACAAACTCTGTTGTAATCGAACCAATGTATTTAATTACTTTAAATTATGATACATTGTTTGCTTATGGATTTGTAAATATAAATATTGGCTTACCAGTGATATTCTGATGGAAACAATCTGTTAAAACGATCTGTTAACAGAGTAAGTTAACCTACATTGGTTAGGTTAATCATTACAATCTGTTAAAACGATATGTATAAAATTATAACTGATGTTCTGATTTAATCCATATCAAATCAACTCAGATTTGTTCAAATTTAAAGTAAAAATCATCAAGTCATACTCAGAATATTGTTCTGTTAACCTATCAATTGGGTCGGTTAATTAACCTATCAATTGTTAACCTATTATATGTAGTCTGTTAACCTACTATATGTAGTCGGTTAACATTTTCAATTGTTCTGTTAACCTATTATGGGTAGGTTAATTAACTTAAACACAATTATGTTAACCTACTATGGAGTAGGTTAACCTAAACCATACTTCGGTTAACCTACTGTATTTTTATGTTAACCTACCTAAGTAGTTGATAACCTATTAATTTGTTCGGTTAACCTACTATATGTAGTCGGTTAACATTTTCAATTGTTCTGTTAACCTATTATGGGTAGATTAATTAACTTAAACACAATTATGTTAACCTACTATGGAGTAGGTTAACCTACTATAATGTTCTGTTAACCTACACCATCTAATCTGTTAACAGACCAAATATAACCGATTATCTTTAATCGGTTATAATTTCTGTTCATCTGATAATTGGAATCTGTTAACTGATGTCCAATTATCAGTTAACAGAAATCTTTTAGATTATACATGTACCTGTTTCTATATGATCAGTTAACCTAATACTAATACAACAATTCTATGAACAGAAATGTGGTAGGTAACCGTAATTATCAAAGTCTGTTAACTTGTGTCCATATGTTTTACAGATGTACAAAACGTACACAACGTACAAATTTTTTTTCCCAACTGTACAAAAATAATACAAATTTACAAAATGTATAGAAATTACAAATTTAAATATTTTGGAAAAATAATCATATCCTATGGATCATAGTTTTGTGTATACATGTCGGCTGCTAGTTTAGTCCGCCACATGGGCATATAATCATTAGAAACGAGAAACGCCGATTCACCAATGCTTAGGAATTCGATGAACTTAATGGTGAATACACCGCAATCACCGCTGCAAACAAATAATTAAATTATTCGGCTAATATGTACATTTCCCAAATAATGCAAAAAAATATCATCTCGAACAAATAAACTTACGAAATTTTTTGCTTGACCGTGCCGTCAACCCTTTCCACTCGCATCTGGTCTAGTATGTTAATATTTACTGACTTCGCAAGAATAGGGATGAAATGACACACCGACTCCAAATATTTCTCAAGCTGACCTTGTGTAAGGCAAGTCTTGTCGGGGTCATAAACATATACTACACCTTCAGAGAAGTTAACCTCTGTTGCAAACCAGTGAGCATTAGCGAGCACCGGAATATACAGATGTGTACATCCCTCCCATGGTTGACCAAACTCCTGCGATTTCCCGTGTGCGTAGTCAAAGAGATAATCTGGGCACTCAAAATCTTGTGGACATGAGTCTTTCATCATTTGTGCCACATCCAGCATGTTCTTGAACCCGAAATCCATGATTACTCTTTGGTTTTTGAAGGATTTTGGGTACATGGCAACCCGTTGTCGCAGCAAGTACATCGCCATGTCAACATGCTAAAATATCGAAAATGTTACACGGTTAACAAAGTATAGTATATCATACTTATTTTAAAAAATTTTGCTTACCTCATCTGCGAGCCACTTCCCGTCCGTCAATACGTCGTGAAACCATTGTTTGGCGTCTGTCATTCGAACACTCCCCAATAGATAAGCGACGCTGAATAAATAGTGTTAGGAACTGATGTCCAAAAAATAATACGTTACCAATGAATGTATAAATAACTTACCTAGTTCCAAGTTTAGAGTACCACTTAAGGAACTCTGTTTCCTTTGACGGATCAACCTTTTGGAATAGATCGATCTTCGACCCGTCAATAAAGGTTCTTCTCTTCACCCCAGCCGTGAATGGAGAACTCAAGTAGGCTGAAGGTACTCTCAACCTCTTACCAACTATCTCCGTATTCTCTACCATCTCTTCGTTTTTCCTCTTCCTACGTGTGAAGATGACAGTTGGTACCTCCGCTGTCACCACTCCTTCAGTCACTCTCCGTGTCTCCACCTCAGGCGGTTGACTACCCGTCTCATGCTCCATCACCAACTGCTCTGTCTCCCCCGCCGACTGCTGACCACCCGACACCATCACATCCGTCACACCATCGGTCTCCACAGCCGGCTCTTCAACAGGTACCCCCTCGGTCTCCACGTTTAGCTGCCCACCTGTCTCCATGAGCACCCTATCAATCACACCATCGGTCTCCACAACCGGCTCCCTATTTGTCACCCCCTCGATTTCCACATCAAGCTGTCTACCAGTCTCTATTACCACCCCATCTGTCACACCATCCTTCTTCACAACCTGCTCCCTATCTGTAGCCCGTTCAGTCTCGATATCGGGCTGACCAATCTCCATCTCTATCTACATATCTGTCCGAACACCCGTCGCAAATTCGAGATGGTCCCTAGTCTCTATCTCCGTGTCCACCTCCTGGTCCCTCACCCTGTCAGACTCAACCGAAACCCTGTCCGATGCAGTTTCTGGTGCCATTGTATCTGTGTGATGATATGGTCTTACCCACTCAATGACTTCATCGACTTTCTTACTCAGCTGTCCAACCTTCTTATTTACACGTCTGACCTCAGCCATCATCTGAGAAGTAATTTGATGCTTCATCGAAGTCAATTGCCTATTCAAACGTTCAAATAAATCATCAGATACATTTGCACCCAAATTTGCTCTAGATGATCGACGTACAACTGGAGAAGGAATAGGGAAAAGGCGAGGCGGTGGAGGAGAACGTGAAGCTCGATGCAGTGTAGGTGACCGCTGTGCAGTAGGAGAATGTCCCTACATAAATCATAATAGACACTATTACAAGATTTTTTAAAACAAATATCATATCATAACACAATATATGTATATATATGCATACCTCTTCTCCTACAAGATATGGATCGAAGATAGGATCTGGTACCCTGGCAGGAATGTAAACTCCCTGAATGTACACATTCTCCATCTCTTCAGGTGTAGAAGTCAGAATAGTATAGACCTCAAGCTGACATATTGAACTTTAACGTTAATTGGAAGCACTATCATTAACATCACATTCAATATAAATCAATAGTTCTCACCTGAGGATCGTCAAGTATAGCTGCGACATCCTTTGCAGTAGGAATGTCCGTCGCTTGCCAATTTAACATCCTCGGGATCCTAGTCCACTCCTTCCTAATAGCACATTTATTGGCCAAGCTTGGTATAGCCTCAAAAGCTCATACCTACAAATTTAGTATCATTACATATACTATATTACTAAAATGCTACAATTTATAAGTTTCAAAAGTTACCTGCACTGCCAATGGAAATCCGTATACATCATACTTTCGATCGGTCTTCGATCCCTTGATCGTATGTGTTCTCTTAAATGCATGCAATGTGTCCATAAAACACCTACGACCCCATGGATATGCATTAAAGACCTCCACATCGTCGACTACGTCCAAGCAAAATACATCAATGCTCGTCTTATGGTGTTTGCATCTCAACACAGTCTCCAATATGTACACCAATCCAAGTTTATACTTATCTTCCATCACCGTGCATTCATCAAATGTAGACGCCAGCTCAACAGGTGTGACTGTTGTCTTTCCACGAAAATATTTATTCAAAAGTCTTTTGGACCGCTGAATATTTGGTCTTACTTCTTCTTCATTGCCAGCATTTAGACCAGTGACAAGAAGAAACTCCATCAAGCTGAACCGAGCCACCTTCTCATCCCCTAATCGAAACCACAGTTCGTCTGCGTTTTCTGACTTCATCAGTCGAAGCAATAAATGGTCAATTATTTGACCCGAGAACTGCAAACGCCTAACCTGATGGAATTTCCAAAATATTGATCGGCGCAACTTTGCTTTGTGGTAGTCATCAAGAGCATTCTCAACCCTCTTGATGTTTGTAATATTACAATTGGCAGTCACCTTTCCAGGGAAGTCACATAATCTACGGTCAACTGCATGCTCCATCCTGCAATAAAAATTAACATTTACTAACTTAATAAACGAAATAAATTAAAATACAAGAAACAGTTACTGATATATTAAAGCATGGCAATTAAACAGTTACTTATTCTCCTGTTAACAGGCTGATATCTTCTATTATTAACCTAACACTAATTTCTGTTAACAGGAACAATTGGGTTGGTTATCCTATCATTTGTGCATGTTAACAGGTGCTAAATTAACCTACCTTTTGTCTGTTAAAAGATAAATTTCCTGTATACATTCTTTTGTTAACAATGATCTGTTGACCTACAAATGTGTTCGATTAATAGGTAACATATGTTGTTTGTTAACAAAACAATATTGTCTGTTAACCGAAAATATCTGTCTGTTAACAGAACAATGTTGTCTGTTAACAGAACACTTCAATGATGTTAGTACATTAGACCTTTAACGGAATGTTGGTAGGTTAACCTAACCATTGGGCCTGTTAACCTAACACCTTCTCTTCTGTTAACAGAACCAAAAGTCTGTTAACAGAAAATTTCTGTCTGTTAATAGAACAATGTTGTCTCTTAACAATTTTGTCTGTTAACAGAACAATCCTGTCTGTTAACAGAACAATGTTGTTCTGTTAACAGAACAACATTGTTCTGTTAACATGATGAAGTTGTTCTGTTAGGTAACCTACCATCTTGTCTGTTAAACAGACAAGATGGTAGGTTACCTAACAGAACAACTTCATCATGTTAGTAGGTTACCTAACCTTTAACAGAATCTTGGTAGGTTAACCTAACCAAAAGTAGGTTAACCTAACACTTTCTCTTAACAATTTTTTCTCTTAACAGAACTGTCTTGTCTGTTAACAGAATATTTCTATCTGTTAACAGAACATTTGTGTCTGTTAACAGAACACTTCATTAGGTTAGTAGGTTAATCTAACCTACAAATGCCATTAACGGAATGTTGGTAGGTTAACCTAACCATTGGGCATGTTAACCTAACACCTTCTCTTCTGTTAACAGAACCAAAAGTCTGTTAACAGAAAATTTCTGTCTGTTAATAGAACAATGTTGTCTCTTAACAATTTTGTCTGTTAACAGAACAATCCTGTCTGTTAACAGAACAATGTTGTTCTGTTAACAGAACAACATTGTTCTGTTAACATGATGAAGTTGTTCTGTTAGGTAACCTACCATCTTGTCTGTTAACAGACAAGATGGTAGGTTACCTAACAGAACAATTTCATCATGTTAGTAGGTTACCTAACCTTTAACAGAATCTTGGTAAGTTAACCTAACCAAAAGTAGGTTAACCTAACACTTTCTCTTAACAATTTTTTCTCTTAACAGAACTGTCTTGTCTGTTAACAGAATATTTCTATCTGTTAACAGAACATTTGTGTCTGTTAACAGAACACTTCATTAGGTTAGTAGGTTAATCTAACCTACAAATGCCATTAACGGAATGTTGGTAGGTTAACCTAACCATTGGGCATGTTAACCTAACCCTTTCTCTTCTGTTAACCTAGGGTTTTAACAGGCGTTAGTTCGGTTGTTCACTATCAACTTCAATCTTCATTTTAATCAGTACATTGCTTCATTTACAATCAGTTATGCCATTTATATGTAGTTTCAACATATCCCAACATATTTTCAAGATTGCCACAGATTTTTAGACAACAATATCAAAAGAAGTTGAAGTAAATACAAACAAAATGGAGTTTGCTGGAACTTACTCGCACAATGATGAAGTTTTGCTGGAAATTAATCGCCAAATTCAAGTTTGCTGGAAATTAATCGACAAATTGAAGTTTGCTGGAACCTAAAATCTTAACTGTGCAGAGCGGTTACACTTCAAATATTTTTTGCAGTTGTTTGGAATATTTTACGTTTCATTTCTTTTACAGTGCTCAGGAATATTTTGGACCTTTCAAAATAACTCATTTTAATGTTTTTTTTTTATCAGTATAAGTGGTCAACGGCCTTTTTGGAAAAATGGCCGGGTCACCCGGCCATTTGCCACCATTCCCACGGTTTGGGAGGACTGGAGCAAGCTAAAAGCTCGGGTCGGGTCGAGACGAACCTTGATCCGGAAAAGTAAAATATCAACAGCTTAGAATGTAATTAATAGATATAATATTGATAAAAAAAAATAATGAGAAACTGGGCAAATGGTCCCTAATATTTATTTTTTTAGCACATAATTTTTTATGTATTTTGGTACGTAATTGGTCCTTATTTAGTAGAAAAGACACACGTATCCTTATTTTTAATTAAAGAAAATTACAATTAGATTCTTAATCTTTACAAAAAGTACAAATGAGTCCAATACATTTATTAAATAATATTTAGTTTAACATATTAAATATATCATTATAGTCATGTCAATTAAATTTTTCATAAAAAGAAAAATATAAAATTATTGTGTTTTAAGTATATATAATTCATATGTGATATAAAATCTTGAATAAAAATTAAGTAAATAAATAATAAAATGACGTATATAATTTTATGAAATTCAACCAATCTTATTATGTTTTTTATTTAACATAAAAATACTAATAAAAATTAATTTAAACATTATGTGTTTTTTATTTTTGAACGATAATAAAACGTTAAATTAAAATATGAATAATACAATTGGAATTCTATTATTTATAGTTAATAAACGAATAGATCAATTAAATAAAAGTATTTGAGCATCAAGTTTGTGACAAAGTTATTTTAATTTTTATATTGTAGCAATAAAATAAAAATTTAAATTTTAGAAAGATGATAAAACGATAAATTATAATATTTGTAGTTAATAAACGAATAGATCAATTAAATAAAAGTATTTGAGCATCAAGTTTGTGATAAAATTATTTTTCTTTTTATATTGTAACGATAAAATAAAATTTTAAATTTTAAATAATATAGTTACTTAATACTTAATAGTAATAAAAAATAATTTTATTTAACATGTTTGTTAATAATTATGAACTTAAATTTTAGTTATTTTACAATAGTTCTTCTTTTAATTTTTTATAAAACATAAAAATATCATACCCATTTTGTAATTTTTGCAAATGTAAATATAAATTGGAGTTTGATGCTAACATAAACAGGTGTTCGCTATACTGCTATATAAGAGCAATGGTAGTTCTTTGTTATAGTGTGTAGAAGTTGTGGTGGTACACAAAGATGAAAATTGGTCGCTATCATAAGAACGTAGTGGTAGTTGACTGATGTAGTATGCTGATTGTGGTAGTTTATTATAAAGTAAGGATAGAATTTTAGATGAGGAAGAATTGTCAAATTTTTTCTCTTTTTAAATTTTAACATTTTCTTCACTTTTATTTATATATTGTTATTCAATTTAAATTCATGGACAAATTTGTTTTTTTAACACTTCAAAAAATATTATTAGGAGTCAATGGCTTCAAAAATTAAAAAGTAGAGAATAAAATTGTTAAAAAATAAAAAATTGGGCAAAAGTGTAAAAGATGATAAATGTTGAAGACAAAAACTGAATTTTTTCTTAGATTTACTAATCGAGTGACTATTTGTTATTTTGTTATATCATTAATAACTTCAATAACTAGTAAGATAAAAAAACTTTAATGACCAATTTAAAATTTAACAAAAACTTCAGTAATAATTAGTGAAATTAACCTATATGCCAAGACTAAATTTCTCTTTATCAAAAAATTAATTTTTATAAAATTATCCGACTTAAAAACCCCGTATAAGAAGAACTTTGTTAAAAATAAAATTTGATTGTCACCAACTTTGTTGAAAATAAAAATAAAATGTGTAGGATTCCAATTATGCACATTAAAATCAGCATTCTACTATAAAATCTTTCAATGTACGCCAAAAACAATGCTTTCATTCATCGAGAAGTGAAAACATGTAACTAGATGGATCTAAAGATAACTGTGGGTAGCGCCAACCAATCAACTATTACAGTCAACTGTACTTTGAAGAACAATGAGTTCAAAGTGCGGGCGCTTTAAAGAGAAATGAAACAAATGCAATTCAGAATACGGCATAAGCTTGATTAGCAAACTATATATAGCCTAATTTCTTTATAAAATATCAGTCAGTCGAACTATTGGCTGTGCTTCCTTTTCTTTCCCGACTGCCTGCTAAATTAAAGTAATCGAGTTACACAAATGGTCCTTTCATTGCAATGCTACTTTCCGTGCATTAAGAAAGGAACAAGATTTGACTTACGAATCATCACAACGTTCTTTACTGGACGAAGACTTCTGCACACTTCGAGATGTTCCAGTAGCCTGTCCAACAAACAACAGTTTCATATGCTTAGTTAACAAATTTTTCAACCAACAAACCCAGATCTCTCCAGGTTATTATTGAACAGTAGGGATCGACACAATATGATCATAATTACACATTGTCGCTGAGAAAGTCGGTTGGAAAAGAGTACATACATTGTACTTGAGATTGTGAAGCAATCTTTTCACAATAACAGTTCACTGCGCCCTCTACTAGAAAGTAAAGTGGCTTGAAAGCTTACCTTATTATTAGAGAAAGACAATCCCATGCTATTTTGGGTTGAAAAGAAGAAAGTAACAGTAGGACAAACAAGTCCCCAAAAGACGTGTTACGAAATCACCCCAAGGGCGCCTTTGGCATCCAGGGGTCTCTTCATTAATGAATGCACAAAAATTAAATTGAGACCTATGTTATTAAAATCCAAGACTTCCAATGTTTGTCCAAAACTCATTCTGTATCTATCATCATCTTTATTATCTGCAAAATAAAGGCTTACAGTAGAAGCACAATTGCCAACTATCAGCTTCCTCATATCCACATTAGGTCGTATTAACACAAGATCATACAATCCCTACCCATTACCCCACTAGATTCCAGTCAAGCAAGCTGCTATCCTTTTTTCTTTTTTTTTTTTTAATAGGATAGTTACATCTGCAGGAGTCAAAAGACCTAAGCTTGTGCATAAATTTAATTTCAAACAAAAAAGGCTACTGGTGTCCGAAGTTGGAGCACCATCACACAAAGATCAGCTAGTGAGTTGATATACCCTACTAACAAAGCAAACCACGCATGTTGAATGAACTTGAGAAAAGATACAAAAGTACCCTTTCTAATTTCCAATACAGAGGTTCTAGTAAAAGAACCTTAATTTAGAAAAGATAATATCCGAGAAAAGGATGTGTCCATCTGTTGCACAATTTAAACTGGTAAAAGGTATACACGTAAGGAATCATTTAGAACATGGAGTAATCAATTAAGTAGCACATGTAGTGACAAGCATACTGACAGGGTGGTGTAGCCTTCTGTAACATCTGCTATGAGCTTCCAGGTATTCTTCATACGTCTGCATCAGAAGATTAATATAGTAACCATCAGAAATGAGGACTTTAAGGCCCAAGTCTTTAACTCTCACCATAATGAATCAATTCAAGAAAGTAATAAATGTAGATACATATACATATATCTACAGAAAAAGAAAGTGAAAGAAACATAATCTAGATGACGTTTAAAATCAGTCCACAAGCTGCTATAATTCACCACCTTATGAGTTTTCCAAAATCTCTCCATAGCTATAGGAATCTCCTTTATTCCCCTTTCAATGAAGTTCATCTAGGTTACTTATTACAAATTTGAAACATTCTTGGATGAAATAGTAGGGTTTACTTCTCCAGCGTCTGTTCATATAATAGTTCTGATTTTACAAGTGGCAAAGCACACCCACACCATGTGGCATTGTGCACGCACCACATGTAGCAAGCCATATACGTGACAAGTGTCTTCGCCTAGTAGCTATGCAGCTGCTAACGTGGCATAATCCTATTCGTCTTATCAATCTACAATTTCATATTTGCAACTGCATTTCAGTCCTTAGGAAAATTTAATCTCATTATTTCCCTTATTCCTCATCATATATATGCATTTATGCCCTTCACTTGCCCAAAATGTTTAGTAAAATATTAAAAAATGCAAACAGAAATGAAAATTAAGTGAACATGAAAGCAAGGATGAACCCACTAAAACCTTTAAGTAGAGCTCCAAACAGCCACACTCCATAGAAAATCTCATTCACTCATACCACAGGTATACATATTATACCAAATGGCATAAACACAGTGCTGCATTGATGTACAAAAAGGAGAAGCAAATAATATTCACTTAACTGATTAACAATGCTCTCTAAGGAAACAGCTCTCGTTCAGGCAAAATATGCAAGGCCGTTGTGGTTTAAAATATGCATCAAGCCCCCGCAAGTTTAGTTAAATAGTATTCCAGATTATTTTCGTTCAGGCAAAATATGCAAGGCCGTTGTGGTTTAAATTATGCATAAAGCCCCCGCATGTACATACAGATGTACGTGGAACAGCTGAAGTAGAGAGGAGCAGAAAATTGTGGGTAAAATTCCTACTCCAGTGTTGCAACCATCATAACTCAATGTAGACAATCAAAAAACACCATTTGATATCTACATTGTTCAATTGATGTGTATACCAATTAAAATGGTACCACTTACTGATTCCAAGCATCGTGATTCCTGTCTTGCTATTGGCCTTGAGAGGTGGTGGGTTTTATGTCTGAGTGACAATAGATTGAATCTTCTATCTTGTAAGCTATCTTGTAAGATAACACCAATTCAATTGTTAAGTCCATTTCTATTAGATCGAGGCACTAACACAAAATGTTTGTTACTGAAGTACAAGCCATTTGAATGGTTATGGACATTCTGATCACTCAATTATATTTGTGCAGGCACACACATACATACACATTTAACAAAAGAAAATTCACTATCTAATATCTTCTTTTATGAAACAAATCACACCAAAGGTAAAAGATGTTAGGTCTTCTTTGCAACTATGAGTATAGGCAAGAACTAAAATAATGTTGACAAGTCTCCTTTGTCGCTCATGTTATAACATCATCAACAGTTGAACTTCATATTTCACATACTAGGCCACCACTATTAACGGAAAGTATAGACAGTAGACGTAATCCAAATCATAAGAGGTTAAGTCCCTATTTAAAAACCATGGAACCATTACGTTGTCTCACTGGTCAAAAAACAAGAAAGTGACGTATATAATTGAAGTAGATAATAGATTGACAAAGACCAGCTTCTTTTTTAAATTTAAACCCATATAAGTTGTGAGGTAGGTAAAGGAAAAAACAAGAAAGAACAGAAACACACACACTAACACCACAAAACATCTGAAATCACTGGTGAGATCGCAGGCACACTGAGCAGCTAATCCATAGGGGAAGAGTTTGTTCCAAAAATAAATAAATAAATCACACAGGAAACAAGCTTGAAAGATATTTGGCTGAAAACAAGAGTTGGTGTGTAAAATCTTCTGTGTACAACCCATAGGCAAAAATGCAGTACGTGTCATATAATCCCTAAGAACTATAAATTAAGTATCAATGTAACATTTAGGAGCATTAATATATTAATGAACTTATAAAGCTTAAGATGAGACACCTATACCATTTCCAGAATATCATCTTCAGTCAAAGTGCTAGCAAGGGGGCTTCTCTCTGCTGACAAGCCAGTTTTTCTCACATGTGCTAAATGATATCTATCTGCTTCAGCTTGATGTTGATAAAGTAAAGATGGATGCAGCGCAGGTTCCATGTGCACTAGAGGCAAATTATATTCATCATGTTGAAAAGAATGTAATTGCTCTTTGTAAAGACATTGTGAAGAAAGATCACCCCTCACTTCATCTCTGCATACAATTAAAATGTTTCGTAAACAAGGGATTTCCAGAAGAGTCATATTTTAAATTGATTTAAAAAAAAAAAAAAGAAAAAGAAACCTTTTCAAATTAATATCCACGTCATCTCCCCAATCAAGAAGCTCACAAAGAGCTTCACCTATATCCTGAGGTAACTCCTGGAAAAGGTAAATGTGTAAATCATATATTCATGTTCAAGTAATATAGTCAAAGGCTCCCAATTTGCTAGGAAACATACGTGCATAAACTGTTAATGAATAAAGAAGTGTAGAATAAAAAACATATTGTAAAAATTAGAAATAGCTGATACCTGGCAGTCTCTACTAATTTTGACAGGTCTGTAATCATTCCAAGGATTTTTCAGATGAAGAGTCTTTTGGAAAGGCAAATCATGCAAACGCAGCCATTTGACTTTAAAACTTCGCCCCCAAGGTTTACTTTTACCACTTCCTTGATTCCAGATGTCCTCCCGTCTCCCACCAACTGAAGACATCATTTGAGCATACCCTTGGAAGAAGCCACTCATGTTGACGCTGAATATGAGAATTACCTTGCCAGAATTCTGCACCAAAAGCACACGCTACTCTATAACTTAAAGAGATTTACAACATTTCCAAAATATGCACTAGATTTAACAAAAATGAAATCTTACTCGGAAGGCTTCTTCAAGAATGGGCTCATTCATGATTTGAGTAGCCCAAAGTCCCTTCTTAATTGACAGTTGAATATTTTCATGGTTCAAGCTCTTGATAACGAAATATCTCGTTCTATACAGTCTACCCTTGATTGCACCTGAAGTTGTCACCTGGTCACAAGAATGCACTTGCTCTTCTGCCCCCAGGCGACAGGCTTCCTCGTCTCTTTTGTCACTTGGGCTCCCTGACAAAACTGCCCAGATTCTTCACTAAGACAGAAATAGGATTGCAGAAAGAAGTAATCAGAAGTTCAAACCATGTATCATCCTAATAATATGCTTGCAAATTTTAAGTTGTTGAATCTCTCCATGGCACATACCCAGACTCCAACATTACAGAAAGAGAGCAATACTACTATTCTTAAACTCGTGCAACAGTATGCCAGAAAACCAGAGCAACTTCTCACTTAATTCTGCAGGGCGTGCAATATTACATATATTCTACATGCCAAGATAATTTTTCATCTTTACTCAAAAAATTAATGCAAAGGCAACCTGCAATATCATTATCGCACACCATAAACTGTAACTGATAGGTAAACCTGAGATTATTGAATCTTAACCTCAATGCTATGTGTCACACCAATTTTTGCAGTGGTGCATAAAATGCATGATTATATCATTAAATATTTGAAGCAAAGACTACCAATTAGCTATTTTCCTAGTTTTATGAACTCAATAAACGAATCGTAACACAGCAAATTACTCTGAGCTTCAGATCTCTATCCTCCAATTATGGATAGATGAAATTAAGGTCTCCATCAGCATGCATCTCAAAGCAAATCCTAACACTCAACAATCAAGACTCTGAAATGCCATTACTTCATTTTTATCAACTAAGCTGTAGCAATAAGTCCAAATTCATGCCTTATGAGACTGCCATTTCAATAAGAAAAGGAAAAATATTATACGCAAGCAAAAGAGTAAAAAAACAAACTAAAACAATATCTAGCAAAATATTGTCTCAAACTGTGCTTCAAATTCATTAATGCATCTAGCAAAATATTGTCTCAAACCGTGCTTCAAATTCATTAATGCATCCAACCAATATGCTTAGACTGTTGGCTGTGCTTTTGTTTCCTCCTCTTTTTTCTTTCCTTTAGAGTTTGAAAGGGATAACACTTAAAATTGTGGTATAAAAGAAAGTGAAATAAAATAACAGAAACTACACAGCTTTTCAAGCGTGATGGTAAACAATTTAAACAGAGAACACTCTGCCTTCTTGAACACTCAACAATTTAAGCAATGATTCATATTCTGTACAAATAAATTAATAAATCAAGAGAACTACAACACTGTTACCTGGATCATTCAAGTTTTCCGCCATGTCTTTTTTCAATTCAGTCACCGATTAATCAACTACTGAAGTGTCTTTTACAGTATCAGATGGCACGCCTATTTAGATGCACAAAGCTTTCTGTGGAGCAGTCAAACTCTGGGGAAGGAATTAAATGTTAAGATTGTGTAATCTGTGAGTGCATAAGAGACACATGGCATATCATAAAAATTCTAAGTGAACATATCTTCAGACATTTGTAGAACCATGCATAAGTTACCAAGGAATTGGGAGCACAAAAGAACAGACTGTGAATTATGCTTTCTCCCATAATATTCCATGTATCTTAACCTTTAGTTTAAATGTAGTTATGGAAGTGGCACAAATCAATCTAATTCTTATACAATCAGTGGCTTGTGTGGGTCACTGTCTTGAAGCAGACACGTCATGACATTATAGGTACTAAACTACAATACGCATTGCAGCATAAATTAAAAGGAAGATGTAGCTTTAACAGGGAACTAGATGAGCAATATGTATCTAAACAAAATTTTGATGAAACTACATTAGATTTTATGAATTTAAAAGGCTGTGTATCTACAGAAAAAATAAAGCGTAGGAAACAGAACTAATAAAATCAAATTTGAATTTTGAGGCATTTTACCTCAGTGAAGCTAGGGGTAAGCCTCGAGGCATTTTGAGGAGTACATCTCGAGACAAAACAATAAAATAAAATAAAATAACTCAAAAGAATATAAAAATACCAAAATATGCTCATAATAAACCATAAATCATCTTAAAAATCTTTAATAAAACAAATTAACGAAATTGAAAGTTTAACCAAATTGCAGATAAACATAAAATAGATCAATAAAATAACATATAATAAGTTCTTAGTAAATTGAGGCATAAGCCTCCCAAATGGCACTTAAGGTATAAACTTTGAGGAGTTTAATGAAAGCCTCACAAGAGGTTGGACTCAAGGCAAGAGCCTCAGGCATGATGTTTTATATCTGCAAAAAAGAGTCGAAATATTGCTATATTACTACTTTCAAATATGTTTGGGAAAGCATATTTATAGTGACAAACTAGAGGATTCAAGCGGTCATGGCGCCCAAGTCACGACTTTGGCATTTCACACTATCCCTGAAAACTGATATGCCCCAAATCACCAAAAAGTGACCCACAAGCATACCCGTCAAACAGCATATTACTGCCAGACGAGAAAATTATGAAATGTTCATACAGTTAAATATTTAGAAATACAAAACAAATTGAATATAGAACTGAAGGAACTCAAATTAAAACCCTGGTACACTGATAACATCCTAAAACTCCCAATAAATTCACTCTCACATTGGCAATGCTCAGTGACTGCTTGACTTCCATCCACTGATCTGTTTGTAAATTTTTACAGTCATTGTCCCCCATCACTATGCATATAGGTAAAGGTTCTTGAGACAAGAATGCACATGCATCATTGCCACTATGTGTGTAGAATTCAAGATGAAGCCTGTGAGAATTTTGCCAAACCTAAATCTTTATCTCCATTTTGTTACTCCTACAACAAGAAGTTCCAATTTCATCATTTAAATCCAAATCAATGATAGGCAATAAATCTCCACTCTGTCTTCTTGAATGTTGGAAAAATGGATTTCTTTCCAAATTTGATAAGCTCGAATGTGAGCAAATATTTCCTAACAACACACCTATATTACATTCACTTCTACCAAAAAGAATGACACCACGTGCATGTTAAATATATCTTCCAAAAAGCTCATATATCATTAAATAGATGTCAACGTCATGACTAGAAACAGACATGCACAATGAAATTAAAACCCTAGAGTTCCCAACTTTCATTGCTATATTTTTTATAGAAGATCTAAGCCTAATATATTGTGTTTGTAACATGAACTGCGGCCATGAAATTAGAATTCACATTAAACAAGTTCCAGTTTGATTAAAATCATTTCTAATTCCAACACCAAGGATATAATTATGTGCCCTCAATACATTTCCTTATAAAGATTCAAAGCATTCTTTCAATCTATAGCAACCCTTTTCACTTTCAAAACATTGCAATTGTATTCATTCGTTCATTCATTTTCTTTCCAGTTGTTGTTTAACGAAAAAAGAAAAAAACAGTATTGCTGTGTGTGTCAATAACTGCATTTGTGATTTAACATGTACTTCGTTCATGGATATTAAAAACCACATAACAATGATTAAACAAAATCAAAGTAACAAAATGTGTAAAGATTTCCCATCTTTAGCAATAAATAAATTTCATGAAATCGGGAAAAAAAAAACCCACATTACCATATATTCCAGACAAAAAAAAAAAAAGGAAAAACTTGAAAGCAAAAAAAATTCAATTATACATGCATACATAGACACATATGCGTACTAAAATGCAGTGTGTGTGTGAGTGAACAAGTGATGATAAGCATAATGTACCTTCTCATGGAGCGAAATCGAGGAGGTCAGAGAGAGACCGGGAGGGGTAGCGGCGGACTGGGGAGTTTTGACGGGGATGCTATGCCCTAGTTTTTTCTTTTTCTGAATTCAGAAATTTATTTTGTAAAGTGCTTATTAAAATATATTTTTTAATTGATGGGGAATAGCGCTTTTGTCTTGGATATATGGCAATAACCTCCTCTCTGAATTTGAATAATTGTAGAATCCTCCCACTTAGTTTTAAATTACACCGATCTTCCCTGTGATAAAGCGGTACAAATCTGAAGGCAAATGAGTAAATAAATAACGGAGTAAAACCTACACTGATATAAATGTAGCATGTCCTGAAACACCATTATGAACGAAATATATCTATACAAAATTTTGATGACAAGATGATTTCTCAGAACATGTCAATAAGCTCAATGCCTCTAACCTTAGTTCACAGTGGATACAAAAATCCCAACCAGACTTTTGGAATTCAAATTGATCATGCCTCATATCAGAACTTCATCCACATATTCAGTAAAGTGTAACTGGCATATATATGAACAAAAACCTGGAGCTGCATTTTGACGACTTAACCAAATCTTGGAGACACATCAGGGTCTTCATCGCCAGGATCACCTGACGGTTATACTCCAGAATGGAAGAAAAGACAGGTGGAGGACCAAAATCCAAATTGTCCGGCTGTGACATATCTGTTGAGCGCAAGTTTCCTTCTTTTTGTTCTTCTATTACTTTTCCCTTAGGAAGCATGGGCATCCCGAGCCTCTCATTTGGTTTCTGCACATTGTTCTCATTCTTACTCCGTTCTTAATTACCCAATGCAAACCCTGGCGGTTCATTTGGCTCAACATCGGATCAATTTCAGTGGCTGAAACCGTACCGCACTCATTCTCAAGTCTGTTAACAACAGGATGCAAATCCATGTGAGAACGTGTCCTGCAATGGTCATTTCCTTCTGGGTTTGACATTATTGTAAACTGATTGTACAATTTGAGTAATTCAATTATCTCAATGTTCATGCCATCCCTGGATCTAAACACATTACAGATACCATCAGAAATTCGGTCACGACTATTTCCCAATAATACAGAAGTAAATGAAACGAAAATATCTGCTACTCACATCAAAAGAAAGTAATTTTAGTATTGCCATACTATTTTTCCAACAAGAATACTCGTGAAAGTATACAATTATAATGTAACGAATCTCCTAGCAAATCAAATACTTAAAGACCAAATTTACCCAACAAGTACTTTTTCATCAATTTTCCGAATAAACCCTAGGTATTCAAAGTAATTAATTCATTGCTTAAATATATAAACAATTTACATAAATAGTATACTCACGCTTTCTCTGTGCTTCGATAAAACATCTTCCGCTTTGATACCATTGCAATCCATATATTGCATATCATACAAGCAGATACGTACACACACACATACATACAAATGTGTTGTGTATGTATATGAATTGAAAATCAACAAATTAAACTAACTGTATAGTGTTCAGTGAATTTAATTAGCATTTTTGCAGGTTAAATGGCGCCGGGTTCGCTAAAACGCTGAGTCAAAAATGTGGGAAAAGATTTAAATATGCCCATCGGTAAGGCTTCTAACATATTATCGGTTAACACAAGATTTGTTAACTGATTCTAACAGACTCTAACCACTTAATCGATTTTAACCGAACGTATATTCGTATGTTAAAACCATTTTGTGCCTATTAAATTGATTTTTCAATTAAAGTATTAAACCTCTTTTAATTCATATAAATTTACAAAATCAAAATTCCTTCTCAAATATATACATATTTTGATGATTTATAATATAAAATTCACAATTTATATCATTAAAACAAGAAATAATCACATATTTTACAAATATTTAGATAGATCAAATTCTAATCTCTTACACATATTTGAACTTGTTTTAAAATTAATAAAATATTAATTTTTTTTTTTTTTTGCAAAATAGTCAAATTTGAATTCTTCTCTTTTTCAAAAGAAACGTATAAGTTACAAAGTGAATTAGAAATTGTTTGCAATTGAATAAGCACATAAAAAAATGCAAGATATAGTATATATATACTTACTAATTTGCTTGTAAAAATAGTTCAAATGCCAAAGACGCCAAGTCACCCGCCCATTTAACTACGTGCTAATTTCACCATGTACTATAAAATATAAAATAATTTAAAAAAATACTATTTAACTTTTTTTATTCTAAAAATATTATTTTTTATTTTGGTAACACATGTTATTATATTTGTTATGTTTGTTGATAATAAATGTAACATATTTATTATAATTAAATAATAAATATAACAGATATAACAACAAGTATTACAAAAATTAAAAAACAGTATTTTAGAATTAAAAAAATTAAATAATATTTTATTTATTGCGGTTATTTTTGGGAAAAAAAATCCCTTTAACTATTCCTAGGAGGAGTGGAGCAAGAAAATGGGTCGATTCCTGTCAAACATGGGCCTTGTTTTTTAACAGTGGCTCATTTTACATTGGGCTCCTGCACTCCACTAACATTTGAATTTTGAATAATTCATTATTTTATTCGTCCTTTAAAAGATATACCTACTATTTTTATTCATTTTAAATTATAGTTCATTTTACTTATTAATAATATAGTTAATTTCTTAATTTTTTTTATATACTTCTATTTAATATGCCTTATTATCTATCATATATTAAGAATTAATTATACTCACAATCCACATTCTTTCACTTTCAACTTTGTAGCAATATTATTTGTATTCAATTTTATTCATAGTTATCGTCCCTATTTTTTCATTAATTCGCACATATGATCCCAAAATAGTTATTTTTGACGATTTTGCCGATAACTTAAATAAATTAAAATAACATAAAAAGGAAAACATTAATGAGAAAATTGTAATTAGTCAAATTTAGGTTACGGGTTTGACTATTTGTTAATTAACGAACTTTTGGACAAAATTCATCCAAATTTTAGAGGTTCTTTCGGCCCACATATATTGATGACGAATGTGCCAGATTAGAAAATTTGAGACTTGATGACACATTTTTAATTATTTTAATTGAAAATCTGTAAAAATAAATAAAATAAAATAAAAGGTTTAAGAATTATTTGCAGTTTTGAAAAAATTAGGGACCTCAATTATAATTTTTTTCATTAAGTTTTTTATTTTTTGCTATTTTAATTTATTTAAACAAGGGGCAAAATCGTCAAAAATACTATTTTGGAGATTATCTGTGAGAATTAATGAAATAAAAGAGACGATAACTGTGAATAAAATGTTATTGTTACAAAGTTGAAAGAATAAGAATTGTGAGTGTAATTTATTCTTATATTAATGTGGGATATATTACAAAAAATATAAGTAAAATTTATAATTCTAACTATAATATTTACATTTTCAGTGTGAAAATAGAAATAAATCTATTTTTATACTGTCGATGGAGTATTTTCTTTTTCTTTTTGGGAAAACTGCAGCAACTCTTACTTTTAAATTCTTACATTTTTATCCCCAACATTTATTTTCATTGTGACTTTTATTCTCAACATTTATTTCCATTGTCCACAACCTTTCGTCTTTTGATATCAATGGTCCTCATTGATGGATTCTATCCAAAAGGTAACTAATTATTTGCACCTCACGTGATAGAAATAAGTGGGGTACTAATGTCCAACCCTATTTTAAACTTGCTCATTTTTTAATTATTAAAAATCAACTTGTTATTGTTACCCTTAACTTATTTGTCCATATTTAAATTATAATTTAAATTAATCAAATATGTCAATTATATTTTTTATTCATACAATTCGTAGACATCACAACTTACTACCTACTTATTATTTACACGTTTCATAAATTCTACAACTTATAAACACTTAAAATGATCAACACTATCAAAGACACGCTCGAACAATATGTTGACAACCAATAGTACAGTTTTTCCTAATACAAAATAATCTCATGTAGGTGATTAAATTATTATACTTGTATTTGTTAAATAGGAAAATAATAGTAGAGATTTAAAATTTATAAATTATATTCTTCTAAAACAGTTCATGCCTGATCAAAAGTAAAATAACAAGAATTATACACACAATTATTTTTGCCTAATGTCCCAAACCTTTCCTTAAATATTAGTGTCGGATTTTTCCAACTGCATTTTTAAATCAATACAAAAACCACCAAAATTGAGAAAAATGACAAATAAAAAATAAAAAATAAAAAATAAAAAATCTGTAGGTTCAAAAGAACAGAATGTTATTTTTGTTGTACAGAAGGTAATATTTTGAGAGAGGGAAAAATAAAGTGAAGGGGAAATATACAAATCTACAAATTCATTGCCACCCATGGAGACACAAATAAGACCAAACATATTGGATGATATATAACAAGGAATACAACACGACTGTAACGTTAACTCTAGTTTGAAGAACAATGGGTTCAAAGCATGGGCACTTTGAAAAGAAATGAAACAATTGTAATTCAAAGTACATCGTAAGCTTCATGAGCAAACTAAATATAGCCTAATTTCACGGTAAAACATCAGTCAGTCGAGCCATTGGTGGCGCGTCCTTTTCTTTGAACTGCAGCCCGACTGCCTGCAAAATAAAGTTATCCAGTAACTCATATGGTCCATTCATTAAAGTGCTGAGCATGTTTGTCAGTGCTTAAAAACTCACTTTTAAATTGGTTGGTTGGTTGAACGTGATTTTCAAAGTTGCTTTTTCTACTAACAAAACTTACCATAACTTAACTTACTTTTTAAAAAAGTAACTTTTAAGCACAACTAAACACGTTCTATAAAAGGAACACGATACGACTTACGAATCATCAGAATATTCTTTACTAGATGAAGACTTCTGCAAGCTTCGAGATGTTCCAGCAGCCTGTCAAATAAACAACAGTTTCATTAAGGCTTAGTTTCTAACCTACCTTAACCAACAAAACCACCTCTTTCGAGGTGAAATCTTTGGTGGGTGCTTTATTTTGAACAGTACAGATCAACACAATATGATCATAATTAAACATTGTCTCTCAGAAAGTCGGTTGGAAAAGATTGCGTACATCTACTTAATAATGAATGCACAGAAATTCAATTGAGAACTTCATTTATTAATTCTCTTCCTAAATCCAAAAATTTCACCTATTTTTGTGCGACATTGATTCTGTACCTATCATTATCTATATTACCTGCAAAACCAGGGGCAACAGTAAAAGTATAATTGCCAACTATCAGTTTCTCCGAATTATGTTATTTTTCTGCACAAAGTTATGACACCACATTAGTAGAACCAGGTTATAACTTGTCTATGCATACTTGTCAAAAAAGTGACATTTAAGCTTAGCCAAACATCTTATAGTAAGACAGATCATACAAGCCCCTCCCATCACACCACTAGATATCTGTAAAACAAGATTGTTGGACTGGTAGGGCGGAAGAAGAATGTACTCATTTAAAGAACACTTCCACTTTCATGATCATATAGGACAATTGCAACTGCAGAAGTCAAAATGCCTAAACTTGTGAATAATTCAGTGGCAAACAAATAAAGCTATCAATGTTCAAAGTTGGAGTCCAACCACACAAAGATCAGTTAGTGAACTGACATACCCTACAAAATAATGCCAACAGCCCATCTGGAAAGAACTTGAAAACAGATACAAAAGCAGCCATTCTAATTTCCACTATAGAGGTTCGAGTAAAAGAACCTTAAAACTAAGAAAAGCTAAAACAATTTATAGTCTTCATCTAGAACATGGAGTAATCAATTGTGTAGCACATGTAGTGACAAGCATACTAACAGAGGGGTTGGGTCTTCTGTTGCCTCTACTATGAGCTTCCAGGTACTCTTCATATGTCTGCATCACGAGATAAATAACCATCAGGAGCAAGAACTTTAAGGCCCAAGTCTTTAACTTTCACCATAATGTTTCAATTCAAGAAGTAATATATCTAAAAAAAGAGGGAAAAGAGGGAAAATACAAGAAACTGGTCCAGATAACGTTTAAAATCAGTCCACAAAATGCTACGCACCAATTTCCACGATCAAAGCAAAAAAAAAAAAAAAAATCAATACTGCCGAAATTCACAAATTAGCTTGAGAAATTGTAAGAGTGTGCTTACTTATCCTATCAATACCTGTGAAGACTAAAAACATTCCCACAAAAATATATGTCAAAGACTAACATTATCTCCATACAAAATTAATATTCACATGAAACATCATTTTTATCATAAATAAAAGAGTTCAGAATCAAAAGAATTACAATAAAGAACGACTACAAACTACTTAAACAATTATCTTCTAGTTCAATATAAGGCAATGAAATATTTTATAGTAATTCAACCAGTGACACTTTATCTTGCAATGAAATATTTTATAGTAATTCAACCAATGACACTTTATCTTGCAATGAAATATTTTATAGTAATTCAACTGTAACGACCACGGACTTTCCCCTACAAGTCTCTCGCCCAGGGGCTATTCCGCGCCCTGTTAGTTTACGTACTATCCACTAAGAGTTGGGCTACAAACTGGATTTCTTTTTGCGTCCCCAGCAACTCGACATAAGTTCCTCTTAAGGAAGATGTCAAGGATTTGAATTGCTGAGGACGTGATACAAATTCAGTTTGAGACCCAACCCCCAATGGACAGTACGTATGCTAATAGTGCACGGAATAGCCCCCGGACGAGAGATTTGTAGGGAAAAGTCCGTTGTAGTAACACTCTATCTTGATTTTGTACACAACTTGATTCACTTCACAAAAGAAGAAAAAAGACAGATATGTAGTTATAGAGTGCAAATAATCCAGCTGACATTCAAAAAATTGTTATCATTCCTGTCCTACAACAAAGAGTACGCAATCAAATTCTAAAGATCATACTAGTCTCTTGCAAGCAATGGGAGTGGAAAAATCGATGGCAAGGAGGACCGGAAAAATCCCAAGCTTGACTCAAAGAGTACGCAATCAAACTCAAATTCTAAAGATCACACTAGTCTCTTGCAGGCAATGAGAGTGGAAAAATCGATGGCAAGGAGGACCAGAAAAATCCCAAGCTTGATTGCTATCCTACCCATAGGCAGTTAATCACAGAGCATTTAAAATATCAGTATCCAATCCAATAGTTCTTCAAACAATAAAATCAAAAGGATTTTACCTAGGTTAATTTTCAAAATTTCTTAGGATCTAATCTATTTCACTTCATTAACTAAGATATGAATTGAAGATAAAGAAAAAAGAACAAGATGTTTTTGGTCTTTCATAGGTGATATTTTAAGAAAACAAAATTGAGAACAATACTCTGGCTGGATTAAGTTATCATGAGCAATTGGGATTAAAATTTACAGCAAGTATTGAATGGACTCGTCTACATAAAAACATAAAATTTAAGCATACTGACACGAGCTTAAAAGTTTTGAATACAGTGGATTAAACGAAAATGGAACAAGAAGAAATAGCAATTTTAGATTGCCCTACAAATTCCTAAGACATCAGTAACATTCCAATAGCATCTTGAATTCAAAGGATAAAATAAAATGAAAATGCAATTAACATATTTCTATTTTTTCTCACCCCTAACAAAATTAATTCTAATGTGTTATAAGAATACTTCATTATTTTAAAGAGTCAACTTTGCAATAGCAGTAATTAATTTGTTCTGCAGACAGTTGTGTGTAGGTGATACTGTGAATATAAATTCACAAGTAGAAGACACGGGAGGTTATTAAACTAAGTAAAACATACATCAAATGGATAACCCTTTTCAGGGAACATCAGATATCAATACAATAGCCAAACCTCTGAAAAATTTAAAAACTTGTGTCTATCTGACCACATAATTCAATCTTAGAAATCAAATTTAAGCACGACTTTATCAAGCAGCCATGAAATCACAAACTTAAGTGTACGTTAAATTCAGCCCATTTAAGAGTATCCCCAAGCTACTCTTTCTTGAGCTTCTCAAGAAATGCATCAACACACACAAACACACATGTGAAGGAGTTCAATAACACCTGATGCAAGATTATGTAGTGTTTCCTCCTCAAAAACATTTTGACGGGAAGAAAGTCCTCCAAATTCAACACCAGCTTACATGGTTCAGAAAATTGAACCAAAGATCAAATGTCTCTATGACAGTACCAAATTGACAATCATATAGGATTCCTTCCACCTCTCTCATAGGTAAACCAAAATCACTATCATGTAGGATTGCTTCCAGATCTCTTATAGGCAACTTTTGCACTCTGATCAACCGAGTAATGTACTTGATAATAAATTCTGACAGTGTAAACCGCATTAAAGTTACAAAAGGGTACAACAACAAGATGTCTCATACCGAAAGTCATGAAACTTGCTCCTTTAAGGTCATGCGTATTAAAATAATACATATTCGAATTTCTCTCTTATATTGGAGAGAATGGATTATGACTACATGGATATAGCTATTAATCCATATGAAAATATGCATATGCCAACTCATGATCTCTTTAATTCTCATACATCAAGAATGGAAGATATATTGATAAATCATAATGCCATAGTGTTTTGTGTAAAAAATAGAATTTTGCCTCCATATTACTCTTCATATTATATACCACCACCTCATAGGTTTCCCTAAAAATCTCTCATAGCTAGAGTACTTCCCTATTTTTCCCTTTCAGTTGAGGTCATCTATGTTAGTGATTACACATTTGAAACATTCTTAGATGAAATAGTTGGGCTTACTTAGCGTTGTCCCCCCTTACTAATATAATAGTTCCATCATTATATGTGGCAGAGTGCATGTGCGCTGTGTGGCACTGCAAATGTGCCTGTTATGTGGTTAGCCATATCTACACCTAGTGTCTTCGCCAGTTAGCCTAGTAGCTATGCAAATGCTAACGTGGCGTGCTCCTACTCGTCATATCTATTATGAATAATTTAATTATCTCATTCCAGTTCCTCAAAAAATAAGTTATCTTACTTTTTCCCTTATCCTTGTTTTCCCTGCTTTTATCTCCTATTTTATTTCAAATTTCCTTTGTCTAAAATATTATTTAAAATATTATAAAAAAAAATAAAAATCAATTGAACATGAATTAGAGGATGTTTCTACTAAAATCTTCAAGCAAAACTCCAAACAGCCGTACTCCATAGCAACTTCATTGACTCAACCATAGGTATTACATGTTATACAAATGGCATTTGGACAATGCTGCATTGATGAAATACAAAAACAGAAGTAAATAGTTTCACTCAATAGATCAACAGTGCAAGGCTCTTGTGAATTATAAATATATACAAGTCTGGAGTCCCCACAAGTTTAATTAAAGTGTAATCTAGATTATTTGACGGTTTAAATTCAAAGGCAAAACACCCTTCATCTTGCCCACAAGAAGTAATAGTTTACCATAATATCACTATCATATCTGCTCTGACTTTTTCTAACACTGCTTAACTTCTCATACATGCATGTACATACATCAGTATATGCAAGTAGAGAGAAGCAGAGAAATGTGGGTAAAACTCCTACTTCCTAGTTGTAACCATCATAACTAAATGTAGACAACCAATAAACACTATTTGATATCTACATCGTTCGATCAATATTTACCAATTAAAATGATACCACTAACTGATTCCAAGCATCATGATTTCGGTCTTGCCGTCTTGCTGTTGGCTTTGAGATGTGGTGGGTGTTGGATCTCTAAGTGGCGATAGATTGAATATTCTATTTCTTAAAATAACACAAATTCATTTTTATGTCCATTTCAATTTAATCAATGTGCTGACACGACATGTTTGTCACTGAAATACAAGCCATTTGAATGGTCATGGACAAAAAATTATCAGTCAACTATATTTGTGCATGCACACACACTATTTAATCACTCTCTTTAAAAGAAAAGTCAAACCAAATGTAAAAGATGTTAGGCCTTCTGTTGAACTATGAGTTGAGGCAAGAAACAAATGATGAGATCCCCTTTGACGCTCGTGTTATACTGTCATCAAAAGTTCAACTTCACATTTCACATGCTAGGTCATCACTTTGAATGGAAAACATAGACAGTAGATGTAACCCAAATCATAGGAGGGTTATGTCCCTATTTATAAACCACGAAACCATTTGTTGTCTCACCGGTTAAACAATAGATTGACAAAGGAGTGAAAGACCAGCTGCTTTTTCACATTTAAACCCATATAAGTTGTGGAGTGGGAAGAGGATAAACAAAAAAGAAGAGAAACACATAAAACAATTTAAAATCATTCGCGAGACCGCAGGCACACTGAGCAATTCTAATCCATAAGAGAAAGAACTCCAACAAGGAAAAGAAATTCATTTAGGCAACAAGCTCAAAAGATAATTAGTTGAAAAAATGATTTGATGTATAAAATCATCGGTGTACAACCCATAGGCAAAAATTCAGTAGGTGAAATATAATCAAAGTTCAAGTAACATTTTAGTCTCTCATGCATCAATTTATAAACAAACTTGTAAAGCTTAAGATAAGACACCTATACCATTTCCAGAATATCATCTTCAGTCAGAGTGCTAGCAACGGGGCTTCTCTCTGCTGACAAGCCCCAACCATCGAATCGAGAAGGTCTATCCTTTATACTAGCAAAGCTTACATTCATTCGAGAATGTTTTGACTGTTTAACTTTGGATGCCCCAGTAGTAATTGACTGATCAGGAAGGTATATGCCAGCTGTTCTCAGGTGTTCTAAGTGAAATCTACCTGTTTCAGCTTGATGTTGATATGGTAAAGAGGGATACAGCATAGGTTCCATAGGCATCGGAGGGACATTGAAGTCTTCATCTTGAAAAGCATGCAACTGCTCTTTGTAAACCCATTTTGAAGAAAGATCATCCCTCACTTCCTCCCTGCAGACAATTAAATAGATTCATTAACAAGGGACTCCCAAGAGAGTCATATTTTAAATCTCTTAAGAAAAAAAAAAAAAAAAAAAAAAAAACCTATTCAAATTAAGATCCACATCATCTCCCCCATCAAGGAGCACACAAAGAGCTTCACCAATATCCTGAGGTAACTCCTGACAAAGATAAATGTGCCAGTCATATATTCATGTACAAGTAATATACACAAAAACTTCCAATTAGCAAAGAAACTACATATTCAAACTTTTAATTAAAAAAGAAGTGTCGAAAAAACTTACTGTAAAAATTAGAATAACTGATACCTGACAGTCTCTACTAATTTTGACAGGTTTGTAATCATTCCAAGGATTTTTAAGATGAAGAGTCTTTTGAAAAGGCAGATCATGCAACTGTAGCCATTTGACTTTAAAACTTCTCCCCCAAGGTTTACTTTTACCACTTCCTTGACTCCAAATGTCATCCCGTCTCCAACCAACTGAAGACATCATTTGAGCATACCCTTGGAAGAAGCCACTCATGTTGACACTAAATATGAGAATTACCTTGCCAGAATTCTGCATCAAACAAACATGCTTTCCTATAATTTATAGACATTGAGAACACTGTTCCAAAGTATGCGCTAAATGTTTTTTAAAAAAAATGAGATCTTACTTGGAATGCTTCTTCAAGAATAGGCTCATTCATGATTTGAGTAGCCCAAAGTCCCTTCTTAATTGACAATTGAATATTTTGATGGTTCAAGCTCTTGATAATGAAATATCTTGTATTATACAGTCTATCCTTCTTGATTTCACCTGAAGTTCCCACCTGATCACAAGAATGCACTTGCTCTTCTGCCCCAGGGCAACAGGCTTCCTCATTTCTTGTGTCACTTGGGCTCCCTGACAAACGTATCCAGATTCTTTGTTAAGTCAGAAACTATGATTGCAAAAAGAAGTAAATGTGTTTAGCTATGAAGCACGGACACTCCACTGCCACTGGCGTGTCGGTGTCGGATACGTATCGGACACCGACACGTATCGGACACTTCGTCAGATATTTGTTTAGAGTTCAAAAAAAATAGTTCAATCTTTATAGGCCGGTCAAGATTTTAAATAGGTTAATTGTTTGTTTGTTAATGTTAAAATGTGTCAATCATGTTTTAGTATTATTTTTTATGCAATAAGTATATAAATAGTTATTTTATTTGGGCTATAAAATTAAAAAAGTTAAATTAAAAAAATTTAATCAGCGTATCGGCAGCGTGTCGGTGTCGGTACTTTTTTGAAAATTACGTGTCGACGTATCCGATACGTGTCGTATCGGACACGCATATCCGTATCGGTGCATCATAGGTGTTTAGCATTAATTAAAACCATGTATCATCCTATTATGCTAGCAATTTGTAAATTTTTGTCCCATTCAATAGCACATAACCAATAGCCAACATCAAAGAAATAGAGCAAAGTATCAATAAACAAAACATTAATACTATTCTTAATCTCATATGACAGTAAGCCTGAAACCCATAGAGCAACTTCTCAAAATTAATTCAACATACTGTACAATTTATTACATACATTCTACGTACTGAGACAATTCTTTCATCTACACGCAAGAAACTAATACCCAAGTAGTAAGCAAGATAATTATCTTACAGTATAAACTGTACTCATAGGTAAATATGAAATTATTAAATCCTAATGTTAATGCAACGCTTCACACTAATTTTTACACAGTGCATAAAATGCATGATTATATATGTACAATGAATTTCGTGTATTAAAATACAGAAATTGCTACAAATTAAAATTTTGATAAATTACAAAGTGGATGATCTTCTTGTGACTGCGTAACTGCAGAATCCTCTGATTAAGGATCCGAGTGTTAAAGACGAGAGGCCACGTGGATTGTATCCTGGACTTCGAAACTTGTTAGAAATTTGATTTGCTTGAACCTTCAATGCTTGGACTTGGCTTAAATTTGATTTATGAAGAAGCTTTTGATTCTTCTTGAACTTGGTTTGAACTTGCTTTAATTTGAAGAAGATTATGATCTTATTGAGATTTTCCGAGTTTTGGATTTTCTTTCGGGTTTTGGATTTTCTCCCTGGACTTCTCCCTGGACTTGCTTCTAGACTTCTGGCTTTTTTTCTGCCGGAATTTTTGAATTTCTGATTTCTCTTGGATCTAATGTCCTATTTATAGAGAAATCTCAAACTACCTACTTTCTATTTATAACCACCCAATAAACATTAAATATAAAAGTGAGACAGATTTTCTACATGGGTTAATTTTAATACGAACGGGTCATAATAGACTTGACTTTAATCAATTTAAGTAGACTATTTATTTTTAATAGGCCAAGCCCATTTATTTATTTTATTTTATTTTTAGTGTCTACAATATCATCAAATATTTCAACCAAAGAGTTCCAATTAGCTCTTTCCGTAAAAATCTATTATAAAAACCCTAACACAGTAAATTCTTTTGAAATCTAGATCTCTATCCTCCAATCATGTATAGATGATATTAAGGTCTCCATCAGCGTGTATCTCATAGCAATCCCGAACACTCGGCAATCCAGCCTATGAAATGCCAGTACTTTATTTTCATAAACTAAGTTGTAGCAATAACCAAATTCATGCTTTATGAGACTCTGTCTATTTCAATAAGAAATTGATAAAATTTATGATCGGAAAGGGTAAAAATAATGAGAATAAAATATCATCAAACAATAGTAAGAAGCAAATTAACTAATAACAAGACAAAATAATATCAAGAAAAGAATTGGCCAAAATTGTGTTGCGCATACATTAAGGCATCCAACCAATTTGCTTATGAGTTATCAGCTGTGTTTTCATTTTCTCCTTTTTTTTTTCTTTCCTTTAGAAATAAAACTGCACGCTCCTAAACAACTGTAGAGTGATGTCTGATGAGTTCAAAAAAGAGAACACCTAAAATTGTGGTAGAAAAACAATTGAAACAAAATAATAGGAACTACGCAGCTTTTCATGCGTGAAGATCAACAATTTAAACAGAGAAAACTCGGCCTTCTAGCAATAGGAAAAACTCGTAAGTAAATTACAGAATGGATGGTTCATAATTTGTACAAATAAATTAATAAATCAATAGAAACACAAAATTATTACCTGTATCATCCAAGTTTGGGATGTCTTTTTCCAATTCTATCACTGATGAATCGACTGCTGAAGTGTCTTTTGCAATATCAGAAGACATACCTATTTAGACATTCAAAGGTTCATATAGAATAACCAAACTCTGGGGAAAGGATGTAAATGTAAGAATGTGAAATGTGTGAGTACACGCGCATTCGTAAGAGACACATAGATATCATATCACAATAAAAATTCTAAGTAAACATATCATCAGACATCTGTAGCACCAAAATAAAGAATATAATTCAGGGAGCACAAAAGAATAGACCGTGTCTGAGCATGCTCTCCTCCTAATATTTTATGTATCTTTACATATTGTCTCGATTTAGTTACAGATGCAGCACAAATCACTATAATTCCAATACTACCAGTGACTTGTGGCTCAATGTCTTCAAGCAGCCACAAGTGCAAAAACTATAGTTCATGTTGAAGATGATATAACCAAGTCAAAGCATATAATTACATTCTAACTACTGAACTTGGAAAAACTTGGTAATATTTAAATTATTCAGGAAGAAAATTGGACAATAGGCATAAATTTTAATACTCTGCTTCAAATAATCTCCCCTCAAGTTAATTCACACAATCATCAATTCATCACTAACAATCAAAAATAAATTTGCACACAATCTATAAATAATTAAATATATGTGCAACTCAAACAGATTGGACAAAACATTTAGAAGGTGTATTCATCAACCATTGTAACTCCAATTTCAAGAGCTTATAAAGGTTTTAACTCTAGCACTGAAATCTTAGCTATATTACATATATGTGATGCAGGATCCACAAACACCCATCACAAATGCAAAGAGACTATCATGAACGGAGTCTCACTCGGGAAGATATAGCTTCAATGAAACCACATTAAAAAAATTTGAATTCCAAAGGCTATGTATGCATCTACAGAAAACCTAAGAAGCGGAGGAAATAGATTTAACAAAATGAGGACAATCACAGGTAGGGCCTCAGGCATGATGTGTTATATGTCTAAAAAGGATGGAAATACTGCTACATTACTCCTCTTAAACGCGTTTGGGGAAGCATATTTAGAGAGTGACAAACTAGGGGATTCAAGGCATCACAGCACCCAAGACTGCCCCAAATCACCAAAAAATAGCCCACATTCACAGATCACATACCCAACTAACAGCTTATTACAGCCACAGAGGAGAACATTGCAAAAATAGCCCTACAATTAGGTACTTCGAAATACATATCAAAGTGAGGGTTAAATATCCTAGATGCGATTGAACTTTTCCAAATATTTTCCAGTTGCCATTGGACTTTCCTAAATGTTTTCATAGTTGCCATTGAAGTTTAAAAGTTTTTCAAGTGCTAAATCTTATTAAAATATTTTCCAGTTGCCAATGGACTTACCGTTTTGAAAACACACGTCACTCGCGATTTTACTCATGTGGCATACATTAACATCATAAGCATGTCACGTGTAAAATTCCGCTTGACATGTCATCAAGTTCATTAAATTTTTAAAATGGCGAATGATAGATAATATTTTAATAAGTTCAATGACTACTCGGAGAACTAAAAAGTTCAATAGCAACTGAGAAATATTTTGGGAAAGTTCATTGGCAACTCAAAATAATTTTAAACTTCAATTGTAAACATTTAAGAAAGATCAGTCGCAATTGGGATATTTAACCAACAAAGTGAAGATAAAACTTAAGGAACACAAATCAAAACTCCTAGTACATCAATAACATCTAGAAATCCCAACAAACTCACTCTGGCCTTGGCAATGCTCAACTAGTAATCGGGCCTTTGAATTTCAGACCTCGGTTCTTTTGTAATTTTTTAAACGCTTTCATTGCCCCCCCTCCACCCTCCACCCACACCCACTATGCATATAGGTAAAGATTCTTGAGACAAGAATGCCCATGCATTGTTGCCACTGTGTTTGTAGAACCTTTAATGAATTCAAGATGAAGTCTATGAATTCCAGAATAGTTATAAATAACAAAAATAAGCGTACAATTGTGAATTGTCATTACCAGTGAGAATTCTGTCTAACTTAAATACTCTCAGTCCTTTTTGTTACTCCTATATATGCCCACAAGTAGTTCCAATTTCATTATTTAAGTTCAAATCAATGATAGGTAATAAATCTCTACTTCATCTTCTTTAATGTTAGATGTTAGAAAAATGGATTTCTTTCCCAATTTGACAAGCTCGAATGTGGGAAAATATTTCCACATTTCCTTTGCTGTTCTGCTCAAGGGAAAAAAAAAAAGTCAATTTTCATGTGTGTACATATATCTCTATAACTGCATTTGTTATTGAACATGTACTTCGTTCATATAAGTAAAAGAACCCCAAAACTATGATTAAACAAAATCAAAATAACAACGTGTACTGATTTTCCACTTTTAGCAAAAGACAATGTTCAACAAACCGTGAAACCCATCCACCACCCCACCCCCACATTACCATATATTCCAGACAAACAAAAATGAAAAACTGAAAAGCCGAAAAAAATCAATTAGACATGCATACATAGACACAACTTGTACGAATACTTACATGCAGTGTATGTGCGTATGAATGAACAACTAATTTTAATTAGATTATGAGAATTAAATTGAAAATGAGCAAAAAATACCTTCTCAGGGAGTGAAGAGCGGGGGGAGAGGAGGGGAGTGTGGAGTTTAACTGGGATTGTTGATAAGCTGTGCCCTAGTATTTTTCTGAATTGAGAAAAATTATTTCGTAAAATGCCTTTATATAATTTATTTTTTAATAGACGGGGGAAGAGTGCTTAATGCTTTTGATTTTGGATAAATTACACTAACGTCCTCTCTAAAATGGAATAATTGTAGAATCATATACCAATTAAGATTATAATTGCATTTATCTCCCATGTGATTTATTTTCCATGAGTTCTACATTTCTATAATGGGATATATAATTTATTTTTACTAAATTATAAAATGGTTCTATGAATATGTTTCATCACTCCATTTTACCTGCTTAAACGTTTGCTTTATGTTTTATTTTCTTAATTTTCTTAAAAAAAAAGGAAAACACAACTTACCTTTCTTTTAGTTAAAATTGACATGACTCGTGGAGAAAGATACGTCCTTTCAAGTCACTTGAGATTTAATCTTTTAAGTTAACGTGTGTAGTCTAACACACATTTAGACCATTAACTTGTGTGATTTTATTGTATTCTATTTCAAATATGGGTGGAGTGTTTTTTAAATTGTTTTAAATAATAAAATATAAGAAGACCATTTCGTATTTTTGAAAAAGTTAAGAATTTCAATTGTAATTTTTTTCATTATGTTTTCTTTTTTTACTTATTTTACTTTATTTAAGTTGTAGTCAAAATCTCAAAACTATTATCTGGAGACTATATGTACGATTAATGAAAGAATGAAGAAAATATATGTTAATAGAATTAAATATGGATGATATTGTTAAGACTGTAAATATAATTTATCCTAAACATAAACTAATTTAAAATAAAGTTTAAATTTAGGGATTAATTTAAAATCAAATCAAATTTAATAACATTTAATATTTTGCATCTATTATCAATGGAACAATTAACAATATACAAATGGTTCCAAATTATTAGATTAACGAAACAAAGGAGACTAGTAATGCACTAATTTGTTGACATAACTAAATATATTTGGTAGGGATAATAAATATTTATAAATTGGTCAAAAATTATTTTTATTCATATATTTCTTAAGATTCACAATTTTTATCTATTTTTTATCCACTTATTTCGTAAGATCAATTACTTATAATCTACAAAAATCTCTACCAAAAATACAAAGCACTTAAACAATAGTTTGAATTATTTAAATATATGAATCTGAATTTTACAAGCATTGATAACATTTTAAAGATTTAGGATTTTTCAATTGAAGATTTTTATCTTTTATTTTTCTTTTAATCCAAGTCCGCTACATATTCTTTAGGGACAATTGCACCACTAGCGCTTTATTGATTGTTCAAGTTGCAAGTTAGTCCTTAACTTTTAAAAATAATCAAATCAATCTTCAACTTTTCATTATACTTGCATCATCAGTCTTCAATGGCACAAACTATCCATATATTTAGGGCTTATTCAATACAGGTTGTTTTCAAAAAATGGGGTTTTTTGCTCACCTTTTTTCAAAAATGGGACTTTTTGCTCACCTTTTTTTTGACTATTCAAACTTTATTATTGTATAAAAAGTTTGAATAGTAAAAAAAAAAAAAAAGGATTTTGGTGCAAATGGTCCCTCCTAACCTTTGTCCTTAGTGTGGGATTGGTCCCTAACGTTTATTTTTTGGCAAATAAGTCCTTAATCTATGTGTTTTAGTGTAAAATTGATCCTTATAGAATTAAAAAAAAATAAATATACCCTTAGTTTTAATTAGAAGAAATTATATATGAATTTATAATTATTACAAAATGAGCAAATAGGTCCAATACTTTTAATTTTTATAAAAAATTAAAGAAAACTAATGAGTTTTTTTTTTTTTTTGAATTAACACTTTAGTAATAAATATGTTAAATAAAATTATTATTTTTATTATTAAGTAATTATATTATTTAAAATTTAAACTTTTATTTTATTATTGTATATGTCACAAACTTGATGTTCAAATACTTTTATTTAATTGAGTTATATGTTTATTAACTACAAATATTAGAAATTCAACTATATTCTTTATATTTTAATTTATAATTTTATTTTTGTTCAAAAATAAAACACATAATGTGTAAATTAATTTTTATTAGTATTTTTATGTTAAATAAAAATGTAATAAGATTAGTTTAATATCATAAAATTATATATGTCATTTTTTTATTTATTTAACTTAATTTTTAAAGTAAAGAGGGAGAAAAAAATTTATAAGTAAAGAGGGAGAAAAATGATTTTTCACAATAATTTCTCCCTATTAAAATAATATAATTACTTAATAACAAAAATAATAATTTTATTTGATATGTTTATTACTAAAGTGTCAAAAAAAAAAAAAAAAAAAAAAAACTTATTAGTTTTCTTTAATTATTTTATAAAAAATAAAAATATTGGACCTAATTGCACATTTTGTAATGATTAGGAATCCACATTCAATTTCTTCTAATTAAAACTAATAGCATATTTGTCATAAGGATCAAATTTGCACCAAAATATATAGGTTAGAGACTTCTTTGCCAAAAAATAAACGTTAAAGACCAATTCCACACTAAAGACAAAAGTTAAGAACTATTTGCACCAAAATTCCAAAAATAAATTGGAATAGAACAAGCCTTAGTTAAATAGTCATGTAGGTCCCACTTATCTTAGCTTTGCAAAACTAGTTTTTACTTCTCAAAAATAGGTTTTTGAATATTTTTTGTTTCTTAATTAGTTTTATTTTTTTTTAAAGGATGTGACATTTTTTTATCACCAGTTTGACAACTCCATCTTTTATTTTTGTGGATCGATCAATCGATCCATATTCAAAACATTGTAAAATATCTTACTACTAGAGACAATAAAAAGAAATGATACTGATATTATTCAATTATAAAAAATATCTGACTACTAGAGACAATAATAAAATACCATTCATCATTCAGGCTCAAAAAATTACCAGTAATGTAGACTCACAAAAGAACTGCTACATATTTGACAACAACATAATAACAAACCATTTTTTCAACTCATTTAGTTTCACCAGAATCCTCACTCTTCCTGAACAGCTTATTCATGACATGCTGAGCAAAAGTTCTCGGCGGGAAGCGCGACGGCTCAGCCTCGGAAACAGTCTCCGGGAGAGGCTTCAGCAAGATCTTCTCCTTCGGCGGTTCACAGAAAACCGCCCAAGAAATCCTCACCTTCTCTTTATTCACAAGTCCTCTATGCAGAATACTCTTGTACTTTCCATTGGACAAAATCTCAATAGTATCTCCAATGTGCATGATAATGGAGTTGGGAACACATTTTGCAGTGACCCATTTACCCTTGTAGAAGAGTTGCAGGCCAGGCACCATGTTGTGGAGGATGAAAGTGAGTGCACTGATGTCGGTGTGGGCTTCGACTCCGAGGGCGAGTTCCGGCTGAGGGCATTTTGGGTAATAGTTTATCTTCAGTTGAAGAAGAAGTTCTTCCATGCCACCAACTTCTTTTTCCAGTCTTCCTTGTTCTAACCCTAGTCCAAGAGACAGTACTGATAGCATTTTGCTTGTTAGGTCTCTCAGTTGCTTTGCATACTCGCTTATTGCTGGACTGGAAAATGATATGTTATGATTGGTTAGTAAGTAACAAAATATATTATAAATAATCTCTTATTTCTGTCTAGGTTGTAAGGAAATAGAAAACAAGAAACGCAAAAAAACGAGAAAATTCTCTAAACATTTTCTAGAGATTCAAAGAGTTTTGATTTTCAAGATAGAAACACTATCCTTTTATAATGAATCAAAGCTATTCATGAAACTATTTTTCGAATCGTACAAGAAATTAAAGAAGAGAGATACTTTGGATGCAAATTAAATATAAAGAAACTCCAATGACACTTACTTTTTGAAAAGCAAATCTTAGTTTAGTTTATAGATAAGTACAATTTTTAAATACAATCAAACATGTTCTATACTGACTATTAGACTTACATGTAATCGGTCGGAGTCTTAGGACAAATGGACAGGTCCCTCTTCTCCTCAGGGAAAATACAGTGGAAGAAATAGTCCTGCCACTCAAGTTGACCACTAGCATTGTTGGCTAACTTGCTACCATATCCTTGAACATTGCCGGAGGCTTGATCATTAGCATATTTCTCCTTCTCCTCCACCGACTGGTTGAAGAACGCTTTTCCGGCCATCTTAACACGATCGATAAGCTCATCCGAAATGCCATGTTTGACGAGGTGCATTACACCCCACTCCTTAGAAGCCTTAATTAATTCTTGGTGACACTTTTCACGAACTTGTTTATCGTCCGAATCAAGGCCCTCCAAATCTATTGTCGGCAATTGAGGCCCCTCGTCGCTCATTTCTTCCTCAAAAACGTCTCTTATGCTTTCTAGCTCTTCTTGTGGCCTCACGTACTCTTTGGGGATTGATTGAATTCCATTGCTGGCAAGGATTTCTACTCTCGGATTCACCACCTTAGCCATTTGTTTCGAACTTATTTTCACAACAATTAAGGATTTATTTATGGTGTCTTGTCCATGCCTAATCTTCGGCTGAACTTATATAGAAAATTTATATATGTAGGTTGTATCAAACTTTCAACTTTGTCCCATTATTCATTGCATATTTTATAAACGAGAAAATACGGTAGATGGGTTGAACCGTTGAATGGAGAGTAGAGGCATGAACAAGACAAAATTTGCCTAAATTAATGTTGCCTACTGGATTTGCATGGGAAATTAATCACCAACCAAGCACGTGGCAGCCAACCCTTTTCAAATATACCAGCCCAGCACGGAAACCAGCCTCTTTCTACACGATTCTTTGACGGGTGGTTTATGTTTGATCCTTTCGGGTCAAATGATTTGGGCGAATCTACCGACTCATGTCGAATACAAACCTCTCTTTCCACAATTTAGTCCACGTCTTTCTATCAAATTAGTCACAATTTTACTGTAGGGTCACACTTGCGAAACAAACTCTTCCGTGGAAATTGATAATATAGTAAACTAATGTATTTTAGCATTTTTGTTAGCACTGTTTAATTATTTGTTATAGCATGTTTGTGTATGTTTATAAGTATTTATAAGTTGGTCAAATATAATTTTTATCTACACATATCGTAAGATCTGCAACTTTTATCCACACATTCTACAGAATCCACGGCTAATAATTTGTAAAAAGTTTTACCAAACAAACACTTAGGGTTTGTTCGGTTGCCATTTTATCCAAAAAATCTATTTTTTTGTCTACAATTTTTGACTTTTCAACCCTTTTTACACTACCAAAAAATTTGAAAAGTCAAAAAGTAACAAAAAAAACCCATCTTTTTCCAAAAAAATCTCTACCGAACAAGCCCTTAGTTTATGCATAGATGAATTTGAACAAAATAGAGTTTATTGACCAATATAAATTTTGGGTTAAAGTTGTGTGACCGACAATATTTTTAACCGACCATGTATTTGTCATTTATTTTTCATAGTTTACCGTAAATAATTTTTTTACTTTAGGCTAGATTTGTACCACAAATGATGCTAGAATTCGCTATGTGATTGATCATACAACAATGAAGAAAGTTTAATTTCGTAATATAATGCACATTGCAACAAATGAAGGTACGGAATATATATAGGATATAAACAAAGTACAACACGTGTTAATTTGGAATCCAAAAATTGGATAATACTAAAACAAAATTTTAGCTTTATTTCTTCTTTTAATCGTGTCTAAGTGTTGTCTAATTTATATCACTAGACATCTTCTTCTTTTTTTTCAAATCTTATCTAGTTCAATTTATTAAATGTGGGATTAATGGACACTTTGAAGTAAACAATTCAATGTTGATGCATGCTAACAAACATATGAACCCACAAGGGTAGGTGGAGTGGGAGACATGCCATCCCTCTTTTTGACTTCAATTATCATCAACCCCACCCTCCAAAACCAGTCACCCAACCTTTTCCCATCTACCCCTATCCAATATTTTAAAAACTGGCCTGAGTTAATAAATTGAAGAAAGTAAAGAATCACAGTAAAATTGGTTCGGGTTCACCAGATTTTTCGAGTGAAATTGTATCTTTATTAATTAAAAATAATTTGTCTCTCACCATTCCTATCCATCGATCCATTAAATATAAACTAATAATGCGAACTAAAAGCATTGGATGTCCAATTTGAGCCGACCAATAGAAATATTCCACTTTTTTTTTTATCTTTTGGGTCATGATGTTTTCTTATTAGTAGCTTTACTAGATAAATATACCAAAGATGATACAAATTTTAAAACTTCACAAATATAGTGAAATGGAAAAGACTATGAATTTGATAATTGTTCGAGTACAATTTTTTTTTTTTGAAAATAAATTAAAAAATGAATGCAAATATTACGAAAATAGCAAATTAATGAAATTTAGTGACAGACTATTGTGATGAATCTCCAACGACAATCACAAGTTTTTGGTAAATATCATATCAATATAATGTTGAAACATTAAACAAAAAAATTCCACATGTTACTTCATTAATAACATTTGAATGAACAAAAGTAACATGTGTTTTTCACACTCTCTTTCACCATTTCTTGCACTACCGTATTTTCAGTTTTATCCGAAATGTTATGTGCACAAACTCATTTATAGAGTAAATACAATGACTTACTTTTTTAGAAAAATTAATAACTCTAAATAATATATCGTACAATTAAGCCAAATTGGAACTTTGTTAGTGCATGTTTGGTAGTATTGAAATTATTTTTTAAGTACATGTAAATTGTGAATCTTAAGAAATGTGTGAATAAAAGGTAGGTTGACCAATTTGACCAGCTGAAATTATAATTTAAGAGTTTGTTTGGTACAACTTAAAAATCCACTAAAAAATTGAAATAAGATTCAATAATTAATTTTAACTACACATTTCATGAAACATATGATTTTTATCAATTTTTTAACAACGTATTTCATTAAATTTATCAAAATTTACTAAAAATTTCTACCAAACAAGCTATTAGTCAATTTGCAAAATTGTCCTTTCAAGATTAAGAATCTCTTTTTCTTAATTTTCAATAGAGAGAGGCACAAGAAAAATGAGAATTAACAACTATTTTTTTAACGACCAAATAAATATGGTCGTTACAAATGTTTATCAACGATCAGAATAAATGTTTAGTCGTAAATAGTGTGTCACAAACTATTATATTTTGAGCTAGTTGGTGATGAGCTTTAACTACCATGATATTAGTTATAAATTTTTAATGTTCAATGACCAATGTAAAGCTGGTTGGTGTATGTATGGCGCCAAAACATTGAAACCCGCCAAAATAACCAACGATTAGAACAATATATTTGACGACTGAATAATTGGTTGTATTTAAAATAAATTAATGACCATCTTATTTTAGTTGTTGAAATTGATAAAAAATTACAACCAATATTAGGTGGTCGTTAAAATGAATATTTGTCAACCATATTATATGGTCGTTAAAAATATTATTCACGATCAATAAATTTGGTCATTAAAAACTATTTTCAACAACTAAATGACATGCTTGATTGTTGACAATTAATCGTATACAATAAAATTTTGAGTTAGCTTGAAATATGTTGTAACGACCAAAATATTAGTTGTTAATCATATATTTTTTGTAGTGGCCAAAATAAGAATTAACAACTAATGTTTTGACGTCCAAATAAATATAATCGTTACAAAATGTTTATCAACAACCAAAATAAATCTTTAGTTGTAAATATTGAGTCACAAACAATTGTATATTAACAACCATGACATTAGTTGTAAATGTATTATGTTCTACGACCAAGTTAAAGCTGGTCGTTGTATGTGTGGCGCCAAAACAATCAACGACTAAACAATATATGTGACGACCGAATAATTGGTTTTAGTTAGAATAAATTAACGACCATCTTATCTTAGTCGTTGAAATTGACAAAAAATTACAACCAATATTATATGGACTTTAAAATGAATATTTGTCAACCATTTTAGATGGTCGTTAAAAATATTATTCACGATCAATAAATTGGGAAATTGGCGCAAATGGTCCCTAACGTATCATGTTAGTGCGCAAATGGTCCCTAACCTTTCATTTTTGGCGCAATGGTCCATAACCTATCCATTTAGGTGCGGAAATGGTCCTTGTGGACGGATTCCGTTAAAAATCCGTTAAACAACCTTTCATTTTGGTACGCAAATGGTCCCTCTCAATGTTTATGTCTTTATTAGTGGGGGTAAAATTGTCAAGTTACATCTTTCTTTCAATTGGCGCAAATGGTCCCTAACCTTTACCTTTTTATGGCGCAAATGGTCCCTAACTTATAATTATATTTTGGTGCATAATTAATCATAATTTGATGAAAAAGACAAAAATATATTTACTTTTAATTAAAAAAATTTGCAATTGGATTCCTAATCTTTAAAAAAAATAAAAATGAGTCCGATACTTTAAATTTTTTATTAAAAAAAATAAAAAAAAACTAACAAATTGATAATATACTAAATTATTTTATATATTTTATGAACTATTATAAAATAACTAAAATTTAAACTCATAATTATTAATAAATATGCTAATTAAAATTATTTTATTATTATTAAGTAATCATATTATTTAAAATTCAAACTTTAATTTTATCATTACAATATAAAAATAAAAATAAATTTGTCACAAATAAAATTTTAATTATGTTCAACTCAGCTTGATTTTATACGGTCTCATATTTACTGGGCCAACCCTACCCGCTTTTGAGTAACTGGGCCAATCCAATTTTAAATTTTAATTTATTTTTCTATTTAAAAAAAAAAGAAAAAAAGAAAAAAAAAATTATTCATCATCTTCCCCACCCCACCCACCCACCCACCCACCCACCCCACTGCCGAAAATGGGGGGAATTTTCCCCCAGTGCCGGAAACAAGGTTGGAAACAAGGGGGGAAAATTCCCCCTTGTTTATGGTCGCGAAACCAGGGAGATTCTTCTCCCTGGTTTCGCGACCAGATCATGGTGGATCTCTCCTCCTCCGGTCGTCGATGAACTAGATCAGACGGGGAGATTTCTCCCCTCTGGTTGCCGGGGAGAAATCCCCTCCGATCTGGCTGATTTACAGGGTGGGGTGGGGTGGGGTGGGGTGGGGTGGGGTGGGGTGTTTCTTTTTCTTTTTTTTCTTTTTTTCTTTTTAAAAAAAACAGAAAAATAAATTAAAATTTAAAATTGAATTGACCAAGTTGTTCAAAAAGCGGGTTGGGTTGGCCCATTAAATATGAAACCGTATAAAATCGAGTTAGATTGAGAATAATTAAAATTTTTATTTGTGACAAATTTATTTTTCTTTTTATGTTATAATGATAAAATTAAAATTTGAATTTTAAATAATATGATTACTTAATAATAATAAAATAATTTTAATTAGCTTATTTATTAATAATTATGAGTTTAAATTTTAGTTATTTTATAATAGTTCATAAAATATATAAAATAATTTAGTATATTATCAATTTGTTAGTTTTCTTTTTTATTTTTTTAATAAAAAAATTAAAGTATCGAACTCATTTTTACTTTTTTTAAAGGTTAGGAATCTAATTACAAATTTTTTTTAATTAAAAGTAAATATATTTTTGTCTTTTTCATCAAATTATGATTAATTGTGCACCAAAATATAATTATAAGTTAGGGACCATTTGCGCCAGAAAAAGGTAAAGGTTAGGGACCATTTGCGCCAATTGAAAGAAAGATGTAACTTGACAATTTTACCCCCACTAATAAAGACAAAAACATTGAGAGGGACCATTTGCGCATCAAAATGAAAGGTTGTTTAACGGATTTTTAACGGAATCCGTCCACAAGGACCATTTCCGCACCTAAATGGATAGGTTAGGGACCATTGCGCCAAAAATGAAAGGTTAGGGACTATTTGCGCACTAACATGATACGTTAGGGACCATTTGCGCCAATTTCCCCAATAAATTTGGTCATTAAAAACCATTTTTAACAACTAAATAATATGCTTAGTAGTTGACAATGAATCATATACAATCGAATTTTGAGTTAGTTAAATAGTGTGTATTTAGATTTAGAGTTTTGATCTATTATTCCTGGTGAGCATTCTTATAATGTCCACCGAAACAAAGTATTTTACACTTGTCTGCCCACCAGAAACAATATATCAAGACCCTTTAGGGGTTTTAAGCATAACATGGGTTCAACATTAATTTGAAACAAATGCATTAATCATTAATTTTTTTTATTCTTTCTTTTATAGTTTTATCTATACTAATCTAAAAGGGGCTTAATGGGATAAACATTTTTGGACAAATGTGCCCTCGTTAATATTTTTTATTTCCTAAATTGTCATTGAGTTAATGTTATAATTAAATTTCTAATTTAACATTTATAACTACATATAGTCCTTAGAAGTTGAATAGACTAAATCTCCATTTATTATATTTATGGTGGTTATATTCACACTTAAAATTTGTTATAAATGCACCACATTTTAATTGTACTTAAGATCCTCAACTTTTGTTCATTATTGCAATTATGTTCTTAACTTTTTGTCATCGAATTCTTATCTTCAACTTTCATTAATTAGCACATTTCATCGTTGATGATGGTTTCTGTTGAGATATTTTATTTACGTGCTTTGAAATGAAAAAAAAAAATTTATCGTACTTTTATTTCTATTATTTTTTTAAAAAATATGACAGACAAATAAGTCTTTTTACGAATTCTAAACAATTTTTTATGGAACCGTTATCAAACATAATACGTGCTGATTAATGAAAAATTGAAGATTAAAATGTGATAAAAAAAAAAGTTGGAGATATGAGTGCTATAATGTTAAAAGATTAATGATGTTAAACATAATTAAAATGTGGTGTAAAAAATAAAAAGTGTTGTGTAAATATAATTACCATGATATTTAATCTATACTATATCTCTAAAAGGGATAAATATTTTTGGACCAAAATATCCTCCATCATATTTTAGATTTTCCAATTTGTCCTTAATTAATTTAAAATACCTTTTAAAATTGGTTCAATTAAATCTTAATTAAGGCATCTAAAATTCTCCACATATCTATCTACCCTATTCTCTTCATTTCATAAATTGAAATATAATTAATTGGAAACACTAGCCTCCAACTCTAACAATCACTCATCACTCCAATTCACTATTGTATCAATTTATTCATGAATCGGATGTTTTTCACAACAGTAGATTTAAGATCGTAAACAAAATTATGAATAGACAATGGATTATAAAAACTCCAGTGGGAAATTACTCTGCATGCCTATTAGGTAAAGTTTTGAATTATTATAACCACAAAGGACCTAATTATCTTAAAATATATGTTGATATTGGTAGCTCAACAATCGGCACCGCAATTTTTGCGCCTGGCTTTGGGGTGCGTTCAAGTGGTGACGGTGGACATGAATTTCTTGGTGGAGGCACAGTCAGAAGAGGAATTGCCGAAGAAATTGTTTGGTGATGTAAAGATTTGTCAAATAGAGATCACTTCTACTACATTTGTTGATAATGCCATGCCATCAAAAAATATTTTTGTCCTACAAAGATGAAAGTGAAAATGAAGATGAATTATGGGTTTTATTATGAATTTTATCATCGGTAAGTTTATGATTTTTTTCAATGATGATGAAAATGGTGGGTAAAATGGAAAACTTTTGAACACTTTACATATCTGTGATTTTCTACACCTTATATTGAAGACACAAGCCCTAATAGATATCTAATCTCTAAAATTAAAGGATCTTTAGAAAACTAACATCACGACATAGACAATTGAGCATCTATATTTTTTAGAGGTTGAAGAAGCTTGACTTTTGAGGTACTCCACTGTTTTTCCTAAATTTATAAGCAAATTGACAATTTTTGTAATATTCTAAATTTTAATCAAAGCGACTCGAGATACTGATGGAATGTTGGATAGATAAAATAAAGAAATAACTATCAAACTTTTATTATTTTTCAAAAGTTTAACTTGATATATCAAGAACTGTGTTTTTTTATCTTATTGTAATTGCTACTTTAATATTTAAACTTTTTAACAATTAAAAAATAAGAATTTTTTATATTTTACATTTGTTTTGTAATAAAAAAATAAATTCACGATATTATTATAAAATCACATGCAAAGCATGTGTTTTTAACTAGTACAATATAAATGGGTGTTTATATATATATATATATATTGGCAATTAAGTGCGTGTCAGCCATGTGTAAATCTATATATGGTTCGTGTGCGTGTTTATATATATAAACACACGCATACATACATATATAAATACAAAATATTTATATAATACCAAAATCTTGCAGTTCAAATTGAGCCGAATCATCAATCCATATGATAATTTCACAAATCTCCAATACCATAAAATCTTTCCATATTACATAACCTAAGTTAACAAATCTCATTATTTTCCTTTGCTTTAAAATAAGAAAAATCAACCTCATATTTTTATCCTACTCTTCAATTAGTGTAGACAGCCATTGGAACTTATATTATCTGTTAAAGTCTTGTAAAAATTCTTGAATTAAATGATTTTTTTCCTCATATTTTTGTCTGCCTTTGTGATTGGCAGACTTGTAGAGCAGCTTTCTGTAGTTGTTAATATAAATTAATTTTTACTATTTCATTTGTGTTGTTATTTTTCTTTCATAGGTTAAGAAATGTCAATCGATATGAGTTGGACATTGCAGACTAATATAGGTTCAAGATCTTCGTTCTCAGTTGAAATCTGTGCAGTGCAGACATTCTTAAATCGCATTCTTGAAGAGTTTTTTTGGCGGCCTATTCAACATGATGCATCTCTGTCTAATGGTTCAAATGGTGATAATTAATGAGTTTTTGACTTTTTTTTTTTACGGTGGTAATTGATGATATAAATAATGACAGTTTATGTATGTTATTTAGCCTCAACGATTTGCCCGCCTCACCGGCTCGCTTATCTTGTTGGTCTCATTAGCACGCTTCTGACAGATAGATTACAAGAACCCAACTGTCATCAGGTTAGCTAGGCAGGCGACCCATGGAATGACATTTACGACCAATTATCGGGAAGATAAAACATCTCTCAACAATTGGAAAGATAAAACATCCATTATTAAATCCTAACAATGAAGGAGATAAAAGGACATCCGTTATCAAATGAAGGAGATGAAGGGACACCTATCATCAATAACTGCAGACCATCCCTATAAATAGAGGTCAATCCCCTAGGTAAAAACAGAAGACACACAACTCTTATACACTCCATATTACTATTTTGCACATATATTTTAATCATGTACTGATTATAACACCGGAGTGGCCACGGGGGAAAAAAGCCCCATCACCTTTTGCAGGTCTCCACCACTGTCGCAGCCGTACTTGGAGGAGGAGGAAATTATTTATCATCGGTAATAGATATATATTTTCATTCAATCGAGACAAATAGTCTGTAACTCTATATTTATTATTTTTATATTGAGAATACCAATGGTTGAACTCGGTGTAATCTTTGTTTAAGTCATAACATTTGATATTGACATATAGTTGTAGTTGATATTGTGATATTATAATTTATTGAAGGTCTATGGAAATTTTAGTTTTTGTTAATGTTATTTATTTTCTTCACTTCTTATAATTATTTATAGTTGTGGGTAAGATTTGCTTGTAGTATGATGTGTATGGGTGAAAGGTATGGAGCCATTAATATTATTCTTGCCAAGAATATTTCTCGTTATTTTAATATTCCGTTATTAATATAGACTTTTTACAACCACTTCTTTTGTTGTTAAAAAGAAAGGCAACTAAATTCTTGTTGCTTCAATATTGTTTATTTATCGACCAAAATAATTAATATAACGACAAACCAAACAGTTGTTGAAACAAAAATCGATTTTCAATATTAAATATTAACGACCATTCTTTTTGTGTTGAAATGAAACACAACTAAACTTTGGTTGCTTTTATTGTAATTTAATGACAAAATAATTAATACAACAACAAATCAAGTCGTTGTTGAAATAAAAATCGATTGTCACTATTAAATATTAACGATAATTTATTTCGTTATTGAAATGAAAGGCAACTAAATTTGGTTGCTTTTATTGTATTTTAACGACAAAAATATTTGATACAACAACCAAACAAGGATTTGAGAGCAGATATGGCACAATAAGGGGTGCGATCAGTTACGTGGAAAGGCGGTCATGTCCACCGAGATGGGTGCTTCAAATTGAATACTCATGAAGGCTTTGTTGGAGTGGAAAGAGTTATTCGAGATCACAAGGGAACGATTGTGGCTACATTTGCTACCCAAAACTTGGGACTCTATTAAGTCGAGGATGTAGAGATTATGGCACTCAAATAGGCACTTAGCTTTGCACCGGAATAGTTAGAAGATAAGATCTTAAAACAGTTTGAGAAGAAGAAAGACGCGTAACTTTTAGTTCGGGTGTCGGATTTAGATGAGTGAGTACATTTCGGAATCGTTTTTCGATTCTGCACAATTTATAAGATTGTCAAACTTTCAGGGTCAAATTCTATCGTTTAGAGGTCCGTTTTAGCAATTTTTTGTTTTAAATCAATTTAAGGGTATTTTTTTTTTTTTTATCATTTTAACAGTTTTTGAGTTTTTAAGACTTTAAATAATTGTCAAGGTTTTGGAGGAGGCGGCAGTTTTTCATCATAGATTAATAATATTTTCATTTTCTCAATAATTGGTAGATTCAATCTTTCTCACGTCTACTCGAACGAAATTCGATCAACACTCGTTCGTGTATTACGAACAATAAGTTTTTATTATTATTCATGTTTTCGATCTGCATCGGCACATCAATGCCATTTATCGTCTAAATGTGATGGAATGCGATTTAGTTTGTACGATTCAAAATCTTTCTTCTAACTTTATTTCTGCATTGTATGCTGGCATTCTGGGTGATGTATCATTACTATTATAGTCAGTTGGAGGTAGTCTTTGTTGCTATGTTTTCCACGAGCTAGCTTCTTATATATTTTTATTATTCGTAATTCGTTTGATTAAACAATTTGTATTTCGAGTTTTATAGCGCCCCCAATTTACATAATGAAATTATTTGCTATTTCAATAAAAAAAGGAAGAAGACAAACTTCCTTTTTTTTCGAGATTTATATCTAAAACATTTAGTCGTATTTAACAATAATTGAAACGATTTAAAAGAGAGAAAATTAGATTTTTAAGTTTGTACTTACCTTTTGTGTGTTTGTAGAGGTAAAATAATAATCAATGTTTTAAAAAGCGTAAAGCGTGGTTAAATGTGGATGTCGAGTTTCAAGTTTTTTGGACATAAGCGAGTCTTAGGCTAGAGCGAGATAAGAGAAAGGCGAGGACAATGCGTGATGCGTAGTTAAGCGTGAAGATCGAGATTCAAGCCTAGGTAGATTTTTTAGAACAGTGATAATAATATAACGTATACACCTAAATATAAATTTTACCGTAACTTGCCTAATTTATTGAGTTAAGTAAATAAGGGTGAACATTTTGTTTTAAAATCGTTCAAATTGAATCGAAACAAAACTAGATTGAACGATTTTAATTACAATTTAAATAATAAAACTAGACGATTTTGATCCGATTCTCAATTCTAACTAAATAATTAAAATTTAATATGACATTTCAATAGTCTCTCTTTTAAATTACTATGAAGTTAATTCGTATGAATTTGTATATAATTAATTATATTTAAAAATATTTTACCACTTCAATAGAAAATATGAAAGAAGAAAAATTATCTGGTGTCGTCTGGACATGTAAAAGGGGCCGTGTGAGTGAGTCTAATTTTGCCGCAATATTCTTCATTCCTGTTAATATTCCCGGGAAAACTACACGGCAAAGCAAACTCACCCGCCCCACCGCAACGCCCAATTATCCGCCATGGAAGCTCCCTCCACATCTTCCATAGAACCCAAAACTCCCAGAATCCAACCGTATCTCCGCACACCCCACAACCCTTCACCTTCTCGCACAATCTACAGTGACCGTTTCATCCCCAGCCGTTCATCTTCCAATTTCGCCCTCTTCAACATCACAAATAATCCTTCTTCTACCTCTTCTGATGACTCTACCTCTGCCTACAATGCCCTTTTAAAAGCTGCCCTTTTTGGTCCCGAATTCGGTGGTACATTCTCCCCATTGACCCCGGAAAAATCGGCCCTTTATGGGAAAATTGGCGGGAGTAGTAATAATGGTATTTTGCAGAGTACTCCGACTAATTGTAATATTTTTAAGTATAAAACGGAGACCCGGAAATCTTTGCATTCTTTAACGCCTTTTGGGTTCGATTACCAGCTCCCTGGAGTACCTCATAGCCCTGTTAATACTCGCAGGAAAGTTCCCAGATCCCCTTATAAGGTAAGATTTTTATTTTATTTTTTTAATTTTCTGATTTTTGATTTTGGATTTATGGATTTATGGAGTTTTTAAGTGGAATTTGTGTTTGGTTTGTTGAGTTAAGACGTGGATTTCTTGAATTTTTGTTTTGATTTTTGACTTTTCTGTTTCCTTAGTTAATTGTGTGGTGTTAATGTATTCTGGGATTTGGTTTCTCTTATTGTTTTGTTTTTCTTGAATTTATGGATTATGTCTGGTTTATTGTGAAGTGATGGTTTTGTTTTCTTTATTTGCTGGCCTAGTTATTTAGGTTTCTTGAATTCATTTTACGTTGTGATTTCTATATTGCTGTGAGCCATGAGGTAAATTTTTGGGGTCTTTTTTCTTGATTCACTGATTGGGTTTCTTGAGATTATGGTGTTTAGTTGGTTCTAGATAGACTTATTATTTTAATAATTTTAATCGTGTTTACTGCTTTAATTTGGAATTTGGGTTCCAGCCATGGTGTGAATTTTCTGAGGTTCACCATGAAATTTGTGACTATGCCATTGAGGATCGTAATTTGGGCTATTTTTTTGAAGTGTTTTTGTTATTTGGACTGTTTGAACTCATGAGTCTGGTGGTGTTTTTCAATAGGTTTTGGACGCACCTGCACTGCAAGATGATTTCTACCTAAACCTTGTAGACTGGTCTTCGCATAATGTATTAGCTGTAGGGTTGAGCCATTGTGTTTATTTATGGCATGCTTCCAGTAGCAAGGTGAGACTTTTTTTTTTATTCCGATTCTCTGTTTTGTTTGCTGAAATCCTACTATAAAATTATGCAGGTTCATTGTTCTTTTCATTTACTTAAATGTGTCTTGAGATTGTGAGTAAACATACTCGATCTCATGCTTTAACGGCATGCTATATGTAGGTGGTGAAGTTGTGTGACTTGGGTATCGATGACACTGTCTGTTCAGTCGGCTGGGCACAACGTGGTACACACCTTGCTGTTGGAACTGGCAATGGCAAGCTGCAGGTGTGATATAGATCACTTTTCGAACCTCTTTTTTCCGTAAAGTGCATCGGTGCATTGGTGCATTAACCTTTAGCAGTGTAACTTACGAAGCATTTTGAAACTGCTCCATTTGGAGTGGTATGAAATACAATTGGTAGAAGGTTGAGTTGCCCAAGAGCACGTGAAAATGTGCTGAGAGATTTTAGTTATTACTTAATGTTGGTGTTTACGTGGTTCTCTATGTAGATCTTATCAACTTTGGCGAGTCTATATAAAAAGGACTAGCTAAAAAGCTGTGAAAATGAAATTTTTTGGGATCTTGTCATTCTATTCTTAGTACACGAACATGAATAGGATCCAAAAGAAAGTTGCATTTAATAAACATACTGTTCACATTAAACTCATATGAATACCAGTCATAATAGAGTAATTAATTTTAGGAGAAGTGTCAATCAGGAAAGGATAGTAAGAATAAAGAATCATTGGTAATATTGTAGGATACTAGTGAGTAATAATTGAAATGTAGTTACATTTGAATGGGTGTGTTTTTTTGTAAGACATTATTGTCACATGGAATTCTCTGGTTTAAGTGCTTCTAAATTATACTTACTACATATGATACAAATTCTCAATTGTGAGTAGTATAGGACCTATCTGTATGCATACTGCCATATGCATAAAAAAAGCCGTTTGCTTCATTGTAGGATGGACTTTTTTATCTTTCCCTGGTGACTGGCATTTTAAGCCCCACTAGGATGAGAAAACCCCAAAATTATGAGTTCAGCTTTACATATAAAGGCATGAAAAATGTTTTAGGCATAGGCTTGGAAATGTAATTGTAATGACAAGATGTAACATGTAGCACACTTGGAATAAAAGATAACCTGAAAGCGCATTGGACTTCCATATTTTTCGTTGTAGCAAAACAGTAGACATTTTAGAGTCACTTTGATTGCGATAAATCCTTTGCTTCTGGGTCTTTCAGTATGTCAGTAGATTTGACAAATTTAGAGTAATCTTGGGTGACATTTATCGTAAATTACTTTGTTTTCAAGTCAAACTGGATTGTGCTCTCAAAAGCCAGAAATAAATCTCGGAGAGCTTGTACTTTTGTACTACAGTGTAGTTTGTCTCCACAGTTAGTTAACTGCTTTTGCGAATTTTTTCCATGAAGATATGGGACGCTTCTCGTTGTAAGAGAGTAAGAACAATGGAGGGACATCGGCTACGAGTTGGCGCACTAGCCTGGAGCTCATCTTCGTTGACTTCAGGAAGCCGAGACAAGAGTATTCTTCAGCGTGATATACGAGCTCAAGAAGATTATGTTAGTAAGCTAAGTGGACACAAGTCAGAGGTCAGGAACCCTTCTTGATTCTGCTTAATGAAACATTGGAGTGTATAAAAACTTATTTTTCTTTCAACACCATTAGTAGCATTATATCTATAATCATCTTTTAGGTTTCTTTCTTGGCTGAACATGAGCTACCTGTGTTTTAGGTTTGTGGACTGAAGTGGTCTTATGACAACCGTGAATTAGCATCTGGTGGAAATGATAACCGAGTAAGTAGTTGATCTTCAATTCTGATGCTTGCTGGTGGTTTGGTTTGCCAAATATATAATTTTGAGCATGCTTGCCTAAGCTTAAAAAGTTCGCTTTTATGTAAATTTACTTTTGAGTAAATAAGTAAAATGTAAGATACATATATTTTTGTTGGTTAACATTGAAAATAAGTAGGTTGTTTTGATAGCAAGTCAAGAGTTATTTTTAAAATAAATAACTTTTTTGACGTAAAAGTAAGAAAAATGCAAAATATCCCCAAACATGTTTGGAAGCAAAAAGCTAATGAACTTTTATTTAGTGCCTATTTGGTGGAGTTTAAAAGCAGTTTTTTTAGTAGATTTTGATGAAAAATGATGAAATGTGTAGTTGATAAAAGTTGTGGGTCCCATAAAATATGTTACTGAAAATGAGTCCAGAAAAAAAAAATTATGTTAAACTCTACCAAACATGCGCTTATGTTTAAACTTAACCAAACACGATCTTATTCGGATTGGATAAACCTTATCCTGTTGCAGTTATTTGTGTGGAACCAACATTCAACTCAACCAGTGCTTAAATACTGTGAGCACACTGCTGCTGTAAAAGCAATTGCATGGTCACCCCATCTTCATGGACTCCTTGCTTCTGGCGGTGGTACTGCCGATCGATGCATTCGTTTCTGGAACACGACCACCAATTCACACCTGAGTTGCATGGATACTGGAAGTCAGGTAGCCTGCTTAATGTTTTTTTCCAGCTTGCCTTTAAAATTAGAAGTTCTATTATGTTATGGTATTCAAAGAGAAATCCTATCATTGAGATCTCATTTATCTTGTCACACTCTTACAAAATGAATAGCTATAATTTCATTTGATTGGATATCTGTCTGAATGTTTAGCAATGCTCCACTGCGGGCTAGGAGATATGAAACTTTCTTTGTGTGTGTATTTATGTGATCTTGTGTTTCATTGCTTTGCTGGTTGGAGAATTCTGTTTGTTTCCGTGGAGGAATTGAATCAGTGGAGAAGAGATGAGAGTGCAGATCAACAATTTAGAGGCATTGCCTGAGAGATAACTATTAAGTTTGTGCAAGTGAAATGGTATTCAAAGTGGGTCGATATCCTATAGCACTTTAGTCATGTTCAGGCTAATCTCTTAGAAAGTGCAAATATATATTAATAAATGTTGGATTTATTCAGATGTTTGTAAAAAGGTAGAAGTATGGTGCTATATAAAGCAAAATGGTGCAATTAACTTTATTTTTCTCATGCCAATTGACAAACTTATTTATCAGTTTGAATTGATTGACTCAACTGTTGAGGGATATCGTATTCTTTTTAATCTTGTGTCGTCTCCAAATCTTGCTAAATGCTGCTTGAATGGAAGGTAGGGTCACTACTTCCGATTTAGTTTTCTGAAATTTCGTAGGTATAGTTGGGAATAGGGATTATGCCCTGAGCCTAATTAGAATAGCAAAACGAAGCGAAATGAAATAAGAAACACACATGAGCAAACAACACAGATATATAGTGGTTCTCACTCAGTAGCATATCTACGTCCACTGCAAGTGTTCATTGCAAACAAGAAAAAGGGTAATGGTATCGCGTAATACGTCTCCCTAAAATGATCCTTTATATATGTAGGAAATATTAGGGAACCCCCCCCCCCCCCTTTTTCTCATGTTGACCTTACCGCAAAGGTCGACCTGCAGCAAGGGGAAATGTATACAGTAGCACTATATTCCACAGAGTCTAACTAGGTAAAGTATGGGAGAGGGTTTGTCATTTTTTGACTTAATTGGATTGCAAGTTAATGGACTGTATTATATTCTACTTCAGTAATGTCCTTCAATTTCTTGTGTTTGGTACAATCCTTTTTATCCTTTCGATAAGTCTCAGTTTTCATATTAGAAGATGAACATTAACAATGTAATATAATTTTTCGACTACATAGCAGTGAACATTTATGTAAGAAATATTTCAGGTTTTTCTGTATTTATTCTTTTTGGTGAATGCAATTGGTATTCTGACAAACGTGCAGCACTCTTTGAAATATGTCCCCTTTTCTTTTTGGTGGTCAAAGTTGCTAAGAGACCCTAACTCGGGTTATACTATGTCAGGTATGCAATCTTGCATGGTCCAAGAATGTCAATGAACTTGTCAGTACCCATGGGTACTCCCAAAACCAGATTATAGTCTGGAGATACCCCACAATGTCAAAGGTACTGTAATCTAGCATATTACTTCAAAAAATTGGATATTCGAACGATATTTGTATAATATGTTTCTAATATTGTCTCATAATTCGTGTAATTTTTTTCTGCTAATGCAGTTGGCAACTCTCACTGGTCATACTTATCGAGTTCTTTACCTTGCCATTTCACCCGATGGACAGGTAACTAAATGAAACCTCCTATTTTAATTGTAAGCGCATGTTTGGGTAAGCTTAAAAATGAATTACTTTTTTCTTTCTTTTAAGTAAAAAAAAATTACTTATTTTAACTTTACTGTCAAAATAAGTAACTTATTCTAATATTGATCAATAAAGAATTATTTATTCTGAATACTTATTTACTTTTTTATCTTTCTAAGCTTAGCCACACATGCTCTTTGTCTACTCTATTAAGAACGAGTGCACTAAAACTTCAAATTTCATTTATGATGACTGATATTATTGTGTTATAGACAATTGTGACGGGGGCGGGAGACGAAACGCTTAGGTTCTGGAATGTGTTCCCTTCTGCCAAGTCTCAGGTAAATAATTCTGTTTTATGAATTATCAAATGAGTAGACACTTTCTGTATGGACTGTACGACTCTGAACGCCATGTTTTAAGCTAGAAATGACCAAATAAATTAGTAAAGAAATTTACTTTTCTCGTCCCAATAAGTAAAACTTGTTTTTAGTAGTTTTTTTGTCTTTATTAGTCATCGGTGTCTAAAGAAAGACAAAAACATGATGGTATTCACATGTACAATTTTTCGCAGAACACGGAAAGTGAAATTGGAGCTTCATCTCTAGGAAGAACTCAGATAAGGTGATACTCCATGGCCTTTGGTGCTAATTAAGGCGCTGATATTTATTTTTTCTCACAAGGGGAAATCAGTTCTACCCCGCAATAGAAGGTGATGTAGAGGCAATGTTCATCCTATTGAACGTAAAATTTATGGAAGGCCAAAAGGGTCGGATTCAAGTAAGGCACGATAGTCCTCGCCATCGTGCTGACACTCAATTTGGGGTAATTTATATTCTTGATAGAGGACAAAAATGTTTGAGTGGGAGATGGTATTTAAGGCTCAATAACATCTCCTCTGCATCTGTGTTATAAGAGAGAGCTGACATTGATGAATATTAAATCATTGCGCTTTCTTGTTCATATTGTAAATAAATTGTTTTTCTTCAGCAGAGAGAGAATGTTCAATCTATTGCTGTTATAAAATGTTGTGTTGTGTATCAAAATCTGCATTGATGCACAATGAATTCTTTATTTTTGTGATTCTCGAACAAAGGTCGAGAGTATCTCTAAATTGAGGTTAATTCCATGCATTTTCATGCTACGCCCGATTCCTCTCCAAATTCCATGGCCAAGGTAATCTTTCATCAGATAAGCCACCCTCTTATTAGTCCTCCAGTGGCGAAGCTTAAGCTGGACCAGCGTGTAGTACTGGAGTTTTTTGGCGTCTGTCGTAAAATTTCATTTTGCTTTGTTCTCACTTGACACTCTTTGTTTCAATTTTGTTATAAATTTTGGGACTTTTGCTCACATTACACTCGTGGTTAATACACTACTTGATTCCCACATACAACGTTCATCCGTTAGACATCAAAATCTGAACGATCTCGTTATCAATAGATATTTACTATCTCTCTGTGTATACAATAATGTCATCGTTACTGTACAGACATCACTGTTCAGGATTCATATGATTGTTTCCTTATCAAATAAATTCATAGACCTACGCATCAACTGCTATTGATAACTACTATCTCTCTGTGTATACAATACTGTCATCGTTACTGTACAGACATCACTGTTCAGGATTCATATGATTGTTTCCTTATCAAATAAATTCATAGACCTACGCATCAACTGCCAAACTTGTTGTGACACGGAAACTAGAAACTCAAATCTTGGAGCCTTGGCAACAGGCCTTCGCCCAGTGGACCTACTAAGACTTGCCACTTCATCTGATCATGGAAGGTGGGAGGTTCGCCCTGGGGCGAGACTTGGCCAAAGGCTTGCCTTCATGCAAAAACTCCGAGAGTTACAAAATGATATGGCCACGTGCAAAGTTGGTGAATCATATTGCCGCATCAATGCTAGATGAAGCGCCTGAGAATCGAAGGAGACCTCTATGTTATAAGATGGCAACAATTCACGTGGCGTGACATCTACTACTCAAGTGGCACACACGTTAATTCCACACGAAGCAAAAGGATAACAGGGTTGATGGTTATTCAATCAGGGCCGGCCCTGGCCCTAGGCGGCCAGGCAACTGCCTAGGGCCCCCAGCCATGCAGGGCCCAATTTTGGCATTTTTTTTTTTTTTTTTTGTAAGTAAAGATCAACCTATTTAAATGTGAAATAAGTCTAAATAGAAAATAAATTCAAATCTAACATACATTATCCATCTTAATCTAGTTATTAAATTGTAGACCGTGTAATTTTCTCTTTAAACTTCATTTTAGACACTTTTATCTTGAATAAAAACGATTTTCCAAATTGTTAGGATTTGAAAAATAAATAAAAGAGCAGAGAATAAAGAACACAATGATTTATATAGTCCTATAGAAAATGATGATTTTTGTTTACAATAAATTAGTCCTATATCTAATAACACAATGAAAGTTTTCTAATTATAACGAAACTCTAAGGCAAAATTTTGAAAAGCACCCTTACTTAAGAAAATACAAATACCGTACACCTTTCGAAGGAGCTGCCCCCGAGCCCCCGGGAGGAGGGCCACCTGCCCCCCTTCCAACCCTCACGTCAACCTTACCGCGAAGGTCGATTTGCGCTCAGCTCTGCGTAGCGCAACATATTAGACTCTACATCTTAACACAAATTCCAATAATTTTTTAATTGTCTCTCAAAATTTTATAATTTAAAAACATCTCAAAATATTAAGGGCCTTATTTTAATTTTTGCCTGAGGCTCCCCAAATCTCAGGAGTGGCCCTGTATTCAATCACAATCTTGTACTCTCAACCAATCCAGTAAACCAGAGGGGCATTTTAGCTCCTAGATGTTTGAGCACTTTTGACAAGAACGGTGTATCATATTGAATTCTTATAAGAAGTTACTGCTAATAAATGGTAGGCAGGTGATGGGCCCGTGATTGGCAAAATGCAAAGAAAATAAGAGTTTTGTTTTGTTTTATTGGCGGAATACATGTCATGCTTGTGAGAAACGTGTTCCAAAATAGAAAATAAAAACAAATGATAAATAATAAAAGGCGAATAGCTATTCAAGAAATAAAAAGAAAATCAACAAACAATAAAATCCATCAAAATTATATATTATATGGGGAAGAATAGTGCAAGAAGAAAGCTAGACCAACATGAACAAGACATTCTACTAAAATTTTGACACTTCACTACGTCAACAACAACATGACATCATACACTACACTACAATTGACATTTTTATAATAATATCTTGCTATTTGTTAATAAAAGCACGGAGTGACAAAATATTAATCTATGTTTACTTACAAATACAAGTCATGTATGGTATATTAAATTGTCCAAAACATGACATCTTACTTAACATATCCACTTTGTTTAGTTCAATGTATCATACATCTAGACGTAAATAAATTGTTCTGAACATGACAACTACATATTTTATCCAATCTAATCATATTCAATCCAATGCACCGAAGTTCCTACAAGGTCACAATGGATAGACCACTATTTACATTTACACACATCCTTCCAATCCAAATGAATGATATCAAGAACCACCACCAGAGACAAAATTCTGCTTCTGGTGCACGCCATCGGGTGTGCTCCCACCAATCTCATTCTCTCCATACAGATTTTGGGCCCATGGAATCAAACTCATTGGTGGGAAACAACATTTGCAAGCCTCCTGGCAGGGCAGGGTATTATGATTATCGCTAAAATCGGGGGCCCCATCGGCCCCACTAGAAGGAGATGATGCCTCTTTGACTGGACCCCAGCACTCCACCTTGTTGAATTCTGGTATGTTGGAATGGAAATATACCCAAACCAAAGCCTCTTCTAGGTCTGGATGGTTGTCAAATAAGCTTTCATCCCCATGAACAAATGCCTTCAATACCTAATCCCATTTCACAATATTGTTAGATGGAAACGTCTAGGACTAAAGTCCTACAAAATTATGAAGTTCAGGACCCAACTGCGACAAAAAAAGATTGGAAACCTACTAGTTACATTTCACGCAAGTTGAATACCAGACTCTAATTTTTCCTAAAACTTAACGTGGATTTCATGTCCATATCATAAAAATATACCTTAGTGTACGTTTTATAGACCAAATATAATGCTCTCAATTAGATTTCACATTCGTTACGATAAGTAAGTAAACCAAATTTTTCAGTAATTTCCACTAACAAGTTATAAAGTCGACAACTCTAAGTATCATGGTATTTCACAAGTGAAATGTAAAATCTACACTTTGCATGCATCAAATAGACTAAATGTAAAACACTTTGCATTCACGATGACAAATCAAATATAATGTCATATTTATTAAGATGGATTAAACAATGCTATGCAAGAAGCGATTACCACTTACCAAAAATATCTTGAACGTTAAATCTTAAAAAGCAAGACATGCCATGATATTACGAAAAAATCAATAGGAGAGCTTACCACGGGGAGTTCCTTGCAAAAGATGTAGTATCTGAACCTAGCAAAAAGGTCTAATAAGAAATGGCCACCACTTATGTGACAATGAACATGAAGAGACATTTTTCCTTTGATTTTCTTCCACTCTGCCACCACCTCATCTCTCTGTAGTCTGTTGTACCACCCTTGTAACTGCAATCAAAATCTCAAAATAGTAACCTTAATAAGGTCAAACTCGAGTTGCGAAGCGAGATCAGGCGACATGGTCCAATCCAAGGTCTACACAAAGAGACCAGCCATGTTTACCGGTGGCACGCAGCCCACAGGAAAGCATGTAACTAACTTTAGACAGCCAGTCCCACAAAGGAAGTTGGGTTTTCTTTGTAAAATATTTTTAATACAAAATTATTAGTCCGTGTGGTCCAACTTGGACTGAACTTGTGAACCGTACCGGACCATGAAAGTTTTATACAGACTCTTAACATGAAGCCCGATCAAATAAGCCGAGTTCATTTCGTCTCACTTGTTTTCTCAAAGAGCATATTTGGATAAGTTGCACTTTCTCTTACCTTCAAATGTAAATTAAAAACACTCAATACATTATTGTTAAAATAAGTAATTTATTCATCTTCAATTTCAAAACATTGACTGTCTGACAAGTGAAAAAAAATAGTCCTCTCTTAAGAAATGTTAGAACTCATTAAACTCTGTTTTCCTCTGTTTTTCACTGAATACCAAGAATAAAACACAATACTTTCTTAAATAATTAGCAGTTTTTAATAAAATAAAAAACCTTGTACCATCAACTAACTTTTAATGATGTTTTTAATTACCTGGGAATTGTTTATGGTTTGAGAAATGGCAAGTGTGAGCTTAGAGGTTATATCACTGTGTGTAAGTGTGTATGTTCTTGGAAGCTTCCCTGGATGCTTCTTCTCATCAACTCCTAAGAACAATACCTTCAATTTTGATGCCTCAAATATTGCTGGTCCAAATAACCTAGCCACCTGATCCAAAACCCAAAAACCACAAAAATTACTAATACACGTGTGTAGGTAAGAGAGAGGGTGTGGAACATGTTGTGCCACCTCATCTACAAACATAAGCACTTATTTATGCGTATTTATCTTCAAGACGTCATTTATGTGTAGGTCAGATTCCTTTATTGCTTTACATCAAAGGCATGACATGTGAACGTGTTACACCATGTCGTCTAAAAGAATGGGCGCTTATTTATGTGTATTTATCTTCAAGATGCCTCCTTTATTGCTCTACATCAAAGGCATGACTTGTGTCATGTAAAAGCTTATGTTGTAATAAATAAAATAAATTTATTTATCTAAATCTTGTTGCTATGATCATCCTATTGAACTAAAGCTTATGTTATCATAAATAAAATAAATTTATTTATTTAAATCTTATTTCTATGACTATTCTATTGAACTAGTTGGACCATTTTCAAGCACTTCATAGTACTTTCAAGTCCCTAACTCCCAAGGACTAAGGAATGTGTTGATTACAAGTGATGTGAATTCACATGTCCAACAGATTTATCGAGCCTTCCAATTTATTTATAACATGATACAACTTGCAATAAGAGTCTTGCTTATTAATAGGTTTAAGGGGAAAAAAAACTCTTATTGAATCCATTTGATTTTTTCCTCGAAAAAGCCAGTTATAAAAAACAAATCAAACCATACACACACACACACACATATATATATATATACTCGAAAATGCCCGTTATAAAAAACAAATCAAACTATACACACACACACACACACATATATATATATATAGAGAGAGAGAGAGAGAGAGATAAATACTGGGACTATGGAGTGGTTCTTCTTGATCCTCCTCCTTGTTCTGTGCAGAAGTAAAGAATTATTTTCCTCTATAAGTGAAGAAGACTTTAGGTTTGATGGGAGCACTGAAGTTGCAGTCAAAGTGCCCATCCCAGAAACTTGGAGAGACAGAGATAGAACACTTGATCGTTGTACTCTTCTTCAAACTCCAGATCTTATACAATTTCAGATAGTTTTAAAGTGAGAGAGCATAAGCCGCTGGCTTCTACTTTTTTATTTTTGAGCAATTCTAGCGTTTTTTTGTTCTACTTCTAACTTCTAAGTTGAGATTCTTTCTTTTTCTTTGCTTGGATGCCTAAACTTCTGAAACTTTGAAGACTGGCATTCTCGAACTTGCGTGTACTTTCAGGCTTGCTCTTTACGGTGTGTGTGAGAGAGAGATTGTGCGTGTGTGATGGGGATGTTTTGGTAATTGCGTGTCCAAATTTGAAGAGAGGTTGCTTGTAAAGTTGAAACTTTTATAAATAGTTGCATGGTTTATAGATTACCACGTACATGTTTAATTTACTTGCCACACTTGGTGCTCGAGTGACAAAATCAAGAACTAATCCTATTGTGTAAAAATTGTAACATTAGAAATGGTTAAAACTGTTGGAATATTTCTCAAAACTTTTTAAAATTAAAAGATACACCAATTGTTGAAAGAGAAAACTTCTAGGTCAACTAAAATTATAAGTTTTCTAATCTTGGACACTTTGGTAGTCGAAAGTTAGAAGACGTCCAGGTCAATTAAAATTGAATAAGTTTCCAAATCTTGGACTCCTTATTAGTTTAAACTTGTAAGAAAATTAGGTCATTGGTTAACTATAAATTAATATAGTTTATTTTTCTTTTGTTGTGGTGATCTGAGAGTTTTCTGAAAGAAAAATTGTAAACCTAACATCCTAATTGTTTTTCTTATTCTTTTTGTGGGTTGTACAAAGAGTAGAAATTGGTGGGCGTGGTAAAGCTTAGAATATTATTTTTCTTGAGATACTTGGAGATTTGGGTGGATGAAATCTATATGATTGTAACAATTTTTCATATAGTGAAAGTTTTGACAGTCTGTATATTTTTCTCTATCTTTTATATTTTTCTGTTTCGTTATATTTCTTTGAACAATGATCTTATGAGCAATAAAAAAATTGGTCTCAATTCTCAATAAAAACAAGTCAAAAATTAGTCTGAGTCATCTTAATAATTTATTTTCTTTATATATATATATATATATATTTACTATGAGGTCGGTTGAACTCTTTGAACTTTGCTCTTTGAATTGATATCACGATCGATTTTTAAAATAATATTTTTTTACTTTTCTTGGTGGTATTGTTGAAATTTGATCATGGAAATCAGAAAAATTGCATAATACAGCACGACTTAAACAATATTCTAGACGTAAGAATTAAGAACCTACTAAGATGTAGACATTTTTGGAATGTTCTAAAAGGTCCAATTAAGCAGCTCATTAGGAGCATTATTTCCTAATTGGTCCTTTGTTTATTTATTTTTTTCTCAAATTATGTCACTATCTGAAAAGAAAAAAAGAGAGAAGAAGTTTCAATATTTAATTGCATTTTCCGCCAATTAAGGAATAAAATATGATGATTAGCTAAATAAAAAGATTTCAACAATCCTAATAAATTCTTGAGTTATTTATTTTTTTTAAATATATAAACGGCATGTAAAATAAAAGTACGATTTATGAGAGGTCATTCCTTTTAATTCCTTTGTGCTCAACCATGGGATTTCTTTCCCCGATTTCCGACCCAAACTCAAAACCCCGACGAGTTTGGGTTGCAAACTGTGGGGAAGAAATCTCTCGGTTGTGCACACAGCACACATCTAGTGGGTGGAGTTTGGAAAGAAGATGACATTTTTTTAATTATTATTTTAAATAATAGAATGTGAATAAAATATTTTGTCTTTGTTAAATTAGTTAAAATTAGGTCAATGGCTTGACTTTTGGTTAACTAACAAACATTTAGACGAATTCTGTTCAAAGTTCAGATGTCCTTTTGGCACATATATAGTGAGGGACGTATGTGTTAGGATTAGAAAGTTTGAGACTTGATGACACATTTTTTATTATTTTAAGTGAAAAAACTATAAAAATTAAAAGGTTCATGATTTCTTTGTACTTTTGAAAAAGTTATGGACTCCAACCGTAATTTTTCCATTATTATCTGCTACTTTAATTTATTAAAGTTATGGGTAAAATCGTCAAAAGGGACTGTATGTGAGAATGATTGACATGTTGAGAATGATATGTGTAAATAAAATTAAATGTAGAAAAAATTGAAAGAATTTGGACTGTAAGTGTAATTTACACTTTTATTTAATAGATCCATCTCCAATCAAAGTCACAAAACAACAACATTGATAGATTTTACAATTTTGAAGCAGTGTTGAATTTTATTGTTAAGAACAAATAAATCAACCGGAGAATATATTTATAAAGCAAATAAAGAATGAAATCGACATCCCACAATTAAGAAAGCATCAACATTATTTTTAAACACTATGGAGTTGATCTCCTACCTATGGTGAGTATGAGATATCATGCCCACACATGAGGTGGCAGTCTATATCAATCATAGACTGCCACATCATGTGTAGACATTATATCTCTTATCCACTATGAATAGAAGATCAACTCTCATACTTAAATTGCCTTTTATTAATTTTTTAAAATTAATATAAGGTAGATGTTAACGTCAAATCCTTGCCGAACTTGGGTATATATGATGTTTTTAAGTTGGGGGAGGATTTGACATACCTCTAATTAATAAAGTTAATAAAAAGGGAAGATGGCATGCCTATCTATTTTTTAGACACAAAAAACCATGGTACTCTCATGTGCTTTAACTTTTTTGAGGTAATGGATACCACTAATAGCATCTTGCACATTTTTGTTTGGACTGTGTTAACCTCTCTGCATATATATGATATTGATCCACCCAGCCCATGACACAAAGCTCGTATTTTCTTTAATTCAGTCCGATTACCAATCCGGGTATAATTTAGTTCCAAGCACCTCCTAACATCAAATTAAATGAAAATTATATGTATTCAGTATAATAAGACGCACAAAATGTGACCTTAAATGTTAACCAAGCTTTAGCAAACCTCCACTTGAATGGGACAAGCATGATAAGAGCAATGTGTGGCTTAGTTTCAAAAACAAAATCAAAAAAGTATGTTTCATATATAAATACTTCACTTTTTCTTACCTTTAAATAAAAATACTACTTATTCGAAAGAAATAATACTTGGCCTTGTTTATTCTACAAAGGAAGCTGACATATTTCATCAGTATTGCTCTTGATACATGTGAAATAAGCCAAAAGTAAGTGAATTTTTTGACTTTTAAGCAAAGTTAAACATGCTCTTATCTCCTAGTCAAAAAAATCATTTACTTATTTTTAACTTTAATCACTAAAAATATATTTATTTAAAAGACTAATTATATTCACACCATGGCTTTTTTATAAATATTCTAAGTTTTAATTGCATTAAAGGTCTTTAACCTTTATTTATTGTAAAAGTTATATCTCCATTTTTTTCATCAAATTCTAATCATCAACTATTCATTAATTAGCACATATAATCATTGATGACAACTTTTGTTTAAAAATTCTATTAGCATATTTGAAAATAAGGGCAAATTTTTAGTCGCACTTTTGTATTTATTACTCATTCGGTCTTAAAAGGATATACTTACTTTTATTTTCACACAGATTAAAAGAATTTAATTTAACTATTATAGTTGAAACAATCAATTTCACTTCCTATTTTTCTTAGTATACCCGTATATTAATATAATGATAGTACATATTTATTGATAACATTAGCAAGACACATTAAATAGTGACATATTAGTAAATTAAAAAAATTAATTATAATCTCAAAAAAGCAGTAGATTATAATTTGGAATAGATGAATAAAGAAAGTAAATATATCTTTGTGGAACAGATGGGGTATTATTTTTGCTTATTTAAAAATAAGAGGAAAAATAAGTGTTTTCATGCTCTCGTAATAGAATTGGACGAAAATCATTATCAATGACAAGATTTGTGAAATAATAGAAGGTTGAAGCTATGAATGTGGTGTAAAATTAACAGAAGGTTGAAGATGTATAAATTAATGAAAAATTAAAAATAAGAATACAATATAAAAAAAGTCAAGAGAGATAAATATAATAATAAGTAAAACTTATTAACTTTAACACAATGAAAATGTGGTTAATTGTTTCAAAAATCACTAAACTTTCTTACGCGTCACAGATACCTCAAAACTTTAAAATGTTACTAAATCCCCACTATACAATCTAAATATGATCTATATCCATCACTCCATACATAAATGTTTGCTGGCGTTGACGAATCTGTCAAAGTGGCAAACGACTTTCTTACGTGGCGCGTACCACAGTCAATTTATTCCATTTAGCAATGACACGTTGGGCATTTTAAAAAAATGCATTTCCCATTTACATTTTTCTCATTCAGCAAATGAAATCCCCAAATCACAAATCTCTAACCCCAACTTCCATCTTCAACCATGAACCCTTTTAGCCCGGACAAAGATATCCCACCGGAGGGACCACTGAACTTAAACAAATTGATAATGTCGCACATAGAGGGACTACTTGGAGGGAAGCGAAATCACTTTGGTTGTCTGTTTTTGCCTGTTGGTCATGCAGATTACATAGTTCTTGTGCGGAAACCCTAACCCTATTTATAGTGCTCCATGAATGGATATAGCTTGGGCATCATAAATGGATATTGCATTGATTTTTGTTTAACTCAGATTATGGGTTTGCTACTGATTTATGCTTTTTTTATTTCAAATTTAGATGAGGACCCAGATTTCTTTGATTCAGAGAACGAGATAAATGATTATGATGATCATGATGATGTTTTGTTCAACGACAATGTTACTGAAGGCATTGAAATGTGATATAAACTACTGCAAACTAAAGGGACATATGACTTGGAATGTGAAGTAGATGACTTGTAGTGTCATTCTTCTAAAGAGTTGGTTAGTGAATTTTCAACTGACAATTAAATTGAATATAGGTTTCCAGAATTTGATGCCGAGATTGATATGAAAAATCTACAGTTAGAAGTTGGGCAAAAATTTAGCCACCTATAAGGTATGGCTTGAAAGCGTGTTTCTACTATTCCTTTTGGAAAATGACCATACCATAGAGATATACCGAAATATGCCTATTATACTAATATTAATATCTAGTAGTTGGAATAGAATTGTGCTTCCAATAGGCTCATTGTCTGGTCTAAATGATGTTGCCAAATAATTCAGCAATATTAGATTTAAGGTAAATGATTCGAAGAGAGTACATGTGGTTTGCAGGTTGGGTTTAAATGGAGGGTTTGGGCTTTTAAGATGAAGAACAGTAGCACAGTGCAAATAAAATCTTTTACTCCAGAACATACATGCTCTCGGGACCAAATTAATAGACATTGCACATACATATTCTTGGCTAATCATTACCTTGAGAACTTTATGGTCCATCCGAATTGGAAGACAAAGAATATTGTAGCCATGGTGTACAAAGATTTGAAAATAAAAATTAGTAGGAATGTGGTTTGAAAAACGATGCGATATGCAAAGACCTTGATAGAGGGTACAATTGAAGAATAATTGAGTTATTGGAGAACTACATGGGAGAGGTGTTGATGACTAATCCTGGATCAATCGTCGTTATAGTAGTTCATGAGGAGATATTTCAAGGAATATACATTTGTTTTAGTGAGTGTAAAAAAGGTTCGTTAGTGGATGTAGGAAATTGATTGGAATGGACGGGTGCTTTTTGAAGGGAAATCGCGGAGGAAGAATGCTTACAGTTGTTGGTATCGATACCAATGATTGTATATATCTTGTGGCGTGAAGATGCGTACAAGTGGTTGATGGAGAGGCCGTCCACATAGTGGAGTAAATCTCATTTCTGTGAAACCGAAGTGTGACATTTTACTAAACAACGGTTGTGTGTTTTAACAACATATTGCTAGAGGATGGAGAGAAGTCGATTCTAACAATGTTGACTTTTATACAAATGACGTTCATGAAAAGAATCTAGTCAATGATGGATAGGATAAGAAGGTATAATGGGTAGTTGTGTCCAAAGATCAAAACAAAGTTGGATACGAACATTGCATTGGTTGTGGGCTGTAATTTAGATTGGTTTGGAGGCCCACAATATCAAGTTACCTCTCCATCTGGGACATATGTTGTTGACTTGCAAGCTTACACTTGTGCGTGTTGAAGATGGGATTTAACAGATATTCCTTGTTGCCATGCTTGTACCGTAATACTTGATGAAATGAATGAACCAAGGGACTCTGTTGACAACTGGTACAAGGTTGAGACCTATTTGAGGTGTTAAAAAGATATAATAAATCCTATCAATAGAAAAAAAATTGTGGCTAGAAATTGAAGGGTTTCTCAGCAAACCCCCAACGTGGGTTGTCAAACAAAAAAGTAGAAGGCAGAGAAAGAGGAGGCTATGTTTGAAAGAAGAGTTTATAGGGCACAATCAGTCCAAGTCATTTGTGAAGAGAAAATGACAAGTAACCATGACGTGCTCCGTGTGCGACTTGAAAGGTCATAATAGTCGGTACCATTTTAGGCGAGATGCCCCTGATAATGTAAGCATATTTATTTCAGTATAATAAAATCAACTTTTCCCTATATCTTGAACTGCTAATGACAACTACATAACATTCTTAATTCTATTTGAATTGATTTCTCCAATGCCCCTAAAATTATTTTTGTGAATGACTTTTTAAAATTTTATCGAACCAGCAACTGAATAGAATTAAGTCAATTAACAGAGAGAAAGATGACATTTTTATGTGTTGTTCCTGACCATAAATTCTGGAAATTTTTATGTGTTGTTCTTGACCTTGTTTGTGTGACATTTTTTATGTGTTGTTGGGAATTATTAAAACAATAGGAAATGTTTGCAATTTGCTGATTCATCTCATGTTCCTAGGATTTATATAATGCGTAGATGGAGCAAATGCCATCACAACAATAAAATCTAGAACGTAGGAGGAGCAACGTTCATTTTTAGATTGCTAGATGTTTTGTTTTCATTATGTTTATTTTAAATACCAGTGGACTAACTTCTTTAAATGACCATAGGGTAAGATGGTGCCAAACAGAGGTAATAGAGGTTCTTCTAGCCAATGCCAAGTACTACAATCAACTTTCAAATTTATGCCTACCCCTAGGGTGTCTCTTCCATGTGCAGTTGACGGGATAAACAGTGGGCCTTTTGTTTCTATGACTACTCATGTGGTTGCTTCAGTGATAATACAAGATGTTAACATCTCATCAATGGTGGAAGAACTACAAGAACTTGAAGCCCAAGAAGTGGGCTGAAAGAGCACGCAGAAGATGGATGAGAAATGTAACTGGAGCTCCTAAAAGCCCACATTAACATAATTGGAATAGGGAATCAAAAACACTTTTGACAAACTAATGGAATTAGTTCTTGTTATGTTGGTGCAATTTTTTGTCGAAACAATTGTGAAAATGTGCTTAATAGAGTGTGCTAAAAATGTAGCTTCAAACGGTGCAAATGAATGGTAAGTTGTGAATGGAATGATATTATGTTATTTTAGCCATTTCCTTTGTATTCGCTGGGCCTTATTTGAACTACCATTGTCTACTAATAAACATAGCAACCATGCCTTTGTATTCATTGTGCCTTATTTCAACATTGCCACTATTTTCAATCAGCCATGCCATGCCATGCCATGCCATGCAAATGCTTAGGGAAGAAAACATCCAATTACACAATTTGGAGATGACAACAGTACACAAGAAGTCATAAAAACATGAAAAATCTTCCTATTTCTGATTGTCCAACAAAACAAGTCCAACATTACACATTTTCAAAAGACAATACTTTACAATTACTTGCATTATGGTGGGCATCAAACTATATCCAACCTTACACAATTCATTACATTTGGAATTTAGAAGACAAAACGAATCACTACGAAGCAAAGGAGCAACCAAAATCTAATTTAATAAATTGTGAACTTCCAGCGGATTTCTATTTTTTCTTTATCAGCCATTGATTTATTTCGCAAGAACCCGTTGACGACTGACTTGTATCTAGGATGTGGTGGAGGATCAAGCCACAAAAAGAAATCGCAAGCATCTGGCCTCCTATAGAACTTACAACCTTGAAACCGGCGACCACAATGAAACATAACCCCGTCCATTATTTGCGAAGAATTCGACGAATTTTCCATCCCAAACATCAAATAAGAGCTGTAGAAAAATGAGGTTTTGGTTTAAGGAAAGGATTCACGGTTGAAAATGGAGGTTGGGGTTGGAGATTTGTGATTTGGGAGATAAATTGATTTGGGGATTTCATTTGCTGAATGAGAAAATGTTATGGAAAATGCATTTTTTTAAAAATGCCCAATGTGTCATTGCTGAATGGAATAAATAGATGGTGGTACGCGCCACGTAGGTAAGCCGTTTGACAGGTTAACATATATGTCAACGCCAACAAACGTTTATGTGAGGAGTGATGGATGTATATCGTATTTAGAATAGTGTATTCAATTAAGACTTGATATGACTTTTATAGAGTTTTCAAAGTTTATGTGTATTCAATTCAGACTTTTTAAACTTCATAAAAATATTAGTGTATTCAATATAGATTTTTAAAGACTTTTAAAAAATCTTGTAAAGTCATGCGATATTCTATTCAGACTTTTTAAAATCCTACGAAATTCAGAGGTATTCAAAATGTCTATGACTTTTAATGCCTTTATAGAGAATTTTATATGTACTAACTTTAAAGCACAAAGTATAAATAAACAATTTCTCTCTCATTCACCATAAGACTTTGAAAGACTTTAGAAGAAAAAACATCATTTTTCATTCCCTTATTTTTTTATATGCCACATTTCTCTTTTCTTTTTCTTTCAACAAACTGTAGAGTCAAGATTAATATTCTTCTCTTTTTTTAATGTGATTTTTTTTCTTCAATATTCTCATAATAATTTTTTTCTCTATTTATTTATTATTTTTCCATTTTCAATAAAAATAAGATAACTTTATAATTAAATTCTTATATAATTGTTAATTGCAATTTATTAATGAATTTCATCAAGTTAAAAACTATTTTTTATTACTACATTTTTTTAATCCTTGTTTTTTCTATTTATCTTGATGAGCATGATTGTATATTTTTTATTTGTCTAAATTGGTACTCTAGTTATTTATTTATGCAATTGTGGTGACTAATGACGTGTTACTTATAGATTATTAAATATAATAATAGAGATAATGAAATAGATAATTTTTTTTTTGGAAAATATTTTAAAATGAGTCGCATGCCATAATTTTTTGAATTTATCCACAATCCATTTGAAAGTTTATAGTTTTAACAAAAAAAATAAAAAATAGAGTGGGTTATATTATTAACTTTTGACATAGTTTACTGGCAGTAATTAAATAGAACATTAATTTTTATGAATATATTAATATTAATATAATCAAATAAATTATTATTAAAATTTTCTTTTGGGACAATTTTTTTTAATTGTGGAATATTAAATTTTTATATTCAAAATTTTTAATTAAAAAAACAAAGTCTATAAAAATATATGAAAGTTTAAGAAAATCTTTCAAAATGAAATCTATAAAAATTCATAAAAATATGTAGGAGTCTATTAAAATTTATAAAAATTAATAAAAATAATGAAAATCCATCAAAGTAAGTTACTTTAAAAATGTCAATTAAATTTTTTAAAAGTTTAGATTAAATACACTTTTCTAAGATTGTATAACGAGAATTTAACAACATTTTGAAATTCAATAAAATATCCACGGTGCGTAAGAAAATTCAATGATTTTTGAAACAATTGTGATGCACTGCATTTTGTAAGACAAACATTTTAAAACTATGTGCTTGTTCGGTTACTATTTTCTCCAAAAAAAATTCATTTTTTGCCTACAATTTTTGACTTTTCAACTATTTTTACACTACAAAAAAATTTGAAAAGTCAAGAAGTAACCAAAAAAATCCATTTTCTCCCAAAAAAACTCTAAAGAACAAGCCGTATATTTGTTTATTCTTATGTCAGAAATGGCTCGTAAATATTGATATTGCCGTGAACAATTTATTCTTCTGCCATTACCAAAAATTCCCACTGTCCACTGAAGTCCAATCAATAATGGATCAAATTCAAACTCTTGTTCAGAAAACAAAGTAAATGGCTCCTCCGCCTTGTCAAAGTTCCTCCACGCCTCCACCACCGCAGCCTTCGTTATGTTGAAATAGAGAGATGAGTATTGGAAAACAATGGCTTATATTTCATTGATTAAGAGTGGATATATATACACATCCAAAACACAAGAATATGGAAACTATTCTAGGATTGGGGGATTACAACTAATTACAAGGATTAGGGGGTTACAACTAATTACAAGGATTAAGAGATTACAATTAATTACAAGGACAACTAATTACAATGATTAAGGAAAACTAATTGCAATGATTTAATTCTCTAATATGCCCCCTCAAGATGGAGCTCCGAAGGAGACGCCAATCTTGACCCTTAATTCTTGGAAGCGGCTTCGTGGAAGCGGTTTGGTAAGAACATCGACAAGTTGATCTGCGGAGGAAACATGAGTAACACGAAGAGCACCTGATTGAACTTGATCCCGAATAAAGTGATAGCCAATTGCCACATGTTTCATGCACGAATGAAAGACTGGATTAGAACAGAGATAGGTGGCACCAACATTGTCACAATAGATAACAGGCGGTATAGGAAGAGTGACGCCAAGCTCTGTGAGAATGGAACAAACCCATTTGATTTCTAAAGTAGTAGCGGCAACTGATCGATCCTAAGCTTCTGTGGATGACCGAGCAACTGTACGCTGTTTCTTGGATGACCAAGAAATGGGATGACGACCAAGATAGACAATATATGCACTCATAGAGGTATAGTCGTCTTTGTTGCCAGCCCAATCTGCATCTGAGAAGGCATGAAGGAAAAGTGGATTTTCCTTGTGAAGAAATAATCCATGAGTCAATGTGCCACACAGATATCGAAGCAGTCGTTTTGCAGCATTCCAATGTTCAGTCGTCGGACGATGCATGAATTGGGAAAGCTTGTTAACAGCATATGCTATGTCTGGGCGAGTGAGACAAAGATATTGTAGACTACCAACAATTGTTCTATATTCTGTGTAGTCAGTCAAAGCAGTACCTGAATAAAGTGTGAGATTTCCATCTGTAACAAGTGGTGTAGCAACATGTTTTGCACCAAACATTTTTGTCCGGGTAAGAAGATCAGTGATGTAGCATCTTTGAGTAAGCAACAGACCAGATGGAGTGGTGAGAACCTTAATGCCGAGGAAATAAGACAAGGCACCAAGATCCTTGATTGAAAATCTTTGTGCCAGGAGGTCAATGTAGCGCTAAATAATATTGGTGTTGGTACCTGTGATAATAATGTCATTCACATAAACAAATAGATATATAGTAGTGTCTACTGAGTGAAGAATGAATAGAGAAGTGTCTGCATGAGAGTTTTTGAACCCGAACTCAATGAGGAACTGGCGAAGTTCAAGGTACCAAGCCCGTGGGGCCTGCTTGAGTCCATATATAGCCTTCTTTAATTTGCATATATGTGTTGGATTGTCTCTATCGACAAATCCCAGAGGCTGGGCCATGTAGACATCTTCGGAAAGATGGCCTTGAAGAAAGGCATTATTAACATCCAACTGTCGCAACTGCCAACCTCTACTGACTGCCAGGCTTAGAACAAGGCGGATTGTTGTCGACTTGACAACTGGACTAAAGGTGTCATGATAATCCATTCCAGGTCGCTGATAAAAACCTTTGGAAACTAATCTGGCTTTGTACCTGTGAACAGAACCATCAGGAAGTCGTTTAATATGAAAAATCCACTTACATCCAACAAGATTCTACAAAGAAGTAGATGGAACAAGCTCCCAGGTTCCATTCCGAACAAGAGCATCAAATTCATCATTCATAGCTTGTCTCCATTTGGGATCTTTTAGTGCTTGGTTAACAGTATAAGGCTCAATGTCTGATGGTTGAGAAAAGACAACAGTGAGATTCATCTTGGGTAGGGGTTTGTGGATGTCGTTTTTCGCTTTAGTGGTCATGGGATGGGTATTTTGATGGGTGGGTTGAGTTGTGGTTGAAACAGAAGAGGTCTCAGAACTGTGTAGTTCTAGTGGTAAACGGTCGACTGTGGTTTCTTGGTGGTCAACTGAATTGTGTCCAAGTAAATGGAGGTCTGTGGACAGAGAGCGACGGTCGACTGGTGAGGAAGGGCGGTCGATCGTTTGGGCATTTTGTGACGGATGTTGACACGAGAAATCCCTTTGTGGAGGCGTATTGAGTGAGCCACTTGAAATGGGTAGAATTTGGACCGGAGGAAGCCATTTGGAAATGATCTCTAGGGTCGGACGAGCTAGATGGGATTGGTGAGTGGCAAAGGGAAAAGAGTTTTCAAGAAATTTGACATGACGAGAAATATATGTTTTAGAAGTGGACAGATCAAGACAAATATAGGCACTTTGTGTTGAAGAGTAACCAAGAAAAACACAAAGAGTGGAGCGAGAGTCAAGTTTATGTTGAAAATAAGGGCAAAGCCATTGATAACATAAGCAACCAGACACCCGAAGTTTAGTGTAGTTGGGTTGAGACTTAAATAGTTTTTCAAAAGGAGATGAAAGATGTAGTGTAGGTGTGGGCATACGGTTGATGAGATATACAGCAGTGGCAAAAGCATAAGTCCAATAAGTTAGAGGCATCGATGCATGAGTAAGAAGAGATAGACCGGTTTCAACAATATGGCGATGACGTCGTTCAAAAAGACCATTGTGTTCTGGTGTATGGGGTGGTGTAGTGAGATGGGATATACCATTGGTGGAGAGAAAACTATTAAGGGCTTGATATTCGCCACCATTATTTGAATAAAGGGTAACAATGCTGTGCTTAAATTGGTTTTCGACTAATGCCTTGAAGCGCACAAAGACATCATGCACATGGGATTTCCGTTTAAGTGGATAATACCAAATATACCGTGTATAATATCAACAAAAATAACATAGTAATGAAAACCATCAACAGAGTAAACAGGAGAGGTCCATACATCAGAAAAGATAAGTTCAAGCGGATGGGATGAGGTTAAGGTAGAAGAAGAAAATGGACATTTATGACTTTTATTGCAAGAACAGGCATTACAATGTATGGAAGAGAGTAACTGACTAGAAAATGGTAAAGAAAACTTGAAAACAATATTTTTCATAATGGGAAATGATGGATGACCTAGTCTAGAGTGCCACTCGGACTAAGTGGTCTTGACAGTGGAAAATGCAAGCAACGGTGAAGAGGAAACTGAAGAGGATGTAGTCGGCCACTCATATACGCCATCCTTAGGTTCACCCATCAAAAGGATTGCCTCCGTGTTTAGATCCTTCACCTGAAAAGCAGAGGATGAGAATTCAATAGAAACATGGTTATTAGTGCAAAATTGATAAATCGAAATTTAGTTCTTTTTCATGGAAGGAACACATAGGACGTTTTGTAAGGTAAAGGTACGAGAGGAAGTAGGTATGGTGATAGAACCGGAATGGGTGATGTGAAGGGCAGATCCATCACCGATCATGACATCATCAGATCCTTGATACGGGCTATGAAGAGAGAGATTGCTCAAGTCAGACGTAACATGGTGAGATGCTCCATTATCCAGCAGCCAAGTAGGAGTAGTGTTGTTGCCGAGAACAGCATGATTAGCTCGTGGTTGCCAGGGTGTGGAGGAGCGATATCCCTGAGAGCCTTGAGGGCAAGGTGTCGAGGATTGTTGATTTGTGACAAGACGGAACATCGGGCATCGTTTGGCAGTGTGCCCTTGAATACCGCATGCTTGACAACGATCCAATAGGGATGGCAAAAAATCCCGCCCCCGCCCCACCATACCCCGACCCTAATGGGGCGGAGAATCCCTGCCCCGATTACTAAACGGGGCGGGGATCGTGGTCCCCACCCCGCATTACCCGAATCCGCTCCGAATAGTTTATTTTATTTTATTTTTATATTTTAAAATTTAAATTGTATGTAAAAAAATAAAAAATAATATAATTAATTAATTGATTAATTAAACGGGACGATAAATGGAGATTTTTCTATACCCGCCCCGCCCCGCACCGCACCGCACCGCACCGGCCCCGATCTCTGCCCCGCTTTCCAAAAATCTCTGACGGGACGGGTATGGGAATGGCCGCCCCGCCCCGAACCCGCCCCGTTGCCATCCCTACGATCCAAATAAGATTTGGGTTGGCGTAGATCATGAGGAGAAAACGCAGTGGTAGAGCCTGATCGTTGTGGATTGGTGGCTGGTGGACGCCAATTTAGACGATTTCGGAAGGCTGTGGAATTTGCCGTTGCTGGTAGTGATAGAAAAGATGGTTGAGCAGTCTGAAGAGATGCTTCCTTGTTGAGAAGTTTCTCATGGAGCTCAGGAAAAGAAATTGACGTGTTCCGGGCATTAATTGCATCAATGACAGATTTGTACTCATCACTGAGTCCGTCAAGAACCCGATCAATAAGATCCTCATCATCAACTGGCTTCCCCAGAAGAGCAAGTTCATCGGCACGAGTCTTTATCGCCTGCATATATTCACTAATTGATTTTGAGCCCTTGTTACATTGTTTTAATTGGTCCTTCAATTGTTTAATATGACCACGAGATGGTTTGGTGTAGGTATTAGCTAAGGTTTGCCATGCATCAAAGGAAGTGGTGGTGCGACCAATAAGCGGTTGCAGTGAAACAGAGATAGCGCCAAGGAGAGCGCTAAAGATGAGACGATCCTGACGCTTCCAAGTTGTGTATGTAGGATTTGGAGATGCAACACCATTGACGGTGATAGTGGATGGTGGTGGATTATGAGTCATCAATGAAGTGATGGAGATTATATCCTTCAAGAAGGAATTGGATTTGAAGGCTCCATGTAAGATAATTGGTGGATGACAATTTGGTGATATTGGAGAGATTGATTGTAAGGAGGGGATGTTAAGGATCCTGGGAGTTTTGGATGGGGATAGGATCGTTGATGGAAGTGGAGGTCGCATCGAAAGCCATTGAGATGATTGATGCTAATCACTGGAAAAAAAAAAAGAAGAGAAAATACGCCCAAGAAAGTTAGGCTCTTGATACCATGTTGAAATAGAGAGATGAGTATTGGAAAACAATGGCTTATATTTCATTGATTAAGAGTTGATATATATACACATCCAAAACACAAGAATATGGAAACTATTCTAGGATTGGGAGATTACAACTAATTACAAGGATTAGGGGGTTACAACTAATTACAATTAATTACAAGAACAACTAATTACAATGATTAAGGAAAACTAATTGCAATGATTTAATTCTCTAATACGTTAGAGGAGGAGCGAAAGCGAGAAGAAAATAAGATGGTGCACAGGCCGAAAGTGGTACAATTCTTGGGTCGGACCACTCCAATCATTCTCCGAAATGACATTGGCCCTTGTCATCTTCTTGCAATCTGTAGTCTCTCTATCTCTAATTCTCTCTCTACTGGGGTTTTATATAGGTCTAAATCAATGCATTTACTATTAGCTTACAATTTGATCAATTATAAAGGAAAAAAGGGAAAGAAACCTGGGAATTGAATGATGAATAATGAAAGTTATATGGCTCTGAATCGAGTTGATATTACAATTTTTTGCTGTCACATTTTCTTCTAGAATTTTTCAATAGAACTCATATTGCATATGGCAGTAGTAGCGAAGAAAGAAGTTGATCATTTGTAAGAAATGGAATCTGAGTGTGTAACAGAATATATTATTTTGTGGATAATTCTCCAGTTTGGGTATTTTATATTGCAAGCATATCCTTTGATATCTATAATTAGTATTCCACAATTTTTACCACCTATATTTAGTTTGTGAGAATTGAAATTTGTACATAATTACATATAATCAAGAAATCATCGTCTTATAAAAGAAAGAAACTTTGATGCACAAGACGAAAGTGGTACAATTCTTGGGTCGGACTACTTCTATCATTCTCCAAAACGACAATGACCCCTGTCCCCTTGATGTCATTTTGTAGTCTCTCTATCTCTCATGTTGGGGTCTTTATATGTCTAAATCATTATATTTACTGTTAGCCGGGAATTTGAATAATTATAAAGGAAAAAGGGAAAGAAACTGGGAATTGACCGAGGAATAATAAAAATTATATGGCTTTGAATCAAATTGACATACTATTTTTTGCCGTCCTATTGTCTTCTTGGGTTTTACACGCACCTCATTTATTTTCTGTGTGTGTATATGATTTGAACTGATATTGCATAGGTAGTAATAACGGAAAACAGAGAAGGTGATCATTTGGAAGAAATAGAATGTGAGTATGTACTAAGAGAACGTCTTATTATGTGGATTATTCCCCAGTTTGGGTACTTTGTATTGTAAACATATTCTTTGATATCTATAAGTAGCATTACACTATTTTTACCGCCTAAGCATTGGACTCACACGTGCATTACTACATATAATCAACAAATGAAAGTCTTATAAAAGAAGAAACTGTGGTTATTGTTGAGGAATGAAATCTGTATCCACATTGAAATGATGAATTATCTGGTCCATTTGCCCATTTAATTCTGCTTTGAGTCGCTTATGATTGCATATTCAGGGTACTTATTGAGGTTTGAAATATTATTGATGTCTCTTTATTGATAGCTTTTAGGGTAGTTCGTGTTTAATATGGCCCACAAACGCATAAAATTTCTGGGCTATATAAAAAGGAAGTCCAATAAAATTCAGTACTAAAAAGCTCACAAGTCACAAGAGGCAAGACAAGTCACCAATGACTCCACCCTTTTGAGTTGTATGTCTCGAGGAGCACACCTCAGTAAGGCGATGGTTAAGTCTTGACAAATGTCACCCGAAGCGTAGCCTTTGAGGTGTTTAATGAAGGCCAAAGAACTCAAAAAGTTTTTCTTTTGTGCGACAAGCAACATAGATTCTGGCGATGGTTAAGTCTTGACAAATGTCACCCGAAGCGTAGCCTTTGAGGTGTTTAATGAAGGCCAAAGAACTCAAAAAGTTTTTCTTTTGTGCGACAAGCAACATAGATTCTAATAAATGACAAATGTGTTGGGAATTGAGACCAATTCTTTTATTGCCCTTAAGATCCTTGTTCAGAGAAAATTAACGAAATAGAAAAATATAAAAGATAGAAAAAAATTTATGGACTATCAAAGTTTTCACTATATAAAAAATTGTTACAATCATATATATTTCACTCACCCAAATCCCCAAGTATCTCAAGAAAAATAATATCATAAGTTTTACCGCACCCACCAATTTCTACTCTTTGTACAACCCACAAAGAAAACAAGAAAAACAACTAAGATGCTAGACTTACAATTTTTCTCTCAAAAACCCTCAAGCCACTACAACAAAAGAGAATAAACCACGTCAATTTATAGTTAACGTATGACCTAATTTTCTTCCAAGTTTCGTCTACCAATGTGTCCAAGATTTAGAAACTTGTCTAATTTTAGCCACCAAATATAATATTAATATTATATTATATCATATTTTTTCCTTTCCAACAATTGGTGCATTTTTTATTTTGACAAGTTTTGAGAAAAATATCCCAACAAAATGGGCCTATAAATCAATTAGACTATGATTTAAGTATTTTTTTTTTTTTTTTTGTCACTGTTATTCTTTAAAGAAACCTTTAGCGCAACCTTTAGCGCACACATGCCCTTTTATTTTCTGATGCCATGTGATTTTTGTACAATAATAGAAGAGACATTAGTAATCAATGGATGTTGGGTACTTTTTCTTCGTTAATTGGAAAAAAAAATTCAATATCTCAGTCGAGGCACCTTATCTTAAGGTGATAATTGGGTGCTATTCTCTTACTTCATATCTTAGAGTTTGACCTGATGCTTAGGTGAATGGGGACGCCTTGTACATGGCTGGGAAATTTAGCGAATTCAAGGTGGAAGAGCATGCGAATAGCACATGGGATGAACAGAATGCAATGGCTAGTACTGCTGTATGTAGCTTTTTTATCTGGTGAGATGTCTCTTGATCAAACGGATTATGAGACAACATTTCAACTATTGCTTTGCAGGACCATCTAGCTAGCATCGACAATGCTGGTCAAGCACATTCAAATTTCAAGTAATTGTCTAACTAGCTCTTGCATTTGATCTATTATTTGGTATTATTCTCTAGTTTGAAGTTTGAATGTATTGCAATTAGAGATCATGATGATTATTTTTTCATCTTCTAATTCCTTTCTGGTATTTTTCAGATCTTGGTGACTAGGTCCAATGTTTTTAGGTGATCAAATTTTGTTATCATCCATATATTAGTTTCTATATATTTTCACTTTGAATATGAAAATAACTGAAATCTGGGAATGAATCTGACAACAAAGCTGCTTGAGATTCCATTGCTAACTGTTAACTTATCATTTGTTTCCAGTCATTGTGAAAATGATGCGCCGAGTTTTCATTTCTATGGTGTTAGAAGGATTTTGTCTGGGACTTTGCCAGAAACCTCTTGTTTTAACCATGTCATTGAATCACTTCTATTTTTACTATTTATATAAGAGGAACCTATCTTACGAGTGCGTATATGGAATTAAATAACTCTTGAACTGTTGTTTGACATTTCTGATTTGCAATTGGCATAGCTCTTCACAGTTTCACAAAACCCAGGTTTTGTGACTGTGATATGTAGATACCTGTGTATAAAACAAATTTTTTGAGTGATTGTCTTGGTGTTAATATCTGAATTACCAACTTGGAAGTGCTGATGCACACCAGGTATAGTTATTCTACAAAGTAGTTTCTTCGAATTTTTTGGAATATTTCTGCATTTAATGTATTATTATTTCTATAAATTGTCCCGAGAACTTTGTAGAATTGCAGATAAATGACAAGAGTTGGAAAGATCTGAAATGGGGTTTATTCTTTAAATTCCATTGATGTGTTGTGACTTGTAAGGACACGTGTTTATTTTGATTAGGGCCAGTCATAACTCACATACACAATAAAATATCTTGTTTTCTGATTTCTTGAACGAACTACTTTAGCTTTGTGTGGATCCTAGATTGTGATCTTAATTATAGAGCAGTGACTTTTTTTCGGCCTCCTTGATCGTGACGTCGCTTTTTCAAGTTTCGCTATTGTTTCAGGTTTAAGGTGCAGCCGGAAGAATACATCTTCGTCCAAGAACGAGTGAAAATCATCAAAAGATAAGTGTATCTTGATATGATAACTGCAAATAGTTGTAAATTTTAGTCCTATAAATGTTGTGATTATTTCTTGGTCCAATTGCACCTATATCAATCATAAAACTATTATGTTTGATACTAAATCCAGTGACTTCTTTGTAAATAAGTATAACCGCATTTTTGCCTGTATAAACATAACATTATATGTTGCGATAAGTTTGCACTTTTTTTTTCTCCGCACGATATAGTTGTCACGTTGCTTATTGAAATGGAAAAGTAAAAATACTTTATTTTTGATTCTCAATCCGTCCCAATGACAATTTAAGCTTAGCCAAACAAGACATTTGATGTATGAAAGAAGACCTTATGTAAGAAGAATTTGAAAGTGGGACATTTTTGGTATTTGGACAAATTAACCCTGTTTTGGGGTTCACAATCACTTTTCCAATATTTTAGAACTATGAACATGACAACACTACTGCTAATGATAGTGACCCCATCATCATCACAATCTTAATAGGGATATGTTAGCTTAATAACGATTGTTGTTGTTGTTGTTAATATAGTTTTAGTTTACGTTATGGTTTTATTTTGTTGTGGAATTAATATTTTTTTGGTGGAATGAATTTATTTGATTCTTGCACTTTCAATCTTTTGAGAATTTTTCTATTATTCAACTTGGATTATATTCTATATGTTCGAACTACAAGTTCAAATAGTTTGTATTATTATGAATAATGTAATTTTGTTTATAAATTTTTTTAAATAATTTTTGGCCAATGAATTCTACGAAAAAAATTCTTCGACGGATTTGAGTTTAATATACTCACTTTCTATTAAAATAATGAGCGCTATATTCTCAATCAACTTGCAAAGATCATTATACGGATTAAAACAGTTTGTACATATGTAGTATAATTTTCTTAGTGAAATATTTATTAAAAAATGGTCATAAGAATGACAATATATGCTCATGTGTTTTCAACTTTTCATACAGAAAACAAATATTGGATTTGCAATTGTGACAATTTATATTGATGATCTAAATTTTACAGGACTAATTTTATGGTAGTTTATATTACGCGAGATTCTATAAATATTTTGCGCATTCTATACTTTGTAATTTCTTCAAGTCTTGTGCTAATGGAACTTGAGCATAAACACTCCGATGAATGCTCAATGGAGATTAGGCATCAAGGGCTGAACTTCGGGCGTTAGGAAGAATCAAATCTTCGTGTCATTTTGCTATCTTGGTCATTTTTGTGTTCTAGATATTGTGTGATTAACTAGAACCAACATACCTAATTAATGAACAGGCACAAGAGTCTCAAAATTTACCCTTGTCCATTAATTGTGTTCTTCAGATGAAGAAAGAGTGCTCTTCCGAAGAACAAGACATAGGGCATTAAAGAGAATTTAAGTGCTACAAATAATTAAGATCAATAGCACTTGATGAACAAGTCTGAAATATTAGTTTTACCTAACAATTACAAATTAAATTGAGTCTTTATTTGTTCAAGTTCAATTGATATCTGAAAGATGAATAATTGAGCGTTACATCGTAAATGTAGATATTATCGGCTCATTTAATATATGTATTTATGTCTAATTATACAGTTGGTGGGGAGTCATTTGTAGACTAACAAACTTGTACATAAAAACTTAGAAAAGTAAACAAGGTACCACCCAAAGAAGCATAACAGTGACATCTCAACCATCAGCCAACTTTCTTAAATGATCAATTGATTATTAGAAACGTAGCTAAGTAGGCTTGTACTATTTGAATCACCTTCATATTATATAATTAAAAATATATATATTTTTTTCAATACACGTGATTATATATATTTCAGATTCATTTTTTAATAAAAGTATATATTTATTTTTGAACGAGTGTCTAATAATTTTAATAGAAAATATTTAGTGCAAATAGTACTGTTTCATTTTTTAACGTAGTGAAATACGTTCTTAAGTTACGAGGAAATTTTTGAAATACAATATAGAGAGTGAATGTGTATTTTTTTTAGGTGTCAAATTGCTTGTGTAATAAATACAAATACGTTCGTTTTATAGTGCAAATCTATAGATGGTGCGATGAAGAGGTACAAGTTTTAATACCCCGAGCTTCTCAATATATGCTTGAGTTTTGTACCGAGCTCAATGATATTGGCTCGCGTGTTTATGTTATGATGATTTATAGTTATAGCCTCAATGAATTTCATAAATAAATATAATAGATAAGCTCCGACTCTTCTCAAATAATGTTATCGTAATATTGAATAGTCATCTAGTGCTTAGAATTGATGGCAAAATCTTTGAGGCATAAGATGGACAATGTCTTATGAGCAATGATGTTTGTGGTAGTTACAAACTCTCAATTTATATAGTAATAATTAAGAAATGTTTAAGAAAGGGAAAGTAAAATATAGCCACATTTGTAATAGTATTTCGTAGCAATTACTCTTTTTTTTTCTTTTTTTTTTTTGAAGAGATAATGAAAATACAATGAATTACCACTAAAACTTTGATTATAAGAGTAATCACGTGAATACTAGAATTTTGACTTTCTTTCCACACTCCCAAAATAGAAAGAATCATAATTTATAAAAGAGTCAAACCACAACAAATACTTTGTAGGAATCAATTTATAATTGAATCAAATTAGACCATCGTTTGATCTTCCTTTCTTAACGAGCGCAGGACCGGTCCGGAGGGTCCATACTCAACAGTTACAAAGGCCCATAATTGCCGAGACTTATTAAAAAACATAATAAATTAAAGTGATAATTTTACCCCATACTACAAAATATAAAATAATTTAAAAAATACTATTTAACTTTTTTTATTCTAAAAATACTGTTTTTTATTTTTATAATACTTGTTGTTAGATTTGTTATGTTTGTTAATAACAAATGTAACACATTTATTATAACTAAAATAACAAATGTAACAACAAGTGTTACAAAAATAAAAAAACAGTATTTTTAGAATAAAAAAAATATGATAGTATTTTAAGAAATAGTTTATTTATTATAGTTATTTCTGAAAAAAAAACCCTAAATTCAATGTTTCCAATTTGAAAAAAGAGTAGGGGGGAAAAAAGACAAAAAGCATCTGCCTCTAAAGTTGATATTCAAAGTTAAGGCTTTTGGTCTTGAAATTTTATTTATTTTTATTATTTATTTTTAAAAAAAAATTTTTTTTTTTTTTTCAGAAGTCAATTTTGTCTAAATTCGATCAGACTGGCTTGCTTTTGGAACAGGTCAGTAGGCCGATTCGAACTAATGAAAAATATTACTTCTTCTATCATAAAAAGATATGATTGTTTTTATTTTCACAAAGATTTAAAAAAATGTAGTTATTATAGTTGTAATAATAAATTTTACTAATATTTTTCCTACGAGCAAGAAAGAAAAAAAAAATAGATGAGAGAGATAGATACAATTGAATGAAAAAATGAGAGGAAGAACGTCGAACAGGATGTCTAAAACTGAACGACTTGTTAGACAATCTTCTATAATAAATATTGTTACATGAGTTTTGTCATCTCTACTTTATCGCCACATTAGCTGAATATTCAAAATAGAAGGTATCATTAGAGATGCTCTAATATACTCTTATATTAATATCATTACTCTATTAAAATTAGATGACTATAAAGTATTAATGACCACATTAAATATGGAGTATATTAGAGAACTAAGAAATCAACTATACTCTTAACAAGAAAAGTGGCCTATAATTTAAGACGAATTTGGGACGGAGAGACTACTAATACGAGAGTCCTAATTCATATGTCAATTGACAACTTTAACAATTTAACAATTTTATGCATAATTAATAATCTGTGCGTACACATGCGCATGTAAAACAAGCATCACATAAATTAACAATGCGTATAATTAAAAAATTATTTCAAATAAATTGAGAAACACAAACTCTTAAGAATTACTAGGCTCGTATCAAATGAAATGTCCATATCAAAAGACTGATAAGTATGTGAGGTCTATTTTATTACTAAAATCAACGTCACCTAATCCTACCAAAATAAATTATTTTTCAAGTCTTAACTCTTTAAGACATCTATTATATAGAAAATATCCCAGAAAATAAATGTTAAAATATAAAAAAACCTAGAAAAAAACGAAAAAGATGTCAGGCCATTGATACAGCTTTTTCTATTCTATCTCCCTCCTTCCACCCCAACCCCCCAACCCCACCCTCACCAATCCCACATATTCTCAAGTAGTGTAAACAGAACTAAAATCAATCAAATTATCAAAATTGCAAATAAATATCTGTCTTTCTCTCTCACACATCTGTTTTTTCTATATCTGTTTTCAGCCTGCAGAATTATTTGTTTCAATTTTGTATGTTAAAATCTGAAATTCTCCAGAATAGGTTCAGAAAGCTGTGTTTCAGATCCCAATATAAGGATTATCTTTTACATCAATAACAGGAAAATTTTCTGCTCTATTTTACTCTAATCTTTCATTTGTCGAATTTTCATGCACATCCCAGTGAATATATTTGATATTTCAAATCATCAGAAGTCTTTTTTTTTTTTTTTACACACTCGGATAAGATAGTTAAAATCTTGTTTATTGTACGATTCGGTTCAATTCAATAGTGCGCACTAATTTTGCCCTTCTTGTCTAAACAAGAAACTCTGAAGTGGTCCCTTTTTTGCTTCGGTTTCCTCAAAACCCTTTTTTTGTTTCACTACATGAAACTCACTGTCTGCTGCATTATTGTCCAAAGCAAAACGCTGTAAAAAAGTTGTTTTGTGCTAAAGAAAAATGCAAGAACAAGGTATAAGCATGATGGGGTTGGCTGGTGGAGGAATAGGGGGGTTAAGCAATGTTACTATGGCAGTTTCCGGCGAGCAGCACCACCAGCTGAAGGCGGAGATCGCTGCACATCCGCTATATGAGCAGCTGCTTTCCGCGCATGTAGCCTGCCTCCGTGTGGCCACGCCTATCGATCAGCTGCCCCTTATTGATGCTCAGCTTTCACAGTCTCATCATCTCATGCGCTCTTATGCTCAACAGAATACTAATCCTTTCTCCCCGCATCAAAGGCAAGAGCTTGACAATTTCTTGGTAAGTTTTCTTTTTTGGAAATTAATCTTTTTTACGAATCCCGTGTTTGGTAAAGTAGATGACAATAGGTTCCAAAGGATGAACCTGATATGGACAGTTCCAACAAGTTTTTAAATTTAGCAACAAAATAAAATTTTTGACAACTTCTTGGTAGCTTTGTTTTCTTGAAAGTCTTTTCTACATATTGCGTGTTTCATTCTTTAACAAATATTCATGTTTTGTCTATTTCATCTACTCTTACAATCCATTTTCTCTTTGGAATATGGAAACATTAATATATGCTATGATTTTGTTTATATTACTGTCAAGTATTATCTAATACTTGATACCGAATATGCAAAGAACATGTTTATTACATAGTATATGAGTTTGTTTTGTGGGTTTTCTTTTTACAATGGTTGTGAGATTAACTTGAATTTGGTTGTGGTCCTATGATATGAACCATTTATGAATGAAACAGACACAGTACTTGTTAGTTTTGTGTTCATTGAGAGAACAGCTGCAACAACATGTCAGAGTCCACGCCGTTGATGCTGTCATGGCCTGCCGTGAAATTGAGCACAATTTACAAGCTCTTACTGGTAATTATATACAACCCTTCTTTTTCTATCTCTCTCTCTCTCTCTCTCTCTCTCTCTCTCTCTCTATATACTCACACACTAAATGAAACTCGTTGTTTGTTTGGTTTGAAAAGTAAATACATATTTGATATGTAGTACTGGAGTCAACAAGATTTTACCTTTTTTTTTTTTTCCCCCTTTATTGTGACATAATCTTCCCTACCAAACAAAAAGTAAGCATTTTTCCGATAAATTTATAGTGGGCAACACAAATGTTATTTACTACATTATCCGATTCATTGTTATATATATTCATAAGAAGAGTTAAAGCAACTCGATTAACAACCAACATGAGATGTTACCTTTGATTTTGTCTTCTTTCTTTTAAAATAAATTAGAATTAATTTTCTTAGGTTGCGAGTGCACGCACACTTCAATATATAGAGATAAATAAATCATGTAATCGTAAGCAGCTTTGATATTGTTTATGATTAATCCAATATTTCATAAACACGTAATTGCACTTGGAATTATATTTTCAACTATTAGGTATAAGTTTAGACTTTAGAAATATGAAGTGTCAATTGAATATTAAAGTATCTGATTTGATTGGTTTGGTAGGCTGGAGGATAAGAAAAGAATTTGGGGTTTTTTTTTTTTTTTTTTTTTTTTTTTTTTGTTTGTTGTTTATGTGACAGTACAACAAGAGGTGGGTAGAGACTAAAGTGGGAAATTCTTAATTAGTAGTTTATATGGTTAGGAGGGTTTAGTTGACTGTTGGAAGAAACATTGTGGGACTACAATTCAACAACAATGACAACTGCCAAGCCTGCATTAGAATAATATTTGGATTCTCAATACATTATAGTTAATTATCAATAAAATATATTTATTTTAAAAATTATTTTTACTTGTAAGTAAAGTTTTTAAGCTTCACCAAACATATTGTTAGTGTAAGTTTGGTAAAGTTTTTTCAAATTTATAAGCTGGTGAAATATCATATTTAAATAATTTTTTTTTACCAAAAATACACTTAAAGCGGGACAAATACATATATTTAACACAACCCTTAGGCTCTGCTTGGGAGTTTTTTTTTCCACCGGTTTTGACTGGTTTTGAATGGCACCGTTTATGAGGGGTTGAGACAATTCGTGGTTGTTAGTTTTTTAGAGCACCGGTTTTGGAAGGTTTAAAAACCACCCAAAAACCCTGTAGTGTAATTTTAGGTATATTTCTCAACACCTAAAATCGGCGGTTTTTGGCCGTTCTTTAAAATTTGTTCCAACTTTACCCTCCTTAAACAATTTAAATCTGCAATGAAAAAAAAGACATTTCAACTCTCCCACCAACAAACTAGACACAGATTCTTCTACTTCTTGGGAGGCCTGGCTGCTGCTGTGAAAGGTAATCTCCCGGCTGCTGCTGCGTGTATTATTCTTGTGTATCTGTGAAATATCTGTGTGTATTTTATCTGTGTGTATGTGAAAGTTTTATCAGCCGTTCTGTCTACTTCATCCCATCTTTCCGACGAAGGAGTTCCCTTTTCCCGGCCACAAGGCCCGTAATTCATGTTTTCTCTTGAAACGCAACACCATTTCAACAATCCCAATTATTAAAGCTAGTGCACAGTCACATCAGTTTCACTATCTTCCAGTTCTCATAATAAAATTATTAGGATATTATTTTTTATTTTTTTGGTTTTGCATGCTCTGAGCAGAACTGTTGGCGTGTTTAGGGAAGTGGTGATGAACAAAATGAACTCCCACCAGTTTTGATCCATTACTGCATGAATTTTTATTTTGTGTTTTTCATTGTGGGACTAAACAATTATATTTGTTATAACTTTGAATTGATTTATATATTATTTTAGTTAAATTATCGTTCCTCCAACAATGAAAGAAACAAGGATTATAGTTTTTAGTTAATGTATAATAATTGGATCATGAATTAAAGATGAAAAAATTTGAGAAGTTGGTTCATGATCACAAGGAATTTTATTAACTTGATTCAATAATATAAATTTATTAATACAATTTTGATTATGAGTAAAAAATAAGATAGAAAAAAAAAAGTGGAGAGAAAAATTTCACAATACTATATTATTACATAGATCTTCTTTGTTATCTATATATGGGTATATATGTAATTTAATTGTTTTAAAACACTTTCAGAACCGCTGGATAATAAACTCCCAAGTATGGGTTGGACTGTTTCTAAAACCGCTACTAAAAACCACTCAAAACCGGACCGCTCATAAACGCTCAAAATCGGTACTTTAAAAAACGCCGATAACCGCTGCTCCAAAACTCCTAAGCAGAGCCTTAAGAACGAGGCTTAAGTTTTTGGTAGTTCTTATATTTAAATACAAAATCAAACTAAATCTTATTCCAATAAATTTGAAGTTAGCTACATGAATCCATTTCCATTCTTTCATTGGATTCATTGCTGCATTATTGGAAGATCCAAAGCAACTTACCTAACTTTGGCTGGTATTTTAGTGGGAACAAGTTCAATTCAAAACTATATTTGTTTGTAGGTTTACAAAATCTATCTCTGTTGGGAGTCGTTGATTAACTTTTCTATCTTTCCTTGATACCTATATCCTAAGATATAGAGGTGACTTCGGCATGCAGATGATTCAACTGCTTAGCCGAGACAGGGCCAAGCAGGCCCGGTTTTGGGCCGAGGCGAGTGAGGCGACCGCCTCGGGCCCAAAACCGGAGGGGCCCATTTTTGTAAAAAAAAAAAAAAAAAAAAAAAAAAAAATTATAACTAAAGTTGCCCAATAAAAAATATTTGTACAAAAGTTTGAAGTCCAATAAAGTAAAGTAAGCCGCATTCTATATTATTAAGTAATGACCCAAAATTGAAGGGGCCTATTTTTTTTTTTAAAAATTTATGAAGTCCAGCCTACCAATATCCGACTATGGCTTCTTGATTTGGGGGCCTAAATTTTGGATCTCGCCTCGAACCCCGAAAATGTCAGAACCGGCACTGGGGCCAAGGGGTGCCATGCTATGTGCTTTCTTTGATTCATCTTTCTGTCATTGTGACTTTATTTGAAGTAGATTAGATTATTTAACTATAATAATTGAATGGATCTTAAACTATAACCTTATAAGTCTTTTAGTCCCTCTGACTTTCCATGTTGAGATGAAAATAGATGGGGTTTCGAGAATTCAATATTCCACCAATAATATTAATTTCCATGTCGATTAGTTGCAAGGAAGAACAAAGGCAAATGATTCTACTTGCTATTTCAGTTTTTATTCTACCTCTCACTCTCTTCTTAACTTCCAAGATCATGTCGCTCTTGACGTCCCTTTAGATCTACCATCACTTAATTCGTCATTTATGTCTTGTATATTTTCATTTAATTTTTTATTTTAAGCATCCTAAGCTCTCTTTAGATCCACACAAAATGTATCTCAATCACTTAATTCGTCATTTTCATTTCTTATTTTACGCATCCTAATGTGACTACACATTCATCTGAGTATCCTCATTATTACTATGTTCATCTTAAGAACAAATTCTTCTTTTAACGTCCCAACACTCAAGTACCATAATGAAAAAGTAGTTTTAATAATTTATTGTTCTTCATAGCTGGCGGTTCAACCCTTATAAGAATTTTCACATCATATAGAATTCCTACTCGACTTCCATATTCCGTCATCCTCTTTGATTTGCAAAACTTTATCAGATTCAACTCCAAGAAATGTCCAACATAGAGAACTTTTCAAGAATAGTGATCTATAGGACAGCTAGGTTTTGAATTTTAAAATAGAAGAAAAATCTTATAAAAAAAATTATTTGATTTTGCATGTCTTGATTATGTTCAAAAGAATTAGTTTCTTTGTATTTTGTAGTTATCCTTATTTTCCCACCACAGGGGCAACACTTGGGGAAGGATCTGGTGCAACCATGTCAGATGATGAGGATGAGTTGCAGATGGAATTCTCATTAGATCAATCTGGAGCTGATGCTAATGATCTGATGGGATTTGGTCCATTGCTTCCAACAGAATCAGAGAGGTCTCTAATGGAGAGAGTAAGGCAGGAATTGAAAATAGAGCTTAAACAGGTGAATTTCTAAAATTGTTTTTGAATCAAGTTCACGTAAAATTATAAACAATTTGAGATAGAAACATCAAAATGAGTATTATGATTTTGTAAGGCTGTTGTTTTTAAGAATTATGATAAAGTCTCTATTTATAGGGTTACGATTATACACCAATATCATAAAATGGAGAAAATATCAGGAAGATGATCTTTTCATGTTTTTAACAATATATATTTACTTTGAGTAAAATAAAGGATTATCTCATTGAAAAAGTTGGTTAAATTTTATCCCGTCACTCACCATTTCAAGAAATACGAGACATCTAAATCATAGAAGTAAAAAGATAAAAGAAAAAGTGTAAACGGGGATTGGATTGATGATGAGTATTGTCTCTTAACCAGAAAACAAAAGGATTGATATCTTTTTTCGTCTCAGAAAATCATTTTTTTCCCAAAGTGTCTCTTTATTAGTTCCCATATGTGGTGTACGAGTTCCTCGAATGTAAATATTGGTTAAGATTGATTTGATAGAAAGAGAGGAAGATTTTACATAATTGGCAGATAAGATTGCATTTGGTATATGATATAAAATTATGCCTTTAATTTTGCAGGGATTTAAGTCAAGAATTGAAGATGTGAGGGAAGAAATATTAAGAAAGAGAAGGGCAGGAAAATTACCGGGTGACACTACTACAGTGCTCAAGAATTGGTGGCAGCAACATTCCAAGTGGCCGTATCCAACTGTAAGTCCCTAAACCTTATCTATGTGGTTGATCTTAAATTTATTCTGAATGTTGTTCGACTTGCATTTTCAAATCTTACTACATGAGTTACTTTCAGAATATGTTGCAACTTTTTCCACTTAAAATTAAGAAAACAGTAACAAATTGTTTAAAAAAAAGTCACTTTTTTAAAGCTTATCGAGACGGGCTTGGAAATATGTTGTAAACAACTTATTAGAGAATGTAATCAATTGTTGCAAATGGTGATATGTTTCGAGTATAGTGTGGACACCAAGTTTCTTCAATTACCGCTGTAAAAAGAGTGGGAATGAATGAGAGTGCTTAAGTTTTTAGACGATGTGCAATGGAATGTTATAATTGTCCCCTTTTAAACAATTTTTCCTCTTAGATGAGGCGGTTCAACTTTATTGTACGAATTTTATGTTTATTGCAGGAAGATGACAAGGCAAAGCTTGTAGAGCAGACGGGATTGCAGCTGAAGCAAATAAACAATTGGTTCATAAACCAAAGGAAGAGGAACTGGCACAGCAATTCACAGTCAATGACATCCTTAAAATCCAAGCGCAAGAGATAGACCAACAAAAAAAAAAAAAAAAAAATTCCTACAATTGGACACATTCATGGGACACAGCAATGTGGAAATTAAGAAAGAAATGGCAACTGATTACTTAGCTAATTTGTAGTTTGATGAAGTTAGGATGTAATATAAAGTGTCAGAGTGGCTTACATACATGTTTGTAAATTGCTGCAGTTAGACTACAAAACTTGCTAACAGGTGGGATTCTTCTGTTGTCTGTGATTGAAATTGTAAGTTCAAACTGAAATCAATTTACAAGGAATTCTCTAATGACATTAGGCCGAGGTTAAGAGGCCAGTGGACCAGTTGGGTCGAGCTCGTGTTGGCCAAATATGTTGGCTTATGTTTTAAGTGCAATATTTGATTTATGGTTCCATCATTCCTTTGATGATCTTGTTGAGTTTCTTGATTTATTATATTCGTAAAATGTATGTGAGATGAAGATTGTGATAGTTGTTCATTTTGTATAAATGGACATAGTGTTGGACGGAAATATATATATATACACTAGTTTTTGACACGTGCGGTGCACATAATATATTTGTAATATTGTATTTAACATTATATATATTATTTATTTTATATTTACTTTGTAATAAATTTAAAAGTTTGAAACATGGAAAAAAATAGCCTATTTGATAAATACTTAGATTAGCATGGGTAAATATTTTAACAAATTTAATTAGCAATAATAATATTTAATATTTGCAATACACATTGGGGAATTTTGAAATGTACCCAAAATTAAATAGTGTTTTGGAAATATAACAATTTTTATAATATTTGTAAATATGTCATTTTGTAGATGTAAAATTTCATATATACCCTTTTGTAAAAATGACCACTTTTGTGTGGGTTAAGATTTAATTATAGTTGAAACCCATACAATAGTTTCTAAGATAATCTATCAGTGCAAATATTTCGACGTCAAAAAATATATCGACAAAACTTTTTTCGACACCAACAATATTTGGTCGACATCAACCAAATAATATCGATGTCAACAATTTTTTTTGTCGATGATATCGACATAATAGCCGCAGACAAAATAGATACTAAATTAATAACATTTTAATATTATCCATTTTGTCGATGCTCTCATAATAGTTAGAAAGACCACTACAAGAAATGAGGTCAATAGCGGCGACATATGTCATCGCTGAATACTCAGAAGTCGTCTCTTTAACTTTTTAGAGACGACAACGTCGTCGCTAAATGTCACCGCAACAAGTTAGTGTCTCTAGAGATATAGCGACGACTTTATGTCGTCTCTACATAAATTTTTATCTATAGCGACGACAATGTCGTCGCAACAGTGTCGTGACCATATCTCGAAAACAGATATAAAGGGATTTGTCGTCGCTGTTATACAAAATAATATAGACCTGAAAAACGTCGCTATTATCTCGTCGCCATACATCCTTCTCATATAGTCGTCGCTATTACTAATTGTTTTAATTTACTACAGCGACGACAGTGTCGCCGCTATAAAGCTTTTGAATTTTTAAAATTTTTTTTTTTATTTCAAAATAATATAAATAATATATAAAAAATTCTAAACATCTACGGATCGTCCAAACCGTTGTCCTCGTCCCCGTTCTCCTCCTCCTCCGCAAGCACAACTAGTATTTTACTTTTCAGAAACTCAATTTCAAGCTGCATTTTGCGTAGTTGATCCTTGTACATGGCAAACCGAAGATCGTTATTCTGGGGGTCTGCAGAGGACTGATGGAAAGTTCCTTGTGGGGAAAACGATGCAGCAATCGAATTTAGTGAGAGAGAGGTGCCCTTCGGAACCCGGCCAACCCCACGAACGTGACCTCGTCGTTCTCCGAGAACCTCCTTTGCAATAGCACGCTCGTCTAACGACGCGCTATTGGAGGCGACTTGTGTATGTTGAGTCTCTCTCAACTCAACAAGTTTATCCTGTTCAGTGAAAAAATAATAATAAATAATAATATTATGCATGTCAGATAAAATTATATTAACATAATTTAAAAATTCTCACATAGTCACCAGCCGCCTGCAGGTTCACCCAATTGTGAAGGTGTGAAACGTCCGGAACGAATCAATAATCCCCGACCACTTCTGGGTCTCGGGGTCCCACTACGACAATTTAAACGTGAAATGTAGTTAGTATACATTTTTACGTAATGTAGTGAAGATATGTATAATGATATTGAAAATTTATATGTTGTACCTGATCGTAACGCGTGGTTGAGAAGCTCTTCGACCCCTGCACGCTCAGGTATTTAGCCTTACCCTGATTGACTTTATTTTTGGAGGACCGTTCCTGATGGTATAACATATAATTGATTAGCAAAAAATGGATTAGTTAAAAAAGTATATAAAATATCGTAAACAATATATAAACAATATGTACCACGAAAGTAGGACTGGTGAATAAGTCAATGCACTTCTGCCAGTCCTCGGCAGACATCTCACCGTATGGTCGGCTCGGTCCATGCGCTTTTAAGTGATTATGCGCCTTGAGTTTGTAATCGTGATAACGATCGGCCACCAGACGATCTACTGCGGCACATACTGCCTGGTACTCGACGAGTGACCGATCGCCCTGCAGATCGAAGTAGCTCTGCAAGAGTGAAAAAAAATACGTTAGTGTAGAAGTCTTGAAACAAGTATTTATTAAGTGTACTAATAACAAAATTAATTTAAGTTCATACCTCGATAATGTTACGTAACCGTGCCCGCTACTCCTCTGGAACCTCTGTCCATGAAGGGTAGCACGGGGAGCACGGTGAATCTCACTTGGTTCTCAACCAAGCGCGTGAAGTACTTCGCGTTATTCCTGATCGGCTGCATTGTGCGTTCGATAGGAAGTGGCATCTTCCCGTTAGCCTGTCAAACCATCTCAAGGTTGATGCCTCGAGAGATACCCTATCGCTTTGGCGGGGGTGTTGAAAATGAAAAAAATTGTAAATTGTATTGATCATACGATTTTCAACGATATGTATAAAATAATAAATAATTACAATTTGAACGAAAAGTCTTACCAGACTCGTAGGCCAAAGGGAGCCGGTGAGATGGCTGCTGTGGAGGATCTCCTGCACCATTACCTCCATGCGATATCACGTCAGCCATACAAACACATGACATAATTGCGAACATCACGTCAGCCATACTAACTTTGAATGTATGTGAAAATTTGAATGTATTATATTTTATTTCAATTTGGTCCCTAAACTTATTTTATTGCAAATAAGTCCCTAAACATTGAATTTATAGGAAAATTTGAATTTATTATATTTTATTTCAAATTGGTCCCTAAACTTATTTTATTACAAATAAGTCCCTGAACTTTGAATTTATGGAAAAATTTGAATTTATTATATTTAATTTCAAATTGGTCCCTAAACTTATTTTATTGCAAATAAGTTCCTGAACTTTGAATTTATTATATTTAATTTCAAATTTGTCCATGAACTTATTTTATTGTAAATAAGTCCCTAAACTTTAAATTTATGAGAAAAATTTGAAGTTATTATATTTTATTTCACTTTGGTCCCTAAACTTATTTTATTGTAAAGACGTCCCTAAACTTTGAATGTATGTAAAAATTTGAATAAGTTTAATTTGATTGATGAATTGGTCCATAAACTTATTTTATGTAAAATAAGTCCCTAAACTACGAATTTTTGTCAAAATTTGAATAAGTTTAATTTGATTGATGAATTGGTCCCTAAACTTATTTTATGTAAAATAAGTCCATAAACTTTGAATTTATGAGAAAATTTGAAGTTATTATATTTTATTTCAAATTGGTCCCTAAAATTATTTTATTGTAAATAAGTCTCTAAACTTTGAATTTATGGAAAAATTTGGATTTATTATATTTAATTTCAAATTCGTCCCTAAACTTATTTTATTGTAAATAAGTCCCTAAACTTTGAATTTATGGGAAAAAATTGAAGTTATTATATTTTATTTCAAATTGGTCCCTAAACTTATTTTATTGCAAATAAGTCCCTAAACTTTAAATTTATGAGAAAAATTTGAAGTTATTATATTTTATTTCACTTTGGTCCCTAAACTTATTTTATTGTAAAGAAGTCCCTAAACTTTGAATGTATGTGAAAATTTGAATAAATTTAATTTGATTGATGAATTGGTCCCTAAACTTATTTTATGTAAAATAAGTCCCTAAACTATGAATTTTTGTCAAAATTTGAATAAGATAATGTCAACTATGCCCCTAAAATTCAACCTCATTCAACCTAAAATTCAACCTTTGTCCAACATTCATCCCTAAAAAACAACCTTGAGTTAACCATCATCTAACCTAAAATGAAATAATCATTTAATTATCAACCTTCAAAGTAAACTTCAAGAACAGACAGCCAACAAATTCAAACAAAATATGTAATTATCCAAATTTTTTAACATGTAATTATCAAAAATCAGTTCAACCGCAATCAAATTTCAATCGAAAAAAAAAAATTGGATGGGGGCAGACATCAATATCACCACTGATAACCACTAGCCAGCTACAAATCCAGATAACTGCATCTAATTTTCAAATCGGAGGTCTCAGACATCATATGACAATATATTACAATCTTTTAACAATTGAAGTTGAACATTTACAGGTAATTTAACAAATCATTAATTTTCACTAAAAAAACTACATATCATTAAATAAGCAGCATAAAGTGTAACATTATGTTGAATGCATTTGGGTGAAATAGCAAAAACCTATCACAGAAAATCCAAACTTAAGTACCAATAATATCAAAATATAAAAATTGTAGCACTAGATAGAATTCTAAAGCAAAGTTGAAAACAAAAAAACTAAAAATTAACCTTAATCATCCAATAACCTGCAAAAACAGCTACCAAACAAAGAAAAATCTAACGCTCAGAGAAAGTACTAATTTGCTCTTTTAAGCAACCAGCAATAGTAATTTCAAGATTGTACTATGATATGTAGAGTGGCTAAAATCTAATAGTTTATTAACATTTTCAATACCTTAGCGAAGACGGCGGGGAAGGTCAGAGAGCCCGGAGAAGACGGTGACAGACGTTGGACGGCAGAAGACGGTGGCGACAATTAGGCGAACGCACTGGAAGGAGAACAAGCACAGAAAAAATGGAAAAGAAGAAAGTTCTGCGTAAATTAAAAGGTCTGACTCTATAGCAACGACATATGTCATCGCTATTGAGCACTAAAGCGACGACATTTTTTTAGTTTTTAAGGACACGCGCCTAAAGCTTAACACCCAATTTTCAGGACAATAGCGATGACATATATCGTCGCTATTGTTCAACAATCTTACGACATTTTTTAATATTTTTTAAGAACACGTGCCTAAAACGTGGCTTCTAATTTTAAGGACAATAGCGACGACATATGTCGCTGCTATTGACCCTACTATACAGATGACTGATTGGTAATATCTCATTTGAAGTGAATTTTTAAATTGAAATAATTTTTAATATTTAATATTATCAATAATTTTTAATATTTCATATTATCAATAATTTTTATTATTTAATATTATTGATATTTAAAATTATCAATAATAATTTTTAATTTTTAATTTTTAATTTTTAAATTGTAATATTCAATATTTATTTGGGTCATTCAACTTTAAACACTTTTGCAGTTAGGTCATTCAACTTTAAACATTTTTTATTTGGGTCCTCGTAATTTTTCTTTTAGTTCAATTTCATCCAATTTTATTCGCAACATAAGTCCTTCAAGTTTTACAATGTTAGATATAATGGTCCCCAGTAGCATGTTTTTGTACAATTGCATAATTTTTTTGTCATACATTTTGACCAATAGCAATGATAGTATGAATGACAAACATTCAAACCGAAAACAGTAACAACAATTTGAACATGCATTTTTATAAATTTATTTCATAAAATTTAGTATGCACCCAACGACTTCCTTGTCAAATCGGACAAGTTTGTCTATCAGCATGTTCACCCAAAAACAGTGCACAGTCATTCTTGCAGGCATGAATAGATTTGTAATTCAAACCAAGCTTCGTCATCAGTTTCTTAGCTTCGTAGTGAGAGTCAACCAGGTTCATGTTTGGGAATGCTAACTTTAGCATTTTTAAAAGATCATCGACAGACTTGTTTGTCCATTTGTTCATAACTTTAATATGCATCAACTTGACTAAAAAATTTAGGGATGAAAATGATGAAACTCCCGGATACAGTTTTGAATGGAGAGCCTGAAAGAGTTCGTCATAGTAACCATCGGTGCTTGTACCTGCATGCTCATCACCAACTACGTCGTCTATTACATCCATCATCTCATCTTCCACACCATCTCGCTCATTCTATCTATACACATTCGCAGTACGAACATCGGTCTCGCCATGATATATCCAGGTGAGATAACTCTCTGCAAAACCATTACGAAATATGTGAGCCTCGACAATTTCCAATGGATGTGTGAGACCGTTTAAATATTTTTTGCACGGACATTTAATCCTTCTTCTGTCGTTAACATATGGCCTCGCCATGTTTATAAATGCTTGCAAACCGTTCCGAAAATCTGTAGATTTTGTGCAATTTTTAATTGTTGTCCAACTTTTATCAATATCCATACTTGAAAAATACTATATTCTTACAAATACAGTACTGATAATAAATAAAAATGAAGAAATGAACTATAAAGAAGATGATTATGAAGGAAAACAATAGAAATACAAATGACCGGGGAGATGCGGAGATGGAGAAGAAATTTTTTTGGGTGTAGTCTGCAATACAGAAATGCGGAGATGAGAAGAAGACAAAGAAGAGTCTATAGCAGCGACAATGTCGTTGCTATAGATAAAGGTCGTCGCTAAAGGATCATTCCCATTTTACGAGAAAATTAATAAGTCACGTGCCTGCAAAAATGATCCATATAAGAATAGCGACGACTTATGTCGTCGCTATAGATAACAATTGGGAGCCAATTTTCCCGCTTAAATTGATGTAGGTATATAGCGACGACATAAGTCGTCTCTATAGACCTCATCACACTTTGCGAGAAAATTCATGATTCATGTGACTTTATAGCATCATCCGCAACTCAATTGCGACGACATGTGTCGTCACTATTTATGCATCAAAATGCTGCCATCGCAATAAGTTTTGCGTATATTGCGACGACATTTCTTAGTCGTCTCTACTGTGTAGAATCAATAGAGACGACTTTGTGTCGTCGCAATAGATGTCGCCGCTATAGACCCTATTTGTTGTAGTGAACAGTTATATTCGTATTACATTTTATTCTAAATGTACTATATTTTAATTGTCTAAAATATTTTTAACTTTTATTTATTGTCTAATTTATATTTTTAACTTTTTTTTCATCGAATTCTTATATTTAACATTATATTAATTAACACATCTTGTTCTTACTATCGATTTTCCTTTTAAAATTCTATTGGGAGTTTTAAAATGAGAGACAAATATTTCATCAAAATTTTGTAATTATTTATTTATTTTCTTATTTAAAAATACGAGGGGAAAAAGAGTCTTTTGTTATTTCTTAATAGAATTTTTGGACGGGAACTGTTATCGGAGACAATATGTCTAATCTATACTACATCTAAAAAGGTAAAAAAAATTTAGACCAAAATATACTCATTCATATTTTAGATTTTCTAATTTACCCTTGATTAATTTAAAAAGTCTTTAAAATTGGTTCAATTAACTCTTAATTAATTAAGGTCTTTAAAATTCTTCACATATTCATCTACACGCACTCTTTCATTTCATGAATTGAATATAATTAATTGGAAACACCAGCCTCCAACTCTAATAATCACACATCACTTCAATTCACTATTGTATTAATTTATTCATAGATCGGATGTTTTTCGCAACAATGGGTTTAAGATCGTAAACAAAATTGTGAAGGAACCATAGATCATGAAAACAATAGTGGAAAATTACTTTGTGTGCTTATTAGGTAGGAGTAATGCTATTTATAATCGCTCACTACCGATAGTCATCCTATGTAGCATTACTCAATTGGATGAATTATTCATAATTATTAACTATAAATACATTATTCAATTAGAATAAATAATTCATCCAATTGAGTAATGACACGTATGGTGACTACCGGTAATGAACGACTATGAATATTATTATTCATTAGGGTAAATCATTGAATTGTTATTACCACAATGGCATAATTATCTTCTTCTTTTTTTGATCGAAAATGTAAATTTCTATGAATCAAAAGAAATGTACACATACACCGGGAATATATGGGCTAAGAAGCAAGTGGTCAAAACCACAAAAAACTAAACAAGTACACCAGGCATTCTCGGGAGAACAAAAATATAGCTAATCAACCATGATCAAAACAAACTAAAGGCTAAACTCAAACGGTATTAAAACATTAGGATACAAACAAAACAAGACTTTATATACATGTGTTTTAATTCGTTTGATAACACTATCTGGAGAAGGCTTGAGATATTCAAAAACCAATCTATTTCTAGTAATCCATAAATGGTAAATGATGGCTGCAAGCGCAACTCTCTTTCTTTTGCATTGCCAAGTCGTCCATCTAGCTTCTTTTTCGATCCATTTAAGGGTGCTTGCAATAGTTGTCATGGCCCTCCGAATACCCATCCATCGTCTAATATGGCCCCAAACTTCAACACAAAACCGACAGCGAATGAATAAGTGATGGACGAATTCTTCCTCTGACGTGCAAAACTGCAATTCCTATTGATATCCATGAATAAAATTTTATCATTGGTTAGTTACTTCGATTTCACACTCAACCAAAGGATAAACGAATATTTTGGAGACAAGTACGGCTTCCAAACATCCGCGGCCTAGTTGTTCGGTGTCCCTTTAGAACGGAAGTAGTCATATGCATTGGAGATGCAATTTTTAGCTCCTGAATTCCACAGATTCAGCCAGCAGATAGTAGCCATGTGATTACCCTCAAGATGGCAGATTTGGTCCCTTATTTGGCAAAGTCTTTTGAGAAATGGCAAGTAGTTCCCTCTTATGTACACATGATTAACCCATCGGACCCAAAGTGTATCCTTTTTTATGTGAAAGTTCCATAAAGATTTGGCTAACAACGCTGAATTCCTGCACTTAATATCACGAAATCCTAGTCCCCCCTCAAATTTAGGCAAACACATATATTTCCAAGCAATCAACGGTTTTTTTTTAAGCCCACAAAAATTTTCGAAAAACCCTTGTAACCCGGTCAATAACGCCGGCGGGTATGAGTAAAATTGAAAGCTAGAAGCACTCTACACCTTGCAGTACGGTTCGAATGAGTTTGGCTCGCCCCACGTATGATAACGAAGCACTCGTCCACAAGTTAATGTATTTGACTACTTTATCAACAAATGGAGCGTAGTACATAATTTTTAGTTTCTCTGGGGCAAGAAGAATACCCAAATAACGAAATGGCATTGATCCAAGAGGGAATATCGTGACCTCTCTGATTTCGGCCAGATCCTGTCCAATAATTCCAACAGTGTACAAAGAAGATTTGAGGGCGTTAGCTTTGAGACCAGATTTATCCCCAAACTTACGAAGGCTGTCCATAAGAATTGTGACCGAGAGAGGGTCTCCTCTCGAAAAAAGCATGAGGTCGTTTGCAAATGCCAAATGTGTAATCCGTAGCAGCCCAAATTTTGGGTGATAGTTATCTTGAAATAGAGATAGATCAGCAATCACGACTACAATTTTGAGCCTGGCTTTGGGTGCGTCACGGTGGTACGGTGGACATGAGTTTCTTGGTGGAGGCACAGTCGGAAGAGGTATTGTCGAAGAGATTGTTTAGTGTTGTGAGGATTTGTCAAATGGGGGTAGATTCTGCAACATTTGATGCCATGCCATCAAGAAAAGTTTTTTCCTACAAAGATGAAAGTGAAAATAAAGATGAATAATGAGTTTTATTGTAAATTTTTTCATCGGTAAGTTTATGATTTTTCTCAATCATGGTGAAAATGAAAGGTAAAATTGAAAACTTTTGTACACATTACATATCTGCAATTTTGTACACCTTACATTTAAAACACATTACATGTCTTAACTTTTATACACAAAAGATAAATATACAAAGCATGAATATGGATGACCAATTATTCTTGACTTATCAACGAATCTCCTTATGTAGAAATGCCCATTTTCGTTTATTTATACTTGAACTTTCGTTATAAAAGTTTAAAAATGATATATTTGGACTATTATTTTTAAATTGAAATGATTTCCTTACAATATGTTAATTTTCAAATGTGATGGTACTTGAAATTTTTATGGTTTTTACAAGAATTTTATATAAATCGGCATCTAATATATGAAGTGTACCCATATTAACAAATAAACTTCAGGCACAAAAAAAGTAACCAAAGACTGATTTTGAGTTCAAATGACTGGCAATCAGGCGGAATATAAATCAAAAACTTTTAATTCTTAAAAAAACTATAATTTACTTGCTTGTTGCTATCTCAGGTCTCTTTTCAGAAGTTCATGATCTATTCCACTGTTTTCCCAAAATTTCAAGCAAATTATCAGTTTCTGTAATTTTTTAATCCAAGTGACCCGTTGTACTAATTGACAGTTGGATAGATAAAATAAAGAATTAACTATCGAACTTTTATTATTTAAAAATTTCAACAAACAAAAAAAAATTCACAGTGTTATTACAAAATCACGTGCAAATCACGTGTACTTAACTAGTGAATGAAATATTGATAATAAGAATGCAATGAAAAAATATTAGAGACATAAATGTAATAATAAGTAAAGGTTATGGACCTTTTATACAATTTAAATGTGGTGCACTTATAGAAAAATGTTGTGTGAATATATTTTTATTGGATTGTGGTTTTTTTATTAAAAATTATATTTTTATTTCTTCAATTATTAAAAGCAACTTGTCAACTTTAACTTTTGAAATTTTTTTAAGATTTCATCATACCATTTCAAGTCTATTTTTTTCTTTTCAAACCAAATTATGTCTCTAAAATTAATGTTGACAAGTCAACTCTCCATAAAAGCACACAATTTTATTTTTTAGAAGACTAGAAATAGAAAAAAAAAAATTAAACAACTAATTTATGATATATTGATACATATAATTTACATTTTAAATATTAAAAATGAGTAACAAGATGTTTTTATTTTTAACACAATTCTAAATTATAGAAATTAATTGAGTTCATACAATATATTGTGATTTTTTTCTTTAACCACTCATTGTACACAAACAAAATGTGATTTTTTAAGAAAATGCTAAGAAAACAATATAACATCTGACTAAATCACTCAAAATAGAAAATTATAACATTGTGATTAAAAATAAAATATATTAAAGGAAACTCCTAACTTTGTTATTTTGAATTTTTTTCTAACATTGTGATTAGAATATAAAATTCATAACATTATCGTATAAAGAAACTCATAACTTTGTTATTTTAAATAAAAATTTTATAAAGTTAGAAATATGAGCAGTGTTTGGAGAAAAATGGAAAAAGGACGTGAAGAATTATAAATTGGTATAAAAGCATTTCAGTAAAATCTAATGTGAATTGTGAAAGGTTTTAGAGAGAGGAAAAAAAAAAGAACTCAATTGATACAAAAGGATTTCAACAAAATCATATGTAAAAAAGTGAGAGGTTTGAGGGAGATGATCAATTGAAATTTTTAGGTTTGGAATTAGAATTGTTAAAAATTTTGGTAGTTATAATTATAGTTTCAAATCTATTCAAATATGTTAAAATTCATGAATTAATGAAATTTTTAGAAATTTACTAATTATTGGAGACACCTAAATTTCTAAATAATATATTTAAATTCGAGCTGGGGAGATCCAAATTTCAATAAAATCTATTAAAATCTGAATTGAGAACACTTAAATTTATATATATTTTTAAAATCCATTCAAATCTAAATTGAGGATCCCTTAGTTAAATTGGTAAGATTAGAATCTAATTAATTAGTGTTTAAAACTCTAGTTTTGAATTTTGATTGTCTTATTTTTACGGTATGAACAATTGAAAATAAAAAAAAATATTAAATGACTACATATTTCAGTGAAATAACTTACCATGGGAACATCTCTTTTATATTGATCCAACATCTATAAACATAAAAATAATAAATAAAAATAAAATTTCAGGATGGAGATGGAATAGATATTTTGTCATCCTTAGAAACAAAGCTCAGTACCTCGTCTATGGTTATTTGTGATTGCAAATTCGAAGTTAAATACATTCACAATAAAAATCGAAATCAATACAGAAATCTTAAAAAATAAGAAGATTATAGAAGCTATTAGGGGTTGGCAAAAATCGACCCAAACCGTCCGACCCGATCGATTTGAGTTGATTTTTACCTTTAATTGAGTTGAATTTGGCTTTAAAAATTCAAATCGCGGTCAGGTTGGGTAGGGTTGTGAGTTGCAACACGAAAATCAACCTGACCCAACTTAACCCGACCCACTTATTAAAACATATTTAAAAAAATTAAAACCATTAAAACCTTAAATAAAATAAGATTTACAGGTTTTTACTCTCTGTTTGTATCGCCGCTAATTGCTCTCCTCTTTCTCTCTCTCTTGCCTTTAAAGTCATAGCTAGATGTGTCAAGACGGGCGGACCGACCGAACTCGCATCGGCCCACCCGTGAACTGGGTGGGCTGTTCACGGGCCAAGGAGGCCGAACTGTGGGCCGTTCATGGGCTCAAGAGGCTGTTCAGTACCCGGGCGGTTTGGCATTTAACCGCTGGCCTATTTTGATTTTTTTTTAATAAATGGCAGAGAGCCGTTTAAAGTAAAAGATGTGGCAGATGCGTGATATTTTAGTCTTTAAATATATATAAAAAAATAGAAATTGAATTAAAAAATTAACAAATGTGAATTTATCATTGTTATTTATTTTTATTTAGTAATTTAACACATTTGTTGTTATATATGTAACTATTTTTTTTTTTATAATTACAATAGGTAACTAAATTTTTTTAGTAATTTAAAAAAAAATAATTTTTTATTCATACGGCCCGAATCGGGTTGAATCGCGGCCCATGTGAGCTCGACCTGAATGGGCCGACGAGTGTGTCGGACTCGTGTTCAATTTTTGTGGACTGGGTTCACCCGAACCGCAACCCGCCATGGCGTGAGCTTTTTCTAATACGGGTTGACCCGGCTCGCCTGACCCGAATTGACACCTCTAGTCATAGCCACCGTTGACCAGCTTACCATTGCTTGATTTTCTCTAGGTTAGCTCTTCTTCGTTTAAATTTTTAGCTTAATAAATTGAAAAACCTGATCTCTCTCATCTTTCTCTCTCGCTTCGCCAGTTACAATCACTGTCGACCAATCCATTACCACCAGCCAACCCACCATTACTTGATTTGCTTTAGGTCACCTCATCTTCTGTGAAATTTGTTGCATAATTAAAATTTCTGCTTTATTAATTGAAAAACTAACAAGTCCTAAAAATTGAAAATCAAATTGTGAATTTAAAATTTTCATCTCTCTTTCTAGCTTCTCGCCACTCGCCTCTAGCCAATAGCTATACACTACCGAAAAATTCAAGTAATGATTTGGACTTAAGCCCAAATAGACCACCCCATCCCAAATTAAACTTGGTCAATTTGGGTTGGGTTGAATTTAATCACGTGGACGAGTTGTTTTGATTTAAGGAGAAATTGTCTATAAGTTATTTGCACATGACTTGTTTCAAATTAGATCAAAATATTTTTTTAAATTGTGATTAAGTCATACTTTAAACAATATTTTAAATTGATTTCAAAATACCCCTCTGATCTATATTTTTCATCGGTGCCTTTTTCTATCTCCACAAACCTCATATGCAAAGCTTGTAGTCGGAAATTATAACTTCAATTCTGGCGACTGTGTGTAGTGGTACCACGAGAATGGAAGTGGAACAATGATACCACGAGAATGGGTAACTTCAATTCCGACGGAGATGGAGATGGAGGTGGTGGTGGAGGTGGAACAGTGGTAACTTCAATTCCGGCAGAGGTGGAGCAGTAGTAACTTTAATTCCGGCGGAGGCGGAGGCGGAGACGGAGGCAAAGGCGGAGGTGGAGCAGTGGTACCACGAGAATAGTTCTGCCTGTGAGCAGGTTGTGAATTAAGGGAAGATTTTAGAAATGTTCATCCACTACTAGCTATTCCAACTGCTAATTCTTTGAATGCTGGTAGTCCTTCATCCTCATCGAATAGTGTAGTTAGTTCTCTTTCTCTGGAAGAAGCTTTGTCTCTCTTAAAAAAGATCTACTGACGTTGCTATTTGAACAAAATGTGCGGACAACAAAATATGGGATGAGCGTATAAGCGAATGTTTAGAAAGTATATTGGTTGTGGTCATGATTTGTTACTGTAAATAGTAGCTTGAATTTTTATAAGGATGAATGCTGGTAGCCCTTAGATTATTTCTTTGTGTTGTTAATCATGTATGTTGTTTGATACTGTATTATAATAAAACAGTATCACAAAAAGTATCATAACATTACATAGAATTCGCATACGTGTTCAGAATTGTTATTATAATATGTTTTCGGAATCATCTCGATGAGCCGGTCAAGACTAGTAACTTTGCCATTGCTAATGATGGATTTTAGCCATTTTAAGTCATCTCTTTAGTTTAAAACGACAATATTTAGTTTGTCATACTAAAACAGTATCATAACAGAAATGGGTATAGAATTCGCATACGTGCTCAGAATTTTTATTATAATATGTTTTCGGAATCGTCTCAACAAACCAGTCAAGACTAGTTACTTTGCCATTGCATACGATGGATTTTAGCCGTTTGAAGTCGTCTTTTTAGCTTAAAATGACAATCTTTGATTTTTCTTATTAAAACTTTATCATACATACTAAAACAGTATCACATATAAATGTATCCTAACATATTAGTATCATACATGAAAATACCTTAATAAAACAGTATTACATACACAAACTACGATCCAATAAAATAACAGTATCATAGGTTGAAACATTATCATAATAAAATAGTATCGAAGATAAAAACATGATATAAATATATCAATTCACATTTATCTAAATAAAACAGTATCATAGATAAAACAAAGAGATTGAAACAATATCATAGGTTGAAACATTATCATAATAAAACAGTATCAAAGATAAAAGTATGATATAAGTATACTAACTCACATTAATTCAAATAAAACAGTATTATAGATAAAATAGTATCACAAAACTAAACACAAGATATTTTAATGGTTGAAGTAATGATACTGTTTTAATAAATTGAAGCAGTATCATAGGTTGAAACATTATTATAATAAAACGGTATCACAGATAAAAATATTATATAAGTATACAAATTCACATTATCTAAATAAAATAGTGTCATAGATAAAACAGTATCATAAAACTAAGCTCATAAAATAGTTGAAGTAATGATACTATTTTAATACAGTATCATATGTTGAAACATTTTCATAATAAAACGGTATCAAAGATAAAAATATGGTATAAGTATACAACTGCACATTATCTAAATAAAACAGTATCATAGATACTAGTAGCTTAATATATTAACATGTTATATATATTTTAATATTTTACTATCATTAAAAACAAGGAAAAAAATAAGCAAATTTCACTATCATTAGAAATAGTATCATATATTGAAACAGTATGAAGCATTTTACATGTTCTAACATAAAACTTTAACTCACAGCAACTACATTATAAAAACACTAGTTGAATAAGTTTATTCAAACTCTATTCATTAACAACATTGCATATATTTCAATTGGAACAATATCTCAACATTTTCTTGGTTATTTTTTTACTGAAAATAGTTTCTTTATGCAAAAAAATAAAATAAAAATATGTTCGCCATTGAAATAGCAGCCTTCGAATTGTTTGTATGCGGTTACAGGTTACGGTGAGAAGAATCAAACACAAGAAGAAGATGAAAATTACTAAAAGTAATAAAGTATGACTTTGTGGGTTTCTAAATAGGTAGTGGGATGATTTTGTGGGCTTTTACGTTTAAATGACAGTTTTTGTAATTAGAGGACATATTGATCTTTTAGTAATAAAGTATGAATTTAGTTGAATTAAGATTACGGTAATTATATTCACGCTACATTTTAATTATATTTAACATTCTTAATTTTTGAACATTATAGCACTCATGTCCCCAACCTTTTTTACAACATTTTTCTTTTCAATTTTTCATTAATTAGTATATATTGTGTTTGATAACGGTTTTCGTTTAAAACATTTGTTGGGAATTCGTAAAAAAACTTATTAGTCTGTCATATTTTTTTTAAAAAAAGAATAAATACAAAAGTACGCTAAAATATTTTTTCCTCACTTCAAAGCACGTAAACAAAATATCTCGTCAGAAACCATCATTAATGATAAAATGTACTAATTAATAAAAGTTGAAGATAAGAATTCGAAGACAAAAAGTTAAGAACATAATTATAACAATGAACAAAAATTGAGGATCTTAAGTACAATTAAAATGTGGTGCGTTTATAACAAATTGTAGTGTGAATATAACCACCCATAAGATTATGCTATATGACTTTTTAGCCCATCATAACATTAACATTGACTAATCCAAAAATCTCCCTTGATTTAATTGAACAACAAACTAAATATATTAATTTGGATTTGGGTTGGGCTCCCAAAATCAACCTATTCCAATCCACGCCCAACCCTAGAAGCTATGTATTATCCCAAAGAATATGGCAAAGAGAAATTGCAAGAACATTACAGGAGAAGCTTTTTAATTTCACACAATTTTCAGGTACTAAAATTGTAACTAAAAGTCTTTTTAACGTCCATACTTGTCTCAAGGGACTCGATAGTCGATAGTGCCATTGCTGATTGCTCTATCATGGAACCTATCAAAAGATTGTTGAACGTTTCAAATCTCGTGCAATGCGCTTCAAATCCATAAATTGAAAACCGAATACTTTAAATATTATTTTGAAATTGAAAGATAATGTAATTATGCTGAGAGATTACTGTCAAGATTGTTAAGAATTGAGATCAATTCTTTTATTGTCCACAAGATCATTGTTCAGAGAAAATTAACGAAACAGAAAAATATAAAAAGATAGAGAAATTTACGGACTGTCAAATCTTTCACTATATGAAAAATTGTTACAATCATATAGATTTCATCCACCCAAATCTCCAAGTATCTCAAGAAAAATAATATCCTAAACTTTACCACACCCACTTATTTCTACTCTTTGTACAACTCACAAAGAAAATAAGAAAAACAACTAGGATGCTAGACTTACAATTTTTCTCTCAGAAAAATCTCAAATCACCACTACAAAAGAGAATAAACCATGTTAATTTATAGTTAACGAATGACCTAATTTTCTTATAAGTTTAAACTACCAATGAGTCCAAGATTTAAAAATTTGTTCAATTTTAGTTGACTTGGATATCTTCCATGTTTTGACTACCAAAGTGTCCAAAATTAGGAAACTTGTAATTTTAGTCAACTTAGATGTCTTTCCTTTCAACAATTGATGCATCTTTTGATTTTTGCAAGTTTTGAGAAAATATTCCAACAAAGATTTCATGAAATAATATTAAAATATGAAAAAAATAACGACCTACTAGAAAGAAGAAATGATGATATAGTGATGGTTAGGACACGTATTAGCGGGATTAATTTTTAATTTCTGATTTTAATTCTAATAATCATTTTCACTTCGAATAAGGACCACTATAAAATTATAAGACGGTCAATTTGATGTTAAACACAAAGTTTAAGGGTCAAAATGAATCTTAACCAGTTATTGACTTGTTTAATGTCTAATAGGTCCTTGTATTAACATCAGCTAGAGTGGTTTCTTTCAACTCTATCACATTGTGAAATAAAATTGAAATGTATTTTTTTTTTAATTAGACAATGTTACAATAACTCATTATCACATAAACTGATAATAAAAATTACTAACAATAAATAGTATTACAATATATAGTCTGAACCATAGTCGACCGTCGACGGTCCACAACCCAAGTCTAGGCCCCAAGCCCACTCCTGCAAGTTCAAATTAAGTCATAAATAAAGTAAAATTATAAGAGTAAAATAAGTATCTTAAAAGTCAAAATATTAAGGGTATGTTCGATAGCTAGTTTTTTTCAAAAATACCTATTTTTTTGCTTATAATTTTTTTACTTTTCAATATTTTTACACTACAAAAAAGTTTGAAAAGTCAACAAAGTACCAAAAAAGTCCATTTTTTCTAAAAAAAACTACACCGAACATGTCTTTAATTTGGGAATCTACTTGTTATTTTTTCAATAGATTGGGGACCTCAACTGTACTTTCGTTAACGAACAGAAAAAAAAAAGGAATAAAAAATCTCATTTCTTTTTGCACTTCTGAATTTCTGAATTTCTTTATGTATTGAAAATTATAATACAAACAGAAATAAGCATATATCTATATAAAAATGAGTCAATTTGCAGAAAGAAGACAAACAAATCGAACTGTTCACATTATGGACTGGTTAATTTTTACTATTGAAAATTCTTCCAATGAGAATCCACTTGAGTTGATTCAACCCCAACACCTTGTTTCGCTCCGAGTCATTTTCTACCCAGAAAACCCATTTTCCAATTTCGATTGTTTTTGAGCTACATATGATTAGAATTCATTCTTGATTCAGATTATTCACCTGGGTAGTTTTGTTGTTCCATTTTTCCAGAGTTCTCTCCGGTCATTTCTTGGCTTGAACGAATTCTTGACTTACTCTTTCGTCATTTGTTCATCTTTTGATCCCCAAGAAAGACAGTGTCAATTGTTTATTTTTCCACCATTTCAAACACAGCCCAGATACATTTTGTTAACAATTTTTTGAAGAGTTTGGATCTTTAAGTTCGTTTTACTTCCTGATTGGATCCCTTTTGACTTTATATAATTTGAAATTAAAGTGTATTCGTTTAGGAATTGAGATTGCTAATATGGCTCATTTGGCTTATTCTGAATCAATGTCTGAAAGCTCACAGCATGGTCAAGGTGTGCAATTTGTGCCATTTAAGACCTCTGCAGATTCACTGAGGGTGTTGTTGTTGCATGGGAATTTGGATATATGGGTGAAAGAAGCCAAAAACCTGCCAAATATGGATTTGTTCCACAAGAGTCTAGGTGATATATTCGGAGGATTTCCTAGGAGTTTTAGTAGTAAACCGGAAGGGAACACGTCTAAGAAGAACACAAGCGATCCTTATGTCACAATTTCGGTAGCAGGTGCTGTAATAGGTAGGACTTTTGTGATTAGTAACACTGAAAATCCTGTTTGGATGCAGCACTTTTATGTTCCGGTTGCACATTATGCTGCAGAAGTGCACTTTGTGGTTAAAGACAGTGATGTAGTGGGTACTCAGATTATGGGGGCTGTTGGAATCCCTGTAGAGCATATATTCTCAGGTGATAGAGTCGATAGCACTTTTCCAGTACTTAATGAAAGTGGGAAGCCATGTAAATCCGGAGCTGTTTTAAGCCTGTCAATTCAGTATACTCCAATGGAGAAAGTGCCCCTTTATGATGGTGGGGTAGGATCAGATCTTGGGTATCAGGGCGTACCTGGTACATATTTTCCTCTCAGGAGAGGAGGAACGGTCAAACTTTATCAAGATGCACATGTGCAAGATGATTCCCTTCCAAATTTGTCGCTGGTGAATGGTACGATGTATCAGCATGGACATTGCTGGCATGATATCTACGATGCAATTAGTCAGGCTCGTCGTTTGGTTTACATTACAGGTTGGTCTGTTTACCACCTAGTTCAACTAGTTAGGGATGCTCCAAATGCAACACATAGCACTTTGGGAGAGATTCTGAAAGTCAAGTCTCAGGAAGGTGTGAGGGTCCTACTCCTTGTATGGGATGATCCCACTTCTAGGAGCATATTGGGGTATAAATCGGTAAGAAGCAACTGTTACAGATTTTTTTTTTTTTGTTAAATTCATTGAATATATGACTCGTTATAGTTCTAGGTTACTTCTCATAAACAGAGAAGTTGGTGAATGATCTATACATAGAACTCAAGTGTAGTGACATCAATTTAAATGCAACTTGGACTTGAAATGAGCGTTTAGGTTTGGATCAAATAAGGAATTGCTTGATTTTCATGTGCATTTCTAGGTAGATATGATTATCTCTGACCTTAATCCTATTAGCATGTAGCATAATTAATATTTGCTTTACGGTAATACTTTGCAGTCTGTCTATGGTAAAGGGTGTGCGTGATAAATATTTCTCAATATTAATAGCCAAGTGGCTTTGCTATGTTGATGCATATAAGAAAACTTAAGACTTAGTGAAATTGAGTATTGGGCTTAAAGAGGGTTTTTAAATGTTGCTTATTCAATCTTTAATCCGATCTGAAGGGAGACTGATTGGCATCTGGAGAGGGTGATTCATTTATAACATTTTTGTTCAGCAGCTATAGCATCTTAATTTGTTCTTGTTCAACAGCTATAGATTGAACCTTTTGCATCTGATAGACATTTTATCTCTTTCTATGACATTCAGGAAGGGGTAATGGGCACAAGCGATGAAGAAACTAAACGCTTTTTTAAGCATTCATCGGTGCAAGTGTTGCTATGTCCACGATCTGCTGGGAAAGGCAGCTGGGCGAAAAAGCAGGTTGACTTTTCAATAATATTCTCCTTGCAAATACAAGACATGATTCTAATAATTTCTTTTTTGAAAAATGTCCTTAGTCTCGTCACTTCGTGGACGATGCCTTAATGTTCAAACCCCATAAATTATGTGGGCAACTTGAAGAGTCTTTCTGAATATGTATATATGTGTGAGGGTGGGTGTGAGAGTGCATGTTTGTTTGGGAATACAAGTTACGCTTTGTCGGTTGAGCGATTCTTTGACTCTGAAATGCAGCCCTTTCTTTGGAGTGGGGTCTTTAAACACATTACTACGTTATAAAATATGCATGAATATTTCAAGTATCTATCTATCTTATGTAATGGAGGAATTGAAGCGTATGTACTTCTATCTATGACCTTATGCTGAAAGTCAGCCTTTTCCCTTGGAAGTGTGAGAATAGATCTGCTCTCTGCTTGAATCAATCCAACAATGCTAGGAAGATGCCCAGAACCGGTTTTATCTGCCGATTTAAGGCTAGAAACGCCAATTGTTTGCTTGAATGGTTCAAGATCATTGGGAAATTTGGAATTTTTTTATGTAACATTGTCTTCTTGAATAATGCCTCCTAAATGTTCTCTTCTTAGTCTATTTAGATAGCCCCCCATTTTTTTTTATATCAGGAAACTGGAACAATTTACACTCATCATCAGAAAAGTGTCATAGTAGATGCTGATGCTGGTAACTTCAGGAGAAAGATCAATGCATTTATTGGAGGCCTTGACTTGTGCAAGGGGCGATATGACACTCCCCAGCATCCAATTTTCAGTACGCTAGAAACTGTTCACAAAGATGATTATCATAATCCCAATTTTACGGTAATTTGTTCTGTTACATCTTTATGTTTCCTGCATTCCCTTCTAGTTATAAGTTTATCTATGTGAAGATGATAACTAAATCATTTCACCTGATAGTATAAGCGATATCAATACGTAATTGGAAAAAATGGTTTTTAGAATGTTTTGAAGCCAAATCTCAAGGGTTAGAAGTGACATTGACAAACGGAATGCAAAGTGTTTACAACTCTAAGCAATGATGAAAATTTTTATTGCATGTTTAGTAAAGTAGATTAGAAAGTACTGGCAGTATTAAGAAGAGAAAAAAAAAAAAAACTAGATCCTTATGTATTGTATTTGTCCAATATGGTCTAATACTGCGTACCTAACAGACATTATTAAGTGTGGTTAATGGAGGTAGTCTAATTATTTTTGTAAGTGAACAGGGGTCCGCCGTTGGTTGTCCAAGAGAACCGTGGCATGATTTACACTGTAAAATTGATGGTCCAGCTGCATACGACGTCCTAACAAATTTTGAGGAGCGTTGGTTAAAGGCCTCAAAGCTTCATGGTATTCAGAAGATGAAAGCTTCCCATGATGATGCTTTGCTTAAGCTTGAAAGAATTCCCGACATATTAGGAATAGAGGAGACTGCCTGCCTACAGGAAGATGATCCAGAAGTCTGGCATGTCCAGGTATGATTAATTGTACTTTCAATTTATTTTTATTCCAATATTTGAACTAAATTTTGTTATATTTGATAGGTTTTTCGCTCAATAGACTCCAACTCCGTTAAAGGTTTTCCCAAAGATCCAAAAGAAGCTACAAACAGGGTGAATTAACATTTGGCCATTATTTATTATTATCTCTAGAGCATGTTTTGTTGAGCTTAAAACAAAGTAAAAGTTACTTTTGTTTCCAAACATGTTGGGATAAGTTACCAATTCTTAATTTTAAGTACAACAAGTCAACAAGTTACTTATTTTGAGAGTAACTCTTACCTTACTTTCAAATAAATAACTCATTTCCAGTTTTGATCCTTAAAAATATTATTTATCTTAAGCTTACCAATTTACTTTGTAAGCTTAGCCAAACATGCTCTATAGTCACGATTTAACTGAGCTAATATCTTGTCTACATTTCAACAGAATCTGGTATGTGGGAAGAATGTACTAATAGACATGAGCATACATTCAGCATATGTAAAGGCAATTCGTGCAGCCCAGCATTTCATTTACATCGAAAACCAGTACTTCCTTGGGTCATCATACAATTGGAATAATTACAAAGACTTGGGTGAGGAACTCTTAACTTTTAGATAAATTGGAAAGGATTGAATATACGTATGTCGTCAGCAAAATATGTATGTTTATCAACTTAGAAACAAAGAATCGCTAAATGGCTGTTGCGAAGGTTGGGATTTCTTTTCTCCTGTTAACTTGTAGATCAAGAACACGTGATGAAGGTTACATGAATTTCTTATTAATTACAGGTGCAAACAATTTAATACCAATGGAAATTGCTCTAAAAATTGCGAACAAAATTAGAGCGAAGGAGAGGTTTTCAGTATACATTGTTGTCCCAATGTGGCCAGAGGGTGTTCCCACCAGTACTCCGACTCAAAGAATTCTCTTTTGGCAGGTAGGTTCTAACAACTGTAGAAAGTGATAGAGTTTCCTAACTTGTTCTTTTTCATGAAAAGAGAACCATTTATATTAGCCTTTTATGAAGGTCCAGTTCAAGTTCAATAGAAGGATTTTTGTTTAAAAAATCATTTAGTTGAACTAAGTTGTCGTATCATGGAATGGTGAAATAATTCCATCCATTTTGTATGATATTAACCAATCATTAAGTTTGATTTTGTTTGTGAATTACATCAAGATCGTAACGATCGAAATACGGTTCTCAAACTAGTGCTAAGGTCTTCTTTTTTGGAGTACTGTGTTATGAACCTTCAATCATGTCATTAAATAGATTCTTCCTTGGAAATTTGTTGTAATCTCACAGGGATTGCATTTGTTCACCAGCACTGATTTTCCATTGTTGGAACTATACAGTTAGAAATTCGTTTTGGTTCTGACAAGAAAAGAGCAAAACAATTTTTGTGGAAAATTTTTTATATTTGATTTTGGAAGTTCATAATGTGAAAGTAAATTGCCTTTTGACATCTCCCCCCGTTTTCCAGGATATGCCTTGGAGAATTACTTCGTTGCCGCTTGCTCTCAGATCTCTGTTAATTTATCGCACATATGCTATAAATTTCTCTAACATGCTACAATATGTGTTCCATAGGAAAATAGCTTGTTTGCTCTATTTTTCTAGTCTTTTCTTCTTTATAATTTGAGGTACAGGCTGCTCAAATGGCTTTTACTTATCATAGAACTGAAATAATCAAATTCCTTTTATTCATTTTCCTTGGAATTTTTAACTGATTGGTAGTATTTCTTCTTTTATGTATTTTTCTGGAGGAGGTAACTTAAGGGGAATATTTTCATGTTCACAGCATAATACAATGCAAATGATGTACGAAACCATATACAAGGCTTTAGTAGAGGTAGGCCTTGAGAATGAGTATGAACCGCAAGATTATTTGAATTTCTTTTGCCTCGGAAATCGTGAGGCTCAAGACATTGGAAGCTCAAATGCTAAAAGTTCTGGTGGAAACACGCCACAAGTACAACTCTCTCTACTAGTTCTGAAGTTTCATTTCATATGTTTCATAAAATTGAGTCTTTTAACATGTTTCATTACATAGGCACTCACTCGGAAAAACCAACGATTCATGATTTATGTCCATTCAAAAGGAATGATAGTGGACGACGAGTACGTCCTAATGGGTTCGGCAAACATCAATCAACGTTCTTTGGAAGGAACGAGAGACACTGAAATTGCAATGGGTGCATATCAGCCTCAATATACGTGGACGAGTAAGCATATAAATCCACACGGGCAGGTAATGTTTGATCATATCAGCTATCGCGATTTGTGTTGCTTTGTGATTAGATCAAAAAATTTATTTTGGGGTTAAAAATTCAAATAAAGAGAAGTAATAAACAACTGTGTCCATGAAATCACGATTCCAAAGGCATGTCAAATTGATCTGGAAGTAGGAAAAAAAAAAAAACTAATACTGCATCTAATTCTATCCATATTAACATGCAACTTCTTTCGCACTGATACAGCCTCTTCATACGAAGTGAGGCCACTTTGATGTTCTCAAGGTGGTATTATTGGAATTCCCAGTTTGAAAGGGTTATGGGCCTTATGGCATAATATTTAGCACCTTTTTAAATGTTACTAAAATAAAAAATATGATATGTAAGCTGTTAAAACACATAATTTAAATAAATAAGTTTGTCCTATTCTATAACAATCTAAGCTTTTTGATAAGGTAGTTCAACATGGTCTAAGAATAGGTAGAGGTCCTCTGTTCAAGCATCACCACCACCCATTTATGAAAAGTTGTACACGTGTTAGGCTTTTAATGAAAAATAAATTCGACTTACACATGATGGAGTGTGTTGAAAACATAATTTAAATAAATAAGTTTGTCTTTCTTTCTAACATTTTAAGCTTTTGGATGAATTTGTTCAACATAAGCTGATCTGAAATTTTAAATCTTTTTCATTTCGTGAATTTATGTTTATGACATTATCACTCTTGTATTACCTGATTAATTTTGGACATCATCTTATATTCTGTCCTTCCAATTCATTTTGGTTGAATTTATCGTAAATGGACGTGACTGCATATACGACATAATTACAACATGCAGATCTACGGATATCGGATGTCGCTCTGGGCGGAGCATATGGGAACTATAGAGCCGTGTTTCGAGCAACCAGAGGATCTCAAATGTGTGAGACGTATAAGATCAATGGGAGAGCAGAACTGGAAACAATTTGCAGCTGATGAAATAAGTGAAATGAAAGGTCACTTACTCAAATATCCAGTTGAAGTTGATCGAATGGGAAAAGTGAAGCCTCTTCCTGGATGTGAAACATTTCCAGACATGGGTGGAAAAATAGTTGGAACCTTTACTGTCATTCAAGAAAATCTCACAATTTGAGATTGTCCTTGCACTGAGGAGTGTCACGTGAGACGAAAGGTTTGATTCTTTCACTCTTGGTGGAGTGACCTGCTCTTCCCTCTAGACCCTTATAAGTGAAGTGCAGCCTCCAATCTCCAACACAATTTAACGATAGATACACACCATTAATTTATCATTGTAATTTCAATAAGTTTTGAAGGCACCATATTTAGCTTGTTTTAATGAGAAATTATGCAACCATTTTCATGTAACAGATATCTTGGTTTTTTGTTCCTTTAGGGAACAAATTGACATTCTCCAGTTTAGAATTCCTATTGATTTGAAATATTAATGTTCGACGAAGTTGTGTTTCAAACAACTTAAAATTGCAGAATTGCTGTTTGGTGAAATGCGCTTTTATGTTAAGTGGCGACTTACCCAAGATGTTGCCCATATGTGACATCACGATGAAATTTTCTGTCCTAATTAAAAAATAATAATAAAAATAATCCGTTGCTATTAGAGACGAAGTGTTTGTTTGTATTTGTTTAAATTATAATTTAAGTGGATTAATTTCACCAACGGTTACTAAAGTTACCTTAAAATTTCAAAACGATCACTGAAGCTCAAAAGTTGCTGCGATGGTTACTAAAGTATATATTCATTTCACAAATGATCACTCCCTTAAATTTCTAACTTGAAATGGTGATGTTCCATCAATAGACATTTATTTATTGCATGGTAGTTTATATATTTTATATAATATTTATTTTAGTCCTTATATTTTCAATTATCTTTTAATTAAGTCATCCAAAAATTGTATCTTAAATTCTAAATCTTTTTACATCTTTACATTTGGTCCCCAAATTTTAAATTATATTTTAGTTAAGTCCTAAAAAAATTGTATCTTAGGTCCTTCAACTTTATACATCTTCAAACTTTGGTCCACTAAATCCTTAATTTTAGTGGCAAAAATAAGTGCAATTTTAGTGGTTAAAATAAGTACACTTTCAATTAAAACCTTGACTTTACATTCGAATTTTCACCTAAATGAACAAAATAACATAATTAAAAAATAAACTACTTGATATAACTCACAAATTTCACTTAGAGTTGACAAAAATAGACAAAAATATATTTCATTGACAACTCCAAGTAATAAGTGTGGGTTTTACACTTATTTTAACCACTAAAAGTGGATATTTGTGAGTTTTGTCAAGTAGTTTATTATTTAATTATCTTATTTTTTTCATTTAGGTGAAAACTCGAATGTAAAGTCAAGAATTTAATTGAAAGTGTACTTATTTTGACTACTAAAGTTGTACTTATTTTGTCCATTAAAATTAAGGATTTGAGGGACCAAAGTTTGAAGATGTATAAAGTTTAGAACCTAAGATGCAATTTTTGGAGAACTTAATTGAAAGATAATTGAAAATATAGATACTAAAATAAATATTATATAAAGTATATGGACTACCATACAATAAATATTTGTCTATTGTATGCCACATCACTATTTCAAGTTAGAAATTTAAGGGAGTGATTGTTTGTGAAAGAAATATATATTTTAGTGATAACTGCTGCAACTTTTGAACTTCAGTGACCATTTTAAAATTTTAAGGTAATTTTAGTGATCGTTGGTGAAATTAACCCAATTTAAGTTGATCAAATTAATCAAACATAAATTTTATTCATATTTTGTAGCAACCACAACATACTACTTATTATCAACAAATTCAATAGAATATACAAGTCATAAGCACTTAAAAAATAACTCTAGCACCTAAATTTTTGTTGTTAATAGAGCATCTCCAATATTGTCTTCATTTTGAATGTCCAAACATTTATTGTAAAAGACTATCCAATCTATTTTTAGATAGCCGGCTGGATAGTCTTTTCACCTTCCGCTCTCCCTCTTTCTTTATCTCTCTTTGTCTATTTTCTATCTTGCCACATAAATTTTAAAAAAAGTATCTAGTATTGGAGATGATATTACTGCACATTCTAGTAGTAATCTGCAACGTTGGTTGAAGGGATCTGGTAGCTTCTATAAAACGTCTAATCTGCTCAATTGTCTTTATCTTTTCTTTGAGTTTTGGTTTCTAGGGTTTCATGGTTGGGTCTTGGGCGATTCTTGTATTGTAAACTAAGTATTAACATTTTAGGTGTTGGGATATTTTCTCAAAATTTGTCATATCAAAAGATGCACAAATTGTTGAAAGGTAAGACATTTAAGTCGACTAAAATTACAAGTTTTCTAATCTTGGACACTTTGGTATTCAAAATTTGGAAGACATCTAGGTCAACTAATATTGAACAAGTTTTCAAATCTTGAACTCATTGGTAGTTTAAACTTGGAAGAAAATTATGTCATTCGTTAATTATAAATTGACGTGGTTTATTCTCTTTTGTGGTTGTAACTTGAGGGTTTTCTGAGAGAAAAATTGTAAGCTTAGCATCCTAATTGTTTTTTTTTTTTTTTTTTTTTTTTGTTCTCTTTGTGAGTTGTACAAAGAGTAAAAATTGGTGGGTACGGTAAAGATTAAGATATTATTTTTCTTGAGATACTTGGAGATTTGAGTGAGTGAAATCTATATGATTGTAACAATTTTTCAAATAGTGAAAGCTTTGATAGTTCGTAAATCTCTCTACTTTTTTATATTTTTCTGTTTCGTTAATTTTCTCTGAACAAGGATCTTGTGGGTAATAAAGAAATCGGTCTCAATTCCTAATAGAGAATCAGGTCGTTCAGAGTGTTGGTGCACAGAGAATATATGTCTATCAAATATGAAGTGGAGAAATTTGATAGAAGAATCAATTTTGGCTTGTGGCAAGTACAAGTCAAAGATGTTTGGTTTCAATTTAGATTGTACAAGGCTTTGAAAGGGAAACCAATCCCTATTTTTGACAAAGATATTGAAAAATTTAGTATGAGCGATAAGGTTTGGGAAGATTTAGATTTGAAAGTTGTAAGTACGATATGTCTATGTTTAGCCAAAAATGTTCTTACAAATATTCATGGAATATCTGCTATAAGAGAACTTTGGGAAAAACTTGAACAGTTGTATCAAACAAATAGTCTTTCAAATCGGTTGTATTTGAAAGAACAGTTTCATTCTCTGCGAATGAATGCATGTACAAAAATTTCAGACTACCAGAGTGTTCTCAATGGGATCGTTTATGAACTAGAGGCTATTAGAGTTAAACTTGACAAAGAGGATAAATAGTTAAGACTCATCTGGTCTCTTCCATCTTCCTATGAAGATATCAAACCAATTTTGATGTATAGGAAAGAAACTGTGAGTTTTGAAGAAGTTACAAGTAAATTAATTTCTGAAGAAAGAATGTTAAGTGGTGGAAGTAATATTTCATCTGAAAACTCATTATCTGTTGCTGAAAAATGGAAGAAGAATAACTCCATTAAAAGAAAAGTATTTTGTTGAAATTGTGGACAACTTGGTCACGTGGGGAAAAATTGTCCAAAAGGTGGAGTATACTCGGCTAACTGCTCGACATCAGATACGGACAATATGTCTCTCTTCATGAGAGACGATGATGTCGCTTGAGTAAATATTTACATTCTCGTGGCATACGCTAGTTACCATGGTAGAGGATGTGTTACTACTAGCGGGTCCACATGTTTGCACACAGACATTGACTTGATATTAATGCAAAGTGTGTGGTAGAATTGATGTTGATGACTGATGAACTTTCAAATAAGTCAAGTAAGGGAATTACACTATAATATTTCGGTAAATTTATTCGACATGGGCTGATAGAATTCTTAGAATTCATTAATTTTAATTGATTATACTTATATGGTGGAGTATGTTAATCTTTGTTTTGAGAATTGAGATTGTCAAAGTTTACCAATTTTTTTTTTAAGTATCGAGATGAAGAGCTACATAAGAGATGATTGAATTTTGACTCGTTTTTTGTTAAGGTGGAGATTGTTGGGATATTTTCTCAAAACTTGCCAAAATCAAAAGATACATCAATTGTTGAAAGGGAAGACATCTAAGTCAACTAAAATTATAAGTTTGCTAATTTTGGATACTTTGGTTGTTAAAACTTGAAAGACATCTAGGTCAACTAAAATTGAATAAGTTTTCAAATCTTGGACTCCTTAGTAGTTTAAACTTGGAAGAAAATTAGGTCATTCACTAATTATAAATTAACGTGGTTTATTCTCTCTTGTAGTTGTGACTTGAGGGTTTTCTGAAAGAAAAATTATAAGCCTAGTATTCTAGTTGTTTTTCTTGTTCTCTTTGTAGGTTGTACAAATAGTAGAAATTGGTGGGTGCGGTAAAGCTTATGATGTTATTTTTCTTGAGATATTGGGAATTTGAGTGAGTGAAATCTATATAATTGTAACAATATTTCATATAGTAAAAGTTTTGAGAGTCCGTAAATCTCTTTATCTTTTTACATTTTTCTGTTTCGTTAATTTTTTCTAAACAAAGATCTTGTGGTTAATAAAGGAATTGGTCTCAATTCCAAACACTAAGAGAGAATTAGAGAGATTGTGAGGAGATTTGGTGTTCCTATTGGTTGCACAACTCCTTGTGGTTTGTGTTAATTTGAGTGATTTCATTCTGCAAATGGTGGACTGGTTGTGATCTTGAAACATTGACAACCTTGTGCTACGTGCAAATCCTGCACGACTGAGCTCCATTTGTTAAATCTTGGTTGTAAATATTTACTACTCCACAGTTCTAAATATATAGGTTGATTGAATTTTTCACACGAATTAAGAATATTTTTGAAAAAGTAAATTTTACCAATAGTTTTTCTAATTTACCTTTATTTAATGAGTATTATTTAAAAATAATGATTATTCCTAATTCACCTTCAATTCTCAAATATCTATAAATTGAGTGAACACATTAATTAACTCTCCATTGACTCTATGCCTATACCAGAAACCAAAGCTCCTAATATATAGAAGCTATTAAATATTTGAAATTTCCAAGTATTGAATAATAAATATGGGTAAATTATGAATGTAAATTGAGAAAAATGGTTTTAAATAAGCAAATTAAATAAGGATATTTTAGTAAAAGAATCAAAAAAATATCTCAAAATAGAAACAAGCATATATATTTGGGACAAGAGAAAAGGAAAGGTGGCCTGTATATTTAGAACGGCGGGAGTACTAAAGACATTAATTCTTTTTTCATTCACTGGCATTAGCAATAAGAATGTTTACAAGGAAATAATGAGGATTATCAAACCACATATTATTTTGAAATGACAAAAAAGCATGTTTGGCCATGGGCAATTAAACCATTTCTTAGCATACCTATTGTTTCAGATTAACCATAACTATTTCTTAACACTTTGCCTCAATAGTAATATTGGAGTTTGTCAGGTTGTCAATGATGTTATTAAGGGCGAATATGTGTGTTCGCTTGGACGGTATCCCCTCTGTCCCAATTGAATAATAACGTGATGAGCCGTTCAATTGGAAGATGAATGGAATAAGAGCAACCCATGAATTCAAGTGATTGATTATAAGTCAAATAAGTTACGATTTTTCAACTTATTTGTCTTATAAGCTGTGGAACTCTAATTTATAGAAAAGCTACTTTTTTTTGCCTAACATGATCTTGAAAATGGTTGTTTCTTTTCATTTGAAAAGACTTGTAACCAAGAGTTGTATACCTTATTTTTAAAATTTTCATTCAAATTACAGTAAAATTATCTGCCAAAGAAACTACAAACAAATATGGAAACATGGTTATTCTTCTATGTGCTAACAACAGCTAAAATCGAGCCCACGTCATAGCATCCCAATAGAATCAGACTATCTTTAGTGACCATTGGCGATTGCGCCATTCTCGTAACCCTTCTTGGAATAGAATCTTCGATACATTGAGTCGACTTCTGTCAGATAGTATGTGCCGGGAGCTAGAAGGCTACAGTCCTTACTCGTGACAAAGTCCTTTGCCCCGTACCTATGCTCCATCAACTTCATTGTTTCGACGAATTTTTCTGGAGGGAACTGCAGAAAAGATTGTTTATCATGAGTCTGTCTACCACGAAGAGAATAGAGACAATTCGAATCCAGTCACAAGTGCTTTCACAGTTTGTGACAGTAGAATCCAACTATCAGGTGAAGTTAAGTGAACAAAGAACGGCATACCTCAATCCTTGCCTTCAACTTCTCTGAAACATTCATGACGGTTTTAATGTTTGACAGGCTAAAAGGATGTTGACCCTCGTTGAGACGGAGTGAAAACATTGTCGCAGACAAACCACTGCCGTAGGAGAACAATATCACCCTTTGTCCAGCCTGAAGAAAGAAATTATATTGAAAAATTAGCAACATTTGCTAATTATCGACATTGATTAAGCTGAACATTCAAACAAGAAAATGTTATGAGCTTTACCAGTGTGCTATTTTTATTGTGGAGGAGTGATGCAAATGCTGCATAAATTGATGCAGTGTACATGTTCCCAACTTGCTTTGGTATTAGAGTCGATGGCTGCACCTTTGTATCATAAAATACCTTCGCGACTTGCTGGGATGCCTGTAGATCCATTAAAATCAGCTCAAAAATGTTTGTACCGTGGCATAGATAATTCTCAAAAACAAATGTCTTAACTCAAGTTACTAACCCAGCGAATATCAAAAGTAGGATGATAACGAAAGAAAAGCGTATTTTAAGGGATTAATACCTTCTCAAGATCACGACTTTGGTAGCTTTCATCGATAGTCAAAGATGAGAATGGGGCCAGCTTTTCTTTAGCAGCATCATGAATGGAGCTACAAAAATATAAAAGAAACGATTACTCACCACAAGCCTATTAAGTGCATGTTTGGTATGCAAGGACATGACTCGACAATATAAAGAACAAGATTTTTAGCTTGTTTTACTTCTTTAATATTGTCGAGTGCTATCTAATCCTTTCTGTTAAAAATACCATAAAAGTACTAGGGCTTCTCTAAGATAAAGAGAATATCTACCTGGCGTTTCTCGAAAAATCATTGAACAACAGACGAGAAAAGCTCTTTTGTACTAGCTGCATTCGAAGTAAGATGTTAGCATAAATTTCTATCCATCGATCAATTATTTTAAACACAGAAACAAGTACAAAATGACTTCATCTGATATCAATAATGCACCACAGTTCCCACTAATTACCTTGTTATAAGGAGAATGAAATACAAAGTAGTCAGCATCAGCAACTGAAAACTGCTTGCCCTCCAATTTTTCATACCTATTACATACAACATGTTCAGAAACCTGGAAACAGGAATGACCTGAAGGATCAAATTTATAGAGACAGAACACAGTGTTTCAGCAGGAGTTTACTTGGAACAGAAGCTTTTGTAACAAGAATCGAGAGCCATGAGATAACAAGTCTGAGAAAGCTTGCCATCAACAACCTACAAAAACAGTTCCGATAGTATGAGACCCAAAATGAATTGGAATACAAAGAAGAAAATTCAAACTAGTAGCACACAATATCCGAAAGACCAATCACAAGTTATCCACATGTGAAACATGAAATTGATGAAAGTAGAAGGGGTTAAACGGAGGATTACTGGATATTCACTGGCAAGATTCGGTTTGTAGAAATCGTAGACATGAGCCATATGACTAGCTCTGAGCTTGCTTTCAAATACAATAGGAGCATTAGGCCCTATTAGCATGGCAATAGCAGCAGCTCCTCCGGTTGGCCTAGCCGGTCCTTCTGCGTAGACCTATTAAAAGAATACTGCTGGTTAGGGAATCAAATATAAACACAATTGACACATAGGCCATGTTTACTATGTAACACTAGATAGGATTATTCAGTATAATGGAAAATATTTTAGCTTCTTTGTCCAACCCACCATTCCAAACATGGGAATGGTCAATTTTAAATTAACAAGTATATTTTTCTATGGGCAAGAAATAATATTCCATCCAGCAGAAAAGAAGAGGTCTACAAATGAACCTCAATCAAGAATTAAAAAACAATCAATTTTAAATAGCGAAAAAAATGCAAAGCATACAGGATCAACACAGGTTATGTAAAACACAATTCCAGCTTTAATGAAGAGAAAATATAATTTTTGCCTCTAGTTTACCAAGTAATTGATCAAGGAATAATAAAAAAAAATATATTGATTATGGTCATACCGCACTATCTGTGCAGACTACAAGTCCATAGCGTCCGTCCCACGAATTACTTTCTACCCAGTTGACACAGTTCAATAATGCTGCAGTTCCCCCGTAGCATGCATTTGTTGAGTCAACACCTTCTATGTCCGTATTTCCATGTTTCTGGTTGTTTAACATTGAGAAAGAACAGGATAAATATATGTTAAGACAAATCAAATATGAAAAATCAGCCAAGAAAGATGGTGACATCAGAAAAATGCTGCAGATATCCGTGCTCACACATATGGAGGTCTACATTAAGCCTCACCAAGAGCATGTTTGGCTAAGCTTAAAAATTATACTTAGATAAGTAAATAAGTGAGTTTCAAAATAAACATTTTTTTGTTAGTCAAAGTTAGAAATAAGTAAGTTATTTATTATGCACTAAGCTAAGAATTACGTTTAAAATAAGTAACTTTTTCCTACTTAAATTTTAAACATATTCAAACATGTTTGGAAACTATAATAGACCTCATTTTGACTATCCTACTAATAGCTAATTTGGATATAATAAATCTAATAAAGCCTAATAAAATATATGCCACCTAACCATATCCATCATAAAGATTTTCCGAACTTGATTTCTTTCCCAATATATTTCAGTATTATTCCAGGGATTACGTTCCATCCGCCTCAAAACAGTCTCATCCTTAAGGCTAGAAATCTGGAAAATTAAATTATAACTGGCAGTTGATCTACTTGAACAAGTAAATTTTTGCCTTCTTTTAAGCTTAGCGAAACATGCTCATCGAGAAACTCTTTTGTCATTGTGACTGGCACAAAGCACACAACACATGATTTTATACTAGAACCCGGAAACTGAATTGTTGTAAGCATACTCTGCTTAAGTTAGCTTTTAGTGAATTTCCCATTACTTAAGGCTTTGCTAAAACATGGTTGGTGTAATTGTGCTTCTAAAAGCAAAGACTCATAATTTCGATCATCCATGCTACAATAGACATGTTTCCACTGGCTCATGGTCGACCGCAAAACAGCGAACAACAGAAACTATGCACCTATCCGAAAAAGCCAAAAATACCTCAAAGATTGGCATCAAGAATGTCTTGATGGATTTGCTCTTGTCTAGCACAGTCTCACTTCCAACTTCCAAACGACCAATCTGTTTTGGGTCAACCCCATACTTCTCAAGAAGTGAAGTGACAGCTGTCATACTGAAGATCAAGGAGTTAATCAATGCTAGGATACAGATTATCTTGTTATTATAAACAAAACAAAACAAAATGCTATAATAGTCAAAGATGGTATATGAATCAAAACTTTTCTTCGAAGTTTCTTTTGTCTAGGACAGCAACAATAAAAATTAGAAAGGCAGGATTTTTCATTCAAGGAGCACATGAAGCATGCCAGTCCTTTTCTGAAAAGAAAATCACCGACAATGTGAAACATTTTAATAATTCTTTACGCCTCTGTTTCAGAATCTTGGTTTGAAAGGACATTGCAATATTATAATACTTGCTGAAACTGAAAAGCAGCCCATATTCATGCAGTGATATGTAAAATGAAGATAAATAGATAATATATTACAGAGCATATATACTTTATAAAGTATAACGGATCATCATTCCGAAACAAGACTGGTAGAAAATTCAAGAAAAGAACAAAATTACCATAGGTGATTCTTATTTTTCTGAACTGTAAAAAGGTTTTTCTTCATTTTCAATGGGATCTATTTTTAGAAGAAGAAAATTTCGAATTGTTTTAACAGTCAACTTACACGGTAAATTTCAGGAGGTTAAATTCAAAATCCAACAATTATGTGATTTAAGTGGTTAAATTCAAATTATGTGATAAAGACAAAAGACTCCTAAAATCACTTCAGTTCTGCAAACATGATACATAACAGACTTCGCCCCAAAGAACAGGAAATTTCGTGACTTTTCAAATTTGCTATCTCATACTTCTAATAAGTTGTTTAATAGTTGGAACGTTGAACCACTCTGAGCACGACTAAAAATAATCGAATGCAATAACTTAAAGCAAAAACTAATCTACCATCAAAAATGGATGTAAATTTGAGATCAAAATGTATATTTTTCTTGAAAATTTACCAAAATTTATAATCATCTATTATCGATTGAGTACCTCATTGAAATGACATCTTCAACTTGATCACAAAATGCCATGCAATCTTGTCCAAGCCCAATAGTGTATTTCCCTTTGCTTGCTCCATCATGAGCCTCCAACACTTCCTGTAGCACATATGAATTTTTATAAAAAAAAGAAATCATTATACCTGTTAAAGTACAAATGCAATAGTAATAATTGTACTTAACAGTAATCTTAAGCATTACATAGTTTTAATCAAAAGCATATAAAAAATGTTTTCAAATAAAACAGCTACCCATATCACCAATAAACCATTAAAGGGCAGTAAGAACTTTTTCCCCCTTCCAAAAATAGATCAATAATTGAAATAAAAAAGGCATTCGATCTTGAAAATATGTACACAGATTGATCAAATTTTCATCAATCGAAAGTTGAAAATCCAATTTCTTTTTATTTGCCCAAGAGCCATAAAAAAAATCTAGAAGAGAAACTATCTGGGTTGTGCATGCAAACATTAATATCAGTGTTTTTAATGTGTAAAACAAGATTTTACCTGCTGGATGCAAGTGGGAGGGAAGTAAATTTCCATGGCGAGAATTCCAACATTTTTTGGCTGTGAACCCATTTCTCCTTTCCTAACCTTAGCAAAAACAAAAGGGATTCCTAGGAACAAAAACAAACGAGCAGATCGAAAAAAATGTTGTAAAATGGAAATTTAAAAAAAAAAAAAAAAACTGTGTTCTTTTGGGTTTCTCTGATTAAAACTAGTCAATAAAGGTGGAGCGAGAAAAGAGGGAAATTCGCAGAGAGGGATAAAGAGTATGCCAAAAAATGCTTGTTGGTGTATGGATGTCACATGCTATTGTGTTTCCGTTCGGTTGTGTTATTTATAGGAGCCAATTTCATTTCAGCCTCCATGGCAGATAGGGACAAGAAAATTAACCACCCCACCCCACCCCACCCCACCAGAAAGGAAAAAAAGGAAAGATCCCTTTACCATCCAACAAGAATATTAATTGTTTTAGATTTTATTTCTTCGACTACAGCACGTTTCAGTATGTTGTAATAGATACTACATTAGATACATTTGGTAATTGATAAAATACGTGTATATGTGAAATAATTTTTTTTAAAAAAAAGCACTCGTTGATGTGCTCTTTTTAAAAGAGTGCTGAATATTGTATTTATATTTTATGTTTATATTTACATAATTGTTTGAGATTAATATTATTTGGTTAGGATTAGGCCGTGGGGCCCTTAACTGTATATTTAAAAGATATAAAGAAAAAGTCGCGTTAAGAGGGGAGTATAAAATTGAACTCCAATTTTGACTCCAAAACTTTCAACAATTTCAAGCCAGCCAAATTTAAAGAGCTACTTAATGTTATTATTAATAACAAAAAAAAAAAAAACAATAAAAGAATTTAAAGAAAATAAGAAACATTAAAGCTTTACCATTTGGGCCGTAATTTATACTGTTTTTTCAACAAATTTTGCCATTATGTCAAACTGAAAAAGGTAATCAAAGTAGTAAAATCAGTTCATCAATCGTTTGATGAATATTATAAATCAATATTGGTTTATTTGAATCGAAATTTTTGACTTTTCAAATTACTTTTAATATGACATGACATTTTGTTCATTAAAAATAATTTTGTCATTTTATGTTAAAATTAATTTAAAAAGTCAAAAATTTCGGCTCAAATAAATCAATTTTGATTTATAATCTCTATCAAACTGGCTCTCATTTCACTCAAATAATATTTTGCTTATGTGATTGGCCTGACTTTTACAAACTCGAATGCTGAAAGCACGTTTGATGGTCTTTAAAAGCGGATTTTTTTTAAATTTTTTTTTTTGCTTGACAATATGTTTCTAGCTATTATCAAGAAAAGTAATTTAAAAGTCTCTTTTAAATATGGCAAAATCGTATTTTTTTGAAAGATTATATTTTCCTCTTTCCTTTTATTTTTATTGATTCCATAATCATTTATTCCAAAACATGAATTTCACAATTCTACTAAATTTATCAAGACATCTTAAAAATTTAAATTATAAGAGACGAGACAAATTTATATATATATTTTCTTCAGCAACTCCATGGCTAGATTTATCATAAATATGTAACTGTAAAATATGAACAAATGATATTTGACTAATCCGATACAATACTCAACGATGTCATCGAAAAGTTTAAAAAGATACTGAAAGTGGACATATTTATATGTCAAAAAAATTTAACAAAGCTTTGAATTTGTATTGTCCCATATAATTATTGTTAATCCTATTTAACTTGATATATATTAGGTATAGTCATAATTTTTGACTTTTTGTGAACGATATTTAGGTCATTAAATTTTGGACTACATTTTATTTTTGTCATTTCCTCCCTTTTTGTGAATTTCATTCATGTAAATACCTTCTCATAAAAAGTGAGAATTTTTTAGTCGAACTCAATTTACTTATTAAAGTTTCATATTCCAAAATTTTTGGATCTACGTTTATTTTTAATTCATTGAAATAATTAGTCGATTATTATGTTATTTTTCGTTTTCAAGTACCTGTAGATTTATAATGAGTCATCCCTCGTTAAAACTTCTTTGTATTTAGGACTATATTCTTATTTTTGTCATTTTTCCATTTTTTTGTGAATTTCTTTAATATACACCCTTTAAATACGTTATTACTTATTTATTAAAGTTTCGTATTCAAGAATTTCCAGATTTATGTTTATTTTTAATTCATTAAAGTATTTAGTCAATTTCTACGTGACTTTTTGTTTCTAAGTACTTGAAAATCCAAGTCATCCCTAATTATATTCACAATTTTGGAGTGGGAATCTACCAAACCCTTGTTTCCATTGTTGAAAAGTTATTCTCATTCTCATATTCGTATCTGTCTATGGTGACAAATTCATTCTAATTTAACTTGTTTGGAGAAAAATAAATTAATTTATTCATTTAAATATATGTGTCACATTTATTTTCATAAATTGTGTACAATATTTTTACGTGGTACACTTGTGGTGACATTTTTTAACCACTTTTTCTTTTCAATTTTCGTAGTAAAACATAGTTTTAAAAAACAATCACTAAACATAATTAAGCAAACCAAGGTCCTCTCTATTTTTTATTTTATTTTATTTATTTAAACAATGTATGTTGACTTTGTCATGAAGGTGTTGAGGTTTGACATTATTGCAATTTGGACTTGCATTCAATAGGCGGCATAAGTTGACCGCTTTACAATCCCACCATAAGTGTTACAAATGATATTATTATTAAGTGTCAAGTAAACTTGAAATAATGTATACAATATAATTTATTGTATCTATTTTTATCAATAGTGTGATGCAGTTAGAAGCAAGAAACGAAGAATAAAGAACCAACACAGGATCGAAGTCCCATTGATTCCAAACGAATACTGCGACACGATCACCTTCTAGTTTTTGTTGATTATTAAGAATGTCAAAAAACTAGACATAAAAAACTCTTTGACTTGCACACGAACACTGAAAATATATCCAATAATAAACTAAACCCTCATTAATTAAAATATAAATTAAGTTCTAATTAAATAATAAAATACGAAAGACGAATCAAGTGGACATTCTTTTAAGTGTTGTACTGCATGATAGTGACAATTTACAACTTACACGAGTTCTTCAGTAAAAACATATTTATTTTTGTACTTAAAAATGATTTAAAATTAAAAATAATGAATCACAATGTATGGTAGAAACAATATATACCCGTGCATCACGTTTTTAAATTTAATTGCGTTTTTAGTCAAAATGATGCGCCTAAGGAAAAGTCAAAGAGTATAAATTTTTAAACAAATCAAATTAATTTGCGTCATTTTTGACTGTTATTTCGTTTCTTATAATTTATTGCAAAAGAGAAAATTATGTAAAAATCCTATGTAAACAAACTTCACTTTCTCGTACGATTTGACATAATTTATATTTAATTATGGTTTAATAATAATAATAATAAAAATATTTGCAAAAGAGAAAACTATGTAAAAACACATAATTTTAGTAATATTTAGATTTTGGTTGTTTCCTAAAGCTTGGAATTAGGTGTTAAGATTGAATTATATTCAACATCTTCTGACGACTATGTAAAAATAAATATCTGCAAAATAGAATGTTAGCTCACACCGCACAAGGTAGAGAAATCGAATCTTTTGATAGGAAAATTAAGTTGTCACATCTTCTAAAATCAGGCAATTAATTAAGATCTAATAGTACGAATTTTCTTTTATTTAATAAGCCATCGAGAGTCCATTTGAATTTTTGTGTCACTTGACATTTAATTTCTACAGTAGACGAGTCTCTATAAGTCAAGAAAATGATCTCCTCCCTATGGTGAAGAGGAGATATATATAGGCCACATGACATGTGTTATGTGACCATTGGATAGAAAAAAAATGATTGATCATTATGTCAATTACTTGTCCAATGGCTATATGACATGTGTCATGTGGTTTTCATATCTACTCTTCATTGTAGGGAATAGATTAATCCTGAAAGTCTAGATAGGACTATATCTATTGAAACGGCAAGTAATTCAAAACTTTAATTAGAAATACAAATTACACTCTTCATATTTTTGAAGGGCCTAGTGGGTGACCCAGTTAAGAAAGTGACAGGACGAGACTCAGCTGAACCATGGGACCTCAGCATTAGTTGCCCTAATTGTACGAGTACGACGACGTATTGATTTAACTCCCAACTTCCTACTAATCAATAGCTGTTAATTTTGGTGGTGTATTATTATTAGTAATGAAAATTACCGCTGCAGTCCACTTCTTCAAGAAATATAGCAGTTGAATCCCTATCGATTAATTTTTTGAGACGCAGAGATTCCCAACCTTTCATACATAGTCACATAGGTTTCCGCTTGGATACGAACATGATTTGCACGTGCGCTTTTTGGAAGGGTATTTTGGTCTTCTATTTTATAATTCTGAAAATCATAAAAAAGAAAAGAATAGTTATATTGATACTATACTTTTTCTTTTATATATCGATCTAGTTCGTATATATTTCCTTTAATGTATTTGAATTTTTACCTACTTAATTTCATCTCATACCAATAATATATGCCCCTATAATATTTTTGAACTCTTACAATGTGATGATCTTACATTTTGGTGGCACAAATGATCCTATTCATAGAATTTTGTATAGTAGACTTCTTAATTTGACATAAAACCTTTTTATGGGTCTTCAAAAAGGTTCTAAATATGATTTATTCATATTGAATTTGAACGCATCTAGATCAATTTTTGAGTGAAACTCAACAAGCCCGTAATTTATTATTTTCAATGTATTTGAAATAAATATTATTGATCATTGTATCTTAAAACTTAAATTGTTATATATGAGTTACATGTGTTCATTTGAGTATTTTTTTTCAAAAAGTGCCCTCTCACGTATAGATCAAATTTATTTTCTAATCAAATGTCTGAGACGTACATAATTTTTATAAATAAGCGGTTCAGTGATAGATTGAAAAACAACGTTAAAAGTACAATAGCCATTGAGATTTTTAACTCCAAAAGGCATATTGAAAAAGAAATGGTCACCATTGATATTTGGTCCACCTAATATGAATTGCTGAAAATGTTTAAAGTCTCGACAGGTTCCCTACCAGTTTTGAACTAAAAATTCAGCTGACTCTAGACAATGTATGACATGATTGGGACCAAAAGTTCAAGTAATCCACTTTTTCAATTCACATTAATAAATGTATACCAAGTTAGATGACTATTGAATGTGAGATATATCATTGCTTAGATCAATCGGATTGAGATATACAATCGAGCAATCTTTTAAATATCTTGTTGTTTTTTCAAAAAAATAAAAATAAAAATTGAAAGGAGGCTTGCGGCCTCAGTGTGAACGACACCACTCCGTCTTAAATGAGAACATGTTTTATACTTTTATAGTTTTTTTTTTAAATGGTCAAAAAAGAAAGAGCAGTGCACATATGAACTCATTCAAGCCACCTTTTACTTATTTTCGTAGCCACATATGTATGACTTCGAAGTAAACTATGACAGCTGACTTGGTTGGTAAATAAAACACTACATGTTACACATTCAAATGTGCAAGTAAATCAAGGGAATCATCAAGAATTAGTTACGTGTTTTAAAATATTAAAAGTCCTTTTTGGGCGACTCTTAAAATTAATTTACATTAGTGAAAGGGTAAATAGTACAAAACGTCCTTACTTATTAAGGGTATTGTGGAAAATGTCCATACCTTCAAAATTTTGGCATTTTCACCCTTACCTACTGGATTTCCTGCGCAAAACGTCCTTACCTTCAAAATTTTGGCATTTTCACCCTTACCTACTCGATTTCCTGCGCAAAACGTCCTTCAGTCCAAAAATCAACCATTAACTTAGGGGTAAATTAGTCCAACCACTTTTTTCACATATATATTACTTCTTTTAAAATTAGAGGGCTTCCCATGCAATTTTCAAAATTGCATAATAGGCCCCGTCTCCAAATCTAAAAAGCTAAAAACCATGGCACCTTTAATTTTAAAAGAAGTAATAATCACGACTAATAACGGAAAAGACCACTATCATTTTCAACTGAATTCTCATTCTCAATTTCACCTCATAACGGAGATGGAATGGCTTTTTTACTTGTGTCCAGGAAGTTTATGCGGAAATTTTCGAAAGAAAGTTTTGGGGTTTCGAAAGAAAGTCCGTTTTTTTGCGGTGGAGTGCGACACGTTTTCTGACGAGAATCTGGGGGATGTGAATTCGAATCATGTGGGAATCGATGTGGGTAGTCTTCTTTCTGTGAAAACTAGCAATGTTTCATCAATAAATTTGGTCTTGAATTGTGGGGCGAAGCTACATTCATGGATAGATTATGATTCGAGCTCAAAACGATTGGAGGTTAGGTTGACTAAGTCGGGTCTTTCCAGGCCCTACAACCCACTGTTAGTGTACCGTATTGATTTGGGTGACATGTGGAGAAGTGGAGAAGTGTTCGTGGGATTGGGTTCATCCAGTGGAAATTCAATGCAGACTAGTAATGTGTATTCCTGGAAATTTAAAACAAGGAGTGTTCCAAAGTGGCTACATTCACAACCAGCGGATCCACGGGTGTTTTCTGATGTACGTAGTGAGGAGAAAGGAGAGAATAAGAGATGGGTCTGTGTTCTGGGATTTCTTTCTGGTTTGATTATGATGATTGGGTGTGGAGCATTGATAGCGATTGTTATAGTGTTCATGTGGGCAATATATGAAACCATGATTGGGTTTGATTATTTTTATTTGTCTATTATTACTTCTTTTCTGGTTTGATTATGATGATTGTTATAATGTTCATTTCTTTTTGGTTTTATTTGTGTATATTACTTCTTTTAAGATTAAAGGTGCCATGGTTTCCACTGGTTTCAGCTTTTCAGATTTGGGGACGGGGCCTGCTATGCAATTTTGGAAATTGCATGAAAAGCCCTCCAATTTTAAAAGAAGTAATATATATGTGAAAAAAGTGATTGGACTAATTTACCCCTAAGTCAATGGCTGATTTTTGGACTGAAGGACATTTTGCGCAGGAAATTCAGTAGGTAAGGGTGAAAATGCCAAAATTTTGAAGGTAAGGACGTTTTGCGCAGGAAATCCAGTAGGTAATGGTGAAAATGTCAAAATTTTGAAGGTAATGACGTTTTCCACAATACCCTCAATAGGTAGGGATGTTTTGTGCTATTTACCCTTAGTGAAACCTAAGCTAACTAGATGAAGAATAATATGATGCACTTGATAATTTGACAGTGTTAAATATGTATATTAAATATTATGTTTCTTTCCTTTTTATTTCCTTTAAACACGCTTTCATCAGTTAGGGTCCAAGAATTGTATTTTTCTTTTTTACACGTTCTACTGTTCATCATCTTTTTCTCTCTCTCTTTGTAAGCTCCCGCAACAGAAGATTATTGGTGTGCACAGTGCACATGGATCTTCCTTTTTCTTTGGCTAGTATTCATGATAGTCCTACACGTGTTCAGCTAGGATCTCTTAGTCTAGAACCTTCTTCCATCTATTCTATAAAGATTAGTGTAATTTCTTATTTGTATTATTGAGTTTTGGAATCTGAAATTGAGGGCTTGTTCGGTAGAGTTTTTTTGGGGAAAAAATGGGTTTTTTTGTTACTTTTTGACTTTTTTTGTAGTGTAAAAAGGGTTGAAAAGTCAAAAATTGTAGGGAAAAAAATGGATTTTTTGGAAAAAAAAAACTCTACCGAACATGCTCTGATTGTTGAAAATTCCTTTTTCTTTAAACGACACTGAAATGTGTAGGGATGGATTCCTTTTTCTTTTTTCGGAATCATTCGAACTTACCTAAACAGGACTGAATCGATTAATTCGGTTCACTCTTTTAGTTAAATTTATAAGTGGTCTTGAATCGTAGAACCGAATCAATATATAGTTAACATGGCTTCGGCTCCAAATAAATAACAATGTACAAAATAAGTGTGAAGAAACTCACCAGTCACAATCATAACAAAGTGCCATAACCCGATTTTCTTGAAGCACTGAATTTCATCTACCACTTGAAGTTTTCCACGCCAAATAGAGTTGGAATTGTTAGAGGGAACCTTTATGGTATAGCCTTGAGGACGGTCACGGGGCCTCAATTAATGAAGAAGGCATATATTAATGCATCTTGATCACAGAAGTTGGTCTGAGCCAAGGCACCCACGATAATTCAATCAATCCGAAGACAGAGGAGCCCGAGACAAGAGCTAGACCAGTATCCAAGTCGATCCCCAGGTACCAACTCGAATGCTCTAAGCCGATCAAAATCTACTTGAAATTAAAGGTGTCAACACGAGCTTGAAGATTTTTTAAAAGGCTACCTTGGATGGTTTTTCCTGGATATGGAAAAAGATATGTACACAATCATGCAAACATATAGTAAGTGATGCCAATTGTTTACTCCACAAATGCTTAAAAGTACTAGGGTAATGAGATAATAACTCTCGGTAAACTATCTTATTTAAAAGCTTAAGTCGTCAATTAGAGAGAAGAAGAATTTTCAACACACCTGCTCGTGGTGGCGAGACTTGATCATGAATACAGAAGATTTGTCTATTGGAATACAATATTAAACCATCTCATATGAAGTTTAAATTTTATTGTCAACAACGGCATCACACAAACAATGTCTAGACAGTTTACAACAACGTACTTTCATGGAAAACCAAAAAACAGTCATTATATATGCCAACTTGATACTCTACTTAAAACTCTTCTATCATTAACTAATTATAATGATCCAACAGAAAATCAAATGAAAGTAAAAAATAAGAATATGAGAGTCTTCTTGATTTGAGTAATTTATCAAATGTTTCAGCTACAATAATAGAAGCTACCGGTTGAACTCAACAATAATGCATAATTCATGCATTTGCAGATGAATCCTATAATTACTGCATCAAGCTAAACCAGTCATAGGGCAACTCTCCTTTGGCAGATAACGAATTTATCAGACAGATGAGGTATCATTTATATATTGTAACATATATAACATCATATGCCAAAGGGGAGAAGCCCTAGAACTGGAATTTGCCTCTCTCTCTCTCTCTCTCTCTCTCTCTCTCTCTCTCTCTCTCTGTGAGAGTGTGTGTGTGTGTCAGGAGGGTTTCACAAAAAGAATAAGCCCCCGTGGTTTGGTGACCCGAGGAATGAGTCTTTCTTTGTATCCTATTGCCGTCTTAATTCACAGTAGTTTGACCTTTAAACTCTGAGGCACATTACGAAGCGTGGAATAGAATGAGTTTTTATATACAGTCTCCTTTTTCCATTGTTGGATGTGGCTAGTATGGAAGAAGAAGTTGAAGAAAATGGGATATGCCAGTGTTATGCCAAGAATATCCTTTGATGCCTGCTTTTTACACATTCCACGCATGGCTCTTTTTCTCTCGTAAAGCTACCTTGAAATGTGTTAGATTCTAGGTTGCGCAATATAGACTTTCGAAAGTTTCGTTGACAAGTAATAGTAAAAAGTGAGTAAAAGAGTATCGTTCCCACGAGGACTATGATTTGTATTAGCCAAAAGTAAATTAATTCTAGCTTAAATTGAATACACACAATAGAATTTGAAATGTTTTGATTTTATTGAAAACTAGACTAATTTAGAGAATTGAAGTAAAAATAAGTTATGAATTTTTGAAGAAAAGCAATTAAACAAATTATGCTAAGAATCCGACTCCATCATTTATATTCATTTTAATCCATGAACCCTTACGTCCCAATCTAATTTATGTTCAAATTGACAATTGACAATCTTAAATTATCTAATAATCTCTATCGAGTAAAATTAAACCTATTTTTATATAAGTTCCAAAATATTCCTATTTTGAATACGAATATATAAAAACGTATTAAAAAAAAGATTATCTAAATTGATTGCACTAAGCATAGGAAATTATTTCTAATTTCTATTGACTTGATGTTTAAAATCATAAGGAGCTAATTTATTTCGAACCTTTCAGAAACTAAAATAAATCACAAACACGCTCAAACGGTGATCAATCATTCAAACAAACATTTAAATCATGGTATCAATCAATCAAACATAAATTTGGATTAAGATTGAGAATTCAAGAATTAAACAAATATAAAAGGTTTACATCTTCATCCATATCATAAATAAATTTAGTCTAACATACTAAAAATAAGAAAAGAAATAGGAGAAGAAAATATGGACTTCATCACCCGGAGAAAAAGAAAACTTAAAGAAATGATGTCTTGATCTTGATCTTGATTTTCTTGAAAGAGATTCTTGATCTTCGGTTGGTGTTGTCGTCTATTGTTTTTCTCTCCAAAATCCGGCCCTTCATTATGAGAATATAACTCATATATATACTTACCCAATTGTGCCCCAAAAAGATCCTAAAAATCATTAAAATCGCGTCCAAAACGTTTCCTAATTGAATTAGAACTTAAAAATGTAAGAAAAATCCGCGCGGGACAAAAATACACTGGGCGATCGCCCAGTACAAACCCGGGCGATCTCCCAGGCATGTTCTTTTGCATTCTACCGTTAAAAAAGAGTATTGGGCGATCGCCCAGTTTACGGTTTTTCCTCTGCAGCGACTATTTTTCAAATGTCCATAACTTCTTGTAGAAAACTCCAAATTGAGATCCGTAAAAAGTGTTGGACTTATAATTCAATTATATTTCCATTGGTATATCATTTGTCTTTTGGAGATTTCGGTATCAAAAGTTGTGCTTGGATTTTCCCACATACTTCGACAAGTAATTTCTCAATTCGGCTCTTTAGCTTTCTGGTGTTTGATCCATTAATTCAACTCTTCGTTGTCACTCCAAAACACCTTCAACTTATTGATTTTATCTTCTTCCTCATCTTCCAATGTTTGGCTCTTGATATTCACTTCAAAAACTCAATTTACTCATCAATTTCCACAAGTTGTTGCTCTTTCCGTCCATTCTTCTTCAATTACTTATAAACGAGTCCAAAACTGAAATAGAAAGGAAAATACACTAAATTAAGTAAAAATTCAATAAAATGACGAAATGAAAGCTTAGTTTAAAGACCTAAATAAGTGCACAAATTGCACTTATCACCACGCATGGCTCTTTTTCTCTCGTAAAGCTACCTTGAAATGTGTTAGATTCTAGGTTGCATAATATAGACTTTCGAAGGTTAAATTGAAACACCTCGTCTAAAAGTTGATAGAAAATGTATACATATATTTATTTTAAGTTTAGTCTTCAATCACGTAAATAAATGGATTCATTTTTCATGCCTAACACGTGTAGAGTTTTCATAAATGAATAGCGATGAGACTTAATTCCAATTCTTGTATTTGTTCTTTAACTAACTTGAACTACAATCTCTAACTTAAGCTGATAAAGATTTACATTTAATCTTCAACGTGCTCCTTCACGTATTTTTCCATGTCTAACACGACCCAATACCAAACCTATCTGCTCCAAGGTGAATTCGTCTAAAAACTTAGGGTTTGTTCGGTATAGTTTTTTTTTTTTTTTCAAAATATGGGTTTTTTTTGTTACTTTATTAATTTTTCAAACTTTTTTGTAGTGTAAAAATGTTGAAAAATAAAAAATAGTAAGCAAAAAAATAGTTACCGAACATGCTCTTAATAAGCTAAGAGCATTTTCAATAGACTCTCTATTTATAAAGAGAATTTTTGGTATTTTAGAGAACATCTATAAATTTAAAATTTTTTAAGTGCTCCAACAATATATTTATCTTTAATACTTTATTTTACTTCTTCCAATAAGTATTTATTATTTTTTCATTTATTTTCTTTTAACATGCATCTCTCCTAATTATTATATGATTTTATTCTATTTTTCTATTTTATTTTGTATACACTATTTAATTCAATTATTATATAGAGTATTGAAAATTGAAATTCTTTGAATGCATTTAATTATAGAGAGTGGATTTGGCTCTCCAAATTTAGAGAGCCAAACCCACTCTCTATTTTAAAAAGTTAATTTATAGAGTCCGTTGAAACATAATTTTAAAGTTTGACACTTTAAAATAGAGAGAATCTTATGTTTAAAGAGCCTATTATAGATGCTCTAATAGAGAATCTACGTGTATATTTATTTAAATTTAAGTTTCAATAGTTACATATCTCTCAAATTGTGTGAATGTGGTTTGAGGTGTAGAGAAGAAGATATAAAGTAGGAGTTGAAGAAGGAGATGCCAACTTTAGCCTATACGAGGTATATCCAATATCATATTCTTCTGATTTTTTACTTTCCTTACTTTACATTTTCTTATATATTAAGTACTCGAGAGGTAGGATTTGGCATAGATACCTTGAAGTTTATTAAAAACGAGAAAGACGAGATGGACATGAGTTCTGACCTTCAATATAAATAAACATTACAAGGCATTTTTAAATATGCTTTGGACTCGGGGTGTTGAAAATTGGAAGAAGGCTAAATTTATTGACACCACATTTTTTATAAGTGCACAATATTTTAATTGCATGAAATATCTACAAAATTTTCTCATTATCACACTTATATCCATAACATTTTTTTATTGTTTTTCTATCATCAACATTTTATTAATTAGCATATCTTGTTACTAATGACGGTTTCCGTCCAAAAATTTCGTTAAGAGAAAGTAAAATGACTTATTTATCTCTCATATTTTAAAATAAGTAAAAAAAAAACAAATACATAATTGCGACTAAATATTTGTCCCTCATTTTAAAGTATGCTAACATATTTTTTTGGATGAAAATCGTCATTAGAGACAAGATGTGTTAATTAAGGAAATGCCAAATATAAGAATACGATAAATAAAAATTACGGACATAAATATGACAATGAATAAAGATTAAAAACTTTTAATACAATTAAAATATAGTGCATATATTAAAAATTGTGGTGTTAATATAACCACCCTTCCAAGAAATGCTTGAATGCGAATTTCAATTTTGTCTAAACAATTTAAATACAATACTAAAAAACTAGTACATTCCTAATAAGAATGTAAATAGGTGGTTTGTATTTGTATTGCTTGATTCTTCCTTAAATATTGGATAGGTTTACTTGTTTTAGATTCTAATAGTCTGTTTTTAAGGTACAAATGATAAGTCCCACGAGTTAAATATCCCCAATGTTATTATATTTTGTCAAACGTTTTTAGAATGCCATTGTACTTTAAAACGTTCATAAAATGCCATTGTAACTTTCAAAAGTGAATTCCATATGCCGCTCTGTTTTAAAAAAGAAATGTAACAAAGTAGCATATGATATTCAATTTTGAAAGTTCAATGGCATTCCATGAACGTTTTAAAGTATGGTAACATTCCAGGAATGTTTGACAAAGTATAATGATATTAGAGATATTTAACTCCAAGTCCCATTGTGTGTAATAATTCTGTCAAACTTCCCTTTTTACTAGAGTGAGTAGGTGTAAAAATTCTTACTCAAAATTAATGGAGTTTTTCAACAAAAGAAAAACGAATCGATTACCCTTTTTGGTACTAGCAACTGGTTTAGAAATAAAAGTAACATCATTAGCACAAAGTGGATCGGATTTGTGAACTTTTGAAAGCTTTAACTTATTGTAATGAGAATAGTAATCTTAAACTTAGCTTTTGCGAATTTTTCTTCGTTTTTTTGTACATCTGATCTGGATGTAAAGTTACGTCTCCATCCTCTTTTTGTACTAATTCTTTCAATTAATAAATAAAGCATGAATTATTGTCTAAACCACACACGTAGTCGATTTGGTTTTATTTAATTCTTTGTTAAGGGGAAAGTCCCGAAGGCGAAATCCTCCACATGTGTCAAATGTCCCTTGACCAGGCGGGTTGTAAATCGAAGAATGTGCACGAATGATAGGGACCTGAGGGAGAGAGCCAACAGGCCAACCCCCAAAACAGATCTCCACAATATTTCAGTGAAAATCTGCCCCACACGAGAATCAAACCTGCGTTGCCGGAAGATTTCTCCCCACGTCACCTCAAGCCTTACTAACTTGAAATAATCAAGCCCAAAAAAATGTTTAAAAATCGAAATGCCATATAAATAAAAAATAATAATATGTGCTCTTGAATACAGTGATTTTGAATTATGTAAATTTGGAAAGAAAAAAAATGAGAGGTAGAAATGTGTCTTCTTGAAAATTCAGTGTTATGTAAAGGCAACATTGAAAAAAAAAGATTATAATAAATAAATTATAATAGATGCATTATTTACAAAGTTCAAATTAAAATCTAGTAACTTGGACCAATACTATGGAGCTAAGCTTAAAAACTAATACAAGTTGATCTTTACATAAATGTTAGTATTGTATCAAGTTGTTTTTTATATAGTCCGCTTTAATGTCTATTTGGTAGAATTTAAAATTAATTTTTTAAGAGATTTCAATAAAAATTGATAAAATGTGTGATTGAAAAATTGATAAAAATTGTAGATACTATGAAATATGTGTTGAAAATAAGTTTAGGCAAAAAAAAAAAAGAGTTTAAAATAAATGAGTGGCCAGGCCACATGCATTCAAACCCATCCACGACCGTAACGGAGTGAAGCAGCTTATCTAAAAATATGGCTTGAACCTAGCCTCGTTGGTTTTCTAAATGTGTGGACCGAATACGATTTAAAATTAAGTTATAATTAAAAAAAGTAAATATTTTCTTGGACTTGTTTGCAAATTTAGAAGAAAAGCATATTTCTAAATTAACCCATAGGCTCTTTTAATTTTATATTTACTTTTTAATGTTTTAAATAAATTTTGTCGATCAATTAATCTTCTTGGGTTGTAGTGATCCAGGTCGAGTCACTCAGCCCAGCCCATTTTGACATCCTTATTATTTTGTGATATTTTGATGAACAATGAGAGACGAGAAATGTTTTCAAAAGTTACGATTTTAACGGTGACTTAAACATTAAAGTTTCTCATGCTGTCGTGTTAAGCTTCCTATAACCACAAGTAACCAAATTCATTTTAGAAACAAAGATTGTCATTAATGGTATTACAAGATAACAGAAAGAATGAAAAGCTGAATTCAAGAAAGAAAGCAGCTGCTGTATCTGTATATTAACAATGCATTACATCATAATTGAATACAAGAAAGTCCAGTGGAGCTTCCATTTTATACAGCCACTTAACTAACCAAACTACTTTGTAACTAACTAACTAACTTTAACTAACTTTTAACCAACTAAACTAACTCCTTTTACAAAGTTTTCAAGACTCCCCCTCAAGATAGACCATATATATTCATTAGTCCCATCTTGCCTACTAATTCACGAAATTGTGTAGGCTGCAAAGCCTTAGTAAGAACATCAGCAATCTGGTTATTGCTTGGTACATGTAGAGTCTTTAATAATCCAGCTTGAATCTTTTCTCTAACCAAATGACAATCTATCTCTATGTGTTTGGTTCTCTCATGAAAAACTGGGTTGGCAGCTATATGTAATGCAGCCTGGTTGTCACAATACAATGTTGCAGGTCTTGAGTGTTTAATACCAAATTCCTTTAGCACGGATAGTAGCCAAACAAGTTCACATGTTGCATTTGCCATTGACCTGTATTCTGCTTCAGCAGATGACCTAGATACTGTGTTCTGCTTCTTAGACTTCCATGATATTATTGAGTCACCAAGAAATACACAATATCCTGATATGGACCTTCTAGTGTCAGGGCATGTTGCCCAATCTGCATCTGTAAAAACCTTCAACTGCACATCAGTAAGTGGGAAACTTGATTCAGCATATGCCTTTAAAGAAATGTTAGACTTAGAAGGAAAGAAAAGCCCTTGGCCAGGTGCAGATTTAATGTACTGGAGAACTCTATGAGCTGCTGTCAGATGTGGTTCTCTTGGCTCTGCTAGAAATTGGCTTAACCTGTTAACTGAATATGTTAAATCAGGCCTAGTGATGGTCAGATACAGCAACCTTCCTATCAGCCTTCTGTACATTGATAGATCACTTAATAACTCCCCTTCACTCTGACTTAACTTCAAGTTTGCTTCCATTGGAGTGCTGGCTGGTTTGCAACCTAAGAACCCTGCTTCAGACAGCAGCTGTAATGCATATGGTCTTTGGGATATAGAAATGCCTTTTGGAGATCTAGCAATCTCTAATCCAAGGAAAAATCTTAGAGGACCTAAATCTTTCAGTTTGAATTTTGAGTCCAGATCTTTCTTCAACATCTCAACTGCTGCTTCATTATTACTGGCTATTATTATGTCATCCACATACACTAAAAGGGCCATGAAAAATGAATTTATCTTCCTGATGAACAGGGAATGGTCTGTGGCAGATTGAGTGAACCCCTCCTTGATTAGAGTATCTGTAAATTTAGCATTCCACTGCCTAGAAGCCTGTTTGAGACCATATAGGGATTTATTCAATTTGCAGACAGGATTTGTAATGGACTCCCCCTTAGGACTATATCCAGCTGGTATAGTCATATACACATCTTCGAGCAAATCCCCATGTAAGAAGGCATTGTTGACATCCAATTGGTGTAGAGACCATCCATGAATTGAGGCTAATGCTAATAAAAGTTTCACAGTAACCAGCTTTGCCACTGGAGTAAATGTGTCAAAGTAGTCTATTCCTTCTTGTTGAGTATAGCCTTTTGCTACAAGCCTAGCTTTGTGTCTTTCTATGGTTCCATCAGACTTGTGTTTGATCTTGAAGACCCACCTGCAACCAATAGGTTTATGACCATGAGGTAGACTTACAATGGACCAAGTGTGATTATCCTCAAGGGCCTTTAATTCAGCTGCCATGGCTGCTTCCCATTCTGGTATACCACAAGCCTGTGAGTAATGTTGTGGTTCAATATGTGCTGAGACTGACATAACAGCCACCTTGAAATTATCACTTAGTTTGTCATATCCCAATACTCGAGATAAGGGATGCATAGTGGAAGTGTTTGCAGTGACAGCTCCACAGTGATAATCATGGAGATAACCAGGCCTTTTCACTGACCTTTTTGACCTTGTGTGAGCTGTAGGTTCATTAGAGGGTTCATCTGCTGGAGGTTCTGTTGGGATATCTGGTATGCTTTCTATTGGTACACTGGAAGGCCCAACAGAATGTTCATCATGATCACATGGGAGTGGCAAAACAGCCTCTGATAGAAGTTGAGATATGCCATCTGAAGAGACTTTGTCAAGGAAAGGAAAAATGGACTCATGGAAAACAACATCTCTGGAAATAAAAGTCCTCCCTGATTCAATGTCCAGCAGCTTATAAGCCTTCATACCAGATGGGTATCCAAGCAGGATGCAGGCCTTTGATCTGGGAGTAAACTTGTGTCTTGAGCTGGGTAAAGTAGATGCATAGCAGAGACACCCAAAAGCTCTCAGGTGCATGTAGTTGGGGACCTTTGAATGCAGAATTTCAAAGGGTGTTTTGTGATTGAGTAAAGGAGAGGGCAGTCTGTTAATCAAATGTGTTGCAGTCAAAACTGCATCATCCCAATATCCAAGTGAAATTCCTGACTGAAATAACAATGCCCTTGCTACGTTTAGAAGGTGTTGATGCTTCCTTTCCACTACTGAGTTCTGTTGTGGCCTTTCCACACAAGAGAAGTGATGTATAACTCCTTGTTTTTGAAAGAAATCTGAGAACCTAAGCTCCTTAGCATTATCAGATCTTACACATTTAATGGATGTGCCAAATTGTGTCTTGACCATATTAAAAAATTGAGGGATTATTTCTTGAACATCAGATTTGTTTTTAAGTAGAAAGGTCCAGGTATGTCTTAAGCAATCATCCACAATGGTGACAAAATATTTAAAACCACTAACAGATATCACATGAAAGGGACCCCAAATATCGACATGTAATAGATCAAACACTTTATCGAAAAGATTATTATTTGAATTGAATGACAATCGTTTTTGCTTAGCAAAATGACATATAGAACAATGAAATTCTTTTCCAATTCTGCTACTGAACTTGAGTCCTTTATCTTGCTGATGGCTCACTACAAAGGATGGGTGTCCAAGTCTTGTATGCCATATGTCTTTATTACATGTTGCAGATGAAATGATTCCATTCTCCAAGGCTGGAAGGCTGAGGTAATATAGGTTGCCAATCTTTTTACCCTTCCCAATCTGAGAAGTTGCAGATTTGCCCTGAATGACACAACAATCATTGTTGAAAATCAAGGAACAGCAGCCATCCATAGTAAGGGCACTAACTGAAATCAGATTGTAATGAAAACTTGGTACATATAGGACTTTGGAGAGCATGATCTGGGAGGTAAGCACTATTGTACCAACTTTGGAAATATTAGCCTTTTGTCCATTAGGCAAGAAAACATGTGAAGCAAATGCACATTCATCAAGGGAATTGAATAAGTGTATGTCATGGCATACATGGTGTGTAGCTCCTGTATCAATAATCCAGGCATGACTAGGTATAGAGGAATTTATACCAGAAAAATTGGAACAAGAAGGCTGGTCTGGAGGTTCTTGTGAAGAGGTCTGCAGCTGACTGGTGAGGAAAGAAATTAGTTGTTGGCACTGATTGACTGACAACTTATTAGTTGAGGCATAGTCTCCAGCTTCTGTATTCTGAACAGATGATCCAAGGGAAACTTGATGAGCTGAAGGTCTAAAGTTTCCTGTGTTGTGAGAATGATTTCCCTTTCCCATATCAGAGGTGTCTCTGCCTCTGGACTTCTAGCCAGGTGGATATCCATGAATCTTATAGCACTTGTCAATGGTGTGTCCAAGATATCCACAATGAGTGCATGTTGGCTTATCCTTCTTCCCTCTGAAACTGTTAGAATTATTAGGAACTCCATAAGCTGCTGCACTGGTAATATTGATGAGGGAGTTAGACTTCTCTGCCTCTCTTCTTGAATAACCAGAGAGAAGACTTTATTAATGGAAGGAATGGGATCCATCATAAGTACTTGAGCCCTAACTTGACCATAAGAGTCATTCAGTCCCATGAGAAACTGAAGAGCATAGTCTTGTTGCTGATAATCAGTCAGATCCTTCATTCCACCACACTGACAGATTGGTAAAGGCCTAAACTCTCTCAATTCATCCCAAAGGGTTTTGAGTTTAGTGAAGTAAGTGCTTACATCATGTGATCCTTGTGAAAGAGTGTTTAGCATCTGCTTGATCTGAAACACTCTTGGACCATTGCTTTGATGAAATCGATCATGAAGATCTTTCCACATTTCAGCTCCATTGTCAATGTACATCACACTCTCTGCAATGTCCTTGGATACAGCATGCAAGACCCAAGACATAACCATAGAATTACATCTAGACCAGTAGCTGTATGTGGGATCATCAACTGAAGGTCTGATTATTGTTCCATCTACGAAACACAATTTATTCTTGGCAATCAGTGCCATATTCATTGCTCTATGCCAAGAATTATAATTGCTCCCCACAAGGATACTTGACACCAGATTCAGACCTGGATGATCTCCATTGCTGAGGTAATAAGGGCTGCTGGAGTCATCTGTGAGTATACGATCTGGTGTTTCCAAGGTAGCAAATGGATTTCTTCCTACAGCAGCATGATCATCGTTTCCAGTGTTTGTGGCCCTACCTCCTCTGGCCATGATTAAAGAAAACGATGGAAAGGAATGCAGCTATGAAACGTCTCAATGCTCTGATACTATATTACAAGATAACAGAAAGAATGAAAAGCTGAATTCAAGAAAGAAAGCAGCTGCTGTATCTGTATATTAACAATGCATTACATCAGAATTGAATACAAGAAAGTCCAGTGGAGCTTCCATTTTATACAGCCACTTAACTAACCAAACTACTTTGTAACTAACTAACTAACTTTAACTAACTTTTAACCAACTAAACTAACTCCTTTTACAAAGTTTTCAAGAAATGGTCAAGCTTAAAACATGTACATGTCAATAACCGGGTTGCAATATAATTATTATGTTTGAAGTTAGATATGTTGTCCTCTAATAAAGTTTCGACATCTCTCCCTACCATTTTGTAGAATGGTATCAAATTGTAAAAGTTGCACTTCAAAAATTGTAGTGAGGTTTTAATAAAGTCTTGACATTCTAAAATTTTGATATTTCAAAATATCAAAATTTTAGTTAAGTGTCAATATTTTATTAAAAGGATCCACAAAAAAAAAAAAAAAAAAAAAAAAAAAAAATCAATATAATATAATGGTAGTTTACTAGAGAAGCCAATTTCTTCTAATCCACAAAAAATGGTTGTTTCTCATATCAGACATAATTAAGCCATGATATGTACCCTACTTTTTTGCGACGTTATGAAAAATACTCCCATTTTTGGAAAAATCAAAATACGTGAATGTAAAGACAACTAACGTTATCTATAATTAGATTTCAATTTTCTCTTTCTAATATGGTATTTTAAAATTTCGTTCTAATTATTCTTCTCGTTCTTAACAAGATACATATCATTTTACCATCTAGCCGACTGTTTTAAAACCTCATAATCGCCATATTGTTTTTCCAAATAAATAAATCAAAACAACGACATTAGATACATCTAAAATTTTAATTTTGAGGAATTGAATTTTTTGAATTTTGTTTTGAAAATTTTATTTTCGAACTGAAATTTGCAGAATTCTAATTGATTCATTCAATCCGTTTCTATCTAGTTGTGACTACTAAATTTTCATGTGTGCAAAAATTTACAATTGTCGCTTTAATGATACCTTATTGTTGATAACTATGTTTCAAGTTGTTGATGGTAGGTGTCATTGTTAATTTTTCGATTGTGACTTCCGTTGTCATCAATGTGACTTTTCATGTATTGTTCTTGAATTCGAGTTATGACAACTGCATTTCAAGTTGTTAATGGTAAGTGTGACATTTAATTCCCTAGTTGTGACTTCAATTATTACCTTAATGTGACATTTGAGGTGTTGTTAAAGAATCTCCAATGTAACAATGTCTAGTATGTATATGTGGCAAAAGACATTGACATTATATCAAAAAACTTTTCCAATGTAACAATGTTCATTGTGCAAATATGACAAATTATTATTAGTTTTTTTAGAAAATAGGAAGAGAGAGAAATATATTGATTGGATAAAGATTATTAAATTAATGATGGACATTGTCAAGAACAATTTCTAGAATTAGATATAGTATTAGACACCTTCTAATATTAATTGTGCCACATAAGCACTTTTTGACCATTTGTCAAAGAGTAATGCTATCAAAAGAAGTACTAGACATTGTTCTTTGACATTGTTGTATTGGAGATGCTCAAATTTGAGATATGTTAACTGCATTTGAGTTGTTGACGTGACCTAAATTGCTACCTTAATGTGATCATTAATGTGACGTCTTTGAAATTGAGATATGATAATTGCATTTCTATTTCTTGATTAGGCTTTGTTTGATTGGGATTATAAACTCATTTTGGGTTTTTTCAGCCGTAATTTTTGACTTTTCAACCCACTTTTAACATGAAAAATCAACAATTTCAACTCAAAAAAATCAATATTGATCAAATAAACCAGTTTATAATCTCTGTCAAACGGGCACTTAGCGTGACCTTTAATATGGCATTTTTGAAATCGGATGGTTTCATGAAGCCGTTTTGATGGGATTATTATGGGTTTTAATGGGGAATTTTGTGTTTTGTTGTCTTTAATTGATGAACATTTCCAATGGTAGTTTCTATTTTGAATGTCCAGCTGGTGTAGCGATGAGGTGAAGTGGACAAAACTAATGTGACATCATTTATTGTAGAAGATTGTTCAACATAACGTATACTTTTAGACGACTTGCTAGACACCTTCTACAATAAATGCTGTTACATTGTATCTTTCTCTCATAAATTTTTCTCTCTTTCCTCATTTTTGTTATGTCTCTTGCCACGTAGACTTTTTAGAAGATGTCTAATATTGGATATGCTCTTAATGCAACAATATCAAGGCACAATATTTAGTACGTTTTTTGACAAATGGCCAAAAAGTACTTATGTGACACAATTAATGCTAGAAAGTGTCTAGCACAATGTCTAAACATCTTCAATGCAACAATATCTACTATGTATATGTGGCAAAAGACATTGACATTATATCAAAAAAACTTCTCAAATGCAACAATGTTCATTGTGCAAATGTGTCAAATTATTATTAGCTTTTTTAGAAGAAAAAAAAGAGATAAATGTATTGATTGGATAGAAATTATTAAATTAATGATGAACATTGTTCTTTGATAGAGATTATTAAATTAATGATGAACATTGTCAAGAACAATGTCTAGAATTAGACATTGTGCTAGACACCTTCTAGTATTAATTGTACCACATAAGCATTTTTTGATTTGTCAAAAAAAGTACAAGACATTGTGACTTAACATTATAGCATTGGAGATACTCTAATTCTAGACATTGTTCTTGACAATGTCCACCATTAATTTAATAATCTCTATCCAATCAATATATTTCTCTCTCTTTCTTTTTTCTAAAAAGTTAATAATAATTTGCTACATTTGCACAATGAACATTGTTGCATTGGAGAAGTTTTTTGATATAATATCAATGTCTTTTACCACATATACATATTAGACATTGTTGCATTGAAGATACTCTAAAGTTAATTAATTGGCGTTAATTTAGGAATTAATCACGACCGTATAGAGTTTTCTCCGCTACGAAAACAAAAAAGTATTTAAATGTCCGTGTCTCTCTACGCTTTCAATTTCTCTCCTCACAAAATCATCTCTACCAAAATTTATTGATTGCTTCAATACATCTCCATCAACCAATCATTTCCAAAATCTGCTTACATCCTTAATCCATCTCCCTCAATCGATCATCTTCATCCTCCAATCATCTCCAAAATATACTCACATTCTCAATCCATTTCTCTCAATTGATCATCTCCAAAATCTGCTCACCTCCTCAATCTATCTCCATCAATCAATCATTTTCTCCTACCGATAATCTCCAAAATCTGTTCACCGCCTCAATCCATCATTATAATAGAGCCTACAGTCGAATCTTACTGCAATGAAGCGATATTCTAGTTAATAAGAGATAAGTGAGACGATATGAGAGATAATAGAAATGGAGAGAGCGACTTTATGAAATTATCTCATTTTAGAATTCTTTCTTCTCAATAAATAAAGTAGGAGAGAGATATAAAATAAAGTCCAATCGAGGTTTGTAGCTATTAGAGTTTGTTTGAGAAAGTATTTTAGCAAATCTTAATAAAAAATTGATAAATTATGTAGTTGAAAAATTAATAAAAATTGTAAATTCTTTAAAATATGTAATTAAAATTAATTGTTAATTTTGACAACAGTTTTTTTTTTTTTTTTGATAAACAAGGGCTTAATTTCCCGATGGATTTGCATGTCAAAAGTTCATTGATTTCTCCGAGTTGGGTTTTCCACATAAAAATAGAAATAGAAAAATAAATAAAAGTGGTTTCATTTCTGTGTCTACAAAAAAGCACATCTACACCAATATTGGTAGGTAATCAAAAGTCCCAAAAAAAAGAAAAAGAAAAATGGAATACGCGGGCAGAAATTGGTTATTCTGCCGGCAGAATTGAAGAGCTTTGAAAAACACATTGGGACCTAATGAAGAAGACAAATTACAGGAATATATAGTTTCCTTTGAAATTTATAGTGTCCATCTACACACACAAGACAATCTAAAAGGAGCGCCCTTGGGGGAATCTCATAGTTCCTACAGGGTGGACACATTGGGTATGTCCATGTATGTATTTTTCTTCCTTTTCTTTTATTAGGAGGAACATAAAACAAACATATTAAATGAAGAAATAAAGAAACAAAAAGGAGTGAACAATGTTGATGCTTTCAAACTTGGGGACATCATCTAAATACAATGGCTGATTCAGTATAGAGAATTGTAGGTGTAGCAGGTGGCAACAATGGATCCTACACAAATCAACAGCGATGGAAGAAGGGTCACATTGAGAAGCTTACCCACTCCCAAAAATCCTGCCAAGGTTATTGTTCCATCTGCAATCACTCGAGCAATTGTCCCAGCTTCAGTCGATAGAAGCCCGCCATTGTAGGTCCCACGAGAAAGCCTGGATGACATGACTCGGGAGAGAAGCGACAAATTGACACCTAGAATGATACCATGAAACCAAGTGAGAAAACATTTAAGCACAATCACCGCCCAGTAAAAGGGGCAAAAAAAAAACAAAAAGAATTCAAAATCTATTTGAGCATTCGCCAATTTCAATTGTGATATCTACATGCCAACTTCATGCATCAAGTTTGTTGAGGTAAATAAACACCAGCAACATTTATGGCCATCTATAGTCGGTAGGTGGCAATGGATTATCTATTTATTGTGAGCCAATATGTAATTGGCATAAATCCATTGCAGAAGAAAAATATATTTTTGAAATCTGATTGTTCAAGGTGAATACGTTAGTGACGACGGACGCTCCTAAACAAGAACTTGAATTGTAGAAGAAGGGGAAAGGGGAAAGAGAAGAGAAGAGAAGGGAGAAGAAGAGAAGAACGTGAGAGAGGGGAGAGAGAGAAATTGAGGGAGAAAAAATATAGTCTTTATTCAATAATCAAAGTGTGTCTATTACAATGAAAACCACTCCTACTCGTACTAAAAATCCCTAACAAACTATAGGAACTATCCATCTAAATAATTGCAAATAACTCATATTTTAATCTATAGCAAGTCTTCCACAAATAGGCCTCTAATAATATATCAAGGATCTCCATCAATTAGTTTAAGTTAAGCCACAATAATAAAGGATTTCAACGAAAAGCATACTCAATATATTCTAGTATTATCCTCGCTAATCAGAAAGTGATGCTTAATTATATTAAGCTTGAGAAAAATGTTTTAAGGCGAGTTTAATCGAGATTTAGATGAGGCAACAATAGCAAATCAATTATGGAAATTATTTTGACATCATATACTTTGTAATTTAATCGTGCTTGGCTATTACAGCAGCAGAAACACATACTTGGAGAGCAACGGCCTTTCATCAAGTCACCATTTGTAAATAACCATAACCAAAAGACACTTCCAGAAGTTGGTAAATGGTAAAGGAAATGGCTTTAGTATTGGAGAATTTAAAGAAGTAAATTTGCGTATATCAAATGGGTATAGCAGGAATTATGAGTCAGTAACACAATGCAACTGGTTAATATTCATCTTGGTCAAACTAATTGAAGAATGAAATCTTACCTTCTAATACTTCAGCCGATACAAACAGTATGAGCCCTGAACAGACATATTGTGGAACGGAATATGGGATTATTACGTGAAAGCTGAAGAGGATACCCAGAAGAACCATTATTTCAGATGCCAGTAAAATTTGCCTGCAAATAGACAAGCGATAAAAAATTATCAGGACATTATGCTAATAAAGATTCCATATGAAAGGTTCTTACTGCCATTAGCATAAAGTTGAGTTGCAGATCTTGAGCTGATATAGCATGTTCTACATTAGAACAGGTTTATAAAATTTCAGCAACAGTTTCTAAACATTACGATTTACGCATTGGAAGGCAGCATTTTAATGTCCAAGCCTTCAAATTCTACTCAGAGGCAATATTTATAAACCAGACAAATAGGCACAGCACCTTGAAACACATGTCATCATCATGATTTAAAATCTAAGACTATTATAAGTGAATCTTGTTTAGAACTTATGTTATATGCAATCACAATTAACATGACATTCAATCTTCTTCAATTTTCTTGATCTACTTGTGATACTAGATTTACCTCATGGCACATTGTTACGAGGCATACAAAACAAGTTCCAACATCTGATTTCATAAATTAGAGATTCAAAGCACACTTCCATGGAGAACAAATTACCTGTCCTCGAACATATTGCTTATATAGCTTCCCACAACAACATTTATAGGAAGAACTGTTAGGCCGAGGCACGCAAGAAAAATCGACACTGTACTTGTAGACCAATGGAAATAGTATGTTGTGACGACACTTGATTCTGAAAGTAGAATCTCCATTGCATATTTAAGCATAAAGTAAATCAATAATTGAACCTGCAATTATCATTGAATTATTTTCAAGATTAGGTAAATGTAATGTTGCATGTTGGCAAGACATTAATGCTTTCACTATTTCAAATTCAAACATAAAGACACCAGGCATTGTTTCCCTTGCCAAAAATTTGGGGCATTGGGGACTCGGAGAAGTTTTTTTCATGCCCGAGTAAATTTTGTTACATAACTAAAAGTTCATAAAATACCTAGGATTTCCAAATGACTGCAATCCATCAAAAGAAAAAAAAAATATGCCTATACAAAGTCTAAGAAGAATGATAAATGGGTTGAGCATATATTGAACTTTACTAATACATGATCTTCATATAAACCACATTGGAAGAAAAATCCAACCACGTGCAATATCAAAATAACAGGAAGGCGGTATTGAAGAAGAGTGACAAAATATAGATGACATGAACATGCGGTCACTTTAAGATGACTAAGATGACAAGGTGACCCCTTCATAGCTTACAAAGTTCTTCCCACCCCACCCTCACCCTCGCCTCGCCTAAAATAAAATGCAAGCGAGAAAAGAAAGCAGAAGTAATAGTTGAATTATTATTCAGACCTCAGTTCTATTTACATACCAATTCTTCCATGTGACACACTCGTATAGCCAGCATTTAATGTTTGTTGTCGGTTTTTTTAACAGATTTATTTATGGCGTACTTTATTTTAGGAAACGACATTTGGAAAATACAAATGTAGCTGTAAAACATACTACTAAAAAATGTTCATTGTTTGAAAAAATTGAATGAAATAAGATAAAGAATCACTCTGGAAAAAGTAGAGTTGACAGGAACAATATCAATGGTGACCGGATAAAGTGGGGTTGACAGAGTATCATCCACTGTCACGACCTAAAAATGACATTGCTGATCGTTAAGCAAAAATGCACTTTCGGTCTTTCCATTAACAATTATAGCAAGCTAGCAATGTAAACTTCTGTAATTTAGTTATTATGAGTATCTAAATTATATTAAATAGTTCTCCAGCTCTGTACTTCGTATGGAACACGCCTTGTCTGATAACCAGAAAGTTAAAAATACGAGTACAAATACGACATTCCGATGCAGCGATTGGCCATCGTTAAGCAAAAATGCACTTTCGGTCTTTCCATTAACAATTATAACAAGCTAGCAATGTAAACTTCTGTAATTTAGTTATTATGAGTATCTAAATTATAAAATAGGTCTCCAGCTCTGTACTTCGTATGGAACATGCCTTGTCTGATAACCAGAAAGTTAAAAATACGAGTACAAATACGACATTCCGATGCAGCGATTGGCCATCAATAATGAAATCTTTGATTCTATTCAACTTCCAAATCTAGAAATACAACTAATGTTTCAGAATCGATTACATTACCTTTACAGAAGGCGTAAGTAACCTATAAGCTGATCCTAGAGAGTTGGCTGGCCGACGAGATTCCTCAGGAGCTTCTTCACTCTCATCAAGTCCTTGGTCCTCCACATCATCTTGTTGGTTCTCTGCTTCTGTCAAAAGCAATGGTTGCACAAGACCCTTCTCAAGCTTATCATTTCCTTCTGTTAATAGTAGAATTAATTTAGACTCCTACTCTCACTTCAATCAAAATAAGGCATCTTCATTACAGCTCATCTAAACAAGTAAAAAAGCAATGATTTGAAAACCAACCCGGGCATTGACCCGAAAAAGGTAATGGGTCAAGGGGTCAAACCTGTAGTAAAAAAAATTAAATAAATAAATAAAAAAAGCTTCTTCTTCTTTTTTATTTTTAAATGAACTGGTAAAACAGACAGGTTTTTGTGGTGAACCAGTTAGTTTTCTGGGGTGAATCAGCCGGTTCTGAAGTTATTTTGACAGATCTTACATTTTCGGTTTTACATATACATTACCATTATACTTGATTAAGCACCAAAACATTCAAGTGTCTCCAGATTTAGAAGCTGTGAATGAATTACTAGTCAGGCACTAAGGAACAACAAGATTGATGGTTTGGCACAACGCAAGATACTAAAGGTTTCACTTGACCAAAAAAGAGCCACACATAGTTAGAGAAGTGAGACAAATTACCACTAAATTTAAGCACTCATGCACTTCAGATATAATTGCCTACTGCTTACTTGAATATATTGTTAAATGCCACGTAAAAGTGACTCTAAGCTATTATTAGGTTGCCCATAAATCAAGCTCAGTTCCAGCAGAAATTTCTCAAGGGTAATGATTTTACATCCTACGACTTCAAGACCACAATACAAGGTTTACAAAGCAGACAAGTTTCAATGTTCCATTGGAAATTAGATAAAAATGACAAGGGATCAGAAAGAAAAAAGAAAAAAGAAGATGGGTTGGAGTAAAAGAAACTAAAGAAAAAGAGAGATAGATGTAAAATTAGAATTAGGAACCTGTAGAAAATCCAAAAAAGAAAAATTCTTTAAAGAGGGAAAATGAGAACTGGACTCCAATTATTTTTGTATGTATGTCTCTCAAATATTGCAGTTCAAATTTGAAAACCTTGTAACGGCAAATAAAAAGTTTCGTAAGTGAAGCACTTCATGCCATTATCCTATTTGTATTGTTCAACCGCATATGTGTTTTTAAGAAATGGGATCTGTCATGTTTTCGGGATCTCAAAGGGTGATTGATATGGAAAAGATGAAAATCAAGATCCTCATAATCACAAAAATATATTCTCATCCTAATAGGGGCAAACAATAATTGAATTCAATTTTGACAATTATCTTCATATCCATAAAGTCACCAGTAAATCGCAATCAAAAGTTTGTATCCATTTCTGATGATGCATGGATCAGAAATACCATGGCAAGTGTCTGTCCATGGCAGGCTCAACCCCAATCTGAAATAAAAGTTAGATCATTGATACAAATATATCCTTTTCAAACTTTTCAACCTTCATTAATCATATGCAATATATCCTCTTCAAATCCTTGTTTCTTAATAATAATCTAACTTAGCTATCTAAAACAATCACACTTTGAGACAACATAATTTATTATGGTGACTAGTGTCATTTTTAATCCTATTATTGAGGAAGACATTCCATGTATTCCTCTTATTTTTACTTAAACCTAAAATATCTAGATTTCAAAGTGCTCCTCTGAAGTTCCAAAATACAATATATCCCATGGATTTATCATGTCACCGTTTTAAAAGTATCAGTGGATTTTCTTCTTTTCTCAACAACATTCAAATATTTAATAGAAATTCTTATTTTCTCTAACATCCACTAGAGCACTTCCTTGAATTTTGTTTGTATCTCAGAGCATCATAAATGCTAGTCAATGTTGCTTGCTTCTTCAAGTAAATGGTGACATGATAAATCCACTGATACTTTAAAAATTGAAAGGTGGAGCAGAAAATAGATAGGGTGCAAAGCCAGTACATGGCTTTATTTTCACATGTGCATACAGTGGTATTCATATTTGATAACTCACTTGTGTGGTGTGTATCAGCACAATAACATTTTACCATTCTAAAAACTGCCCCCTAACAAAAATTGTACAAGTATCTATATATTGTGTGTTGGAACAATATAATCATGACTATCTAATTGCTAATTCACCTAATGAAACTCCGTCTGCGAGCACCAGTGCCTGACTTCACTCTTCACGGTACCCCGGCATAGCATTCCGATAGTTTAGGACAAAAAATTGAAGGCGACCTACTTGCATTCTATGATGATGCTATCAGAAAGTTTTACATAAATATAAATAATGTTTGTATTAGTTATTACTGGACTTTTGATGTTTTCTCCACCTTTCTGTTTCTAGAAAACCATTTAACAGATTGATATAGGTTATTATTTATATCCTGAGAAGAATGAAAGAAACCGAAAAACAAGGAAGAAAAAGCAGTATGATAAGGTAAACATACCAGCTTTAGATTCTTGTGGGACATGGTTGACTTCAGTCTCAAGGGCAGGTTCTCTAAATGAGATCCACAACCATATTAAATAGATTATCCACGCAATGGACATTATCCAACCTGGCAAAGTGTCTTGATTAAATGTAATCTTGTAAATCTTGAAATTAGTTTGAAGTAGACCAGCGAGCGCAGGACCACATGCCATTCCAAGAGCGCTAGCACTAACAAAACCTGCTGAAGCCTGCATGCGGATTTTAAGTGGCACACAATCGCTGATATAACGCCGATTAACTGCTCTGGCAGAGCCCAGACTGCAAGTTCAGAAAAGAAGGGAAATACCACAACTTTGTGAAATTATATTGAAGTGCATTTAGGACCTTCAACAATGATAAACTATTTAGGGAATTGAAACAAGAGCAACAAAACAAATAAACATGAAGTTTTACGGTTTCAATTGATGAGAAAATTTTATGGTTAACAATGGTAACAGGATCAGGTTTTGGCCTACTGTGGAGATGTTTGCTTTGATCGAAGAGCTTGTTCAGTAGTTTAGTGTTGCTGATGTCACATCTTGGGTGAATTGCAGCATTCACAGGTTCGGTTGAAGGAGGATAGAATGAATTGAAAAGAAGCACTACCACATCCAGATTCTTGGTGAAGTCTTTTTATCTTTATTGCTGGAAGCTTAAAGAAAGTCTTACCCATAGAAGGTGGTCTGTGGAAGAAAAACTCCAAAGCAGGTGCCTTACGAGAGTAGAAAGTAGATAGGAATGGCTTGCTTACATCTGATAATCTTAGGAGAAGGAATAGGAGCTGGAGTTTTACGTGATGTCAATCACTGTTAAATCATCACGGAGTGGCAGTTAGTCAATGGAGTTTGGTGGTGAGTTTTGCTGGGATTAGTTGGAGAATGCCAGCTACTGAGATGGGCCCAAAGCTGCATGCAGTTTAAAGGAGTATTTTTCTGCAACAGCAAGGTTCTTAAATTGCTTGATATGGATTACTGGAAACAGAGAAATAGGCGGGCCTTTTGAGAGTGTGGGGAATCCCTGATGGAGAATAGGGAGCATTTTCTCTTTGATTTTGGATCTTTGGACCTTATAATAAGTTCATGGATGGAGTTTTCTCGGCAGACGTTGATAGTAGCTAGAAAGCTTTGTACATTTCTTGCACTATAGTATTCGCTTTCATAGAGAATTTTCTCTGGGTTTAAAAAACTTTATGAGAAAGTAAACGAAGAGAGCATAGATTTAAGTACAATAAAGTAGCTATTGACAAGGAACAAATTCATCAGAAATGCCTGGATTTGTAAAGTTTGAGGGAAAGATCAGCATAAAAAAACTATAAAGAGAACTAGTAACTCAACAATTCTAGAAAAGTTACTTTGTCAAACACAGAAAAATACACATGCACAGCTGATCAGCCCAGGGAACTGACTCACCCACTTGGCCCTATTCGTGCATTCAAACCATGTAGATGCCAAGCAGATACATGGACCCAAATGCACAAACACGCTCATAGTCATAGAGACACACGCTTGTGTGTGGAAGACAGAGGGAGGGAGGGAGGGAGGGAGAGTCACCTACCCACAAAAAAGTCGGCCAATCAAAAGAACTGATATTGAATTGAGATCATAAGCCAATGCATACATGACATTTCCCAGAAAAAGAACCACGCTGCTAAATACCAGAGGTCTGAAGTACGACTTGTTAGACCAAGCACTGAAATATACAGAAGAAAATATCTGTGCAACCGCCATTGACCCAATGACAATACCACAAACTGTTGCTGCAGCCCCAAGACTCGTGGAGTAGTCATCTGCTGTTGGAACAATAATATATGTATTGACCATGTAAAGAAACGTGTTTGCCAGGTTCAAAAGAAGTGACATAAAATGGTATCTTTGATCATCAACATGTTCCTCAGCAGTAGGCAATTCCTCTTGCATAATAAGTGCATGTTGCCCCAAAAAGTTGAGTAAGTTTGTTGAATGGGTTAATCTATCGACAGCTGATTTCATTGAGTCAACAACAGGATCCTGCTGACCAATTCTAAAAGAGGTGAACATATTGGAGTAATTAATTTCAATACTGAATTAATCAAAAGTAGGGAAGGCAATGGACTACATGCACAAAAATTCAAATAAGCTAGAAAAAGACAATAAATTTGAATTGCCTGGAGAGGAAGAGCAGGCTGGTCATAAATTGATAAGTAGCTTCCCTGGCGGTCCTGAAGATCAGAAAGATTGCGAGATATTGCTCCAACAACAGCTCCTAATCCCTGAAGCACCAATCATCATTAGAGATAATAATTTTCCTTTTCCTTTCCGTTAGACAGAATAGCATCAGGTAAGTTTGATTTTTGATGAAGTAATGGTTTCAACAAAACAGTGAGAAAAATTATCTTTAGCTCTGATATTCTCTGTTTAGGTAGTGCAACAAGGACTAGATAATAGAAGAATTGGGTTATCTGTAGTCATATAAGCACATTACCACATGCTTGAATACTTGCTGAAGCTGGGAATAAGGATGGTTAGCACGAGTTTTGACATAGTAATCAGTGAATTTGTAACCAAATCGCTTATCAAATTTCTTAAGGATCTTTCGGAAGCCAATGGCATTCATTTCAACAAAAAAGAGAAGCTTTAAAAGATCTCGCCCAACTTCTCTATAAGCTTCCCGTAGCTCTGTTATTTTGGATATATCAGGCTGTTCCTGAAGAGTATCTCGTTGCTCATTAAGCTCAGCAACCCTGCTTGCAAGTATCCCTTGTTGCTCCAACAGGAATAGAACAATTTTTTCAATCTGCAATAATGAACAAACTATCTTACTTCAGCAATGAAGATTGAGCTGAAATGTCAATTTACCAAACTAAGCATGGTAAGCACGAAAATCATTTCTTAAAGAAGTAACTGCGTCTTTACTTTCATATAGATAACAAATGAATACTACAAACACATGTGTGGTCAGAGAAATTAGCTTCTCGCTATTTATTAATTAGAACCATTCTCAATCTTCACTTATTCTGTCTCAAAATCAAATGGTGATACAAGGGGCCAAGAATGTTGGAAAAGCTCAGTGATATAGACATGAGAATTCAATGGAGAATATTTAACCTCTTAAAAAACATATAAAGGTAGACCCATAATATTTTCACGTTATTTTTCCTTCAAATTCAGTCAGCTGCTCTTCAATTCTTCAACAATTTCGCATTCCATTTTTAAGTCAAATTCTCTGCATATTCAACTACATTTAACTATAAGTAGAAGGCCACACCCACCCCAGAGAAAAAAATGATAAAAAGGGCAATGCTTGTGGTTATTACAAGATTCCAAGACTTGATGTATGTTTGTTTAACACCAGGTTAATTCAAAGCATGTTAGCAGAATAGAAGATATTAAGTATAATGTATTGATTAGCTAATGTGGCCTGTGAAACGATGTTACGGTTCATGATTTTTTAACAATATTTACAATACCTGATTATCCAGCATTCGTGAGAAATCCTTGAGAACATGTCGACGTTCTAGTACTCCAGTTTCAATTTGATTAGCATACTCCTTCACTTTTTTCTTCATTAGTTTGTAGTTGATGTAGTATCTGAATGGTGCCAAAATGTTTCAGTCGTAAGAGGTCCAAGTTATTCAATATTACTCAGGAGATGTAAAAACAATGCCACAAAGGAAATCTAAAATGAATCAGAATCAAGGATCTAATGCGTACTCTTGCCATTCTTCAATTTGTCTTTGCTTCAACTTTTTCCCGAAAGCAACCATCTCACACTGCAGTAGAAGGATACAAAGTCCGTGTTATAAGATGCCATAACATTGTCATAAAAATATAGTAAATTCGGAAACGAATGAATTACATAACCTTTTTCTGGAAATTAAAATTTTCAGTTTATCACACACTCCAAATGTGAGAGAAACTAAGATGTTAAAAAAAAATTCTCTCTTAATTTGATATCCTCGAATGGATCAAAGAAGAATGATTTGTAATATAACAAGCCTCTTTATATGTTCACTCGTATGAGCTTTTTATATAACCTATCGTGCACCACCACAACTTATATTTGATCAGCCTTTAGCGTTTACTGTGTTTGACATATAAATCGTTGAAGTCCTGTTTGTAGGAACAAAAATTATGACTTTTCTTATCCAAGAAATTGGATAATTTAAAACTATTTACAGATGAAGTGGTCATAGCCACCAAATCAAATGTGAGAATTCTTCCCAATTAATTTTCATTAATGGCCACATATACACTTCCTTACTAATTTTCTCTGAATTTTAAAAAATAGTAAAATTATTAATTAACTTCATTAATAAGTGCAGTAATCAACTCCACAAATTCTCTGAAAAAGGTGACCTGGTGTTGCCCTTTCAGACTGGCAAGAGTTAGATCCGTTATAAAACTAAATCTAAGTACAAATTAATAATATAAACATTTTCTCCCCAGCAATTAAAGAAATGTTCTTCCTTGTGATTTCAAGTAAACTAAAAACCAAAAGTCCTTTTAATCAATTGTCAACTGTTTTAGGCTATGTGTTCTTGACTACAAAAATCAGACCAATTCAAAAAGTAATCGTGCTCCTGTTTACCAACATCCTCCAGATCAGTCAACTGCAAAAATTATACAAAATTTATGTACAATACGAAAATAAAACTGGTCTACACATCACTACAACTCATTCCTCGCAATTTTGGAAAACCTCATAACACAATATAATAGAATTAAAATTTCAATCAACGCAGAATTTACACCCATGCGTACAATAAATATATACACATATAAAGGCATCCACGCACACGCGTATATATATACACACGAATATATACATGCATAGATAAAAAGTTTGTTGTGTCATTACAAAATTGGAAGAAAATGCTTTACCGGAGGAATTTGAGGCAGCCGGAAATATGAAAGGAAATTAGTAGATGAGCATCAATCACTAATGTAGTCTTCTTACGTTTTTGGTCCCTAACTTTTTGTTTTTGATTAAGAGATCCTAACATATTCCATTGAGTGTGAAAGTACTCACTAGACGAATTTTATCCAATTTCTCTGCTAGTTAGACGTGTGGATTGAATTTTTATTTAATTTGTTTTATTGTAAAGGCAAATTGGCCAATACCCATCTCCACCGTCATTGCCATTGTAATGGTAAATTTGAGGGGGCCCCATTTTTCTTTTATTAATAGCAATGAGGGGAGAAGTATCTTATCTTCTCAATTTTACCATTACAATGGTGGTGACGGTGAAGAGGGTGGGGTCACGAATTTGTCTTTGTTATTAGAAGTGTTTTGACTAATTTGTCCCTACAATAAAAATGAATTAAAGGAATGTTGAATTCATGAGCTTAACTAACGGATAAATTGGATATAATTTGTCCATGATGACCACTTTTGCACCCAATATACTAGGTCAGGGACCTCTTGACTAAAAATGAAAAGTTAGAGATAAAAAATGCACTAAGGCCATGATTACTTACGCCAAAATCCCTAAATAAAAAAAGAAGTAAGTTTTAAGCCTAAAAGTCGAAATGGGATGAATAAAGGAACTAACTCTCAATATTTGAAGTTTTAAGCCTAAAAGTCGAAATAGGATGAATAAAGGAACTGACTCTCAATATTTGGTGCGCGAAAAATCAATTTATTAACAGATTTTGATAAAATGTATGATTAAAAAGTTGACAAAATTTATAAATATCATAAAATATGAGATTAAAATTAATGGTTGATTTTGACTTAAATTTTTATCAATTTTTTAAGAAAAACTTATGTCATCAGGAAGAGGAAGGAAAATAAATATTTTTTATAATGATGAAAATTAGAAATAGACATATTATTTATTTGATTGTAAAACAAAATATAATTTAAAAAAATAACTTTTTATTTAAAAAGTAAATAATCTAAACAAATATAAAGAGAGAGATAAAAAAATTAATACTTTCTGTTCGATGGAGTTTAAAAGTATTTTTTCAAAAAAACTTTGATTAAAAAAATGAAATATGTGGTTGAAAATTTGATGAAAAATGTGTGTCCTGGTTAGGGATGGCAACGGAGCAGATTCGGGGCGGGGCGGCCATTCCCATACCCGTCCCGTCGGGGATTTTTGAAAAGCGGGGCGGGGATCGGGGCGGGTGCGGGTATAGAAAAATCCCCATTTATCGTCCCGTTTAATTAATTAATTAATTAATTATATTATTTTTTATTTTTTTACATACAATTTAAATTTTAAAATATAAAAATAAAATAAAATAAATCATTCGGGGCGGGTTCGAGTAAGGCGGGGTGGGGATCATGATCCCCGCCCCCGTCCCGTTTAGTAATCGGGGCGGGGAATTAGGGTCGGGGCATGACAGGGACGGAGTTTTTTGCCATCCCTAGTCCTGGTAAATATGTAGTTAAAAATAAATATAAAAAAAAGTTTATTTTAAACTTTATCAAACATGTGTTAATCAAACATGCTATTATTGTACACCCAATGATTGAATAGAGATTATTCATAAAATATTCCTTTTTTATTTTTTTTTCCCTATTTTCATATTTCAATGTCCTTTATGTAGTGTGTTATATGGATGTAGATGCAAATAATTAAAAGTATTCTTTGTTATAATTTAATTTTTTAATTTAACATAAAATAAATATTTTTTTATGTCGCATTATTTGAGAAATTCAAATTTGGACACATTTAAAATTAACATATTTTTTAGATGTTTATGTGCGACAAAAAACTGTTGTTAGAGCGGCTAAATCCTTTTTAAAAAATAAGTGTTTCTCTAAATTATATATATCACTAACTTTTATGATATAATGACAAACGGAACGTAGTTAATCATATATATTTACATTAATTTTATCTAATTTTTTAAATTTATTCTTAACAGTATTCCAGATAAGAATTTGATTTCTTAAGATAGGATTAGGTTTTGTATATAAAGTGTTGAAGATATTTGTCTATTGTAGATCTTAGCTTTTTTCATGGACAGTGACATATATAATCAAGCAGCCTATTATATGATGATGCATGTGCATGAAGTTTGGCTCAAAAGCCTCTATCTTCTAATGTCAATCCTTTTCAAGAATACAATTTGAAGGCGTTTGTTAATTTAGTAGCTAATTTGGTTGAAAACTAACTGTAAGGACCAACTTAGAACTTCACTTGAACTTCACTTACCAATTGTGAAATTAACTCTTAAATGTCAAAAATAATATAAGGGGGAATTAAATGATGGTTACTGAAAAAAAAAATCCAAAATAAAACAAAGCACTTTTTTATAAATGAGGAAATGGGAATAGGGACTTAAGACATTAGGTTTAGGCACTTTCCAGATGTAAAATCTTTAATTTTTTTTTTTTTTTATCTTACTCAACTAAATATTTAGTCATGAGCAGGTTGATAAGAGTTCTAATAGATTTTGGAGGACCGAATTCATGTGTGTGGCAGTATACGTTGATTAGATTGGCCAAATAGTACATGAGTAATGCTATACGAATCAACACTTGGACCAAAAATTGGACAACCATAAATAAAATATCTATAGTGTCCTTTGAAAAAACACATTTGAAAATTTGAATTGTGTCTTTTCAAATGACATTTTTGATATTTTATCTATGGTTGTCAAATTTTTGGTCCAAGTTTTGGTTCATATAGCATTTTTCATAGTACATATGCGACCGGAAATGAGATATTGAATGTAAAGAATGATGTCAAAATTATATCATTGAACCTCATTTTTAAAGTAGAAACCAACTTCTAAAAGTAACTCCGAACAAAGTGACCTCTTGTAATTTGAGGCAATTTTATTTGTTTAGAAGGTCAAATAAATGTTTTATTTAGTTATTGAGAATTAAGAGATTTACTTTTGATAATTTCATGATTTTGTTTTCATAATTTTCACATTAGGATTACTTAATGATTTTTTTTTTTAATTCGAGCTTTTTCAATAATCTTTACAAATCAACATGAATTAGCGTATATTTCTTTCGTATTCTTTATAAATTAGAGATTAAAACGTGGTTTCATGCATAATTCTTGTCTCGAAAACTTAATTATATGACTAAGATAGATTATATATAGAATAACAATTTGAGAACTAAGAAATTGAATGCACAAATTGTGGTGCATACGTGCCTGCTGATGATATAAATAATGACAGTTGATATATGTTATTTAGTTATGGTGGCACGTCTTGGCACGCCCGACTCAACGATTCGTCCACCGTATTGGCTCGTCCTCTTCGTTGGTCTCATAAGCACGTTTCTGACAGATAGACTGCAACAATCCAACTGTCATCAGGTTAGCTAGGCAGGCGACCCATGGAATGACAATTACCACCAGTTATCGGGAAGACGAAATATCTCTCAACAATTGGAAAGATGAAACATCCATCATTAACTCCTAATAATGAAGGAGATGAAATTACACCCGTTATCAAATGAAGGAGATGAATGGACACCCATCATCAATAACTACAAGCCAACCCCCTAGGTAAAAACAGAAGACACAATTCTCATACAATCCATATTGTTATCCTGCATATATGTTTTAATCATATACTGATTATCACACCGGAGTGGCCACGGGGAAAAAAGCATCGCCGTCTTTTGCAGGTCTCCACCACTGTCGCAGCCGTTCTTGGAGGAGGAGAAAAATATTTATCATCATTTGGTGCCGTCTGTGGGAACGCACAATAAGTCATGACTCAAACTAGAAGAGCTACTAATGTAACCGCTCTACCAGCCACCATCGGGAATGTAGACACCGAGTCTAACGCCGCCACTAATCATCCACAAAAAGAATTTGCCTCTACCGCTCAGGTGGCGGCCTTAACGGCTTTATTCCAAAATCGGAACAATGCGGTTTCTCAGCTACCACATGGTACTAACCTTCTGCCGGTAAGATCTTTACCACTAGGAGCTCCGCCTCAGGGTCCTAGCTCTCCACCGATAGGGCCCTCACCGCCAGGGGCTCCTCCCCAGACTCCTAACTTTCCAGCAATAGAAACACTGCTAACGGAAGCTCCACCGCTGGCTCCAGTTTCTTTGGCTCTACCTTCTGCATCCCACTTCCATTCATTAAAATTCTTGTCCAAATCCATACCGGAGGCAACCGTCATAGATGCCTACGCCTACGCTGGTTGAGACACCGGTGTTAAGTCTGGAACAACGATTAGAAGAAATGATGGGTCGCAAAATAGCTGAGGCTATGTCTAACAAAAGTAGTAGGAAACAATCTATGGTATTGGAAGAAGATCCTTTTTCCCTAGAAGTGATGGCAGTCCCCTTGCCACGAGACTTCAAACAGCCAAAGATGGAAAAGTACGATGGATCCTCTGATCCTGTCGATCACTTTAGGGCTTTTTTGACTTGATGAGGTTGCAAGCCACCCCTGATGCGATTATGTGCAGGGCTTTTCCGCCAACACTTATGCGGGAGGCCAGGGACTGAGTAGCCACTCTTCTCCCAAAATCAATCCGTACATTTGACGATTTTTCTAAGAGTTTTGCTGCACACTTTGTCAGCAGCAAACGTGTTAAAAAAATTGCTATTAGTCTGATGTAATTAACACAGGACAAGGATGAACTGCTGAAAGATTTTATTGCCTAGTTCAATAGAGCTACGCTAGGAATAAAAAATCTACAGATGTCTGATGTAGTCACTGCCATGATGAGTGGAACTCGAAGTTGTCCTTTCAAGATGTCACTCTCCAAAAACCCGCCGGATACGATGCATAACTTACTCAAGAGATGGGATAAGTATGTGGACTCTGAAGAAGCATACCTCATTACCAAAAGTATGAAAGATCGAAATGAACCTGAGTCTAACAAAAGGAAGATTCGAGACAAGCCCGAACCTCGAAATAATAGAGGCAAGCTCACCCAAGACGAGACGACCTCGCCCAAGCCGAGGTGAGCCAACCAGGTGAGCTAGCTGAGCCAAGGAAAAAAAAATTAGGCGAGCTCATCCAAGTTCAAAAAAAAAAAAAAATTTTTTTAGGCAAAGACGAAACATCTCTCAACAACTGGAAAGATGAAACATCCCTCATTAACTCCTAATAATGAGGGAGATGAAAAGACACCTGTTATCAAATGAGGGAGATGAAGGGACATCCATCATCAATAACTGCAGGCCATCCCTATAAATCGAAGCCAACCCTCCAGATAAAAACAGAAGACACAATTCTCATACACTCCATATTGTTATCCTACACATATGTTTTAATCATATACTAATTATCACACCGGAGTGTCCACGAGGGAAAAAAACACCGCAACTTTTTGCAGGTCTCTACTACTGTCGCAGCCGTGCTCGGAGGAGGAAAAAAATAGTTATCATCACCTGTCATGATTAGTCATCAAACCTCGATCATTTTTCATTGATGTCATAAATCATAAGACACACAAGTCAATAACATATGCAAGTTGCAGATAATTTAGGAATATGGTCTTCTTTATCTATAATTTAGGAATACGGTCTTTTTTATCTATACTATATCTTAGAGTAATTATATTTACACAACATTTTTTATTTTTTGCACTATATTTTAATTATATTTAATATATTTAATATTTTAATATTATAGTATTTATGTCCCTAATTTTTTTTTATCACATTTTTATCTTCAACTTTTCATTAATTAGCACATCTTGTATTTGATAACTGTTTTCGTCAAAAATATTTGTCGAGAATTCGTAAAAAGACTTATTTGTCTGTCTTATTTTTAAAAAACAATAGATACAAAAGTACGATAAAATATTTTTTTCTCATTTCAAATCAAGAAAACAAAATATCTCGATAGAAACTATCATCAATGATGAAATGTGCTAATTAATTAAAGTTGAAGATAAGAATTCGATGACAAAAAGTTAAGAACATAATTGCAATAATGAACAAAAGTTACGGATATTAAGTACAATTAAAATGTGGTGCGCTTATAATAAATTGTAGTGTAGATATAATCACCCTATATCTAAAAGGTTCTAAAATGGAGAAACATTTTTGGACTATTCTAACCTTACAAACTTTTTATAATTTCATATTCACGCTTAGTATTGACTAGTTAGACATGCGTGCGTTGCACGTGCTTTTGTAATCATATTGTTAATTTTTAATATTTTAAAATATTTTTTATTTTTTAATTGTTAATAATTAAAATATTAAAGTAACAATTGCAATAAAGATAAAAAAAAAATATGGTTGTTGATAATATGTTGTTTTGTATTGTTCGATGTTGATATTTTATTTACATTCATAGAAGTACAATTATAATATTTTTGTCTCCATGATTTGAATTTTAATCCGGTAATGAAAAAAGTTACAATTTTCTCATTCATTTTTTTTTAAAATACATTTCTCATTTCCTTCATCTACGTAAGGCAAAAAAAAGTTGAGAATGTCTTTTCACCTTCATATTTTATTTAATATGTTAAATATTTACAAAATTTAAATGTACGTTTAACAAATTGTTAAAAATTTAATGTACAATAATAATGAACAATAAAAGAGTAACAAATAAATATTAAAAGATAATTAAATTCATTTAAAGAGTTTTATATGGTGATAATGTCAATAATAACTTGAACACTATTAAGAACTTTTGGTGATTTAAATTTTGATGACTGACGAACAATTGATACCAATCTTCTAGTATTAATAATCTCCAGGGTTGCATTTTACGAATAATAAAATTAATAATTACTAATTTTATTGTGAGAAAATGTAATGATTGATTACATAATATTGTACATTTGTTGGAGTAGTAATTCCTTGTGAACAATATTCTTTGTGTATGTTCTCTTTTTATTAGACGTTTTTGATTTGACGACGTAAATGAAGAGTCATAAATTTGAGTAAGAAACAAAATTAAAGAAGTTACAACATTTGACAACTATAATTTGAATTTTAATACGGTAATAAATAAAGTTACAATTTTTCTCGTTCATTTTTTTTTTTGTTTTTGGTTGAAACTCATTTTTCATTCCTTTTATCTACTTAATGCAATAAATAAATAAAAATTGTGATCATCTTTTCACCTTCATATTTAATTTAATAGATTAAATGTTTAAAAATTTTAATTGTATATTTAGTAAATTGTTAAAAAAATTTAATGTACAATAAAGATGAACAATAAAAGAGTAATAAATAAAGTATTAAAAAGTAATTATACATTAATGACTACTAAAAGTTAATATAGTTTTAAAAAATTTGTAAGGGTAGAATAGTCCAAATATGTTTCTCCATTTAAGCCTATTTTAGAAGTAGTATAGATTAATGTATAATTATCTTTTAATATTTTATTTATTACTCTTTTATTGTTCATCATTATTGTACATTAACAATTTATTAAATATAAAATTAAATTTTTTAAACATTAATCTATTAAATTAAATATGAAAGTGAAAAGTTGATCTCGAATTTTTTTTTTTTTTTTTTATATTATGTAGATGAATGGAATGAATGAAAAAAGTTGTAAATTTGTTTATTACCATATTAAAATTCAAATCATGGTTGTCAAAATTGAAATGAAAATGACAATATTATTTTTAATAGGGTTATTTACACTAATGGTCTCCATTCTTTCAGTTTTGTAACGATTTCATCCTCATTCTTTTTTTAGCAGATATCATCATTATTCTTTCATTTATTCTCACAGATGGTCTCCAAATCACTATTTTTCACTATTCTGACAATTCTATGACAATTTTACCCATCAACTTAAATAAATTAAAATGATAGGAAAAAAATAAAACACTTAACCTTTTTAAAAGTACAAATAAATCCTAAATAATTTTATTTTATTCAAATAAGTGTTCTTCCCCAACTGTTATTCCCAGTTACACGGCCTTATAATCATCCATCACATTTGTCTCAAGGAGGGGTTATGTGTTTCCCGAATTCGGGCAACACATAATTGCCCGAATTGCAGTTGGGTTATCACCCCCCCCACCCCCACCCACACCCACCCTTAATTTTTTTACAATTCAATATCCTCTATTTTATAAATTGTGGCTACTTCCACCCACATTTTTTCAAATTCCTCACCTTTTTATTGCATATGATCCCTAATTATTGTTTGAAAGTAATAATAATGTATATTAATTTATTTCTCAATATTTATTCAACTATAAATATACATGAACTAAATTCAAGTATATTCCAAACATATTAAACTTAAACAAAATGATAATGTAAATAATCTTAAATCATAAATTACAAAGCAAACTTAATCTAAGGGAATGGGTATTGGTTGTTAAAAAATTCAGGGACAACTTCGAAGTTACTACTGCCAATGCTCGTAAACCTATCGTCTGACATATCATATAAGTACCGTAAGTCCAGCGCATCATATGAGTACTGTAGGTTCGGCGCATCGTATGAATAGTGTGGGTCCGATTGAGAGTATTGTAGGTTCGGCACATCGTACTGTAGAGGTTATGTGTTGTCCAATCTAACAATAAAAAAAATTATTGAAAATAAAATGCACAACTCATTACTTATGAAAATAATCAATCAAATAACACATGTAATTAATTTACCTATTTTGCAACGTCGAACAAGTTCTTTTGTCGTGTCCACTGATTTGTTTCTATTTCTACTCATTACAATATCGTCTCTATTGTCAATATCTTTTACGCGTATACGCAAAATTTTAAATTCACTCAATAGAAAGGTGCTGCGAGCATTTGTTAAAGATGCATCGTCAACCAACTCCGAAACCGCATGAGCCAACATCCCATGTCGGGATATTAAAGATTGACTAGAACTATTATTAACAGATAAATCAGTCGTTAGATCAAACACTCGGGCCTGCTTTGTAATTTATGGTTTAAGATTATTTGCATTATCGTTTGTATAAGTTTAATATATTTGGAATATCGAAGAATATTATGTTTGAATTTAGTTCATGTATATTTTTGGTTGAATAAATAATGAAGAATAAATTATTATATATTATTATTACTTTCAAACAACAATTGGAGGCTATCTGCAATAAAAAAGTGAAAAATTTAAAAAGACATGGACGAAAATAGCCATAATTCATAAAATATGGGGTATTAATTAAAAAAATGAATTAAGGGACCAACCCCAATTCTTGAAAATATTGGGAGGGGGTTGTGCCTGACACAAGAAATCGTGCATTCTGACCAAAAACTTGGATTGGGGTGGGGTGGGGTGGGGTGCATAACTCCTCTTGTCTTAGGGATGGCAACGGAGCGGGTCGGGGCCGGGGCAACCCTCTCCGCCCCCGCCCCCGCCGGGGATTTATCAACCCCATACCCGCCCCATTACCAGATTGGGGGGGGGGTCGGGGCGGGGCAATGCCCCGTTTACTGCCACGGATTTTTTTTTTTTTTTTTTTGTGTTGAATGGCATTCATGCTTATTGTGAGTTTGTGACCGAAAAACATTTGTAAAGTAAATTGGCCATTACAAAAATACAAAATACACATTGTTATCAAAATACAAAATTTAAACAAGTTTCAAAGAATCACAATTCAAAAACAACAATCCAAATCCAAATCCAACATAATCAAATTTCATCGTCTTCTAGAATATCCGTGCTAGCTGCTTGAATACTTGATTCCTCCTGTAAAAGAAGTATTTTATTGTTAATTTGCTAGATATCTAATATATTTATTATTCAAGTTCATGAAACAAAAAATCAATTTACCTCTTCGTCAATATCTGTGTCACATAACTTTGTACAACATCCAGAGTACGACGAATGCGACGAATGTTCTAAGTACAAAATAAAATATTAAAACTAGTTAGCAAAAACAAATTAGACATTATAACAAATATGAACATAAATAATTGTATTTCTCGTACCATGAATTTCACTCCATAACCAATCTTGAGCACATATCAAAGCCTCCAAAGTCTTTGGGTGAAGCCTATTTCTATGTGGACTAACAAATCTACCACTTGTACTGAATGCGGACTCAGACGCCACTGTAGATACATGGATGGCTAAAATATCTCTTGCAATTTTTTGCAAAGTCGGATATTTTGTTGCATTTGCCCTCCACCATGCCAATATATCGAAATCATTTGATCTGGGCAATACAGACTCGACCAAGAAAATATCAAGCTCTGATTTCGCACTATCAGTACTAGTGCTAGTAGTAACAAATACATCAAATTGTGCCAACCGGTCTCTTTTGTTTGCATTAGTAGATATCTGAGATTGAGAAGATGAAGCTGAAGATTGAGCCATGTTCCTACTAGACCTATGTCATGTTGTGTACTCATTTAGCAAATTTTGACACAATCGACGAACATTTTGAATCTCATGATCCGCAGCCTCATTTCCATAAATCATTGGAAAATAGTACTCAACCAATTTCAATTTAAATCTCGGATCCAACACAGTAGCTACACCCAAAATTCCATGAATCTTACTCCAATATTTGTCAAACTTTTCAATCATACTTGAAGCCATCAATTTGATTTCAACATAAGGAGATGTCATCCACTTGTAAATTGACAACTTTATCTCACAAATATTTGGAAAATAAAGATTAGCTGTTGGATACTTAGTCCCCGAAAATAGTTCAGTAATTTCAAAAAAAAACCTCCAACCTGTCACATATCTCTTTTGCCAAATCCCAATCTTCATCACTAGGCAAACATCTATATTGAGTTTCTCGTTGCTTTAGTCGAGGAAAAACATTCTTATACTCTAAAGCAGTTTGAAGCATTAAGTACGTAGAGTTCTACCTAGTTTTGCAATGAAGTGCTAACTTTTTGACACAAGAGATTTTCAACTGACGCGCGGACATTTCAAATTTTTCGACTTTTTTTGGTGTTACTGACCAATATGCAACACTGTCACGAATTTTATCAACACTCGATTGAATGATCTCCAAACCATCCTGTTACCACACGATTACGATATGGCCGCCACGTCAGCACATGTCCCATCTAAGCCCAGTAAGGGCCCAGTTTGTAATCTGTCAAGAACCCCATCTGGGCCCTACTAGAGCCTTGGAGGGGCCCGTCACGCGCTGGGGCCTTCGGCGACTAGAAATCCGCGAGTCACGTAGAGGGCTTTGGCGCCCTCATGAGAACCATAGGGCCTCGTCAGGCCTCGCATCATTCATAACCAGCAAACAACTCGATACGCCGAGGCAACCAGAGAAGTAATTAAAGAAAGATTGCGTTGGATTGGGCGCACAAATCTCCACAAGAAAACACAATCGTGATCTCCTAAAATCATGCAACGTGATAAACTCAAAGAAGGTAGGCAATCTCGGGTATCTTTATCACATAAGGAAGGAGGATCCGATTGGGAACCGAATTGATTTGTCTCCCAAATCAATTAGAATTCTTGCGCTATAAATACAACGTCTCCGGTTGTTCCAAGGTACGCACTTCTTATGCTTAAGAATCCCATCCTAAACTCCGCTCAAACTTCTGCCTGCTTGTCTCTCCCACACCCCTATTTTCTTCTCGCCCCCGCGTATTCCTTATATACCGGCTGTTGACTTGATCGTCGGAGTGCCAACGATCGCCGGACCCTTTTTCTCTGGAGATCTTGGTGCCTAACAGTCGTCTTAATGTGCAGGTAACATACGAGCTGGCAGAGGAGTGACTGGAGATCTGTTGGCACGTGGACTGGTGCAGGTTCAGACGTCAACAGATTGGCGCCCTCTGTGGGAAACGAAAAACCTTACACAACCCAGTGCTTTTGGTAAAACGTGTCCTCTACCCGAAAGAGCATGGCACCCGAATATCGACAGAAGTGAGCAGTGAGACAGGGGAATCAGGACCTGGAGTTGGATGACGCCCAGATGGGGGCCGCGCTCGGGCCACTGGATGATCAGCCTCTCCAGCAGGGACCCAAGCGTAGCCGTACCTGGATAAGCCCATCACAGCCCGGTTCACTGGACTACCGCTGCTCCCATGACAGGGACGAACGGCAGATAATGGCCATACACTCAGAGCCAACGGAAGTTGACGGCGAAGGGTTGGATGAAGAGTTGGTACTAGACGAAGGTCTAGATCCCCGAATCATAGCCTCGAATTCCCTCGTTTCCCCAGCAGAGGAGCTGGAAACATTCCCGGTGAACCCCTCGGAGCTAACCCAGATGTTGCAGGTGGGAGGAAAGCTCGAGGAGAAGATAAAGGAAGAGCTGAAACTGTTCCTACGAGAGAACGCATACGTCTTCGCATGGAAACACAGTGACATGGTCGGGATCGATCCGTCGATCGCGTGCCACGTCTTGAAAACAGACCCAAAAGTGCACCCCCAGGATTCAAAAAAGGAGGCCTCTAAGTGCTGAGAGGTACCAGGCCTTGAAAGAAGAAGTTGACAAGCTACTGGCCAGCGGGTTCATCAGAGAGGCGACTTACCCCCAGTGGGTGTCTAACCCGGTGTTTGTACGGAAAAGTACCAAGAAGTGGATGGTATGCATCGACTTCTCAGATTTAAACCAGGCGTGTCCTAAAGATAGTTTCCCATTACCGCGCATTGACCAGCTCGTCGACGCAACCGCCGGCCACAAGTTGCTTAGCTTCATGGACGCATACTCGGGCTATAACCAGATCCCAATGTTCACAGGGGACGAGGATCACACGTCGTTTATCACGGACCGAGGGCTATACTGCTATAAGATGATGCCATTCGGCTTGAAGAACGCAGGAGCCACATATCAACAGCTGGTAAATCGTATGTTCGCCGAGCAAATCGAAAACACGATGGAGGTATACGTCGACGACATGCTGGTAAAGAGCATCAACGCAGAGGACCACATAAATCACCTGAGGAGAATGTTCGAAACTCTTCGCAAATATCGCATGAAGCTTAACCCCTTAAAGTGCGCGTTCGGGGTCGCGTCCGAGAAGTTCCTCGGCTATATGGTCAATCAGTGAGGGATAGAGGCTAATCTCGAAAAGATCAAAGCACTCATTGAAATGCGGTCACCCTCCTCCCCCAAGAAAGTCCAAAGTCTGACAGGGAGGTTAGCGGCTCTAAATCGGTTTATATCCAAGGCGACCGATCGTTGCCAACCCTTCTTTCAAACCATAAAAGGGGAGAAACGGTTCGAATGGACCGACGAGTGCGAAAAAGCCTTCCAAGACCTCAAGGTCCTCCTCGGAGAATCCCCACTGCTATCCAAACCTAAGGACGGAGAAAGGTTACTCGTTTACCTCGCCGTCTCAGAAAAGGCAGTTAGCTCGGTGCTCATCCGTGAGGAAGGTCCAGCACAATTCCCAGTCTATTACGTAAGCAAAGCCCTGCAGGACGCGGAAACAAGATACCTAGACATGGAAAAACTCGCTCTGTCATTAATCGTAGCCTCCAGGAAACTTCGACCATACTTCCAGTCCCACAGCATAGACGTTCTGACGAACCTCTCCCTACGACAGATACTCCAGAAACCAGATACTTCAGGGCGATTGATGAAATGGTCGGTAGAACTCAGTCAATTTGACATCAATTACAAACCACGGCCTTCGATAAAAGGACAAGCTTTAGCCGATTTTGTGGCTGAATTTGCTCACATCCCCGATGGTCCGCTTGAAGCCCAACCATTGGAAGTACCGACATGGAAGTTATATGTCGATGGATCCTCGGGGGAGGCCGGGGCTGGAGCCGGTATCTTGCTAATCAATCCAGATGGCCATAATCTCAACTGCGCGCTTCGCCTGGAATTCAAAGCTTTCAACAACGCAGCAGAATACGAGGCCCTGCTGGCGGGCTTGAGGCTAGCGCATGAGATGAAGGCAAGGAAGCTCCGAATCCACAGCGATTCACAGCTTGTCGTAAGTCAGGTTAATGGGACCTTCGCAGCGCGCGAACAATCCATGGTGTCCTACTTAACAAAAGTTAAAGAACAGTTGTCCCGCTTTGAAGAATACGAACTCATCCAGATCCCGTGAACAGAAAATGGCTACGCGGACGCCCTCTCCAAACTGGCAAGCAGTAGGGACTCCGACCTAATGAAAGCCATCCCGGTTGAGAAGCTTACCCAACCTTCAACCGAGGGCGCTACCGCACCCTCCGTCCTAACCATCTATGATTCCCCGAAATGGATGAAGGAGATTATCGAATACCTGATTAGTCAGGTGGCGCCCGAGGACAAACTAGAAGCACAGAAGCTCTGCAGAAGGGCCGCAAAATTTGTTTTACAAGACGGAGTTCTGTATAAAAGGGGATTCAACCACCCCCTCTTGCGCTGCCTAACACAAGAGGAAGCAGTATATGTGATAAAAGAAATACACGAGGGGATCTGCGGCAATCATTCGAGAGGGATGGCCTTGGCACAGAAAGCCTTGAAACAAGGGTACTATTGGCCGACCATAAAGAAAGATTCCCACCATTTCGCGAAGAGATGCGACAGATGTCAGAAGTTTGCGACAGTTCCGAAGCTCCCCGCTCAAAATCTTACTCCTGTCACTAGCCCCTGGCCCTTCACCAAATGGGGAATCGACTTCATCGGTCCCCTCCCGACGGGGAGAGGTGGAGTCAAGTTCGCGATCGTAGCAGTGGATTACTTCACCAAGTGGTGTGAGGCCGAGCCTCTGGCCAAAATCACGGAGGAGAATACCTAGAAATTTGTTTGGAAAAATATTGTCTGCCGCTTCGGCATCCCCCATTCTCTCGTCTCTGACAACGGCACGCAATTCGCTGGAATGAAGTTCAATGCAAACTGTGAAAATCTTGGGATCCGAAGGGATTTCTCCACCCCGTACTACCCACAATCCAACGACCAGGTAGAAGCCGTGAATAAAATCATTAAACGCACCCTTAAGCGGAAGCTAGAGTCCGCGAAGGGGGGATGGGCAGAAGAATTACCCGAGACCTTGTGGTCCTACAGAACCACCTCTCACACGGCCACCGGCGAAATCCCGTTCTCCATGGCATATGGGGCAGAAGCTATGATTCCCGTCGAGATAGGAATACCCTTCGCCCAGACACCTACACTTCAACGAAGTGGCCAACGAGGATTTGCAAAGAGCGGGTCTCGACCTACTGGATGAGAAACACACAGAGTCGCAGCTTCGCCTCGCGGTTTACCAACAGAAAATGGCCCGATATTATAACTCCAAGGTCAGAGGCAGAAATTTTCGTGTCAATGATTTTGTCCTAAAGAAAGTATTCCAAGCGAATAAGGAAGCAGGGTCCGGAACCCTAGGGCCCACCTGGGAAGGGCCTTACAAGGTCATCGAAGAAGTCCGTCCCGAAACTTATAGACTAGAAGATTCCGAGGGACAAGAGACGAGACATCCATAGAACATCGCCCACCTGAGGCCATATCACCAGTAATACAGTTTTAATAATTTTCTTCTGTTGGTCTCCTTACAATTCTTTGACGGACGTCATGAAACGCGGCGCCATTTAAAAATATTCGTCCTTTATGAATCCAAAGTGTTCCACATACAACGAGTACCCACACAGCAGCGAGGGAGTGTGATTCGCGGCCAACTCCGTTAACTCGCTGGATAAACATTTTTACGCGTAAGAAAGTAAGTACAAAGAACACGGCAGTGAGGGAGTATGGTTCGCGGCCAACTCTGATTAACTCGTTGGGTAAACATTTTTACGCGTAAGAAAGCAAGTGCAAAGAACATGGCAATGAGAGAGTATGGTTCGCGGCCAACTCTGATTAATTCGTTGGGTAAACATTTTTACGCGTAAGAAAGCAAGTGCGAAGAACATGACAGCGAGGGAGTATGGTTCGCGGCCAACTCTGATTAACTCGCTGGGTAAACATTTTACGCGTAAGAATGCAAGTACAATTAACACGGCAGCGAGGGAGTGTGGTTCGCGGCCAACTCCGTTAAACTCGCTGGGTAAATATTTGACGCGTAAGAAAGTAATTACAAACCACACGGCAGTGAGGGAGTACGGTTCGCAGCCAACTCCGTTACCTCGCTGGATAAATATTTTACGCGTAAATCGAATCTTGCAATTCGCTAGACAAACATCCGGCGCGCATGTGTGCGGTTGTCCGCATCTAACTCCATTAAACTCGGCTGGAAAGGTACCAAGCGTGCAAACATTCGGACAAACGTAAAAACTTCCATTAAAAAAACTCATTATTCGATTACACATAAATCCATGCAACAGCATGGCTGGAGAAACTTGACCTATGCATGCAATACTACGTTTCAGTATAACTCGGTACCCCCAGCTTAGCCAGGAGGGCTTTAGCCTTCGCAAGTTCGTTTGATACTTCGATCAGCTCTCTATCCTTGGCTTGTATCATATTCTGGCAAGATTTCAACTGGGACTCGGCCTTTTTCTGGGCGACGACACATGCCTTTTGGATTGTCTGGGCTTTCGCAACGTCATACGTGGCATGGCTTCGCGCATCTTCCGAAAATGCGAGTCGCGCCCGAAGGCGTTTGACTTCGGCCCTCATCGCCTCGGCATTCTCATCCTCTCCCAGAGCAGACTGTATTTCGGCAACCCTCATCTCCAACATTTTATACAGCTCACAGTTTAAAACATGACTGCGTCACCTCTGCGGTATCCACCGCCTTCTCAAAGGAGGATGTCCAGTATTTGTGGACTGAGGTGGCCGCAAGTACAACCGCTGAGGGCAGCTTCTTGACAACTGACGGATCCAGCTCGTCTTGACGGGCCCCAATGTTGATGTACTCACGCCTGCCGGGAGGGGGAGAAACAGGCGTTCGAGACGCCTGCTCCCCACTTTCGACCTTTGGTCTCTTTTCTGCTGACGACCGAATGTTTCCAGCAGGGGACCCACGACTAGCAGAATCAGGAACACCTACTCTTACTCCCGGCGCAGGGGAAACGGACGGATGACCCGCCGCCGTTTCCAGATCTTGCAACCCTGTAGGCCCGGAACCAAGCACCCTAGATGACGTCAAATGGGGATGAGGGGCATCCTCCACTATCCCCCCACGCCTAATCTTGAATTTGGGGACTTTGGAAAAATGGAAGCCCGACATAGTCGATAATGATCAAAGGTCTAGGTATGACGGCGGAATGACAGAAGAATAACGATTTAGGGATGTCCTGTCACATTATATAAAGCCCGGCGGGATACCAATAGTCGGATGGGCCGACACGTGGCGGAGAATTTAAAACACATCTAATCAACTCTAAGGGGAATGTAAGTATCTAAGCGCTTAGGGGCGCGGGAGGCATGATTACGTGAACGTTACGGCACGATAAGACTACTGCCAACGCCCACCCACGTCAAATCAAGTTCGTTAGACGCTCACCCCAACCCCGTCGAAGTTCCTGCATAACGGCGAAATATCAATCATGATTTGCGAAACACTCCGCGTCGCCGGGGATGTAGTTCGCCACCTCAGTCTTATACCAACGACTTTGTAAAGCTAAGCATCGACGAGATTCGAAGCAAGTAAAACGTGGGCATCATAAGCACGATAAGGGCACGCACATACAGATATAAAGGTAACTCGGTACCCTTTTTATTACCTACGGTACACAATACAAAAGAAGATACAACTGCAGTATGTTCTAAAAATCCCCGCTGCCTCTTTGGGCCAGCACATAAATGGGATAACTATATCTATGAAACCTATCCCCTAGTTTACGCTGACATCGTCCAGGTTAGGGAACCTGACTCCATTTTGATAGGGGGTCCCCCGAGCCAACCTAAGTTAATTTGGTGGCTAATTAGACCATGCTGCTCAAAAAAGGCCGTTGACACCTTTCTTGGCAGCAGGGGAACCCCCTCTCCCGTCGCCCAATCAACCGCTCAGGAGAGGGCCGGACCAAGGCTGCTAAGCCTAGATCTCCACCCCAGACGTTTGGTCCCCTGAGTGTTGATTGGCGCATCCTTTGGTCCTCTGAATGTTGATTCTCCGGTTAACGGGCATCTCGATTGCCAGCCTCCCGGCCGCACCACCATCACACGTCCTCTATGTGTATCTCGATTTCACGGTAATGACAAGTTGAATACAACACGATAGAAAAATCTTGTTAAGCTTGCATCCTATTTATAAAAGGCTATATCGGAAAGAAGCGTAACGCAATAAATACGGGCATAACCAGGAACCTGGAATGACGCATGGACGTTCTAACTCCCCAAGGCATTGAAGACGCCAACTTTTCGGATTCCACCAGGAGTCTGCGCCATTAATGATAGGAGAATGATTCCCCAAATTTGAAAGCGTCTCCCTCCCCCACGCGCGCACGGAATCGAAACGTCAAAAGATTGGCCTGGCCCTTTTCAAGCCCTCACCCGTCATAAATGTTCGGCTTCGGACTTGGGGAACTATACTGAGTAGGACGAATTACTCCCTGCCGAACCACCTTAAGAACACATTTTCAAACAAGAACACATTTTCTGCGATACACATTCCTGCGAGGCACGACATCATTCTGCTTATCCTCAAAAGTCCCACGCCTATCATTAATAATAGGCATGGACTTGGGGGGACTATTATTACCACACGATTACTATATGGCCGCCACGTCAGCACATGCCCCATCTAAGCCCAGTAAGGGCCCAGTTTGTAATCTGTCAAGAACTCCATCTGGACCCTGCTAGAGCCTTGGAGGGGCCCGTCACGCGTTGGGGTCTTCGGCGGCTAAAAATCCACGAGTCACGTGGAGGGCTTCGGCGCCCTCATGAGAACCATAGGGCCTCGTCAGGCCTCGCATCATTCATAACCAGCAAACAACTCGATACGCCGAGGCAACCAGAGAAGTAATTAAAAAAGGATTGCGTTGGATTGGACGCACAAATCTCCACAAGGAAACACAATCGTGATCTCCTAAAATCATGCAACGTGATAAACTCAAAGAAGGTAGGCAATCTCGGGTATCTTTATCACATAAGGAAGGAGGATCCGATTGGGAATCGAATTGATTTGTCTTCCAAATCAATTAGAATTCTTGCGCTATAAATACAACGTCTCCGGTTGTTCCAAGGTACGCATTTCTTATGCTTAAGAATCCCATCCTAAACTCCGCTCAAACTTCTGCCTGCTTGTCTCTCCCACACCCCTATTTTGTTCCCGTCCCCGCGTATTCTTTATATACCGGCTGTTGACTTGATCGTCAGAGTGCCAACGATCGCCGGACCCTTTTTCTCCAGAGATCTTGGTGCCTAACGGTCGTCCTAGTGTGCAGGTAACATACGAGCTGGCAGAGGAGTGACTGAAGATCTGTTGGCACGTGGACTGATGCAAGTTCAGACGTCAACACATCCTTAACTATCAAGTTCAATATATGAGCACAACACCGCATATGAAAAAATTCACCATTTAGCATAAGCGAACAACCGGAAAGCTTATCTAAAAGAATGTTGATCATGGCATCATTCGTAGTACAATTGTCAACAGTCAATGTAGACAACTTACCATCAACATTCCAATCCAATAAGCAGTCCATCAATGCTATACTCAGTGACTCTGATGTGTGAGGGCACGGCATATATATGAACCTGTATTTAAAAAACAAAAAACAAAAAAATACAAAATCATTAAGCTTAAGCAATACATGAAAAGAATGTAAATTAAGTTCTCAAATATCAAAGTACTCATAATTCGACTTTGAAGTCTCCAATAATCATCTACAAAATGTGCAGTGATAGCCATAAATCCCTTCTTTTGATTAGAAGTCCACATGTCCGTGGTGATTGCGATTCTACTATTGTTCCTCTCCAACAATCTCATTACTTTCAATCTCTCGTAATCATATATTTGCAATATATCATTCTTTATAGTATTACGAGAAACAACCTTAAATAATGGTTGAATTGCATTCACGAATCTTCTAAATCCAATATGTTCAACCATTGAAAGGGGATACTCATGCAAAATGATCATATGTCCAAGTTCTTTTCGAGCATGCGCTTGATCAAAAGCATAAGTACCCATTGAAACCTTTCCACTGGTTTCAATTTTGTGATTCAAGATTGTTTGCCTAATGTCTTTTTTATTTCGAAGAGGACATCTTTTCAAATGTTCGTGTAAATGTTTTGTCCCATTCTTGCTCTCACCTTCTAATTTTTTGTGACAGTAGTTACAAATAGCTTTGTATACTCCATCAACCTTCTGTTTTTTAAAGTGTTCCCAAACGGAAGAAGTCAATTTTCTTTTCTTACCTTGTCCACTATCCTCCTCTTCATCACACAAGTCTATTGGAGCTTGCTCGGTGTATATTTGAGAAGGTGAGTCTTCATGGGTACGAGTAGTACTAACTCGTGCATTTTCTTGTGTAGCTTGAGTACTTTCAATGCTCGGTACAGGTGTAGATTTATCTTGTTCAGACATCTACAATGAAACACAAAAAATTGCATACTTAATTATACGAAAAAGCAAAATACAAAATTACAAATTAAGAGAAGGGAGAACAACAACTAATATAAATACGAAAATAATAAAGAGGATAACACGAGAAGAGTAAATTAAACTTTATTTAGAATCAAGAGGATAACAATTGCGTGAAAAACGTAACCCACAAAAAAAAAAAATAATAATTCCTTCACAGAAGTCAATGCTGGGCGAACGCCCATCTTTAAGGCTGGGCGTTCGCCCACTCTGTTAGAACACTAACAGAGAGCAATTTCTTGTTCTGGGTGAACGCCCACGAATATACTGGGCGTTCGCCCAGTACATTTGTTCACAGGCACACTGGCACAGGCACACGGCCACAACAGACAGCAGTTACCACTTACCAGACTACCAGTCGCCGGTTCTAATTTCTAAAAAATGCAGTTCACACCAATACACTCAGTACATTACACATTACACAGTTACACAATTTGTTCAGAATTAGAATCTGAGTTTCTAAAAAAAATTCTAAACTATATTATGAGCAAAATGAGTAATATACTAATATTGAATAATATTCTGAGCAAAATAAGCAAATTAGCAAAATGAGAATCTCCAAGACTCCAACAAATTATCGATTGAATTTTTTTTTAATGAACGAGAAGTATTTTATATACCTAGAAATTTGGGTGAAGATTTTCGCAATCGCAAACTTCAGCTATGGGAAGAAAATTTGGGTGGTCGGATGAAGAAGGATGATGGCTGAACCTGAAGGCTGAACAGCAGTGCTGGCTGAGATGCGGATTGCTGAAGCGGCGGTGTCCGGTGGCTGAAGGCAGAAGGCGTGCCGCGTGAGCAGTGAGCTGGAGCGTGAAATGAGAAATGTGAAATGTGAATGCCTGAATCCTGATTCCTGCCTGTGCCAATTGCCAAATCCCAAATACAATAATTGTTGTATAATATATTAATATGTTATATGAATATATGTAATATGTTATATGTTTAGTTAATAAAATAATAATAATACAACTTATACAATCAAGTGTGTTGTGGCATAGTGGTTGGTTAGTACTTAGTAAGTTGTGGAAAATTCTAAGGATGTGGGTTCGACTCCTTACGCGGCCAATGACTGTGCCCATTTTATTTTCTTCCATTAAGTGTTTTTATTTTGTAACTTGTAAAAAAAAAAAAAAATGAATTTAATAAACGGGGCGACCACCGCCCCGTACCCGCCCCGAACCCGCCCCGGGTATTTTACATCTACCCATACCCGCCCCGAATATCCGATTGTTCGAGGCGGGTATATTTTTAACGGGGCGGGGTACGGGTCGGGGTGCGGGTCGCGGGTAATTTTGCCATCCCTATCTTGTCTCAAGTTGGACACTTGAACTGTGATAAAGCCGTGTGAAGTGAAGGACTTCATAGGAATCATGTTATAATCAAATAAAAGGCAGCTGCTTCAGGCAAAGGTGTTTCTATTGATATTTCAGATCTGATCAAGCCTTTCGTTCGTTGACAATAAATCCCAATACATAAAAAGGTAAATCGGGATTAGTTTGTTTCTTTTGTTGAAGTTGGATGATAAACTGCAGAATTTTAATTTTGGGTAGAACTAATTGTCGTAAACATGATTCCATTGCAATTGTTGAATATGCAACAACTGGTTCTCGACCAAAAATTTATTTGCCTAATAGCACCCATGACAGAGTCTGAAGACGACTTAGATGATAATGGTGCAATGAGAGCAACAGTACGAAGACGTTGACAACAAGGATGAAGCAGCCGATAGAACATCTTTTCTTACAATTGTAAGAGATCTAATTCTGCTGAGAAAGATTTCCAGGTAAATTGTTGCAAGAAATAGCAATCCAGAAGTTGAAAAAATAAATTGGAACTGTCAACTTTTTGAGTTGGAGAAGAACACTTATTTGAATAAAATAAAATTGTTTATGATTTATTTGTACTTTTAAAAAGTTTAATGACTCAATTGTAATGCTTTCATTATATTTTTTTTATCATTTTAATTTATTTAAGTTAAAGGGTAAAATTGTCATAGAATTGTCAGAATAGTGAAAAATAGTGATTTGGGGACCATCTGTAAGAATAAATGGAATAATGAAGATGATATCTGCTAAAAAAAAGAATATGAATGAAATCGTTACAAACCTGAAAGAATGAGGACTATTAGTGTAATTAACCCTTTTTAATAAATTAGATTACAGTGATTATGAGTATGTTTGGTTCAATTTTTTTTTAAACTCTTTTTTTTCTCAAACTCATTTTCAACAACATATTTTGTAGAACCCATAGTTTTTATGAACTTTTCAACCACACATTTTATTAATTTTTTCAAAATCATCTAAAAGATTACTTTTAAACCCCACCAAACATATACTATAGTTCAGAACTAATGTTTAAAACTTTTTTAATTTTTAATTTTATTAATATATATAGAACGTTCTTCTCATCTTACTTCTGTTACTCAACAATATTTTTACATCATAGGCAAGCATTGACACATCTTTAATTTTTGTTTCTTACTTACATTTATGATATTTTCATTTACGTCCTCAAATCAGACACGTCTAATAAAAGAGAACATACACAAAAAATATTGTTTACAAGGAATTACCACTCCAACAAATGTACAATTTACTACAAAAAATTTCACTTTTACCAATACAATTTTTTGCTGTAGAAAGTCATTTTTAGGTTGTTTCGTCGAAAAAGGGGTCATCGATTAACTTTACAAGACCAAAATTTTCGTCGTTAAAATTTCTTTTAGAGTTAGTCAATCATTACATTCACTCACAATAAAATTAGTAATTATTAATTTTATTTTTCATAAAATGCAACCCTAGAAATCATTAAATTCTATAAGGTTTGATATCAATGGTTCGTCAATCATCAAAATTTAAATCACCAAAAGATCTTCACTGGGTTCAAGTTATTGTTAGTATTATCACCGTATAAAACTCATATATGATTGTAATTGTACTTCCATTAATGCAATTATCTTTTAATATTTTATTTATTGTACTCATTTATTGTTCATCATCATCGTATATTAAATTTTTAGCAATTTATTCAATTAAATTTTTTAAACATTCAATCTACTAAATTAAATATGAAGGTGAAAAGATGATCTCAATTTTTATTTTTTTTCATTACGAGATGAAACTAATGAGAAATTGGTTTTTAAAAAATGAATGGAAAAAGTTGTAACATTGTTTATTACCTCATTAAAATTCAAATCACGGTTGTCAAAATTGAAATGGATATGAAAATATTATTTTTAATATATGTTACAATATTTTTTTTACAAAAATAAAATACAAACAAATAATAAATTAACAAAATAGGAAATAAAAAAATAAAAAATTAATGACATGGATTGAGAATTTTAATCTATTTTCATTTAAATTAAATTTTTATTTTTTATTTAAATAACCAATAAAGGCTTGAATATTTTTTTTTAGTATTTAAAATTTTCATTTTATAGAATTTTAATTATTTTTTATAGAATTTTTACTTTTTTTAGAATTTTTATTTTTTAAGAATTTAGAATTTAGAATTTAGCATTTAATTTTTTATTTTTTTAGAATTTTATATTTTTATAAGTTTTGTTTATATAAATTTTTATTTAAATAAATTTTGTTTTCTTTGTTTTGAGTGTTTTACATATTTTTATTGAAAACATTTAAAACGTCAAAAATGAGTGTTTGAGTTTTGTGTTATAAATTTAACTTTGTTTTCGAAAATGAATTTTCAACAATATTCTCAAAACACAGGTAACCAATGACAGTTCTTTAATTTTTTTTTTCTTACTTACGTTTATGTTGTTTTCATTTACATTGTCAAATCAGACACACATTACAAAAAAAAAAAAAAAAAAAAAAAAAAAAAAAGAACACACACAATGAATATTGTTTACAAAGAGCTACTACTCCAACAAAAGTACAATATTATGTAGTCAATCATTAAATTCTCTCACAATAAAATCAATAATTATTAATTTTATTATTCTTAAAATGTAGCATTGGAGATTCCTATTAATACATTATTAATTCTATAAGATTTGATATCAAAGGTTCATCAATCTTCAAAGCTCAAATCATCAAAAAGTCTTCATTATGTTCAATTGTTCAAGTTACTATTCGTATTACCACTATATAAAACTCATATCTAATTGCAATTGTACTTCTACGAATGTAAATAAAATATCAACATCGAATAAACAATACAACATGTTATCAAGAACTGTGTTTTTTATCTTTATTGCAATTGCTACTTTAATATTTTAATTATTAATAATTAAAAAATAAAATATTAAAAATATTAAAAATTGAAAATATTATTATAAAAACACGTGCAATACACACGTGTCCAACTAGTGACATAAAAATAAGTGAATTATTACTAATCAAAATAGAAAAGTTGAAAAATTAGATATATGACTAGAAATTGTTAGCATAAACCATGAAATGGGAGTGAGAATTAAAAATAACTAGAAGATATTTGTGACTTATATCATATTTACTATTTTTTATTATGGGATAATTGCATCAAAGGTCTCCAATCTTTTAAAATCGTTAGAGATATGCTCATAACCTAAAAAAATAGCATCACACGTCCCCCAACGTATGAAGAAATATACATCGTATGTCCCTCTTCACACTGCACGCGCTGTATTTCTCCAAAAAAGGTGTATGCGAATAGAAAAGTTAAAATGTACTCCACTGCACGCTTTCCTACATTGTTTAAGCCATTCTCTTGACTTGCAAAATTTCATCAAGAAATACCATAAAATCCTAGCAATAGTCATTAATCCACTCATTAAATACACAATTTTCGTTGCTATAGCCATTATAACCACCAAAAATCCAGCTGGAATTAAGCACATAAGCACCAGTGCCGGCAGCCTCAAAGGCACCGTAAATGGCCTTTTCATTGTGGGGAATTTTCTCCTCAACTGAAGAAAAGATGCAAATTATAAGAGCATACCCAAACTATACAAGAAATTTGCAGAAGATATGATATCTGTGTAATCCATGTAAGAAACACCAAGTGTAACAACTGTTGACAACAATATTCCCACCCATGGAGTATTGAACCATTTAGACCGAAAGGTGAAAAACTTAGGCAAAAAGGCTAAATCCGCCATGCCCAGAAGCTGATATGCGCTGCTGCTTAATTGTGCTTCAAAAAGTCCAATTACTGATAAAAAAAGCACCAATTTCAATCCAGAATTTTAGCCATTAACCTGATATCATATATGCTGCTTATGCCATAAATCCAGTCTCTCATTCACTCTGATCAACAGAAATAGCTCCAGTTACTGCAAGTTAAAAGGATAGCTTAAACAATGGGTCAATGATTCCACAGATGCGTTCGTGGCAGGATCTTTGTTAGACCTTGGGTCAATGATGTTGCTCAATTTTACAATGATGGCGCACCCAATATTCTCTTCTTCATCATCATCAAGTATTATAAAAGGCTCTCCTTTCAAAATACTACTGATCCAAACTTTTTCTTTGCCACCATTTTATTTCATATTTCTCTCTATTTCTTGCTCCATTTTTGTGGGTTTTGAGTTGAAAATGTAAATCTTTATTTTATTCTATTCGGTGAGAAAGGGCAAAAGTGGTGTAACTGTAAAACAAGAGTTCTTGGCAGAATAGTGGTATCTATATTTGCATATACAGTACACATGGTATATCGTAGGGGCATATGGAGGAGGAGGAAGAACAGAGACATTCTCAGACGCTTTTTTTGGAGAAATACAACGCGTGCAGTCCAATTTTGACTTTTAACGTAGAAAACTGACGGAAAGTGTGAAGAGGGACCTACTATGCCTATTTCTTCATACATTGGAGATGTGTGGTGCTATTTTTTTAGGTTATGAGCATATTCCCAACGATTTTGAAAAGTTGGGGACCTTTGATACAATTATCCATTTATTATACGTGTCAATGTTAAAATTCAGTATTTCAAACTCGATGTTGACACAAAAAAACTATGCTTGATGAACTTTTGGGACCTAATACAAGATTGTATGTTGTTATTTTTCAAAATTCACGGGGACTCGTCAGTATAGACTTTTTTACTAAGAACTTTAAGAATTTTCTCTTTTCTTTTTATTTCATATTAGCATGCCATCTTATTTTAAATGTAGACATAGTATTAAAAAAACTAACAAAGCACTAAAAACAAATATAACAACATACAAAAAAAATGGAACAAGTAATTTTTCGCCGACAATTATATAGACAAAAAATATACGGCACCTAGTTGCAAGCAAATTCAACTTTTTTTTTTTGCGGTCTTTAGGTAAGTTTTAATTTTTAGAACATTTGGAATTTTTTAAATGAAAATTGTCAAAAGTTTGTAAAATTTTATGAAGACAAATCGCCATCGACTTCATCTTCAAAAACTCCAAGGGTAGGGACTATACTTAATAGGACCAGGATCTTTTGATATTAAAAAAAAAAATTATGTTAAATTCAATAATGGCCTATATGAACTATTAATTAAAACCGCTTACTCCTTCAAATATATAGATTCTCAACAAATGAGTGAAATAGAAGAATTATAAAAACAGTTTGAACAATTAACGATAAATAAAATATAAAATCCTCCACAACCACAATTTCTAAAAACAATTTTTTAAACCATAAACCTTCTCTTCCATGTATACAACATAGATAAAGACATTATCTTAGTCAAGCCCAATATAATGAATACGGAATTTATGAATGTAATTTAGATAGTTGCTTTATGACATGAAATGACCATAGCCGCTACCGCATTTAAAACTAGGACTAATAAAGATGACCACCAAATATGAAAAAAAGTTACTAGTAGGTTTTATTGGACATAGTGGGATAATTATCTAGTCGAAGAAGAAATATCTTATATCCTAGTGTAGTAAAACAAGAATAAAATGGAATGCAAATAGAGATCAAATATGTAATAAATACTATATTTTATACTATTGCAAAACACTTTATAAGATAACCTATAAAATTTTAAGAAGAATCTTCAAAAATCTTTATCAATATAACTTATCCAAATTAAATGTTTCTCGTTGGTACAAAGATATGTTCTTAAGTAAGATTTTTACAAAGACATATTGTAATAATTATTTTTGGAAAAAAATATATTTATATTCGGACATCCTATACTATTTATCGAAAAGATACAAATGTCAATAAGAAGCCATCATGAGAGGCTAATACCATATGATTCATTATCGTATGGAGAATTTATTAACTTTATCAATACTAAAGGATTGCCCTTATGTACAAATATGAAGTTTAAGCCCAAAATAAAAAAATAAACTTCGTCAAAGCCGTAAAGAATTAGAATTTTTTTGTGCTAATATAATTTTGTGAAACTAGAAGCACTATTTTCAAATGGTCTTGATATCCTACCTACTTATGTTGTCCACTTATAATACTCACGCTGAAGTAATATTACATGATTGGTATAGTTCATGGTCCCACACTCATTATTTTTACTAATTATGTGATGCCATCTCAGCATAAACATTATAAGTGGGCAATATAAGTGAATACAAAAAATCTTTAAACCAAATAATGAAGGGCAAGATACATATGCTAATTTAAATTGTCTTGAAAAATTGAATAGTAGAATCAAATAATTTCTTGAAAATTTGGTAAAATCTTTTCATTCATAATTTTTCTGCTAGATAGTTAGAACTTTATCTGATTTATTGGTCCTCATCTGGAACTTTTGTTTTAGTGGTAACCAAATAATGAATAATCTGAAATAGTTTTAAAATTTAGGCACCAACTTGTGCATTTTTTATTAGGGTAAATTGCAGCTAGTGTCCCTAATCTTTGATTTCATTTGCACTTGTATCCTCAGTATTAAATTTTGGCATCCATCACCCTAACCTTTCATATAATTGGCAACCAATGTCCTCACATAAGGACATTGGCTGCTAATTATATAAGAACATGAGGACATTGGCTGCCAAACATATGAAAGGTTGGGATGATGGATGTCAAAAATTAAATACTGAGGATACAAGTACAAATAAAATCAAAGGTTGGAAATACTAGCTGCAATTTACTCTTTTTCCTAACTATAGTAAAAGAGCCAATCTTGGATTCACTATTCCTAAGAAATGGTCTTAAAAACGGCGTCGTTTCCTTCCTATTTCATTGTACAGTTTTGGTCATCTGTTCCCTTTGGCCCACGCCTACCAAATTTCCTTCATCCACATGTTCTCTGGTTCCCTGTAACATCTGTCTTCCCTCCTTCATTTCCCGACTTGGAGTCTTCCACCCAACGCCGTCCGGACCTCCAGCTCCCTTCCTTTTCTTCCCTAGCTTGCTGTGTAATTTCTTGTAAACGATTTTCCTCCCTTTCCTTATCGGCGGTGAGATCCCGTAGCCCACGCTGACCTTCGGTCCTCCACGTTCTCTTGGCTGCCCTATTGTACTTGGAGTCTTCTACCCCACGCCGTCCGGATATATCAAACCCTTGTTTGCTTGAGATTCTTCTTCCTTATATCAAATTCACGAATCGAAGCAAGATCTTTAATTAACGCACCACAGTTTTGTGGCCAGTACATTTTCTTTCTGATTTCTTCACAAACCCTTGTTTGCTTGAGATTCTTCTTCCTTCTTTCAAACTCACGAATCGAAGCAAGATCCTTTATTCAGATCTAAAAAATTAGAATCTGATCTGTGCACAAAGTGCTGCAATTGTAACAAAGTGGAGATAAGGCAGATTTCATGAGTGGACAGTCCAATACCCTGTCTATGATCGATTCTCCCATTTGCAGATTTTATTGTTTGGTAAGTGATTTCTGTTGGTCATTTCGAGAATTTGTGTGCTGCTTTGTTTGTTATATTTGTAATCGATTTGTCCCTTTGCACTAAAACCTACTTTTGATCAGTAGTACTTTTACCTGTTGTTTGATCGTTTGGGGAAACATTTTGATAAACCCATTTTTTTTGCTGTCAATTAATATTGGTGTTTTTTGTGTATTTGCTGGGATGGTTTCTTGCTTTTTTGAGAAAAGATATTGCTCATGTTTGATCAACCCAAAACCCAACCGCATGAAGTAATTTTCCCTTTTTGTGTTTGTTTTTCCGTCCACCGCCTATGGGCACATTACGTAGAGTGCCACCTTTAGTCCAGTGCCTCTTACAAGCTTTACAGAAATGGCGAGGTTGAGATTTGTTGTAATTTTTGTAATAACATAACTTTGTGTTCGTTGAGTCACACCTCGGACACTTCGAAAGCTCTGATTGTTGGTGGCTCCGCCGTATAAATGGCGGCGATTTTGGCAGGTCAACAGCTTCTGATTGCTGCAAACTTTGGGTCCAATCAAACCCTCCATCGTCCGAAACCTGTTTAGTACTTACACCCATAATTGAATTCAAATCAAGAACACCGAAATATCTTTAAGAAAAAAACAAGATTGATATATGAACTCTAGCCTTGGGATCAAACTGAGAAGTACGAGGAGAATTTAATTCTCTAATAAGAGATTGAACAATGATCTTAGGAAGGTGATGAGAAGCAAGAATTAAATGTGTGGGATTCTCTCTCTCTCTCTCTATATATATATATATATATGTAAAACCTATATCTATCTGTGAAAACAATAACAATAACTCAAGGTTGTATTGTATGGTCCAGAGGGTGTTATTGATATATGTGGGGTTCATTATTTGGTGTCAATTATATAAAATTATACCACTTTGGTTTCCCTCTTTATAATTATTAAATGAATGTGTAGTGCATGGAAGAATTTCTAAGTCTGTGACTTGTGATTAATGAGGTTATAATTTCCTAACTATAGTAAAAGAGCCAATGTGGGGGTCACTATTCATAACAAATGTTCTTAAAAAATGACGCTTTTCCTTCCTATTTCCTTTACAGTTTTGTTCATCTATTTCGTTCGGCCCACACCGTCTACATTTCCTTCACGCGCCTCTTTTTCTGGTTGGCTGTAAGATCTCTCTTTCCTCCTTCATTCCCGATTTGAACTCTTCTTCCCCACGCCATCTGGACCTCCATCTCCCTTACTTTTCTTTCCGAGCTTTGACCTCTGTTTCACATTCTCTCTTCTTTCTTTTTGCGCAGAAAGATTAGGGTTTTCTCGTTTTATCTTGGGCTTTTAGTGTATCAATCGTCCCCATGGCCCCAGATCTTGGTAAGTTTTAAGCATTTTATTTTCAATTCCATCTTTTTTTTTTAAAATCGATGTTTCTGGTTGAATGACAGTCTTTTCCTTCTCCCCCTCCCCTATTTGTTTTTTTTTAGAACTTCAGGGTTTTGCTTTGGAATATTTAATTGTATAATAATCTTGTAATTATAATCTCTATAAATGTGTTCAAAAGTTCAAGCTCGTAAACATAATTTTAAACTATATAAAGGGCAGCTTCTATATAAATTGTTTGTAATGCCATATTTGGTATAGTGCTTCTTGGTACACTTAGGAAATTGGACAAATAGTGACTGGGGGTTTCTATTACTTTCTCTATTTTTTTTTTTTTGGAAATTCACGTTGTTTTTCATATGTACATTGTAGACATTTCATTGTGGTCAGTTATGATTTTGTTAATGTTAGAAAATGTTTTACATTTATGATTAAATTTCTGGTATATGATATTTATGGGTAGTTCCTTCGTTGATCTGCATATTTTGTCTTCTTGATTATTTATTGGGCGGAGGTTTGGCTTTTTGTCAAAATTATCGTATTTGATATTCAATCCGTTCATATTGTTGCATTCTAATTTTTTTAAATGCAAATATCGTTGTTCCATTCTTGTACCATACACTTTATACTTGTGTATTAAGGATCATTAGTTCATTATCTTGTCGTTGAATTATGTGAACTGTTAGTCTTCATGTTTTTTTCACAACTATTTATATTTTTTATAAACAAGTTTAACCTCTAATGTGTCTTTCATTCAGCTAATTTTGTTGTGTTCTATATCTATAGGGAAGTACCTTATGCCAATGGACTAGGATGGTTGTTGTGTAATTGATTCAAGAAAAAACAACTACACAATAGGCGTCCTCGTGAACTATATGCTGAGCATCGATGTGAACAAATTATGCAATTACCACATAGTGATCTCAATAGTTGTTTGTTAATGGATGACAAAAGGGCTTCACAGAATAGGCGGCGTAGGGAATTATATGCAAGAAAAAAAGAACTGCGTCGACAGGAATTGGTCGTCAGCGGAGAAAACCAACCAGTGCGAAAGAGAAAGTCTAGGCGTCTCACAGGGTTGGCAGGTACATGTTCTGACATTATCTGGGTCATTGTGTGTGTTAAAAAATTTAATGAAGTGGGAAAAAATGTCGATAAATCTTCTTCTTTATGTTTTAGATTATTAAATACTATGCAGTTTCACCTGTAACACAAGTTATCTTATTTGTTTGTTAGCGATGGTGTGAAGGCTTATTTCATGGTATTTGTGTTCGTTTTTTTTATTGATTTAGTACTATGGATGTGTCAGGTTCTGATGATACGATATCAATACATATTGGAGAAGTAACTACGGATAGGACAATAGATGTTTCCGATGAGCCAATTGAGGGTGTAGAAGAGATTGTTGAAAGTGCAGGTATGGAGAGTATTCATTTTCCAAGCGTTGATGTTCGCATGTGTCAGTCAATCTGGTTTATTTTTAAATTTGAACAGTACGATGTTTTGTATGTATGGAATCAACTTTATTTCTTAACTATTTATACAAAATATGCATCAAGTGATCATTTTGTTGTTCATGCTTTCACTGCAGAAAATGAAAGGTGTGCTACTCCAGAATGCACAGGTAATTCTCTCATTTCTTTACATATGTGTACTGGTTCCATAAGCTTCATGGGAAATCGTTCATTGGACAATGGTTTGATTCTTCACACCATCCCTACTTCATCGTTTATATTAAGATTGTCAACGGTTTGTACTTATTGTGGGGCTAAACAATTCTATAGAGAAAGTAAAGGATTTTGTTGTTCGTATGAAAAAATCAAACTGCATAGTGTTGATGTTCCCGATGAGTTATATGAATTATTTACGTCAATGTCAAAACAATCTGAGGAATTTAAAACATATATTAGAACTTACAATAGTAATTTTGCATTCACGTCGTTCGGTGTGAAATATGATCGTAATTTATGTAAAAGAAATAAGGGTATTTATACTTTTAGAGTGCAAGGACAGATTTCTCATTATATCAATGAAATCTTGCCTATCGATAGTCGTCCTTCTTATCTACAGCTGTATTTTTATGATACTGAAAATGAATTGAAAAATCGACTAAATATTTCAGATAGACTATCTGGAGAGATTTTACAAAAGTTGATTAATATTTTAGAAGTTAATCCTTACTCGAGGTTTTTTAGGAGTCTAAGCAATATTCCTCATTTAGAAACACATACACTGAGAATAAGATCGATCCCTGGGAATGATCAACGAGTATATAATGCTCCATCAGCTTCACAAGTAGCAGCGATTTGGGTTGAAGAAGATTTGTCTGCAAATATTAGAATGCGTGATATATTGGTCCATTGTCATTCAGGTGCCACGCATAAAGTACACTATTATTTTGGGTGCTATGATTCTCTTCAATATCCTTTATTATTTCCAAGTGGAGAAACGGGTTGGCATGAAGGCATTGAACGCTCAAATGTTCAACATATTGAAAGTACTGTTGTTAATGATGGTTCATTTAATATCAACCAAATTTGTTCTGTTGAAGAACTAATTGAAAACGAAACAACGAGTGAGCATCTGACAGGATTTCTTTGCTTTGTAATTTTTTTCTAAAATTATGTGGTGTTTTTTTAACTTACCTTTTCTTATGTTTTTTTTCAGTTATGAAGAAGAAGAAGAATAGATTGCAAATTTCTTGTCGGGAATATTATTGTTACAAATTACAGATACGTTATGCTGGTAAGTCAATTTTGTTACATGCGGGTCGTCTTTTACAACAGTATGTAGTTGACATGTATGTTAAAATAGAGACTTCTAGATTAGATTATTTTAGAAATAATCAGAATGAAATACGTGCAGAGCTTTATCAAGGAATTATTGATAGTATACAGGTAGGTGTAAGTAGGGGTGATCAGATTGGTCGACGAATTGTTCTTCCTTCTTCTTTTACTGGTGGTCCTAGGGATATGCAAAAAAGATATATAGATGCGATGGCGTTAGTTCAAAAATTTGGGAAACCTGATATATTTTTGACTATTACTTGTAATCCAAATTGGCCTGAAATTAAGGAAGAGTTAAAATATAATGATGAGACGCAAAATCGACCTGACTTAGTTTCTCGAATTTTTAGAGCAAAATTAGAAGAACTTAAAAATGATTTTTTCAAAAAAGAAATCTTTGGTCCTATTGTTGCATATATATATGTGATAGAATTTCAAAAAAGAGGACTTCCGCATGCTCATTTCTTATTAATATTACGGCGTGATAGAAAGTTATTTTCCATTGATTTAATTGATAAATTTGTGTGCGCTGAGATTCCTGATAAAGATGAACATCCTCATTTACATTCAACCGTTTTAAAACATATGATGCATGGTCCGTGTGGCACATTGAATCCTAAGAATGTTTGTATGCAACCAAATGGACTATGTAGGAGCAAATACCCAAAAGAATATATATTGGAGACTTCTTATGGCGATGATGCATATCCGAGATATAGACGTCGCAATGATAACAAAAGAGTTAAGATTAGAGGCCAATTGTTAGATAACAGATGGGTTGTACCGTATAATTCGTATTTAGTTGCAAAATTCGATTGCCACATTAATGTAGAAATTTGTTCGACCGTTAAGGCTGTAAAATATTTGTATAAATATGTTTACAAAGGACATGATCGGATAGCTTTCTCTGTGGATGCCGATAAAGATGCTGAAGTTATTGATGAAATTAAAAAGTTTCAATCAGCTAGATGGATATCTCCACCCGAAGCTGTGTGGAGAATTTTTGGATTCACTTTGTTTGAAGTGCATCCATCGGTTATTTCACTACAATTGCATTTGCCAAATAGTCAAATAGTTACATACCGGAAATTCGACGATCTACAAAGAATTATTCGTCGAGATCATGCACAAAAGACCATGTTAACTGAGTACTTTAGTATGAATGTTATTGATGAAATTGCAAAAACACTTTTGTATAGAGATTTTCCTCAATACTTTGTTTGGGATAGCAAGGACAAATGTTGGACTCATAGGAAAAAAGGTCGTGTTATTGGAAGGCTTGTGGCTGCCAATCCATCAGAAGGTGAAAGATATTATTTGAGAGTTCTGTTAAATCATATTAAAGGATCAACCTCTTTTGAAAGTCTTAAGGTTGTCAATGGAGTTTCAGTTTCTTCATTTCGTGAGGCTGCACTTCTCCACGGTTTGTTAAGTGAAGATAAGAGTTGTGAACTTTGTTTGCAAGAAGCCTCGACGTATCAAATGCCTAGCTCATTGAGACGTTTATTTGCTACTATTTTGGTATACTGTGCTCCAACTGATCCAGTGAATCTATGGAATAAATTTAAATGTTATCTTTATGAAGATTATATACAATGTAGTGTTTCTTCCTTAGAAGCAGAGTTAAAGACATTACAGTGTATTAATACATTGTTGGAGCCAATTGGGAAAAACATCAATGAGTACAAGTTAGTACCATATGAAGTCAATTTAAGAGAAGATCAGAGGCTAGCACAATTCATAGGTGAACAATTAGAAATTCCAGTTTCAGAAATAGATTTAGCTTCTACATCTACACTTAACGAAGAACAACGATTTGCCTATGACACAATACTAGAGAAAATTTTTAATAATGTTGGTGGCATGTTTTTTGTTGATGGTCCAGGTGGAACTGGAAAAACATATCTGTACCGAGCTTTGCTTGCATTTTTGAGATCAAAAAATATCATTGCTTTAGCAACAGCATCATCTGGAGTTGCTGCTGCGCTTCTACCAGGTGGTCGTACGGCTCATTCAACGTTTAAAATTCCGCTTAATATAGACTGCAACACTGCCTGTTCCGTAAGTAAACAATCTGCTCTAGCTGATTTATTTAGAATTTCTAAATTAATTATATAGGATGAAGCTCCAATGGTTAATCGTTATGCAATTGAAGCATTAGATAGAATGCTACAAGATATAAACGACTGTAGCATACCATTTGGTGGGAAAGTTGTAGTTTTCGGAGGAGATTTTCGTCAGATTCTACCTGTTGTTCAAAAGGGAAAACGAGAAGACATAGTGCATGCTAGCTTACCTTATTCTTATCTTTGGCCTCAATTTAGCAAAATACATTTAATTCAAAATATGAGAGCTAAATTAGATCCTTCGTTCTCAAAATTATTGTTGCGCATTGGTGAAGGAACTGAGAAGAAGCATTGTTGTGATATGATTAGATTATTGCCACAGATAACAATACCTTTTGAAGATGAAATATTGTCTCTTAAAATTTTAATTCGTATTGTATTTCCCGACTTAGCTAATTATGTGGACAATCTCGATTTTATGATTAATCGTGTCATTCTAACTCCAAAAAACGAATTTGTTGATCAAATAAATAATATACTACTAGAAGAATTTCCTGGTCCAAGTTTCACTTATTATAGTTTTGATCAGGCAATAGATGACACCGAAAATACTTTGCAAGAAGATTTTTTAAATACTTTAACTCCAAATGGAATTCCACCGCATAAACTTAGATTGAAATTAAACTGTCCTGTTATTTTACTCCGAAACATTAATCCTTCTGAAGGTCTTTGCAATGGAACTAGACTTGTCTGTCGATCATTTGAAAGAAATGTAATTGACGCCGAAATTGCTGTTGGAGAGTATCGTGGAAAACGGGTATTCCTTCCAAGAATTCCTTTCATTCCAATGTCAGGTGATCAAAATCCATTATCATTCAAAAGGACGCAGTTTCCCATTCGTCCATGTTTTGCTATGACAATAAATAAGTCCCAAGGGCAGACTTTAAATTTCGTTGGATTGTATCTTCCAGAACCTGTTTTTTCACATGGACAATTATATGTTGCTCTATCTAGATCACGAACGAGCCAATGTATCAAGATTTTGATTAAACCCACTTTAAGTGGTGAATCTCATGATCGATGCACTCAAAATGTTGTTTATGAAGAACTATTGAGTTTGGTTAACTCATCCTAATTCTTTCGATCCTCAAATTCATTTTTCGAACATATTTCATTCTATTCGCTCTCTTGGTTTTTTGGGTATTCGTCATCGATATAAATACTCCACAATATCATTTCAATTGTCTGTGTTTAAGATTTATAGTTTAATGAATTATATAGTGCGGTTCGTCTATCTTTATTCTAATATTGTCTTGTGATATATATATATATATATATATATATATATATATATATATATATATATATATATATATATATATATATATATATATATATATATTTTTCACACTTTCAATCTTTTTTTTTTCTTATCACATACAAGTGTATATCAATACCTCCCCTTTTATTTTTAATAAATGTAGTTGTTCCTTGAAAAACTCTATCCATAAGCTCCTCATTTGATACTATTTTAGACATTCATTCCTTATTTGCTAATGATAGTTTATTTTAAATACATCGTGTACCATATTTTGCATAACAAGAAGCACTTGCATTTATGAAGAATCACAGGCACCGAAAAATCGTACATAATCATGGCTTTAAATTCTTCGATGTGCAAATGGTAGAGTGATGACCCAAAAACGGATTTGAAATATTTTTATCTGCACAAGAAAATAAATATAATATGACACCTCGTCTTATTCTTCTTCTTTTTGTTCGAGTTCGTGAAATGAATTTAATATCATTTTGTCAATTATTCTGGCAATGACGAAATTGTGATACTCGATGTTTAAATCATCATATTTTATTGCGTTTAGATTTGCCATATTTTCGTTATGGTTCCATGTCTTCTACCGGAGATCTTTCATTGGGTGAGTTTTTTTTTTTCTTTTTTCCTTTTCTTTCCTTCCACCTTCTGGCTCGTCTCTGTAATTTTTTCTACTTAATGTTTACAGGATTCATGCGACTCAAAATCAAATAACACAGAAGCATAAGATTTTCGTATCAATACATTATAAGCGGCTCCTCTCTAATTGAATGTCAACGCAAAGCATTTGCCTTTAATGCTGGTAGCGAGACATCCAATGCTTCGTATTTTTTCTTACCTTTACAACAAGTAAGTACCTTTTTCTAGCTTTGGACATTACCAATGTTCTTATATTTCATTTGTGACTTCTTTGTTTCTTTTTATGAATAGATATTTAGATCACCTAAATGATTTTCCCTAAAATAAATTTAACACATTAACCTTCCCAACATTGTAGGACAGAGTTCAATTATACATTTTTCTTTACCACAGGAAACTTGAAGATGAGATTTAATATCTTTTATATATGTGATTTCTTTGTTCGCTCTGGAATGTGTATTAGTTCTTCCATCTTCATGATCCTACTTCTCTAAACTCTATAAATGGGATACTTATTCCATTTTCACTAACACTAGACGTTAAAGTGATGATAATTGATATTGATTTTCTTCTTGTTTCAACTATTGTTGTCTTTATTGAATTAACATATTGTACAACCCACAAGAAGAGAGTTGACAGCCGACTAGAAAATTATTACTAGAGATAAGAAACAAAAAATAGATTACAATAACAAATGATACTTAACAATCCAAGTCGTAGGCGTAAAACTTATACCTTGTATGACAAATTATTGGTTGGTACCTAGAGCATAAATCATGTACATAAATCACAGCACTTTGTGCATGAAAACCTTATAATGCTAGGGATTAAAACTAAGGTAAAACATCTGATAAAGCAGAGATTAATAAATAGGGTGTAAAGGTTAGTATATAATTTGGCTTCAGAATAAGTTCTTGTTACTTTGTGATTCAAGGCTTTGTTAGTTGCATTTTTTTTCCTTTTCTTGCAATATGGAATTTTGAAGAGCTAGAATTGGTCGTAGAGGAACAAAAGAATATGAAGGCTTGATAAATGAAGCTCTACTCTTACCTTTAAATGTAAACCTTTTACTTTCAAACCTCAGCTAAAACAATTATCTCATATTTTAAAATATACCACATCACCCATCTACTGTCTTCACATAAGATGAGTCAAATAGAATTAGATCAAAACTAGGGAACTACTCAAAAGCATCATAATTTATTTGTCAGTTACAATCATCCAACTATAATATAAGAGCCAAAGTGAGGATTTCCACTGTTCACCAGATGGTCTCGAAAGGACCAAAACGGCACCGTCTCCATCTACCTGAAACGACGTCGTATTCACGTGTTGTTTTATTTTGTGCCCATTTTTTCCCACAAACTTCTTCCCTGGCTCTCTTCTTCTGCAATCTCCGAATCTAATCGCCCCTTTGGTCAGGCATTTGCACCTCTCTGCCGCCGACATCTGGGTAGTTTCTGTTCAACGTTACTCCGACGACTTTCAGCAGAAAAGAATCGGTGCTGAAATTGACGCCGGGTACTTCTCTTGTTCCGCTTGATCCAACATGGGTCACCCATATCTCTTTGCGCCACTTCACACGATTTTCATCCCTGGCTCTCTTCCTCTGTGGGTCTCCGATTTTGGTCCCCCCCTTTCATCGGTCGTTTGCATTGTCCTGCTGCCGACATCTAGGCAGCCTCCGTTCTGCGTTGCTCCTGCGACTCGCACCAGAAAATAATCGGTGCTGAACTTGACGACGGTTATTTCTTGTATTCCGCTTGATTCAGCACGGGTCAATATTTTTGCACTATTGTGTTTTCATCTAATTTCTAAGTAATCTCTTTCATTTTGCAGCCTCAGCCGCTTACTCTCTCTCTAGATTCATATATCGAAGGTATGCTTATTTAATTGTATTTTCAGTTTGCATATTTATGCAAAACCATGGATGTATATGTATATTTATGTGTATGGATGTATGAATCTATATTTTAGGTATCAATGGCGTGCTTCACGTCTGAATATTGTATGAACACGAATTTTTTTTTTGGTATGTTGAAGTTTTACCTTTGGTGATGCAGCTTAATGCTAAATCCGATGTTAGACACGAGCACATGCTCAAATCCAACAGACAAACCATCTAGCAGTGTCACGTTACAAATTTCTGATACAGATTGTGCGAGCATTAACAGAAAGTCTGATAAACAAATAGATCTCACCGTCTTGTCTTTGGAAAATTCTAATACCAGTCAACAGGCAGAAAAACAGCCACGTCATAAAATCAGCAAAGACATTGGGTTTCATGAAGCTAAAGATTTCATCCTGCTTCCAACTATTGCCGAAGACAACACTGCACACTTTTAGCATTAGAGCTCAGTGTCATGAACCTGGAAATTGTGTTTTTTGTCGGAATGATATTGTCAGATTATCTACTAATATCCTCTTATCTCATTAGTGTGCGACAGTGATTATCTTGCTTCAAGAGAGCTAGATTGTTTTGCGGTTAGGCTATTGTGTAAAATTTCATTCGTTCGTCGAGTAACTCGGGCAACTCGATTGTCAGTTTGTGAAGCTACTTGAGCTATTGAATAGATTAATTTCGTATCACAAGTTTAATCGAGTAACTCGACAAACGTGATTTTGGGTTTGTCGAGTTACTCGAGTAACTTCAACAATGCATATTTCTCATTTTATAGTTTACTTTTTGTATTTAAATTATGTAATACACTTAATTTTTTTTATTTTTTAGTTTTTTCGTGTTATTTTTTAACCAACTCGTGGAACTCAAATTTAGATTTGTCGAGTTACTAGATAAATTAATCATAATAAAACAATATATAATATATTGTATTGATTGATTATGATATATATTAAATTTATATAATATATATTTTACTTTCATATTCTAATAAATAATCATTTAAATACAATTATGTATGTGCTTCATTTATCAAATAAGTTAACAAATCCAAATTTCATGTTTACACGTTCCTCGAATAATAACATTACAACATTCAAATTAAACAAAATAGTCAATGTATTAAATAATTTAAATAAAATAAGCTTCAAAAAATAAAAATTATGCATTTCATTAGTTTCTTCAGTAACTCGGGAAACCCGATTTTAACTTTGTCGAGTTATGCTCTACAATGAATAATGAGTTCTTTTATATCAAAAATATTTCATATTCTATAACCTAATATAATATGTTATAATAAATTAGCTATTATAAAAAAAACTCGACAAAAAACCAACAGAACCCACGTCTAATCACTCAAGTAACTAAAACTGTAATATTATATATACTTGAAAAAAAAAGAAGACAAAAGCCCACATCTAACCACTCGACAAAATTATTAAAAAAAAATATTTAAAAAGTAATGTTGTCGATGGCGTGAACGGTTAATTTCTATAATTTCTATTTCACTCTTTTTTAAACAAAAAAAAAAAAAAATTTGATTCTTAAACATATGCAGCATTTATTTAGAATAATTTGTAAAAAAAAATAGAAACAATTTACCTTACAATTCAAAGGTTTTTTGGATTAAAAAAAAAATATATATAACAAAAAAAAATGTAAAGTCAAAATTTGTTTTTTTTAATTTTTTTTTTTTTAAATGTATGTGGGTGTTTGTCGAGTTACTCGACAAACACCCACTCCTCCACGTAAAATCAAACTGGGTTTGAAACTTTTTTAATTTTTTTTTTTCAATATTGGGGGTGTGTATTTAACAAACACACCCCCCCAAACAATAAAAATGGGCTTTTTAGCCCATTTTCAACTAACTTTTTTTTTAATTTTTTTAATTTTTTAATTTGGGTATGTATTTGTCGACCGCATTTTGACCTTTATTTATTATTTTTTTTGTGTGTTCTTTTTTTTTATAGTTTAGTAGCAAATAGATTTTCATTTAATTTTTTACTATTTTATTTTATTTTTTCTTATAAGCAAATTGAACACAATGCTCTCTAAAATTTGCTTATAAAAAAATAAAATAAAATAGTAAAAAATTAAATAAAATTTTATTTGCTACTAAACTCTTAAAAAAAAACACAATAAAAAATTAATAAATAAATGTCCAAATGTGCTCGACAAACACACGCCCAATTTTAAAAAAACAAAAAAATCTAGGTTAAGTTAAAAATGGGCCAAAAAGCCTATTTTAATTGTTTGGGGGTGTGTGTTTGTCAAATACACACCCCAATATATTTAAAAAATTAAAAAATTAAACAATATCAAAATGGGCTTTGGTTTTTGGGTGGTTTGAGTTTGTCGAGTTGTTCGACAAACTCAAACCCAAATAGTAAAATAAAAAATTGAAAAGGTAAATGCCTATTTTAATTGTTGGTGTGCTCGACAAACAAACACCTAATATAAAAAAAATTAAAAAAAGTCAAATTGGGCCATTTTGCACTTAAATATATATTAAAAAAATTAAGAAAGATCAAAATGGTCCCATTTTGATTATTGGCTCGACAAACACACGTCCAAATAAAAAAATAATAACAAAAAAATTAAATGCTCGACATTTTTTGTTAAAAATACATAAATATAATTTCTTCAAAAACGTGCAATACCTCCATTATTCTAACTGATTAACATCCCCAATACATTTAATAGTTAATCTTGGATTCGAGAAGTTTCCAAAGGGCTCCAATCATGTGAACTTGAGTGGGGTACTAACAAAGAGTTTGTCAAATGAGGCTGTTTCTCTGAAAGATCTCAATATGGTGGAGAGAAATTTTACTCCTGAAGACCATTCGTCAACGTAAACCAGTTGACAAAAATGAGGCTGCCAAAACTAGGAGACTTGTCGAGTTGCTCGACAACAACCATGGTTGTCGAGTTGGTTGTCGAGGTTGTCGAGCAACTCGACAACCATGATGGTTGGTTGTCGAGTTGCTCGACAACCATAGTTGTCCGCAAGCACGGTACCTGACTACCGCCTAGCGCCGGAGCACGACCTCCCCACCGCCTTGGATAGTACACTGAGTGTAACTTTTGACAAGATATACATACATTTTATATATCTCCTTTCCTTACAAACATATAAGAGTGAGTTTGGGAATCACTGTTAAACATCAACCAATATGACATTGTTTGGGGGCTTTTTTTTTTTCTCCAATTGGGGATATAAGATCACCAGCTTCAGTTTACTTTTTTTATTTAAATTATGTACTACACTTAAATTTTTAAATTTTTTAGTTTTTTCATGTTATTTTTAAATCACCTCATGAATCTCAAATTTGGATTTGTCAAGTTACTAGATAAATTAGTCATAATAAAAGAATATATAATATATTGTATTAATTGATTATGATATATATTTTATTTTGCTATCTTCTAATAAATAATCAATTAAATACAAATATGTATGTGCTTCATTTATCAAATAAGTTAACAAATCCAAATTTCATGTCAACACGTTCCTCGAATAATAATATTACAACATTCAAATTAAACAAAATAGTCAATGTATTAAATAATTTAAATAAAAAAAGATTAAAAAATGAAAATTATGCATTTTATTATTGGCTCGAGTAACTCGGGAAACTCGATTTTAACTTTGTCGAGTTATGCTCTACAATGAAAAATCAGTTCTTTTATATCAATAATATTTCATATTCTATAACTTAATATAATATGTTATAATAAAATAGCTATTATAAAATAAAATAAAATCTAAATTATAAAACAAAACAATCTTTTACAATTTATTACTTAAGCAACTCGACAAATTGAAAATAAATTTTGTCGAGTTACTCTATAACCTACATGCTAAATACATATATTTTATATTATAGAAATTTCCTGTTTACAATAAAGAGAAACATAAAATATAATATACACAAGTCCAAAAAATATCAAATATATAGAAAAACTATTTTACATAAATTCACACATTTATTTATAATATCTGTAAATCAATTATACTAAGTGAAATCTATAATTACTTATTCAATTTATTTCACGAAAATATTCCTGTTTTATGATTTTTGCTTTTGTATCACATTTTTCATCGAGTAACTCGACAAACATGATTTTAAGTTTGGCGAGTTACTCGAGTAACTTCAACAATGCATATTTTTCATTTTTTTTGTTTTCTTTTTCTATTTAAATTATGTAATATACTTATAATTTCTGTAATAAATATTATTATAAATTATATTAAAATACTTATTACAATTATTAATTAAAAAAACACATTTATTTTCGTAATATAATTTGACATAATTATTCTAACAAAAAAATTCATTAGTATAACAAATTCTTACTACAATTTATTTTCATAATTTATGATGAATTCTATTTAGTATGAATTTGTCATAACAAATTTAATATAATCACTATATTATTATAATAATGTAATAATTGATTAATAATATATTACTACATAATTGCTTTTATTATGCTATAAATTTACTATAACAATTTTTAGTTATAATATGTTATACTAATTGCTAAAATAAAATAAAATAAAATAAAATATATTGTATTAATTGATTATGATATATATTAAATTTATATGATATATATTCTATTTTACTATGTTCTAATAAATGATACATTAAATAAAATTTTGTATATGCTTTATTTATCAACTTACTCGACAAATTCAACTTTGAGACTCACGAGTTTCTTCAAAAATAACACCACTAAATAAGAATAAAGAATTATTTAAATGTATGACATACTTTAAATAAAAAAGGGAAACAAAATAATGGAAAATTTAAATTTCATTCGTTCGTCGAGTAACTCGATAAACATATTGAAAAGATTGATTCTGTATCCCATTTGTCATCGAGTAACTCGATAAACATAATTTCAGGTTTGTCAAGTTACTCGAGTACCTTAAAAAATACACATTTTTCAATTTTTTGTTTTATTTTCCTATTTAAATTATATAATACGCTTAATTTTTTTAATTTTTTTCTTTTGTCAAGTTATTTTATAACCAACCCAATTAAATACAATTATGTATCTGCTTCATTAATGAAAGAAATTAAAAAATCAAAATTTCATATTGACACGTTCGTACAACAATCATATTACAACATACAAAATAAACTAAAAAATTAATGTATTAAATAATTTAAATAAAAATTTTAAATAAACAAAAATTATACATCTAATTACTTTCTTGAATAACTCAGCAAACTCGATTTCGAATTTGTCAAGTTATGCAATACAATGAATAATAACTTCTTTTACATGAATAACATTTTATATTCTATAACTTAGTATAATATGTTATAATAAAACAACTACTATAAAACAGATTTATGTATTATTTTCAATGAAGATAATATATCATAACTAATTTCACGAAATATAAAAACATAGTAAAGTAAAAACTTATTCTAATAAATAATTTTTTTTTTTAGAATTATTATATCAAATTGCATTAATTCATTATGATATATATTAAATTTATATTATATATATTCTATTTAACTATGTTACAACAAATAATTCACTAAATAAAATTTTGTATATGTTTTATTTATCAAATTACTCAAACAATTCAAATTTTCATATTAACGACTTTGTCAAAAAATAATACAACAAATAAAGAATAAATTTTTTTTAAAATATGTTACATATTTTAAATACAAAAGAAACACACATTAATCAAAATTCTAAATTTCATTGTTTTATAGAGTAACTCGAGAAAGTCGAGTTTGATTTTCTCGAATTACTTCAACTATTGAATTTATTGATTTTATATCCCATTTGTCATCAAGTAACTCGAAAAACATGATTTCAGGTTTGTCGAGTTTCTCCAATAGCTTCAAAATTGCACTTTTCCCATTTTTTTGTTTTATTTTCTTATTTAAATTATGTCATACACTAATATTTTTTGTTTTTTTTTTTTTCATGTTATTTTTTTACCAACTCGTGAATCTGATATTTTTATTTATCATGTTATTTTTTGCTTCATGTTATTTTTTCTTACTACATAAATTAATCATGACAAAACAAAATATAATATATTGTATTAATTAATTAAGATATACATACAATTTATACGATATATATTTAATTCTACTATGTTCTAATAAATTATACACTAAATAAAATTTTATATATGTTTTATTTTTCAAGTTATAATTTTTCTTAAATATATTACATATTTAAAATATCAAATACAAAAAACAATCATAAGTTTAAATTTCCTCCGTTTGTCGAGTGATTCAGGGAACATCAGTTTCTTATTGTCGAGTTACTTAGGCTATTGAATAGATTCATTTTCTTTCCCATTTCAAATCGAGTAACTCAACAAACATGATTTCCAGTTTGTCAAGTTTCTCGAGTGGCTTAAAAAATGCACATTTTTCATTTTTTAGTTTAATATTTTTTTAAAATTATGTTATAAACGTAATTTTTTTATATTCTTTCTTTTCTCATGTTCATTTTTAAATATATTATAATAAATATATAAAAACACTTTTATCACATACATTTACATATATATTTATAGAAATTCGAAATTTCATTTTCACAGGTTCCTACAACAACAATATTACAACATACAAATTAAACAAAATAATTAATGTATTAAATAAGTTAAATAAAAAAATTTAAATAGATGAAAGTTATGCATTTAATTACTTCGTTGAATTCTTCTTATTTATCAATAAACAAAATAATTAATGTATTAAATAAGTTAAATACAAATATTTATATAAATGAAAATTATGCATCTAATTACTTCTTTCAATAACTTGAAAGAATAAAAAATTATTTAAATATATATCAAATTTTAAATAAAAAACAAAAAACAAATTAATCAAAATTTGAAACTTCTTTGCTTTATCGAGTAACTCGACAAACTAGCATCTCAATTTACCGAGTTACTTCAGCTATTTAAAATATTGATTTTGTATCCCATTTTTCATCGAGTTGCTCGAGTCGCTTAAAAAATTCAGATTTTTCATTTTTTTGTTTCATTTTCTTATTTAAATTATATAATACACATAATTTTTTTAATTTGTTTCTTTTGTCATCTTATTAAATAACCAACTCAATTAAATACAATTATGTATATGCTTCATTAATCAAAAAAGTTAAAAAATCAAAATTTTATTTTCACAGGTTCCTACAACAATAATATTACAACATACAAATTAAACAAAATAATTAATGTATTAAATAAGTTAAATAAAATAATTTAAATACATAAAAATTATGCATCTAATTACTTCGTTGAATAACTCGGACTACTCAATTTTCATTTTGTCGAGTTATGCAATACAATGAATAATAAGTTATTTTATAACAATAATATTTTATATTCTATAACTTAGTATAATATGTCATAATAAAGTAGCTATTATGAAAAAATTTTATGTATTATTTTAAATTAATCTAATATATCATAAATAATTTTATGAAATATAAAAACATAATACAGTGAAATTTTTTTCTAAGAATTAAATTTTTTTTTACAATAATTATATCAAATTGCATTAATTCATTATAATATATATTCAATTTATATGATATATATTCTATTTAACTATGTTCTAATAAATGATTCACTATATACAATTTTGTATATGTTTTATTTATCAAGTTACTCAAACAATTCCAAATACCAAATTCATGAATTTGGCAAAACATAATACAACAAATAAACAATAAAAATTTATTTAAATATATTACATATTTTAAATAAAAATTAAAAATAAATTAATCAAAATTTAAAATTTCATTCTTTTGTCGAGTCACTCGGAAAACTGATGTTCCATTTTGTCGAGTTACTCCAGCTATTGAAAAGATTGATTTTGTATACCATTTCTCATCGAATAACTCGACAAACATGATTTACGGTTTGTCGAGTCACTCGAGTAGCTCAAAAAATACACATTTTGCATTATTTTGTTTTATTTTCTTATTTAAACTATATAATACACTTCATTTTTTTAATTTTTTTCTTTTGTCATGTTATTTTATAACCAACCCAATTAAACACAAATATGTATGTGCTTCATTAATCAAAGAACCAAAAAAATCAAAACTTCATATTGACAAGTTCCTACAACAATAATATTACCACATATAAATTAAACAAAATAATGAATGTATTAAATAATTTCAATAAAAAATACTAAAGAAATGAAAATTATTCATCTAATTACTTTGTTCAATAACATGTAAAACTCAATTTTCAGTTTGTCGAGTTATGCAATACAATGAATAATAAGTTCTTTTATATAAATAATATTTGATATTCTATAAATTAGTATAATATGTTATAATAACATAGCTATTATAAAAAATATTTATGTATTATTTTAAATTAATATAATATAATATATCATAACTAATTTTATGAAATATAAAAACATAGAAGAGTGAAAATTTGTTCTAATAATTAAATTTTTTTTTAGAATAATTATATAAAAATTGCATTAATTCATTATAATATATATTAAATTTATATTATATATATTCTATTTAACTATGTTCTAATAAATGATTCACTAAATACAATTTTGTAAATGTTTTATTTATCAAGTTACTCAAACAATTCAAAATTTCAAATTAACGAGTTTGTCAGAAAATAAGACAACAAATAAAGAAAAAAAAATTATTTAAATATATTAAAAATTTTAAATAAAAAAGAAATACAAATTAATCAAAATTTCAAATTTTCATTGCTTTATCGAGTAACTCGAGAAACTCGCGTTTCAATTTGCTTTATTTATCAGATTACTCAACAATTTGAATTTCCAATTCATGAGTTCGTCGACAAATAACCAACATAAGAATAAAAAATTATTTAAATATATTATGTCTTTCAAATAAAAAAGAAAAACAAAATAACCAAAAATTTAATTTTTCATGATTTTGTCAACTAACTTGTCCAACTCGTATTCGATTTTGTCGAGTTGGTTAATCTAATCAAGAGATTGATTTTGTATATCATTTAAAATCGAGTAACTCGACAAACACGATTTTCGGTTTGTCGAGTTTCTCGAGTAGGTTCAAAGATGCACATTTTTCAATTTTGTTTTCTTTCTTTTTTATTTAAATTATGTAATACACTGAATTTTTTTCATTTTTTTATTTTGTCATGTTTTTTTTACCCAACTTGTGAATCTCAAATTTACCTTTGTCGAGTTACTGGATTAATTCATCAAAATAAAAGAAAATATAATATATTATATTAATTCATTATCATATACATTAAATTTATAAAATGTATATTTAATTTTACTATGTTTTAATAAATGTTTTAATAAATAATGAATTAAATACAATTATGTATGTATTTGATTTATTAAATAAGTTAACAAATTCAAATTTCATACTAACAAGTTCCTTAAATATTAATATTACAACATACAAATTAAATAAAATATTTAATGTATTAAATAATTTAAATACAAAAAATTTTAAAAAAATTAATTTATGTATATAATTAGTTTGTTGAGTAACTAATCAAACTCAATTTTGATTTTCTCGAGTTACGTCATATAATGAATAATGATTTTTTTTATATGATTAATATTTCATATTCTATAACTTCATATAATATGTTATAATATATCAGCTATTATTAAAAAATATTATATATTATTTTACATTAATATGATATTTGATACTTAATTTTATGAAATATAAAAACAAAGTGAAGTAAAAATTTGTTTTAATAATTATTTATACTAATTACAAAAATTATATAAAATTCTATTAATTCATTATGATATATATTAAATTTATATCATATATATTATATTTTACAATGTTTTAATAAATGATAGACTACGTAAATTTTGTATATATTTAATTTATCAATTTACTCAAACAATTCTAAATAAAAAGATTCACGAGTTCATCAAAACATAACACAACAAAATAACAATAAAAAATTATTTAAATATATTACATATTTTAAAAAAAAAACAAAAACAAAATAATCAAACTTTTTACTTTCACTAATTTGTCAAATAACTCGAGCAATTCAAGTTCATTTTTGTCGAGTTACTTGAGTTATTCAATATATTCATTTTTTATATTATTTGTGATCGAGTAACTCGACAAACACGATTTTCAGTTTGTCGAGTTTCTCGAGTAGCTTCAACCGTGTATATTTTTTATTTTCTTGTTTCATTTTCTTATTTAAATTATGTAGATCACTTAAATTTTTTATGTTTTTTATTTTATCAAGTTATTTTGTAACCATCTCGTAAATCTTAAAATTTCTATTTGTCAAGTTACGAGATAAATTAATCATAATAAAAAAAAATATAATATATTGTATTAATTAATTATCATATATATTAAATTTATACAATGTATATTTAATGTTATTATGTTCTAACAAATAATCGATTAACTACAATTATATATCTGCTTAATTTATGAAATACGTTAACAAATCAAAATTTCATATTCACAACTTCCTTCAATAATAATATTGCAACATATAAATTAAACAAAATTATTAATATTTTAAATAATTTAAATACAAAAACTTTTACAAATTTAAATTCATGCACAATTCCAAATTTCATATTCACAAGTTTATCAACAAATAATACAACAAAATAAGAAGAACAAAAATTTTAATGTATTACATATTTTAAATAAAAAACAAAAACAAATTAATCAAGAATTAAAATTTCATTAGTTTCTCGAGTCACTCGAGAAACTCATGTTTCATTTTGTCGAGTTCCTTCAACTATTAAACAGAATGATTTTGTCTCCGATTTGTCATCGAGTAACTCGACAACCGTGATTTTGAATTTCTCGACTTTCTCGATTACCTTGAAAAATACACATTTTTCAATTTTTGTTTTATTTTTTTTATTTAAATTATATAATACACTTAATCCTTTTGTTTTGTTTCTTTTGTCATGTATTTTTTTAACCAACAAAATAATTAATATTTTACATACTTTAAATACAAAAAGTTTTAAAAATTTCAATCTATGCATATAATTAGTTTCTTATATAACTCGAGAAACTCAATTTAGAATTAGTCAAATTATATAATACAATGAATAATGAGTTTTTTTATATGAATAGTATTTCATATTCTATAACTTAATATAATATCTAATAATAAAATAGTTATTACAAAAAAAATTTATATATTATTTTACATTAATATAATATATAATATTTACTTTTATAAAATAAAAAAACAAATTAAAATAAAAATTCCACAATTCATATTCACAACTTCGTCAAAAAATAACAAAACAACATAAGATTAAAATTATTTTCAATATATTACATACTTTAAATAAAATAGAAAAACAAAATAAGCAATATTTTTAATTCCACTGGTTTGTCGAGTAACTTAGGAAAGTAAAGTTTCATTTTGTCAAGTTACTTTAGCTACTGGATAGATTGCTTTTGTATCTCATTTGTAATCGAGTTACTCGACAAACATGATTTTGAGTTTGTCGAGTTTCTCGAGTAACTTCAAACATGCACATATTTCATTTTTTTGTTTTATTTTGTTATTTATATTATTTAATATACTTAAATTTTTTACTTTTTTATTTTTATCATGTTTTTTTGTAACCAACTTATGAATCTCAAAATTTATATTTGTCCAAATACTTGATAAATTAATAATAACAAATCAAAATATAATATATTGATTCTTAATATTTGCTTACACTATATATTTTATTCTACTGTAAGTTTATTTTATATTTTTGAATTTAATATAATATATATTACATATTTTTAATATATATTTTATTATACTACGCTATAATAAATCATATACAAACAAAAAATATATAATATGTTCAATTTATGAAATAGCTCGCCACACACATATTCCGAATTCACATAAATTACTACTTATTTAATCGTCAATCTAGATATATGCTTCATTTTCTGTTTACCAATTACCAATTCCAACCGTCCACTCTTTTCCGCATCGAGCCTCGTGCTCTGACACCATCTCCATGTTAGAAGTATCTTTGTCCAACATAAGTCATTTCGCATTAAATTGCATTTAATAAAACATCTTCTAAACATTAAATTTCTAGATTTGCCATTATATGCTTATATTCAAAATTAAATAAAGATAATTATTATATATACTCTTACAAAACAACTACTTATTGAGTTACTTTATTAATTCTACTCATATAGAATATTTTTTTACCTATTACTTATTATAGTAAAATACAATAATTTATGATATGTCTTTATTATTGATAAAATTAAATATCACAACATTAATTATTATAGACTCTAATAATTTATAACGTCTCTTCATTTTTTAACCTACAATGTATCTTCGTTATCGATAAAATCAAATATATTAGAGTACAATAATTTACATTAATATATAATTTACCTATATAATACATCTTTTGTTATAATATATTATATCAAATAATGATACGATCAAACTTATATATAAGTTTATAAAGTTTCTCGATGGAAAATCTTATATATAGGTTTATCATGTTTCTCGATGAAAAATCTTACACAAAATAACATATCATCAAATCAAGATATTTTTGTGAATTAAATTCAATAAATAATTTTAGAGTTAATAATTAATTTCAGTTTTATATTTACTACTATTAATTAATAAATATTATAAATCTATGTGTTCATTTCCGTAAAAATTTAGCTTTTATATATTTTACATTCTATATATTTATATATATTATATTATAGGTTTCTCTTCATTTTAAATAAAAATATTTTATAGATAACTTTACAAATTTTATTACAAATTTTTCAGTTATCTTAGTAATTAAATATACAATATTGTTTTTGCTTTTAATTTTTTTTTAAATAAAACAAAAATTATATATGTGTTACAATCTATACATAAAATAAAAAATAAATAAAAACTAAAGAATATACCCTTAATCAGTTATTCAACATCCGTGAAAAAATGTTACACGAAAACAAAGATCACAAATTGGGAATATTTATGTGAACTAAATAAAATAAATTTTTACATCAATTTTATGTTGTACAATTGAGTTACAAATATTATACATACACATGTAAATATAGGTAAAAATAATTTGTTTATATATTTATTACAAATGTATTCCAAAATATGTATTATTTAAGTTATTCAAATAACTCGACAAACATATATATCAGTTTATCAAGGTATTTCATGGAAATTACAAAAACAAATTAAAAATTATAAAATGAGAATATTTCTATCAAAGAAATTCAATAACAAATTTTACATAACATATAATACAATGAATTTAAAAGAATTGTAAATACATGTATTCATTTGTATATGAAAAATGATTGTATATATCTATTTTAAGATTTCATATATAATTAAAATATCCAAAGGAAACTAAAAATTCGAAAATATACATTTCATTAGTTATTGAACTTTATTATAATATTTTACTATCTATTTTATTTTTTCCCTTTAGAGATAGAATTAATCATTTCACAATTAATAAACTAGATTGACTATAATATATTATATTAAATAATAAAATAAAAATATTTTACTTTCGTTCGATTTATCACATAACTTAACAAACTAAAACTTGACATTACCAAGTTGTTTTATGAGGTAAATCGAAACAACCAACTAGAAAGTATATTTAATCATTTTATAATAATAACGATACAACATGATAACTAATAACTTACAAAATTAAATATTTCAAACTAAATATATTAAGAAATCATAAATTTCTTACCAAATCAAACAAAAATGATAAACTAAAACAATGTTTTACATTCATTACTCAAATAACTCCACAAAATCTTTAGCATTCATCTGTGAACTGATTACACATACTTAGAAATTCAAAATTCCAAGCTACTAAAAAATAAACAAACGTACACCCACAATAATAATCAACAATAGAACAAAATATATAAGATTTAAATAGAGAAAATTTCATAACACACAAATATATAAACGTGTTATAAAATCAATAACATAAGTTATGAATTCATCTGCTCATATTAAACCACAACACACAATAACTAATTTTGCTCTTGTTCATATAAAAAAAACAAATCAGCACTAATCTAAACTCAAAATATCATACTATAACTCAAATTTGTTAGATACACTAATAAACTTGCACAAACAATTATATATAACCAACGTATTTTACACTACATAAAATGTCAATCCATAACTACAATAAATAAAATTAAAATCAAAAACAGTTTTCACTTCAATATACAAACATCATAGCTATTCATTTTGTTCATTTGGAACAAAAAAAAAATTCATTGTAAAAAAAATCAATTACAAGTTTTCCTCTATACAAATCTACTTTCTCCAATTGAACAGCATCAATAGGTATTCCAGCAAGGAGACACTCAACATATTTAATAACAAATATGCCACTGTCACTGCAAGAATGATTGAAAACCTTGTAAGTATATATAAATATGATTACAAATACGAACATTTATTTTCATTTCTTACCTATGTCGAATAGACTGTGGTATCTCAACATAGGGTTTCCTGTAATATTCAAGCAGTTGAATGATCTTTTTGCCAAGGTCTGCCCGATCAGCAACGACATATTTTTGAATAATATCTGGAACAATATGTATGGCAGGAACAACACGTCGATATAACATTGCTTCATCATAAAAGTGGTAATTGTTATCATATACTGTCAGCCTCCAACTTAGTAGATCAACATCAAAAAGGACCCAATACTTATCATCAATAATATCTGGCCACAATATATGATTACAATCTTTCCAACTTTTACCAAAACTTCTGGGAATGGAACCATTCGCATATCTTTCCATAGAACCATGGTAAACAACAGGAACTTTACGAATCAGTTGTCCTGTAGAATCCAATATTTTCAAACCAATACCCCGAAGAAATATTCCAAACCCGCTATCTAGAATTCCATATCTTGATGAAAAAATATCTGTAAAATTTGCTCTTCTTTTTTTAAGCAAAAACATGGCATTATCCATATCCTATAAAAAAATTTTTTTTATAAGAATGTATTCCTAATAGTTTACAATAAACATGAGAGATGAAAAAATACAAATAGGACATACCTCAGCCGCCAATATATATTCACGTTGGCCAATAGATTCTAGCTTTTGCTTTGTCAATCTAATGCCACCACCCCCACCACGCAATCGGACAACATCTCTATAACAAGAAACTTATTATAAATAAAATAAAAATAAAACATATACATAACAAATAACCAAATAAAAAATTCAAACTTACTGATCCTTCGATTTGTGCATCCAACGAATAAATTCAACTTGTCTTTCCTCATCAATATCACAAAGTATAGGAATATGAATAGAACTAGATACCAGAGATGCACTTTCCTTGCTATCCTTTTTTTTTTCATCCACTCTCTCCTTCGTAGAAGCAGCCTGCTGTTCTATTCTACTACTCTCCGCAACTGTATGCTTTTCTACTAATGCTCCCTTCAACATGTCTTGAATCTTGAAAATAGAACTATCAATCTTTGTACAAAGTTCTTCACGTAAACTACCAATCATATTACTATGTTCAACTTCTAAACCAACTAACTTTGTATCAATATGTTCCTGTATCTCTTTTTTTTTTCATCAAAAAATAGTTCACTGCTCCTAGATACAGATGATTCAATCTCATTTAAACAACGCATCAAATCATCTCTTGTACCTGCTAATTGTTGATCAAAGTACAAACGTTGATCATCAATCATGTCACGAAATTGATTATCAATATAATCTCGTTGCTCATCTCTAAAATTCCCTAACTGATAATCAAAATATGCTCTTTGTTCATCCCCTGTACTACCAAACTGCTGATTAATGTACACTCTTTGTTCATCAAATAATGATTGTACAAATTGATTTGTAGCATAATCATCATGATAATTATGCTCATAATCATCTTGATAATTATGCTCATAATCATCATGATAATCCTGCTGATCACTTTCGTGTCCTTCATCCACAATTCGTGCAGGCCAATTATTTACAGGTTCTTCCACAACTATATATGGAGACCAGCCCTCATTTTCACCATCATCTTCGTTCCCAAGTTGTCCAATCTGTTGATCACCTTCATAAAACTCTCCAGCCTCATGAACAATATTCTCACATGGTACTACAACAACTGGATGAACTACATTTACAGGCTCAAATTGTTCTATTTCTTGCCCTACCTCATCAATTTCTTGCGCCTCATACAAAAAATTTTGAACAACTGCATCAACTCGTATATCTCCTACATCCTCTATTAAGACCATCGTATACAAGTATGGTTGTTCAATCTCTTCTGCAGTTGGTTGAAGTATTGGTAGAACATGTATCTATAAATCATAGCAAAAAATAAACATCACTTTCATAACTATTAAACATTTCTCATAAATAATTAAAATTACTTTAACATACCTCAGTTGATTCCAAAAATAAGTCCAAATCTTTCTTCCCAACACGATGTTGTGCATACCAATTTATAATACGTGGAAACATATCATACACTTTTTCACCAAATCTTTCGCCAACCTCACGGCATGCCTCATATATCCAAATCTATAAACAAAATAACCAACACTTAGTCATGACACACATAATATTTTTATCGAGCATTCATTAAATATTAAAAATAATTATACATATTTACCTGGAACACAAGAGGACAACCATATATGGTGTACCTTGCAACTGCAGCACTATTATCAATGCACTTTAACGCACGTCTCTCCCAAGAAGTTAACAACGAACGCAGCAGTATGAAGTAAGAATGTCTTCCCCATGGATATTCATAACAAACATCCAAATCATCTACCAAAGACAGTGTCTCTATATTTATTTTTTTCCTCTCCCTAGGCCTAATCACTCCTTCAATCAATAATGCCAACCCTAACTTGTACTTATCTTCCTCATTGTCACAATGAATAAAAACATTCTCAAGCTCATTTAACGATATATGAGCAAAATTGTTGAACCACCTCCTACGAATTCTATGTCTCGCCAAAACTCTCATGGTACTAAGATTATCATCATTATCATGGCACAATAAGCCTGTTATCAAACAATACTCCTGCATTCCAAACCTACACAATTCACCTTGTATTTTAAACCAAACCTCATTTCCTTTATTCGAATGCACAGTATTGAGCAAAAATTCATGTACCAACTTTCCGCTAAACTGACATTTCCTACCATGAAAATATTCAAAATGAGCAAAACAGCTATTCCTAAATTTTTGAATCTGTTCCTCATTAAAATTTTCCATTATAACATCAATATATGTAAAATTACTAATCTGTGTAATGACTCCATCAAATCTGCGATTCTCACTTACCACGTATTCAACATCCATATCTGAAAAATATTTACGATCATTCTCATCAGCCAACTTCTACCACAAATATAAGTACAAATTATATATTCTAAATACATAGTTTATATATAATAGAATAAATAAACTAATATAACAAGGATTTATATATGTATAACTTTATGTATACATTAATTAAAATGAAACAATATTTACATTACATAGTGCCATACAAAATAAAAATACATACCTTAAGAAGATAATGTTATAATATGCCAAACGAAATAACGCCCAAAATCCAATTTTTTTGTAAACAAAAATCTTGCCTGCTTCCAACCTCTATAAACTGAAATGAAGAATAGTGTTTTTTCAAAATACACGGTAACAAATGAATAACCAGTTTAGACAGATTGAATGGCCCATTAAATGACAATGAATACTTTTTAACTTACACGTGTCCACCATCAACACTAGGGTTTGACACGTTTTTGACTTTTACCTCATTTTTCTTTTACTTTATATCTTCCTACACAAACTTATTTAATGTATATCTTAATATAAAATACGTTAAAACATTTTTGTTAATATATTAATAAAATTACTTCATCTATTAGTAAATATAACATAGTAAATAATATCACATATCAAATGTCCCATTTATTTTATACCAAAAATAAAAAATACACAAATACAAAAATTATTAATTATAAATTTTATTAATAAATTTACTCAACTAATTCCAAATTTAAGATTGACGAGTTTGTCAACAAATAACACAACAAAATAAGAATAAAAACTATTTATATGTATTATATATTTTAAATTTCATTGTTTTGTCGAGTAACTCGAGACACTCGAGTTCCATTTCACCAACTTACTTCAGCTATTGAAAATATTGATGTTATCTCCCATTTGTCATCGAGTAACTCGACAAACATGAATGTTCGTTTGTATAAAAAATATTTAAATCAATTACATATTTTAAATAAAAAAGATAAACAAAATAATCAAAATTTTAAATTTCCCTCCTTTGTCGAATAACTCGACCAAGTCAAGTTTCATTTTGTCAAGTTGGTTCACCTATTGAATAGATTGATTTTGTACTACATTTGTAATCAAGTTACTCGACAAACATGAATTTTGTTTTATCGAGTTTCTCGAGTAGGTTAAAACATGCACATTTTTCAATTTTGTTGTTTTCCTTTTTTATTTAAATTATGTAATACACAAAATTTTTATCATTTTTTTATTTCGTAATATAATGAATAATGCCTTTTTTTATATGAATAATATTTCATATTCTATAACTTAATATAATATCTTATAATATAAGAGCAATTATAAAAAAAAATTATATATTATTTTACATTAATATAATATATGATATTTAATTTTATGAAATATAAAAACAAAGTGAAGTAAAAAATTTTTACAATAATTATTTTTTTTAATTACAAAAATTATATAAAATTGTATTCATTCATAATAATATATTTTATTTAATATATATTCTAATAAATGATATACTACATAAAATTTTGTATATATTTTATTTATCAATTTACTCAAACAATTCTAAATTTAAGATTCACGAGTTCGTCAAAAAATAACACAACAAAATAAGAATAAAAATATTTAAATATATTACATATTTTACATAAAAAATAAAAACAAAATAATCAAAATTTTTACTTTCACTGATTTGTCGAGTAACTCGGAGAATTCAGGTTTATTATTCTCGAGTTACTTGAGTTATTCAATATATTCATTTTTCATACTATTTATGATCGAGTAACTCGACAAACACGATTTTCAGTTTGTCGAGTTTCTCGATTAGCTTCAACCATGTACATTTTTCAATTTCTTGTTTCATTTTCTTATTTAAATTATGTAGGACACTTAAACTTTTTGTTTTTTTTATTTTGTCAGGTTATTTTGTAACCATCTCGTGAATCTTAAATTTTATATTTGTCGAGTTACGAGATAAATTAATCATAATAAAAAAAAATATAATATATTGTATTAATTAATTATCATACATATTAAATTTATACAATGTATATTTAATGTTATTATGTTCTAACAAATAATCAATTAACTACAATTATGTATATGCTTAATTTGTCAAATAAGTTAACAAATCAAAATTTCATATTCACAACTTCCTTCAATAATAATATTACAACATATAAATTAAACAAAATAATTAATATTTGAAATAATTTAAATACAAAAACTTCTAAAAATTTCAATTCATGCATATAATTAGTTTGTTGTGTAACTCGGGAAACTTGATTTTGAATTTGTCAAGTTATATGATACAATCAATAATGAGTTTTTTTTATATAAATAATATTTCAATTTCTATAACTTCATATCATATGTTATAATAAAATAGCTATTACAAAAAAAATTGATATATTATTTTACATTAATATAATATCTCATATTTAACTTTATGAAATATAAAAACAAAGTGAAGTACAAATTTGTTTTCATAATTATTTTTACTCATTATAAATATTATGTTAAATTGTATTAATTCATTATGACATATATTAAATTTATATAATATATATTCTATTTTACTATGTTCTAATAAATGATATACTACACAAAAATTTTTATATATCTATTTTATCAATATACTCAAACAATTCCAAATTTCAGATTCACAAGTTTGTCAACAAATAATACAACAAAATAAGAAGAACAAAAATTTTAATGTATTACATATTTTAAATAAAAAAGAAAAACAAATTAATCAAAATTTAAAATTTCATTAGTTTGTCGAGTAACTCGAGAAACTCATGTTTCATTTTGTCGAGTTACTTCAACTATAAAACAAAAAGATTTTCTATCCGATTTTTCATCGAGTTACTCGATGAACGTCATTTCCAATTTCTCGAGTTTCTCGAGTAACTTCAAAAATACACATTTTTCATTTTTTTGTTTTATTTTTTTATTCAAATAATGTAATACACTTAATGTTTTTGATTTTTTTCTTTTCTCATGTTATTTTTTAACCAACTCTTGAATCTCAAATTTTGATTTGTCCAGTTACTAAATAAATGAATCATAATAAAATAAAATATAATACATTATATGCATTGATTATAATATATATTAAATTTATACAATGTATATTTAATTTTTCCATATCCTAATAACTAATCAATTAAATACAATTATGTATGTACTTCATTTCTCAAATAAGTTAACAAATCAAAACTTCATATTGACAAATTCCTCGAATAATAATATTACAACATATCAATTAAACGAAATAGTTAATGTATTAGTTAATTTGAAGAAATCAATTTTTAAAAATTTAAATTTATGTATATAATTAGTTTGTTGAGTGACTCAGAAAACTCGATTTTGAGTTTGTCAAGTTATATGATACAATAAATAATAAGTTTTTCTATATAAATAATCTTTTGTATTCTAGAACTTAATACATTTCCCTTTCAAATTTTTTATGTAATAATATATTATTAATCAATTTTTACATTATTATAATAATTTAATGATTATAATCAATTTATTATAAGAATTTCATATTAAAAATATTTTTTTTTATAGATGATCATAAAATTTATTACATATTTATTTATAAATAATTATAAAATTTATTATATATTTTTTTATCAAGCAAGTAAATAATCTCGTTTTATTTATTAGAATATTTATATTAGATTATAGTATAAAAATCATTTTATATTTATAATTACTAATAATAATATCATTTATAATAAAATTTATATTTACATCTACAATAATAAATTATAAATAAATATGTAAAAAATTTTAGAATCATCTATAAATAAATTTATTAAATATCCATTTATTATATTAAATTGAATATAATCATTAAATTATTATAATAATATAATAATTAATTAATAATATATTAATACAGAATATCATTTTATTATGCTATAAATTTAATATAGTAATTTTTTTATAATATGTTATAGTAATTATTATAATAAAAACCAATTTCATATATTGTATTAATTTATTATGATATATATTAAATTTATATAATATATATTGTATTTTACTATGTTCTAATAAATGATACACTAAATAGAATTTTTGATATGCTTTATTTATCAAGTTACTCGACAATTCCAATTTCCCATTCAAGAGTTCGTCGCCAAATAACCAACATAAGAATAAAAAATTATTTAAATATATTACGTCTTTTAAATAAAAAAGAAAAACAAAATAATCAAAAATTTCATTTTCCATGATCTGTCGAGTAACTTGTCCAACTCGAGTTTGATTTTGTCGAGTTGGTTCATCTATTCAATAGATTGATTTTGTATATCATTTGTAATCGAGTAACTCGACAAAAAGTATTTCCGTTTTCTCGAGTTTCTCGAGTAGGTTCAAAAATGGACATTTTTCAATTTTTTTTTCTTTCTTTTTTATTTAACTTATGTAATACACTGAATTTTTTTGATTTTTTTTATTTTCTCATGTTTTTTTTTACCAACTTGTGAATCTCAAATTTACCTCTGTCGAGTTATTGGATTAATGCATCATAATAAAAGAAAATATAATATATTATATTAATTGATTATCATATACATTAAATTTATAAAATCTATGTTTAATTTTACTATGTTTCAATAAATAATCAATTAAATACAATTATGTATGTATTTCATTTATTAAATAAGTTAACAAATTCAAATTTCATACTGACAAGTACCTTAAATAATAATATTACAACATACAAATTAAATAAAATAGTTAATGTATTAAATAATTTAAATAAAAAAAATTTAAAAAAATTTAATTTATGTATATAATTAATTTGTTGAGTAACTCATCAAACTCGATTTTGATTTTCTCCAATTATGTCATATAATGAATAATGCCTTTTTTTATATGAATAATATTTCATATTCTATAACTTAATATAATATGTTATAATATAACAGCTATTATAAAAATATATTATATATTATTTTACATTAATATAATATATGATACTTAATTTTATGAAATATAAAAAAAAAAGGTAAAGTTAATATTTGTTACAATAAATATTTTTATTAATTACAAAAATTATATAAAATCGTATTCATTCATTATGATATATTTTATTTAACATATATTCTATTTTACTATGTTCGAATAAATAATATAATACATAAAATTTTGTATATATTTTATTTATCAATTTACTCAAACAATTCTAAATTTCAGATTCACGATTTCGTCAAAAAATAACACAACAATATAACAATAAAAAATTATTTAAATATATTACATATTTTAAATAAAAAAGAAAAAAAAAATCAAAATTTTTACTTTCACTGATTTGTCGAGTAACTCAGAAAATTCAAGTTTATTGTTATCGAGATACTTCAGCTATTCAATAGATTGATTTTTTATATGATTTATGATCGAGTAACTCGACAAACCTAATTTTCAGTTTGTCGAGTTTCTCGAGGAGCTTCAATCATGTACATTCTTCAATTTCTTGTATAATTTTCTTATCTAAATTATGTAAGACACTTAATTTTTTTATATTGTCATTTTATTTTGTAACCATCTCGTGAATCTCAAAATTTATATTTGTTGACTTACAAGATAAATTAATCATAATAAAACAATATATAATATATTGTTTTAATTCATTATCATATATATTAAATTTATACAATGTATATTTAATTTTATTATCTTCTAATAAATAATCAATTAAATACAATTATGTATGTGCTTAATTTATCAAATAAGTTAACAAATCAAAACTTCATATTCACAGCTTCCTCGAATAATAATATTACAACATATAAATTAAACAAATTAATTAATATTTTAAATAATTTAAATAAAAAAAGTTATCAGAATTTCAATTCATGCATATAATTAGTTTGTTGCATAACTCGGGAAACTCGATTTTGAATTTGTCGAGTTATGTGATAGAATGAATAATGAGTTTTTTTATATGAATAATATTTCATTTTTCCTAACTTAATATAATATATTATAATAAAATACCTATTCCAAATAAAATTTATATACTATTTTACATTAATATACTATTTCATATTGAATTTTATCAAATCTAAAAACAAAGTGAAGTAAAAATTTGTTTTAATAACTATTTATACTAATTACAAAAATTATATAAAATTGTATTAATTCATTATGATATATATTAAATTTATATCATATATATTCTATTTTAATATGTTCTAATAAATGATACACTACATAAACATTTTTATATATTTATTTTATCAATATACTCAAATAATTCCAAATATCAGATTCACCAGTTCGTCAACAAATAATACGACAAAATAAGAACACATAAATTTAAAATCTATTACATATTTTAAATAACAAAGAAAACCAAAATAATCAAACTTTTGAATTTCATTATTTCGTCGAGTAACTCGAGAAACTCATGTTTCATTTCATCGAGTTACTTCAACTATTAAACATATGTTTTTGTCTCCAATTTATCATCGAGTTACTCGACAACCGTGATTTTCAATTTCTCGAGTTTCTCGAGTAACTTCAAAAATACACATTTCCCATTTTTTTTTGTTTTTAATTTAAATTAAATGATACACTTAATGTTTTTATTTTTTTTCTTTTGTCATGTATTTTTTTAGCCAACAAAATAATTAATATTTTAAATAATTTAAATACAAAAATTTTAAAAATTTCAATCTATGCATATAATTAATTTCTTATATAACTCAGGAAACTCAATTTTGATTTTTTCAAGTTATGTGATATAATGAATAATGAATTTTTTTACACGAATAATATTTCATATTCTATAACTTAATATAATATGTTATAATAAAATAGCTATTATAAAAAAATATTGATGTATTATTTCAAATTAATCCAATATCTCATATCTAATTTTATGAAATATAAAAACATAATATAGTGAAATTTTTTTATAATAATTAAATATATTTTTTTGAATAATTATATCAAATTGCATTAATTCATTATCATACATATTAAATTTATATAATATATATTCTATTTAACTATGTTCTAATAAATGTTTCACCAAATAAAATTTTGTATATGTTTTATTTATGAAGTTACTAAAACAGTTCCAAATTTCAAATTTACGAGATTGTCAAAAATTAATACAACAGATAAACAAATAAAAATTATTTAAATATATTACATATTTTAAATATAAAAAAAATGCAAATTAATCAACATGCTAAATTTCATTGTTTTATCGAGAAACTCGAGAAACGAGTTTCATTTTGCCGAGTTACTCCAGCTATTGAAAAGATTGATTTTGAATTCCTTTTCTCATCGAGTAACTCGAAAAACATGATTTCAGGTTTGTCGAGTTTCTCGAGTTGCTTAAAAAATACAAATTTTGCATTTAATTTGTTTTATTTGCTTATTCAAATTATATAATACACTTAATTTTTAAAATTTTTTTCTTTCGTCATCTTCTTTTATAACCAACCCAATTACATACAATTATGAATCTGTTTTATTAATCAAAAAAGTTAAAGAGTCAAAATTTCATATTAACAAGTTCCTGCAACAATAATATTACAACATACAAATTAAACAAATTAAATAATCTATTAAATAATTTAAATTAAAAAAATTGAATAATTGAAAATTATGCATCTAATTACTTTATTGAATAACTCAGAAAACTCGATTTTCAGTTTGTGAAGTTATGCAATACAATGAATAACAAGTTCTTTTATAAAAATAATATTTCATATTCTGTAATTTAGTATAATATGTTATAATATAATACCTATTATACAAAAAATTTATGTATTATTTAAAATTCATATAATATATCATAACTAATTTTATAAAATATAAAAACATAGTACATTTAAAATTTTTTCTAATAATTCTTTTTGTTTTTTAAAATATTTATATCAAATTTAATTACTTAATTATGATATATATCAAATTTATATGATATATATTCTATTTAACTATGTTCTAATAAATGATTCAGTAAATAAAATTTTGTATATGTTTTATTTACCAACTTACTCAAACAATTCCAAATTTCAAATTCACGAGTTTGTAAATTAATAATACAACACATAAAGAATAACAAATTATTAAAATATGTTACATATTATAAATAAAAAAGAAGAACAAATTATTCAAAAATTTAACTATCATTTTTTCGTCGAGTAACTCGCGAAACTCAAGTTTCATTTTACCACGTTAGTCCACCTATTGAAAAGATTGATTTTGTATCCCATTTGTCATCGAGTAACTCGATAAACATAATTTCAGGTTTGTCAAGTTACTCGAGTACCTTAAAAAATACAAATTTTTCAATTTTTTGTTTTATTTTCCTATTTAAATTATATAATACGCTTAATTTTTTTTAGTTTTTTTCTTTTGTTAAGTTATTTTATAACCAACCCAATTAAATACAATTATGTATGTGCTTCATTAATGAAAAAAATTAAAAAATCAAAATTTCATATTGACAAGTTCGTACAACAATCATATTACAACATACAAAATAAACTAAAAAATTAATCTATTAAATAATTTAAATAAAAATTTTAAATAAAGAAAAATTATACATCTAATTACTTTCTTGAATAACTCAACCTACTCAATTTTCATTTTGTCGAGTTATGCAATACAATGAATAATAAGTTATTTTATAACAATAATATTTTATATTCTATAACTTAGTATAATATGTCAAAATAAAGTAGCTATTATGAAAAATTTTTATGTATTATTTTAAATTAATCTAATATATCATAAATAATTTTATGAAATATAAAAACATAATACAGTGAAATTTTTTTCTAAGAATTAAATTTTTTTTTTACAATAATTATATCAAATTGCATTAATTCATTATAATATATATTCAATTTATATGATATATATTCTATTTAACTATGTTCTAATAAATGATTCACTATATACAATTTTGTATATGTTTTATTTATCAAGTTACTCAAACAATTCCAAATACCAAATTCATGAATTTGGCAAAACATAATACAACAAATAAACAATAAAAATTTATTTAAATATATTACATATTTTAAATAAAAATTAAAAATAAATTAATCAAAATTTAAAATTTCATTCTTTTGTCGAGTCACTCGGAAAACTGGTGTTCCATTTTGTCGAGTTACTCCAGCTATTGAAAAGATTGATTTTGTATACCATTTCCCATCGAGTAACTCGACAAACATGATTTAAGGTTTGTCGAGTCACTCGAGTAGCTCAAAAAATACACATTTTGCATTATTTTGTTTTATTTTCTTATTTAAATTATATAATACACTTCATTTTTTAAATTTTTTTCTTTTGTCATGTTATTTTATAACCAACCCAATTAAACACAAATATGTATGTGCTTCATTAATCAAAGAACTTAAAAAATCAAAACTTCATATTGACAAGTTCCTACAACAATAATATTACCACATATAAATTAAACAAAATAATGAATGTATTAAATAATTTCAATAAAAAATACTAAAGAAATGAAAATTATTCATCTAATTACTTTGTTCAATAACATGGAAAACTCAATTTTCAGTTTGTCGAGTTATGCAATACAATGAATAATAAGTTCTTTTATATAAATAATATTTGATATTCTATAAATTAGTATAATATGTTATAATAACATAGCTATTATAAAAAATATTTATGTATTATTTTAAATTAATATAATATAATATATCATAACTAATTTTATGAAATATAAAAACATAGAAGAGTGAAAATTTGTTCTAATAATTAAATTTTTTTTAGAATAATTATATAAAAATTGCATTAATTCATTATAATATATATTAAATTTATATTATATATATTCTATTTAACTATGTTCTAATAAATGATTCACTAAATAAAATTTTGTAAATGTTTTATTTATCAAGTTACTCAAAAAAATTCAAAATTTCAAATTACCGAGTTTGTCAGAAAATAAGACAACAAATAAAGAAAAAAAATTATTTAAATATATTACAAATTTTAAATAAAAAAGAAAAACAAATTAATCAAAATTTCAAATTTTCATTGCTTTATCGAGTAACTCGAGAAACTCGCGTTTCAATTTGTCGAGTTACTTCAGCTATTGAAAAGATTGATTATTTTTCCAATTTTTCATCGAGTAACTCGACAAACATGATTTTACGTTTGTCGAGTTTCTCGAATGGCTTCAAAATTCTACATTTTCCATTTTTTTGTTTTATTTTCTTATTTAAATTATGTCATACACTCATGTTATTTTTGAACCAACTCATGAATCTCAAATTTTGATTTATCCAGTTACTACATAAATTAATCATAATAAAACAAAATATAATATATTGTATTAATTGATTAAGATATACATAAAATTTTTATACAATATATATTTAATTCTACTATATTCTAATAAATCATACACTAAATAAAATTTTGTATATGTTTTATTTATCAAGTTACTCAAACAATTCCAAAATAAGAATTAAATTATTTTTAAATATATTACGTATTTAAAAAAAAAAATACAAACAATATAATCAAAAGTTTTAATTTCATTCATCTATTCAGTGACTCAGGAAACACAAGTTTCATTTTGTCGTGTTACTTAGGCTATTCAATGGATTGATTTTCTCTCCCATTTATATAATATATATTTTATTTTGCTATATTCTAATAAATAATCATTTAAATACAATTATGTATGTGCTTCATTTATCAAATAAGTTAACAAATTCAAATTTCATGTTTACACGTTCCTCGAATAATAACATTACAACATTCAAATTAAACAAAATAGTCAATGTATTAAATAATTTAAATAAAATAAGCTTCAAAAAATAAAAATTATGCATTTCATTAGTTTCTTGAGTAACTCGGGAAACCCGATTTTAACTTTGTCGAGTTATGCTCTACAATGAATAATGAGTTCTTTTATATCAATAATATTTCATATTCTATAACCTAATATAATATGTTCTAATAAATTAGCTATTATAAAAAAAACTCGACAAAAAACCAAAAGAACCCACGTCTAATCACTCAAGTAACTAAAACTGTAATATTATATATACTTGAAAAAAAAAGAAGACAAAAGCCCACATCTAACCACTCGACAAAATTATTAAAAAAAAATATTTGAAAAGTAATGTTGTCGATGGCGTGAACGGTTAATTTCTATAATTTCTATTTCACTCTTTTTTAAACAAAAAAAAAAACAAATTTGATTCTTAAACATATGCAGCATTTATTTAGAATAATTTGTAAAAAAAAAATAGAAAAAATTTACCTTACAATTCAAAGGTTTTTTGAATTAAAAAAAATATATATATAACAAAAAAAAATGTAAAGTCAAAATGGGCTTAAAAGCCCATTTTGATTGATATGAGTGTGTGTTTGTCGAGAAACTCGACAAACACACACCCAAATTTGTTTTTGTTAATTTTTTTTTTTTTAAATGTATGTGCTCGACAAACACCCACTCCTCCACGTAAAATCAAACTGGGTTTGAAACTTTTTTAATTTTTTTTTTCAATATTGGGGGTGTGTATTTAACAAACACACCCCCCAAACAATAAAAATGGGCTTTTTAGCCCATTTTCAACTAATTTTTTTTTTAATTTTTTTAATTTTTTAATTTGGGTATGTATTATTTTTTTGGTGTGTTCTTTTTTTTATAGTTTAGTAGCAAATAGATTTTCATTTAATTTTTTACTATTTTATTTTATTTTTTCTTATAAGCAAATTGAACACAATGCTCTCTAAAATTTGCTTATAAAAAAATAAAATAAAATAGTAAAAAAAGTTGCAATCGAAAAAAAAATAAAAAAAACACAATAAAAAATTAATAAAAAAATTTCCAAATGTGCTCGACAAACACACACCCAATTTAAAAAACCATGATGGTTGGTTGTCGAGTTGCTCGACAACCATTGTTGTCTGCAAGCACGGCACCTGACCACCGCCTAGCGCCGGAGCACGACCTCCCCACCGCCTTGGATAGTACACTGAGTGTAACTTTTGACAAGATATACATACATTTTATATATCTCCTTTCCTTACAAACATATAAGAGTGAGTTTGGGAATCACTGTTAAACATCAACCAATATGACATTGTTTGGGGGCTTTTTTTTTTTTTTTCCAATTGGGGATATAAGATCACCAGCCCCATTCTCTCTCCACCAAATCCTAGAAGCGCCATTTCTTCTGAGTTGGATCGACTTTTCTACCGGTGCTCGTCGACGTTTGTTGCTTTTGTGTTCCACTGCTTCGATCATTTTCATTGATTTACAGGTATGTTAGTATAACATTTGTAATTTAACTCCTGTTGATAACTGATAAGTGCATTTTGTGCACTTATTATGACCTTTAAACTAAGCTTTTATTTCGTCATTTTATTGAATTATTACTTAATTTTGTGTTTTAATCTTCATATTTCAGTCTTGGACCTGTTTATAAGCAATTGGAGAAGAATGGACAGAAAGATCAACAACTTGGTGAAATCGACAAGTAAATGGAGTTTTTGAAGTGAATATCAAGAGCTAAACATTGGAGCATGAGGAAGAAGATAAAATCAATAAGTTTAAGGTGTTTTGGAGTGACAATGAAGAGTTGAATCAATGGATCAAACACCAGAAAGCTAAAGAACCGAATTGAGAAACTACCTACAGCAGCATGTGGGGAAATTCAAGCACAACTTTTGATATAGAAATCTCCAAAATACAAATGATATACCATTGGAAATACAATTGAATTACGAGTCTAACACTTTTTACGGATCTCAATTTGGAGTTTCCTACAAGAAGTTATGGCCATTTGAAAAACAGCTGCGATAGAGGAAATAGAGTAAGCTGGGCGATCGCCCAGGCTTAAATCTGGGCGATCGCCCAACACCTTCAGCCAACAGCAGAATGTAAAACAGCATGCCTGGGCGATCGCCCGGGTTTGCACTGGGCGATCGCCCAGTGTATTTTCGGTAGAAACGTAATTTTCTTTCCTTTTTGAGTCCTGATACACTTAGGAAACCTTTGGAACACGATTTTAATGAAATTTTGGGATCTCTTAGGGCACAATTAGGTAAGTATATATATGAGTTATTAACTCATATCAAGGGTTGTTCGGTTTTTGTTGAGTTTTGGGGGAAGAGAACATTACAAGACACACAACGCGGAAGATCAAGATTCATCTATCCAAGAACGAAGATCAAGATCAAGATCAAGATTTCTTCTCGCTCAAGATTTCTTCGTTCCGGGTTATGAATTCCATTGTTTCTTCTTCTCCTTCTTCTCTTAGTATTAGTATGTTAGGCTAGTTTATTTTGTGCTAGGATTACGATGAAGTTTGTAATCTAAATTCTTCCATCTTGAGACTTGATTTTTGGCAAATTTATTTCATGATAGTTTTGAATAATTAATTTTGATTTATATGAATCTACAATTATTTGATCAATAATTGTATGATTGTTGTGGTGTGTTTTACTGTCGAAAGATCGAAAGCATGCTAGACGCTATTTTAATTATCTTAAAGTCCGATAGGGGATAGAAATATACCGCTATGCTTTAGGTGATATTTAATTATCCATAGAAATTTAATGCTTTCATTTGTATTCGCATTCGTCATAGAAATATAGTCGAGTCATGCATATGAATAGGTTTAGCATTATTCGAAAGAAACTGTTGAACAATCTAGGGATATTGATCTTCATAACTGATGTAATTTGTCAAGACCAAGAATCAAGATAGAGGAATTAACAATTATAGACGGATTCGGGATCCTAGTACTCTTCTTTCTCAATTTTAAAGTAAACTTTATTGATCTAATTTTTAGTTATTTGATTTATAATTAGTTCATTGTTTTTAGTTCAAATTCTTATTAGTTCTTAAACACCAAACATCAAAAGTTCAATAGATTCGGTTAAGGTTAATATAATTGAACTGAATTATCTAAATCCTCGTGGGATCGATACTTGGACTCAACATCCATTTTACTACTTGAGCGATCCGTGCACTTGCGGAATTTTTAAAGATACAAAATCGCTATCAAGTTTTTGGCGCCGTTGCCGGGGATTTAGTTTTAGTTCTTTTCAGTTATATTAACACTAATTCGAACTTTATTTAATTAATTTTTTTATTAATTTTTTTTATTTTTTTTAGTTTATTTTAGTTTTCAACTTGTCTTGTTTCAGACCACAACACAAGATGGAAGACCAGGAGATTGATGAAAACAATATGCTAGTTGGAGACTTTTTTACTCCACAGACCATCCAAAGACAATCTAGCATTGATGAGGACAACATGCTGTTTGGAGATTTTCTTGCAATGCAGCATGCCAATATAACAAGATATAGGGCCACTTCTGATATTGATGAGGACAACATGCTTGTTGGAGAATTTATCACAGATCATCCAAATTTCTCTTGGAATGATAATTACAATAACAACAGACCACAATATTCTCAGTTTCAGCAGCCAGAAAAGAAATTTTCATTAGAAGATGCACTCGGTAAATTCATCGAGAGGACTGATAAATTCATCGAAAAAACTGAACAATTCATGAGACAGACAGAGATCAATCTTCAAAATCAAAGCGCTTCAATAAAAAAATTTGGAAATACAGATGGGTCAGATGGCAGTAGCTATATCAGCCAGAGTACAAAATACGTTGTCAAGCAATACAGAGGTGAATCCCAATGAAAGTGTTACATCTGTTACTATCAGGATTGATGTTCAATTACCAGAAATTCATGTGAAGAGGCATGTTGCAAATAAAGAAAATGAACCATCCACTGATGAGGAGCACGTGGAACAGACTGAGCAGACAACAGATATTAAAGAGAGCTCATGTACACCACAGGTTATAGCAACCGTTTCCATCAAACCATATGAGCCTTCGATCCAACTTCCTCAGAGATTACAAAAGCACGAGTTAGACAATCAATTCTCCTACTCTTCTATTTCTTCTAAAATTGATTTTGTGATCAAGGTCGACGAAGAAGTTGAAATTTTCGTGGTTGTGTTCGAGCAAGATGCTACACTAAAATCATATTTTTATGGGGAGCACAAATTCAAAATTTTGAGGATAAATGAAAAATGGTGCAAAGTCAATAGATGCAAGCAAAGCAAGTCCTCAAAAGCACTATTTAGAGTGCCGTGAGAAATCAGCCAATAAGTCAAGCTAATGACTATAAATAAGCGCTTAATGGGAGGCAACCCATTTTCTAACCCTTTTATTTACTTGCTTTATATGTAGTAGTTTTAATTAGTTTAAATAATTTATTAGTTTTTATTTCATTTATCTATGCCCTTAAAAAAAGCTTTACTATGTCAATCGCAGGATGTCCTACTTTGCAAGAGTCCCAACTCTACATCTGATTCCATTTCAACCGGACCTTCAGTCAGCCAGATCCATCTTCTCCACATCTATCTCCGGGGAGTACCTGACTCTTTCCCTCCTCTATTTGCTTTATTTTGCTATTACATTGGGGACAATGTAATGTCTTAGTTTGGGGGTGGGTTAAGTATCAGAATACTTAATTATTTTGAATTTGCTTATTATTCGGGTCTATATAACTGTAAAAAAAAAAAAAAAAAAAAAAAATCTTTCATAGTTATTGTTGAATATCTTGCTGCCAGTGATGAGATTTGTTTGAGATTGAGTACATTTTTAGTTAGAATATTAGACAACACTTTAATTCGTACTTTTACCTGAACACTTATCCATGTTAGACTAGATTTGAAGCACGTAGCCACTGTTGACTTATCACTTATTGGAAACATGACTTGAGTGTATGTGTTGATATTATTGACTTAGATCATTGTGAAAAATTCCGTTCCTAATTTTTTAGACTAGTAACCAAACTGTTTGAGAACAGTTTGGGGGTGTTAAGGTTAGTACATGTTCTTGTGGAATTTTGATGGTTTGGGTTTTCTGGATCTTATCTTTGGTTGAATATGTTTTAGTCAAGGAATCTGAATCGAGCACTACTCACTGCTGAAAAAAAAAAACTATAAAAATATCTGACTCGAGCAATTAAGTCTGTTAGGGTATTTCAAAACCTGATGCCCTAAAGTCATCTGACTTGGGAGTCATCGGCCCAAAGCTCGTTATATGAGTCACAAAAAGAAAAAAAAAATTTACATCTTTACTTCTCTTATAGTCTGTGGGACTCAAGCAATTAAGTCTGTTAGGGTATTTCAAAACCTGGTGCCCTATGGTCATCTGACTTGGGAGTCATCGACCCAAAGCTCGCTACAAGGGTCACATAGAAAGCTAGTGAGAAAGAAGTATTGCACAAGATGTAAGATCAATTGTATTTGGTTAAATAAAAGAAAAGTGCTAAAGGTGCTCGGTAAGGATTGCTAGATTAAAACCTAAGAGACTGAAGATGAGAATTTAGAAATCATTCACCACCCTAGTTCTGAGAATACAAGTTCTAATTTTACCACTTTATTTGAAAAAAAGCTTGTGTTGATCAATAGGAACCAAATTTGCTAGAACACCTCGGGATTGGAGAGAAAAACATAAGAAATGTATAATTTACGAGAAGTGTAAGGAATAAATGACTACAAAGGGTTCGGGATTGTAAAAGTATCAACAACACAATATTGGTCGTGGTATAATACATGTGTAAGTTCAATTTTTGGTTAATCACACACTCACCAAAAGTCAAGCATTGGATAAGTGAAAATTTCTTTGTGTTGTTTGATCTCTTTCTAAACGTGTACTTTATTTTTCAAACTTGAGGCATATGGTAAGAAATTTAGCATTAATTCATTTCATGTTAATTCTTTTAGCTTAGTTTAAAGCTCTACTTTATTTTATTTTTGTTCGAGGACGAACAAAGGTTTAGTTTGGGGGTGTTTGATAAGTGCATTTTGTGCACTTATTATGACCTTTAAACTAAGCTTTTATTTCGTCATTTTATTGAATTATTACTTAATTTTGTGTTTTAATCTTCATATTTCAGTCTTGGACCTGTTTATAAGCAATTGGAGAAGAATGGACAGAAAGATCAACAACTTGGTGAAATCGACAAGTAAATGGAGTTTTTGAAGTGAATATCAAGAGCTAAACATTGGAGCATGAGGAAGAAGATAAAATCAATAAGTTTAAGGTGTTTTGGAGTGACAATGAAGAGTTGAATCAATGGATCAAACACCAGAAAGCTAAAGAACCGAATTGAGAAACTACCTACAGCAGCATGTGGGGAAATTCAAGCACAACTTTTGATATAGAAATCTCCAAAATACAAATGATATACCATTGGAAAGACAATTGAATTACGAGTCTAACACTTTTTACGGATCTCAATTTGGAGTTTCCTACAAGAAGTTATGGCCATTTGAAAAACAGCTGCGACAGAGGAAATAGAGTAAGCTGGGCGATCGCCCAGGCTTAAATCTGGGCGATCGCCCAACACCTTCAGCCAACAGCAGAATGTAAAACAGCATGCCTGGGCGATCGCCCGGGTTTGCACTGGGCGATCGCCCAGTGTATTTTCGGTAGAAACGTAATTTTCTTTCCTTTTTGAGTCCTGATACACTTAGGAAACCTTTGGAACACGATTTTAATGAAATTTTGGGATCTCTTAGGGCACAATTAGGTAAGTATATATATGAGTTATTAACTCATATCAAGGGTTGTTCGGTTTTTGTTGAGTTTTGGGGGAAGAGAACATTACAAGACACACAACGCGGAAGATCAAGATTCATCTATTCAAGAACGAAGATCAAGATCAAGATCAAGATTTCTTCTCGCTCAAGATTTCTTCGTTCCGGGTTATGAATTCCATTGTTTCTTCTTCTCCTTCTTCTCTTAGTATTAGTATGTTAGGCTAGTTTATTTTGTGCTAGGATTACGATGAAGTTTGTAATCTAAATTCTTCCATCTTGAGACTTGATTTTTGGCAAATTTATTTCATGATAGTTTTGAATAATTAATTTTGATTTATATGAATCTACAATTATTTGATCAATAATTGTATGATTGTTGTGGTGTGTTTTACTGTCGAAAGATCGAAAGCATGCTAGACGCTATTTTAATTATCTTAAAGTCCGATAGGGGATAGAAATATACCGCTATGCTTTAGGTGATCTTTAATTATCCATAGAAATTTAATGCTTTCATTTGTATTCGCATTCGTCATAGAAATATAGTCGAGTCATGCATATGAATAGGTTTAGCATTATTCGAAAGAAACTGTTGAACAATCTAGGGATATTGATCTTCATAACTGATGTAATTTGTCAAGACCAAGAATCAAGATAGAGGAATTAACGATTATAGACGGATTCGGGATCCTAGTACTCTTCTTTCTCAATTTTAAAGTAAACTTTATTGATCTAATTTTTAGTTATTTGATTTATAATTAGTTCATTGTTTTTAGTTCAAATTCTTATTAGTTCTTAAACACCAAACATCAAAAGTTCAATAGATTCGGTTAAGGTTAATATAATTGAACTGAATTATCTAAATCCTCGTGGGATCGATACTTGGACTCAACATCCATTTTACTACTTGAGCGATCCGTGCACTTGCGGAATTTTTAAAGATACAAAATCGCTATCAATAACAATCTGAAATCCTTGCCATTGAAGTTTAGTTTTGGGGATGTACACAGAGGTCTGATTTATCAAAATTGTGCATGTGTAGACATTTGATAAAAAAATTAGTGTGGTCTACACATTACGGGACGTGTTCAAGATTAAATCTAAATAAATAAGTTTGTTCCCTCTCAAACAGTTTAAGGTTTTAGATGATGTTGTTCAATAGTATCTTTACCCGATAGATGTTTGCTTAGTAATCCATTGCAGACAAACTCATAGATTAGCAGCCTATGTGTTCCTTTTGAAAATGATCCTAAGAGCATGGCCACGTTTTCGTGTCTGACTTTCCCAAGCATCTGAACCTCTGTCTTAAAGTCCTTCTCTTTAATGGTTTTAAAAGGGTGTTCTCTTATCAGAATTTTCTGTAGATCATTTAACTGCCCTCTATAGATTTTCTTTCCCCGAATTACCCAACAAGTTTTCTTGGCAAAAGCCATTTGTAGCCAAATTCAACTCAGCATAAGTGTAGTCTCTTGTTTGTACTCCAATCCTTGTCCTTCTGTTTGTGCACACTGAACAGAGAGAAATTTCAAATGTCTCTTCTCGTTGTTCGCCTGCACATCAAAATGGGTGAACTTTCTGTTTATCAATTCTCTATAGTGTATATGAAATGGTATGGACCTTATTCACTTACAAGTTTCTGGGTTGAAATGTGTGCCTGAGGACAATACACTAACTTCAACAGCCTTGACTCCTCTCACGGTCTCAAGGCTACCATCAATTTTCATCCTATATATTTGCGTTGTCCATGAAATATTTCTTATTTTTTTTTGAGGTTCTCAAGGAAATTAGGTTGAAACAAACCAAGTATAAGTTGAATTTGAAACAAAAAGGTAGAGGCAAATAGCAAGTAAATTGATCAAACATGTCAAAATGTCAAACGATTTTCTAATACTTGACATGTTTAAGTGCAAAATGTCAAACCACCATTATGTATCTGTCCATGTCAAAATGTCAAACGATTTTCTGCTATAGTGTAAGCAACTTGTATTGTTCTGCATTCAATCTATTTTACTGATTTCCAGTGTAGAGTTCTGACTATGTGATGTGACTCCTTTTCTGGCAGGGACAAACCACCATGTACCTTTACCTACCTACCTACAAGTACTTTTTCCTACTGTTGTGGTTCATTGTTGCTTCAAAGGTATGGTCTTTGAATAGTTTACACATCAGTCCTTGTCAACTCCTTTGGCACACTGGTCATTAACCATTTCTACACTAAACATTCAGGGGTATGATTTTCTTCTATATATATACATAGTAAACATTCCTTGTTGGAAAACTCACGCACTTCCATTCATCCACACTTCACTTTCCTACTTCCAAAAAGTTCATTTTCACAATTATTTTGAAGGTATGTTCCTCTCACCTCTGTTACTTTTTCAGTTGGTAGATATAACTACTACCTATCATTTTTAACCAAATAGTATCTCTTGATGAAATTTTTTGTTATCTTATCTTCCTACTACTACTGTTTTTTTCCTACTGTGTATTACAAAAAATAGCTCGATCTTTCATTTTCAAGTCATCTCTATGTTCCAGATATATTATGGCCTTTCAACCGAAGCTGATTCCTGATATCAGTCCAGGCCAGACCTCTTGGACATCAAAGGTTGTGGTGGCTGAGAAAAATATTTCAAGAACGGCACAGCGTAGTCCCGTGAAGTATCAAAACATGGTTCTGGTTGATCCACAGGTATAGTTCAGTTCTCAATATAAAAATGGTTAATAATCTGATCTAAAATTTCATTCTCGAGTTAAACCTTCAGTCTTGTTTTTTTGTTTCATTCTTAATTTCCATATATGATCATTCGTATTGTATGTTATGCTAATAATGCTTGGTATTGCATTATTCTTTACAGTGTAGTCCATATTTTTCTCTATTACCAGTATGTACAAAGAAATTCATTTAAGATACTGGAAGATTAGTAGCATCAATAGGTCACCACCCCTGATTGTCATACATAGTTACTGAGTATATATGTAACCACTGCACATTTTTTCTGTAAGAAGTTTTGTTTGGTTACACGGGCTACAGATATTTTTCACTGTTATTTGTATTTCATCCTGCCACATTGTTCCACACTCCTGTGAATGCCATGTGTATTCTCCATGGAGACTCTTTGTGTTTATAGATTTGTACAAAATACAATAGACCATCGAACAAAATGATATAGTTTGCTGCTTTGTTGTACATCTTACACCCTTCAAAACAGATATACTTGTTTCACTTGCTAGCTCACCATGTAGTATGTGTTGTTATCTTCACTTTATTCAAAGCTCGGTGCGTAGTGTGTGTTGTCATCTTTACTTTCTTTTATGTCTTTCTTACCACAGTGAAATGTATTTGTCTAACTTCTGATTAAATTATATCTATGCTATTACTCTTCATAGGGAAACAAAGTCCACGCCACAATCTACAACAACGATATTACGGCATTTCAAGACACACTTATTTTGTCCAAGGCATATCTAATATCTAATGCAACAGTCAGGCATACAGACCCGAAATATAAAGCAACAGCTGGGCCTGTACAATGGACAATAAATGGTAGAACTAGAATTGAGGAAATAGATGAAAACCATGACGACCTGGTTTTCTCAACTTACGACTTGGTTTCTTTTGACGGTCTTCAGGAATCCATGGACTCCAAAGATGAAATTGGTACTATCCTCTAAAATTTAAATACATGTGTGCTCCGTTCAACTGTCTACTATCGAAGTGCTAGCTAATCGTTGTCTCCCAATATATTGCTTTTCTTATTCTTTCGTATACCAGGTGTTCTCGGGCTTGCAATCGGCATCCTGCAAAAAAAAGTTGTCCAGACAAAAAATGGGACAGAGTCCCACATTCAGGAAATAATCCTCGTGAATGAACGGTTTACTCATATTCCTTATTTTTTTCATCATTTTCCAATTCTTATCATGTATATTTTATTTATATTTTCATTGATTCACATGTTGTCAGTTTTCAAACTGTGATGTTGAGAATGTGGGACAAATTTGTGGACAACGAGTGTCATCAGATCTCGGCAATAATCAATGAAAGACCTGTCATTCTTGGAAAGAATTTGAGGGTTTCTTCCTTCAATGGTAACCACTTGTACCCCAGTTGAATAAGACCATGTACTATCCAGTTCATTTAAACAACATAATCAAGTTAGTTATTATGTCGTTTATATTAGGCCTGGCAGTATCAACTAAGGCCAATAGCTCAATCATCATCAACCCTTCATTCCAGGGAGTTCATTACTTGACAATATGGTGAGAGTTTTACATTTTCCTTCCGTTACGCGTGTTCACATTTTTTTCAGTACACTGATTTTAAGGTCGACATCTTGTTCAATAATAATCAATTGTCTTGCAATCTTACTCTTCATACAACCATATCTAATGTGTACACAAAAATGTCAAAGGGCTGATGAAAATGTGGAAAAATTAGAAGAGGTCGTGTCCCATAAAACATACCTACATCCATCAATGTCAGTAAAGGTTCATCCTCCCGCAAAGCACAAAATACAGGAAATCAAAGACATTTCTCAACTTTTATCTGAGGTATATTATTGGATTTCTTCTTTCAATTTTCCTTGTTCACACCCTTCGTTGTCATATACTAACTACAGTTACTGCAATCGACTAATCATTACAGAAGGATCAACATTATTTCTGGCTTCAAGGAACTATGAGCATACAGATTATGCATCAATCATTCTGGTACATGTGCTGCAGTATCTGCAACAAATCATCCCATGTTGATTTTGATGAACTGTATCAATGTTTGTACTGCAAATGTGAAGGCGCAAGAGGAAAACCACGGTATGAAAACATTGTGCTTGCTGCTGAATTTTGTTGGGCATCTCATCAGTTTTTCATCATGAGCTCCTGCAGATTGTAACGCTCACAAAATATATTGATATTTTCTAACCACAAGTGCTTCGTACAAACTAATGCAGTGCAAAGGCTTATGTTCAAGTCCACGATTCCACTGGATGTATTGATGCAACTATGATAGGAGAAACGGCTGAAGCTTTTTTGCAGTGTACATCAGACACACTCATGCAACTCACCACTCAAGTGAACATAATACTTTTTCCCTACTAACTACATCATATAGAAGCTTATTGTTTTGCTGACTGTGTTTATCATCTATTATCACAGAAAAATCAAAGTGTTGCGCAGTCCATCCGTACCTCGATTGATGATGAACATATTCTATACGTTAGAGCAACAGAAAGAAACGTAGATGGCAACCATGTGAAATATGATGTTGTATTTCTAATAGACCCAGTAACTGAATTAGATACAACTATGCGTCCAGAGACCAGTTCAGACGTCATCCCTGGTTTCCGTGGTAACAGCTTTTCACGTTGTAGAAAAGGAAAGCAAATTGTTAAGCCAATTAAGCGGGCCTTATTCTCTCTTAAAGATTCTGACAGCAGCCAAGATGAAGAACATGAGCGCCTCACTGACAACATCATTCCTTCCCAGTTAGGTGAAAACACAGAGCATAGTGTTGTGGGCGATTTCAGTGAAGAAGACGACATTCCTGTCCAACAACAGTGAACTAACGTACTCATATGGCATATTATGATTATAAATATTGGCCAGTCTTTTGTTTTGACAAGAAATGTTTTTTGCGCTGTCCTCCTCTTCATCCACGCCAAAGCATAACAATGCATATTGATTTTGGAAACTCTTCCATGTGATAGCAGTGACATGAGATTGTGTTTGTTTTGTATGCAAGAGTTGTGTTGCGTTGTTATGTGTTTTGATTAGTCATTTCAATCTTATATGTATCTTCAAAGTACCTGTTTTTTGTTGGCTGAATGGATATGGTATAAGATTAGTTTAATGGAAAATTTGTTTTCAATTAGCTCGTACATTATGTTCTCATGCACTTGAAGTTCATAGTTGTCTCCTCCAAAAATTCATCACACCAGCAAACATCCACCGTCCAACTAACCAACAGCGTATGTGTAAACAAGAGGTTATAATATCAATATTTTTGTCCATTTCTCTGCTTCTCTTATTAACATATACTACTAGATTACACGAACCAGGAAATGGTTAGTTATACAATTTTTTGCACTTAAAAATTAATCACACAATTGCCAAAGAAAATAAATTAATCTCTCCATGACCACAGATAAATGCTATAGTTAATTTTATAAGTTTTATAATAGTACAAATGGATAATAATTGTAGCATTAGGAAACTCAGCACATGAGCTCTATTAATAGGCATGGGCGTCTTGTTGGCTTGTCCAAGTATTTCAATATCCATAACCGATCATCATACTCTCTAAACATATAGATATTTTGAGTTTTGAATTTATAAATTTCGAATTAATAGTTTCGATTTCAAATTAAAGTATCCATGTGTCCGATCCAAGCAACACGCACCAACTTAAACTCCTCTGTTGCTTGCCTTTTGCTACTGCTTCTTCAATTATATTCTCGAACACCGAACATAGGCGTGGACATCCAAACCGTCAAACCACTCAAACCGACCGAACCGAACCGATTCCGCTCGGTTTGGTTCGGTTTTTGACACATTGGCGGTTTGGTTTGGTTTGGTTTACTAAGCCAAAAAATAAATTTTTGTTGGTTCGGTTTCAGTTTGTGATAAATAAACCAAACCAACCTGAACCAAACCGAATCAAACCGAATTATAACTTATAAGAACAAAAATTAAATTAAACCCGATTATAAATGTCCAAAAATTAATAACTTGCTTTTCCAAAAAAAGGTTTTAAATGTCGGTTAATTTGTAGATGGGAGTTATATTTAAATGTTTTTTAAATAATTTGTTGCATGTCCAAAATAAATTTTGAAATGGGAGTTATTGTTATTTTTTTAGAATACAAATGCAATCCCAAACCGCCTAAACCAAACCGAACTAACCCATGATTTGTCTGTTTGGTTTGGATTGGTTTGCCCAACAAGTTCGTTTGGTTCGGTTTGGGAGAAACGCCAAACCGAAGTGGTCAGTTCGATTTCGTTTTGGGCCCAAAACCGAACCAACTCAACCCATGCTCACCCCTAACCGGACATGAACCTCTGACTATGGTATGGTCCTGAATGTTCGATTCCAATTACAATACCCAATCACTAAGTATTCAATTATTCACCAAATGGGCTACTTGGTGGTCTTCAAAAATTCAAATAACATTTCAGACAAATAATATATAGATCTGTAATTTTTTTAAAGTTATTATTTCACCATACACCATACAATATAAATAATCTATAAAATAATATTTAGCCTTTTGTATTCTAAATTTTTTTTTTTTTCATTTTTTAACACTTGTTGTTATGTTTGTTAATAACAAATAACACATTTATTGTAACTAAAATAACAATTTTAACAAATGTAACAAATTTTTTTTATAAAATTTGAAAATATTATTTTTATAATAAAAATTATGACATTACTTTCAAACATATTTTTTTTTATTTTGGTTATTTGTGAAAGAACCCCCAATTTTTTCACCCCACAGACGCCACACTTGAATAATACATGTTGGGTCATGTGCTAGATCCACTTTCTTTTGGGCCTCATGGTTTCAATAGTTGCAAATGGGTCACCTTCGTCCTTGCAGGATAGCCCGAACATTTGATAATGCTGCTGTGTACTACCTCTTCAAACACCATGCCTGTATTGCCAGCAAAAAATAACTCTGACTGATCAACATCATCAAATCAAATGCAGCAAAATACCATACTATTTGACAATGTACAGTTCAATAGAAACACGTGCCAGATCTTCTCTTCACCTAACTGCACTCTTGTGTACTGGTTTATCTCGTGCTTAACTCAAAGTTCTTGCTTTATCAGGCGCCCACACCCTTCCGCCTTTAGTTGTACCACATATCTTGTATTTCGATTTAATTTATAGCCACAGATACAGCACATCAAACTGAAATCATGCTCTCTCGTGTCTTGTCATAACCACTCCTGCAAATTTTCACAATTTCGATGGATTATTATTCAAATACACATGTATTGCACGCACACACACATATATCTATATATACAAGTTCTCAGACTTATCAATTAAGCAGTTCTTTTCCTGTTATTCTTAAGCTCAGACATCGTTTCTTCACATCTCTCCCTCCTTTGGATATTTGCACATCTGGGTATGTAGTTTTCATATAGTTTTATTTAGTTTAGAGTTATTGATATGCATAATTTCTTCTACATGATTACTAAATTCAATCTACATTATTCTACATAATTCTCTCTACATAATTTTTTCTTTTGTTCACACCTCTCCCTTACTGCTATTGTAAGTATCCCTATAACTCTTTTTACACCCTCCGAAAAAGAAATAGAAGCATTTTCCACAATTCACATTTATATAGATTTTTTATTCTTGTACAAAAAATCACTTCCATCATGAAATTAAGTCTACCAGTCATACAATGTGCTTCCTGGTCGTGTGGTATTGTGCAAGCCTCTATAGATAGTTTGCCTATGTGTACTTATATGAAATCATTTGCACATATGTTTCAAGATTTTCATATGCTTAAACTATATGTTCTCAGCTTAATAACAAGAGTACTCATTTTGTTAATATGCCAAATCTTTGACTCCAAATTGGTGCAGATATCCTGGTTTTATGGATCATATGTACAAGTCTATATTAGATATTGGTGTTCAACAAAGACAGTGGACATCAAAGGTAATAGTTGCAAAAAAAAATGTTCCAAAAAAATCCCACCTAACACGATTGACATATCAGAACTTTGTCTTCATTGATCTCCAGGTACTGCGAATCTATTTCATCTGTTTTCTTTTGTATACACGTTCCTCTAATAGTTTCTTAAATTGTTATTTCACTTTTAGTGCCTGATACATACAGAAGATAAGCAAACTACCAACGTCCATTTTGGTTTATCAAGTGTATTTTACTAATACCCATGCTACTTTCCAACACAGGGAAACAAAGTGCACTGTACAATCTACAATAACGATATAACTGCATTCCAACATACCTTGCTTTGGTCCAACACATATTTAATATCGAATGCAGTGGTCAAATTAACAAATCCAAGAAACAAAGCCACTCAAGGACCCACCCAATGGACAATAAATGGAAGAACAAGGGTGCAGCTTGTCGAAGAAGATAATCGAGCCATACTATTTTCGACCTACAACCTTGTGCTTTTTCGTGAGCTACAACAACACATGGACATGGATAGTGAAATAGGTACTCTCGTACAGCTATTAATTATACCTATCATATTATTAAGTTTACAGATTTTGCTTTGGTATGTATTACACACTCTGGACCAGTACTTTTCAAGTACATCTCTCGATCACCACTTATTCTTCAAGTAAATGTATGGCAATCATTTCAGATATCGTAGCTGTCGTTATAGATGTGCTGCCCAAAAAAGTTGTCCAAACCAAGTATCAAAGCGAATCATGCATTCAAGAACTCATACTTATGAACGAGAAGTCGGTATTTAAGTCTATTACAATAATCACAAATATTTTTATCATGATGTCATTAGAACTCTCATCTTATATTTTGCACGTGTTGCAGATTCGAGACGACGGTTCTTACAGCATGGGACGAATTCGTGGTCAACCAGTGCACAGCCATCTCTGCCATTCTCACTACTTCTCCAGTTATTTTAGCAACAAATGTGAGAGTATCGTCATTCAATGGTAACATCATTAATTTTTATATACACTATTCTTTGCTAAGTGTGTAATCATATACAACAGTTTTAGAATTTCTTACAAAATGTTGTAGGGCTGGGATTATGTACCAAGGCTAACACTTCAATATACATTAATCCTCCGTTCAAGCAATTGGCATTCTTGCATTCCTAGTTAGTTCTATCACAGCTGAGATAATGGACCAGACCTACAATACCTATTTCACTTTGTCAAATGAAACATTCACCCTTCTGATTTTTTTTCCAGCATGAACTAATATTTTCCTTACGCCCTACATTTTGCCTCTTCGCGTGCCCAAATATCAGGGTGGACGATAGCATAGAAATTTTTGAAACCATTACATCGAGCAAGTCTTATCTCACTTCAAGGTCCAAATCCATAGCTCATCCACCTGCTGAAATGATCGTCCCTATTGAAGATGTACCCCGTCTATTAACTGAGGTACATCATTCACCTTCAACATTTGATTAAATAACTACATTGTTTGGTTTATGCATTTTCTGTACTCTGTTTAATGAACTAATACTTGCAGAAAGACCAACTGTTCGTTTGGATGAGGGCAAATCTTCGCATAATCAATAACTACCAGCCATTCTGGTGTATGTGTTGCAACGTTTGCAACAAAATATCAAATGTAGGCTTTGGCAAAGTGTACCAATGCATTTATTGCAAGTACAATCGTGCAAAGGGAACACCAAGGTACTGCTGCTTACACTTCTTCTAAAATAATGAATCTGATTTATTCTGTCTACATATTATTTATTAGGTGGCATTACTATAGCAGCTGAATGTATCATTTTCTGTGAAACAAAATATATAGGGCAATGGTTCATGTGCAACTGCAAGATTACACCGGCTACATCAATGCAACTATGATAGGCGACACAGCAGAATTATTCTTACAATGCTCAGGAGAAAAGCTTATGGAAATACAAAAAACGGTGTGTAAAACAAACTATGTTTCTTGCTTTAAACTTCTTGCACTACTTGAGCTTATCAATAGTTTGTTATATATTTTACATTTTAGGCCAATGAAGACCTACTGAATCACATTCGTACTTCAACTACTGAAGAACACATTTTGTATGTAAAAGCTATGAACAATAGCAGAAGATGCACAAGTCTAAAGTACGATGTTATCTTCATGCTAAATCCGATGTTAGACACGAGCACATGCTCAAATCCAACAGACAAACCATCTAGCAGTGTCACGTTACAAATTTCTGATACAGATTGTGCGAGCATTAACAGAAAGTCTGATGAACAAATAGATCTCACCGTCTTGTCTTTGGAAAATTCTAATACCAGTCAACAGGCAGAAAAACAGCCACGTCATAAAATCAGCAAAAACATTGGGTTTCATGAAGCTAAAGATTTCATCCTACTTCCAACTATTGCCGAAGACAATACTGCACACTTTTAGCATTAGAGCTCAGTGTCATGAACCTGGAAATTGTGTTTTTTGTCGGAATGATATTGTCAGATTATCTACTAATATCCTCTTATCTCATTAGTGTGCGACAGTGATTATCTTGCTTCAAGAGAGCTAGATTGTTTTGCGGTTAGGCTATTGTGTAATCACCTTTTTTTGACAAAATATAAACCATCTTCTTATCTGTAGACAAAGCAAGATGGTTATTATTCTGTTGAATGGATGTCTGTTCCATCATTTGTGGCTAATGTATTGACGTTGTTTTGTCGTTACGATGTTATGTATTCGTCTTTTTTTCAACAAAATATATATTATCTTGTTACATATAAGGAACAAGATATTTCTTATTTTGTTTAACATATTTATCTATGTATAACTCATTTAATGTATTTCAAGTTTAATATCCAGTACATCTACTGTAATTCCCAAGGCTTTTCATGTGCTAGAGGTGATACCAAAATTTGGTAATGTGGATGTACCTTTTTTATGTCACTTATATGACAATGTTGCTAATTTAAGTTGTTCACAAGATTTGGGAAATAGAAAAATATATCAGTTCACGTCTCATGAAAGTGTCACAATGCATAATCAACCAAAGCTATTTAATTATGTCTTCCACTAGCATAAGCATATGCAACTAGATATGAATTAGAAATGTACCTGCTATAATCATGAGGTTAGACGTACGTGTGGTTTTCACACTGTCACTGCCATGGTTGGTGCAGCCGTTCTCAGCTGAGCTTATGCCATGGCTTACATGGGATGGTAATCTATCTCTCTGTATACACAGTTATTCATTTTTCTTTTTTTCCATTTACCAAACACTTTAGGAGCATTTTAGATTATTTCTTAAAAAGAACATGACGTGTAGACATTTTCATGAATAAATAGAGATAATATTTTAGACTAAATCTTTATTAGCTCTTCAGTTCTAAGATAGTGCACACTTCATTTATTTAAATTTAATCTTTTCACATGTTGAAATCAAAAGTTTAAATTATAAAAAAGGAATCCATCTTTTTTTTTTTTGTGTTTTCAACCTGTCAAACTATATTAAATTTTCCAATGGCTCATAAAATGAGTTCCAACGAGCCTTGAAGTCTAACTTATGTATGCTCTAATACCATTTCTAACACTCTCATTTAAGAGATTAATTTCTAAAAAATAAAGAGAAACATAAAATATAATATACACAAGTCCAAAAAATATCAAATATATAGAAAAACTATTTTACATAAATTCACACATTTATTTATAATATCTGTAAATCAATTATACTAAGTGAAATCTATAATTACTTATTCAATTTATTTCACGAAAATATTCCTGTTTTATGATTTTTGCTTTTGTATCACATTTTTCATCGAGTAACTCGACAAACATGATTTTTAGTTTGGCGAGTTACTCGAGTAACTTCAACAATGCATATTTTTCATTTTTTTTGTTTTCTTTTTCTATTTAAATTATGTAATATACTTATAATTTCTGTAATAAATATTATTATAAATTATGTTAAAATACTTATTACAATTATTAATTAAAAAAACACATTTATTTTCGTAATATAATTTGACATAATTATTCTAACAAAAAAATTCATTAGTATAACAAATTTTTACTACAATTTATTTTCATAATTTATGATGAATTCTATTTAGTATGAATTTGTCATAACAAATTTATTATAATCACTAGATTATTATAATAATGTAATAATTGATTAATAATATATTACTACATAATTGCTTTTATTATGCTATAAATTTACTATAACAATTTTTAGTTATAATATGTTATACTAATTGCTAAAATAAAATAAAATAAAATAAAATATATTGTATTAATTGATTATGATATATATTAAATTTATATGATATATATTCTATTTTACTATGTTCTAATAAATGATACATTAAATAAAATTTTGTATATGCTTTATTTATCAACTTACTCGACAAATTCAACTTTGAGACTCACGAGTTTCTTGAAAAATAACACCACTAAATAAGAATAAAGAATTATTTAAATGTATGACATACTTTAAATAAAAAAGGGAAACAAAATAATGGAAAATTTAAATTTCATTCGTTCGTCGAGTAACTCGGGCAACTCGATTGTCAGTTTGTCAAGCTACTTGAGCTATTGAATAGATTAATTTCGTATCACAATTTTAATCGAGTAACTCGACAAACGTGATTTTGGGTTTGTCGAGTTACTCGAGTAACTTCAACAATGCATATTTCTCATTTTATAGTTTACTTTTTGTATTTAAATTATGTAATACACTTAATTTTTTTTATTTTTTAGTTTTTTCGTGTTATTTTTTAACCAACTCGTGAAACTCAAATTTAGATTTGTCGAGTTACTAGATAAATTAATCATAATAAAACAATATATAATATATTGTATTGATTGATTATGATATATATTAAATTTATATAATATATATTTTATTTTGCTATATTCTAATAAATAATCATTTAAATACAATTATGTATGTGCTTCATTTATCAAATAAGTTAACAAATCCAAATTTCATGTTTACACGTTCCTCGAATAATAACATTACAACATTCAAATTAAACAAAATAGTCAATGTATTAAATAATTTAAATAAAATAAGCTTCAAAAAATAAAAATTATGTATTTCATTAGTTTCTTGAGTAACTCGGGAAACCCGATTTTAACTTTGTCGAGTTATGCTCTACAATGAATAATGAGTTCTTTTATATCAATAATATTTCATATTCTATAACCTAATATAATATGTTATAATAAATTAGCTATTATAAAAAAAACTCGACAAAAAACCAAAAGAACCCACGTCTAATCACTCAAGTAACTAAAACTGTAATATTATATATACTTGAAAAAAAAAGAAGACAAAAGCCCACATCTAACCACTCGACAAAATTATTAGAAAAAAAATATTTGAAAAGTAATGTTGTCGATGGCGTGAACGGTTAATTTCTATAATTTCTATTTCACTCTTTTTTAAACAAAAAAAAAAACAAATTTGATTCTTAAACATATGCAGCATTTATTTAGAATAATTTGTAAAAAAAAAAATAAAAAATTTACCTTACAATTCAAAGGTTTTTTGGATTAAAAAAAATATATATATAACAAAAAAAAATGTAAAGTCAAAATGGGCTTAAAAGCCCATTTTGATTGATATGAGTGTGTGTTTGTCGAGAAACTCGACAAACACACACCCAAATTTGTTTTTTTTAATTTTTTTTTTTTAAATGTATGTGGGTGTTTGTCGAGTTACTCGACAAACACCCACTCCTCCACGTAAAATCAAACTGGGTTTGAAACTTTTTTAATTTTTTTTTTTCAATATTGGGGGTGTGTATTTAACAAACACACCCCCCAAACAATAAAAATGGGCTTTTTAGCCCATTTTCAACTAACTTTTTTTTTAATTTTTTTAATTTTTTAATTTGGGTATGTATTATTTTTTTGGTGTGTTCTTTTTTTTTTATAGTTTAGTAGCAAATAGATTTTCATTTAATTTTTTACTATTTTATTTTATTTTTTCTTATAAGCAAATTGAACACAATGCTCTCTAAAATTTGCTTATAAAAAAATAAAATAAAATAGTAAAAAATTAAATAAAATTTTATTTGCTACTAAACTCTTAAAAAAAACACAATAAAAAATTAATAAATAAATGTCCAAATGTGCTCGACAAACACACACCCAATTTTAAAAAAACAAAAAAATCTAAGTTAAGTTAAAAATGGGCCAAAAAGCCTATTTTAATTGTTTGGGGGTGTGTGTTTGTCAAATACACACCCCAATATATTTAAAAAATTAAAAAATTAAACAATATCAAAATGGGCTTTGGTTTTTGGGTGGTTTGAGTTTGTCGAGTTGTTCGACAAACTCAAACCCAAATAGTAAAATAAAAAATTGAAAAGGTAAATGCCTATTTTAATTGTTGGTGTGCTCGACAAACACACACCTAATATAAAAAAATTTAAAAAAAGTCAAATTGGGCCATTTTGCACTTAAATATATATTAAAAAAATTAAGAAAGATCAAAATGGTCCCATTTTGATTATTGGCTCGTTAAACACACGTCCAAATAAAAAAATAATAACAAAAAATTTAAATGCTCGACATTTTTTGTTAAAAATACATAAATATAATTTCTTCAAAAACGTGCAATACCTCCATTATTCTAACTGATTAACATCCCCAATACATTTAATAGTTAATCTTGGATTCGAGAAGTTTCCGAAGGGCTCCAATCATGTGAACTTGAGTGGGGTACTAACAAAGAGTTTGTCAAATGAGGCTGTTTCTCTGAAAGATCTCAATATGGTGGAGAGAAATTTTACTCCTGAAGACCATTCGTCAACGTAAACCAGTTGACAAAAATGAGGCTGCCAAAACTAGGAGACTTGGAAGCATGTTAGATTTTAATATTTGGAAGCATGTTAGATTTTAATATTTAAAATTATTCACAAGGAAAAAGAGAGGATTTTTGTACAACTTTGAGAGTTCATGCGTGCATATTTAAGATGATTCACTGAAAATGCTAAGAGTTGTATTATTTTTTGTCGCTGCTTCTGGAGAACTGATTATTAAGCTTATTAGGAGTCATTTTCTTTTGGTCTATGAATCCTTTTCCTTTTGGATGGAGACATACATGCAATCAACAAGCTGAAAAGGAGATTCTGTGATCTTGAGAAGAAAACACAGTTACACAATTGAACAAGAATGGAGAGTGGTTTGTTAGCTTCTCATTGCCTCACTCCTCAACCTGGTTGCTTCTGAGTGTGAGTAGCAAGACCTATAATAGTCTTTTGTCTCAACCGAAGCTCCCATTTTTGAGGAGTCCATTTTCACTCTGATTATGGGCCTTAATCAGAACTTTGAAGTCTTCTTACATGGAAATGGAGGCAAAATAGGATTGTTCTTCTAATGAAATTTGAAATTAAGAGATATATGCTCAGTACAAGAGCATGAACTGGTTATGAACATTCAAAAGGTACATCATATAATGAAATTATCTCCTTCAGAACGATAATTGAAATGTCCAGCAGGAATTCTACTATTATACAGATGGAATGGTTGTTACCTCTTCTTCTTTTGCTATAAAAATGTACTCTTCTTAGGTTTATATCATCTTGGTAGAAACCTCCATTTTTCCTCATACGTTTAGGTTTAAGGTTTATGTTCGTAAAATATATGCAGTTGAAATTGGCCGTGTTGCACCAGTTGATTCTGGTCAGTACAAGTCATCTGATTGAGTTCCATCTAAAGAAAAATATATTTTTTGCATCATTTATTCAAAAATGGTTCCTTTTCTTGTGTTGCGATTCTCAGGATTCTGGTGGATTATTTTGTTGCGTACATATGGAAAATGTTCAGGCGATTTATCTATTCAAGAGAAAATTGATGTTCAAACTGGAATTAACATAATATTAAGGCTATGTCTTGCAGATGGCTTTGATATGTTTCCAACATTATTATGGGAATTCATGGTCATCCTCTGAAGATTCAGTCAAGGAAGCCATTGTTTTTTGTTATGTTTCATTCGATTAATTCTTTACTTCTTTTCCCTTCTCCCATCAGACAAAAGTGGTCCACATATACATTACACAAAAATCTCATTTCCATAGCACATATTTGCCTTTAAAATAAAAAAAAAATATTTAACCACACATTTTAAGGATTAGAGCATGCCTTCCTATTTGACATTGCGCTCGCATTAAAAAATAGAGAAAAATCATAATGAGACGCAGCATCTATATTATTATTATTGTCAAATTTATTACTCTACCACGTACAACGCACGTGCGCTCACTAGTATTATATAAAATTGTACAGCTAAGTGGAACATGAAATACAGCTGTTATTTGCCAAACAACATTAATTCCCACAGCCAAATTTATTAAATTAAATTAAATCAGGTACAATCAAATATTCTGCAAGCCCCACCCCAAGAACTCTCCTAGCCACTCGCACTGCGATACTTCCCAATCCATAAAAGCAGATTTTTCAGTTATAATCACAAGGACAAACTTGTACAACCAATTTCATGAATCATGTCTATCCCCACTTTGTAAAACATTGGATGTTTCTGGAAGATACGTGAAAGAAAACCACAAAATTTGACTACTTTGATAAGTCACATAATTACAAAATTAGACAGACAAGAAAAGCGAAATAGAATTACTTCTTCTAAGAAAGTCATCTTTCTTGATCGAGCATTTCTAACTGATCACTACTTTGATAAGTCACGTAATTACAAAATTAGACAGACAAGAAAAGCGAAATAGAATTACTTCTTCTAAGAAAGTCATCTTTCTTGATCGAGCATTTCTAACTGATCACTTCTCTAAGAATTCGACCTTTTTTTTTTAAGACCTGCTGGAATTTAATCGGTTGATGTTTTAAGACAATAATTAAATAAATATATATAATTCAGTTTAAACTTTTAGATGAGATAATTTACGTCGTCTATTTTATGTCAATTATGCACAAATAAATCTTTGGTAAAAAATAATTTCGATTTGCAAGTTGAAAGAGGGGTGCATGTGTTTATAAAGGTGGATATTTTAACTGGAATCGAATCTTCCAAACTGAAACCGGAGGTTCCGACCCGATTCCAAAAACATAAAATTATAAATCAAAATCGAGAATCGACTAGGTCTGGATCGATTCTTAGTTCTTGAACTAAAATCGTATGTACCCGACTATGGAACCGAATTTGACATTTTTTTTAATAAATTTTTTATTTTTTACAATTTATTGACAATGACCCAATGACCCAATACAATACTACAGTACCAAGAACAAGAATCCAACTATTCTCAAACCAAAAACCCAAAACCCACCACCCCTTAACCAAAACTCAATTGACTAAATTACAAATATCCAAATCTCAAATCTCAAATCTCAATTACCATTTGCTTAGATACATAATACAAACATTATCGTCTGCGTTGCATTCTCACTCATCTCTCTATCGTTCAACATATAGTAAGACAGCGAAAACGAAACTCTTCTGTAATCGAAACGAATACTCAATTTTGAGAGATAATTTTTCTTTTTTTAACCTCAATTTATTAGTTAACAACTTTGATATCTATTCTTCCAGTTAATGTTTATATATTTCAAAAATTGTTTTAATATCTAATGTATTTTAATATTAACGCGTTTGTAATTTTTAATTTTTTTGAAAACATGTTGGCAACTCACGATTAAAAAAATGCTATGGTTAGAATCGAATCAGAATCAGAACCGATGGTTCAAGTTTTGTCTCAATAATTACGTAAACCCAAATAATTATATTTACGAAATACTCGAAGTGTAACATGTGATTTTGTGTATTGAAATACCCAGACCGATTCACCTGTTGTCCAAACTTATATGTTTATGATAAAATTTAAATGAATACACACCATGTTTGTCTCACAACTTAAACATATTGAAGACATATTTAAAATTCAATATTGTCTTGAAGAAGTTAAAATAAAATCTAAAGGAGCACATGATTAATATGCAATATTATTTTGAATAAACTAAAAATAAAAAAAATAAAAAAAAACTTTATTTGTGAGTAAGTTTGTAATTACTGGTAAAGCTTTAAAATATATAACTTTTTAACTTGAATTTAATAAAAGTAAATTATTCAAACACATATAAAAACAAAATTTGATTAAAGTTAATTTTACTTATTTTTTTGTTTTTGCCAAACATGTGTCTCAGGAAGCTTTCATTTCGAATATAAAGAATGAGTAGGATAATTCGTAGGACAATGTCCCTTTCAAATCTAATTGTATAATATAATATATATGGTTACTCTTGTCAGTTGTCGAGGGGAATGAATTCATTTTGAATATTAAAATCAGGAAAAAAAAAAAAAATAAAGGCTTTAACCTGTTCCCTGTTAATACAGGAAACAAAAGGTTTTGAAATGCTGAAAAAATAGGGACTGCTCGAGACTTTGAAAACCTATTGGCTATTGCTAACGGATTTCTTCCTCTTCAGCCTCTCTCTCTCTCTCTATAAAGGTCCCTCTCTGCATATATGTATGTATAATGCATCTATCTTGGTATGTGTGTAGTTGGAAAATGTGGGCTGGTTTTGTATGGAAGTTGTGTTTCTTTGTAAGAAAATTTGTTTGATGTGGACTTTTTTGGCTGGTTTGTTTGTGCTTGGATTTTAGTTTTTGTTATCTTCCATGGGTTAATTCTTCTTTTTAAAATGATGGGTTTTGTATAGAATTAAGAATTAATTTTAATTTTTGATGAAATTTGAATATCCTTGTCTTTTGTGCTGACATTGAACTTTGTTTAGGACTGCCTTGTTATTGTGTTCTTAGCTCTTTTATGGATCTATCAGTTTATTTGGTAGAATGAGTTGTTCTTAAGATCTTTTCCTCCTCCCCTTTGTAAAATAGGAAAAAAGAAAAATAGAATAGGAATCTTTTGTGTGTTTATTGAACCTGAAAAATTAAGATGGAATGAAATTTGAGAATATTTTCTTCTTAATTTGGCTCAGGTTGGCTCAGGTGTATGGACGGATGATAAAATTAGAGAAAGACTGAATCTTGTTTGAGAGTATTGGGGATTTTTGTGTTGAAAAATCCCAAATGTTTGGTAAGAAAAGCTGAATGTACTTTCCGAGTTTGGAGGGTTGTTTGATGAATGTGTCTTTAGAAACGTGTTGAACGCAGCATCTGAATTTATATTCAGCTGTTTTTGGGAACATTAAGGATCCTGGGAGGTTGAGATTTTAATGGAATGCTAGTGAAGTTTTGATCCGTAATTCTGATTAGAGTTTTTGTGGTGTGTTATGGATTCGATCAATGACGATAATATTGGGGGGACTCTAATACAACCCTGCAACTGTTACAGAGACTCAAGCTTGAATAAAACAATTCTGGATTCGAATGAAATAGCGAATTTTAAGGACCAATATGTTCTTGGAGATCAATTGGGATGGGGGAAATTTGGAATAATAAGGGCTTGCACGGATAAGTCTACAGGGGAAGTTTTGGCTTGCAAGTCTATTGCAAAAGAGAGATTGGTAACGCAAGATGATGTTGGTAGTGTGAAGCTTGAGATAGAAATCATGATTAAGTTATCGGGACATGAAAATGTTGTCGATCTAAAGGCAGTATACGAGGAGGAGGATTACGTGCACCTTCTGATGGAGCTTTGTGCTGGCGGAGAGCTTTTCCATCGAATTGAGAAGCTGGGGAGATTGTCCGAGAACGAGGCACGGGTTACTTTTAGACAATTAATGGAAGTGGTCATGTATTGTCACCATAAAGGTATTATTCATAGAGATTTGAAACCAGAAAATATCCTCTTAGTCTCAAAGTCTTCTACCTCTCCTATCAAATTGGCGGATTTTGGTCTTGCAACATACATCAAACCCGGTAAGCACGTTATTTTGTTTCTATCATTTCTTATTTCCAATTTTAGAATTCTGGTAGATTCAACAAGTTCATCCCTATTAGCTAGTTAAATAACTGGTTGCCAATGAACTTTCAACGAACTTTCATGTTGGTCACTATAGTTCGTTTAGTTCCAATTTGATCACTACATTTAAACTCTGTTTCAAGTTGATCCCTTTGTCTGTATCTGTTGTTTGAAAAACGGAAAATGTGACGTGACATTCTAGTTATTTGCCAACTAGACAACCACATTTTCGGTAAGCCAAATCAAATTATAAAAAAATGTTTAAATTCAGTGACCAACTTGAAACAAAGTTCGAGTTCATTCATCATGGAGCAAATTTAAGTTTAGTGATCAACATGAAATATTGCAAAAAGTTCAGTTACCGCCAGCATTTTTAACCCCCTACTAACACGTGCATAATTGCTTTGCAATTAGAAGGGAGGATTCAATTCACCACTTTTATTGTACACAAGAACATTTGGTTGTAAAGGGTAATTTAAGCTTTTAGGGATAAATTTTTTAATGCTTTATTGAAAAGCTTAATATCAACAGGACAGGCGTTGCATGGGACTGTGGGGAGTCCATTTTATATAGCTCCTGAGGTATTGGCAGGGGATTATAACCAGGCAGCTGATGTTTGGAGTGCTGGAGTTATTCTTTACATTCTACTTAGTGGAATGCCTCCCTTTTGGGGGAAAACCAAATCAAAGATCTTTGATGCTGTTCGGGCTGCAGATCTGCATTTCCTTTCTGATCCTTGGGATCACATTTCAGTGTCCGCCAAGGACTTGATCTCTGGAATGTTGTGTGTTGATCCTTCGAAAAGGGTAACTGCCGCACAAGTTCTCGGTATGTTGAACGTAATCAAGTTCATTATTGTGAACTTGGGCTGTACGAGTTTCCAATTTTTCTAATAAGGAGATAAATATGTTTCTCATTAGGTTAATAAAGAAGTTGAACCAAATATCCTGAACTTACTAAATCAAATGAGCATTGATTCCAAAAGAGCTTTTTATCATTGAACTATCCTTGTTTCAATCTCAATGCTTTTTCTATAATATAACTTTTTAGCCAGTATATTTTGAAAACAAGAGCAGTTATTCTTTAAATAGCCTCCTTAATTGAGTTTGGCAATTATCACATTTCTGTAAGAATGAAGAGCTCAAAGACATAATTATAGTGATTATGCAGGTCATATTTTCCAATTCTGATTTGGCTAAACCTGGAAATCTTGTTCAGTTTAGTTTCAAGATGCCCTTTTAGATTTTCTGTTGTAATGTGGCCCGTTTTGTTTGCAGCTCACTCCTGGACGAAGGATTGTACAGAGGAAACTCAAGAACCTTACATACAAGATAATCCTAGTCATCCCCTGCTAGAATTAGGTGGATATTCCTTTTCCACCCCATACATTGATAGAACTCAGGATTGCAGTTTCAGTGATAGATCACCTGCAACTGTCGATGACAAAGAAGAAGATTCTCCTGTCTTCACATGCAGAACATCATTCTCTTCTCCACTTATCAGCCAGGGTACTCCTGCCTCAATATCAGGAGGCTTTTCTTTTGGTAGTTACTGTGAATCGAGTGAACCTAAATTCTTGTCCCCAATTCGCTCAATGCCCAGCTTTACCTTTTTCAGTCCTAGCCAGGCACTTGAACAAAGCAAGGAGTCTTTAAGTTTCAAGGATAAGTGTTCAGCGATTGATGGAGGTACGTCTTTTCTGCTAATTGCTCGTTTTATTCTGTGGAATGTGAATTAAGGGGAACAACGGTAGTGTATGATTGATTCACTTTGCACTGCATAATATAGTTTAACTTTAAATTTGGCGGGTTAGCTTTTTCGGGAATTTCCTTAACAATTCCAGACGTGTGCCAAATTTCAATGAATTATGCATTAATGATTTGAAAGCATTAAAGCCTACTCCCCCTCTAAGGAAGTTAGATGTATGCATGTATGTATTTGAACAATATCTTCTAATAGCTTAGGCTATTGCAGAGATGGTTGTATTAGGCAGACAAGAAACCTGGGTTTGAGTTTCGTCACCGATGATTTATGAAAATTGTATACACCTTTGATAGAAAAATGAATTTCTCCAACACGTGAAGAGCTGCATTGAGGGCACAATCTGAATAAATAAGTTTTCCCATTCCTAAAAGCTTAAGCGTTTACATGAGATGGTTCGAACATACGTTTCTGTTTCTTTTCCTTTCCTTCTGGGGAGCTTTAATGACGAATTAATGAATGACAACACAGGGCTAACTTTGATGTGTAGTTGAAAGGAAGAGTTTGCTCTGGTTGTTTCTTTCATCGCAATTTATTTTGAAAAACTTGATTGACAAGCGTTTAATGTGGCCACGCAGATTCAAGTATACGACAGCTATTCGTATTGCCAAATCCTGCGGAACGAATTCAGTACAAGTCGAGTGAAGTTGAGCCCCGTACAGAATTTGACCGGACTGTTGGAATGAGTGGTTCAAAGACTTCAAGCATGCAGAGCAAGAGGAATCACACTATCAGTCTTGGGGAGCTTCATCAACTTGATCTTATAGCCAGTGAATCAGTTATCCGATGGGCGTCGTGCACACAAATTCCGAGCGCCACGTCCTTGAGATCCTCTCTCGTTTGCTAGAAACCAAATTCGGGAACTGTTTGGGAAGCAAAAGTCAATTTTGGGCTAGATGGAATGAACTTATTATTATGCAATCGACCAGATCACCAGATTCTGTTTGTCGCTTCAGGACGTAACTTCTGCAGCATTATTTGATTGTTGTTGTGTAAATAGAGCAAATTATGCTTTTTCCAATTTCACACCTGACTGAGGGGAAGTGCATGTATCATTGCCATTTGGAATTTAACATAGAAGTTTTTCGACAGTATTTATTTTCATCAATCATTGTTTTGCATCTCTGGCTTTAACAAATTTTTGAATTCTCTTAATGAACATTCTCGATCAGACTCAACTCCACGTTATTTCTTTCTTTTCTTTTACTTTTATTTTTCTGTTGTCTGTTCGGGGTGGGGGTGGGACATGAACCCCAACCTTCATCCGAATCACTATTTGTATTCATTTTACATCAAGATTACAACCACTAAAGAGAGGTAAATCTAGTAACGAAGTATTAACAAGATTGATACGTGCACATCGATATTATAGAAGTGTACGAGGTATTTATAAGTGATTATGGACTTCAAAATTATTGTACAATATCAGTTATGGATTTCAAACTATTTTAGGAAGGACATCAAAACCATTCTAAAATGTCATGGATTTCAAAATAGTATGTAATAGAAGCAATTAATAGATAATTTAGAAGTGAATGCATTATTCATCATATCATTAGGCATGGGCAGTGTTGACCTCCAAAAATGGCTGCTAACAGGATCTCTACGCCTCCTCTTCCTACGTGTCTTTCTTTTCTTACTTGGACCACCACGTGGTTTATTCAACCACGTAGATATGTCTCGGCCCGGATGGGTAGATAATTAAGAAGAAGGAGCAACACGTTATGAGAGAGGGAGTGGCTTGGGGGCCTCTAACTTCCACACTCTCAGGTGGCTAAGGCCCTTAAGAACTGTTAGAATAGAGGACTTAATATATGTGTCGTAAGTAATATTTTCAACATCTTTCTCTAGTGAAATGAGTTTGGTATTTATAGATAAATCCTATGGGAACAATCCCTCTTGATGTGCGACACGTGGCTCCATCTGGGGGGTTTCCAAGTCACACTCTTGGCGTCATGTCATTGGCATTAATGGGAAAGTCATTTCCAGCCGCAAACTAAGGAGCTATGACTATGACAAGCTGCCTTGGCAGGCTGTCCCATCACTCTTGTCAAGGTCGAGTTGCAGGGAGGCTTCCTTGGCACGCAAGGAGGGTCGGTAAAACCGGGAAGCGCCTCGGTAGCCGGCCTCCTCGGTTCAAAACGCCTCGGATAAGGTGCAAGCGCACACGTGCCCTCGTGGGTTGCCAACTAGGATCGGTAGGATCGGTATGTAACAATAGTCCCCCAAGTTCAGAATCCGTCATTTATGTGGGATGCTGGACTTGGAATGTATGTTGATTTTGTTTGAAAGTTGGAGTGGGATAGTCCCACAAGGCTCGGAATGCTCATTAATGTGGATGGTGAGCCTTGGAATCACTGTCGCTTGATATTGAGCCAGCTCCCAAGTGGGTAGAGGCCGTTTGGATAGCCGAGCCCCAAGATGGGCGAGGCTAAAAAGGATCCGTTCCATGTGGGGGGTGGCTTATTTGGAAAGCCGAGTCCCTGGGTGGGGGAGGCTGGAAGAGAGCCGAGTCCCATGCGAGGAGAACCGAGGCCCAAGATGGGCGAGGCTGAAGAAGACCCGTCCCATGTGGGCAGAGGCTGATTGGATAGCCGAGCCCCAAGATGGGCGAGGTTGGAAAAGAGCCGAGTCCCATGTCGGGAGAGCCGAGCCCCAAGATGGGCGAGGCTGGAAAAGAGCGGTCCCATGTGGGCAGAGGCTCGCTGCAGAATAATTAATGGTTCAATTTACAAGTCTTGACTTGATTGGCAATTTGCGGCACGTCTCATCGGGCATGGTGAAAAGACGGCCGCGGGTAATGATGGCATTTGATGTGTTGGTGGCTCTGTTAGTTACAAGAAATCACGCGCGTGTGACTCTTATGCACGCATCTTGGCCGTTCATTCAAATAGATCCCGGTGACCTTTGAACTTCAAGGGCGGAGATGGTCCGAAGGTTACGGACGGTGTGGATGAATCAGTGACTGATCCAATGGTGTAGGATCGTCTCTCGTCGCCTATATATATGCGTGAAGTGTTGGGAAATCTTCCTTGCGTCATTTTGAGATATTTGGAGAGAGATTGCAATCTAAGATTTTCGGCGAACACTTCTCGTTCTGGTTTCCATCTCCGTTTCCGGTGAAGTTTTAGGTTTTAGGTAAACCCTTATACTTCAAGCCCCTTTACTTATTGACTTTGTTTTATTTTAGCAATGTCTGCGAGGTTTGCTGAAAACGAGGGTACTGGGCGTGTTGGGGACGAGGGGTCCCCACCAGTGTCTCCCTCCATGGCTGGTGTGTTGCCCCTCAGAGGTGTTTCCGACTTTACTGGGGAGGCCATGGACCTACCTGTTACGCCGAGGGTAGTGGAGGGGACGGACCCCTATATGGCCGACCCAATTAGGTGGACAGCCATGGATGTTCCTTCAATAATGGTGGAGGGGGACTTGGCAGACTTGAGGGAGCAGTATCGGATTCTCGGGGATATCGAGCTCATACTTCCGGAGCGGAACGAGCGAGCTTGTGTGCCGAGGAGGGGTTGCACCGCCTTGCACCTGAATGCCTTCGTGGGCGGCTTGCGACTGCCTTTACATCCATTCTTCCGAAGGATTTTGCGAGCGTATGGGTTGGCTCCAACACAGGTGGCTCCGAATGGGTGGAGCCAGATGGCAGGGAGTCTGTACCTGTGGTTCAGACATTCGTTCGGGCTGGAGATGCCCCTCCATGTATTTCAGACCCTATACCAGTCGAAGAAGCTGCCGAAAAAGAAAGATAGAGAGGAGGAGCTCGGGTGGTATTATTTTTGTCCATGGGGAGCGCACAAACCCCTTGTGACGGACTGCCCTTCCTATATTAAACAGTGGAAAGAGTCCTGGTTCTGGGTGGCGGGTAATTGGCAGAGGGTAGTGGACGACCCAGAGCCGGAACTGGATGTGTCCAGTTTTTATGGAATAGCCAGTGAGTGAGGAACGCTGAAGTGATTGACTCTAACGCGGCTTTTATATGCTCTGATGCGTTTCCTTTTCTTTTCAGGGGTGCTTCCGCGCTGTGAGATATCCGAGGAACTCCTCGACGTGATCCGATCGATTTATCAGTCGTCTCCGTCGAATAGGCGGTACGGGTTTCTTCTGAACAGGCAGCGCTGCTTAAGTGAGTTGGGTCTGATGGCCTCAAGAGGTAATGTTCTGATGCCTCTGCTTAGTTCAAACTCCGTTTTATATCATGCTAATACCGGGACATCTTGGTTTCGCAGCGGAGACACAGCAAGGAAAGCGCCCGAGGCCAACCTTGGCTCGGCTGGCGAAGCAGACTCCAAGGGCTCTGGAGGCCGGTTCTAAGGAGGAGGCTCGTCAGAAGAAAGCAGTAGAAGACTTGAGTCGAGAAGGACACAAGGGAGGCACTGAGGCCTCGAAGGTGATTGAGGTGGACGAAACAAGCGCTCCGGTGGGAGACGAGCATTTGATTAGGAAGAAGAGGCTGAAGGCAACAACGTCTGAAGCTCCACAGGCTAAGGGGAAGGCCGTGGAGGTGGACGACGACTATGTGACGTGCCCAGTTCCGGCGGGGCAACGCACATTGGCAGTGAACACCTCGGGGGAGGTGGTTCTGGAAGGTCTCCCCAAGCCCCAGGGAGCGGGGGGCACTAGTGGGGGGCCTTATGACTCCAGGAAAAGGCTGAGGGAGTTGATAGGGAGCTCTGGAGCCAGGATTCCAGATGACGATCTCCGGCCGTTGCCCTTTTTCCCCTCGATGGGCGCCCAGGCCGTGAAGAAATACTTCACCCCTAAATGGGAAGAGTTTTCTTCCCATGGGGACCTGGAGGATGTGTTGGAGGCGAGCTTGGCTTCAGCTATCCGAGCTTCAGCTATGCAAATGAAGGTCCTCGGGGAGTTCCGGACGCTTATGCAGGAGCAACGGAAGCTCAGCGCCCAGGCCTCCAAACACGAATAGGAGCATAAGAAGGCCATGGAGGGTCTGCAGACGGCACTGGACAGCGCGCGTGTCGCTTATGAGCAGCTGGAGGCCGATTTGAGAGAATCGGATTCCAATCTCCTGCATCTGACGAAGCAATTGGACAACGCCAATGCTGCTCAGAAAGTGGCCGCCGACGCTCTGGAGGCCGCCAATAAGGAGAAGAAGCGACTCTTGGATGAGGCCAAGTCCCATGGTGAAGAGTTGAGGAATTTGAAGGGGGACTTGGAGTCATCTAAGTCGGAGGTCGCGCGTTTGGCGGCCGAGAAGGGCGACTTGGAGGCGAAGCTGGGGAACGCGGAGGCCGAGTTTGTGGCCAATTTTCATAATACGGAGGCCTATACCAATTTCTCGGACTACTTCGCCAGAGTCGGGCACCAGGAGGTTCTTGTCGCCCTCCGAGCCGAATTTCCAGATTTAAATTTTGAGTCCTTGGCAGCCAAGTTTCCTCCGCCCGATGTCGGTGAGGAGGACAGTTGATAGGGCTACTTGTAATAGATAGGGATACTTGTAATAGATAGGGCTTTTTTGTAATGAAACTTGTTGCGAAGCTTATTGTTTTGTGTTTATTTATGGAGATTATGTTTTAAACGATGTATCTCGCTTGTTCTTTTGCCGATTGATAGCATACTTTAGTATAAGCGGACCGGCTAAGTAATCCAAAAAGGATCGGCTAGATCAAAATGTTGTAAAATGAACAAGCAAGATGACCCACTTCTGTCCTATTGTCAACACGTTAATTACAAAAAGGGGTCGGCCAGACCAAAGTGTTGTAAAATGAACAAACTAGATGACCCACTTTTGACCTATTGATAATATCGACGTAAATGTTCCGCGTTCCATACATGGGGCTGCCGTGTGCTACATAAGTCCTCAAGACCATAGGTTCCGGGTCGTGTTTCGCTGATAACTCTGTAGGGACCCTCCCAGTTGGGCCCAGGGTCCCAACGCCCGGTTCTTTGGAGGACAAGAACACTCTTCTCAAGACAAGATCCCCGAGTCGGAATGACCGCTTTTTTACCTTTTTATTGAAGTATCTTGCCATCTTTCTTTGGTAAGAGGCCAGTCGGGCTTGGGAGTCGGCCCTCTTTTCGCCGATTAGGTCTAGGCTTGTCCTTATTGCATCGTCGTTGGTTTGTTCGCTGAACATTATCCGACGGGGAGAGGGTATGCCGCTTTCGACCGGGCACACAGCTTCGAACCCGTAAGCCATGGAGAAGGGGGTCTCCCCGGTGGGGGTTCTAGCCGTGGTTCTGATAGCCCAAAGAACGTGAGGAAGCTCATCGACCCACGCCCCTTTGGAGGCCTCAAGCTTTCGTTTGAGTGTGTACTTGATGGTTTTGTTAACTGCTTCGACTTGGCCATTAGCCTGAGGGTGGTGGGGGCTCGAGAAGTGCTTTGCGATCCCCAATTCTTCGCACAAATTCTTGACCCTCTTGTTGTCAAACTGCCTCCCATTATCCGAAACCAGGGAATGGGGGATTCCGAACCTGCAAATGATGTTTTTCCATAAGAATTTGGAAGTGTTTGCCTCGGTGATTTTCGCCATTGGCTCCGCCTCCACCCATTTTGTGAAATAGTCGATGGCGACTAGGGCGTGGCAAGCATTTCCTCTCCCCCTAGGCATCGGGCCTATGAAATCTATTCCCCACTTGGCGAAAGGCCAAGGGCTAGATACGGTAGTAAGCTCCTGGTGGGGCTGCCTCGGGATTGTGGCGAAGCGTTGGCATTTGTCGCATTTCCTCACATGAAGCATGGCGTCTTTCCTCAAGGTGGGCCAGAAGTACCCCTGCTTGAGGATCTTTTGAGCTAGGGCCATCCCACCGGTGTGGTTGCCACATATTCCTTCGTGGATTTCTCTGAGGATATATCCTGTCTCGATGGAGCTTACGCATCTGAGGAGGGACAGCGAATAGCCTCGTTTGTATAGGATGTCATCCGAGAGTAGGAAATGCGCTGATTGTCTCCTCAACTTCCTCGCCTCCGACGCGTTGTCGGGGAGGGTATGATCTTTGAGAAAGGCTATGATGGGATCCATCCATGTGGGGCCTTCTTCAATTGACATTATCTCCTCAACATTGTAGATGGAAGGTCGGATGAGGTGCTCGATCGGGACCGTTTTGAGGAGCTCTGAATCTTTGCTGCTGGCCAGCTTGGACAGTGCATCTGCGCTGGAGTTGTTGGCTCGGGGCACGTGGACCAACTCAAATTTATCAAAGAGAGGAATAAGATTCCTTACCAGCTTGAGATATGCGGCCATCCCTTTTTCCCTGGCGACGAAGCTCCCGTTTACCTGGCTCACAACGAGTTGGGAGTCGCTTGCCGCTGAGAGTCTCTGAACCTTCATCTCGATGGCGAGGCGGATGCCTGCCAAGAGTGCCTCATATTCCGCGACATTGTTTGAGGCTTTGAAGTCGAATCGGATGGCGTAGTTTAACCTGTGTCCCTCTGGGCTTATAAGGACTAGTCCGGCTCCCGATCCCACGTCTCCCGAGGATCCATCTACAAATAGGCACCACGTGGGTGGTTCACCCAATGCCATAGGGTCGTCCACATCGGGAGGGTTGGTAAATTCCGCCACAAAGTCGGCCAGGGCTTGTCCCTTGACTGCCGTCCTTCCCTTATAAATAATGTCGAATTGGCTGAGCTCAACGGCCCACTTTAGCAGTCTTCCCGAGGCCTCTGGCTTTTGCAAGACCTGCCTCAATGGGAAGTTGGTGAGGACATGGATGCTGTGTGCTAAGAAGTATGGCCTCAACTTTCTCGAGGCCGTGATTAATGATAGCGCCAATTTTTCCATATTCGGATAGCGCGTCTCTGCCCCCAACAGGGCTTTACTTACGTAGTAGACGAGCAGTTGGTGTTCTTCCTCTCATATCAGGACCGAGCTTACCGATTCTTTGGAGACGGCGAGATATAACAGCAGGGGCTCGCCGACTTTTGGTTTGGACAACAGAGGCGCTCGACCGAGGTGTTCCTTCAAGGCCTGGAATGCGCTTTCACATTCTGTCGTCCACTCAAATCTGGCGCCTCCTTTCAAGATTTTGAAGAAAGGGATGTACTTATCAGTTGCTTTAGAGACAAACCTGCTGAGGGCTGCCATTCTCCCCGTAAGGCATTGCACATCTTTAGGCTTTCTTGGCGAACTCATTTCGACTAATGCCTTGATCTTTTCGGGATTGGCTTCGATTCCTCTTTGGTTGACCAAGTACCCCAAGAACTTACCCGAGGCCACCCCAAATGTGCACTTCAAGGGATTCAGCCTCATCCTATATGCACGAAGGATTCGGAATGCTTCGTTAAGGTGGCGAATGTGGTCCTCTGCTTTAAGACTTTTGACCAGCATGTCGTCGACATATACCTCCATAGTTGCACCAAGTTGAGAAGCGAACATCTTATTAACAAGCCTCTGGTAAGTAGCCCCGACATTTTTCAGGCCGAAGGGCATGACCTTGTAGCAGTAGAGGCCTTTGTCCGTTACGAACGACGTATGCTCCTCATCCGGGGGATACATCGGAATTTGATTGTATCCCGAGTAAGCATCCATAAAACTTAGGAGCTCGTGTCCTGCCGTGGCGTCGACCAGTTGATTAATCCGAGGCAGTGGAAAACTGTCCTTGGGGCAGGCTTGGTTGAGGTTAGAGAAGTCTATGCAGGTTCTCATTTTTCCATTTGGCTTCTTAACCAACACTGGGTTGGATACCCACTTCGGATATCTGGCCTCCCGTATAAAGTTGCTTTGTAGGAGTATGTCTACTTCTTCTTTCAGGGCCTTGTACTTTTAGCATTTAATGGCCTTCTTTTCTGCCTGTGGGAAGGGAACCTAGGGTCGATATTCAGGCGATGGCAACTTATCTTTGCGTCGATCCCCACCATATCTTCGTGTTTCCACGCGAAGACATCCAGATTTTCCCGAAGGAACCTTTTCAGGGCTTCCTTGGGCTCTTCGGGGAGGTCCTTCCCTATCTGAAGCTTCTTCGTTGGGTCGCCTCCATCTGCTTGAAAATGTTCTAGTTCCCCGCTTCCCGTGGCTTGGGAATCGGCCCCCGTTAGTCTTGGATCAATGTCATCGGGGACTGCCGCTTCCTCCATCATAACATCCCCCGGCTCTTCCATCATTGTTTCTTTCATCTCCGCATCCAGCAGAGTCATGTTAACCTCTTTCTTTTCTGCTTTCCTTAAGGCATTTCGGTAACACTTCCTTGCCTCGGGTTGATTACCCCGTACTGTTGCTATTCCCCATTCGGTGGGGAATTTCATGCAGAGGTGGTGGATGAAGGTTATTGCCCAAAGTTCTTTTAGGGTTGGTCGGCCCAAGACTCCGTGATAAGCCGACCTCCTGTCAACTACCAGGAACTCCATAACAGTATGGGACGCGAGGGGCTCTTCTCCCATACTAACGGGGAGGCGCACTATCCCTTTCGGGGTCACGCAATCCCCGGTGAACCTGTAGAGGGGCTCAGTTGATGGTTCCAACTGCACATCCACGTTCATTTGCTCATAAGTGCTTAGGAAGATGACATTAACGGAGCTACCGTTATCAACCAGCATTCTTCCTAGCCCATTTCGAGCCACCACTGCTCTTACAACCAAAGCGTCACAGTGGGAGTAGTGCACACCCTTCATATATTCTTCCGTGAAGGTGATAGGGTCGGTCCTTTTTGATCCTGAGGGCCTGCTATTGATGAGCCAATTAGTCATCTGGACTCCTTCGGCCTCTTTGGCGTAGCTTTTCTGGGCGTTCCGTGTCTGCCCACCAATGTAAGGTCCCCCGTGGATGGTGTCAATTTCCCGAATCGGAGCCTTTTCAGGGCCCTTGATCAGGCGGGGCTCGGGGTTGCGCTCTATCCGAGGTTGTCTGGCAGGGTTTCTTGAGCTACGCCTCGATCGCTGATCATGACCTAGTGGCCTCCTATCCCATTGTTGGGAGCGCCTATCCTAAAAGTTGGTTCCACGTCCTCTGGCCGGGGCCTGATCCCCTCGCCTGGTGTTCGTTCCGCGTCTGGCCCCCGGGTTGATCGCCCTTCGATTGGCAAGTTCTTCCACCTCCCGACATTCATCCGTGCTATGTCCATAGCTTCGGTGAACGCAGCAGTATTTCGGCTGAGTTCCCTAAGGGAGAGGAATTACTGGAAGCGTGCTTGTTCCGGCCTCGTAGTAGGTGGATGGGGACGTGCCATAGTTGTATAGTCCGGCCGCAGGGACCGAAGGCAAGGGAGCCGTGTAAGGGGGGAGCAGGCCCTCTTGTGCAGAGGCCACATAACTCATCCCGACATTTGGGTCGGATGGGTAGTTTCTCCGTCGAGGATTGTGTTGGAGAACAGCCATGTTGGGATTTTGAATATACCCGGCTCTTGAAGCTGGGTTGGCTGCCAACCCGCCTCAGTTTCTGTGGAGAATCATATTTTCGTTGGTAATTTCTTCAGTTATCATTTCCACCAGTTGATCGAAGGTGGCCGGGTTCTTGTTGTGGACATCCCTCCAGAACGGATGGTTCATGTCTAGTCCTGCTTTCAGGGCGGACAAGGCCTCGGCATCTGTTATTCTTTCGCAGAAAAACATTTCTTCATTGAAGCAGCCCAGGTAACTTTGCAACGGCTCGCTTGGGGCCTGCCTCACATCGTGGAGGCGTTGTACCAGGGCTGATGCGGGCTTTTGTGATGAGAAGTAATTTATGAAAGTCTTTTTCAGCTCTGGCCAGCTGGAAATGCTCCCTGCGACGAGCTTGTTATACCACCGCTTCGCTCCTCCTGACAAGGTCAGGTGGAAGGCCCTGCATTTCAAGGCCGGGGTGGCTCCTCGGAGGCTCATCTCCGTTTTGTATGTGTTCACGTGATCCAACGGATCATTCCTGCCTGTGTAAGGGGTAATCTTTGGTACGCGAAACTCGTGGGGGATGGACGCGTTCCTGATTCCGGCCGAAAAAGGAAGATTCTCGTCATCGTCATCTACCTCGAATGATCTCTTGGGCCTCGGATACTCTCCCCCGGTGTTAACCTCTGGGGGTAATGGGGCGCGGCATTGGGCTTGCTGCCCGTCCCCATAGTTTTGCTGGGGTTGAACGACTGGCTGGGGCGCGTACGGCCGGCAATCCGACTCTCCCCTAGCCTCGGCCTCCTTCGCCCTCCTTTCCCGCCTATTTCTAGGGGGACTCTGGGGCATTTCCCTCCCTTGTGGGCTTTCTTGTGGCCATCTCCGGTTTCTCTGTTCGCCTAACCTCTCAAACACGCTGGCGGACATCGTTGGCTGGGGCCTCCTTTCCGAAGCTGAAGCTTCGACTCTTGCATGAGAGGCTTCTCCCCCGGCTTGCTGGTCACGGGGGTGCCTGCTGTTAACTTCCTGCTTCTCCTCGGGCTCGTCTGGATCAGAGTCCTGGGGGCGGTCCTCACCCCTTGCATGCATCATTTGGATATACCCCTGCATTTGCACATGGTGCTGAGCCAGCTGCCTCACGCTGGCAGCCATCGTTCTCATTTCTCGTTCAAGGTTCGTGGGAGGCCTTCTTCCTCGCCTCCTTCGGGGGGCTTCTTCAGCCCTGACTCCATCGTTTGTTACGGGCCTGGTTCTTCTAGGGTTCTCTTCTTCATTGCTTCCACTCATTTTGTGGGTCGGTTGATCCCTTTTCAGGGGAGTTCCTTTGTTCAAGGAAAAAGAAGCTTTTTGTCACGCTTCCCACAGAGGGCGCCAATCTGTTGACCTCCAAAAATAGCTGCCAACAGGATCCCCACGCCTCCTCTTCCTACGTGTCTTTCTTTTCTTACTTGGACCACCATGTAGATATGTCTCGGCCCGGGTGGGTAGATAATTAAGAAGAAGGAGCAACACGTTATGAGAGAGGGAGTGGCTTGGGGGCCTCTAACTTCCACACTCTCAGGTGGCTAAGGCCCTTAAGAACTGTTAGAATATAGGACTTAATATATGTGTCGTAAGTAATATTTTCAACATCTTTCTCTAGTGAAATGAGTTTGGTATTTATAGATAAATCCTGTGGGAACAATCCCTCTTGATGTGCGACACGTGGCTCCATCTGGGGGGTTTCCAAGTCACACTCTTGGCGTCATGTCATTGGCATTAATGGGAAAGTCATTTCCAGCCGCAAACTAAGGAGCTATGACTATGACAAGCCGCCTTGGCAGGCTGTCCCATCACTCTTGTCAAGGTCGAGTTGCAGGGAGGCTTCCTTGGCACGCAAGGAGAGTCGGTAAAACCGGGAAGCGCCTCGGTAGCCGGCCTCCTCGGTTCAAAACGCCTCGGATAAGGTGCAAGCGCACACGCGCCCTCGTGGGTTGCCAACTAGGATCGGTAGGATCGATATGTAGCAGGCAGTATGCATTCTCTCCTACCACGTAAAGATGCTTTATGGCATAGGGGATGGTTCATAATCAATAATTTCTAAGCTTAGCTTAGAAGTTATCTTAATTGTAAGTAAAACAAATTACGTATTTGACTTATTGATTATGTTCTCCACTTATCTGACTAACATCAAGATTTACTTATTTTCTAACTTACTTATTTTCTAACAGAACATAACCAATAAGTGTGACATAAGAGTTCTAGGAGAATGAAACATGTTTAGAACAGTTAACTTGGAAAATGTATTTCAACATAAATATGAAATATATTAATTTGTTATTTTTTTCTTTTCAATTAACATTATATGCACCGAATAGAATGAATTATTCAAATTGCATGGTGGTCCAGCATTGTACATGGGTCAAAGCATCTAACTCTGAGTTTAGTCTAGCTCCGAATGCGCCTATACTTTAGACATTGTGGCATTGCTTAGATTGTTCAGAAATGCGAGGATGGTTCTTGTCGTTTTATTTCCAAGAATGAGAATAAAGTGTCCCACCACCTTGCGTCTTTTGCTATGCTTAGACTAGTTTCTAAAGACCAGCTATTCACGGCAATTTGATTCAATGATACCCTATGCTTGCTAGTTTCAGAAAGAAAAAGAGAGGTTGGGTGGGTGGGGTTGTCCATTGACATTGACAACCTACTAACTGAAAAATTGAATCAGCATAATTTCTTCCTCTTCATGAAATACAGCTCTATAAGTCCCCCGTCTTATGCATATAGGGATTTCCTCCAGCATTAGCTCACACGCTTAAAACTTGAAAAAGAGCTACCCTACATCAAAATCAGCCAGCCTACACAAAACTTGGTAGACAAAATTTCCATCCACTGAAACTTGAATTCTCAGGCTGCATGTGCGTAGTCCTGAATGACATCTGTCAGTTTATCCCGATCCTCCTGTGACTTAGTTCTTATTAAAAAAGTATGTGAAACGACGGTTTCATTTGATATGGATGATAATGGTCCTCCCACCAATCACACTCATGGAGTCCATGTCGAGCCAACTCTAGAACATTCCAACTGGTTGCTTGGTCCTCAAGTCTAGTTTATTTATATTTATAGTATGATATTCTTGTATCTCAAGAATTATTTCTGTGAGAATGTGGGTCACTAAATCCACTTGGCCCAATTCTATTGGACAATATGGTGTGTCTTGTGTGGACCGTTAGATGTAATAGATGGTTGATATCATTTTAGGGTTTTATATAAATATTGTCATTGTCTTTCATCTAGGTCAGAACATAGAGAGAAGAAAAGTGAGGAGCCGTCTTTTAGTTGGTGAACATCCGATTGCCATTCCCTTGGTTGCATTGCAGTGTTCCTTGTGGCAAGAATCTGAGCCCACAAGTTTAACCAAGAACGAAGGAGCAACAAAGACTTATTTTTCTTGTATTTTTTCATGTTAAATCGAGATTGTAATACTTGTAATTGTTTTTCAATCTCAACAAATGGTATCAGAGCCTAGAACATTGATCTAGGGGTGTGAAAAATCAAGAAAAATTAGTGGGTCGAAAAGTGGAACCGGATCCGCGAAGTTTCAAAAGTACCCGAGAGTTCAAACCAAGATTCCGGCCAAACTGCTTATCATCCGGCAAATCCGAGACCATATCTGTGTTCACGGCGACGAGGCGAACAAAACCCACTGGCGCGTACGGCGCGTGAAGTCTCCGGCGGTGGGGCGTGAGGCTCGAAAAAATTCGGCTGGCAGCTTCTTCCTCCAGCGCGTGCGGGCAAGTGAAACCTCCTATCCGAGGGTGGTTTGCGGCAGACGACTCCTCTGACTGTGGCGCACAACCTGGTGGTCAGACATCGGCGTTTGGACTCCGGCGACAATGCGTGCAGTAACTTCAGGCGGTGCGTGGGAGCGCGGCCAGCGTTTTCCGGTGACTGTTTTCTGGAGCAGATTGTTTATTGGCTATTTCTGACCTTCTGGTGGTATTGCTTTGTTGGCGGAGCAACGGTGCAGCAGATTGGTTGTTCAAGCAGTGCCTTGGAACGCAAAGAAATTCGTTTCGTCTCTCCTATAAATACGGACAACAGATTTGTCTGCTGAGTTTGAATTTCTTGAACCCCCTCTTAGTTAATTTTATATTCTGTCAATTTTAATTGAGGTAAAAAACAAACTAGGTGGCTAGAGCCTACAACTCCTTAGTATAATTTGTTGCTTTATTGTCTTGTGTGTTGATAAACTGTGTTTGCATGTCATCTTAGTTAGTAATTTGGAAAAAGGGTTGTTTTCTGTGTTTGCATCTGTGTGAGTAAGTTTTTATAAAACTTTTTCAAAAAATTCTCATTCATGGATGATTTTCCATCCATGGGTTCTAGGGTTGAATTATCACAATTCGATGGAAGGGGTGATTATTCAATTTGGAAACAAAAAATGAGAGCTATTCTGGTTCAACAAAGGGTTTCTAAAGCCCTTGATGATCCCGAAAATTTTTCTGATGCATTAAAAGCTAAACCTGATCAAATTGAGCAGATGAATGAAATTGCATACAGTTCTATAATATTGCACTTATCTGATAATATTGTTAGACAAGTTGATGATGCTAAGACTGCTAGAGAATTGTGGAAAGCTCTTGACAAGTTATTTTTGACAAAAACTTTGCCAAATAGGATCTATTTGCTAGAAAAACTTTTTAGTTTTAAAATAGACTCGGTGAAGGATCTTGAATCCAATCTGAGTGATTTAAGCAAAATTGTCAAAAGCTTGGCCCACAATGATAAGAAATTTGATGATGAGGATCTAGCTGTTATACTTTTGAATTCTCTTCCTGATTCTTATAGAGATGTTAGGAATGCGATTAAGTATGCTAGTGATGTTTTGACTCAAGCTATTGTGATAGATACTTTGAGATCAAAGGACTTAGAAGTTAAAAAGGAGTCTAGAGGAAGCACTAGGGAGGAGAGTTTGTTTATTAGAGGGAGAAATGAAATGAGAGGAGAGAACAACTACCAGGGTAAGAAGGGAAGCAGAGGAAAATCTAAGGGTAGGTCTAAGTCTAGGGATAAAGGCAATAAGAAATGTTACCATTGTGGAAAGTTAGGACATTTCAAGAAAGATTGCTATGAGCTTAAGAGAAAATCGAAGCAACAGCAGAATGAAGATCAAAATGTTGCTGCTGTTGGGGATGCCCTAGATGGTTTACATGTTATGACTGTGTCTGATGGTGAGATTGACCATGAGTGGATATTAGACTCAGGTGCCACCTTTCATTTGTGTCCTGTGAGGTCTTGGTTTTATAACTATAGAGAAATTGAACCTAGAAAAGTATACATGGGGGACAACAATTCTCAAACAGTTGAAGAAATAGGTGACATTGCTATTAGGATGCATGATGGCATTGTCCGACCACTTCTTGGTGTTAGGTATGTCCCAAACCTTAAGAGAAATCTAGTTCATTAGGTGTTCTTGAAGATGAGGGCTGTATGTTCAAATCTGATTTTGGTACTTTAAAGATTCTTAAAGGTTCTCTAGTAGTTATGAAAGGTCCCAAGAGGAATGGGTTGTATTACCTTCAAGGTGAAGCTTTACATGCCAAAGATTCAGGATTGGTTTCAATCAATGATGATAGATCAGATCTATGTCATAGGAGGATGGGGCACATTGGGAACAAGGGGCTAAAATATCTTAGTGACCAGGATTTACTAGGTAAAGACACTGTTGCACCTTTAAGCTTTTGCGAGACGTGTGTTCTAGGAAAGTCACACAGAGTTAGCTTTGAGATAGGTCAACACAGCACTAAGAGACCATTAGATTACATTTATGCAGATTTGTGGGGTCCAGAAAAACACCCTACTCATGGTGGGAATAGGTTTTTCCTATCAATTGTTGATGACTACTCTAGAAAGGTTTGAGTTTTCCCACTTAAGTCAAAATCTGAAACTTTTAGCAAGTTTAAGTCCTGGCATACCTTAGTCAAAAATCAAGTGGGAAAAGGTATAAAAACTCTTAGGACAGACAATAGTTTAGAGTTTTGCAACTTTGAATTTGATGAGTTTTGCAAAGAGAGAGGCATCACTAGACATAGGACTGTGAGAAATACCCCCAACAAAATGGGGTGGCTGAGAGGATGAATCAGACTTTAATGAATAAAGTCAGATGTATGTTGATAAGTTCAGGGTTGGCCAAAGATTTTTGGGCTGAAGCCTTATGTACCACGGCTTATTTGATAAATAGGTCACCTTCTAGTTCTGTTAACTTTAAAACGCCCCAGGAGTTGTGGTCTGGAAAATCTCCAGATTTGTCACACATTAGAGTGTTTGGGTGTGCTGCTTATGCACATCAGGTTGAGGGTAAGTTAGACCCTAGGGCTACTAAGTGTGTCATGTTAGGATACCCAGAGGGTGTCAAGGGGTATAGATTGTAGGTTTTAGATGTTAAGGGTATTAAGATAATTAACAGTAGAGATGCGAAGTTTAATGAGCTTGATATGCCTTGCCTAAAAACTCCAGACAATCAGGTTAAACAAAGTGGAGAAGGAGAATCTTCTACTGGGAAGAAGATTCAGACTGAGGTGAAGAGATTAGATTTTTAATCTGGAGGTTAGAGAACCTGAACAAATTGATCCTCAAGTTGAGACTGAACAAGAAGAAGTCTTAGAACAACCTGAACTAGAAATTCCTGAAACTGTGATCCCTAACCAAGAACAACTTGAATATACTAATTTGAGAGATTATCAATTAGTGAGAGATAGGGAGAGAAGACAGGTAAGACCAAATTTGAAGTACACTTCTTCAAATTTGATGGAGTTTGTCCTAGTTTCAGGTGAAGCCTTAGAGTCAGTTGAACCTGTTTCTTATGAAGAAGCGGTTAACTGTAAAAATTCTGAAAATTGGAAGAAGGCTATGAGAGAGGAGATTCATTCCTTAGGCAAGAATGATACTTGGAAGTTGGTTGAAAGACCAAAGAATCAAAAGGTAGTCTATTGTAAATGGATCTACAAGTTGAAGGAAGGAGTAGAACCAAATGACCCTTTAAGATACAAAACTAGGTTAGTAGCGAAGGGATTTACTCAGAGAGGGGATTGATTATAATGAGGTGTTTTCCCCAGTGATTAAGTATAAGACTATCAGGTTAGTATTGGCCTTAGTTGTCTATTTCAATTGAGAATTAGAGCAACTAGATGTTAAGACTGTTTTTCTTCATGGAGAGTTAGATGAGGTCATTTACATGTCTCAACCTCAAGACTTTGAGGTGAAAGGGAAGTCTGAGCTTGTGTGCTTGCTTAACAAGTTCTTATATGGTCTTAAGCAGAGTCCTAGGTAATGGTATAAACGTTTTGATGCTTATGTGCTTAAAATTGGTTTCAAAAGGAGTGAATTTGATGCATGCTTATATTATAATAATACTAAGATAGGCTGTGTGGTTTATTTGTTGTTATATGTTGATGACATGTTGCTTGCTAGTAGTAGTAAAGCTGATATCATAAAAATGAAAAACCTTTTGAAATCTGAATTTGACATGAAAGACTTAGGATGTGCAAGAAAAATTCTTGGTATGGTTATTAAAAGGAATAGGGCTGAAAATAGGTTGACTATTAATCAAGAGTCTTATTTGGAAAAGGTAATAACCAAATTTGGTATGAAATTTGCTAAGTCTGTCAATGTACCATTAGCTGCACACATGATTTTATCATCTGCTCAATGCCCTAAAACTGAAGAAGAAAAACAGGAAATGAGTAGTGTCCCATATGCTAATGTCATTGGTTCTGTAATGTATTCGATGATTACCACTAGGCCTGACCTAGCTTATGCAGTTAGTTGCTTGAGTAGGTTTATGTCTAACCCAGGTAAGCATCATTGGATTACTCTTAAATGGCTTTTGAGATACCTAGCTGGGACAGTTAAAAGAGGGTTAGTGTTCGAAAGGAGGAGTGATAAGCTTGAGCTTAAGGGTTATGTAGATTCTGACTTTACAGGGGATAAAGATCAGAGGAAATCTATCACTTCTTACTTCTTCACGTTAGGTGATAATTGTATCACTTGGAAATCACAGTTGCAACCTTTAGTTACACTCTCCAGCACTGAAGCTGAATATGTTGCATTAAATGAAGCCTTTAAAGAATGCATGTGGCTGAAAGGCCTTTTATGTGAATTGAATTTCTTGAATGAAAATGCCATGATCTTTACTGATAGTCAAAGTGCTTTAATGTTATGTAAAAATCCTGTGTATCATGAAAGATCTAAGCATATTGAGGTGAAATACCATTTCATTAGGGAGAAGTTAGCTTCTGGTGAATTTAAACTGCTTAAAATTGCAACTGATGATAACCCTGCAGATGTTGGAACCAAAGTACTTGTTGCTGGTAAGTTTAATAAGTGCATATCAATGTTGAATATTGATACGGGTTAACTTATGTGACAGGTACTTGCTGCAGTGGAGGATTGGTGAAGCAGGTACCAGGCTGGAGTGGGCGATGATGATGAAATAAGACCACAAAAGGGATAGCACTTGTAGCCAGGGAACTTGGTAGTGGATTTGTGAACCAAGGTGAAGTTTGTGAGAATGTGGGTCACTAAATCCACTTGGCCCAATTCTATTGGGCAATATGGTGTGTCTTGTGTGGACCGTTAGATGTAATGGATGGTTGAGATCATTCTAGGATTTTATATAAATATTGTCATTGTCTTTCATCTAGGTCAGAACATAGAGAGAAGAAAAGTGAGGAGCCGTCTTTTAGTTGGTGAACATCCGATTGCCATTCCCTTGGTTGCATTGCAGTGTTCCTTGTGGTAAGAATCTGAGCCCACAAATTTAACCAAGAACGAAAGAGCAACAAATACTTATTTTTCTTGTATTTATTCATGTTAAATCGAGATTGTAATACTTGTAATTGTTTTTCAATCTCAACAATTTCGTTCTTTGTATTCTTATATTCTTATATTATACTTTTCCTTGTATTAGAAGATTTCAATTTCTTACCAATTGTAAATCTCTACAAATCTGTATATATAGTCGGTCATTGTACATCCATAATACATGTTATTATTCTCCATCTTATTATCTTTTACATCATTGATATCATTGTCTCCCTGCAATGATAATGTGAAATCACCCATCAAAAGGGCTCGGGTAAATGGAAAACAATTCCACAAAAATCTAAGCACAAAACCTACAGAAATTAAATGCAATCTTCTTCTGTAAACTTGGATTAAGCAGAGATCATAATTTATTGCCAATTGTGCCGCAGTTATCATTAATAAATATAGTAAACCGATTATTGCTTTTTTAACGATTTATCCCATATCACATCGTGCTTTGTTCAAACACCCTGTAGGTGACTGAACAAGAGGCAGATTTCCACACGTATTTATTGAAAAAATATGAGTGTCTGATTTGATGGGGAATACAGGATACCAAATATTTTGACGCAAGGAAGCCAAAATTAAATGTAAAGATAAGGAAAACGAGAAACTACACATTGTGAGACACATAAGAGCAACTCCAAGGCAGCGCTATTTTGGCGTGAAACGCCAAAATGGCGCTGAAATTATGCTTCAACGGAGCGTTAAAACTGAACGCCAAAATGGTGCAGTGAACAGTGCTGCGCCAAATTTGGCGCAGCACTGTTCATTTGGCGTTGGCTTTTCAGTTTTTTTTTTCCCAGTTTTGTCCTTCTTTTTGTTCTTGTCAAATTTGTTTTTCCTTCTATGTCCCTTTTCATTATCTTTTTAATAAGAAAACAAAATAAGTACTGTTCATTTAGTGCAATGTTTAAAGATCATGGTTGGAGATGGGGAAAATAAATAGTGTGAAAATTGCACTATCTTGGTGTAAAAATTGCACTATTATAAAGATGATGGTTGGAGATGCTCTAACAGAGGTATGAAATATTGCTACAACTGAATTCTTTTGCACACTTGTTTTGATGCCGGGATATAACAATGCATTAAGCAGCACCTTTCCCACCTGCAACAATAGAAGGGTACCCAGAAAAGAATGGTTAAGTGTAAACCATATGTCATGTTTAGGAGAAATAAGTAAACTTGTATGTTTGTAAATGTTAATGAAAGCTGGAGGTGCCTTCTAACTTTAAAAATAACATCTTATGTTGTATAATATGCATAATCCATTTCAGGTTGACACCTTTATATTCAAGCATAAAATGAGCAGGAAAATCAGCAAAAAATTGGTGTTTTCCACAATCACAATGGGTATAATCCCAAATATAACAGATAACGACCTACATCATTTCGTATGACAATGGTTGGCTTAGATTCTCCGGTTCCCTTGCTGACACCTTCCTTACATTTCCATCATTCCATACATCTTTATCCGCCAGATCACTTGACTGACATACCCAAAAAAAAACAGATATCAAATTAATCCCCAAGAAGCTTTGAACTTAATGGAGTACTTTGAGCGTGTCAACTACAGATTGCAACAAATTAAGAACCGTGAATTTTAAGAATTGAAAGTTATCTCATATGCCCACCAAATGCCCCCGGACAATCAAATATTCCATACTGAATGACATAACACAACTAACAAATAGTATTTTTGGCCGATATAAGATGAATGAGCTCTTATAGAATGAATACCACCTTCACATAAAGTTTGCATATGACTTCATGTACTACAACGATACCCTTTACTTCACTCTTTTGAACAGATGGGCAGTTGGGTTGTTCAACATCTTCTGTATACCAAAATATTTACAGAAGGTAACAGTAAAAAGTTGACAAATTCAAATATGCAACAATATATTCACGCATAAAAAGGTGTAATAATTTGCATAGCAAACAAGATACCTCGATTCATGAAAAGAAATTTTAACAAAGGGTCATTTCAGGATGTATAGTTTGTATTTTGCAATTTGATTTTTGCATCCATTAAAAAAAAATATCCAGTGAAACTTGAAATGTAGACATATAGCTGAAGCAAAAACATCTCGCAAGATACCTTACATACATAGATCTAGAACTGAAACATCTGGTTTATTTTTACAATTACCATTTTCTTCTAAATACTATTTTATCAAGAATTGAAATATTCACTATTTAATCATGATGAAGAAAATTTTCTATTCTCAGGTGAGTCCAAGTTGGTCTCTGTCTAAGAGTAGATAAATGAAAAATAAATAAGTATAAAAATACAGATATAATATATACGTATACAATTTCAATTTCGGTGCCTTATATTTTTTGAAAAATTACATGATAATGTATCCGTATCGGTACTTCATAAATGGAAAGCTCCCCGTTCCCATGTTTGAAACAACTCCTACACAATGAAATTAGATTTGACAAGTTCTTGCATTCGAGAGGGATGGTAATTGAGGTCAAAGTACTAATGTAATGAGAAATATGGATGATTACAATGAAATTGACGGATTGACAAGCACTTATGTGCTTGTTTGATAGGGATTAAAATCAGCTTTTGGTTTTTTTGTTTTTTGGTCAACCTGCAAGCCATGACACATAAAATAGGATAGGAATTAAATAACTAAAATGACCTTATAAAGCAGCCACAACATTTGACCAAAGGAAGGGGTAATTTTGGATGTTTGTTGTGAATTGTTTGGTTTATGTACAAATCCCAACCACAACAATTGACTGAATGTGGGCCCCTTGGGATAAAAATGGTAAACTAACTCAAAAAAACTCCTTTTAATTCCTGTCAAATAAGCTCTAAGTACATGGTCAAACCTCAAACTTTACGAACCTAGGTGTAACACAGCGTTTCTTTAATTTTAATATTATTTTAATAAGACCATTAATAATTATTCATTCAATTTAATTAGCTTATTCAACCTTTAAAAAAATAAGAAAAGGCACACAATTTTTGGTGCTTAGACCCGCATTAGACAGTCAAAAATAGAATTGACTACCTTTTCCACGCCTTCCCCAAATGCAAGGCTTTTTCCTCACTCCTCACGCCTAGGCTCCCACCTTTTAGAACAACACTTAAGTATTTAGTTAGTAAAGGAATGTTTTGACCAGTGTTCTAAAAAGAGTAAAACGTGGTTAGATGTGGTAGCCGAGCTTCAAACTTCAATAATAGTATAATAGGTTCAAACATTATTATAATAAAATAGTATCAAAGATAAAAATATGGTATAAATATATCAATGCACATTATTTAAATGAAACAATATCATAGATAAAACAGTACTACTAAATTAGCCCTTTTTCGCAATTGCAGGGGTATGTTGGTCTTTTAACATTAAAATGTGACTTTAATTGAATTAGGTTTTGGTCATATGACTTTAGATCTCATAAGTGCAACGACATTGACCGGTCATGAATTTACCTTGTTAAATTTGATTGTGGCAATTGGATTATATGTTTTTTAATAGGTCGAGAAATAATCATATGGGCCTAGGATGGAAAATGGGCTGGGCTCATCGAAGGACAAGCCAGATTTTCAAATTAAGGGCTGACCCAGTTCAACCCTTTATAAGTACAGGCCGGCCCATGGCTCGTGGGCCAAAGGCAGATTTTTTTGGGGGGTAAATTCAGGGCCAGTCGCTGAACATGCGTTTATGGGCTCTTAAATCATATGACCCAAATTTAATTAAATTAAAATCACATTTTAGCACTAAAAGACCAATGTGCCCCTATAATTGCAAAAAAACATTAATTCAAACACGATACTATTTTATTATGATACTGTTTCTATGTATTGTTTTATTATGATACTGTTTTGTGATATTGTTTTATTAAGATACTGTTTTATTTAGATATTGTGCTGTGGTTTCTATTAAAATATAATATTTGTTCTCACTTAAGCATGTGCTTTTGATATTATTATATTTGCTATCTATAACTATATGATAATGTTATCTATGACACTGTCATTTTGATATTTATACAAATGTGTTTCTGATATTTGTTGATATCGGAACCTGCACCAGTCCACGTGCCAACAGATCTCTAGTCACTCATCTGCCAACTCGTATGTTACCTGCACACTAGGACAATCGTTAGGCACCAAGATCTTCGGGGAAAAAGGGTCCGGCGATTGTTAGCACTCCGACGATCAAGTCAACTACCGGTATATGAGAGATACACGAGGGCGGGAACAAAAGGGGGTGTGGGAGAGACAAGCAGACAGAGATTTGAGCAAAGTTTAGGGTGAGATTCTTAAGCATAAAGAGTGCGTACCTTGGAACAACCGGAGATGTTGAATTTATAGCGCAAGAGTTCCAATTAATTTAGGAGACAAATCAATATGATACCCAATCGGATCCTTCTTCCTTGTGTGATAAAGATATCCGAGATTATCTTCCTTCCTTGAGCTTATCACGTTGCATGATTTTAGGAGATTACGATTTGGTTTCCTTGTGAGGATTCGCACGCCAAATCAACGCAATCTTTCCTTAGTTACTTCTCTGGTCGTCCAGGTATGTCGAGCTGCTTGTTGGTTACGAATAATACGAAGCTCGACGAGGCCTTGTGGATCGCATGCGAGTGTCGAGGCCCTCCACAAGCCTCGCGGATTTCTGGCTGTCGAAGGCCCAAGCGTGCGATGGGCCTTCCCGAGCTCTAGCAGGGTCTATCTAGGGTTCTTGATGGATCTTGAACTTGGCCCTTAATGGGCTTGGATGGGGCCCCTACTGATGTGGCAGCCATATCGCAATCGTGTGGTAACAATAGTCCCCCAAGTCCGAGCCTATTATTTATAATGGGCGTGGGACTTTTGAGAATAAACAGAATATTGATGTGCCTCGCAGAAACGGAATGCTGATACGCTTCACGAGAAATATGGTCCCACGGTGGTTTGGCAGGAAGTGATTCAACCTACCCAGTATAGTCCCCCAAGTCCGAAGCCGAATATTCATGACGGGTGAGGGCTTCAAGGGGCTAGGTGGTGGAAGCTTACCAGGATGCGTTTGTGGAAACGCCCGAGTATCATGACCTCGCCCACTGTTTGATGACTGCTGGAGGCGAGCAGTTGGTGGAGAGCATCATGGAGGCCTATCCGGAGTGGGACCTTTCTTTTCTTCGCCAGGACTCATCCGAGGCTCAAGTTCCCGATGCTGGGCCTAGTACAGTAGGTGACCGAACACCTCCTCTAACTGAGAAAGGCCCGCAATGTGCCGACCCTTGAAGAGGCGACAGGGCACTCATACTTTGTAATCCTTATCTGGTTTTGCCTAAGTTAATTGAAACATAATTGAAATTGACTTTTTGCTATCTCGACGTTTCAATTTTGTGTGCGCGTGGGGGAAAAAACGCTCCAAATCTGAGAATCATCATCCCTTTAGCATTAATGACGCAGACACCTGGTGGAATCTAGAGAGTTGGTGTTTTCAATGCCTTAGAGAGGTGGAACGTCCGTGCGTTGTTCCAAACCCCCTGTTATGACCGTATTCATTGCATTGCACATCTTTCCAACGTAATCCCTTATAAATAGGATGCAAGCCTAACAAAACTCTTCCATCATGAGCTTGTTGTATCTAACCTGTCATTATTGTGTGATTGAGATAGATATAGCAAATGTGTGATGGTGGTGCGGCTAGAGGGCTGGCATCCAAGATGCCTGTTTATCTGAGAATCAACATTCAGAGGACTAAAGGCTTGGCCAATCAACGTTCAAGGGACCAAACGCCTGGGGTGGGGATTTAGGCTTAGCGGCCTTAGCCCGGCCCTCTCCTGAATGGTTGATGGGGCTGGGGGGGTCTCCCACTGCCAAAAAAGGCATCAACGGCATTTTTTGAGCAGTATGGTCTAATCAGCCATCAAATTAACTCAGGTTGGCTTGGGAGACTCCCAATCATGGTGGAGTCAGGTTCCCCAACCAGGACGATGCCAGCATAGACCAGAAGATAGGTTTAGTAGATCTTGTTACCCCATTCATGTGCCGGCCCAATGAGGCAGCGGGGTTTTAGAACATATTGTAGTTGTATCTGTTTTTGTACTGTATTCCATATTTAATAAAATCGTGCCGAGTTACCTTCTTATTCGTGTATGCGCCCTTAGCCTATTTGTTATACCCGTGTTTTATACGCTTACTTCGGGCATCGTCGATGTTTAGTGTTGCTTACGAAATTACTGACACAAGTCTGAGGTCACCAAATACGCTCCTGGTGGCGTGGAGTGGATCGCAAGTCATGGCCAATACTTCTTCGCTATGCAGAAATTATGACAAGGTTGGGACGGACGTTTAACAACTTTGACCTAGCGCGGGCGGGTGTGGGCGATATTGCTATCACGCTTTGGCATTTGTATACTCACGTCCCCTGCGTCCCCACGCGCTTAGACGTATCCTCCTAGGGTTTACCAAATGTGCTTTTAATTTCACGCCACGTGCCGGCCCATCCGACTGCTGGTATCCTGTTGGGCTTATATAATGTGATAGGGCATTCCTAAATCACCATTTTCCTGCTATTTTGCCGTCATACCCGGACTCTTGATTATTGCCGGTCATCCATTTTTCCAAAGTCCCCAAATACAAGATAAGGCGTGGGAGAATAGTATGGGATGTCTCCTCTCCCCATTTGGCGTTATCTGCGATGTCTGGTTCTAGGCCCACAGTATTGCAGGGGCCGGAGACGGTGGTGGGTAACCCTTCTGCTCCTCCTGCACTGGAGATGAGAGCGGACATCCCGTCTCCAACAAATCTTGCTAGACACGGGTCTCCTCCCGGGAACGTTAGGCCGTCTGCGAGAAAGAAACCAAAGGTCTAGAGTGGAGAACAGGCGTCCCGGACGCCTGTTTCTCCCCCTCCTGGAAGTCGTGAGTACATCAACATTGGGGCCCGCCAAGACAAGCTGGATCCATCAGTCGTAGAGAAGCTGTCTTCAGTGGTTGCCCTTGCGGGTACCTCGGTCCACAAATATTGGACATCTTCCTTCGGGAAGGCGATGGATACCGCGGAGGTGACGGAGTTGATGAAATTGGCAGAAATGTATACCTCTCGCAGTCAAGTTTTGAATTGTGAGCTGTACAAAATGCTGGAGATGAAGGTTGACGAGATACAGTCTGCCCTTGGAGAGGACGAAAATGCTGAAGTGATGAGGGCCGAAATCAAACGTCTTCGGGTATGACTCGCGTTTTCAGAAGACGCGCGGAGTCGTGCCACGTACGACGTTACGAAGGCCCAGACAATCCAGAAGGCGTGTATCGTTGCCCAGAAGAAGGCCGAGTAGCAGTTGAAGTCTTGTCAGAATATGATACAGGCCAAAGATAGAGAACTGACCGAAGTTTTGAACGAGCTAGCGAAGGCTAAAAGCTTGCTAGCCAAACTAGAGGTCCCCGGTTATACTGAAACGTAGGATTACGTGCATAGGTCACATTTCCTTAGCTATGATTATTTTATGTAATCGAGTAATGAGATTCTAGTGGAAGCCTCTACGTTTGTTCCAAATGTTTGTGTACTTGATACCCTACCAAGCGAGCTTAATAGAGTTGGTCGCGAACCACACTCCCTCGCCATCCAATGAGCCACAATTGCACACATGCGCGTTGAATGTTTATCCAACGAGGTGGTAGAGTTGGCCGCGAACCACACTCCCTCGCTGCCGAGTCGATTGTACTTGTTTACTTACGCGTAAAATGTTTACCCAGCGAGTTGATAGAGTTGGCCGCGAACCACACTCCTTCGCTGCCGAGTTGATTATACTTGCTTACTTACACGTAAAATGTTTACCCAGCGAGTTGATAGAGTTGGCCGCGAACTACACTCCCTCGCTGCCGAATTGGTTATACTTACTTACTTACGCGTAAAATATTTACCCAGCGAATTGATAGAGTTGGCTGCGAACCACACTCCCTCGCTGCCGAATTGGTTATACTTACTTACTTACGCGTAAAATATTTATCCAGCGAGTTGATAGAGTTGGCCGCGAACCATACTCCCTCGCTGCCGAATTGGTACTCTCCGCATGGGGAACACTTTGGTTTCATAAACGACAAATATTATTAAACGGCGCCGAATTTCTTGGCGTCCGTCAAAGAATTATAAGAAGACCAAAATAATGCAAAAACGGTATTACTGGTGATATGGCCTCAGATGGGCGATGTTCCAAGGGTGTCTTGTCTCTCGTCCCTCAGGATCTTCTAGTCTGTAAGTTCCGGGGCGAATTTCTTCGATGACCTTATAAGGTCCTTCCCAGGTGGGCCCTAGGGTTCCGGCTCCCACTTCCCTATTAGCTTGAAATATCTTTTTCAGGACAAAATCATTGACACGAAAACTTCTGCCTTTGACCTTGGAGTTGTAATATCAGACCATCTTCCGTTGGTAGACCGCGAGACGAATTTGCGACTCCGTATGTTTCTCATCTAGCAGGTCGAGGCCTGCTCTTTGTAAATCCTCGTTGGCCACTACGTTGAAGTGCAGGCGTCTGGGCGAGGGTATCCCTATCTCGACGTAGATCATTGCCTCCACCCCATATGCCATGGAGAACGGGGTTTCACCTGTGGCCATGCGAGAGGTGGTTTGGTAGGACCACAGTGTCTCGGGTAGTTCTTCGGCCCATCCTCCTTTTGCGGACTCTAGTTTCCGCTTAAGGGTGTGTTTAATGATTTTATTCATGGCTTCCACCTGACCGTTGGATTGTGGGTAATAAGGGGTGGAGAAATCCCTTCGGATACCAAGATTCTCACAGTTCGCGTTAAACTTCATCCCAGCAAATTGCGTGCCGTTGTCGGAGACGAGAGAATGGAGAATGCCGAAGTGGCAGACAATATTTTTCCATACAAATTTCCAGGCATTTTCCTCAGTGATTTTGGCCAGAGGCTCGGCTTCACACCACTTGGTGAAGTAATCCACTGCTACAATCACGAACTTGACCCCACTTCTCCCTGTCGGGAGGGGACCGATGAGGTCGATTCTCCATTTGGCGAAGGGCCAAGGACTAGTGACTGGGGTAAGGTTCTGAGCGGGGAGCTTCGGTACTGCTGCGAATTTTTGACACCTGTCGCACCTCCTTGCGAAATTGTGGGAATCTTTCTTCATAGTCGGCCAATAGTACCCCTATTTCAAGGCTTTCTGTGCAAAGGCCATTCCTCCCGAGTGATTGCCGCAGATCCCTTCGTGTATTTCTTTCATCACGTATACTGCTTCCTCCTACGTCAGGCAGCGTCAGAGGGGGTGGCTGAACCTCCTTTTATATAGAATTTCGTCCTGTAGTACGAACTTTACGGCCCTTCTGCGGAGTTTCTGTGCTTCTAGTTTGTCTTCGGGCGACACCTGGCTAGTTAGATATTCGGCAATCTCCTTCATCCATTTCGGAGAATCAGAGATGGTTAGGACGGAGGGTGCGGTAGCTTCTTCGGTTGAAGGTCGGTTAAGCTTCTCAACGGGGATGGCCTTCATTAAGTCGGAGTCCCTACTGCTTGCCAGCTTTGAGAAGGCGTCTGCATAGCCATTTTCCGTTCGCGGGATCTGGAGAAGTTCGTATTCCTCAAAGTAGGACAATTGGTCCTTAGCTTTTGTTAGGTAGGACACCATGGATTGCTCGCGCGCCGCGAAGGCCCCATTAACCTGACTTATGACAAGCTGTGAATCGCTATGAATTCGGAGCTTCCTTGTCTTCATCTCGCGTGCCAGTCTCAAGCCTGCTAGTAGGGCCTCGTATTCTGCTGCGTTGTTGGAGGCTTTAAATTCCAGGCGAAGTGCGCAGTTGAGATTATGGCCATCTGGGCTGACTAGAAGGATCCCGGCTCTAGCCCCATCCTCCTCCAATGATCCATCGACATATAACTTCCATGTCGGTACTTCCAAGGGTCGGGCCTCAAGCAGACCATCGGGGATATGAGCGAATTCAGCCACAAAATCTACTAAAGCCTGTCCTTTTATCGAAGGCCGTGGCTTGTAACTGATGTCGAATTGACTAAGTTCTACCGACCATTTCATTAATCGTCCTGACGTGTCTGGTTTCTGGAGTATCTGCCGTAGAGGGAGGTTTGTCAAGACATCTATGATGTGGGATTGGAAGTATGGTCGAAGCTTCCTGGAGGCGATGATCAATGACAGAGCGAGCTTTTCCATGTCTGGATATCTTGTTTCCGCGTCCTGCAGGGCTTTGCTTACGTAATAGACAGGGAATTGTGCTGGACCCTCTTCTAGGATTAGCACCGAGCTAACTGCCTTTTCAGATACGACGAGGTTAATGAGTAATGTTTCTCCATTCTTGGGTTTGGATAGCAGTGGGGATTTTCCGAGGAGGACCTTGAGGTCTTGGAAGGCCTTTTCGCACTCCTCGATCCACTCGAACCGCTTTCCCCCTTTTATGGTCTGAAAGAAAGGTTGGCAATGATCGGTCACCTTGGATATAAACCGATTCAGAGCCGCTAACCTCACTGTCAGACTTTGGACTTCTTTGGGGTAGGACAGTGACCGCATCTCAGTGAGCGCTCTAATCTTTTCGAGATTAGCCTCTATCCCTCGCTGATTGACAATGTAGCCGAGGAACTTTCCGGACGCAACTCCAAATGCACACTTCAAGGGGTTAAGCTTCATGCGATATTTGCGAAGGACTTCGAACATTCTCCTTAAGTGATCTATGTGGTCCTCCGCGTTGACGCTCTTCACCAGCATATCGTCAACATATACCTCCATCGTGTTCCCAATCTGCCCGGCGAACATGCGATTTACCAGCCGTTGATATGTGGCTCCTGCGTTCTTCAAGCCAAATGGCATCGTCAACATATACCTCCATCGTGTTCCCAATCTGCCCGGCGAACATGCGATTTACCAGCCGTTGATATGTGGCTCCCGCGTTCTTCAAGCCAAATGGCATCATCTTATAGCAGTACAGCCCTCGATCCGTAATAAACGAAGTGTGGTCCTCGTCTCCTGTGAACATCGAGATCTGGTTGTAGCCCGAGTATGCGTCCATGAAGCTAAACAACTTGTGGCCGGCGGTCGCATCGACGAGCTGGTTGATGCGCGGCAATGGGAAGCTATCTTTAGGGCACGTTTGGTTCAGATCAGAGAAGTCGATGCATACCCTCCACTTCTTGGTACTCTTCCGAACCAACACCGGGTTAGATACCCATTGGAGATAAATTGCTTCTCTGATGAACCCGCTGGCCAGTAGCTTGTCAACTTCTTCTTTCAACGCCTTGTACCTCTCGGCACTTAAAGGCCTCCTTTTTTGAATCCTGGGGCGTACTTTTGGATCTACTATCAAAACATGGCACGCGACCGATGGGTCAATCCCGACCATGTCGCTGTGTTTCCATGCGAAGACGTCTGAGTTCTCCCAGAGAAACTGCTTCAGCTCTTCCTTCATCCTTTCCTCGAGCTTCTTTCCCACCTGCAACACCTGGGTTGGTTCCGAGGGGTTCACCGGAAATGTTTCCAGCTCCTCGGCCGAGGAAGCGAGAGAATCCGAAGCTATGATTCGATGATCTAGACCTTCGTCCAGTATTAACTCCTCATCCAATCCTTCGCCGTCAACGTCCATCGACTCTGAGTGCATGGTCATTACAATTGGAGAGACGTCCTCGCGTTCGGCAGCCTCCTATAATGCGTTCATGTCATGGGAGCGGCGGCAGTCCAGTGAACCAGGTTGTGAAGGGCTTCTCCGGGTACGACTGCGCTTGGATCCATGCTGGAGGGGTTGATCATCCAACAGTCCAAGCGCAGCCTTCATCCGGGCGTCATCCAACTCCAGGTCCTGGTTTCCCTGTCCCACCATCTGTTTCTGTCGATATTCGAATGTCATGCTCATTTGGGTAGAAGATACATTTTACCACAAGCACTTGGTTGTGTAATGTTTTTCGTTCCCACAGACGGCGCCAATCTGTTGACGTCAGAAACTGCACCAGTCCACGTGCCAACAGATCTCCAGTCACTCCTCTGCCAACTCGTATGTTACCTGCACACTAGGACAACCGTTAGGCGCCAAGATCTCCAGAGAAAAAAGGTCCGGCGATCGTTGGCACTCCGACGATCAAGTCAACTGCCGGTATATGAGAGATATATGGGGGTGGGAACAAAAGGGGGTGTGGGAGAGACAAGCAGGCAGAGATTTGAGCAGAGTTTAGGGTGGGATTCTTAAGCATAAAGAGTGCGTACCTTGGAACAACCGGAGATGTTTCATTTATAGCGCAAGAGTTCCAATTGATTTAGGAAACAAATCAATATGATACCCAATCGGATCTTCCTTCCTTGTGTGATAAAGATATCCAAGATTATCTTCCTTCCTTGAGCTTATCAAGTTGCATGATTTTAGGATATTACGATTTGGTTTCCTTGTGAGGATTCGCGCGCCAAATCAACGCAATCTTTTCTTAGTTACTTCTCTGGTCGTCCTGGTATGTCGAGCTACTTGTTGGTTACGAATAATACGAAGCCCGACGAGGCCTTGTGGATCGCACGCGAGTGTCGAGGCCCTCCACAAGCCTCGCGGATTTCTGGCTGCCGAAGGCCCAAGCGTGCGATGGGCCTTCCCGAGCTCTAGCAGGGTTTATCTAGGGTTCTTGATGGATCTTGAACTGGGCCCTTAATGGGCTTGGATGGGGCCCCTGCTGATGTGGCAGCCATATCGCAATCGTGTGGTAACAATATTATTTTATGATATAGTTTTATTAAGATACCGTTTTCTAATAATAATACAATATTCAATTTCACAAGTTTCTCTTATAATCAAAACCACCCCATGCTTATCTAATTTGATTCAGTTCACAATAGCCATGCATTTAAAGAGCTTATGCTTCATTTTACCTGCAGAATTTGATGAAATCCAAGTTGTTGATCACAAGAAGGTTAAGAAAAGATCAACAAAAAAGCTGTCGAATCAACACTGCGGCGCTCCGGTGCTGGATTTCCTTCACTAGTTGTTGAAATGTGTGAGTTTCTGTAACCAAGAAGTGCCAAAGAAACGATTTTCCAGCGTGTTCTACAACACGGAAGGTGTGCAAATATCTGAGAAGTTTTGCGATGGAAATTCGAGGATATTCAGCTATTCTGAATAATACTTAGGTTCTAATGGATTCAGTGAGAATGAAATGCTTGAGAGTGGAGGATTTGGCAAGGTTTTCTATAAGGATGGCAATGGGGCACGAAATGTTTTACCCGCCCCGTCTCGCAACCCGGGAATTCGCGGCACGATTTTTTATTTATTTTATAAAACTGAAAAAAACAATTAAAAAAGAAATAAATTTTTTTTTAAAATATTTGTAGCAAACAAAACAAAAAAAATTCAAGAATGGGATTGTGGTGTAATGGTTGAGATTTATAGTTTATAATTTTAACCTGGGTTGGATTCTTTTTTAGTCCATTTCTAGCATAGTTTTAATTTGTATTCTATTTTATGATTTTACAAAAAAAAAATTATTGGTGGGGCGGGTCGCGGGGCAAAAAAACCCACCCCCGCCCCTATTACTCGAATAAGCGGGGCGGGGTAGGTTCGAGGCAGCGGGTTTTTTTGCCATCCTTAATGGGATGGTGGTTGTTGTGAAATGCTTGGCGAAGAAAGGGGAGCACTTCAAGAAATCATTCATAGTGGAGTTCGTGGCAGTGGCTCATCTCCGCCACCGGAATCTTGTAAAGCTGAGAGGTTGCCGGCGGCGAGTCGTGAAACACTGGCGACGAGGTGCAATAGCCGACGGGGAGGCGCCAGAGAAGATGGTGGCCACGGCATTGCTGATGTGAAGTTTAAATATGGATCACATAGGTAATTTCGGGATTAATATGAAATATGGCTGAAGAGTATAATTTAATAGCAATTTTGAAAAGTGTTTTTGACCTAATTTGAAAGAACTCAAGAAGTCGGGCAATTTTCCCATTTTTCTTTTTTAATCCAATGAAAATACTATATATTTTTTAAAAAAAATTAAAAATTTAACGAGCTGAACTCGTAGACCGGGACGGTCCAAACTTGAATTTTGGAGACGAGTTGAGCCTAGGCTCGCTCGGCCCGTCCCTTGGGCCGGCTTGACCCATTGTCATCTGGGCTGTGCTGGACTATAAATTACATACACGAGGCATTTAAAACATTTAATGTCGAACCATTAGCAGTAATATTATGTATTTAGCGTGCTTGAATTCTTGACTCATACTTTTTATTAGAAGCACAATTTTGATTCAACTTCTACTTGCAGTAAAATTCGCAAACAATTGTAATACGTCTTAGTTAAATGTCCAGACTACCTGAACAATATTGCACACGAACAAACAAGATCTTTTAACTTTTATTTCTTGCTCGATCTTGTCCTCTGTTATTTTGTAATAACTTCGAGACATGCCATAAATACTCTTTCAAGTTCAACTTTCAATTACATAAACAATATCATGAAGAACTATTTTGGATCTCAGACACAATGACAATCACCTTTTATTATTTTTTCTCTATTTTTACTTGTTGGACATAGGACTTCTCCTATACATGTAAATAACAATATGCCATGGCAGATGCAGTGAATAAATTAAAAACAGCCATGGAAGAACAAATATTTTTCACGGTAGTGAACTGCTCTGTCCATCAGAAGCTTATTTGAGGGGCTGCTTGGCCTTACGATCCTTCATAATCAGTGATAAAAATCTTGCCGCTTTGTCGTTAATAGAATCAGTTATTTGAGGCTTGTGCAATCCATCAGAGCTTTCACTACCAAGCTTGCTCTTGAGCATGTCCCATCCATCATCGATTCTCCACCCAATATTTGCATCGTACTTTCCATCAGCTATACGATTACAGTTGATCCTCTCCAAGTGTGAAAGACGAGGGAACTCTTTCTGCACATCAAAGGATGTCTGAAATCGAAAATTCTTTAGATAATTCAAGCGTAAGATCTCAACCTTCCATGGATTAAACATTTCAGACACTGAAAGCAAAGTCTCTAGCATCCCACCTCTTATGTACAGCCTTTTCAAGTTTCCCATATTTTCAGGCGATATCCATGATGGCAACAATGTATCAGGAAAGTACCTAAGATCCAGTTTCTCTAAATTGGGAAATGATATATTTTCAAATAGATACAATCTTCGTTTTTCCTCATCTTTTTTTGTTTGATCTACACTCGTTGATCTCATCTGCCATATTATAATAAGGATTCGAAGACCAAAAAATAAAGGTTTAAGCGGTGGAAGTCTAAACCATGGCCTTACTTGGTATGTTATTCCTACATTAATACTCAACTTTATTAGTTTTTCGAAGTCATTAAGAAAGGCCATACTGCAAGAGTTTTTCCTCCAGTGATAAACGACAAAACCTTTGAGAACCTCAATCGAAGAAAGCTTTTCGATTCCATTAGGCAAAATTTCCAACAAGTAACATTCTGATACAACAAAATGTGTGAGCTTTTTGAATGATCCTATGTCAAAAGGTAAAGTCTCGAGATTATGACATGCCCTGAGGTCTAAAATTTCAAGATTTTGGCATCCAACGATAGAGGAGGGAAGAGTTGTAATTCTTGAAATCCCTCTTAGGCTAAGATACTTCAACTGCTTTTGCGTCTTCAGTTTATCCAAGAACTTGCCCTCTTCGATCTCGATATGATGTCCAGGAGAACTCTGCCACCTTCCCAATTGAAGAACCTTGATCTTCTCATTCTTTGAAAAGAAATCTTAACTGAAACTTGGATATTTTTCCGCCATGTTGATTATGGCTGACGATTCTCCTTTTGGATGATAATCATTTGTAGACGATCTTTCATCTAGAATGAACCGAAGAGATTTTTGGTAACCATTGGTTACCTTCCCCATCGTGTCTAAATCAAAGAAGTTGGCCTGCCTAGCCATGGATATCAACATTCTATGAATCCATGGATGCACAGTACAACCATAGATTACAGGGTTTTTTGGTGTCTTATGAGAAGGATGGATTAAGCCCTTGTCAATGAGTTCCATAAAGGTTTCTTCACCTGCTTCCTCAGCCGTTTTATTGCTAGATTTGATGATAAAACCTTCACCAATCCACCAATAAATTAGAGGCCTCTTCTTAATGAGTTGTTTCTCTGGAAAAACAGCAAAAGTTAACAAACAGAGCCTCAAATTAATAGAAAGAATATCACAACTCATCTGGAAATTGGACATCATAGGAGAATCAAGAATGTTTTCCTCAATCTGCAAGTTCAACCAATTGTCTGACATGATCTTTGGCATCTGAACATCTAAATGAGATTGTTGTCGAGGCAATGTCACCTTTTCTTCTTCTTCTTCTTCTCCTGTCAGATGGTCAGAAATCCTGTTACCCATTCTTCAAGCACCTCGCTGATATCGTCGAGTTTCTTGCTCAGCGGGTTGGCCATGATCATCGGAGATAACTTCAAGGGCCGTTTCCATAAAGTGGAACATTTGCAACATTAGATTTTCTAACCCCTTCAATCGAGGAATTAAATTTATCATCTTCTGAAGATCCTTCTTTATTTTTTTAAGTGAATATCCAAGATGATTGCTAGCTTCAGCATCGATATCATAACTTCTCGAGATATTTTGAAGGTGATCTGACAGAATTTTGGCTAGTCATTTTGATCAAACAGGGTGATGAGAAATAATATGATTTGTGGCAAAATATAGAAACGGAAGGGGAATGAAAAAAGGAAAGAAAAACCCCTCAATTCTCGACGTTCATTTGTAAGTAAATCGCAAGAAAAGAATAAGAAGACAATGCAAGACCAGTGAAGAAAGAACCTGTACTTGTTCTTTCTCTTTCCCTTTTCACTTCCATTGGCATTTTCTGTACTTGTTGATCAAGGCTACCCCCTTCTGATTGGTTCATTTCTTCCCTTTGCAAACAAAGTGTTTGTTCTTGTTGTGAAAGTTCTAACAATTATATAATTCAAACTAAGAAGAGAGAACAAAGAGGGAGAAAGAAGAACGACTTATTATTGAGCAAAACAATTAATTAGTTTTAGGGTTACAATTACTATATATAATAAAACTAATGGAAAGTTACTAAACTACTCTGCACAATATATCCTATACAATATTATTAACATCTTAGTCATAAGTGAGACTTGTTGAAGCATCACACTTACAATTTTACTGTCTTATTTGATGTTACCTTAAAATTCCAGGACCTATAACTACAAAATGCAATTAGTCTACTTAGGTAAACCAAAGCTTCCATCAAACAGATTAAGATCTACCTCCAACTACAAGGGCAAGCATTCACATCAGTGTATACAACAATAGTAAGAACAGCATATATACCAGTGCTACAGTAAAAATGAAAGTAATAATAATAGAGGGCCTTGGGCCTTCAGTTAAGATGCTGATTAATTACCATGATGTTTTTAGCATGGCTCAGGTAGTCCTGCAATCCATCTTCCCATGGCTCATCTGGATGGTTCTGTAATTGTTCTTGTACCCAACTGCTCAAATTAAAATGATCACTCATCTTCAACAAGCAACATTGTAAACTATTTCATTAAAGAAAAATCTAAATCTAGAAAACTCATCAAATCACAGTTACAACTGTGACTAGCAAATAAAATAATTCCACATAAAAATCAAGAAGCCCAGTTTACCTACAGCATGTTCCTTTTGAACAAAAGGATAGGAAACGGAATGATTAGTAGGGCAATGGATTAAAGCTAATGTATTGCACAAAGAATGCCCTCGTACAGTTATTGAAGCATTTACTTCCGCTCCATTCTGATTTTCCATGAAGATATGATGGGAACACTATCATTAATTGAGCAAAAACAATACCATCATAAAACATTAAAAATCATTTTACGAGACTGGGTTTAATACTTTTTGAGCACTGGAAGTTCTACCTAGTTATGACATTGTCAAATTCCTTTCTATAGAAATGGGTTAAAATAACATCAACTGACTACTGTACTTTTGACTGCCAGAGCAGTTTGTAATTGTGCAAAGCAAGCTACAACCATTAACAGTTATCATAAAATATTGATGTTAGTTTGCCGTCTAGTATTTTTAAGCTTCAAATATTCTACCAATCTCTGACATGAAAGTTTTCGTTCAACTAAAATAGGTTAACTAGAAAAATACTAAATATTGCATAATATTAGTATTTACTGCTAAGCGCTTTGTGTTATACCAAATTTTAAATATAAAATTATATTCTGTTTTTAATTAAATAATGCACAACACTTACTTGCAAATTCGTAAAAGACGATGAAATAAAATTACGCAGATCGAGGCAAGAGTTCAACTCTCTTTCCTTAAGACGTATTTGTCCTGCTCCGGTGCTTACGGTACTGTGGCAAACGCCTCCCAAGATACAACGATCAAAACCTTTCGGTAGTAGCACTACAAACCAAAAGGACAGCGAACTTGAATTATCTTTGTACTCTCTAAAACTGAAAACTCGAATGCTATGGAATGCAAAATAAATTATGTATATATGATGGAATGAAAAACGCAGAACTATAGGAGCCTATTTATAGAATACCAAAAGTTGTGTTTGAAAAGACACAACACTTGAAAGGACTCGTTTGAACAGTTGCTAAATCTGGAAGGACATGTTGAACAATCATGTCTGTTCTTAATCCAACAGACAGACACGTGACACGTGTCAAATTCAGAATGATATATAAAATAAATATATTATTTTATATTTATTTTGTCTAAAAAGAATATACTACGCGAAACACGACCCACGACCCGACCTCGAACTTCGAACTTCGAGCCACGAGCTCGAGCCCGGCCCGGCCGGCCGGCGGCGGCGCGCAACCGAACCCGATAGTATCTAAGCCTCTTCCCTTCTAAAGACTTGCGGTGCTCCTTGGAGCCCAAACCCAAATCCAAACTAGAGGTATATTAATTGGTTCAAAATCAAGTCATCTTCCGATGTGGGATATACTTCCCAACTTGCTACAACATTCAATTTTCACTTTCAAGGTGTCAACTTTTGATACTAATTTCTCATTCATTCGAAAATAATTTTGTGAAACCAAATGTACCACGAGCATCTACTTACGGAGTAGAATGTATTCGACTATAATTTTATAATAATCGGTTATCGGGATTCACCCGAATATTTGGTCAAAATTGGTCAAACCAATTTATAAACAATTATTTCCAACAATCCTTCACATGAATGGAAATTACCATAAATATGCAAATGAGATGCAAATGCAAATAGAGAGTACAAGCGAAAAGCTATTGTATCAGGAGAGGTAGCTTCTGGCTTTGAACCTGCCCTAGTGGAATACTATCGGATTTACTTGGCTAGTCAGTAAACGTGATGTCTTGAACTGTTCAGCCTTTGGTGTAAACCAAGACAACAGTATCTACACAATAACCTTTCTAACAATTCTTTTGTTCTCATGGTTGTGTTCATTTTGGCCTTGAACAACTCTTGGGTTTCATAAGTGTTTTAGAGAATTTAAGCCTTAAAACATTCTCATAGAAGTGGCCCCACTTCACACTTACATAGGTGATCTCCTATTAAGAGTATTCTGCCATACTCTACTTGGTTAATTCAAGCTATAAGAATCATTAAAAGTATTACGTATCCTAATATACTCTGCAGAAAGTACTTTTTCCTTACAATAGAAATGGGTAAGAGATAACTCCTAAGTGCTTAACTGAATCTTCATAACTTAGTTGTCCAATTGAACCAAGATCTTGGGATCTCCAGTCAACAAGGTTGGGTTACCATTATAAAAACTCATGCGTTGTAGGCTTTTAATCCCATTCCCTTTGATAAGATGTATACTTGATCTTTTGGTAATCTTTTTGTAAGAGGATCCGCGAGATTCTCTTTTGATTTTACGTAATCAATAGAAATAATACCATTTGAGATCAATTGCTTAATAGTATTGTGTCTACGACGTATATGTCTAGACTTACCATTATACATACTATTTTGTGCCCTTCTAATAGCAGGCTGACTATCACAATGTATACTTATAGCAGGTACTGGTTTAGACCAACATGGAATATCTTCTAAGAAATTACGAAGCCATTCTGCTTCTTCTCCAGCTTTATCTAAAGCTATAAATTCTGATTCTATCGTTGATCGAGTTATACATGTTTGTTTTGAGGACTTCCAAGACACAGCTGCACCACCAATGGTAAAGACATAACCACTTGTGGATTTGGAATCATTTGTATCAGATATCCAATTTGCATCACAGTATCCTTTTAATACTGCTGGATATCTTGCATAATGTAATCCAAAATTTAAGGTGTATTTTAAATAATGAAGTACCCTATTCAATGCCTTCCAATGATCATTGCTTGGATTACTTGTGAACCTACTTAGCTTATTAACTACATAAGCAATATCCGGACGCGTGCAGTCATAATATACATCAAGCTTCCTATAATTTGAGAATACTTTAGCTGACATATAGGTTCACCTTTATTCTTTGCCAAGTGTAGACTTATATCTACATGAGTTTTACCTGGACTTTCATCATAGACCTTAAACTTTTTAAGTGCAGACTCGATGTAATGAGACTGTGACAAACTTAGTCCATTAGGTGTTCTAGATATTTTAATTCCCAAAATTATATCCGCTACACCCATATCTTTCATGCCAAAATGTTTCGTTAACATTTTCTTCGTAGTCATGATAATATCGTTATTACTCCCCATAATAAGCATGTCATCGATATACAAACATACTAACACATAAGCTTTTGGTGTGGTTTTGATATAGACACATTTATCACACTCGTTAATTTTAAAATCATTTGACAACATCGTTTTGTCAAATTTTTGGTGCCACTGTTTTGGAGCTTGCTTTAGTCCATATAAAGATTTAACGAGTCTACACACCTTTTTGTCTTGTCCATGAGCAACAAATCCTTCAGATTGTTCTATGTAAATTTCTTCTTCTAACTCGCCATTTAAGAATGTTGTTTTTACATCCATTTGATGGATTTCGAGATTATGCAATGCTGCAATTGCAATTAGAACTCTGATCGAGGTGATCCTTGTCACCGGTGAGTATGTATCGAAAAAGTCAAGGCCTTATTTTTGTCTATATCCTTTAGCTACTAATCGAGCTTTGTATTTATCGATAGATCCATCAGCTTTTAACTTCTTTTTGAAAATCCACTTACAACCTAGAGGCTTATTTCCAGGTGGAAGATCAACCAACTCCAAGTGTGATTTTGCATAATAGAATCTATCTCGCTATTGATAGTTTTTTTCCACAACGGAGCTTTTGGAGTAGACATTGCCTTATTAAATGTCTTAGGATCATTTTCTACCATATAAGTTAGAAATCTGGACCAAACGAGGTAGAAGTTCTGGTCCTTTTACTACGTCTAGGTTCTTCATCATTTATATGAGTACCATTTGCAGTATCATAAGTTCGTTTAATGGAACTTATTTCTTTCTTGTCTTTGCATGGAAATACATTTTCAAAGAATGCAGCATTTCTAGATTCAATGATAGTACATTCATGTATATCTGAAATGTCTGATTTGTGAACAAGAAATCTATATGCACTACTATTGTTAGCATATTCGATAAATATACAATCAATTGTTTTAGGTCCAATTTTAACTTGTTTAGGCTTTGGTATTTCAACCTTAGCCAAACACCCCCACACTTTTAAGTGTTTACAGGTGTGTTTATGACATTTCCATAATTCATATGGAGTTTTATCCTTTTTCTTTTGTGGTATCTTATTAAGAATAACATTTCTTGAAAGGATAGCTTCCCCCCACAAGTTCTGAGGTAAGCCTGAACTTATCAATATAGCATTCATCATTTCTTTAAGAGTCCAATTTTTGCGCTCAGCAATACCATTTGACTAGGTGAATAAGGTGGCGTTGTTTGATGAATAATACCATATTCTGTACAAAATTCTTCAAACAGTGCTCCATATTCTCCTCCTCTATCACTACGAATAATCTTTATTCGTTTGCTAAGTTGATTTTCTACTTCATTCTTATAATGTTTAAAAATATCTAATGCTTCATCTTTGCTTCTTAGCAAATAAACATAACAGTATCTTGTGCAATCGTCGATAAAAGTAATGAAGTACTTTTTACCACCTCTAGTTTGCACAAAATTCAAGTCACAGATATCGCTGTGAATTAATTCTAAAGGTATCGTGTTTCTTTCAACAGAATGAAACGGAGTTTTGGCTAACTTAGCCTCAACACAAATTTCGCATTTATGATTAGGAACAAATTGTAGAGAAGACAATAAACTCAAGTTCATTAATTTACGCACAGATTTAAAGTTTATATGTCCTAATCGATTATGCCATAAACAAGAAGACTCAACGATATAAGCAGAAGAAGATGTATTATTATTATTGTTTGATTTTGGTACAATGGTAAGGACATTCATCTTGAATAGTCCTTCAGAAAGGTAACCCTTTCCTACGTATACATCATTCTTCGTGAGTACAAACTTTTCAGATACAAAGACCAATTTAAAACCATTCTTGCTAAGTACAGACCCAGACACAAGATTTTTACAAATGTCAGGTACATGTAGCACATTTTTGAGGACGAGTTCTTTGCCGGAAGTCATCTTCAAAGTTACTTTCCCTTGTCCTTCAACTTTTGAACTTGCGGAATTTCCCATAAATAATTGTTCTCCGTTGATTGTCTTGTAGTTAGAGAACATTGTCTTGTCAGCACATATGTGTCGAGTAGCACCAGTGTCTACCCACCATTCTCTAGGATTTCCAATGTTGTTGCATTCAGAAACAACAGCGGACAAGTTCAATTCTTGAATATCCTCAGATAGTGCATCACTTTCTGTCACATGTGCTTGAGCCTTTTGTTTCTTTGGCTTGCGACATTCACTTGCATGATGTCCCGCCTTTCCACAGTTATAACAGTCACCTTTAAATTTCTTAGCATTCTTTTTGTTGTCTTTCTTCGGTGCATCACCAGAATGCTTTCTTTTCTTGTTAGTCTTTGAACTAGACTCCGCAATGTTGGCTTTTGCTTGCCCAAACTGTCCTCCAAATTTTCTGTCAGACTTTCTGTTGTCTTCTTCTATCCTTAGCCGAACAATCAACTCTTCCAAATTCATCTCCTTGTGTTTGTGCTTGAGATAGTTCTTAAAATCCCTTTATAAAGGAGGAAGTTTCTCGATGATTGCAGTAACTTGGAATGACTCGCTTAAACTTATATTTTCAGCATGTATGTCATGAAGAAGAACCTGCAATTCTTGAACTTGGCTAATAACTATCTTGGTGTCTATCATCTTGAAGTCTAAGAATTTTTCGACAATGAATTTCTTTATGCCGGCATCCTCAGTCTTGTATTTTTTTCTCCAAAGACTCCTAAAGTTCCTTTGCAGACTATAAACACCATATAGTGTATTGTCCAAACCATTCAAAATATAATTCTTGCATAAAAAATCCGAGTGCTTCCATGCATCTAAGGCTATAAGAGATTCTCTATTATTTAGTCCTTCTTGAACCGCAAGAGCATCTTCAGTAAGAAATCTTGCTAAGTTTAAAGTGGTCAAATAGAACATCATCTTCTGTTGCTATTTTTTGATATCCACACTGCTAAATTTTTCCGGTTTTTCTCCATGGGATACCGGAGTTGGCTGAATTGGAATAGCCACATGTGGAACCGCAATGGTTGTACCATTAGTTGGGGAAACAACTTTATTCCCACTCAAATCCATTTTTGTTACAAATAGAAGTTCAACAATCCAATTAGATAAAACAAATATATTAACAATAATTGCACCACTGAAATAAGTGCCAGAAATCAATTAAAACTTGGATGGAAATGAAACTTTCGGTTTCTGCTCAAAAGTTTAAAAGATCTGATTAACTATTAATTAATAGCCAAATCTTTTGCAATTAATTTTATTCAACATGTTAATGAGTCAAAATTAATGAATATAACCAAATCTAAAACCAACAGAATAAGACCAATTACAATTATTTAATAAATGAAAACAGAATAATGAATTAAGTACTTAACACATGTAAGCAGAAATTATAATAACTAATGCTCACTATTTTTTTCCAAAAAATCAATCACTAATGCACACTGTATTTCAAAGTTTAAATGCCAATCTTGATTGCATGCAAGGAAATTAAGATTAAAATATAACTAAACCAAATGTAAGCAGAAAGTATGTTGTACACAAGGTTGAATATGAAATATATAAAAACACACTGTTTTTGCCAGAAATGCAGATTTTCCAATTAATCAAAGTAAGCAAATCTAGAAATGACTATAAATGTTTACAGTTAAAAATCTAATGTATTAAATGTAAACATAAACCTTAAATTGCATGTATTCAAAAGTTAACAGATTTCATGCATTTAGAAATCTTAATTTGTATGTATTTAATTGTTAACAGAGCACTTAATTATTATGCAATTAAATGTAATCAGAACAATTAATGCACAGATTAATAAAACAGATCACTTAATTATAATGCACAAATTAACGTCACGGACAGAAACTTCAGTAATTGTTAATACTAAATTAACTTTGAAAGTCTAAAAATTGGAACAGAAACACCAGGACAAATTAATTATGATTTATTTAATTAATTTGCATAAAACTTAATGAGACTGCTGTAATCAGAAACTGAAATGACATGCATTTAAATATGTATAACATAACTTTAATTTGTAAACATTTAATGGGTTATCAAATGTAAACAGAAAGGCAATGACAAACAAAGCAGTATACAACACGATCAAACAGTATACAAAACAACATAATATAATTATATATACAAATACGTCTTAAGTTTGTTATACCAAATTTTAATTATAAAATTATATTCTGTTTTTAATTAAATAATGCACAACACTTACTTGCAAATTCGTAAAAGACGATGAAATAAAATTACGCAGATCGAGGCAAGAGTTCAACTCTCTTTTCTTAAGACGTATTTGTCCCGCTTCGGTGCTTACGGTATTGTGGTAAACGCCTCCCAAGATACAACGATCAAAACCTTTCGGTAGTAGCACTACAAACCAAAAGGACAGCGAACTTGAATTATTTTTGTACTCTCTAAAACTGAAAACTCGAATGCTATGGAATGCAAAATAAATTATGTATATATGATGGAATGAAAAACACAGAACTATAGGGGCCTATTTATAGAATACCAACAGTTGTGTCTGAAAAGACACAACACTTGAAAGGACTCGTTTGAACAGTTGCCAAATCTGGAAAGACATGTTGAACAATCATGTCTGTTCTTAATCCAACAGACAGACACGTGACATGTGTCAAATTCGGAATGATGTATCTAAAAAGAATATACTACGTGAAACACGACCCACGACCCGACCTCGAACTTCGAACTTCGAACTTCGAGCCACGAGCCCGAGCCCGAGCCCGAGCCCGGACTTTGAACAGAACCCGATAGTATCTAAGCCTCCTCCCTTCTAAAGACTTACGGTGCTCCTTGGAGCCCAAACCCAAATCTAAACTAGAGGTATATTAATTGGTTCAAAATCAAGTCATCTTCCGATGTGGGATATACTTCCCAACTTGCTACAACATTCAATTTCCACTTTCAAGGTGTCAACTTTTGATACTAATTTATCATTCATTCGGAAATAATTTTGTGAAACCAAATGTACCATGAGCATCTACTTACGGAATAGAATATATTCGACTATAATTTTATAATAATCGGTTATCGGGACTCACCCGAATATTTGGTCAAACCAATTTATAAACAATTATTTCCAACACTTTGTGCTTCAAAAACTGTATCTTTGCCATATTCCTTACAGCCAAAAGAGGTATCTATTAATAGGGTAAAATATGGATGAAATTTAATTGACTACAACATATTTGGCCTAGCTTAAAAGCCAAAAAAATCAAATATTTTGAATAATCACTGAACTTTTAGTCATGTCTTCGTTCACTCATTGAAGTTTAAAATATTATTGGATGCTCACTCAATTTTTCAAAGATACACTCCATTACTAATTTATGTCGATTCCATAACAGCCCATTGACGAAATGCTCACGAGGCTGATGGAATGACCACATGTCCTTCATTTGTGCCATTAAATCTGTCAACCATAATAGTCGCCATGTCATGTCATCAAATGCATTTTCAAAATGTGTTTTTTAAGATGCCAAAAACGATGAAACTTGCCCCAATTAAATAAATGATTTCATTCCAATTGATCTCAAACTGATTTCTCCCAAACGTTCTACCAATTGATTACTGACTTGTATCTAGCTTGGAGTGCAGAATTTGCGCAATCAAAAAAATCACAAGCATCTATCTTCCCCGTAGAATCTGCGACCTCCAAAATCGACGTCCAGAGATATCTTCTATCCAAGAAGTCTTCAACACTAGAACATTAACACAACTTTCTATTCATAATTAGTGAAGAATTAGAATTTTCTATCCCAGATTAGTTCGCCAGAGAAGATGGGTTACGGCTAGGGTTTTTGGTAGAATGTTTAGAAGAAATCAATTGGAATGAAATCGTTTAAACAGCAAGTTTCACCATTTTTGGCATCGCGTATTTTGAAAATGCGTTTGATGACATAATGACACGACCCGTCCCGAGCAATATTATATACCTGAGACATGACGTGCGCCGATGGTGAATATCAACCAGAGGTTGGACCCATCACCAAGGCTACTATAATTACAACTCATTATTTCTTATTTTTAAGAAAATTATGTCGTTATCTCCCCTGTAACTTAGACTAACCAACCTGAAATAAAATACCACATATCCCAACAAACTATATTCACAACTAAATGGGACCATTTTCCCTTTCAATATCCACAACAAAACAACGCAGTAGAGACTAGCCGAATCATAAAACTTTTAGTATTTAATTAACATAAACTGTACATACAGATACAAAAATATATTGGGAGCCCACCTAACTATTTACATGTGATGCAAAATGATATCCAAAAATGAACACGCGTCCCAAAACAATGACTACATGCTCTATGAAATGAGTCATACTAACTAACTCTGTCTGTGGCTCCAACTTCGAACTCAAAAGCTTTATATCCAAAAACTGCCCTAAAACTCAACCGCTATCTGATAAGAAAAATCATTGATAGAAAATATATGAGTTGATAGGCTCAGTGAGTGGAGATTTTTGAAAATAATTATACTCTTTTCATTTATAGATATTATCGAAAACGAGCTTACGTCACTTAACAATTCACATTACAACTTCAATAAGTAATATCAGCTCATATTCGTAGAATATCCATCAGCTAAAATATATACCATCACTTCATCATATCACATTATAATGGAAAATCTCATCAAAATGTACCCATTTTATATAATCTCAGCATGCGTGCACAGACTGCCTCAAATGGCTAAGCTTTCTAGTATACGGCCAACACCCCTCAGTGTATATGATACACGGTCAAGACCCCTCAGTGTACGAATACACGGCCAAGACCTCTCAGTGTACTAATACACGGCCAAGACCTCTCAGTATACTAGAATAATCAATGAATTCACCGGGTACTTTTTATAGATTTAAACGTCATCTCAATTCACATTAATTTCATGGCAATTTCATAATATTTAGAATTCACAATATAACTTAATTCAATAAACAATTATAAGAAATCACACAATTTAACATTTAGTGATATAATATCTTATAATTGAAATCTAAATTTTCTAAAATATATTTTTCCACTCACAGAGTTGTCTATTGGAGACTAACTCGGCTGATAGAATGTTCCGATATCTGAATCACTTCTTGAGATATCAATAGGATTATTCAAATCAAAACTCACTTATAATTCTACTTCTTGAAAAATCCAATGATTAAAGTTAGGAATTGAACTGCTAATTCTTAACCCACTATAAACACATAATTAAACCAATTTTTAAAATCAAAGTTTCTCTTCTTACCTCGTATCGTAGCCAAAGCCAGAAATTAAATTCTTCAAACTTAATATCTCCTATTACTTCTTCCACTTTCTAATTTTCTCCTTGAATTCCAAATTTTGTTGCACCAGATTTTATATAAGTAAGGAAGAGAGAAAGAAACTAATGGCCGCCGTTCATTCTTTGCTGAAGAGATATAAAATGATGTCAAAAGGATAATGAATGATTAATATACACATATCTCCACCGCCTGACTTTTCAATGTGCAGCCATTTTTTTTTTTATATATATTGGCTTGAGATTGTTGACCATGAAAATTCCATGTTTGACCGGACTTTGCAGTATTGTTACACATGATGTACAACTATTCTGGTTGGTAGATTTAATGGCACAAAATGGATAACGCGTGTCATTTCGTTAGCCATGTGGGTATTCCGTCAATGGATTGTTATTGAATCGTCATGAGTGAATAATTAAGTATAACTTTGAAAAGTTGAGTGAGGATCTAGCAACATTTTAAAGTTTAGTGAGTGAACGAAGAGACAACTAAAAGTTCAGTAATTATTCAAAATACAAATTGCTGACATGGCGGATAGCTCAATATTGGTTGGCAGAAACGTATGTCACATGGACATTTTATTTGCTACGTGTGTTGTTCCATCTAATAGCTATTAATGGGTGGTCAAAAGTGACTAACGACGAGCAACGTTGTAAAGTTTAGTGAGCATTCAGTACCATTTTAAAGCTTAGTGAGTAAATAAAGACGAGACTAAATGTTCAGTGATTATTCAAACATTTAACTCGTGATTATGAGTTATTTTCAAATTCTAAAAAAATTAGAGTTTTTAAATTGGGAGAAAGTTGAAGAGGAAGGGAAATAATTTTTATTTTTTTTAATTATTTTTTGACTAGTGGGAAGGAAGGGGGTATTATATGTTACAAAAAAATTTGTTAAACAGTGAAATAAAACAAAGCAGTGTCCTTAAGCAGATTTACAGTATGCTTAAGCAGTAAAAATGACAGCGATGGATAGGCAAATAAAATCAACGCCTTGGAGCCGGGGCATGTGTTCAACACAGTGTCCTTAAAGCAATATTCGCCCCCTCACCGAAGTAATGCGAGCGCTTGCTTCCTAGGATACAGCGGCTTGAACTGCAACTGAGCAGTCGAACTGAGAATGTGCCGAAACGGAATCACCAAGCGACTGGAAGTAGTCAGGAATGAGAATGCAGAGAGATTTCGTGAAGTAAGAATTGTTGTGTTTTGGACTAAAGATTGTTGCTGTATATATAGGCAAGGAGGAGCCTATGCATTCAGTACACTGCCTTTACTCCAGACGTTTTGGAGTTACAAAACGTTTTGATGTTACAGAATAAATGGATATAAGTTTTGGAGTTACGTTTTTAAATGAAAAAAGTAAAATAAAATTCCAAAACGTAACCTACACTTTGTGGCCAATTTTTGGTTCACTCGGTCCGACATTCTTGTACGCAGGTCGTGCCCGCACACAAGTTCAAGGCTCGAAAGCCAAGTCGGTCCAAGATTTGCACCCCCCCTGGGGGCGCGTAGGCCACAGAGGATTCTCTATACAACAAATGGTTACACCTTACAAATTGTTAACCATATATAAATTGGTCCACAATCTCGTTTTTATCCGATGTGAGACAACTATTTAAATTTTCTACACATTTTCATATTTTATCCATTTTCCAATGTGAGATGGAATATTTATATTCCCCATAAATTCCCACTATTCCATTTGTAACCAATGTGGGATTGTAATCCCTTTTAAGGCTTCTCTCTCAATCCCACTTCTCAAGCAATGTGGGATTCAATTTCACTTCATTAGTGAAAATCTATTTTCCTCCAATATATTTTCCAACAATCCCCCATATGAAAGGAAATTGACAGAGACACGGAATACTTGATGATAAAGTTCCATAGTTGAAACCTGCATAGGATAGGTAGGAGTTACCTTTGAACTTTCCATTGTTAAAGTACATTTACTTTACTAGCTGATTAGTAGACACGATGTCTTTGAACTATTCTGCCTTTTGTGTAAACGATGATGTACCTCACACAGGATTCTTCCTAACACATTTCAGTTCTCATTGGTATGTTCGTTTGTGGCTATGAACATATGCCTGGTTCAGTGAGAGTTATTAAGAATTGAGCCTCACAATTCCCTTCGAAGCGGCCCCACTTCTCTCTCACATAGGTGATTTCTTAATTAAGAGTAACCCGCATTACTCCGCTCGGATTTCCGACGCATAAGAATCATTAAAAGCCTATTGCTTATCCTCTTTCCACGGGCATCACTGTTATTACAAGAATGGACAGGAGTTAACCCCCACAGTGATCCTATTAAGTATTTGTAATTAGGTTTTCTCATTGAACCTAGATCTTGGGATTTCCAGTCAGTTAGGTTGAGTTTCCATTACAATAACTTATTCTTTCAGAGGCTTAAGTCCCATTCCTCTAGATGAATTTGCAACTAACTCTCTATTTAACCCTTTGGTTAGCGGATCCGCAATGTTATCTTTAGACTTTACATAGTCAATAGAGATAACTCCAGTTGAGAGTAACTGTCTTATGGTATTATGTCTACGACGTATGTGTCTAGACTTACCATTGTACATGTTGCTTTGTGCCCTTCCAATCACAGATTGACTATCACAATGTATGCAAATTGCTTGCACAGGTTTTGACCATCTTGGAATATCCTCTAAGAAATTGCGTAGCCATTAAGCCTTTTCACCACATTTATCCAGAGCTATAAACTCGGATTCCATGGTAGATCTATCAATAACTGTTTGTTTAGAGGATTTCCACGATATCGCTGCATCTCCCAAAGTGAATACAAATCCACTGGTAGACTTTGAGTCCTTAATATCAGATATCCAATTAACGTCGGTATATCCTTCAATAACTGTAGGATATCTGGTATAGTGCAGTCCATAATCACGAGTAAATCTCAAGTATCTCAGTACTCTTACTATTCCTTTCCAGTGGTCAGACCCTGGATTACTGGTATATCTACTCAGTTTGCTAACTGTGTAAGCTATATCTGATCTTGTACAACTCATTAAGTACATAAGACTTCCGATTATTCTAGAGTACTCAACTTGAGAAATACCATTGCTTCTATTTTTCGATAGATGTTGACTTGTATCTATCGGTGTTCTAGCCACGCCAGTATCATCATTATTGAATTTTTCCAAAATTTTGTCCACATAATGTGACTGACTTAGAACGAGTTCATCTGATGTTCTTGAAATTTTAACTCCAAGAATCACATCAGCTAAACCCATATCCTTCATGTCGAATTTTGAATTCAACATATTTTTAGTAGATTTAATCATCTTATCGTTGCTACCAACGATGAGCATGTCGTTAACATAAAGACATAAAATGACATAACCATGTTCCGTGTCGTTGATGTAAACGCATTTGTCACATTCATTGATTTTAAATCCACTTTCTATCATGGCATTGTCAAATTTTGCATGCCACTGTTTTGGTGCTTGTTTTAAGCCATATAATGACTTCACCAATTTACACACCTTGTTTTCTTGTCCTGGTGCAGAAAATCCCTCAGGTTGTTCCATGTAAATTTCTTCTTCTAAATCTCCATTTAGAAAGGCAGTTTTGACATCCATTTGATGTACTTCGAGATTGTACAAAGCTGCAATCGCTAATATCATCCGAATGGAAGTTATTCTCGTTACCGGAGAATAAGTGTCAAAGTAGTCAAGGCCTTCTCGTTGCTTGTAACCTTTAATTACAAGTCTGGCCTTGTACTTATCAATAATTCCGTCTGTTTTCATTTTTCTTTTGAAAATCCATTTGTAGCCTAGTGGTTTGCTTCCCGGGGGAAGATCCACCAGCTCCTATGTATGGTTTTGCAAAATGAAATCTATTTCATTTTTAATGGCCTCTTTCCATTGAGGTCATTCTGAAGAGTTTACAGCTTCTTTGAAGCTTTGAGGTTCAGTTTCTAACATATAAGTCAGAAAATCAAGACCATAAGATTTTTCTATCCTTTCTCGTTTGCTTCGTCTTGGATCAATCTCAACTTCCTCTTCTACTTCTTGGTCCTGACTATTCTCAATCATAGTCTCATATGTTCGTTTAGAAGAGCTCGCTTCTTCTTTGGACTTGTATGGAAATACATGTTCAAAGAATGATGCATTTCTTGATTCCATTATCGTATTTTTGTGTATATCAGAAATTTTTGAATCATACACAAGAAATCGATAAGCACTGCTGTTATGTGCATATCCGATAAATATGCAATCAACAATTTTTGGTCCTATTTTCACCTTCTTTGGTGTAGATACCGCCACTTTGGCAAGACACCCCCACACTCGTAAGTATTTGTAGGAAGGCTTTCTTTCTTTCAATAACTCGTAGGAGCTCTTATCTTCTTTCTTCCGGGGCACCTTATTTAAAAGGTAATTAGCTGATAACACAGCTTCTCCCCACATGTTCTGAGGTAATCCAGAACTTAACAACATTGCATTCATCATTTCTTTCAATGTTCTATTTTTTCGTTCAGCAACACCATTTTGTTGAGGTGAATAAGGTGCTATTGTTTCATGTTTAATTCCGTGTTGTGCACAGAATTCAGCAAATGGTGATTCATATTCACCACCTCTATCACTTCTCAACACTTTGATCTTTTTGTTGAGTTGGTTTTCAATTTCATTCTTATAGAGAACAAATTTCTCTATAGCTTCATCTTTACTTTTAAGCAAATACACAAAACAATATTTTGTGCTATCGTCAATAAAAGTAATAAAATATTTGTTACCTCTCCTTGTTTGTATAGATTTTAAATCACATACATCAGTGTGAATTAAATCAAGTGGTTCAGTTTTTCTTTGAACAGATTGAAATGATGACATTGTCAATTTTGCCTCAACACAAGTTTCACACTTATGTTTATTATCAATTTGGAATGTAGGTATGCAATTCAAGTTAATTAGTCTACGCAAAGTATCGTAATTAACATGTCCTAGTCTACCATGCCACAAATTGGAAGACTCAAGCAAGTAAACGGAAGAATTTTTCATTTTATTCATTTTTGGCTTAATAGCCATAACATTGAGCTTAAAAAGCCCGTCACTTACATAACCCTTTCCTACAAACATTCCAGATTTTGACAAAATAACTTTGTCTGACTCAAACACTATACGAAATCTATGTTTGTTCAACAGCGAGCCATACACCAAATTCTTGCGAATTTCTGGTACATAGAGCACATTGTTTAGAGTCAGCTCTTTCCCAGACGTCATCTTTAGAACCACCTTTCCATGGCCCTTGATTTCAGAGGTTGCTGAATTTCTCATAAACAGCTTTTCTCCATCTGCTTCTTCAAAACCACTAAACATCTCCTTGTCGGAGCAAACATGTCGGGTGGCACCGGTGTCTATCCACCATTCTCTCGGATTTGAACCCACCAGGTTCACTTTAGATATGACAGCTGCAAGGTTCATGACAAATGTATCTTCAACCATGTTTGCTTCTTTTTCTTCTTCGGCAAACGGCACTCCGTAGACTTGTGACCAATCTTGTCACAATTGAAGTATTTTCCAGAAAACTTCTGTTTAGAGATTCCACCTTTAGGTCCCAACTTGGGCCCTTTTCCACCAGATGGCCCATACTTGTTCTTGTAGGTCTTGGAGCTTTGACCATGCTCCACAACATTGGCTTTGGCCACAATCGGATTGAACCCTCTTTCAGAATTTTTGTTGTCTTCTTCAATTCGAAATCTGACAATTAGTTCCTCAACGTTCATTTCCTTTCGCTTGTGCTTTAGGTAGTTTTTGAAATCCTTCCATACAGGAGGTAGCTTTTCAATTATACATGCCACTTGGAAGGATTCACTCACAACCATTCCCTCGGAATGAATTTCATGAAAGATCACTTGTAATTCTTGTACTTGACTGATTACAAATTTGGAGTCCACCATTTTGTATTTCAAGAAGCGGCCAACAAGAAACTTCTTGGCACAGGCATCCTCGGTTTTGTACTTTTTGTCCAAAGACTCCCATAATTTCTTAGCTGTTTTTATTGCACAGTACACATTATACAATGAATCGGCCAAACCGTTCATAACATAATTTCGGCACAAGAAATCAGAATGCTTCCAAGCATCCACTGCACTGATTGCTTGAATGTCTCCTTGACCCTCTTGGAGAACTGGAGCATTCTCAGTCAAGAATCTCGCAAGATTCAAGGTCGTGAGGTAAAACAACATTTTCTATTGCCACCTCTTGAAATTCGAACCGTTGAACTTCTCCGGCTTTTCCCCGTGATTAACCGGGACTGTCACAGTTGGACCAGTAGCCAGAGTTGGCATAGCCACAGTCTTAGTTCCACTTGGGCCAACAGCTAGACTTGGCATAGCCACAGTCTGTGTTACTGGAGCCATTATTTGAGCCACATCAGAACTTTGCATAGCCACAGCCTGAGCCACATTCGGTAGATTCGACACCATTGGAGGTACATTTTCATTTCCAGATGCCACAACATTATTGGTACTTGAATTTTCCATTTTTGAAAACAATTAGAATCTTAGAACAAAAGAAATAGAAGAATTCAAAAGCAGTTTAAGAAACTGTTTTTAAAACAGTACGGAATCTGTTTTGAAAACAGTAAGGACTCTGATTTGAAAACAATAAGAAATGTGTTTTTAAAACCAGTTTTGTAATCTGTTTAACAAAAAAAATATTGCTTTAAGATTGTTACAAAAAAATTTGTTAAACAGTGAAATAAAACAAAGCAGTGTCCTTAAGTAGATTTACAGTATGCTTAAGCAGTAAAAATGACAGCGATGGATAGGCAAATAAAATCAACGCCTTGGAGCCGGGGCATGTGTTCAACACAGTGTCCTTAAAGCAATATTCGCCCCCTCACCGAAGAAACGCGAGCGCTTGCTTCCTAGGATACAGCGGCTTGAATTGCAACTGAGCAGTCGAACTGAGAATGTGCCGAAACGGAATCACCAAGCGACTGGAAGTAGTCAGGAATGAGAATGCAGAGAGATTTCGTGGAGTAAGAATTGTTGTGTTTTGGACTAAAGATTGTTGCTGTATATATAGGCAAGGAGGAGCCTATGCATTCAGTACACTGCCTTTACTCCAGACGTTTTGGAGTTACAAAACGTTTTGGTGTTACAGAATAAATGGATATAAGTTTTGGAGTTACGTTTTTAAATGAAAAACGTAAAATAAAATTCCAAAACGTAACTTACACTTTGTGGCCAATTTTTGGTTCACTCGGTCCGACATTCTTGTACGCAGGTCGTGCCCGCACACAAATTCAAGGCTCGAAAGCCAAGTCGGTCCAAGATTTGTACCCCCCCTGCGGGCGCGTAGGCCACGGAGGATTCTCTATGTAACAAATGGTTACACCTTACAAATTGTTAACCATATATAAATTGGTCCACAATCTCGTTTTTATCCGATGTGAGACAACTATTTAAATTTTCCACACATTTTCATATTTTATCCATTTTCCAATGTGAGATGGAATATTTATAATCTCTATAAATTCCCACTATTCCATTTGTAACCAATGTAGGATTGTAATCCCTTTTAAGGCTCCTTTCTCAATCCCACTTCTCAAATAATGTGGGATTCAATTTCACTTCATTAGTGAAAATCTATTTTCCTCTAATATATTTTCCAACATTATAGCCGTTGGATCAGGTAGAGCACAATCGGATCTTACTAATGTACTGACAAAATCGAATAATAAAAATTAACGGTTGTTCCAATCTTTAACCTATTCACTACAAGAATAACTTGGAGTCAAGTTCTTATTGGTACGAGTAAAGAGAATGGCCCCTTAGTCTTTTCCGCGGTAAGAAACACTGATTTTCAACCAGGCCTTTTATGGATTTTCTTATTTAGTGTGTTTGTTTCAGCTTAAATTACAATATAAACAGGTCAAATTGGTCAAGCGTATTTTTTATCTATATTTTTGTATGATCTACAATTTACTATCTACTTATTATCTACAAATTCTACAAGACTCACAAATTTATAAATAGTGAAAAAATAATTCCGACATATATACGCTTGTATGCTCTGTATGCGGTGCAGTATTAATTTAGAAATTTAGGAATGATTATAGTTTTCACGCGTTCAACCATATTGGCCATGAAGATGCAACAACGACTCAAGAAGAAATCTCTAGAATTTGTTGGGATCATGAAAACTACTACAAGAATCTGGAGAATTCCATTCTCTGCCACTTGATGATGAGGCCTAGAAAGATCTCTATAATTTTTTTTGTCCACCACCATATTAGATAAATCTGGAATGCAAGAGATCACGACATTGAAACTTATAAATATATGAGTTCCATGCATTTGTGTAATGCATGAGTGGAATTATAAAGTGCTAGGTGTGTTCCATTGGAGTGAATCATAATAAATTAGGTTGAGGAATTAAGCCAAACTAATTATAAAAGTGTAAGTTTTGCACAATAAAATACATTATTTTCTTGAGTTCCGTTCATTAGGATTAGAAATTACATACACAAGTCAGTTAAAACATCTAATATCGAACCATTAATGGTAACAATATGTATTTAGTGTGCTTGAATTCTCGACTCATTTGCTAAAAATTGAAGTCAAAATTAACAATTAATTTTAACTATATATTTTATGAACTCATAATTTTTTAACCACATATTTTATCAACTTTTATCAATTTTTAAAAACAATCTATTTTTGTACTAACTTCGAGACATGTCATAAATATTCTTTTAAGTTCAACTAGCAATTACATAAACAATATAATAAAATAACTATTTTGGATCTCAGACACGACATCAATTACCTTTTATTATTCTCTCTATTTTTCCTTGTTGGACAAAGGCCTTCTATACATGTAAACATCAAGATGCCATGGCAGATGCAGTGAATAAATTAAAAACAGCCATGGAAGAACAAATATTTTTCATGGTAGTGAACTGCTCTGTCCTTCAGAAGCTTGTTTGAGGGGCTGCTTGGCCTTGCGATACTTCGTAATCAGTGATAATAATATTGCCGCTTCGTCGTTAATAGAATCAGTTATGTCAGGCTTGTGCAATCCATCAGAGCCTTCACTACCAAGCTCGCTCTTGAGCATCTCCCATCCATCATCAAGTCTCCACTCGATATTTGCAACGTACTTTCCGTCAGCTATACGATTACAGTTGATCCTCTCCAAGTATGAAAGATGAGGGAACTCTTTCTGCACATCAAAGGATTCCTGAAATCGAAAATTCTTTAGATAATTCAAGCGTAAGATCTTAACCTTCCATGGATTAAACTTTTCAGGCTCTAGATGCAAAGTCGGCTCTAGACGCAAAGTCTCTAGCATCCCACCTCTTATGTACAGCTTTTTCAAGTTTCCCATATTTTCAGGCGATATCCATGATGGCAACAATGTATCAGGAAAGCACCTAAGATCCAGTTTCTCTAAATTGGGAAATGATACATTTTCAAATAGATGCAATCCTCGTTTTTCCTCATCTTTGTTTGTTTGAACTACACTCGTTGATCTCATCTGCCATATTATAATAAGGATTCGAAGATTAAAAGGTTTAAGCGTTGGAAATTCCAACCGTGGACTTGCTGTGAGTGCTATTCCTATATTAATACTCAACTTTATTAGTTTTTCCATGTTTTGAAGTGAGGCCAGACGGCAAGAATTTTTCCTCCAGTGATAAACCACAAAACCTTTGAGAACCTCAATCGAAGAAAGCTTTTCGAGTCCATTAGGCAAATTTTCCAACAAGTAACATTCTGATACATCAAAATGTGTGAGCTTTTTGAATGATCCTATGTCAAAAGGTAAAGTTTCGAGATTATGACATACCCTGAGGTCCAAAATTTCAAGATTTTGGCATCCAACGATAGAGGAGGGAAGAGTGGTAATTCTTGAAATCCCTCTTAGGCTAAGATACTTCAACTGCTTTTGTGTCTTCAGTTTATCCAAGAACTTGCCCTCTTCGATCTCGATATGATGTCGAGGAGAACTCTGCCACCTTCCCAATTGAAGAACCTTGATCTTCTCATTCTTTGAAAATAAATCTTCTCTGAAACTTGGATATTTTTCCCTCATGTTGAATATGGCCGACAATTCTCCTTTTGGAAGATTATCATTTGTAGACGATCTTTCATCTAGAACGAACCGACGAGATTTTTGGTAACCATTGGTTACCTTCCCCATCGTGTCTAAATCAAAGAAGTTGGCCTGCCTAGCCATGGATATCAACATTCTATGAATCCATGGATGCACAGTACAACCATAGATTACAGGGTTTTTTCGTGTCTTATGAGAAGGTTGAATTAAGCCCTCGTCAATAAGTTCCATAAAGGTTTCTTCACCTGCTTCCTCAGCCGTTTTATTTCTAGATTTGGTGATAAAACCTTCACCAATCCACCAATAAATTAGAGGCTTCTTCTTAATGAGTTGTTCCTCCGGAAAAACAGCAAAAGTTATCAAACAAAGCCTCAATTTAATAGAAAGAATATCAAAACTCATCTGGAAATTGGACATCATAGGAGAATGAAGAATGTTTTCCTCAATCTGCAAGTTCAACCAATTGTCTGACATGATCTTTGGCATCTGAACATTTAAATGAGATTGTTGTCGAGGCAATGTCGCCTTTTCTTCTTCTCCTCCTATCAGATGGTCAGAAATCATCTTTCCCATTTCTTCAAGCACCTTGCTGATATCGTCGTGTTTCTTGCTCCTCTCTTCGGGTTGGACATGATCATCGGAGATAACTTTAAGGGCCTTTTCCATAAAGTGGAACATTTGCAAGAATAGATTTTCTAACTCCTTCAGTCGAGGAATTAAATCTATCATCTTCTGAAGATCCTCCTCTATTTTTTTAAGTGAATATCCACGATGATTTTTGGCTTCAGCATCGATATCATAATTCTTCGAGATATTTTTAAGGTAATCTGACAGAATTTTCAAAATGTAATATGGCATTTTTTGGCTAGTCATTTTGATCAAACAGGGTGAAGAGAAATAATATGATTTGTGGCAAAATATGGAAACGGAAGGGGAATGAAAAAAGGAAAGAAAAACCCCTCAATTCTCGACGTTCATTTGTAAGTAAATCGCAAGAAAAGAATAAGAAGACAATGCAAGACCAGTGAAGAAAGAACGTGTACTTGTTCTCTCTCTTTCCCTTTTCACTGGTATTTTCTTTACTTGTTGACCAAGGCTTCCCGCTTCTGATTTGTTCATTTCAATTCCCTTTGCAAGCAAAGTGTTTGTTCTTGTCGCCTTGGAGTTGGCAATCTTTCACTTTTGCTTTAGCTTAAAAAATCGAGTTTTTTTTTTGCTTCATTATTCTGTATAAGTTTCTCCCCCTTTACATTTGTCCAAAGTTTTGTTTTGTTGAAAATTGGTTTAAGAATTCGAGAAGTTGACAATAAAAGTGATTTCGTGTCAATTTGGCCAAAATATACAGATCCGACCCAATTCATTTAGGCAAAATAGTTTGCCACTTTGCCGCTTCAAAAAACCAGGGTTCTACCTACCCGGTCAGGTAGTGGAGGTCGAGGGGGCAGCGCCACTTGTGGGGGCTCGGGGGTAATGCCCCCGAAAGAGAATTCAAATTTCTCTGCATGTGTTGAAGAGTATATTTGACATCTCGAAACTAATATCGAATAAATGAGAAATTACGAAAAGGACAAAATCGGGTCAATTTTTGACCATGCGATCGCAACTTGTCTAATTTTTAAGTAGAATATTTTTTTGTCCTACCATGCAATCGTATGAGACAAAGCCATGCGATCGCATGGTTAGCATGGATTAAGTTCTATTTTCAAAATTGTACTTTGCGATCGCAGTATTTTAAAACCATGCGATCGCATAGGTTTACGCGCGAACAAGTATGTCCTTTTGAAGTGTTGCACGATTTGGCTTCACACTTCTTCGTTTCCAACACTTCATCAACGTTAAAAAGGACCATCTGGACGTCCTATTAAGTACATAATTGATATGCAATTACAACCAACTCATATATTCATCTTTGAACCAAAATTCTTGCATTTGTTGCATGTAATTCTGGTTTTTTCATTTCATTTTCATCCACTGGAGTACAAAACCAATTTTGGTTCGTTGTGCTTGTGTTTTGAAGTGCTATAAACACAAGTAGAAGTCGTTGTATCTTGGGAGTTGATTGCCATAAACCGTAGGCTCCGTTGCGGGGCACATTCGATTTAAGGACAAAGTGTTCAACACTTGCCTCGACTTGCATTTCATATTTTCATTCGATTTTCTCATTTTTCAGTCACTTATACAAAATCCGCCAACAGAATTTGAGGGATGTTTTACCATATTTTTTGAAATATATCTAGAAATCTCTGAATAAATTGTTTTTAGCACAACTTTATGTGAAAATTTTTTGCAGCAAATGGCATAGTGTTGATTTCCTTTTGTCGATATTTCTGTGTGAAATAATCTTAGCACATACTGTTTTTTGAAGTTTCTATGAAATGAGATTGTATATTCTTTTTATCAATGTGCAAAAGTCCTATATTTAACATGATTAAATGTTGGTCCCTTAGATCCCAACCAGCAGCACCAAACAGAATATCAAGAAAGTATAACGAAAACAGTAAAAACACAAAAGATTTGTTTTACTCTAAAAAGGGCCCGGATGTTCAGCTAAAATGCCTAATCACCCGTTAAGTATCCACCAAAAGATAACGCTCCAGCACTAGGCACAAGCCTTAAAAACAACGCCAAAGAATCAACGTTTCACAAAGTATACAAGGAACATCTCAGAAAACCCTCTCTATTTCTCTATTTCTGAAATACACCTAGAAATCAAGATCGTAACTACAAGTTACTGTTCACATAGACTAACGAAACACCTACCCTCTTTTGTTTCTTCTCTCACCCAGAAATCTATAAACCAAAAGTTTACAGATGAAAGAAAACCCAAAAGAAGAAGAGAAGATGGAGACGAAAAACCAGGGAGAAATTTAAAGATTCCCAGAAAACAATTGTGTAACCTTTTGCCTTTAGCCCAAGTTTTAATCTCAAAAGCCACATAAGATTGATCATAACCGTCCATTCATCCACATGTCAGCATCTGATTAAAGTAACACTTTAATCAAAAGTGTTAATCAACAAACACGATTATAAATTAGGGGATGAATAACCATTGGGCTTAATTGGATCAAAGGACCAAACGGGCTTGTTGGGCCAAATGGGCAGCAATGTCCAACATTCTCTACCTTGCTGTCTTTTTGGCCATACCTTAGTGCTTAGAGGCTACCAACTTTGGTTTCTGTACCTGCAAAAAGAAGAATAGTTTAGCCACAATCCATATTTAACAGAGCTAAACAATTTTTAAATCTATTTAGAAGTAAAACTTTAGTTCCCATGTCAGCTAGATTAACCAAAGTTGATATCTTATTCAACTTGATAATCCCATTTTAAATGACATCTCTAATGAAATGAAACTTTACTTCAATGTGCTTTGTTTTGTCATGAAAGACAGGGTTTTTACTTAAGTGAATTGCACTCTGACTGTCAGAAACATGTTTATTAATAAAACCTAATTCACTAAGTAAACTTTTTAACCTAATACCTTCTTTGATTGCATACGTTGCAGCAATGTATTCAGCCTCTGTTGAAGAAAGGGTTGCCAGTTTCTGAAGTTGGGATTTCCAACTTATACAACTATCATTTATTGTGAAAACATAAGCTGAAGTTGATTTTCTATTATCCATATCTCTAGCAAAATCAGAGTCCACAAAACCGCAGAGAGAAATCCCCCACTTCCTTGTTTGAATTCTAATCATAAACTAGCAGATATTTTTAAGTACCTAAATAAGCATTTCATTGCATCCCAGTGACACTCACCAGGGTTACTCATAAATTTGCTTAAAACACTTACATCATAAGCAAGATCGGGTCTAGTACATACAATTACAATTAAGTACATGATAGATCCAATAGCATTTGCATAAGGGATCATTTCTATTCTTTTTAGTTCTTCTTCAGAATTAGGTGATTGATCAAAAGAGAGTTTGAAATGATTAGATAAAGGTAAGGTTATAGACTTAGCTTTTATCATTTTTAAACATTTCAAGAAGTATAGAGATAATAGAACATTGATTTAGAGACAAAGTGTTTAAACTTCTATTCCTATTGATTTCCATGCCAAGTATCTTTCTAGTAGTACATTAATTCTTCATTTCAAATTTGTTACTCAATTTCTGTTTTACAATTTGAATCCCTTTCTGTATGAACCAGCTAGAAGCATATCATCAACATAAAGAAGCAAATAAATAGAATTAGAACCATCATCACTATTTTTATTAAAACCAATACTTTGAATATAAGAATCAAACTTTTTATACCGTTACCTAGGGGCTTGTTTTAAGCCATATAAAGACTTCTTAAGAAGACAGACTCACCCACCTTTACCAGACTTCTCAAACCCTTTAGGTTGAGACATATAGATGGTTTCTTCTAAATCCCCATGCAAGAAGGCTATTTTCACATCTAGCTGGTCTAATTCCCAGTTGAATTGAACCACTAAAGCAAGAAAAATTCTAGTGGAAATGTATTTTACTACTGGAGAGAATATCTCATTGTAATCAATACCTTCATTTTGAGTAAACCCCTTTTCTACTAATCTAGTTTTGTATCTAGGACCCCCATCCTTAGATTCTCCCTCTTTTAACTTGTAAATCCATTTACAATCAACTATCTTTTGAAGCTTAGGCTTATTTACTAAGATCCAAGTAGAATTTCTTTCTAATGATTGCATTTCATCTTTCATTGCTGAAAGCCAGTGTTTTGAATCCTTAGAACTTACAGCCTCTTCATAAGAGCCAGGCTCACTACCTATAGAAGACTGAGCAGTGAGGATTAAGGTATTTGCTAACCTGGAGGGGGGAAGAGGGGTCTAATATTAGTCCTTCTTTCCCTATCCCTAGCAAGCTGATAATCAGTTAAATCAGGAAAAGCATTTTCATCATCATCATGATAATCATCTACAATGTTTTATGTTTCTTCTTCATTTTGATTATCATTTTATTCTTCATTTTCAGGAAACTCCACCTCAATCTGAGGAGGAGTTAAGAAACTTGTTTGAACAGAATTATCAACAACAATTTCATTCTCAGTGTTTGATATTTTTAGACAAGGCATTATTTCTTCATTGAAGACAACATTTCTATTGACTATGACTTTAAAGCCTCTAACTTTTCTTACCCACAATCTATAACCTTTTGTTCCAATCCCATAACCCAAGAAAACACATTTCAAGGCTTTTGGTTCAAGTTTTCCACCATCTTGATGTGCATATGCAGCACATCCAAAGATTTTAAGAAAAGAGTAATCAAGATTATGACATTTCTAGACAAATTCTGGAGTTCTTTGATCCAAGGCACTAGAGGGACACATATTTATGAGATAAGAGGCTGTTATTACAGTCTCCTCCCAAAATAATTTTGGAAGAATAGAGTTGTGAAGCATGCACCTAACTTTATTTAGGATAGTTCTATTCATTATCTCAGCAATTCCATTTTGCTGAGGAGTGTAGTTAGTTTTCATATGTCTAAGAATCCCAAAATCTTTACAGAAAGAGTCAAACTCAAAATTACAGAACTTCAAACCATTATCAGTTCTTAAGACCTTTATTTTCTTATTTGTTTGGTTTTCTGTTAAAGTTTTCCACTCTTTAAAGACTTGGAAGGTCTCAGACTTAGATTTCAGAAGAAAAGTCTAAACCTTTCTTGAGAAATCAACAACAATCAAAAAATAGAACTTGAATCCAGTGAAAGTGTTAACACGGACAGGCCCCAAAGATCAGCATGCAAGTATTCAAGTATATAAGTTAACTTATAAGATCCAGTTTTAAAGGGTAATCTGTTTTGTTTTCCAATTACACAATGTTCACAAAAAGATAATTTTTCAATTTTGTCTTTGCCAAATACCCCTTCAGAGTTTAAAGATTTTAGGCCTTTATCACTAATATGACCAAGTCTTTTATGCCATTAATCTGACTTGTCATTCTTAGTGGTAATGGCTGTAAAACTATTTCCCACCAAGGGTTTAGCTTGCAAACTATAAAGTCCATTTTCTTTGGTCATCTAAAATCCCTAAAGAAATTAAGTTTCTTTGAAGGTCATGCAAATATATGATTTTTTTCCAAAATTAGGATATTGTTGTTTTCCAGTTTCAAAACAATTTTTCCAATTTCTTTTATTTAGCAACAAACATCATTTTCCATAGTTACCTACCCTCCATTAACTTCAAGGAATTCAGAGAACCAAGTTTTGACAGGACACATATAAAAAGAACATCCAAAGTTAAGAATCCAATCTTGGCAACTGGAAAAAAGAGTGGACATAAAGACCTGACCATCAACAACTGCAGCTTCATTATAGGCAACTGCAGATGCACTATCAACTTTATTTTTCTCTTTTAATTCAGCTATTCTTTTATAATAATCTTTTTAAAAATTACCAGTATTTTCACAGAAGTAACACTTTTTGCCTTTAGCACTAGACTTAGCTTTAATCTTACTCTTATCTTTTTCAGAACGGCCTTTCTTCTTATTATGATGAGTTTTATTGTTATTATGTCTAAATTAGTTTTTATCCTTTATCATTAGCTCTCTCCCATTACATGTTTCTTTTGATCACTAATAAGTTCTAGTTCCTTATTTCTTAGGCAGTTGAAGATAATATCAACAGTAATGTTTTCTCTACCATATTCTATGGCATTTTTAATGTCTTTATACTTCTCACTCAAAGAATTTAAGAGGGCAACTACTTTTTGATCTTCAGATAAGTTTTTCATTACAATTTGCTAAGTCTTTTACTATTTTATTGAATCTGTCAAGGTTTACTTCTAGATTTAGACTATGGTCAAACTTAAAACCATAATATTGTTTTAAAAGATAACACTTATTTGGAAGGGTTCTAGACATGTAAATGGACTCTAGTTTTGTCCAAGAAGAGCAGCAGTAGTAGTGTCACCTACTTGTAGTGATGGAAATGGGACGAATCGGGGTGGATCAGCCTGATCCATATCCACTCCGCAAGAATTGTAGGAAAACCAAATTTGCGAATCGATCTGCCATTTTTCGGGGTGGATCGGGACAGATCGGATATAGATCGGGGCGGATCAAATCCCTAATTCGTATACTGATCCATTTTTTTTCCAATTGGCATTCAAAAAATTTAAAACATATTGAAACAAGCTTTAGACAAGCACTCAAAGCAACAACTCGTGCAAAATTAAAAGCAGCAAAAGACCAATAAGATGAAACAAACAATAAAAGTACCAGAAACAGTACTCAAACCATAAAGTGTCAACACCTGGATGAAGCGAATTACTGAAAAATGGCTTAATCTGTGATACTAACAAAGGCAAGTACTCTAAACGAGGTGCCAAGATCTGAAACACAACAACTCAAACCATAAGAAAATCACAAGTAAACCTTTCAAATTATAACAATAATTACACTCAACTGAGTTAGTCAAACTTCAAATATTCATTCATATACAAAATTAAAAACCGACATCGAGAAATAATTAATACCAGAGCAGAAGAAGGATTGGGAAGAGTTGTGACTTCGGAATCGTAGAGATGAATCTGAAGAGGTATAGCGCCTTCCCATACAACTTTTTGTGCCTCTGTTCCCCCTCCTTTAGAAACTGATTTGGTAGCGATCCAATTATTGTTGTCGAGATTAAACTATGAGAAGGAATTTAGAGACAAAGTTGTTTGGGGTTCTTCTAGTCTATGCCAATGACTATAAGGCTTTTCTGTTGATGGAAAACAATTTACCGAGAAGCAGGCGGTGGCAAATAACTGGAAATCTCAAATCCTCAAACTTCAATTTGGTTTTTAAGTGAAATGAAAACGGGACATTAGGTTTAGGTATATGAAATTAGGAATTAAGAAATTTGAAATTGCAATTTCAGTCCCAGCCCAAAATTTTTGATCTTTTTATAATTTAGTTCTTTTTTTAAATACGGAGTGGGTCGAATCGGGGTAGCCCAGATCCGATACATACCAAGATCTGTGGTGGATAACTATTTCCTGCCCCGATCCACCCCGCCGACTTGCAAATCAGGTATTTTTTACTCCACTCGGATCGGGTATCCATCGGGTTCTGGATGGATCAGATATTTTTGCCATCTCTGCCTACTTGTCTAAGGACACTATCAGATAGATGAAGAAAGATGGAATTTCATGCTATCTCATCCATCTCCTTTTTCTTGATATCATCAAGATCATCAAGCCATGACTCATCAATAGCCATAGCACACCTTTGCTATAACAACACAGCTTTCGTTTTCTGGCGCTAGAGACTGAAGTCTCTATTGCCAGACCAAACTTCTACCTCAAACTTATTGTGTGACATTTTTACACAAAAAAACCTTTAGAAAACAGTTATTTTGAGAAAGAAAAATAGATTTGTCAAAAACAGTACATACTTTTCATACAAGTTTTATGAAAAGGGGTTTTAACAAATCAAAACATCCATCATGCAAAAACTCTTATCCATGCAAACTAAGACATGCAATATTTCAATTAGATTATTGTAATATTAATAAAGTAACTTTTGACAGTTCAATAAAGAACACTAAGCCTAGCCAAAATGACACTCCGATTATAAGATCCTCGCTGGAGATCTTAGACAAAAGGTGTTTTGGCGGTTTCTTGTTCAAAACTTCAACTAGTATACTAAATCTAAAAGAAAAAAGCAACAGAGAATGATGTTACCAGACTTTCTCAAAATAAATGAAAGTAAGCACAAAGTATACTCAAAGAAACCTTAAAGATGAGAAGATTTACTTTCTGATAAATTTTCACCAAGAGAATCAAAAGATTTTCAGATTTTCACCAAGAACACTTTAGATCTATATCAGATTTGAAAAGTTTTTATCCAAAATAGGGATTCCCGCTCTGATATCACAGTTGGTCCATTAGATCCCAACCAGCACCAAACAGAATATAAAGAAAGTATGACGAAAGCAGTAAAAACACAAGAAATTTGTTTTGTCCTAAAAAGGACCCAGATGTTCAGCAAAAAGGCCTAATCACCCGTTGAGCATCTACCAAAGGATAAAGCTCTAGCACTAGGCACAAACCTTAAAAACAACGGCAAAGAATCAGCATTTTACAAAGTATACAAGGAACATATCAGAAAACCCTCCATCTTTCTCTATTTCTGAAATACACCAAGAAATCAAGATCGTAACTACAAGTTATTATTCACGGAGACTAACGAAACACCTACCCTCTTTTGTTTCTTCTCTCACCCAGAAATCTGTAAACCTTTGGTTTACAGATGAAAGAAAACCCAAAAGAAAAAGAGAAGATGGAGATGAGAGAGAGAGAGAGAGAGAGAGTCCCAGAAAATAACGCGTACCCTTTTGCCTTCAGCCTAAGTTTTAATCTCATAAGCCACCAGAAGATTGATCATAACCGTCCATTCATCCACATGTCAGCATCTGATTAAAGTAGCACTTTAATCATAAGTGTTAATTAGCAAACACGATTATAAATCAGTGGATGAATAACCATTTGGCTTAATTGGATCAAAGGACCAGACGGGCTTGTTGGGCCAAATGGGCAACAATGTCCAACATTAAATTTAATAAATAATCACACAAATTTACCCAATATTACCACTTGTTCACTCAACTTTGAAATATAACTCATTGATCACCTATTTATCTCAAACCATTTCATATCCATCACCCGACTCATTTCTGTCAATTAACTTTAACAGAAAATATCACGTGGCAGACGGAATCCTATGTGACACAAAAATCTTTTAAAATCTGCCACATGGGGTTCAAAACAATTAACAAATGTTCATCCAACTTTACCCATTATTGTCACTTGCTCACCCAACTTTGAAACATTATCCATTGCTCACCTATATATATTGAATCATTTTTTATCTTGACGTAAAATGACACGTGACCGACGGAATCCTACATGGCACAAAAATTTTGTTAAAATTGCCACATGGCCAAAAACGCATGCCACGTAATACCAACTATTGAGCCACTGAAATAAAACACACTTTCATTTACCACATTGAAACGACCATCTCAGTTATCCAAAAAATCAGAAGAAAAACCATAGCTCCATCCAATCTTCTTATCCAAATTTCGGTTATCTCATTTGAATCCATCTATTTCATTGATTAGTCACAATCATTCTCTCAATTCTACGTTCGGTCTATAATGATGATTAATTAGTATCACGTAGGATTCTTCCAACTAGTGTCACGTAGGATTCCGATTAACCACTAATAGACAACACATGAATTTTTGTGCCACTTAGGATTTTGTTGGCCACGTGTTATTTTCCGTCAAGATATATGGATGAAATTAGGGTCGGTGATGGATGGGAAATAATTCAATAAAGATGGATGAGCAATGGATAATGTTTCAAAGTTGGGTGAACAAGTAATAATGGTAGGTAAAGTTGGATGAGCATTTATTAACTATTGTGAATCCCATGTGGCATATTTTAACAGATTTTTGTGTCACGTAAGATTCTGTCCGCCACGTGGCATTTTTCATTAAAGTTGATTGACGAAAATGAGTCGGGTGATAAATGGAAAATAGTTTGAGATAGATAGGTAAACAATGGGTTATATTTCAAAGTTGGGTGAGCAAGTGGTAATATTGGATAAAGTTGGATACTTATTTATTAAATTTACTCTATTTAACATTGTACAAGATATTTCATGATGACCACGTACGATTAACTAAAAACACATAGTACATTTTTTCACCGGAGAGCGTAATCGAAGTTAAGTAGACAATGGTTAATCTGAATAAATATAAGTATATAAATATAGAGACCCCATCCCATCTTCTTCTAAAATTTTAAATACCATAAGGGTGCATAACAAATAAAGTTAAAAGTTGCAGTAAATGAAAGACAGTAACGAAAGGTGAAAGAGGAATAGCAAAAGATATAAAAGAAGAGTTTTTGAAATTGGGCATAAAGAACAAAACAAAAAAATGAATGCGCTAAAGATCGCACAATTGTGCACTTTGCGATGCATCACAACTGTACAATAGTGTGCACACTAGCATCACACAACCGTGCACACTATTGCACAATGGTACATTGCAGCACACACGATAATGTACTCAAGTGCACATCAGTATACACTTGTGCTTCTCTGACCATTTTTTCGTTCATTTCTACTCCTGTTTTGTCACATTTACTTTTTAATAATTTTGTAAGCTGTTAATTTTGTAGCTAATCAAGACTAAGTAGTTGAAAAATCAAATCAATGTGAGTGGGTTTAGGATTATTTAGGTATTATCGGTTTGTGTTTTGTGCTCTACTTGAATGGTGATTTAATGATAAACTGAAACTTGATGAAGTAAATAAAGGTAATTAGCACGTTTTGTCCCTATCATTTGAGTCTATTACGTAAATCATCTCTATCCTTTGGATTTTGGCATTTGGGTCTTTAAATTACCAATTCTTTGCGCAAAAGGTCATTTATGTCTAATTCTGTCAATTGTAGTGGTTAACTCAGCGCGTCATCTGCAGTGTCTAATTCTATGGAGGGCATTTTTGTCAACTCACCAAATATAATGTGGAGGGCGTGTTTGTTACGATCAAAAGTTGATGAAAAACCGTTTCTGTGGAGAAAGAACTCGAAGAGTCACAAAATCAAATTCCCAAATTTCTTACATCTCGTCGCCGGCGAAGAAGTGACGTTGCACCATTACCCTCTCAAAATTATGTGTTTAAGCAACTAGGTAAGTCAATGTTAGAGAATATTGTTCATTATTCGTAGATTTTTGTGGTTGGTACATGGGAAAGAAGACGAATCGTGTATTTTTGTTGACAGAAGTTTTGTTTTGAATTTTTTTCATACAACCAAGTTAATACCAAGATAGAGACATTTTGGCGAGGATATACCACAATATGGTAAGTATGTATGATGTGGCGACTGCAATCTCCTCGATGAAGCACTTTCATTCAATGCCTGATGTTTCCTGTTTTGAAGAATAAAATACTTCTATTTCATGAAGCTTATTGTATCTGAATGTTTGACTTGTGTTTTCATGTTCATGTAGGTGGAAAAAATGAGTTTTTTACTCTTGAACTGCACCACGGAGGTAAATTATTTGATAAGCCGAACAATGTAGTGTACTATCACGGGTATGTAATGTTTGTCGACTTCGTGCTGCCTAAGCACTTAACCAGAGTAATGTGGGACAAATTTTGTGATGCATGTGGGTGTGGAGGAAATATAGAATTCTATTACAAGAAGCGAAGAATGAGTTTGGGGATGGAGTTGGTCAGATTGAAGTCTGAAGCAGATGTGATGGAGATGTTGAAGGATAGAAATGGACAGAGGGTTGTACAAATATATGTTGTTGGTCAACATGCATCCCTATCATTAGTGATGGAGGCTTTCAAAGATCATGATAAATGTGTTAACAATGAAGGTAATGGTTTAGGAAGTGACAACAATGGTGGATGTTATGTTCCTATAATGTAGTGCAGTAGTGAGATGGAGATGGATAAGGATAATATTGATGAATATATTTCCCAGCAAGAAGATAGATGGAGCCAGTTGGAGGAGTCCCTTGTGTATAATGATCTCTTAACAGATGCAGCCAATGTAAGTGATGATGGAGAAGCTAGAGGGCAAGTTAAAGGAGAATCTGACGAAGTACTAGTGGAGTCAGATTAAGAACTAGATGAGGAGCTGCCTGCAAATGCTCCTACTGAAAATGTGAATTATGATTTTGGGTTTGGCACAATAAAAGGTCAAGAGGTTAGAGCAAATGACAAGGACTACGGGAACTCTGATGAGCTAAGGAGTTTGAGCAGCGCAGACCAAGAGAAAACAAGTTCAAAGAAGAGAAGTAGAATAGATGCTTTCAATCCAACGACTGACATGTATGAGCCACTGCTCATAACTGGTAACCATACTAAACTATACGTCAGTGTGCTTATTGAATGTAATTATACTTCTTCTAACTAAATTTTTGTTTGAATTCATAGGGCTTACGTTCGAGTCAAAAAGAGTACTAAATGCTACAATCACTACACATTTTGTAGTAAACAATAGACGGATCAAGTAAACAAAGGATGACAACGACAGATTAAGGGCAGTGTGTCCTAGAAATCACACATGGGTATTGTATGCTACGAAGGAGAAAGGAAAGTCCAATTTTATTGTAAAGACCTTCAGAAGAGAGCACACATGCCCAATGGTCTATAAAAACAAACGAGTAAGCTCCACATACTTGGCAGAGAGATATGTATCTACTTGGAGGGCTGAACCTAACATGTCAGTTGGTGGAATTATTGATAAGGTGAAGAAAGATGGTTTGGAGGACATTTCAGTCTGGCAGGTCTACAGGACAAAGGAAAAAACTTTGGATAAGATAAGGGGTAGTGTGATAGACTATAGGATTATTGTGAAGAGTTGAAACGTACAAATCTAGGAACAACTGTTCAAGTAGAAGGGATTGGTGGTGAGTTCAAAAGACTTTACATTTGCTTAGGGGCTTGCAATGAGGGTTTTGTACATGGCTGTAGGATGCTAATATGATTGGATGGGTGCTTCTTGAAGATAGAATATAGAGGCCAATTATTATCTGCTGTTGGAGTTGATCGAAACAATAGATTGTACCCAGTTGCATATGCAGTAGTGGAGACTGAAAATGGTGAGAATTGGAGATGGTTTCTAGAGTTGTTGAAAGAGGATCTGGGCTTTTCCAGATAACATCAAATACATTACTTCTTTACACATACATATTACATTCACTTCACACAACCAACCGACCAACAAAACCCAAAAGACCATGTTCTACACTCAGATGTGAATTTCATAATCCACATTACAACCAACCCACAAACAAACCCTATACACCAAATTTCAAAATAGAGCATATTCTTCTTTTTCTGCAGAATCAACAATTGTTATTCATACGTATTCTTGAATCTAAGCAAACCAGGTATTATCTCCACAGATCTGGGACACATAGGTGGGTCACACCAGGAAAGAAGTCACATCCTCCACTTTGCTGCAAAAAAATTATAGTTTCAGTGGCCATACAAAAAAATCCAGAAAATGAAAAATCATATTTGTGTGAGAGCAACGGCGTTGGCACGTAAGAAAGCGTCGACCAGGATTAGGTTGTGTCCAAGATGTCTTCATCTCTATTCACGTTCCACACCTACACAAAGAACGATACATTGTTGTTCTGAAGTTGAATATATATATATATATATATATATATATATATATATATATATATATATATATATATATATATATATATTACCATTGTAGGATACTGGGTTGGATTAGGCGAGAACATTATTTGGTGAGTTTACAAAAATACCCTCCATAGAATTAGACATTGCAGATGACGCACTGAGTTAACGGCTACAGTTGATAGAATTAGACAGAAATGACATTTTGCGCAAAGAATGGATGATTTAAGGACCCAAATGCCAAAATCTAAACAATGGGGACGATTTGCGCAATAGATTCAAAGGATAAGGACGAAACGTGCTAATTACCCAGTAAATAACATATGCTATGGATATATAGATAATGATGTTGACATAATTAATTGTAATTACAAAGATTTATTAATCTTTAAGATTTAAGTAAAAATCATGATAAAGTATGAGTATCTGGGATATTATTCTCCCTTATTATATTTGATATAGTTCGTGTTGGGTTGATTGTTGATACCGACAGAATTTGAGGACAATGATGAGTATGGGTTGAGACCCAAAACCATAAACTGTGTATGTGGTCAATTGTCTGATAATTTATTCCATTTGAACAAGTGACCCAATTTGCGATCCGGCCCAAATATGTGATCTCCCTTGATGGCTCTAACTGTTGGATTGATTCTTGATCAATAGATGGTAGCTGGGATACTTATATGCCCATTGTGTTGCCCTAATTGACATAATAATCAGCTCCGCAACCTTGAAAGAGAGAATGAGATGGATTCTTTTTCTGGTGTGATTCTTTTCATCTTCTTCTTTGTTATTCTCTTAAACTTTTGGTTTTAGATGATGTTCTACTTTTTCTTTTCTTCTCCAGTGAAGGCTTATGCATGAAACAAGAAGTGAATAGTGTGTGTGTGTGTGTGGTCTCTGGTTTTTCAGATTCTCTAAGTTTATTGTAGCAACTCAGTCAAATCGATTTGAGGATCTGAGTACTTTTGGGAAGAAACAAAAGAGTACAATATTTCTGAGCCCTAGATGCTTTGTTTCCACTATGATGTTACAAGTTTTGAACGGGTTTCATCAGTGATGTAAGATCTTTTTGTCTAATAGTGGTATCAAAGCCTGCATGGTGTTCTTGGAAACTTTTTGAAAAACTTTTCTCTTTCAGTTGAAAGAATTGTTGGTTTTTCTTTAAAAAATTGTGTTTCGTTTAAACAGATCTATAGTTTTTTGGTTAGATCTAAACGATCTTCACTGATCTATTGTTTTTTATTTCCTTCGTGGTGCTTTCTTTAAAGATCTAAATAAAAAAAACATAGATATGTGGTAAATCTGAAAGATCTGTTAACATCCAATCATTTTTCTTTACAAACTTTATTAACAACACTTTGTTCTTAGTGGTTTTTCTGTTTTACAAGGGTAAAATGGTGATGAAGTCTCCGATCGCCACTGTAGTTTGCTTCCTCTGATTCTTTGATATTAAAAACTGGACTATTTGTTGAATCGTTATTTTTACACTTTTATTGAATAAATCTATTGAAATACTTGAGTTTGTTCCTCTGTTACTTTGCTTGACCCTCTTTTTTTTTTTTTTTTTTTTATCAAGAAACTGTAAAAACCCACATCTCACATTTGTGCATTGACCTGGGAACTTGATTCTCTTGGAATCCTGGTAAAATTGAATAGTGAGAAATTTTTTCTTGTTAATACTGTGAATAGAATTGTAAAGTAAGTCGTTTTGTGTATACTGTGTTTGCTCTACTTGATTAAACTCCAAGTTATTATTCTTGGTTGCCTTAATAAACTGCTCCGTATATCTTTCCTTGCATGCTACATTACTTGGTGTTTTATTCTGCTGACATGACAAACACCAGTTTTGAACTTGGAGTTTTTAATGAAAATGGGGATTTTTCCATATGATAACAAGAGATGGGAGGGTTTTTGTCCAGCAAAAAGTGACTAAAGCCATAAAAGGGGGTTTTTCCTGTTTGAAGATTAGCAAGCTAATGCAGATGAATTTGCCTACACCTCCACAATTTTTCATTTGTTTGGCCAGGTTTTAATAAAGGTAGGAAAGTTAGATTCCACTAGATTTCTCTGGGAAAAATTAGAAGAGTTATACTAAACTTTTTCAATTAGAAAAGTTTTTTAGTTTTTAAATTGATTCGTCAAAAGATTTAGATGACAATCTTGATGTCTTCAACATGTTAGTTCAAGATAGCACTAATGCTGGTAAGAGAGTGTCAAAAGAGTATAAGGTAGTTATCCTCCTAAATACCATTTTTGAAGCCTATAGGGATGTCAATAATGTCATTAAGTATGTTAGAGACACCCTCATCCAAGATATTGTTGTAAACTCTTTAAAGAGTAAGGATTTAGAACGAAAAACTGAAAAAGCTGAAAGTAGTAATTCATAAAGTCTTTATGTCAGTGGAATGTCACAAAATAGGCAAAATGAGAGTTATGTTAGTCAGCAAAGTCAAGGTAATAATAATAACAATTATAAGAAGAAGAACAAATGAAGGTCCAGGTTAAAGTCTAAAGTAAGGGATAAAAAGTGTTATGGTTATGGTAAAACTGGTCATTTCATTAAAAATTGCTATAAGAAGAAAAATGAGCAAAAAGATAAAATGGCAGATGACGGAAATTTTGTTGAACCAAAAGAAACAAATATTGTTGATGTATATGTTGTCACTCAACCAGTTAGTGAGTAATTAACTGCAAATTTTGTAGATAAAAGTGATCAAATCCAAGAATGGATATTGGATTCTAGTTGCAATTTTCATATGACATCTAGGAAGCATTGTCTTCATGATTTTAAGGGTGTTTCAAGTGGAGAAGTTCTAATGGAAAATGATGTGGTCTATAAAATTGAGGGAATTGGGATTGTGACTCTAAAATTTGATAATGGTTATATCTATACCCTTGATAGGGTCAGGTATGTACCTGATCTTAATATAAATTTAATATCTGTAGAAGATTTGGATGAATTAGGTATGGGTGGTAAGTTTGGAGATGGCATGCTAAAAGTCATCAAGAGATCTCTTGTCATCTTCAAAAGTTTCAAGAGAAATGGAATTTATGTCACTCAGGCTGAAATAGTGTCTCAGTGCAATAATATGGCTTCCAGTGCTGAGGTTGATGCCATTTTAAAGTCGCACAACATGTTGGCACATGTTAGTAAGAAAGGGCTTCATATCTTGCAGAAACAAGGAGTTTTTGGCAAAGATGTGATGTCAAGAGTCCTATTTTGTGAACGCTGCACTCTAGGTAAACACCATAGGCTTCATTTTAACATATGTAAGCACAAAACAACCTCTATCCTTGAATATATCTACTCTGACTTGTGGGGTCCTGCTTCTGTTCCTACTCAATGAGGAAATATATATTTTCTTTGCTTGATTAATGACTTCTCTAGAAATGTATGAATATTTTTGTTAAAACAAAAATTTGATATTTTTGAAAGGTTTAAAACTTGGAAAACCCTTATAGAAAACCAGACAGGTAAGAAGATTAAAATCTTCAGAACTGATAATGGCTTAGAATTTTGTAACTCTAATTTTAATCAGTTATGTAATGAAAGTGGTATTCTAACACATAAAACTGTCCCCTATACTCTCCAACAAAATGGGGTAGCTGAAAGAATGAATAGAACACTCCTTGAGAAGGATAGATGTATGATAGTTAGTTCTAGTTTTCCAAAAATGTTAGGGGAGAAGCTGTAGTCTTTCTACATTGTCAATAGGACACCTTCAAGCGTCCTTGATGGCAAGATTCTAAAACAATTGTGCTCTGGAGAATCTCCTAACTATAGTCACCTTATAACCTTTGGGTATGCTACATATTCTCATCAATCTGTTGGAAAACTTGAAGCAATGGCTCAAAAGTATGTTTTCCTTGGGTATCCTGATGGAGTAAAGGAGTACAGATTGTAGGCTAAAGAGGTAAAGGGTTTTAAAATAATAACTAGTATGGATGTGACTTTCAATGAATCTAACATGCCTTGCCTTGCTAATAAAGGCTCAAAAGAAAGTGTCTGAAAATAGCACTACGTTTCAGGTGGAGATTGATTCTCCTACTAACCTTAATCAGTATTAGGTAGAGACTGCCTCTAATGTTGATTCTGATGAGGATGATGAGGGTGAAGACATGACCCAAGAAATTCACCATACTGATCTTGAGAATTACCAATTGACCAATGATAGGATTAGAAGAGACATTAGAGCTTCTCCTAAGTTTGGAGATTATGTTTCTTTTGCTGTTATCTCTTATCATGATCTGGTATTTAATGAACCAAAGTTTTACAATGAAGCTGTAAGTAGTAAATATGTAGATAACTGGTATAGTGCTATGAAAGAAGAAATTGAGTCTTTAAAGAAAAATAAAACACCTGGATATTAGTTTTAAAACCTAAGGACAAGTCCCTTGTGGATTGCAAATGAATTTTCAAAGTAAAAGAAAGAATTTCTCAAAAAGATTCTCTAAAATTTAAAGCCAGACTTGTGGCAAAATATTTTACTCAAAAATATGGCATTGATTACAATGAAATTTTTTCCCCTGTAGTTAAATACATTACTAACACGATTCTACTTGCATTAGTTGCTCATCATGATTGGGAAATTGAATAAATGGATGTCAAAACTGATTTTCTTCATTGTGATTTAGATGAAATCATTTATATGACTCAACTTAAAGGTTTTGTTGATCCTTCTAAACCTGATAATGTGTGTTTACTAAAGAAATTTTTATATGGTCTTAAACAGTTACCTAGACAATGGTATAAAATATTTGATAACTTTTTATTAGCTGTTGGTTTTCAAAAAAGTGCTTTTGATAATTGTTTATTTCTTAAGAAGAATAAGAATGATTCTGTAACTGTTTATTTACTTCTTTATGTTGATGATATGTTATTAATTGGTTCTAATATGCATGACATAAATGAAATAAAGAAATTTTTATGCTCTAAATTTGATATGAAAGATTTGGGGCATGCTAAAAGAATCCTAAGAATGGATATTGAAAGGAAAATATCAAGTCATGTCTTGCTGTTAAAACAAACTCCTTATATTGAAAAGATCTTGTCAAAGTTTTCAATGTATGATGCTAAATCTGTCTCTTTACTATTAGCAAGTTATTTTAAATTGAGTAAAGACCAACGTCCTATAAATGATTCAGATCTAAGGTACATGGAGAGAGTGCCTTATGCTAATGCTGTGGGGGTCGGTCATGTACATGATGGTGTATGCTAGACATGATGTTTCCCATGCTATAAGCACTCTCAGTAGGTTCATGGCCAATCCTGGTCTTAAACATTGGAAAGTTTTGAAATGGTTATTGAGATATTTGAACGGTACCTCTAATCTAGGATTAATCTATAGGACATATAATGAATGAGTAATTCTTAAAGGTTTTATTGGTGCTGATTTTGTTGGTGATAATGATAATAAAAAATCAACCACTGCCTGTGTTTTTTACATTGTATGGTACTTGTATAAATTGGAAGTCACAACTCCAACCAATTGTTGCCTTGTCCACCACTAAATCTGAGTATGTTGTAGCAACTGAGGTAATTAAGGAAAGTTTGTGGTTAAAGGGATTGCTATCTGAAATAAATGTACTTTCTAATCCTGTTGTAGTTTATTCTGATAGTCAAAATGTTATACACTTGTGTAAGAATCCTGTTTTTCATGAACGTACAAAGTACATTGATGTTAAATTGTATTTTATTAGAGATGTTATTTCTAAAGAATTAGTGTATCCTGAAAAGATACTATCCCAGTTTAACCCATCATATATACAAAGGTACTGTCTCTAAACAAGTTTCATTCATGCTTAAAATTGCTAAACATTGATGCTGCTTAATTTCAATGTGCGGGTGTATGTCTTGGTGGAGGAGACTTAGTAGCAGATTGTAGCAGATGATGTTTTTCTCTCTCTAATTTCTGTTTGACATCAAGGTGGAGATTCTGTTGGGCTAATTGTTGATGCCAACATAATTTCAGGGCAATGATGAGTATGGGTTGAGGCGCAAAACCATAAACTGTGTATATGGTCCCATTGCCTAATAACTTCTTCCATTTGAACAAGTGACCCAATTTGCGACCCAACCCGACCCAAATATCTGATTTGTCTTTGAGATGGCTCTGACCGTTGGATTGATTCTTGATCAATGGATGGCAACTGGGATACTTATATGCCCATTGTGTTGCCCTAATTGACATAGTGATCAGTTCGGCAGCCTTGAAAGAGAAAGTGATAGTGATTCCTTTTCTGGTGCGATTCTTTTCATCTTCTTTTCTGATATTCTCTTAAACCTCTGGTTTTAGAAGATCTTTTACTTGTTCTGTTCTTCTCCGGTGAAGGCTTCTGAGTGAAACAAGAAGGGAGTAGTGTGTGTGTGTGTGTGTGTGTGTGTGTGTGTGTGTGAGATCTCTAGTTCTTGGGTAGAAAAAAAAAAGGGGACAATGTTTCTAAGCTCTAGATGATTTGTTTTTATTTTGATGTTACAAGTTTTGAACAGGTTTCATTTGTGATGTAAAGATCTTTTTGTCTAATAATTCCAATTCTAAATTTTGTTATTTTGGATGCTATGAGTTCCGTCTATTGTAGTCTGTGTAGCAGGTAAAATAGACGGACTTCCAGTCTATGTGACACTATGTCTATTGAATAGATGGTCAAATTATAAATTCGTCTCCAATGGGTTCCGTCTAAAATTAATATTACCGCTTATGTGACATTAATTTTTTTAAAAATTGGCAAGTCTTCAATTTATATTTTCTTTGTCTGGCTTTTTTTTTTTTTTTTTTTTAAATATAATCTTGAAATTGATTTAAATTTGCTAAGTCATTTCATCTAGAAGTCCGTTTAAGTTTAGACGGAGTCTATTTTTTGTGTGCCAAATCAGTCAGACGTATTTCTCGTCAGCATGCATTGGAGAGAACTTTTTATAACTCCATCTATATATACTTCTGTTGCACGTCTAAAAAGTAATAAACGGAGTACATTGAAGATGTTCCTGAAATAAAAGTATATTTTCTTATATAGTTTTGTTCTGTTTCTAAAGTATATATAATGATCATTTCTTCTGGATTTCCTGTAATGATATGCTGAGAAATGCCTCTAATCTCAAGATAAGAACAAAAATATTAACACTATCAGATTGAATGCCAGATTATTTTGTTACACTTATACAATCAAAATTACATGTCATAAAAGATTACACTTCACCACTATTATCTAAGAATTTAATTAGCGTGCACGAATAAAATGAGAAATGGACGTCTATACCAAACGTGAACACAGAAACCACCAAATTAATTTGGCACAAAGGAAACTTTTCCTTTTCAAATTGTCAACACATTTAATGTCATATTTTCCTTCTAATTAAAAGGCACGTATATATAATGATAAAAAAAAATGGACCACATCAATTACTGTCTTATTTGCAATATAGGCCCTTTAATTTTAACATTTTTGAGAAAAAAACTCAACAACTAGATCATCAATGACGTATAAATTTGTAAATCAATTGTTGAATAACATTTTTCAATGCATATTAGTTTGTCGAGGTTGACGAATGCATGTGTTCTAAATATATACTTTCTAATAATGTCAATGAAGAAAAGGATAAAACATGTGTGACTCAAGAGCTAGAGAATGTTCAAAAGGTTCCGAGCCTTATTATCAACGTGCACTGAAGTTTGTTTTTAGTTTTGTTCATCTTCAATTGTAATGAGTGTATTACTTCTTATGAAATGTGTAGATAAAAAAGTATGTTTGACCAGTTTGATCAGCTAAAATTATAATTTAAGCAAACTCAAATATGTACTTAAATTGTAAAGTATGGTCCTTTTGTTTATAAGTTTTTAGTTGTGATCATAGTAGTACTATTAAGTATGGCTTAATTTAACACTTGTTCAATAAATTTGTTCTCCCTTCTTCTTATTTTCACGTAAACTCTAATTTTGTTCATATTTTATGTTACTTGTAATGAATTTCTACAATAATTGTTATGCTGGCTATGTTTGTCTTGAACATACCATTGAAATTGAAATTGACGTGACCAATTAAATATCATTTCCAATTAACTAATTGCTCCTCTAGTCTTCTTCAACCTTGACTCATGCATACGCTCTTTTTTGTCGGGCATTGAAAACTTTTTAAAGTAATTAAACATAAAAAGAGAGAGGACATTATCAAGAAATGCTATTATTGTCATTTCACTAGAGCAAATGCTCATATTTAGAGACTAGTTATATTGTCTGTCACACAATTATCTCTTGTTGTATGATAGTATAATTGCAATACAAGTCTTCAATCTTAACTTATTATCGTACTTTTGTCTTTAACTTTTTTTCGTCGCATTTTTTATTATTAAATTTCTATTATTTAGCACATCTTGCTCAAAATATTTGAACTCAAACTGTTATGACCAGATATGCTAATTAATGGAAGATTAAGAATAAAAATTTGACTAAAAAAGTTGAAGATATAAATGCTACAATAATCAAAGATTTATGACCTTTAGTACAATTAAAATATGATGTAAAAAAATAATATAAAAAATTATAGTGCCAATATAATTTCCTACTTAATAAACACATTTTCTTGCATAATCAAATTCTATTCCACAAGATCCTATGTCAACTATACATCATCCTTGCATTTATGCAGGAGACGTTGCCAGTGTTAGGCTTTGGCTTATGTAGATAAAAAATAATGAATGAGATTGTGACACTCAGTTGACGCTAATGCAAAAGTATGACGTCAACAAGAATGGAACACAGTTTCACTATGTTTGATACGTCAGATCCCGTATAACAAGCAAGAGACAATTTTCATTTAAAAAAAAAGAGTGGACTAGTCGAAAAAATTTCCAATTAATAATTTTGCACGCAAACGTATTATTTACGTAGAAGATATAACCTAAACATTTATTTATGACAATGACAGTGATTGAAGTTGGGCACTTTATTCCATAAAGTCATAGTGTCATGTACTCCAAAAATGAATGATTGGATTATCTATAAGAGAAAAGATCTGGACCCCGTCACGGGGTCCAGATCATTTCCCCGTCTGGGGAAAATGGTGCCCACCCCCCCACCCCTCGCAAGCCCCCACCCTCCCTCTGCAAATTAACAATTCCAAAGCCTCCACAGCTTTTATGAATTAACATCCCCCCACCCCCAACTCGCCCAATTTGCAAAAAAGCCCTCTCCTAATTTATTTTAACATCCCCCACTTTTCTCCAATATCTCATTTTCTTTAATCATGACATATTTATTTACCACCAAATTTACATCCACATTATTAATATAATTAAATTTATTAAATTAAAAATAATTTTTTATTATTATATTCATTGTATTTGTTTTTAAAAAATATAATATACAATAATATTTATTGGGTTAAATATTATTTATATCATATAATAAATAATATAATTAACGTTAATTTTATTATTAAGATTAGAGTGAGACTAATTAATTAGTTTATATTTGAGTAACAAATTAAATTTTACTTCAAAAATAAAAATAAATGAAGCGTGCATAATAAATTTGCTCTAATTGATAATAAACACACAAAAAAAAAGAAAATAATATTACATTAGAAATAATAAATACGTGACGAGGGTTAAAGCGTGTATCATACTCCTGTGGGTCTAGGGAATATGATACATTTTTTACTGCATGTGATCGAGTATTGTAGATTTGGAGCAATAAGTAACAAAATATATAATATTAACTTACATATTTTGTAACGTATGACAAGTTATTCTATCGTGGCATCTGGTGCCATATCAATTATATGTGCAAATAAAAAAAACATAAAAAACTGTTAATAATATATTAAAACTAACTTACAAATTACAAAAAATAATTATGTACAAATAAACGGAAAAAAAATTAAATTAATAATTTATTAATAACTTTTGAAGAATGTGAAAAACAAAAAGTGAGACACAAATTTGGTAAAATAAATTTAGAGAACAAAAGTGATTGTAAACGTTTGATGTTGGTCAAATTTGAGTAAAGTAAATAAAGTGATTGTGTTGGCTAAATTTCAAAAAAAATATGTATTTTGATAGGGAGGAAAAAAATATGTATTATGATAAAGATGGAAAAATATGTATTTAATGGAAAAAAAAATTGTTATGTTGAGTTGTGTACAAATAGATGGAAAAAAGAAGAAAAGAAATGGATTTTGTTTGGGGGGGTGGTGTGTAAAATTAAATGAGGGGAGGGGCTCTAAATTAAATAGGGAGGGGATTTTACAGAAAGGGGGTGAGGAGTCTTTTTTTGCGGCGCTAGTTGGGGTGCCTATTTCCTTGCAGAGGGGTGGGTGAGTTGTGTTTTATTACAGAGGGGTGGGAGCAGGGGGGGTTAAAAAAAAAAAAAAAAGAATCCAATGGCTGCTTGACACGTAGCCTAGAGGGGAAAATGATCTGGACCCCGTCACGGGGTCCAGATCTTTTCTCTTATCTATAATTTATAAAAAGAGTCCAGGTCTGCATATTCAGGGATGTTTGATTTTTATTAAAATGAGTTTATTTTTTTTTATTTTTTGATTTTTGGGAAAAATTGATCAAAATGCCACTTTTTTCAAGTCAAATATTACGGCTACTTTGAAAAACAAAAGAACATTTTGATCATTTTGACCCAAAAGTCAAAAAATGGAAAAAAAAAAAAAAAAAAAACCCCATTTTAATGGAAATCAAACATGCTCTTAAAAGTGTCTGCATATTTATTGGTAGTTTGATTCCTATTAAAATTGGTTTTTTGTTTCTTATTTTTTGATTTTTGGAGAAAAATGATCAAAATTTCCATTTTTCTAATCAAATATTGTGGTTACTTTGGAAAAAAAAAAGAAATTTTAATTATTTTTTTCTAAAAGTCAAAAAATAGAAAACAAAAAACTCATTTTAATGAGAATCAAACAAGCACTTAAAAGTGTAGAGACACTCATAAGCATATTTAAAATACAGGGGAAATCTGTTCTCGAATTAAGGGGAAATATCTGTTCTCCAATTCGGGGAACAGAAATTTTCTCACATGATCATGGAAAATTTAATTAGGCACAAGGACCATTAAATTAGTACTACGGTTCACCAACAAAGAATATGCACTAATAGAGCTAGAGGAGGAAATAAATCCCCCACGTAACATTATTTTAAACTCCTATGAATAATAGTATCAATGTCACGTATAAGACAAAAACAGATTTCGCGTAATAATCTACTCAATCAAACAAGAAGAGGTTATAAATTCATCGACCAATAGATTTGGGTATAATACAATAAATTCTTATAGCCATTAATTAATGGATAACTAATTGATAGTAGCAAATCCCAATGTGCTTAAAGTTCAATAAAAGCTTCATTACCTTAAAAAGAGATCAAAGGCAATTTTAACCTCAAAAGTTTTGCAAAAGCTAAATTTATGTAAATATACCTTTAATTTATATCCAATTTAATATATAATTTTTTTTTTATCTTCTTGAATAATACTTAATTATGTCTTGTGGACTAGTTTAATTAAACTGTGGGGATTTTCTTTTTATATGTATCTAAGGTTGTGGGCTTAGCTATTATATTTTGAATTTCATTTAGGCATCTCCATTTGTTTATGCTTGTAAGAATTCGAGCACATCAAAGTTATACATATATTTTGGTTAATAAATAATAAATAATAACTACTAAGATGAGACTCCCTTTATTAGGCATTTCTATTAATTTTTTATTTATTTTATTTGACTAGTGTTAAGAACAACACTAGTCAAATAAAAGATTTTCATATGTAAGTATCAGAAAATCTTGTTATAGAAATAGTTTCAAAAAAGATGTTCATGTCTTGAATAGTTCTCGCAAAAAAGATGTTCTTGTCTTGAATAGTTCTCGCGTGACAACTATTTGTACTTTTCAACAAAAAAAATCTACTTTTTTTTGAAGAAAATTAAAATATAGAAAAAATATATATACCACACATGCAAGTGGATAGTTTGATTTGGTATTTATTTGACAAGTTGGTAGGTAGGTTACATTGGATGATTAAAGGTCCAAAGTCATATCTGCATTGTTAGTTTGATAAATTCCAAATTCAGGTACGCATATTTACAAAATATTCAGGTAACTAAGCCCATCCCCTTTGAAATTCAAACTAAAACTTCTTTTTTTTTTTTTTTTTTTCAATGTTTGCATGACAACATGTGCTAATTATTGCATTTGACTCTAGCTTTCTATAGAGAGTATCGAGATACTCAACCTTTGGATGTTTTTGTTAGGATTAGAGCGACAACAAATAAAGAACACAAGAATTTATATAAATTCGCATCAATGTGAAACTACATCAAATGCTACAATGTTGAAAGGATTGGGATCCAGGTGCTCGATTTGGTAGGTTGGGACTCAAATGCAATACTTATGAAATTTACCTTGTGTGTGTGTGTGTGTGAGTGAGAGAGAGAGAGAGAGAGAGAGAGAGAGAGAGAGATGGTCATGTACTGTGGTAGACGTAAGCCGGCCCTTCATTTTCCAACAAAACACATCCAATTGAGAGTTGAACTTTCACGATACTGTACAGGAAAATTAATTACACATAAAAAAATATGCTTTAAATTGACGAAATATCTCCTTTTTTTTTAATATATATTTGACTTGTTTTTAAATAATTAAATGAAACCATAAATGGAAATCTACATATCTAATCTAACAATTTTGTTGTCACTAACTTGTTTGGTGGCGAACTAACATATACTATACAACACGAGACAATATCAAAGAATGCGAAAAATCTAAAATATTATCAACTATACCGTCCAGTCTTATTTTATATTGTATACCAACATTTACTCGATTTGCAAAATGGTGGGTTTTGTGTTTGGTGGAGAGGGTCGAGGAACAAGATTAAGCGAGTGAATCATCAATCAAAGAATCATTAATTTCCTCATTGGTGGTTCCTGTCAACTCTTTTGCTCTGTCAGCCTGATGTTCCCAATCGGTTCGAACCAAAACAAACAACATGGTCACTGCACACGAGCCCTGTGCAGCCAAAAGTCCAAGCCAAAGTCCTTTGAAATCATACCCCAAATAGAACCCTAACCACACTGCAATTGGCATTCCAACTAAATAAAAGCACCCCAAGTTGATATTAGCCCCCATTTTTGGCCTAGCAGTCCCCCTCAGAGCCCCACAACCAGTTGTCTGTGGGCAGTTTCCAAGCTCACATAGGCCTATTATGGGCAAAACCGTCGATGTTAAAGCGATGATTTCCGCGTCTCGTGTGAACATTTTAGCCCATGTGTTCCTGACCATAATTGCAAAAAACAGTGCTGAGAATCCGAGTACAAAACTTGTCGTTAGTCCAATAATTGCTGAGAGTTTCGCGGTATTAGGCCTGTTGGCACCTAGTTCATTTCCAACTCTTGTTGATATTCCAAAACTCAAAGAAGATGGAAAAATGTAGATTAGAGCTGTGGTTTGAATCAAAATCCCCATTGATGCTACTGTTGCTCGCGGATTCAACAATAACCCACATAACAAAATCATGATTTCGTACCACCACCACTCTAAGCATACACTGATGCAACTTGGAATTGCTAGGCTTATAAGAGATTTCCAGCCGTTGAAGCACTCAGATGATATGCCACCCCAAGTTTTCTCGTAGGCCCCGGACATTACAACGTAGGCAATTAATGATCCTACAAGGTTGAAATTCGTCCAAACACCGGCTAGGGCGACGCCTTTGATCCCGAGATTGAAGACTGTAACAAGAAGATAACTTATAGGAATGTGGACAAGAATGGATAAAGCTGCACAGTATGTTAAAGGCAATGTTATGGATTGAGTCCTAAGATATATTCTTAAAGGGTGAAGAAATGATTGTGCAAGAAGATCAGGAATAGAATAAAGAATATAGGATTGTGCTTGTGTTGAAATATCATGATCTTGACCACAAAAAAGTAAAATTTTCTTCATGTTGAACCATAAAAAAGAAATGGGAATTGATGATAATAAAAGTAGAAGTACTGTTTTTTGTAAGGTAAGGCCAATAAGTTTGAATTTTTGTGCTCCAAAAGCCTGTCCACAAATTGGTTCCATTCCCATGGCAAGACCGGAGAGGATGGAATAACCGGTGATGTTGGCGAAACCTACAGCGAGAGCACCTCCGGCTAGCGAGAGCTCGCCGATGCGGCCGAGGAAGAGCATGGATATCATAGACCTAGAATACAGTAACAATCCTGTGAACATCATGGGAAGAGAAATATTGGCTATGCATTTGGCTTCTTGAATTGCTAAGGAGAAATTAGTTTTCTTGATCATTTCTTGGGTACATGTTTGTTTTTTGGAAACCAAAGGATTCAACATGTTTTACCGGTTTTCTATCAGTTGATTGAAGCTTGCTTTATTGCTGTATTTACATGAACTTTGAGAAGAAACCGACACAGAGCTATGGGCTTGGGAGAACTTTTAGAGAAAGAGAGAGAAGGGTGTGGGGTGAGAAGGGGTGGGGTGGGTTTAAATGTGTTTATGGCGGTTCTGGGGGTTTATAAAAGTGTGGGTTTTGGAAAATTTATTCTTTTAATAGTAATTTAAGGCAAGATAGTTATATTTGCACGGCACTTATTTATCTTTTTTATGGCATACTTTTTTTTAATTATTTATTAATTAACATATTTGGTCCCAATAATAGTTTTTTTTCTAAATATTCTATTAGCGTATTTTTAAACAAAAGACAAATATTATATCACAATTTTGTATTAATTGTTCTTTTGTTTATTTGAATAAGGGACAAATAAGTCTTTTTACAACTTTCTAAATGACTTTTGAAGGAAACCTCACTAGAGACTAGATGTACCATCTCTAGTACATCATTCATAAGTTATGAACCTCCGTTAATTTTTCTACTATATTTTATAAAGCTATTTCTAGTACAGTAAAATATTAAGACACGCAACAAAATATAATCTTATCCAGTCCAACGTATATTGAAAAGTAATGGGTTGGTGGGCTTCCTACGGGACTTAATTTGAAGTCATGGACGGCCATTTGATAGGGCAAATAAAAACAAATTGGAAATGGTTTGACTGATGCATGCATCCACAATTCTAACTGAAATTTTCTTTTATTGATTCATTTTTGAATTCTTCTAAGTATCCTTTTTATGACCGACCAATGGTTAAGACAAAAGGTCTGTAGTTATGGCGTCTAAATTCTTAGTTAATTAATTAATTGTGTTACTAAAACATTAATAACGAGTTAATTTTGGTTAAGGACTAAGAATTTGATGTTTCGTCGCCAGAAGACATTTTAAAAGGGTTGTGGCCGGTTATTAGTAAGATTTGACTTGATTTTATTTTCAACTGTTTTAAGTTTGTGGTCATGAATTTGCCATTTATATTAATTTTCATTTAGTTTTAACTTTTTATTGACATGATTCTTAAGTCAAAATAAAAATTAATTTATTAATAACTTGGCTCAATCATTCATTTTTGTTATCAAAATCTCAAATGTATATGTCAAGTATAGACTTTGATGTTTACATTAGTATTGTTTTGTATATATTTCGACATAGTTTCGATGTTCTTAAGAAATATTTTTGTATATGGAGTCAAAGGTATTTAATACTTACAGAAGTTTTTGGTCAATAGTAGTCTTAAAAATTAGTAATTTGTTTTGTCAAATTATTTCATATCCATGTGAACTTTGCGTTGATATGATGATCTCCTTTGGATTATTATTATTTCTTAGTTGGTTGATGCTTTTAAAGATTCAGAGTGGGATGTCGCACTAACTAAGAGTGTTTTTCAGGATCTAACAATCAATCGCTTTGTCTCATGTGTGTCCGACATTTTCAGGATAGTTGTCAACTCTTGTAACATATGTTGCTCTAATTATATGCAGGGAAAGCTTTCGGCTGTCTTAGGCTTTATATACATGATGGTTGAACTTATTTACCTCCGATTGGAAGCTTCTATATAAGATCGGGTTTGTAACATGGATCTCATTCCTTTGGGAGGTTCTTGACTGTTGTCGAACTTAGAGTATGCTTAGTAAAAATTTTTGTAAATTATAAGCAATGAGTTCTATGTAATGTGTAGTTAAAAATATATAAAAGTTGTGGATCCTACAAAATGTGTAGATAAAAATAATATTTGACCAACTTATAAATATTTATAAGCACTAACAAGCATGATCTTCTCCAACTGATCTATTAAAGTCATATTTGACTCTTCAATATAATGAATGGGGGACCACACTAGATCGAACCTTTATATAAATATGTCACATCAAGATTGATATGACAAGTTTAATTAACATAAATTTAAAACTCTATCGACATATTGGATACACCATAGAAAATAGAACTGAAATGAAAATAGCAAATTCAACCCATCAAACCAAATTGTACATAAAATCAGTATTTATTGCAAATTCAAAGAAGCTAGAATTTTAAGCTTATAATTAAGTACTTATTTAAGTATTTTGTAAAAGAAATAATTTGTCACATATTCAGGTATACTCTATTTCTTGGCCATTTATTCTGTCCTTAAATTGGATACAGTTAGAGGAGATTGTTCTTTGTGATTTGGGGAATGAACAAAATGTCTCATATATATCAAATGTGTGTCTTGTTCAAAATACAATTTTTTTTTTTTTTTTTTTTTTTTTTTTTGGGTTTTAGCCAATATTCAAAGTACAATAATCTCACAAAAGTTCTACATGACAGGCTTATGAAAAATTAATTTATTGCCAATTGACAACATAAATTCCTAGTGTGTCACATGGGTGCACCATAGTATAGGGTTTATTTTGTCTAACTTGACAATTTGTCCAAATGAAATTATGCAGCTTTATTTATTTCAAAGTACAAAATTCCACATGGTTTTTCGATTTGTCACTTCATGATATTATATTATATATTAAAGATATAGTTGAAACGAAATTGTGTAAATAATTGGATTTGTCCATCTAGAAACTCAATAAATTCACTATGTCAAGCTAGACTTTCCATACAAACAAAACATAAGAATTTGTTATATAATGATCATTGCACTTTGTTTAGCAATATAGGGAAGGATGATTATTGACATTTTTTATGACGGCTTTTTGACATTTTTGTTGATGGCTAGAAACTAGCCGTCGTACATAGAAGTAATAGAATGATGACTATCAACTAGTCATTGTTTAAAAACTAAATGCATCGATGATGTTTTGATTTATATTTATGTTAGTAAGCAAAAAAAATTGTTATAAAATTATTTTAAAAAATGAGGAACGTGATTTTATAAGTAGAATTTCTACAATGGCTAAGAAATAGCCGTTATGAAAATCTTTTCCACGGAGAGTAAAATTTCTAGTTTTATGAAAACCTAAAATTTACCATTGACTCTCATGCATCTTGTAATTTTGACCCTCCTTTTTACACTTTTATCCTAAAAAACTTTGTTTCTTGCAACGTTGTCCCAATCCTTCCACTCAAATAATCTCAATTGCAGCCTGCAGGGACTGGACAAGGGACTGTGGTACGCAACACGTGGTGGTGGGTCCGTTTATAATGCATACGTCTAAAAGTTTATAACTTCATTTTAAAACGAGTCCATAAATCTTAATTATTTGTTTTCCATGATTTTTTCGAGGTTATGAATATATCTACAATTGAGGTGTTTTCATACAGCCTACTTGGTTCTTATTTGGTAGAGTTTAAAATAATTTTTTTTATTAAATTTATTTTTAACTATATATATATTTTATAAAATTTATAATTTTTTAAATACACATTTTATCAATTTTTATTAAAATTTTCTAAAAAACTACTTTTAAACTCTATCAAACACATACTTACTAAAAACTATGATGCAATAATTTATAGTTTACTCCCAAAACAAAAAATACTTCACACGTCAAGGTTAGATTAAAAATAAGTCCAATTTAAACATATATGGATGCGTTCAAAATAGAATATATGATTCATATTTCTAACTCATCAAACTTTTAAGGGAAATTGACGCAAATGGTCCCTAACGTATGACATTAGTGTGCAAATAGTTCCTAATTTTTCATTTTTGGCGGAATGGTCCATATATAACCTATCCATTTAGGTGCGCAATTGATCATTTTTGACGAATTCCGTTAAAAATCAGTTAAAACCTTTCCAAAATTGGCGCAAATGGCCACTCTTATGTTTTTTTTTTTTTTTTTTTTTTGTCTTTATTAGTAGATGTAAAATTGTCAAGTTACATTTTTCTTTCAATTGACGCAAATGGTCCCTAACATTTATATTTTTTTAGCGCAAATAGTCCATAACCTATAATTATATTTTGGTGCACAATTGATCATTATTTGATGAAAAGACAAAAATATCCTTAGTTTTAATTAAAAAAAATTTGCAATTAGATTCCTAATCTTTGCAAAAAGTAAAAATGGGTCATATACTTTTTTTAAACTAACAAATTAAAAGAAAATAAATGGTCCCAACCCATTTATCTACCCCCTTCCATTTGAAAATCCGACCAGAGATGAGGAGATTTCTCCCCCCTGGTCGCCGGTTAAATACTGGCGACTAGGAGGGAGAAATCTCTCATCTGGTCGCGAAACCAGGGAGAAATCTCTCTGGTTTCGCGAGAATTTCTTGCGAAACCATTTCTCTCTGGTTTTGTCGCATCCGACTACAGTGAATAGGGGGGATTTTTCCCTCTTTAGGAGAAATGGTCAGAAATTTATATGGGAAGACACCACGAAGCATTAGGGATAGTCACAGAAAATTCTGGGACAGCCTGATGGTCTCAAATGCTGTTTTCCATTTTTTGTGTTTGAGTTTAAGCTAAATGTTAGTGGTGTGTTGATATATTCGGTATTTTTTGAAGTGTACGTGTATCTACTTGAAATTTCAGTTGATTAATAGGCTTCGTTTTCATTATTGTTGATGCTCTGGGGATCAATACCATGTAGACAAGGGGGGAGAAATCCCCCCCAACCCCGGCAAGCGAAGAATCTCTCTAGTTTCGACACTCTCTCCCTGATCTGGTTGACTTATGGTGAAGGGGAGGGTGGTATGGTGTTGTGTGGTGTGTGGTTGGGGGGGGGGGTGCTGAAGATGATGAAGATTTTTTTTCTTTTTTTTAATAAAAAAATAAATTAAAATTTAAAATTGGGCTGCCCAATAACTCTATAGCTCAAAAGCGAGCTGGGTTGGCTAAGTAAATATGAGACCGTATAAAATCGGGCTAGGTTGAGCATAATTAAAATTTTTATTTGTGACAAATTTATTTTTCTTTTTACGTTGTAATGATAAAATTAAAGTTTGAATTTTAAATAATATGATTACTCAATAATAATAAAATAATTTTAATTAGCACATTTATTAATAATTATGAGTTTAAATTTTAGTTATTTTATAATAGTTCATAAAATATACAAAATAATTTAGTATATTATTAATTTGTTAGTTTCTTTTAATTTTTGGGATAATTGCATCAAAGGTCTCTTAACGTTTCAGAATCGTTAGGGATATGCCCCTAACCTAAAATAATAGCACTAGACATCTCCAACGTTTCAAAAACTTGGCATGGTAGGTCCTTTATGACGAAATTGCCATTTTCTTTAAATAAGCAAAAAACAAAAAACAAGAAAAAAGAAAAAAATGATTAAAAACTAATCAAATGTACCATAAAAAATAAAAAGTAAGAAATGTATCCCCCAAAAATAAAAATTAACAAAGAGCCACACACTTCATTTTTTATTTGCTGGTGGTGTAGGTAGAGCACGCTCCGCCGCTTGCACTTCTTGAGAAGGGCCAGCGATTTTTCAAGATTTTTCGACACCTCGGCGGCGATGCGGCGGAGGGGGCAGTCGTAGAAGGAAATACCAGTAGTGGTGGAGGTGGAAAGACGCATGATGGCGCGTAGCATCTGGCAAAGATTGCCCACTTTCTTGCTCACCTCCAAGCACTCGAACTTGAACGACTTCGCCTCTTTTACAGCTTCATCAACCCTGTCTGACAACAAAATCGTGTACGATAAAACCTCTTCGATTCGCTTTTCTTGTTCGATTGTTGTTGGATTTTGGGTCTGCTTATTCTGAGGAAGTATTGCTGCTAGTGGTTTTGTCGCCATATATCAATTGAATTCAACTGAAGAAAATTTGATAGAATCAAATGTTAAGATTTCAGAAAAATTGTGGGAGATTCCAACAAGTCATTGGTCGAGTCAAAAAAGTGGATTTTCCTTTCTGTGCGTGCGCACGAGAGCGAGGTTTTCTTGGTGGTCTGAGAATATGATGGGAGAAAGGAAGCACGAGTGCAAAGCCAGTTCTCCTACACCACCACCAGCAAATCCAGTCCTCTTGATGCTTTAGGACCTGCCTCTAGTGACGCACCCAGTGCTGATGCACCCACGTCTGACGATAGTGGCGCGGCAGCATTGAAAATCTCATCTGCTATCGTGGCTTCCGGCGCAACCGGATTCTTCTTCTTCTAAGTATGCTGAATGCAATTCTTAGAGCATGTTTGGTTCAACTTAAAAATCAGAAGACGATGCGAAACTTTTTTAAATTTATGAAGTGTATGGCCTCTTTGTTACTTTTTATTTTTTGAGGGGTACATTTCTTACTTTTTTATTTTTTGGGGTACATTTGGTTAGTTTTTAATCATTTTTTCTTTATTTATTTTTTTTTTTTAAAGGAAATGACAATTTCGTCATAAAGGACCTACCATGTCAATTTTTTCAAACGTTGGGGATGTCTAGTGCTATTATTTTAGGTTAGGGGCATATCACTAACGATTCTGAAACGTTGGAGACCTTTGATACAATTATCCCTTAATTTTTTTTAAAAAAATGTATAGGACCCATTTTCACTTTTTGCAAAGGTTAGGAATCTAATTGTAATTTTTTTTTAATTAAAACTAAGGATATTTTTGTCTTTTTCATCAAATAAGGATCAATTGTGCACCAAAATATAATTATAGGTTATGGACTATTTGCGCCAAAAAAGGTAAGGGTTAGGGACCATTTGCGCCAATTGAAAGAAAAATATAACTTGACAATTTTACCCTCACTAATAAAGACAAAAAAACATGAGAGGGACAATTTGCGCCAATTTTGGAAAGGTTTTAACGGATTTTTAATGGAATCTGTAAAAAAAAATCAATTGCGCACTTAAATGGATAGGTTATGGACCATTTTGCCAAAAATGAAAGGTTATGGACCATTTGCGCACTAATGTCATACGTTAGAGATCATTTGCGCCAATTTCCCAACTTTTAAAAGAAATAGTTCAACAAAAAACATGCACGGATTGAACTAGAAATAGAGTTAGAGTGAGGAAAATTGGCTCAAGTAATCTCTTACATTTATTCTTAGTACATAAATGATTCTTAAAGTTTATTTTTTGGCAAAGAAGACCATAACATATGTATTTTGGTGTGCAATTGGTTTTTATTTGATGAAAAAATAAATATATCCTTAATTTTAATTAAAGAAAATTGTACTTAGATTCTTAATTTTTGCACAAAATACAAATGTGTCTGGTGTATTTATTAAATAATATTTAATTTAGCATCTTAAATATATCACTTTGTCTTGTTAATTATATTTAGAAAAATGTTAAATTATTGCGTTTTAAGTATATATAATTGCTACGTGATTTGAAAATTTTGAATAAAAATTAAGTTAAATAAATAACAAAATGACGTATATAATTTTATAATATTAAATCAATCTTGTTATTTTTTTAATATAAAAATACTAATAAAAATTAATTTACACATTATATATGTGTTATTTATTTTTAACGATAAATTAAAATATGAAGAATACAATTGAAGCTCTAATATTTGTAGTTAATAAATCAATAGCTCAATTAAATAAAAGTATTTGAGCATCAAGTTTGCAACAAAATTATTTTTCTTTTTATGTTGTAAAAATAAAATTTTTTAATAATATAATTACTTAATAATAATAAAATAATTTTATTTAACATATTTATTAATAATTATGAGCTTAAATTTTAGTTATTTTATAATAGTTCGTAAAATATATAAAACAAATTAGTACACTATCGATTTGGTTAATAAAGTGTTAAATTTAAAAAAAAAAAAAAAAAACTCATTATTTTTCTTTAATTTTTTATAAAAAATAAAATTGTTGGACCTATTTGCACATTTTACAAAGATTAAGAATTCAATTACATTTTTTTCTAATTAAAACTAAAGACATATTTGTCTCTTTCATCAAATAAAAATGAATTGCACACCAAAACATATAGATTAAAGTGTTTTGTACAAAAAACAAATATTAGAGATAATTTCTGCACTGAGGACAAATGTGAAGGTCCATTTGTACCAATTCCCTTTGGGGTTTTGGGTTGGACATAAACTTTCAAGTGGACTAAATCTTTTGGGGCCAATTCTATGAGTTTAGAAAGGAAATAAGAAGAAGAAGAAGAAGAAGTCAATTTTATGAATTAATGAAGACAAAAAAAAAAATAGCTCAAATTTTATCTTGACCCGTAGTTCAATTCAACTTCTTAGTAGTGTTATTTTAAAATCGTTATACTTTGGTAGAACATTGTACAATTAATATAACTTCTCTGAGAAAGCTAATAGAGAATATTGAAAACACACAATTTTTGTTCGCATGTCATGTTTTATGCACTATATTTTATAGCTAGAATAATGTTATTTAGCATCACTAATATTTAATTTCATTCTACGAAATAATTGAATGATATGTTCAATAAAATGTAGGGATATGAGACCTATTTATTGAATCAGTAATGATATTTGCAGTCGCTCATTACAGGTAGTCATTCTACGTGTCATTACTCAATTGGATGAATTATTCATAATAAATGGCTATAAATACATTACTTAATTAGAGTAAATAATTCATCCAATTAAGTAATGCGATGTATAATGACTACCGGTAGTGAACGACTGCAAATAGCATTATTCTTATTGAATTTATAAACTAATGTTAAACACTAATTGTGATACATAATATTGCTCTATTTTTATTATTTTAGGTCAAAAAATGATTTTAAGTATCAATAATAGATACAAACTAGCTTTTCATGAGTAAATGGATCTCGATACCTCACAAAAAATGTTTCAAAATTAAAATTATTAGAAATTCTCACAGAAATGAATGGATAGGAATATATTATAAGCCCAAGTGCTTAATCAGAAATTCAGAATCGTTCTTAACTCAATTATCTCATTTGAGTGCAGGCTTTATTTATATATATTTCTCTCAATAAGTAGTTAACATTAAATATCGATGTCCAATGCATATACTATTCACAAACCCATAACAAGAATTTTAAATTATACAAAGAGAACATATCTAAAAATCTCAAATTGGGAACACCCCATTTGTCTAGTTGAATCAAGCCAACAACTTTCCCAGTAAGGTGTCTAGCTTGCACCAGTTTGAGCAAGTTCTCTTTATAGCCAGTTATTAGCTAATTAACCAGTCTGCGATTTTATTCCTTTCTCTCCAAATATATGTGAGAAGAAGACATTCACCCTATCCCGCCAATATTGAAGTTCCAACAAGTTGTACTAAAAATTTGTCAATGTCGTGGAGTATTTTTACTTATCAGTGAGAGTCCACCTCAACCCAAATCGAGCATATTCCATGTTGAACACATATCCTTAACCCACTTATTAGCAGTGTACTAAAAGGCAAAAAAAGGCAGGACCTTGGTAGATCTAGGCATGAGGTGTGAGGAAAAGCCTCTCATATAAGAAAGACGTGAAAAAAGACAGTCAACTATATTTTTGACCGTTTAATGCAGGATTAAGGAACGAAAGGCGGGCATAGACACCAAAAGGCCTGCGCCTTTTTTATTTTTTAAGGTTAATTAAACTAATTAAATAAAAAATAGATACTAAGGGTCTTAGAATAATTAAAATAATATAAAAATAAGAAATGTCTTATTACTAATAGACTTGTAAAATTTTATACTTGACCTTATTGTGTTGTTACGCCTCACGCCTATGATCTCTACCTTTAAACTTGAGCATGATCCATAGAACTCATAAAATGCCAACACTACATTCCATTCATTATTCTTGATTACACCATCCCCTGCTGCTAGATTATAAGCACCTTTGTAGCATCCATCAGTGTTCAACTTCACAATCCTCCTACTTGGTTGTTCCAGTAAACCACTATTGCTTGTTGGCTATTTTTTGTTTAGATTATTCCCCTCCCAGTAAGTAGGCTTGCATCCCCAAATATTGTTTTCTTGTATTCTGTTCCTTTCAGCTTTCATTTGACACCAGTATCTGGAATTGTTTTTCTCAATTCCAGTGATTCAATATTCCTGAAACATTAACATTGTGAAGCAAGGTTTACTTTCATTCTATGTTGTACCACTTTACAAGAGCGGCGAATCCAAACAAATCCAAATGAGAGCTAAAAAATGTTTTACACCAAGTTAATATATGAAAAATGTTTCGAGTCAATGTGGACTCCGAGCATCCTGTATCGCCCAGCCACTTCGTCAGTAGGGAGTCAGTTATGCCATATTTTCCATCCAAGAAAAGATACTTTATGGACAGTAATAGGAGCTATGAATGCTCTTTTTTTTTTTTTGTCTCACAATTTCCAAGCAAGAGGTAATGGAAAAAAAAGGTCATCTTTTATTAGTGCTCAATTTTTTTTTTCCTAAAATCATCATAGGGAGGTATTAGCCAAACACATCTCAACAACACAATTACTATTTGATTCAATAGAGTGATAAGATGACCCAAGATTATTGAAGTGATAAAGATGGATGATTTCATAACAATGCCTACATTAGTGGAGAGAAATTGGGGGATAAAGGAGTTTCGACTACAACCAATTCAAACAATGTTTAGAAAATCAGATCGGACCGGCCGGTTCAACTTGAAAAATCAGGAACTGGTTGCAAAATCAATCAGATCTACCAATTTAACCTAACATTAGAAAATTGGACTAGAAACCAAAGTTTTTAGCGGTTAAACCGCAACATGGTAGAACCGGTCCGGTTTTAATGGTTTTTCGGTTCGAAATTTTTTTAAGGCAAAATCACTCATTTCTGATTTCTTCCTCATTTCTTTCTCATTTCTCCCATTCTTCTTCTTCTTCTTTGATTGTTCCTCATTTTTTGTGAGATTTTTGGATTAATTTTTAATTGAAACTTATGAAAAGTCTATTTAAAGCCAAGTTTTGTGAGTAATTTTGTCTATAGATGCTGGTTTATTTAAAATAACTTATTTTTAGAAATTTTGTGAGATCTTTGGATTAATTTTTAATTTTTTAATTGAAATCGATTCGGCCTTGGTTCGACATTTTGACCATTGACTCGTTGCCTTTTCCGGGTCAATGGTCGGTCCGATTTTTTGAACATTGAATTCAAACCAAAATGATAGTCCAACAGATAAGGAGACTCCAACAATATGCATAGAAACAGCTTTAAGTCTAGGTGCATTTAAACCAGTCAATCAAAGATATAAAGAATATATTATCATCCCATATTTTTGGAAAATTTATGTGTTTGTTTAGTACAAAAATGAGTTCTCTGTATTGTTTTTATTCGTTCCAAATCAATTGAAAAAATACAGATTATTCTCAAACATCTTTACTTTATTTATTTTTTTCAAATTTTCTTTTTGGTATCAGAGCCAAGTGTGAGTACTCTGCACAACACAACTCTTCCCTTCAATCATGACTTCACTATCACTAATTGTTGTCAACTTCATTACCTTCAAACTGATTTTAACCAATTACTCTTTATGGCGTGAACAAGCCTCGGCCCTTGTAGTAAGCCAAGAATTGGTCGGTCACCTTACTAATAAAGAACATGCTCCCACCCAATACAACATACTAGGTATCGACAACACTATCTGAAGAAGCGCTCAGCTTCGTTGTTTGTCTATACACAACCCATGGTATTTGGGAAGTACTAAAAAATGCATATGCTCAAGATTCGCAAGAACATGAATTCACACTCCGTCAACAGGTAACATACTTTCGCAAAGAAGATGACAAAACAATTGAAGAACATATTCGTACCTTCAAAGGTTTATGTGACAGTCTCACAGCCATTGGAAAACTAGTCCCAGACATAAAAAAATCTTTTGTCTCCTTACTAGTCTCGGCCCTCAGCATGAAGCCTTCACAACTACCATGTTGAAGCCCCCAAGGCCATCGTTCTTTGAGTTTGTCTCACAACTTCAAAATCTTGACCATCGACGCAATTGGTTCTCTAGCCATACAGATGTTGCAACCTCACAATTCACTCATCCACTAGCATTTTATGGACATCAACCTCAGCCTTCCTCAGGATATCGTGGCAATCCAAAAAATTCACATCCAATGGGAGAGGATTTCAGGCACAACAACCCAATTACCAAAATTGAAATTATTCCAACAATCCCACTTCTTCCACTCAATTGCGGCATCATCCACCATCAGGAGAACGCCGTATGACTCAAGTAGAGAGATACTTTTAACGTGAAGAAAAATGCCAATATTGTGGCATGGTGGGTCATATTGCCAAAATCTGCTTGTGGGTGCCCAAGAAGCCTACTCACAATGGCGGAGCCAGCAAATTGAAGTTGGGGGGTCTTAAAATTACATACAAAAAAATATTGAAACAACATAATAGTGAAAAGAAAATTTTATACTTCATTATACCTTATTACAAGCCTTCTTTATGAGTTCTCATACTGTGATAACGTTGTATAATTACATCATCATCAATCTTGTCAAATAAATCCTTCTCAATATACACAATCAAGCTATTATTCAACTATTTATCACCCATTCGATTGCGTAATCGATTCTTGACATAATTCATTGTAAAAAATACCCTCTTTACCATAGCAGTAGCAACTGGAAGAATTAATGACAATGTCAAAAGCTTGTATACTAACGAATATACTTAATGTTTTTTTTGTCTCAACCAACTTTCGTGCAAGTTCACCAAGACCCTGTAATCCTCCAAAATTTTCATCGGTGCGCATATCAATGATGTATGTGTCAATTTGATCATCAGGTTGCAAAATATCTAATCCTTGAAAATCTTTCAGATAAAACTTACACATTTCAATTAATTTGCTTTTGTTAAAAGCAAAAAATGAATTATCTAGACACAAACATGCTATACAAAGAAGTAAGTCACTCTTCACCTCCGAAAACCGATCATTCAACTCTTGAAGTTGCGTATCGATTATTACATAAAATAAATCCACACGGAAGTGATGTAAATTTGTCACAGTGATACGTCGTGAACGACCCAGAGGTGTATACATATCGTTCATGTTAGGGACAGTAATATTGTGCTCTTCACAGAAGACATTAACCATTACCAAAAATAAATTCAATTCATCATCCCTGAACTCTTGGAGCCGTTGTTTACATATTTTTACCAATCTCATGGCATTAGCAATATCCTGATTTTTCCTCTGTAATGACTTTGACAATTCATTTGAAATTCCTAACACTTTCTTCATAAGATGTAGACCAAATACAAACTCAAATGTAAGAATTGTTGCCAACAAAACACGCGCTTCACCTTTTTTTCCACAATTTGTACTATCATTAGCAATAGTATCAATCACATCAATTGTAGTAGAAAACATGAGCATCAAATTACATAAACAACCATAGTGAGAGCCCCAACGTGTATCACCAGAACACTTGATAGCAGTTTCTTGATTCAAGCCACGTCCACTTGATATTTCACCGGTATTGAGCGCTTCAAGAATTTTGAGTCTTTGTTTCTCACAAATAAGATCACACCGCTTTGCCGATCCTCCAACAAAATTCACCACACTATCAACCAAATAATAGAAAGATTGGATATCTGCATGCTTTTTTGCCACAGCTAAAAGAGCTAGTTGAAGTTGATGAGCAAAGCAATGAATGTAGTAGGCACTCGGGTTCTCTTTTAAGATAAGTGTTTTGAGATCATTGTATTCACCTTGCATATTACTGGCTCCATCATAACCTTGCCCTCTCAAATTGGACAAACTTAAGCTATATTTAGAAAACAAGTCGTCAATAGCAACCTTAAGTGAGAGAGCCGTAGTACTTAAAACATATTGGATGCCAATAAAACGTTCCATTACATACCCATTTTTCACATATCGCAAAACAATTGACATTTGCTCCTTAATTGAAATATCACGGGATTCATCAACTAGAATAGAAAACAACCCATCACAAATCTCACTGATAATAACCCTAGTCGTTTCAAAAGCAATAGCACTTACTATATCCTATTGAATATCTGGTGATGTCAATTTGAAATTTCCAGGAGCATTCTTCAAACACACAGCCTTAATCTCAGGATTATGGTCACACAACCATTTTAGTAGTTCAAGAAAATTTCCTTGATTGTTTGAATCTTCAGACTCATCACTTCCACGAAAAGCAAGCCCTTGTCGTAGAAGATATCGAACACAATTGATTGATGCAGTTAGACGTATTCGATACTCAGTTCGTGTTTGTTCTGATTGCTTGAAAAAACTAGACTCGATACTTTCTTCTTGGTTATTGAATGATTCAAACTTAATTCGAGCTAGATTGTGTGCACTGTGGGATTTTTCAATATGTTTTCTGAGACTATGTTTCTTCTTCCAATTTGAGAACCTACCGACAACAAAGGAATCACGACTTGAAGTAAAAAGATAGCAATACAAGCAAAATACAGCATTTTTTTCTAAACTATATTCTAACCAACCCGGATACTCATCATACCATTTAGTACTAAAACACCTGTCCTTGTTTTCTTTTTTTGTCGTCAAAAACTCGTGACTGCAAGGTTGACAAGGACCCCTTTGCACATACTCTCTTCGAATCGCATCTCGAAAATTAACATCATATTTATTGATTGATTTTCTTAATCCAGGGTCTGAAGGTAATTGTTCAACATTAATTTCGCCAACATCAATGTCATTTATTTCATCACAATCATCCCCAACATCAATTTCTTCAATTTCATCACTTTCATTCAAAATTTCAACATCATTCATTTCATCACTGTCATCCCCCAATCCCATATCAATTTGTTCTCTAACATTCCCATCATCATTTCTGATATTTGTTTCATCAATAGTTTGCTGACTCGAAGAAAGATGAGATTTACACAATCTTTTGAAGTACTTTTCCATTAGTGTTACACATTTAATTCAGCAGTCAACATAAAAAAAATATACAAGGCCGGCAAGGACACAATTATTTCCAATACTTCAATAAATGAGCAAGAGAAAGCCATTGCTTACCTTAAGTGAATCAAGAGCTTCGCGGTATTTATTCTTTTCTTCAAGGCAGATTCTAACCAATCAGTTTCTGGACATCAAAAAAATGATTCAAATTTTCAGAATTAATTTTTCTTAATCGTAGAATTAACATGCTACCATTACATATATACATTACGTCAATTCATTACTAATCTAACATAGCAATAAGAAAACTTCATCATTCCAATTTCTACTGGACTTGAGTCCGGGGACCAAAATCATAAAAATGAAGTATACAATTCTAAAACTATAAAAATTTTACAATTTCACGTATACAAATATCTTTACACAACACAAGCGAACTTCAAAAATTACAGTTAAATTGCTAAACCTTAAAGAGTTAAATAAATAAACACAAGATTTTACCAGAAAGAGGGATTTTTCATTGCTGTCATGAATCAGATTCCTCATTTTGAAGTTTGTAGAAGATGAAGTGATCCAATCCACGTGAAGTGATTACGATTTGCAAAATAAATTTTTTAGGTTTGAAGGCTGATTGCTGAAGAAATATTAGAAGAAGACTTACACGCCACACGGTAAAAGGAAAATTGCTTTCTGAATTATGAGGATTGAAGAAGAAGACTTACATTTCAAATTGGGCTTTGGGTAATTGGGTTGGGACGTTAGGTTACATGGGTATTTTATATTGTTTGGGATATTTTTTGATTTGGGCCCCTTTTTTTCCCTTTTCTTTGGGCTTGTTTCAAACTTAAAAAAAAAAAATAACAATTAAAAAAATTAAAAAACTTGTCAGAAAAGTAGGGGGTCCTGGGCACCCCAAGGACCCCCATCCCCTCTGCCACTGCCTACTCAACATAATGAAATTCCACAAACCCTTGGCCCTTGCAGTCCTCACCTTGGACATCACTATTGTAGAAAACTGAGTGGACCACAGAGCCAGGTATGTCAACCAATATTCACTAATATTTTGGTACATATTCAGTTCTTATAGGTGATTGATCTTCTCTATCAATTCTCGGTATTGTAGACTCTTATATTAAACAAAAAAAAAAAAACATAATGTCTTGCCTTTTCATGATGTCCTGCTTGTTCCTGACTTAACAAAAATTCGATATCCGTAATTCAGAAAACTACTCAAATTTCTGTTAACTGTGAATTTTTTAATGTTGATTTTTGTATTAATGAACGAGAAACAGGCAGTGACCACATGTGTCAACGATTTTTATGTTTAATATTCTACAAGTGTACGGATCGCACAAGTAATATAATGAATTATGAGTCCAAGTATCATACCCGCGGGGATTTAGATAATTCAATTCAATTATAATAACCTTAACATAATCTGTTAATTTTGAAAATTTGGTGTATTAAACTAAGATATAAACTAAGAATAGTGAATTAATTATATAACTCAACTAAATAAGATATTAAGTTTAATAAGAATTACTTTAACTTTGAAAAAGAAAAGCGTACTAGGATCTCAAATTCACTTATATCAATTCCCTTTACTTGAACCGTTGAATTTGATAACATGATTTAATTATGAAGATCAATATTCCTAACTTGTTTAATATTCTCTATCGAGTAGAATTAAACATATTCCTATATGTGACCCGACTATATTTCTATGACAGATGCGAACATACACGAATGCATTAGAATTTATGAATACTTAAAGATCACGTAAAGTATATCGGTATATCTCTATCCCCTGTCGAATTCTACGACAATTGATACTATATTTAACCTATTTTCAATCTCTCGGTTGTAAAATAAGCCACGAGAATCATACAATTATTACGCACATAATTGTAGATGAAGAGAAATCAATATCAATTATTCAAAATTAAAAACATGCTTAAATATCAAAAACTGGGTTTAAAGAATTAAATGATCATGATACAAGTTTCATCATGATCATAGCACTAAATAATCTAGCCTAACATACTAAGAAAAAGAATATAAAAAACAAAAACAAAACATAGAAGTCATGACCTGGATATGAAAAAAACTCAAAAGATAAAATATTGAACTTGATCATCGTTTAATTTTGAAAGGATGAATCTTGATCTCAGTTTCTTGATTTGTCTCCTGTTTCTCTTTCTAAATTCGACTCTAAATCGACTATCTTGTTATGAGTAAATAACTTATATTTATATTTCTCTAATGGTGCCAAAAGATCTTTAAAAAATCATTAAAATCGTGGGCCAAAAGTTTCTTAATTGGAGTCGAAGTCTAAAAGGAAACAAAATAATCCACGGGGAAAAAAATAGCCTGAGCGATCGCCCAGACCATTCCCGACCGATCACCCAGTTAATGGGTTTTGCATTCTGCTAGTGGCACTTGGTGTTGGGCGATCGCCCACAGCTTAACCTTTTCACTTCTGTGGCTTTTTTCCTTCAACTTTGGATTTTGATCATTTTAGTCCTCAAAACTTTTCATAACCTCCAATTTGGTCATTCAAACTTCAATTGAATGTAATTTGATCCTTATACTTCCGAAATATCTTCCAATTTGTTGCTCTTTCTGTCTATTCTTCTCCAATTGCTTACAAACGGGTCTAAAACTGAAATAGAAAGAATAATACACTAAATTAAGTAGAAAATCAATAGAATAACGGAATAAAAGCTTAGTTTAAAGGTCCAAATAAATGCACAAAATGCATTTATCAACATGGAGGCGCAAGGGTGGTCTCTATGTTATTTCCACTTCGCCAGAGCTACACTTTTTCCATCATTTCAAATCCATCTCAACAGAAGTTCGACATCCTCAATTTTCGACTTTACAATCATTAAAAAATAAAGGACTGATTGATGTCATATGAGCTATAAAATCTAAACACCTTTTGTGATAGTTGTCAATTAGGGAAGCTTACTAGATCACCTTTATCTTGTTCTAAACATTCTAATTCTGGTATTTTTGAAAATATACATTGTGATTTGTGGGGACTTGCTCGTGTTTTATCAATTGGAAAATTATACATGTTTAGTAGATTATTTCTCTAAATATATGTGGATAATCCTCACAACATAAATCTGATTTTGTCAATGCATATTTAGCCTTTGACAAGTATGTTAGTAGGCAATTCAACAAACAAATAAAAAAATTTCACTCGGATGGAGGAAGAGAGTTTATCAACTCAAAACTATCATACCATTTTCTCTATACATGCACCATTCAACAGTTATCGTGCCTATGTAATCCTGAGCACACATGTATGATTGAAAGGCTTCATAGGATTATACGAAAACTAGGTATGATGTTTCACATTGGTGCTCATATAATTCTGTGGATAGAAGCATTCACTACTACTGTATATCTTTATCTGCACTTAATTTTGAAACCCCAAACTTTACACTGCATGGTGCTCATCCTGTTTATTCTTCACTTCGTGTCTTTGACTCTAAATGTTTTCTTTACAATTGGGACACACGACATCACAAATTTGATCCAAAAATTGTTCTTTGGATTTTTGTAGAGTATAGTGATAAACATAAATGATACAAATGTTTTCACTCCTTAAGCAAACAATTTATTATCTTTCGGCATGTTGTTTTTGATGAGTTATTTTTTCCATATAAGAATGCTTGCAATTCTAGCATTATTCATCCTCAACCACATGTCATTAGTATATTTGATTCTTGTCTGCCTCATACTAACTCTAACTCATCTGTTTAAACTTCATTGCCACCATCTACACCACTATACGTAAGCCCTTTACCCACAGCAGCCATACATACTCCAACTCCACAGTCTTCTGATGCTCACTCAATTCTATTCGAAAATACAGGCCTGTTTCTCCATGATCTCACTCATTTACATATAGCGATAACCTCACCTGCTCATCAGGCCATTAACACAACACAGCATCTTGGATAGCCAGAGCCAAAGCAACATTCACAAGCTGAAATCTGGATTCCCGAATTTGTCGAACAAAACAACAATCTACGTTTGAGTCCCTCTCAATCAGCTCCACAACTTGAGATTAAACAATTAGAACTGCCTCAACCAGTTGGGCCTCCAGAGATCGAGCCTGGGTTATTTCAACCAACTCAACCCCCTCAAGCATCGATCTCTCACTCCATGGCTACTCGGTCTCAGCGAGGAATTGTTAAACCCAATCCAAAGTATGCTTTGACTTCCATATCTTTTGCCAATATCCCTCGCAAACCACAAAATGTTCGATCTGCCTTTGCTCATCCTGGATGGAAAACTGCTATGGATGACGAACTTGCAGCTCTACATCAAAACCAGACATGGCAACTTGTTCTTCGCACCCCTGATTTGCATGTCATTGGTTCTAAGTAGGTATTCAAGCCAAAACTCAAACATGATGGCTCTCTAGATCGTCTAAAGTCTCGTGTTGTTGCAAATGGGTATCATCAAATTGACAAAGTTGACTACACCGAAACCTTCTTTCCAGTTGTCAAACTATGAACCATTTGAATGATCACCACCATAGTACTTGTTCAACAATGGTCCATTCATCAACTTGACGTAAAAAATGCATTTCTGCATGGTCTCAAACAAGCACTCGTTGTTTGGTTTGATCGGTTTAGTGATTTCTTCCTTAAATGTGAGTTTTTTTTTTTTTTTTTTTGTAGCCTAACAGATCTATCCTTATTCATTTTTCATTCAAATCATGGTTCACTAATTCTTCTTCTTGATGTAGATATATACTTCTCACATGATCTACTATAGCAGCACTTGTTACAGACTCCACTCAACTCCTAAGCTATGAATTTGCGATAAAGGATTTGGGACTAGTTGATCACTACATTGAAATTGAGATCTCCCATATAAACAATGGTCTTCATATATCCCAGTCACACTATGCTAGCTCTTACCATACTCGAACGAGTCAACATGGTATACTGTAAGCCCATGAGTACACCGTTTGAAGCAAAAACCAAAGTTTTGTCATATGACACTCCTCTAGACGACCCAAGTTACTTTCGAGGACTTGTTTGTGCTCTACAATACCTCACACTCACACGTCCAAATCAGTCATACAGTGTTAACTACGTATCTCAATTCATGCATGCTCCTAATACTGCACATTTAAAAATGGTTCGACGTATCTTACGATATGTCAAAGGCACTATTAACATAGGATTACACTTTACTTCCAACACTACACTTGATCTGTATGCTTTTTTAGAAGCAGGTTGGACAGGCTGTCTCACTACCAGACGTTCCACTACTGGATATTGTACTTTCCTTCGAGGAAATCTCATCTCCTGGTGTGCAAAGAAACAACATACAATCTCACGCTCTAGCATTGAAGCTGAATATCGAGCCATGGCCAACACTGCAGGCGAACTCACATGGTTGACCTTTATTATGAAAGATCTTCACATTCCAATGGCATCTCCCCCTCCCTCCAATACTCTAGTGTGACAACCTAAACGCTCTTTATATGACAGTCAATCCTGTGTTTCATGCCTGTAGTAAACATATTGAATTGAATTACCATTTTTTGCATGAACTAGTTGCACTTGGACTGCTTATCACTCAACACATTTCCCCTAATCATCAAGTTGCCAATCTCAACCAATGTCAAACGCTTCTCTCAATTATTTTTGAACCAAACTCTACCTCCAACCCCGACACAGTTTGAGGGAGAGTATTAGCACAACTAAGCTCAACAACAGCAACTATTGTGTGATTCGATGGAGTGATAAGGTGACCCAAGTTTATCAGAGTGATAAAGTTGGATGCTTCGACAATAATGCATATATTAGTGGAGAGAAGTTGGAGGGTAAAGGAGTTTTAACTGCAACAAATTCATACCAAAATGGTAGTCCAACAGATGAGGAGATTCCAGCAATATGTATAAAAGCAGCTTCAAGTCTAGGCGCATTTGAAACCACTCGATCAAAGATATAAAGAGTACGTATATCATCATCCATTTTTTTAAAATAAAAAATTAGTTTAGTATAAATATAAGTTCTTTGTATTATTTTTTATTCACTCCAAATCAATAGAAAAAATACAGATTATTCAACTTTACTGTATATTTTATTTCAAATTTTCTTCTGGAGGGATATCTTGATAACTTCTTGAATACCTTTGATTGGACGCAATGCATAAAATTTTTTCCAAGTTTCATGTAGTCCCAATTTTAAGGACATGAACCATTCCCCAGCCAATTATTATTACCAAAAAGAGATTTTTCCAGCTCCTAACTCCAAGCTTTGTGGTGTTCTGCATCATATACTATGTACTCATTAGGGGAAACAAAATGTTCTTTGAAAAATTACGAAGCCATTCTATTTTTGTGTTAGCTTTATACAGTGCTATGGATTTAAATTCCACTATACATCTAACTAAAAGCATGTCCTTTGTTGATCATTTCCAACAATCCGATAATGAAACATTCCATAAGAAGCATACCCAACCATCATAAGAACCTCCATTATACAACGCCTATCTTTTTACTGTACCTCCAAACATGATGCAGGCTCATTATCCGTCATTGATGGCCTTCTATTACGGATTTTTAGTCATCAGAAAGTCCTTACTCCTCTATACATGTGTAAAGGTAAGTTCTTAATTTACGATGTGTTTTATTCTCTTATATTATCACAATTTTGTCAAATGTCAACAATTTGATAAAAATATTATATATTACATGTTTTTATACTTTATTGGATTAAGATAAGGAGAAATTAATCCAAGTCGAACAAATACATATATTGGACCTAGTTCGTGCCTTTCAGTCGGAGCAATTGCACACGCTTGCAAGGATGGACTTCGCCTAAACCCAAAACTTCTAAAACACCCATAAATGAATAGAACATTATAAAAATACTGATACAACTGATTTATATAATAAGGTAAATCTAATCTATATTAAGTAAACCAATCAACTAATATATTCTAATATATTGAGACAATCTTATAATATATATGAGAATCTTCTAATATATATTCTAATATCTCCACTCAAACTCACGATGCTACAACAATAAGCAGCGAGAGTTTGTTAAGCAAGAAATGAAAACGATGGACCAGATGTAACATTGTGAAAAAGTCAGCAAGCCATATCATCAAGTAACCAAGGCAACCACAGCAAGTAACCAAGACCACCACACAATCTCAATAGTAGTAGACGACATAGCACGATAATCTGCTTCAGTAGAAGAACGGGGAACAAGAGTCTGCTTCTTACTCTTCTAAGAGATAAGAGAATCACCCAAAGGTGGACAAAAAAAAAAACCAGTATTATAGAAAGAATGGAAAAGGAGAGAGAAGAAAAGAATAGGAAGGGGAAGACAGATTGTCTAGATTAACCAGAAACAAAACCAATCAAATTCCAGATTACTAGACGAGATTCCAAATCCAAATTAATGGATGCAAATACCAAAAGAAAGGAAGGGGGAGATAGATTGTCCAGATTAATCAGAAACAAAACCAACCAAATTTCAGGCTATTGGACCAGATTCCAAATCCAAATTAATGGATGCAAATACCAAATTGCACAGAAGAGAAGAAGGGAATAGGATGAGGGAGACAGATTGTCCAACCAAATTCCAGGACAGAACAACTGGACAAATTCCAAACTGATTTGGACATATTGGATGCAAAATCAACCAAATTTCAGAACAGAACAACTGAACAAATTTCAATCATCCCTTTTAGTTGCCATGAATAGCTCGAAAAGATGCACAATGCAGAAGCAGACCTTGTTTAAGCCGTGGGCACGCCTTACTGACTCGAGCAGCCAAAGTCTTTTTCTTAATGCAGAATCTAACCTTGCATAAGCTGTGGGCACGTCTTACTTACTCGAATTTTCAGACTTGGCCGGACGAGTGGCACAAGGCCACTCGCCGGAGAACGGAAGTGATTTCAAATTTAAACTAAGTTGGATCAAAACTGCTCTGATACCATGTGAAAGAATAAAGAAGAACAGAGAAAGAATAGAACAACCAACTTTATTAGGCAGACGGCATTATGAAAATACTGATACAACTAATTTATATAATAAGGTAAACCTAATCTATATTAAATAAACCAATCAACTAATATATTCTAATATATTGGGACAATCTTATAATATATATGAGAATCTTCTAATATATATTCTAACACTCTATACATGTGTAAAGATAAGTTCTTAATTTACGATGTGTTTTATTCTCTTATATTATCACAATTTTGTCAAATGTCAACAATTCGATAAAAATCTTATATATTACATGTTTTTATACTTTATTGGATTAAGAAAAGGAGAAATTAATCCAAGTCGAACAAATACATATATTGGACCTAGTTCGTGCCTTTCAGTCTGAGCAATTGCACAAGCTTGCAAGGATGGTCTTCGCCTAAACCCAAAACTTCAAAAACACTCATAAATGATTTTGGCACATAAATACACTTGGACCGTCTACTCCAGAAGATTGATATGTCCTCTTTTTGAACATAAATATAAACATTATTTTCAAAAATATAAGTGTTACTTCCGATTTAAAAAATGAAATCCACACAAATTTTAGTTCAAAGATAAGTATCAGCCAATTTACATAAATAAATTGTGGTGCTTTTCATTAATTCAGTAACTTTATAAATACTCGTCTCAGTTTGGTTGGTCGTTCGATTATTTGAAATGTCCCTTCATAAACGTTTTAGGTTAAGGTTGTGGAAATTTGGAAATGACTTGTTCTAACAGACAAAAATAATGTGTAATAATGTCCAATGTTTGTATTTTTTTTAGTGGGATCTGAGGGCTTATAAAGCAGCCTCGTTGGTTAAATATCAGCCATGAAAAATAACACTTGTTTTTTGCTGTATACCAACCATCACATCTGAGGCTGTTCTTTTTTCATATGACTAATCAAATATTTAATATGGCCCAGTTGAAATATCAGATGATCTCTCACACACATATATATATAACGATAAATTGGATCATACTTTACTGTTTTTTCTTTTGCAATACCTCAATATGACATGAGTTTATAAAAAAAATTCAAGAATCAGTTTCTTTTTATTCGGTCTAGAAATAGTTATTTTGTAGGCTAATGGGTTTGGATTTTAATGGTTTTTATTTTTTTATTTTTTTTACAGTAACTCGACATGACAGTAGCATGAAACGATTCAAGAATCATTTTTCGTTTTATTATAAAGCTAAAATTACTTATTTTGGCTTTTGTTACTCTAATTGTAGTATAGTAGCTGTTTGAACATGTGGTCTATAGGACGCATCCCAACGTTCTTAAAGCTAATAATAAAATCACTGTTAATTATCATTAACGAATCTAATTATCATTATTAGCCCATGACCTAACGAGCCTAATTAGATTAGCCTATGACCTAAATATGTTTGTTGACCAAAATAGTTTATCTGATAAAAAATAGTAAAAAATATCATGGTACAAAGGTAAAATTTTTGGTCAAATAAACTAATTTATAATTCACACCAAACAAACTCTAAATTATATAATTTATCTACAAATTATTTAAGAACCCTTTTCTGGTAAGTAGAAAGTAAAAACTCCAAGCTTTTTTGATCCACCAAGAGAGGTATGGATTAGAAGCACTTAATTCAGGTTCGATTGATTAATGCTTAGAATTGTCTAATTCCATTGCCTGATCCAAAACCCACTAAACATTCGTTATATGACACAATTAGGAGTACTAATTAGGTTTCACTTTTAAAGAAATTGACGAGGATATGAACAACATTAATAAAATATTTCACTACATGAGTTTAGCTAGGTTTAGTAGTCACATAATACTATCCTTGATGAATAGCGAGACATCATGTAGGTATGATAAAACGTTCATAATAACTATAATAATAATAATAAAAAGTAATCTTTAATATCCAACGGACATGAATGTTATTTATCTAGTATTTTTGGCAATATTTTTACATCGACAAAACTTTTCACCAATGAATATTACGACTTTAACAACAAAAAATCCACCATTATTAACACGTGTGTGTATATATATATGGTTAAGACAAAAATATTTTTCTACCTCCTTTTTACAGAATAGAGGACACAACTAGTTGGAGTATTTTACACAGTGGCTACATATCAATTCCAAAGAGTGGTCTAAAATTGGAGTGTCTCCCAAAAGAGATTTATTGTTTTGATAAGTTGATGACACAAAAAGATGTATAAACACATAGAAAACAGCTATCAACACGAGCTTGATCCATGTGCTCCCTACAAAAACATTTATAGAACCCCTACCCCCTACCCCACCAAAATTACAACACCTTAACACTAGCAAATTACCCACGAATTCCCCACGGCTTCAACTTTCTTTGACAAATAACTTCCCCTTATATAACCTTCACCCTGCCCACTCTGAATAGATATATCCATATCACTATTTGAACCATATATATATATATATATATATGGCTGACCTTTCACATCAGCCTAATTACATGTTCCAATATTTAGTAGACCAATATCCACAGCCTAGCAAAGAATCCTTCAACACTCCTCCAACCCCTTCATTATGTACTAATGTGCACCAAAACAACCAATCACCAAGTAAAAAATTGCCATCTTATAGAAAGGTACAAACCCCCAAGGCCTCGGGCATGAGCTCGGCCTCATCACCGAGCCGCTCTGGTGGTGGAAAACACCCTACCTACCGTGGTATAAGGAGCCGAAGTGGCAAATGGGTGACAGAGATTCGAGAACCGCGTAAAACTACACGCATATGGCTGGGGACCTACCCGACCCCGGAGATGGCAGCTGCGGCTTATGATGTGGCGGCATTAGCCCTAAAGGGAAGTGATACTGTATTGAACTTTCCGGATCATGTTAGTTCATATCAGGTCCCAGTTTCTACTTCGGCGTCTGATATTCGACGAGCAGCTGCCTCTGCTGCTGAGTTAATGAAGCGGGAGACTACGGAGGAGGTGGTTGTTGATCGTCTGGAAAATATTCATTCTGGTAATTCACATATTGTCAATAGCGAACTTGACTTTATAGATGAGGAAGCACTGTTTGATATGCCAAATTTGCTGGTGGAGATGGCGGAGGGAATGCTTCTTAGCCCACCAAGAATGGCGTCCCCGCTGTCAGATGACACGCTGGGAAATCTGAATGCCGAAAGTCTATGGAGTTACTTTTAACATCCATTTTGTGCGGTTGGGGAGGGAGGGGAAAATAATGTACCAATGGCTGAAGATATAATAGACAAGTAATTTGCTCATCATAAAATAAAGCAAGAGGGGAAGGCAATGTAATTACACATGCATCTCAGCAGTGAGAACGAAAGAAATAGATAGAATTATGGAAAGCTTACTAGGGTTGAAGATACAGTACTATTTGTATTAGATAAATTTCGAAAATGTGAGTTCGGCTCTGCCAGAAATTCGCTCGGCCTCATACTCCAGTTTGGTAGTTTCCACACCACGTGTCAAAGGTTGAGCATTGTCTTCTTTTACCTTTTTGTATAACAGTAAATTGAGAGCATGTTTGTTCCCATTAAAATGGGTTTTTTCTCTCCTATTTTTTGACTTTTGGATCAAAATGATCAAAATACCCTTTTGCTTTTCGAAGTAGCCGTAATATTTAACTAGAAAAAGGACATTTTGATCAATTTTCCCCAAAAGTCAAAAAATGAAAAAAAAATAAATAAACCTATTTTAATGGGAATCAAACAACCCAAGCAGTAGCTTTTAGTTTTTCTTCTTTCTATCTAATAGTGATCAAGGAATTCTTCATTTGATTTGGTTCTCTTGTGCATGTAGAAATATGAAAGAGATGAAGAAATATAAAAGAGAATATATGTGGAGAAATAATTCTCTGTATTGATTCAATTGAATGAATAATTGAATAAGAGTACAATGCATATATATACTAATAAGGAAAGGATCCTACCTAAAATAGGAATATTGCATACATATATTTTCCTATATACAATTCTACTAATAAGGTAAATATATGGAATATGGTAAGTAAATATATTTGTTTTAATACTCCCTCTCAAGTTGGAGCATGTATGTCAATAGTGCCCAACTTGCGAGTGAAACTGTGAAATGCCTCCTTGCCTAGTGCTTTAGTAAATAAATCTGCAATCTGATTGCTGCTTGGAACATAGGCAGTCTTGATCTCTCCCTTGATGATTCGTTCACGAACAATATGACAATCTATTTCAATGTGCTTTGTCCTCTCATGATAAACTGGATTAGCTGCAATATGTATTGCTGCTTGATTGTCACAATATAAAGTTGCTGCTTGTGGGTGATCCACACATAAATCTGTCAGCAACTGCCTCAACCATGTAAGCTCACAAGTAATGGAAGCCATTGCCCTATATTCTGTTTCTGCTGAAGATTTGGACACAGTTGTTTGCTTCTTACTTCTCCATGATATAAGTGCATTTCCCAAAAATACACAATATCCCGTAACTGACCGTCGTGTAGTAATATCTCCAGCCCAATCTGCATCACAAAATCCCGCTAGCTGCAATTTTCCATTTGATGGGAAATATAATCCTCGGCCCGGTGCTCCTTTCAAGTATCGAAGCAATCGGTGAACTGCATCAAGGTGGGGTTGTCTAGGTGCCTGCATGAACTGACTGAGTGTATTGACCGAATATGAGATTTCCGGTCTAGTGATGGTGAGATAAATGAGCTTCCCTACCAACCATCGATAATATGTGGGATCTTTCAACAATTGTCCATCTGTCGAATTAAATTTTGATGACTGCTCCATGGGAAATGTTGCAGGTTTTGCTCCAAGTAATCCGGCCTCTTGAAGAATGTCAAGAGTATACTTTCTTTGATTTATCGAGATCCCTGATCTCAAGCGAGCAATTTCTACTCCAAGAAAGTATTTTAGTGTGCCAAGGTCCTTCAACTTGAATTGAGATGCAAGAAACGTCTTCGTGGAAGAAATCGCTTCTTTATCGTTTCCTGTGACAATCATATCATCCACATATAATAAAACAGCTGTAAATGAATCACCACTGGTCTTGGTAAAGAGTGAATAATCTGCATGTGACTGTTTGAACCCAAACTGAATAATAGCAGATACAAATTTTTGAAACCAAGAACGAGATGCCTGTTTCAATCCATATAGAGATTTATGAAGTCGACATACAATTGGTGTCTCCCCCTGTCGACGAAATCCAGGTGGAGGAGTCATATAGACTTCTTCATCAAGGGCACCGTGAAGAAAGGCATTGTGGACATCCATCTGATGAAGCGTCCAGTTGCGAATAGAGGCGACAGCGAGTAAGCATCTGACTGTTGTTAACTTTGCAACTGGAGCGAAAGTTTCATTATAATCAATCCCTTCTCGTTGTGTAAACCCCTTTGCCACCAGCCGTGCTTTGTAACGTTCAACAGTACCGTCAGAATTAAATTTGACTTTAAACACCCACTTACAACCAATAGGACGAGAACCCGGAGGAAGTGGGACAAGGGACCAAGTGTTGTTTTCTTCCAAGGCACGGATTTCATCATTCATAGCAGCTACCCACTTGGGATCCTGACATGCTGCCTCAAATGTTGCTGGCTCAACAATGTGAGAAATATTGTATGTAAGGGCACGATGAACAGAAGAAAGATTGTTATATGATACATACCTTGATATAGGATGTTGAGTGCTGGACTTGACCAGAAGAGACCCGGTTTGAGTAGGCAGAGCATGATTGATATAGTAATCTTTCAGGTGAATTGGGGTTTGAATTGATCTTGTGGATCGTCGAAGTTGGTCATTGGGTATGACAGGAGGTCGGTGTGGCTGTCTGTCAGGTGAAGGTAAAGAAAACTGCTCAACCGGTCGATCGATATGTGGAGACGGTGGACCGTCTGAGCTCTCTGTAGAAATGGATGAGGGAAACGGGTGACCAGACGGTCGACCGGGTGAACTCTCTGTTGAAACGGATGAGGGAACCGGCTGACCAGACGGTTGACCGTGTGAACTTTCTGTTAAAACGGATGATGGAAACGGTCGACCGGTAGGTCGACCGTTTGAACAGTGTGTGGGACTCTCAGGCAAGGAATCTGTTTCTGCTATATGTTGGTCCTCAGGGTCAGGTAAATGAGGCACGTCAACATCCAGAGGCATAGATTGTGGTAATGGGATGGAGTTGGTTTCATCATTTTGTTGGGAGGCGTATGGAAATATGGTTTCATGGAATACGACGTCTCGGGATATTATTAATTTTCTGTCGGTAAGGTCATATAAGGTGTACCCTTTTTGTCCTGAGGAGTATCCAAGAAACACACACCGTCTGGCTCGTGTGTCAAATTTATGGCTGGGTTTAAGGTTGGTGGCAAAACATAGACAACCATAGACACGCAAATGAGAATAAGGTGGTAATTTCTTGTGTAATCTTTCGTATGGTGATTTGTGTGAAAGCAATGGAGAAGGTATACGATTGATAAGATAACAAGCCGTTTTGATATGTTCCCCCCAAAATTTTAATGGAAGATTAGCTTGAAATCTAATGGCACGGGCTACATTAAGGAGGTGACGGTGTTTTCTCTCTACCACTCCATTTTGTTGAGGGGTATAAGGACATGACCTATAAAAATTAGTGCCATTTTGATCCAAAAATGCTTGCAATGATAAAAACTCTTGGCCATTATCAGATCGTAGACCTTTTATAGTCAGATTGTGTTGTGTTTTAACCCAAGCAAAGAAATTCTTAATTATGCTTTGAGTTTCAGACTTGTGACGCATGAGCTGTACCCAAGTGTAACGAGAAAAGTCATCGACAATTGTAAGAAAATATCTAGCACCAGAATAAGAATAAATTTTATGAGGTCCCCAAATATCACAATGAATCAGATCAAATGGTTTATTGCTAGAAATTTGACTAGCCTTAAAAGGTAGTCTAGATTGTTTAGCCAAATGACAAACATCACAAATATCGTGAGAATCAAAACTAATATCCGAAATGCTTTGTGCTAGGAATTTGAGAGGTGAGGCGGAAGGGTGCCCAAGACGTCTATGCCATAGGTTGGTTGACCTACTGGTAGTATGATGTATTTGTGGTTTTTGTGAAAGGTAATATAGGCCGTTACTCTGCCTTCCCAAGCCAATTGTCTTCTTCGTAGTCAAATCCTTCATGACACAAAAATCAGGATAAAATATCACATAGCAACCTAATCCTCTAGTAAGTTTACTGATAGATAATAGATTAACTTTGAAGTTGGGAACATAAAGCACATTATCAACAGTCATATTATTTCCCAAGTTAGCTGCACCAATAGATTTAATAAGAGCATGACCCCCATCCGGTAATTGAACAGTTTTGTGCTTTGGCATGGATTTATTCTCAACAATCCCATCCTTCGTCACATGGTCAGTGGCCCCGCTATCAATAATCCATGAATTACTCAAAGAAGTAGTAGAAGAATTGATACCTGGTGTGTTAACATAAGACTTATCATTACCCGTTTTGTTGTTTAAAAGTGTCATGATCTGCTCGTATTCTTTGGCTGTCAGCGTTCTTCCTTCCCTTGGGTTAGGTGCAGAAACGGTAACAGTATTTGTGAAGCGTTTGTTTCGTGGCTTCACGTCCTTCCCATGAAACTTGTGCCATAGAGGGAAGCCATGTATGAAATAGCAAGTATCAACAATGTGGCCAGTCATCATACAGTAGGTGCACTGTCGCTGTCCAGTTTCTGTCGAAACGATCGACCGGTAAGATGAAACGGTCGACCGGTTCGGCCGATCTTCACTTTTCCGGTTCGATCTCCAATTGATCTTCTCATTAAGTAGTTCAGAAACAGGGATTATGCCGGGATGATCGGATTGCTGTATAGCCATGAGATCCGATTGGGCAATCGTCGCTTCTATAATTTTTCTATCATCGTTTGTGCGAAGCATCGTCGCTCAGAATCGTCGCTCTGATACCATGTAGAAATATGAAAGAGATGAAGAAATATAAAAGAGAATATATGTGGAGAAATAATTCTCTGTATTGATTCAATTGAATGAATAATTGAATAAGAGTACAATGCATATATATACTAATAAGGAAAGGATCCTACCTAAAATAGGAATATTGCATACATATATTTTCCTATATACAATTCTACTAATAAGGTAAATATATGGAATATGGTAAATAAATATATTTGTTTTAATAGTGCATATGAAATTTTACATCAAGATTGAGAAGTAATACTATTCAATGCCATGCCTCGCCATTGCCTGTTAGGTCGTCCTTAAAATTTTAGTTCTCGCATAAAAAGTGAATTACTATAAATTACGTGTTCTTCACTTGCTTTTAAATTTTCTTTTTCTTGTTATTATTCTCGATAATATACTAATAGACTTTTAATGGACAAATTAACACTCCTCCCAACCCAACCCCACTCAAACTGGTAGTTTGTAAAGACACACTGGAGAATCAACTATACCATATACTGCACCCGACAGCGCCCGCACGTGTCTTAATTACATTATATATGCACAATGAAGGCATTCAACAATAAGGGTACGTACAAGTGGAATGTAATTTTCAGACATAATAACGAGCAAAAAGCAATAAAATCTTTGCAAGATCAGCCATAAACAATTGGCCGGATCGCAATACGATGTTTATATATCCTATGCTGTATGGGAGTAGATCTGCTGTCGAGCATTTTATGTCCCGTTCTCTCTTTCCCCAATTAAAAAACGACGTCTCATTCAAAATTTACACATCACCAAACGCTGTTAACAAAGAGGAAAATGGAAAAGGAAAAGTTAATTTCTCTTACATCCTTCATCTTTCTCTCTCTCTCACGAAAGTTTTGCATGTTCTTGTTATCATTGAACATGTATAGAAGTTGTAAGCATTCTTGACAGTGAAATTTTCGCCTTTAAATTTTGTCTATGCATGTTTATATTTGTTGTGGAGTGATCACATGAATCTATGCATATTAGAGCTTGTTTGGTATCCATTTTTTTGCCAAAAAATAGGTTTTTTTCAGCCACTTTTTTTGACTTTTCAAAGCAAATGTGGATGAAATAACCAAATTGTCCTTCATTTGAAATATGTAACAATTTTGATAAAGAAAAATTTGGTCATTTCAGTCACATTTGCTTTGAAAAGTCGGTGGCTGAAAATAACCTATTTGGTACCAAACAAGCTCTTAAGGTTAAAGGTTGTCATCATTAACTATTATGAAAAATATTTATTTGGATTTAATCCGTCATAATTTTGTCATTTTTTTTTTTTACTGTTTTCCAATTTGAATTGATAGAATTCTACTTGGATCTTGAAATTCATAGAGGAAAAGAAAATCAGGTTATGAGAATTGATCTTGGACGTGAGATTTTTGTGAGAAAGAGGGAGAATGGATGATCTAGGCTGTCTGACGTGGATTAAATACTACATACTTGCGTAGTTTTTTGGGCAATGATTTTGGGTGTTTAAAAACCATCAAAAAACTGGTGTAGAACCTCCAAATAGGTGGTTTTTGACTAAATATTGAATTTAAAAAATAAATTATAATTTTTAATAAAACATTACGCGGGGTCAATTCTTTTTAAGAAATAGACCAAGTTAAATTAATCAGTAGAAAACTAAGGGAGATGGCGATGGTTGGAAAGCACATAGTAGGTAGAGGTCGGCCATGATACATCAAATGTTTAAAAGCTGTTTTGAATCTATTTTTTGTCAACTTTTGACTCATGAAATCAAAATGAAAAAGGTTGTTTTTATAATGTGGCTTTTTGTTTGATACAGAGAATAATGTCATAGTATAACTTATAAAAGTTATACAGTTATGTAGTATTTATTTATTATATAATTGTAATTGATTTGTTCGATTATTTATTTATTTTTATCATATTTTTATATTTTAGGAATAATTCCGAATTTAAAAAACACATTGGCGAAGAACGAAACGAAAATGAGTACTAATTGAACAACGAAAGTAATGAACTTTTATAGTACCAAAAGAATATTAATTTTCACCATGCATATAAAATATTATCAAAAAGATCATCGAATTTGGAGTTCAACACAATTTACATTTCGTAAATCGAAATTGTATATCAAAAGTTATGAATGTTTGAAGTTAAGTCGACAAACTGACGAACCTAGCGTGCGTGACGCCAACCCCTAACCTGCAGTGTGCACGCCCTACTTCCCTGACTTCAATGAAGTCACAGCGCGTGCACGCACCGGATGGTGTGTCCGTGTCAATGATTGTTGAAGACCGAATTTGACTTGAATTCTGATATTTTTAGGAGTATTTTTGGCAAGTTTGTGACACGAAATTTAGGGCTCTTAGATATCCTATATATTCTTGGTATAACAGTCATTGGGGACGAGGCAATCTTAAAGTGAAAACACAATTCTATACATGAAATTCTAGGGTTTGGGTTGAGAATTAATTCAAGGTTGAAGTGGGAGATTTCTAGGTGAAAATTGGGGTCGTGCTTCAAGATTCAACGTCAGATTTTCATCAATTCAATATTTAATCCATTAATAGATAGTAATAAGGTATTCATGGGAATGAGATTGATATTCAATTCACTTTTATATTACATTATTACTTATCATGATATTATACTCTTATAATTTTTCAAGAACAAGTTTTTATTGCCGTCCTCGGAAGATGGGGACCGTTGGAAAACACACAGTAGGTAGAGGTCGGCCATGAAACATCAAATGTTTAAAAGCTGTTTTGCATTTATGTTTTGTCAACTTTTGATTCATGAAATCAAAATGAAAAAGGTAGTTTTTCTAATGAAACTTTTTGTCTGATACAAAAGAATGTTAACAAATGTATTCGAAATTCGCAGGTGAATTTGACTATCAAAATACATTTATGGCCGACATACTCCTCTTTGCACTTCTCTTGGTGGAATGTCTTTCTCCAAATACAAATTCAACCTTGATTTTCATAAAGCTTTTTGAATATATTTTTAATTATATTTGTAAGGGAAAATAAGCCCTCATTTATCTAAATTAATTCTAATAAATATTGGTTTTCTAAATTACTTGTAATTAGGATTGGAGTTCCATACAAGTGTTGAAAGATGAAAATCAATAAAAAAAAATTCTCCCTTTTGTTTAATGTCACTTATATTATATTCAATCTAAAGAAGAAGTGCGTAATAGAATATTGAAAATTGTGCAAACAAATCAAAAGGCATGTCTTTTTTATTAAAAAAAAATACTTAAATTAAAATATTTAATTTGATAATATATTTAAATGAAATTTTATCCTAATGACGTAATGGAACTATACACAATCAAGTGAAAATCAAATCTACGAACTAATTTGATTTTTGAACTGCACCATCATGGTAAAAGTCGTAATGCAAGAGAAATCATTATGCCACAAAGCGTAAGGGGGAGGTCAAAGGTGATACTAAACATAATTAGACAAAGTTGAAGCTGAGAAATTTTTTGAATAACATTGACATTCAAAATAATAAGCAGAATTATTTTTAATTAGGCGTGAAACGTTACTAATAAATGGGAGGCTTTGCGTATTAATTGATCTTTCGTAAATTAGATAATAATAAACGTTAACATTTTTAATATTAAAAGTTTATGTTATTAAATTATACAAATAATAATCAACATATAAGTGTTTTGAGTTATTTTTGTTAGTGCATCAAAATATAATTACCTAAAAATTAAATGTTAACATTAGAGTAATTATAATTAATTCCAAGATTATTTTAAGTTGAAGAAACGTGGATAGATTACTACTGTTGGAAGACTTAAAGACAAATGTGTTTGGAATATAAAACATTAAAACTCACCACCCAAATCTTTATTCCAAAAATAGACATAAAAAATTGATAATATAATGGAAACCAGAGAATTATTTATTACAAATATTCCATTTCTGGAAGTCGCCAACATGAACTAGCAAAGTGGACAAATTTTTTATAATTAATTTAAGGCAATGAGAATGCAATAAGTATAAAATATTTATTCGACGTTGTTGAATCAAGACTTAACAACGTACCAAACGTAAGTTACTTTTTATAGAATTCTATATCATATATATATATATATATATATATATATATATATATATATATATATACTAATTGGGTTGGTGTCCGTGTCAACACAAGAGCCATTAAAGGCTCACCAAAAATGTCTTCTTAATTAGCTACCCCAATAATTATGTCTTTTAGTTTTGTAATAAATTAATATTATATATTATTCCTTTATCCCTTTTTCCTTTATTGGATAAAAATCAACAAACAATAATTCTCTTTGGATGAATTTGTACATTATTATTAATTTGTCTCTGGAGACACACATCTTTCTCAATCATAAGCATAGCTAGTATTGATTACTTTGTGAGTTGTATTAATGTACATGAAGTCATTGAAGGGAAGTTTAACTGAGATAATAAAAATAAATAAATAAAATAGTACTCTCGACTTTTTTAAGTAAGAAATGTTTCTTTCGATGATATTCACATCATTAAAAAAAATGAAAAAAAAAAAACCAATATTTCTTGATTGTTGCTTGAGATATGGAATTTTTTGATTCTATAAATTTTTAATTTTTAATTCACTATTTTTATTTTTTGGTGGTTGAGTGAAATATCTTGTGTGTTTGACGATGGTCAAAAACTTTTTTTAACACATCGTCTAAAAACTTAAATGATTAAAGACATGACAAATGCATTGATTTATATTATATCATCATTAATATGCTCTTCATGTACAAGATCCTTTTCTCATCAAAAGCCTATTGTGCACAAGTTTTATAAATGGTCAACGATAAAACTTGAACTCATTTTCTCTGTCTATTCAGATACCATATTAAATCGTAACATATAAACATTTAAATTGTTAAATAAGGAAGAAACTTATCTATTGAAATAATTTCTTCAACATATTCATTGTATTTGGTTCAATTGCATCCACATTCCTTTATATATAAAAACTAAATATAATAGCCCAACAAAATATTTGTTTTTCGTTGCAAATCACACTGGATAGAAACCGTCATTAGAGACAAGACATGTTCATTCTTATATATTGTTTAGTATTTTTATATACTTAATTAATATAATATTTTTACTTTTAATTATTTAATATGTTCTCACAATATGGTGACGCATAAAGCACACTAATCTTAAAATACAAATACTACTATTTGAATTTTAAAAGAATGAATAGCTTGTTTAAACTTAGTGAATTATAATACAATATTAATACTTAAAATTCTATCTTAAAATGACCAATTTTATTCAAAAGAATAGTCTCAATGTAGAGAGAAGGGGATAGTTATTGGATTTTGGGATTTTATTTTTTTTAATTGTTTTATTACAACCGATTTGTTTACAAATGGAACGTGAATGCAATTTTAGTTCAATATGATAGAGAAAATGGAACCCTGCGAGCCCCACTCACTATTTCACAGTGGATAATTATATTCAAACTATAATTTTTATTAGTTACACTATATTTTAATAGTAATGAAGGTCCTCTAACTTTTGACATTTAACACTTATTTCCCCAATTATTTTCATGTCATTTTTATCATTGGTTAATTTCACAATCACTGAAGTTATCTTAAATTTTTAAAACGGTCACTGAAGTTCAAAAGTTGCAGTGCTGGTCGCTAAAGTATATAATCATTTTTCAAATGGTCACTCCATTAAATTTTCAACTTAAAATGGTGATGTTGCACTGTTTACTAATGACATGGCACACAATACACCGATATTTATTGCATAGCACTCCTTGTACCTTATATAATATTTACTTCAATCCCTATATTTTTAATTATCTTTCGGTTAAGTCTTCAAAAATTGTATCTTAGGTCCTTAATCTTTTACATCTTTATACTTTAGTCCCCAAATTTCAATTAAGTCCTTCAAAAATTACATTTTAGGTCCTTCTATTTTTTACATATTTAAACTTTGATCCCCCAACACATTGATTTTAGTGGTCAAAATAAGTGCACTTTCAATTAAATCTATTACTTTACACTCGAATTTTCATCCAAACGAATAAAATAACATAATTAAATAATAAACTATTTGACAAAACTCACAAATGTCTATTTTTAGCGGTCAAAATAAGTGCAAAATCTGCACTTATCACTTAGAGTTGACAAAAATATATTTCATTAACAAAAAGTACATTTGGACACTTGGACAAAAAGTAATGGCAAAAAGAAGATTGGCAGAAGAGGTGATGGCGAGAAGAGAATGAAATGTAATGTTTGCAACCCGCCTGGTCAAGGGGCCTCTGACACAAGTGGGGAGGCTTCGCCTTCGGGACTTCCCCTTACCAGGAGAATGAAATGTAATGTTTGCAGGTAAAAGGGATCACTAAAAGTGATAAGTACAGGTCTTGTCAATATACTTTTTATCAATGAAATATATTTTTGTGTATTTTTGACAACTTCAAGTGATAAGTGCGAATTTTGCACTTATTTTGACTACTAAAAGTGGACATTTGTAGTTGTCATGTAGTTTATTTAACTCGCACGGCACTTGTTTTTCATGATAGTGATTTTAAAATATTATAAGAGTATATTTTTTATTTAATATATTCAAATAAAAAAGAGTATTATATAAATAACATTTGATTACTCATTGATATTAAAAAACACAATATAATTAATCTAGATTTTGAAATACTTTTTTGAAAACCACGTTTAGGGTCGAACTGAGGCGTGCTTTGAATTATATGAATTTAATTTTGAAATTATCATATCTAGTTTATTAATTTAATCGAATTATTATTTTTAATCAATAAATCAGATCATTTGATAATATAACAAAATTATATGTTTTCCGTGCAATGGTGGTTTTTTTTTTTTTTTTTTTTTTTTTTTGAAATTACAACATATTTAAACCCACTTTGGAAAGCATAAAAAATTTGTGGGGAAAATAAATCCACTTTTGGAAAACTATTACATTATTGCCAATAGTTCTCGTGCATTGATGTTTAATTTTTTTGAAAACATAACTTATTTAAATTCTTCAACCGGTATAAAATAAGACCTTGGAACACATAACCTCGTCTATTTTGTGTTTCAAGTGAATTTATCTTGTTATGGAAGATGTGCATTTTTTTTAAATGTTAATTCTTAATATTATTCATTTTAACCAAGTATTATAGAAAATTAAAACATTGAAAAGTTCATCCTAATTAAATTGTATTGGAATATTGATTATTTATATTGGAATACTTTTTATTAATTACCTGATGGCCAATTAATTAATTAAATTAATTAAATTTTAATAATATAAAATATTAAAATTTTGTCATTTGATTTAATTATATTTTTTTGCTCACTCTGCGTAATAATAATAATAATAATAATAATAATAATAATAATAATAATAATAATAATAATAATAATAATAATATAAAATATAATATAAATACTTTAATATTATGTAATATATAATATAAACAATATAATATTAAAAATTATTGAGTAATTTTCTATTATAATTTGAAAAATGATTTTCAGGTATGCATATATAAGTTTTTTTAATAATCGATACAATATTATTACATGGATTGATTTTCAGTTACAATAACAATTTAAATTTTATCATTTGTTTAAATCAATTGAATGTGTTTTCTTATCTCTATTTAACAGTCAGATTGTGTATTTATATATATTTTGTAAATTGCAACTAATTTTAACTGTTTATTAGTTAACGTGGAAAAAAAATAAAACAAACAGAATTCAAGGAAATACTTGATTATCATTTTCTAATTTTTAAGAAGTTCTTCCAGCTTAATTTTTGGTGTGGCTCGTTAAATTACCCACAAATTTTTATATTATAATTGAAAATTAATTTTCTAAATTGTAAAGATGGAGATTGCATTAATTATATTCTGCAAATTTATTATTTTTCTATTTGTAGACAATTAATTATATTTACATACTATAAATCTTATATTGATTAATTAATGTATCATTAAAATTTATTATTACTAATAATTGTCTGCAGATATTTAAATAAGAATATGCAAATTTGTGTGAAATCAATTAAAGAATCTGAATTTTTTTTGCATTTATCTTATATAATATTAAATATTACAAGAAAAACAAAAAAATAAAACAAAAAAAAATAAACAATCAATGTGTGAAACAAATTAAAGAAAACAAACTCATATGCAGCATTTATAGCGGAACTTACCAAATCAATGAAATGAATTAAAGAAAACAAACTCATATGTAGCATTTATGGCAGAATTTACCAAATCTGGAAAGAAAAAATGGCAGAAAAATGTGTGCGTGAAATTTTCGACGGTTATCCTATATATATATATAACTCGAGTATAAAGTCAATGATTTAACTAAAAGTGCACTTATTTTGACCATTAAAATTGTACTTATTTCGAAGGTTGTCCTTTTATATATATATATATATATATATATATATATATGTTATTTTGTTCGTTTAGGTGAAAACTCGAGTATAAAGTCAATGATTTAACTGAAAGTGCACTTATTTTGACCATTAAAATTGTACTTATTTTGGCCACCAAAATTAAGGATTTGGGGGACCAAAGTTTAAAGATGTAAAAAGTCGAAGGACCTAAGATCTAATTTTTGGAGGACTTAACTGAAAGATAATTAAAATTTTGGGGACCAAAGTGTAAAGATGTAAAAGATTAAGGACATGAGATAAAATTTCTAGAGGACTTAATTGAAAGATAATTAAAAATACAGGGACTGAAGTGAATATTATATAAAGTACAAGGACTATTATGCAATAATAACGGTCTATTGTAGGCCACGCCATCATTTCAAGTTGGAAACTTAACACAGTGACCGTTTGAGAAATGATTATATAATTTACTAACCAGCACTGCAACTTTTGAATTTTAGTAATCGTTTTGAAATTTTAAGATAACTTCAGTGATCGTTAATAAAATTAACCATTTTTATCATTAATTTTCACATATTGTCTTTGATTATAATTTTTGCCCAAATATTCTGCTAATGTGCATTGAAATGAGAGCAACATATTTTTGTCAAACTTTGTATTGGTTATTTATTTTGCTTGTTTAAACATACAAGAGGCAAAACAATCTTTTAACGCCATCATAATTAACTCTTTTTGGACAGAAGATATCATCAAACATAAAGATAAGATGTGAAAATTAATAAGTTGATAATAAGAATGTGATAAAAAAAGGTTGGGAACATATATGAAAAAATGAGCAATAATTGTGACCTTTTATTATAATTAAAATGTGACGTGGTTAATAAAAATTATAGTATGACCCTTCCACAATTCAAATTGTAATCAGTTCCCAAATGCACCCCCACCTTTGCTCTTCTTATGGTCATTTTTTTTTCTAATTAAGTTACTTTTAATTTCTAATTTTAGGTCTAGGGTGTTTATGTATAATATTCTTTTGGAGTTGATTAATTTGAATTTTGAATTTAATTGTAAAAAAACTGTTTAATTAGAACTTGAACATGTTTAAATTGATGAGACTTGTGTAGTTGTTTTAGATTTTGGTAGAAGTGTATTTACTATAAATTGAAGTAAATTTACTCTAAATCAAAGTCAATTCTGCCTAATTGATAGGTAGCAAGTTTGGTAAATTTAAAAAAAAAAAAAAAGAGATTGATAAAATTTAACATCAAGCCTTTATACAATATTTTCAAACTATGAAATCCATAGGCAACAATTCTAAAAGGTTGTACTAATTTTAAAGTTATTACATTATCGTTTCATTTAAAAAATTCGTAGTTAAAATTTGCGCCTATTAAAATCGATTTCTGTCTTCGCCACTAAGTAGCTCAAGCTCTTATGGAAAATTACACAAATGATCCTATAAAAAAATAATTACAAACATGTATCAACTATATTATCTCAAAATTATTGTATATTCTACTAAAAAAGATCAAAATTACTACCATCCTATAATTCTTATATTTTATGTACTGGACGATATAAATGGAAAATCTTAACAAATAGATTGATTAGAAAATCATGAAAGGACAAATGAACTTTATTTACTTTTAATTGATGTATGAGAAGAAAAGGAAAAGGAGAAAAATGGACCAAAGTATAAACTTCTTGTTCCAACTTTCAAAGTGATTATTGTTATACCTCGTTTAAATAGCGAGGTAACAGTTAGTTTAGACATTTTAATTGAATGAAGCTTATATAGTTCGCCTAAAAAATAAACATTCGTCTACAAATATGTGAAGATAAAGAATTTATGAACCGGCCATACAACTATTCAAGTCTAACCATGACATATGCCATTTAATTAACCTTTGCCATTTTAAGAACTCATGTTCGGCAAAGAATACGAACTCAAGCTCTTGCGCCACTTATTAATCATAAACAAAAAGAATATCCTTGGGATCAATGAATGAATCTCCACGTGGCCAAATCAGTTACAACTAAAGCACATGTGAAAATAACAACCAAATTTAGAGAAAATGACAACTAAGCCAATGATCTTTTGCCGCGTGTCATAGAACCCTCTAGAATTATGAGCCTTCCAGTAAGAAGGCGACACGTGGCATAAAAAAAAGGAAAAATACTATAAAAAAAATCCAAAGCCTTGCAACATCTATAAATAGCCTAAATTAAATCCAAACAAAGGATAAACAATTGAAAACCTTAGTCAAATTTTTGCTCTTTGAATTCTTAATCTTCAAACGGTAATTTATAGGACTATTAAGTTGTTCATTTTAGCAAGGAGGTGGACGAGAATTTGTTGGCTTCGATTTTAGTAGTCAACAATTATATTTAAATCTAAAGGAATTGAAAATAAAATGGTAAGATCAAAGGAAAAGAGAACTTATATGGGTTGTTACACCAGTTAATCAATTTGCGGAAAGGGAGACTGGAGAGCAGTAAATCCTACTATTTTATCATCAGTTTCAAATTAAAATGGGAAATTGGACACTAATATACATTGTAGATGTGTATGTGTGCAATACACGGTGAAAATTAAATGGGTGAACGGAGTTAGATCCCTAAGAAAGTGAAATTTGTACCTTTTCTTTTTATTAATTTTGATTTGGATACAATTCAGGGTTAGGCTCAGATAATTCTATTGTAATATCAAGAGGGACTTGAATATCGGGACAATCTATCAACCTGTGAGTGAAAAAATTATGTATATTTGAAAATTTTAAATAATATATATTATATAATTTACTACATATAATTGTTATGAATTAATTGTCAAATATGTGGGTTTATTTTTTATATGAATCGCTTATTGAGCTACGATGTTATATAAATGATAAAGATTCTTCACATTCATGATCTTTTTGTGTATTGCCGGAATGTGATATATAAATCTATGTTTTACTTCTTTCATTGGTTTGTTTATGAGGAACAAGCTTGGTGTAAGAGAATTGGCTATTCAATTCTATAACCTTCTTAATTCTCTTATCAATTAAAGGTCTTAATCTAATATTACTTTAATTATTTGTCAAACAACTATCAAATACAATATAACATTATAAATTAATAAAGTTAGGATACTATGAAATAATGAAATCTATTAATTAATCAATAGATTAATACTTAATATATTGAAGATGTTAGTTGTTTACATTTAACCAAGTAAAGATGCATTGCGTTCAACTATATAATATAATCAATTAAAAATGAATTAATCAAAAAAGAATACATTTTACTGACGACAATGATCAATGAGTTAACACATGACACAAGTGATGTAAATTACCTCTTTAATTGAATATTAAACATTTTACTCACAACAATAATCAACGAGATAAATTATTTTATACAATTCATAGTGTAGGTCGGCAACCTACACACTTGAGGGATCTCAAAGTGTTTAATGTACATTGTTGACACTTGTGGAAAATGTCAAATCTATACAAGACCATTGAAAGAACATTCTAAAGAGTGAGAAACATATAAAACTGTCTTTCTAGGTTGTTCTAAGCAGGAAAGAGAAGGTTATAGAACATTTATGGAAACTTGCTAGGATGTCCTAACTTGTAAACAAAATTAGAAATTAATCTTAGCCATACATTAAGATGAATCTCTACTGTCCATTTCGAGGAGATCAAATATAAATAGAGGTAGGATTATTTGTAAATGCATTAGAGAGAAGAGAATTAATATTTGAGTACACAAAATCAAGGAGGAAACAAAATAATGTAAAACTCCAACCATTTTAAGCATGCTCATATGCATTAAATTGACAATTTTAATGTTTTGCCCATGTCTAGCCATTGTACAATTTGAGAATTTACGCAATTAGACTTGAAAATTAGTACTTTTATGTGTTATGTGCAAATTACTTATAGTTGTTGGACTAAATTGAACACTGTGTTTAGTTAGGAGGGCCAAGGTAATTAAAAATATTTTAGTTTGGGATGAAACACAAATGCTAGATTAAGGTGGGTTAGAATTTGGATATTATTTTAAGCATCCTCCTTCTAATTCTCATTGAGCAATTGGTGTATTTTGAAGGTTTCTCAACTGTGAAGTTCTGTTATATCTAATCTTCACATTGAAGATTTTTGTTTCTTTAATTTTTCAAGCACTGACTTCCATTTTCTCTTCTAGAGTTTTAGTAGAGTTGCAGCACCAAATGGGTCAACCTCTTCCTGAGCTATGTCGAGTATTGCAGCAAGTGATGGAGCACTTAAATATGCATTGTATTCCTCAAAATGCCCGTCTCCTTATTTTGGGCTATTTTGTAATCTATATTCATTATTCTCCTCAAAGTAGTGAAGGAATTCCTCATTCTCTCCATCCTCATCCACATCCTCAAAATGTTGAGGAATCCCTCATCCCCCTCCACTAGTGATCCCTAGTGGTTGGGACATGGAAGAAATTTGGATTGGTAAGGAATACGATAATCAGCCTAAGCAACATTTGAATATAAATCAAGTATTTGGAAACGTGCCAAGAAATTCAGCTAGTCAGAACCTGTAGTGGAAAATGTATATGGACTTATTGACATAACTGATTTGGAATTTGTGAGAAATATCTTGAGACCAAATATTTTCCATCTAGGACTATCTGTAAAAGTTAATGAAATTGATATTTATAGTCAAACTCCAAAAAATCTTACGGGTTTAATATTTAATCAATTTTGTATGGACATATGTTTGATATATTCATTTATTTTTTATTTGCGGTTATTTAATTAGTTTGTATTTTATTTATTTTATTTTTAATTATTTAAATTGAAGACAATACATAAAGTATTGTTGTCTGTAAATAGAATCTTTCAACAAGACAATCATATTTAATTTAAATGAACTCTCGAAACTCACTTATATGTAAAACATGACATTGGTTTATGCTGTCCAAGATAATGACAAAATCTTTACAAACTTTACAAGAAATTATGTTGTCTTTGAATAGAATATTATGGCATCCGTTTTAGATAAGATGTAAGCATGACATTTGAAATTTTGAATAGTTACTAAACACAAATAATAAATATTCATTCTCTCTCCCATGCCCCTCCCTTTTTCTTTTCTTTTTTTTTTTTTTTTTTTGGCATTATTAGGTATTTTTGAAACTTTTGGAGATGGTGACTAAGTATTTTTCACTCATTATGTTTTTATAAAATTGTCACTAATATTTGTGAGTTAAATCTAACATTTTTAATTTACTTGTTCGCAAAACTATTTGATGACCTCTTCTCTGTTTTGGTAATGGGGCACAACTAATGCAAGGCGAGCAATTTAAGTTCAAATTTGGACTATTGACAATTGGAAATTAAACATGTTGCGGTGTAGATCTACAATGATGAGGTCCATGTTGGAATAAAACATAAATTGACCTAGAATTCCACCTACCAAATTATGATATCTGCAGGGAGTCACATAATCGAATGAGGAATGAGAGTTGAAGAATGTTGTCATAATTCATTTTGTATTTGAATTTTGAAAATTATTGTATAAATTTACTAGGTAAAGTTTAGAAATGAACAAAATATTTTAGTTAAGTAGCCAAAAAAATACCTATTTAAAAAAGAAAAGGTGGTGAGAAATGTATGATTGGGCAACCAACTAAAAGTAAATATGTAGTTCATTTTGATCATTCTTGCTTGATTTTGAAATTGATTGATTAGACCTTTTAATTTATTATCCAAAATATTTTCTGAAAAATCATATTTGATTATAAAGCTTTTGGAAATAGCAAAAGCTACTAGTATTTTCTGTAATTTTCTTGACAAGTAATGATTTGAAGTAAGAAAACACAGTTAAACATCCTTCATATAAGAGGAAAGATAATTATATTCACGGGACATTTTTATTTGTTGTACCATATTTTAATTTTATTTAAATTTTTTAATCTTTGCTCATTGTATCACTCATGTTCTCAACTTTTTTTGTCACGTTCTTATCCTTAATTTTCTATTAATTAGCATAATTTATCTCCAATAATGGTTTTCGTTTAAAAGTCTGTTTGGAAGGCGCAAAATGAATTATTTTTTGTCATATTTAAAAAAATAATAAATATAAAAATGCAACAAAATTTTTTTTTCTTTATTTCAAAGTACTTCAACATAATATTTTGACAGAAATCATCATTAAAGATGATGTGTTGATTAATAGAAGTTAAATATAAGAATTCGAAAAAAAAAAAGAATTAGACACATAAATGTTATAATGAACAAAAATTGAAAACTTTAATTACAATTAAAATATAATGTAATAAATAAAATTTATAGTGCAAATATAACCATCCAATAAAAAAATGCAAGAATTATGAGAATTTCTCACTATGGTGCAATTATAAAAAAAAATGGAGTTGGGGGTGGATACTTTGACCAAATGAGCAATTCGTGTATATTCTCAATCGAAAAACAAAAGATAAATTCCCAAACACATAAAGAGCCCTAATAAAATAGCTAATGGTACGTTTGATTTTAATTAAAATCAGATTTTTATAAAAGTTGATAAAATTTGTAGTTATAAAAAATTGTGAATGTATAATTAAAATTAATTATTGACTTTAAATTCAATTTTTTACTAAAATTTTAATTGAAATCAAACTTACGGTAAATATAAAAGATCATGTATTGCACCAAATTTGGAGATATACTAATGGCAAACAATGTATGAAATCTTAATCAAAACAATAAAGTAATGTTAGTTAACAACAGACTCAAATCTTGGTTTTGCAATGTGGCAATTCCACTCATTGCTAAATTTACTATAGAATTCAAGTAAAAATTGTTAAAAAATACCACATATCATTTATTTCTTCTACTTGCATAATCGACTGCGATTCTATTAAAAATGTGTCAATATTAAGAACACTAGTAAGACAAATAAACAAAAGTCAACTTCAAAAAACTCTTTCATCCCAAATCATCTACAACACATGTAATTAAAAACTCAAATAAATCATATTTCCTATATCAATAAAAATATTTCTTAAAAAATTTAAGCAATTAGATTAACAAATAATTTAAATACCAAAAAGAATAATGACATTTTAATGATGTTTAATAAAAAAATGTATGCAATTTGATAAGTATATTAAGATTCAGATACATGTATTAAAAAAATTAAATTATTATAACTCCAATATCAGTCAGCCAATTTTAAACCAATTTAAATCCTAATGCACTCACGAGCATCTGTATGAACCAATGAATAGGGGAGGAAGGGTGAGAAATTTAACATTTTAGAAGGGTGAGAAATTTAACATTTTAGTTAACTGTTCAAAATGGACTAAAGAAGCAAAGTGATTCTAAGACAAAACATATAAATCCAACAATATTTTTCTAGGATAAACGAATTTGATATCAATTGAAATCCAGACGATTACCTTTAAAAAAAAAATCATAAATGCACAATTGCCGTAATTATAAAGCAAAACAACTCTTATAATTATGAGAACTCATTAAAAAAAATATCGATTGATTTTTAAAAAATCATGTTATGCAATCAAGGAAAATGCAAATTGGAAAATAGTAAATTCAGATTTTACATAAATTGCAAATTTAGATTTCACATAAATTAAAAAATGATTTATCTATAACAAGTAAAATCAAATTCTAACCGAAAGAGATACGAGAAAAGAAAATATGAGTTCTTTATTTTGAGGAACTTTTCACAAATCTCACGAGTATATGAGAGATTTTCTTTGAGATTCGCTATTTAAACTTTTTATCGAAAATTTTTCAAAAGTTTAGTAAGTAGAGAATTCACTAAAAATCATTCTTAATTTAAATACACCATAACTATTAGAGATTTTCAAAAAAATTAATTGTATACCCATAACTTTTGAAGACTTTTTTAAAGTCTTTATTGAATACACCAAAAAAGTCTACATTAAATACTTCTAATTTTTAAATCATTAAAAATTCTTTAAAAATTCCAATTTGAATATACCCCATAGCATGTCCAATGCCAACGTTTGAAAACAATATCTAAACTAAAAATAAGAGAATACAAGATAGAAAATATATACATACGTAATATTGCACGATTGGTTCCAAAACCTATTGCAATGTTGTCACCATTCACTTCTTTTTTGAGAGCTTGATCACCAAGCTATATATTTGGTGCCGAGTTGATCATTTCTGTCAATTTTGGCCATTAACGGCGCATCTGGATCTCACATGCTTAATTTTCGAATAATAAAATGTTTTAATGCCATATTTAATCCAAAATAAAAAAGGATAAAGAAAATAAAAAAATTGGTCTTCCCTACCCTATTGAATTTCGGCGTTGATCATTTCTGTCAATTTTGGCCATTAATAACTCGTGTGAGACACATGCTTAATTTTTGAAAATGATTAATGCACTATTTAAGCAAAATAAATTTTTAAAAAGAAACAAGATAAAGATAAAGAAATAATACAACAAAGGAAAAAAAAAAAACCTTAATCTTCTTTGAACCATCCAATAGTCACATGGCCACTTGCCGCCTAACACCTCTGCATCATCATCATCATCACCATCGCTCACATGGGAGAAGTTTTTTTTTTTTTATTCAACACATTATCATATCTCCAGTGTGGTTGTCAGGCCTCCACCAAAAAAAAAATGTGGGGGTTCGAATTCCCCTACCATATATAAATAATTCATAAAAGAATACATGGGAGGGAGGCATAAAATCTGACATCTAATCATAAAAGCTAAAGTAACCAATAAATGAATAAATAATAAAGTAATAAATAATGAAGTACTACTTCCAAAACCAAAAAAAAAAAAAAATTCTAAAAACTCCTAACTGTAGGAAGTTCATATCTATTAATCTGAACTAAGCTGCGGTAATGTCGCGGTAAGACCTTAGCACTGTACTCGAAATAGCAACGACAATCACAACCCTCTGATGCAAGTAAGTCAGCCACCTGAGTGCCCTTGCGATAAATATAAGAAATAGTATCACGGTCGAAGGCAAAGAGATGTCTGATGTGGCGAAGAGTTGCCTGAATAGACCAAGGTCCTCCACTTCTGGTGATGCAGTGAATGGGCAAAGTAGAGTCGAACTCAATCCATAAGTCTAATAGTACAATCCTATGAGAAAGAATGATACCGTTAAGAATAGCCATGAGCTCGGCCTCTAGAATAGAGCACTCGCCATATGAAGAGAAGAAGACGCAAACACACTGACCTGATGAATCCCTAATAATCCCCTCATCTACTCACAAATCTATCTTTGACGCATCCATCAGTGTTGACCTTGTAAAGATCCCACTGGTGGAGTAAGCCAATAAACCAACACAGGGAAAGGAATTGATGGAATAGTAAGAAAGATACCAAAAAGATTAGCAATATCTATATCTCCTTACTAATGAATAACTCGAAATAAACGACATGTATGTAGTAGGAAGATAGTATGGTATACTCTTTAGATGATCTGTCTCGACTCCATAGAGATATCCTAGTACTTCGTATCATGCCTCGCAGTCCAAATAAACCAGAGAATCATAGATGAATGATCGTGCGAATATGACCCTACCTGACAAACTGATCCGAGAATCGCCAAGACTTAAAGTGATATTGAAATCCCTCCATCAGTCGAAGGGTTATATGAAAAATGTCAGAAAAATGATGTCAAACATGGTCGGTAATATAGCTGTCAATAAATAAATACTGGATAGTCTCAATAGCCGAGCAACACTGACAACGAAAAGCCATATGACTCCCAATCCATCTCTGAATCACAACATCAACTGGGATAAGACCCTGCCATAGTCTCCGGCAGAAGAAAAAGACAGTCGTCGGGATAATAGAACTCCAAATCATGTTGTATACAGCCTGAATAGTACGCCCCGTGCAAACTAGCTGTCATGCAGATTTGGTAGCAAATCTACCATCCAAAGTATCCTTACATATAATCTGATTGTGCACCTCTGCAGTGATAGAGATGCTCCATATCTGCTCAGCAATAATAAATGGCACTAGCTGGAGAAGTTAGTTAATGTTTCATTCAGTATCATCAAATAAGTCTCTAACCTAGATAGTAGAATGTGGCAAGTGTGGATGCTGATCAGCTAATGTAGACTCGCTCATCCAGTAGTCATGCCAAAAGAATATCTGCCCATGCTCCAATTGCCAAGCAATGTGTGTCTCCGCTTGTGGGCCTATGTGCTTTACCCTCTTCCATACAGCTGAAGTATTGTAAGGAATAGTAGCCAGTAATAAATGGGTACACTGACAATACTTACTCTGTAAAAACTGAGCTCATAATGACCGCTGAGATCTAAATAACCACCAGAGCTTTATGGAGAATGTATCAACAAGATTCTGCAGTCTCCTAAAGTCCAGTCCACCCTCCTCAATATGAAAACAAAGGTCTTTCCATCTCTCCCAATGTAATTTGTGTGTATGGTCTATGGAGTTCCAAATGAACCTAGCAAATACGTCCTCTAACTTCTTCAAGATAGCCTTGGAAGGCTTCATAATCTGAAGGAGATAGAGAGGAATAGAGGATAGCACTGTTCGTATAAAAGTAATCCATCTCTCAAATGATAGAAGTCTAGAGGCCCAGCCATAGATTCTACTACGGACTTTCTGGACTAGGTCATCATACAAGAAGATCTTCCTAGCTCCTTTAAATAAAGGACCACCAAAATAAGTGAAGGGCTGCTACTCACATGGGAGAAGTTAAGATTCAACTATATAAGGACTAATATTAAAAAAATTAAAGCGAATTTCGACAATACAAAAAATTTCTTTATTTAAAAGCAATTAGACTACCTTATTTTGAATTTGAGCTATAATTTATTTCTGTTGAGCCTATTTATAAATTTTTTTTTGTTATTGGGATTGTGCTTCCCTCTTAAATCCGCCACTCGCCTACCACTTGCTATCAAATGTTGCATGTTGTTTATGTAGTATAGGATTTCTACTGTAATATACAATCAAGCAAATCACATGCATTATGATTTGATGTTATACTAGAAATGGACCATACTCAAATTCAAGTAGACTCAGTGAGCGCTCTATAAAGGTGGCAACTAATCGACTGCCTTAGGAGACTGGTCGAAAGACTGACTCAGTGAGCACTTTACGTGGATGACAGTAAATCGACTAGGGAGAGTCCACCACCCTCATTTTCAGGTCATCGAAGCCATAAAGAGATCATTTTGGAAGCATCTCAAATCAGGTAATATTTCATGATTGATTCCATAAACAAATTAAAATTAAACTAATGGTTTATCCAAAAAGTAATATGAAAATAATCCGAGTCGATCGATTTTACGATTTCTCTTTAAGAAGATTTTGCTCCTTCTAGAACAAGATAGAATGGATTTTTGTTTCTATAGAAATAGCACCGGCTCCAATCACACACAAACCATCGAACAGATATTATGCTTTTATCACCAAACTTTGATAGGAACATTGAAGTATAATCTTTACACAAAAGAGAAATTTATTTGTAAGAAAATAGGGGGAGTAGAATAAGAATTAAATTCCTTCATAAAATATCCTATATATATAGCAAGTTTGGCAAAAATGTTGTTTTCTTACAAGTTGAGAGACCCACTAAATGTGTGGATCAAAATCTACACAGTTGCAGGACGGCCCTGATCTTACAAGCCAAATAAAATAGAAATTTCAAACTTATTTAACTTAAGTTGCAGACCTATTGTAGTGTGAATTTTGATCAACACAATTTGTGCAGGGCGGCCCTGATATTTTGGGTGCCTTGTACGACAATTTAAAATAGTGCCCATTTCATTTAATTGGGAAACATATTAAGAAATATTAAATTATATTTCAATACTAGTATTTAATTGCAAAATGTGACATTTAAATAATTGGTTTATTTTTACACGCCATTAAAAAGAAAAGAACAAGTAAAAGTTCAAAAGCACCTTTGAAACTTCTGAAAATGCACTTGTCATTAATAAAGCATCTCCCAAGCCACTAGCCACTTTCTTACAATTCTGCATGAGCAAATCTTAAAATAAAAAACAACAAAAACTATGAATAATCCTTGAAATGCAAAAATCATGCAAAAAAATTTCTTCTCGCATTTCTATAAGAAAATTCACTAATTAAACTTTTGTAATCAATATATTCTAGCAAATCTTGTTCAATAGATATCAAAACTATCCTATTCAATCTTTCTTGTAACATGGTTGAACGCAAATAAGATTTTAATAATTTCAATTTTGAAAAAAATCTTTCTGCACCTACAACAGTAATAGGAATGTTCAATAGTATTCTATAAGCAATAAATGCCTTTGAAAAGTATCCAATATTTTTAAATAAGTTAGAATATAAAAAGTTGTCTTTGTTTCCTTTGGTAAAAGATTACGCAAAATTTTTAACTCTTGAAATAAATCTTGGCTATCAAGATCGCAACAATTTCCATGTCTTAGAACAACATTCAAATTATCATCATCCAATGAGTTTAACCTCTTAGAAGAAAACACACATAGATGTCCTCTAGAAATACCAATATGTAAGTTTTTAATGTGCAAAAATCTAATTTAGTGATTTATATTATTATATATCAAGGACTTTTTCATTTTTTTTTTCGATAATCTGATTGGCTTATTTAAAAAGAGATTAAGATTTAAGAGTATAAATAAGATATTAGACATGAATAATGAATTTACATTTTAATCAAGTTATTAGTGAATATTAATACTTCTTCAAAGCATTTCAACAAGAAATCAACTAATCAAGAATAATAAGAACTTAAGTCAAACTATCAAAGATGGATCCCTTTGCCAACTGAGAAATGAGACACAGAATTGAGAGGTGAAATGAAAGGTTGCTTATTGAGAAATGATAATTGAGATTTGAGATTTGAGATTTGCTTAATCTAGTAATTACTTTGTAGCTTTGACTTTTGCCTCTTTGTAAAATGAACAAACATAAAAGGTTTATTTTTTAGATTTGCTTTTGCCATTGCAAAATGGAAAAAACCGAGTGATTATGATTGTGGATTTGTGATTGACTTTGGTTTGTATTTTGACTTTTGTAATATATGCAAATGGCAAAAATTCCTTGCCGACTTCTTCTAGGTTGTAGCATTTTTTGTTTTTATTTTATAATAAAAACTAATCTAAATTTTAAACTCAAAAAAATTTAAAAATATAATAACACAATTTTTTTTTTGCCTTGTAAAATTTTTTTTAGTGCCTAACAATTTTGTTTTTCAAAGTTCCCCAACAACAAATTTTTATTTTTGATGTCTGTGTGATCGCACCAACTACACAAACATGCACATAGTCTTTGGACGGGGTCATCCAAAGACCAAGCCATTCATAAAAGTTATAATTGTGGTCATCCAAAGGTCAAGGCCTTTCAAACTATGTGATAGTGTGTCCACTCTTTACAATAGATGACCAATTATATATTTTTTTATTTTTATTTATTTTTTTGAACTAATTGTAGACAACAGACTTTTATTGCCAGATGTTAAATAGTATAAGGACTTTTTCATATGTAGTTGTTGAACAAGGCAGATAGGCGAAGACGAGGCGGCCTCCAAATTGGAGAGAGAAAAATATTGAGAGAGAGAGAGAAGAAGAAGAGTAAAATATGTGCACGTGTGTGTTGAGTGTTTTAATTACGTGCACATGTGTTGTGTGTTTTAATTTTGCATAGTGAGAGATAGAAAGAATAAGAACATGTTTAAAAAGAGTTTTTAATTTTTTTTTTCAAATTCATTTTTAACTACTTATTTAATAAGATTTACAATTTTTATCTCCTAAAATACTATTTTAACTCTATCGAACAAATACCATAGAAAAGTTTTTTAATAGAGGTAATTGAATTCATCAAATCAAGTAAATCTGTGTTTTATTTTTTTTACTCTTTTTTTTTTTCTTTTCTTTTCTTTTTTTTTTTTTTTTTTGTGTGCGTGTGCGTGTGCGCGCATGTGTTGTGGCAATTTTTCTCGATAACAATCACTTCATTTACGTGGACTTGTGACCAGCTATTATAGCCTAAAAACCTAGTTGGTCCACAAACTATACACTTTGTGCGGATAAGGTGCTTAAATTTTAAAATATAAATTTTTAGTCATTCAACTTAATAATATGTATCATGTTAGTCCTTCTATCCCTCAAAACTAATAGACTTCTTCTTAGGTTTGGGCATCGGTTGATTCGGTTCTGGTAGTGGAAGAATCAGAACCACCCAGTTAGATACGGATATTGTATAAAAGAACATACGGATATTGTATAAAAAGAACTGAAACTACCAACTTTTTAATCGGTTCTATTTCTACCCGAATTTTATTTTTTTAACTATGGCCAATTCAAGTTAACCATATGTACAAATAAACAAATTTGGTCAATCTACATTTTGTAACTTGTGATTGAGACCTAACAATAATTATACAATGCAAAAATCTCTAATAGTACATCATTACTTTATTACACCAAAAAATCATCTTCAATTGTATTAATATTCGTATATAACAAGTCAAAAACCAATTATTTTATCAACACACAAAAAATAAAAATCCCAAAAATGACAAATTAATATTTTCCTACAAATACTGTTTTCGAATAAATTCATAACAATAGCAAGTCATAACTATTTCTATTGAAAGAAAAGAAAAGAAACATGAGAAAATTCGAGAGAATAAAGAAAATATATACATTCAAGTAAAACTAAAAGAACGAATAAATTGGGTCTTGGACAGTTGAACTCGTATCTTTGGTACTGTGGTGTTGGATTGGGCCATAACAAATAAATTGTAAAAAATAAAAAACTTATAAAAAATGACAAATTTGGTTCCAAGTCGAGTACCCACGATTTCAGTTTAAGAACCATGAACCGACATGAACTCAATCGGTTCTCAGTTTCGGTTCTTAATTTTATTTTTTTTGAACTGGATCAGAACATCTAGTTCAAGTGCCCTCCCCTACTTCTTGTGTAGACAACGGAAAGATTACGTGGTAGGGTAAAAAAAAACTTAGTTTGTTCCTAAACTATGCACCTGTTCAGAGAAGGTCCCTAAACTTTAAAATACAATTTTTTATTCCTTCAACTTAACAAGGTATAAGATGTTAGTCCTTTCATCCCAAAAAACTAATAAACTTACTACGTGAAGAACGAAAAAATTACTTGGCATACCCATCATCCGCCAACAAATTAAAATTGCACCCAAAAAAATGTGAAAAACGATTTTCAATTTGTTTATAATAAAATCAGACTCCCCAACCCCAAATCCCTAAATGCACAAATTAAAAAATTGATCTTCCATCAGAAATTGGGGATCTTCTATTTTAAACAAAAATTGAGCATTACACTGTACAAATTCAAATACATTTTTATTCATTAATTGTAGGCAAATCAAGTTTCAACTTAAATTTGTACTTTATTTATTTTTTTACTAATAGAGTTAATTAAACTAATAGTCTCAATTCTTTCAAATTTGTAACAATATCATTCTCATTCAATTTTATTCGTAGATATCATTCTCATTCTTCCATTAATTCTCACATATCGTCCCCACTCATGAAAACCATCCAAAAGTGCCGTTAATTGGGTTCGCATCACTCTTTTTAACTTTTTAACACTGGTGTATTTTGTTACGTTATTGCTGAGATATTGTTAGTTGTGAATTGTGGAATGTCATCGGATGTGCGTGTACATGTTTAATTTTTCCTTCGAAAGGTGTAGCGGTGTAGGTCCCCATCCTTATATAATTTGACAGCATTTGTCCTCATTCTTTAAATGATGTCACAGTGTTTGTCCTCAATCTTTATATGCAGTCACAAAGTAGATCCCATTCTTTAACTACACTCACAGATACCATCCCAACCTTTACATAAAGTCCTACCTAGCGTAGGTCTCCAAAATGTGATACCAGCTATTCTGTGTACATTCATTCAATTGAAGATTGGACAATAACATCACCTTAACTCCATTCGATTCGTTTCATTCAAAATTGAAACATAACAATATCAATACCAACAAAATTTCCATTTACTACATATACGTAACCTAGTACATCAATACCCAGGCTACAAACAACAAAATTATAGCAAAAATAATTCACGTTCGTCTGCTCCAGTTGCTGCTGGTGTTTGTTTTTGTGCTTGTCTTATGTTCTCAGCACGTAATATTCCATTCTCTACTTCTAGTCTTCTATTCTGAGCTTATAGTTTCTGTTGTCAAATTCAAATCTTGTATTATCTTTTAATATAATGTTCTCTGTTGCCAATATTTTATTCTCTCCTTGTAATGTAGAATTCTCCTCTACCAATCTTCGCGTTGACCTCAACAAACTTGGAATTACTACTTTTGACCGGTTACACAATGGTGGGTCATACCACACAAAGCATCGACAACGATATCCCTTCAAGAAGACACATTAACATTAAGGATTGAACTAAAAAATCGGCCATTTGTGCTAAATGATACATTTTGGTCACAGACAAATAATCTTCTTCCTAGGTTCGAATCAGTCCAAGAAGTCTTCAAATCAATGATATTACCATATCTGCATGTTTTACCTTTCATATCTTTGTTGCAGTAGCACAACACATGATAGAGAACAAAGTTGAAGAGAGAAGAAAGATGAAAAAAAGTAGAAGAGAGATGACATATGAGAGTTAAATGAACAAAAATTGAAATTGGACTATTAATATAAGATTTTCATTCCATTAACAAATGGACGGAAGTAAGAAATTATTTTGTAGCTTGACTAAAATGCCCTCGTGTTAAAAAGTTAAAAAGAGTGATGCGAATCCACACTACAAGAAATTTTACTTTTAACAATGAAATTTTTTGTCGTAAAAAGTCTTTTTTAGGTTGTTTTGTTGAAAAATGGTCATCGAGAGACTTGACAAGATCAAAATTTTCGTTGTTAAAAGTGAAATTTGTTGTAGTGTCAGTTAACGACACTTTTGGACGGTTTCTGTAAGTGAGAACGATATGTGGGAATTAATGAAAAGATGTGGATGATATCTGTGAATAAAATTGAATAAGGATGATATTGTTACAAACTTGAAAGAATAGGGACAATTAGTGTAATTAACCCTTATTAATAAGACAAATCACAAGAGTGATTTTAATTAAAACAAAAACTAATAATAAAGGAAGTATCAATGGCTAAGAACTTCAAGCAGTGTTATTAAACATGAACTAGCCATTTGAAAACCGGCGACCTGATTTTTTAATTGGTCCGGTTCTTTTAATTTGATCGTCCAACAATCAAATTGTTTATGATCTGAAAAAATTTCCGATTTTTTAATTAACCCGGTGACCCGTCCAGGTCATTACATAATGAAATTTTTTATTTTTTTATTACCTTATTCTACCCAAAAGATTCACACTTCTCCACTCTATTAATGAGATGTTATTGCAATGAAGTACAATAATTTATGTTATTTTTTACAAGAATTAGTTGATGATACTAATAGTTTTGTACTTATTTTACTAAATACATTATTGATGGTAATGATTTTTTATTATATATATTTTTTTGTTTGATTTAAATTTGTATTTAGTCACAAAATTAATATAATGTTAATTTATTTGAGCATGATAATTTATAATTTAATATTATATTTAACAAAAATAGACTTATTGATTCGACAATCGACCTACTGATTTAACTATCGAATCACCGTTTAAATCACTAGTCCGATGATACTTCAACTAAAATTACGTGACTTTAGTGCGTGGCATCCGTGTTCGTGTGCCAATTTACATTTGTTTCCTCAAACTCGGTCACACACTTTTGTCAAAGGTCAAACCATTTCCGTTCTATACTTAAAAACAGAGGTATCATTAAATATTCTTAAACCACGTTTGGAAATAGAATGGACTCACATTTTGTCCTCCAAAAGTAGGCTCTTCCAGTACAAAATCTTGTGTACTCCGTGTTACCGTGTGTGTGTTTTTTTCCCTTGTACCCAAATATATAAAACCCAGTGCAACTCCCAGTAAGCAGAGAACAAAAAAACAACATAATTAATTAATAATCTGAATCTTGATCATAATTTCCAATGGAATCATTAAGTTCGTGTTCAGATCCTAATACATTTGGGTCGGTCAGTCGGGTTCTGGACTTGCCGGAGATTCCATCCCTAAGGGTACATTCCGATGAAGAGGTTATTCTAGCGTCCAGTCTGCCCAAGAAACGTGCCGGAAGGAAGAAGTTCAAGGAAACGCGCCACCCAGTTTACCGGGGCGTTAGGAGGAGGAATTCGAACAAATGGGTATGCGAGTTACGCGAACCGAGTCATCAGAAACGGATATGGTTAGGAACTTATCCTACTGCAGAAATGGCTGCACGTGCTCATGATGTTGCTGCATTAGCATTCAGGGGTCAGTTGGCGTGCCTGAATTTTGCCGACTCTGTTTCGCGCTTGCCAGTGCCAGTGTCCAATGATGTTAAGGATATTCAGAAGGCGGCGTTAGAGGCGGCACAAAGGTTTAGGCCGCCAGAGGAGGGTGGTGAGGTTTCGGGATGTGATCAAACAATATTGCCAGAAAATGTGATGGATTATGATCAAGGGAGTTCCGGTAGCCATTTGACAACTTTGGACACAACAAAAACATTATCGGATTGTGATGTTTTTTACATGAACGAGGATTCAGTTACAAACATGGGAGGAGTTTTGTTGTCGCCACCACCTTGTTTAGATCAGAGATTTAGCTGGGATGATTTCGAAACTGATGCTGAGATGGTGCTTTGGAGCTATTCTATTTGATGGCATAGTATATATAATGCATATACGACTTGATTTGGTAGGATGGATGATATATTACTCAACACGTTAAAAAATAAAAAAGTTAAAATTTGATTCGTTGTATTTTTAGATAGTGTGTTTGTATTTTATTAGCTAGGATTAATAGTGTTTGGGAAAGTAATTTATCTAAAAAGATGCATAGTAGGGTACAAATAAATCTTTTTCTTTAATCAAAGACCTTTTTTTTATAATGTGAACATTAATATAAGAAGAAGTGATCACATATTGACCATCGGCAAAAGACTGAAACCAGGTATACTTCTACAAGGAAGTATATTTAAGAGCATGTTCTTTAAATATATAATTCTCTTTAATTTAAAGAGTCAATTCTTAAATCTGTTCAATAGACTCTTTAATTTAACATTTTAATTTAGAGAGTGGATTTGACTCTCCAAATTTAGAGAGCCAGACTCATTCTCTATCATTAAATGTATTGAAACATTTTCAATTTTCAATACTTGATATATTGACTTTAATTAAATAATATATATAAATTAGGATATGAAAAAAATAAAAGAGGTAAAAGGATATTAAATATTTCTTGGAATAAGTAAAATGAAGAGCATGGATAAAAAGGTTGTTGGAATGTTTAAAAAAAATTGCTCTTTAAATTTATAGATGCTCTTTAAATATAAGTAAGCTGTTGTAAATGCTCTAATAATGTAATAAAAAGAGAATAAAAACAATAAGTTAAATTGAACATGATACGACAAATAAATTAAAAAAAAAAAAAAAAAAGGCAGTTGTACCCAATAATTACTCCAATTGTTTAAATTGATACGATACAGCCCTATCCTCCAATTCATGCCAAACAAGCACAACATGCCTTGTGGCTAGTGGTAGGGGTGAACACGGTTCAGTTTAGGTCGTTTGCGGTAAATTTTTAAACCAAACCATTTAAAACGGTTTGAAATTTTTTCAAACCAAACCAAACCAAACCACTTTTTGCGGTTTGGTTCGATTTAAAACTACGGTTTAGCAAACAAAAAAAATGAACAAATTAAGTCATAAATATTAGTCTACAATATCATAATAAAATATTAATATTATTATTAATAAAAGACAAAAAAGTATTAGCATAAAGCCAAAAATATAGCAAATATATTTATTAATTATAATTAAATGATATAATGCTAATAATAAAAAAAAATGAATAAAAATATCAAATACAATAATACATGCTACAGCTTTCTCTGAATCATCTAATGTCTCTACTCATTCAAACATTGACGAATCACTATAGATTCTTTGTTACTATGCAACCAGTTCTTAGTGCAAATCACCGCCTCAGCCATCTTTATACTCAACAAACTCCTAAAGGAATCAAGAATCTTACCACTAATAGAAAAGAAGAAGTTGTTGGTATTTGAATGACTAACACATCTTTGACAATTTGGGAGACAATCTTGTACTTAATTGCATTTAATTTCCACTAAAGTAATATGTCGAAAGACTCGTTGGTCAAATCTTCACAACGATCATTTAAATAATCCACCAAATCATTATTTTCAGCTCAAGCTTCTCGAACAAGACTAGCTTTAAAATTGATGGAATGAGTTTGAAAATACCCAAAAGAATTTGTATACTTTGGCTACCAGATTGAGTAGCATCTTTTGATGGAGCTAATGATGAAGTCATCATTTCCTTATAACATCTAAAAATCTGGCAGAAAATAAACTAAATCGATACAAAGAAAATAGAGAATTTGCTTGAATTACAGATGGAATCACTCCTTAAAATCCATAGGAAGTTTGGTGAAAGAAAATTAGAGTATAGTAGTTGTTTAGGCGAAGGCAAATCAAGAGTTTCGGATGCGGCGGTTGAGATCGAAAAAAAACTATAGAGAGAGAAACAATAATATGAATAATGGATGGATTTCAATTGAGTTGGGTATTTGGTGTAATATGGATGATGGATGGATTTAGTTTTAATTGAGTTGAATAAAATTGAAATTAATTTTTTGATTTTTGATTTTTTTTTTAATTTTAAACAGTTTGGCGGTTTGAAATGGTTTGAAAAAATTGAAATCTAAATCAAACCACTTCGAAGCGGTTTGGTTCGATTCAAAACCAAAACGTTAATGGATTCACGTAGACCCAAACCAACGGTTTCGGTTCGGTTTTACGGTTTGGCAATTTCGTTGTTCAGCCCTAGCTAGTGGTGTCAGAACAGATTGACCGATAGTCTAGGAATACACGCCTTGTAACTTGTGGAGTCAAAATGAGCAATCTAGTCCAAATTAGAGGACCGGAACGAGCTTGAAGTGGCCCAACTTACTAGGTGGTTCAGACATTAAGCATGGTCCAGACATGCATTATAAGATGATTATAGATACTAGGTTGTTTTTACATTAATTGTCTATCTACTAACACCTCAGTAGGTGAGTATTACATCATGCTCACAATGGAGCAGGAGAACACCACTCTATAAGATGATTATAGATATTTATTGGGTATTTGTTTTCAAACAATTTCAAACGAACAATGATGATTAAATATTAATTTCATAGGTGTTTGTTGAAGATTGAAATTAAAGAAAAATGACACCACTTAGTGAGTCTAATTAAAGTTCAACTCAAAACTTAGCGAGCTATTTGAAATGATTTATTTATAAACTCTATTGTTAAGGCCAATATAGTGTTTTTAGTGTGTTTGGTCTTATTGGGCTTGTGGCCCAAATTGCTTGGTTGACCTATTTTATAACATGTTGCTGCCCTATTGTTTTATTCATTCCAGCAACAATTGTGTTGGCATTGAGAGAGAGAGAACATCGGCATCTTCTTCTTCTTTCTCCTTTGTGGTGGCTGTATCATTGTTGGTTGCTTCCTCTCTTTTGTGGGATTACTTAGTTCATAGTGAGTTACTTTTTATTGTGTCAATGGAGGTGTTTTGGATTAAGCTATAGTTGAGATTTTTAATGGTGTTTAGATTTAAACTAAGCCCTAAATACTTGTGGTGATTTATTTTCTACAGTATTAACAAGCAAAGTTAGCATACGAAGACATTTACATGTCAAACTAAATATAACTTCAGAAACCATTCAAAACCGAAACTATCAATTTAACACTAGTAAGTAGTTCACCTAGAGACATTTGGGTATCTTAACTTAAACTATAGTTACTCAACAGGGTAAAACAAGAAAGATGTATTCAACAAGAAATGATCAAGCATTCACCAGGGCATTTATATGGATATGAACGCATGTAAATTTTGAACATACCATTAGAATACACTTTTCAACATGGTCGAGTTATATCAATCTTCATCGATATTTATGGTGACAATAATAATAGTTCTCAATTGCATTTAATATTAAGCAAAGTAAATTGCCTTGTTCAACTTGTCAAAAGTGGCAATTTAGATGAAAAAATTATTATGAGGAACATTTTCAGTCATCGGAAGCAATGTCCTTGTAGATTAGCACAAGTACTTTAGCCAATCCGTCAGCAAATTAAGCAAGAAACTAGATGTAAAAATTAATAAATCTAATCATTTTTTAAGGGCAACAATCACAGTTCCCAAAAGAAATTTTTATGATCATTAGCATCTTCACGATTCCCTTTCTCTCCCAATGAAAAAGGAAAAAATAAAGTTAATTTCCATTACCTTTATCCTCCTTCTTTGTAATGGAATTGGTATATGTTGACTATACCCCCACAATTCCGTGTGAATAAGTTGCCAAGAATTCACTTATGCCTCTCTATTTACTTGTATATTACATATACATTTTGACACTATTAATTTGTAAAGGCAACCGTTCCAAAGGATGGTCTGACAATCGTTTATACTCTGACGGTCAAGTCAGTTGTCGAAAAATAAAAACAAGTGCGTAATATAGGTGCAGGTGAAACAAAATAGACAGGGGTTTGGCATGGAGGCTTGATTCTCATACTTCATTTCTTCTTCTTGGGGGGAGTATTTGTGGAGAAGATTAGACCATGAGTATTTTGAACATTTCGAACTTTTTGGACACATATCACTTCATCATTGGAGAGGTAAGTGTCACAAACTATTTCTTAAAATAGAAAAACTAGAAAACACATTTTTTTTTTTGAAATTTTAAAAATTTATTTTATGATATTTTAATCAATAAATTTGATTATTCAATCAAATAAACAATTTTATGCTAATATATTATCAAGTGAGGTTGGTGAATCTTACAATCTTATATATTAAGGAGACTAATTTTTCTTAATTAATCTAAAAATGTATAATTATTGATGGTCTCATAACTATCCAAACTTATAGTTTGGTCCATCAACTATCAAGACTGCTTATATAGGTCCAATTAACTATATAAAGCAAAGCAAATTGGCTTTTATAACTACTAGACATGGCAATCTTATCAATTGGTTAATTAACTGTATGCGAGAAACTTATAAAATTTTCATGTTCTACATACATCATATGAGTGATTGCAAACACTAATTTTTAATCCCAAGGTAAAAATGTTTGGTAAACATATTAATAATAAAACGTTGAACTAATTTGCTTATAATAGACTTGTATAGAAATCTATAAAATACGTTTGATACGTTATACGTTAGTATTCTCAATAAGTCTACCTATATATGAATCAGGAATGGTATCATCTCCAAAGTGGTTTGGCTAGCTACTTAAGATATTTATGAAATAAACTCAAAATATAGGACGCATGGCCTATTCACGTGTTGGTATTATCAACACTTAAAAGAATTTTTCATGTTTGTAAGTGAAGTACTTCTAGTTAGCCACTCAGGGCCGTTGGTTCAAAACTTAGCTACTATGCTACCTTGATTAGCATTTGAAGTATTTTCGGTAAGTAAAATCCCAACGAACACAAGTGCGAGCAGAGTTTTCACGAAAGCTGACAACTCGATAATAATTGATGTATTTACGTTACATATTTCAGCACAGAGAACTACATATTTCAGCACAGAGAACTCGAGTCTCGACTAGTCTATAAACCCTACATCTACGGCATACTACATCCTACCAAAGAGGTTTACTGCAATTAAAAACGCTGCAACCTCTTTCTAAACTCACTAGGATACACTAGTACAGAATCTACACAAAGACCACCTTTAGTGTGTGTGCAATCGATTTGTGTCATCGAAAATTTGACTTTAGTCGATTTGCCAGAATCCACAACAACAAAATCCCCAGCATGATAGTAAATCCATTTTCCGGGTTCTTTCAAGTAAACCTGGGATGTCGCTTGTTGTCCGTCTGAAGTTGAGAGCTTGAATTGCATTGGCTTTTTATCCCAACCATGAACATGTTCGGAGTTGCAAAGTCTTCGGCCAAACCTCTTATATGCATGCCCCAATTGCAATCGAAAAAACAGGCTATAGGACCCTGCTGGGAATGGAAACTCGACCTCACCATCCACTTCAAGCCACCAGATTTGTTGGAGATATGCAACCGAACGGAACCTGAATGGAACAAACAACTACAATTTAGTTTTGTCTTGCACGTGTATTCCTAGTTTGGTACAATTACATGCATTGCTACAAAATTGCCACTGGAAAAAAGCTGAAGAACAATGAATAAATATTTAGATGAAGACTCTACACAGACCATGGAGCTGAACGTCCTATACTAACATTAGGCGCTGGCACCGAAACTGTGCCAGGATCAAAATTGTCTAATTCTGCTACAGCCGTTTCAGTTTTTACCTAAAACGCCTAATTAAGAAAAAAATTGTTCCGAGTTCAAACACTATGAGTCCAATTAAGTATTTTTTGCAAGTGCGGCTCTCTATTTTTCTCTCTTCCTCAGTTGACATGTGATGGACAAATAATATTGGAGTTAAATCATGAATTTTTAAGTTGTTTGTGGATCTTTTGAGAATATAAGAGTAAAAGAATAAAGATTAAACGAGGCAATATGAAATTCATAATCTTATTTGATAACGTTTATGTTGTTTTGAAAGTAGAACTATTAAATTGATTAACTTTCTGGTTCAAATTTAACAACGCCGCATTAAAATTTGCTCCAAATGTCCAAAAATCAAACACACTTCCACAACCAACATCAAAATAAGGTGAAATTTCAAAAAAAAAAACACAGTATGTTGGCTCCCCTGTACTAGAAACATTAAAAGCCTCATTTGGATCGTGGATTTCAGTTACAATGTCACTAAGGAAAACATTAGTTTCCAAGGAAAAGACGCACTAAATGCGTATACGCGGTTAAGAAAGACATTTTACAATTTTCTTCTTTCACTTAATCTTGCAAGACAGGAATACAACACAACAATAACATCTAACTAAACCTTTGAAACCTATGTCGTCCTTCTCTTAACTTATCCTAATCAACACTGCCTCCACCTGTTGGCGTATATTCTAACTTCTTGAAAGAAAAATGTCACCTCTCAAAAATAACAAAGAAAATAATCTCAAGATGCAAGAGAGCTATTCTACAGGAAGATTAGTTCACATGTCAAAAACTCGAGATCAAGAAAAATAGAGAAGCCTACAATCAAATTAGATCTGTTCCTTAACCTACTGCGTGTCAATTCCTCAACATAAATTATAGATTCTAAAACTCAATTAAGGCTTTCTTATAATTAAGATCCCAACAGTAACCACTCCTATGACCAAAGTTTTTGATCGAGGCATTGATTAAAAACATCAGAAACCGAGCACCACAAAACTGTAGAAAGAAAATGAACAGCAAATAACCTTTTCTTTGGAAGGTTTCATCGGGAAATGCCCAGAAACAGTTGGATTTGATCGGCCAATCTAAAAACATATGCACCAAAACATAACAAATTCCACCTCCAACTTGATTTACAAAATTATATGCAGCATGAACCTCACCTCGATTCCTCGGTCGGAATCCTACTCCAATATCTCCTGTCATCAATCCCAGTTATCGCCAAACCATTCGAAGATACTGACATACAAATCTTTCCACTTCTCTTATCCAACCAGACTTTCTGCACGAAATCAAATTCAACAATCCCCATCAACACATATTCAATCAACATCCATATCAATTTTCTTTTAACTTCATGAAATATATATTAAAAAAAAAAAAAAAACACACACACACACACACACAACTTCTTTTTGGAAGAATTGAGAACCCATTTTGCAAAATTCCTTAAATGTCATTTTCGAACTTAGTTTCCACGCGAAACCCTTGAAAGAAAAATCTTTTCTACCCAATATCCTATTAAGGATCGATCATAAATATAAAAATCCATAAGAAACTTTCTGCAAGGTAATCTTCAAATGGATTTTCCTATTTTTTAATTTAATTGTTTTTGCAAATAAAATCAAAAATCAAAACCAATTATATCCCAGAACACAAGCATCAAACAAAATATATGCAATTTTATGAATAAAAATGTAATAAAACAAAGAAGAATTAAAAGAGCGATAAAAGATGATATTATACCTTTGTGCCACCATCAAAAGAATTGGGTCGACAAAGCATGGAATAAATATCTCTTTTACACAAATCCTTACAAACAACATCACTATCTCCAAAAACCCTTTGAATAAGAGTACCATAATTCTTAGGTAATTTGGACTCCCACACAAAATCAGCAGAGGAGGCGCCGTTAAAAGCTCTATTCAATATTGCAAGCTTACATATCTCCGGTGGGTCTAAGTACACAAGAACCGACGCTGCGCAGCTTTCCGGTAAGTCCCCGAGTCCAAGCCCCAGTGATGGAGCTGCCGGAGAATTTTCATGCGAAATCAAGAATGAAAACGATGAGCCCATTTGAAAAAAAAAAAAAAAAGAACATAAAAAAGATTTTTGCAAAATTGGAAAAAGTTTAGAAGATGGATTTTTGCTTGGTTTGATTTCTTGCTAGTGATATAGAAATGAGAGACGAAATAATGAAGATATAGAGAGAGAGCAAACAAAGAGGAGGAGGCCAGCTGGAATATATAGATGGTAGCTGTATTCGTACGTGTCGTTGTCCTTCTCTCTCTCTTTATATATATTTTATTATGTATTTCCCAGGGTTGGTTAAACTGGGGGAATGAATTTGGAGGGAGGATTAACCAAACATTGTATCTAATTTGACTATTAGTGGATAATTGTTGATTTGTATGAAATGACCGATATGCCCTATTGAATGATTTTTACAAAAGAAAATTGAAGATTTAGTCCCCATATCTTTAAAATAATGTTAAGCATACCCTGTTAACTTAAGAGACTCTAATGCTTGAAAAATTCGGTATAAATATGACACGACCTGTTTAAAAATGTTGTACTTTGCTGGAAAAATAAATAAATCGACAATTTGTACAGGAGCATTTTAAAAATGATCTAAGAGAATTGTAATAACATCTTCAAAATGATCAATAAAAAGGAAAAAGCTTGTAATTTGAATAAGTCGGTAGGCGAAATTATTTGTAGAAATATCAAACTAAGCCTAGCATGCATAAGAAGCAGGTTATGTTGAACTAAGGGTATCTGGATATGTCATGACGCGTCGAAAACTTGGTTTATATCGAACCAACTTTATAAATAAGTAGTGGTGTACTTATATAAATTCTACATTAAAACTTACAACATTGTTGAAGCAAAGTATTGTTCAAAAAAACTTATTTTAGCCTCTAATTAGATAACATTAATTAATATACTATTTTCAAAGTTCAAGAGCAGTTGAGTCACCTACCGGTAATTTAACAACATCTAGATTCCATTCAATTTATTGATGCTGAAAAGGTGCAATAGACAAATGGTAATGGCAAATGCAACTAATGGCGGTGACATTTGGTATTTTGTAGACTAAAAGAGTGAACGTGATTAAAGAAGAGAAATATGCAAATATTATCGTTGAAAAAATTGGAACACTTGACTCGTTGAAATCGTTGAATACAGAAAACTAGCGTGGCCAATAGTTTTTGGTACATTATGTTCGTTGGTATATATGCACTAGAGATACAACTCCATATAGCACATTATTCAATTTGTAAATAAATATTATGTCATTATAGAACATCTTAAATTTATTTAATTTATTGTAAAAAATGTAATTAGTACATTTCGTTCTTATCGTTTATTCTTATTGTTTGAATTTTAACATTTGGACTCTTATATAAAAATTTCTTTGCAAAAAAAAAAAAAAAAGGTCATTGTCATCCATATCCTTTACCATTTGCCGTTAAAATTAACAAAAAAGTTAATTTGCACAATTAAATATAAACGAGATGGATGATTTGCGCAAAAAAAGTGAACGGTAGGAACGTTTTGCGCACAAAAAAGTTTAAAACCAGATTTTGGATATTCTTCTTCTAGCAACTATAAAATTCTACACAAACAGATAAAATTATATACATTGTGATAATACACTTAAACATAATAAAAGAAACTCATACACATTATAAGAATTTGAAACATCCAAACAAATGTATACAGCCAAATACATTACAAACACTTCAAGAAGTGGCTTTTATAATATATATTACTACCAACCCATAGGCAAAACCTTAACATCGCGTTCTAAAATTGAACAACTTCTTCACTTTCTACAATTTCAACAATTGTTTTTTATACGTATTCTTGGATCTAAATAACCAAATATTATCTCCATAGATCTGGAACAAATAAACATAGCACACAAAGAAGCCACAATCTCTATTTTGCCATACAAGAATTTCAATTTCAGATGTCAATAAAAAAGGCATAAATTGAAAATTTTAAAATGTGCAAGCTAATTACCAAACAGCGTTGGCACATAAGAAAGTGTCTACCAGGATTGGCTTGTATCTACGAGGTCTTCATCTCAATTTGTGTTCTACATCTACACAAGCGACGATCCATTATTTTTCTACTGTACAAGAAGAGGTTGTGTATGATTTTGCATATAATTGTTCTCATAAAAATATATGTATAAATATACAATATTGCTATTGTTGGGTTAGGAGGAAAAAAGAAATTTTTGTGTCTTGAAGATAGAGACGTTTTGCACAATGAGAGCAAACGATAATATTACAATCTATGTGATTTTATCTATTTGTATGGAATTTTATAGTTGCTGGAATAAGAAGACGCAAAATCTGGTTTTGCACATTTGTGTGTGTAAAACATTCCTATCGTTAATTATTGTTTGTACAAATTATCCCTCTCGTTTTGATTTATTTGCGCAAATTAGTTAATTTTAACGGCAAAAGTTAACAGATGTAAACAGTATGGACCTTTTCTGCAAAGAAACGTCTATTTAAGAGTCAAAATATTAAAATCCAAACAATAGAAACATTTTATACAATATAAACAAATGATAAAAATGAAATGTGCTAATAAACATTTTCTGCAAAGAAACGTTTATTTAAGAGTCAAAATGTTAAAATTCAAACAATAGAAATATTTTACACAATAAAAACAAACGATAAAAATGAAATGTGTTAATGAACTTTTACTGTAAAGAAACATCTATTTAAGAGTAAAAATGTTAAAATCCAAACAATAGAAACATTTTGCACAATAAAAACAAACGATAAAAATGAAATGTGTTAATGAACATTTTCTGCAAAGCAACATCTATTTAAGAGTCAAAATATTAAAATTCAAACAATAGAAACATTTTACACAATAAAAACAAACGATAAAAATGAAATGTGCTAATAAACCTTTTATGCAAAGAAACATCTATTTAAAAGTCAAAATATTAAAATCCAAACAATAGAAACATTTTACACAATAAAAACAAACGATAAAAATGAAATGTGCTAATGAACATTTTCTGCAAAAAAACGACTATTTAAGAGTCAAAATATTAAAATTCAAACAATAGAAATATTTTACACAAACAAACAATAAAAATGAAATGTACTAATGAACATTTTCTACAAGAAACGTCTATTTAAGAGTCAAAATGTTAAAATCCAAATAATAGAAATATTTTACACAATAAAAACAAACGATAAAAATGAAATATACGTTCTAAGCCAGCAAGTTCAAACCCCTCTGAAATTGTAATAATGATTATTAACTCATATGCCTTTAATGAAATTTTGAAATTGACTTTTTAGTTCCTTTTATTTTTATCAAGGGTAAATAATAATAGGGGTCTCGAACCTTTGAACATTGTAACGATGGGGTCCTAAATCTTTATTTACTAGTAGCCAGAATCCCGAACCTATGAAACGTTATCATCTGATGTCCTTTTTTGACAGAAATCGACAATTTGATCGTTAAATTTTTAAAATTTTGTTAAATAGATCATTTTACTCTTAAATTGAATGATAAAAAAACAAAAAATAAAAATTACAACTAAACCCCAACCAACAAAAAATGAAACAATTGCAACTAACTCCATCCAACCTCATCTTGTCTCCAAATCACCGCTCATCACCACGCACTGGAAAAATCATTTTCACCATTTCCAATTAGGCCTCGAAGTCAGTAATCACCACCATCACCGTCACTCCTCACCAACTTGAAGTACATGGGCTCTAATGGACCCGTTAAAAGGGAATTTTCCGGGATGGGTTGTGGGGCGAATTTCGAGTAGATACAGGAAGAGCCGAGGAAGAGAAGCTTTTTTGTGTTGTGTTTGAAGGCGGAGGTGATTACATTGGTCTAGATTTGGATGTTGATGGTGATGAAGTCGTCCGGGTAGGTGTTGTTGGCGTGGATGCCGCCGACCTTGGGGGCGAAGAGGATGATGTATAAGGCCTTGTGGGTGGCGAAGAAGGCGTCGACGACAAACTGAATGGTGAGATCGATCTCGAAATGTGTACGGATGAGGAGGTTGGTGTAGCCCAGGGACTGGAGTTTGGTCACCGAGGCGGAGCCCACCAGACCACGATGGCCGGGCGACAAAAAACTGGAGTGGATTTGTCTAATGAAATTGGATCCATAAGCGCGGCTGAAAAATGGTGAAAATTGTGAAAATAGTTTTTCCAGTAGGTGGTGACCGAAACTGGAATGGATTTGTCTACTGAAATTGGATCCATAAGCGCGGCTAAAAAATGGTGAAAATTGTGAAAATGGTTTTTCCAGTGGGTGGTGACCGAAACTGGAGCGGATTTGTCTATTGAAATTGAATCCATAATCGCGGCTGAAAATGGTGAAAATTGTGAAAATGGTTTTTCCGGTGGGTGGTGACCGAAACTAGAGCGGATTTGTCTATTGAAATTGGATCCATAAGTGCAGCTGAAAAATGGTAAAAATTGTGAAAATGGTTTCTCCGGTGGGTGGTGACCAACGGTGATTTGGACAAGAAGACGAGATTGGACGGGGGTTAGTTGCATTTTTGTTGTTGGTTGGGGTTTAGTTATAATTTTTTTTGTTAGTTGGGGTTTAGTTGCAATTTTTTATCATTCAATTTAAGGGTAAAATAGTCTATTTAACAAAATATTGACTATTTAACGGTCAAACTGACGGTTTCTGTAAAAAAAAGGACCTCATACGCTAACGTTTTATAGGTTCGGAACTCCGGCTGCTAGTGAACAAAGGTTCAGGACCTCATTGTTACAACGTTCAAAGGTTTAGGACCTCTAGTGCTATTTACCCTTTTATCTTTTTTCTCGTTGACAATGACTTCTTAATTCTGCTTGGAATTGCGTGGCAATTAAGCGAGCTTTCACCAACTTCTAATAAGTTAATTATCAAGGGATTTAGTAATCTATTGTCGCATTTATTTTATTTTTAGAAAATATGAATTTCATACAATTTTTTTTTTTTTTGGTAATAACCATTAGCATATAAATATTTAATCTCGAGGAATAGTTCATGATTCGTAATCTTGATACACGTAAACAAAAAATTTATAATGATATTCATCTTCTTGTATGAATTTGTTACAAGTAACTAAATATGTATGCTTACGCATTTGTAATTGCTAGTGAAAAATCGTATCTAAGTTAAGTCTATGGCATTTGACATTTGTTTGGCATGATCTATCCCCTCTCTAGACTTGTCGAACTTGACATATATATTTTCTAATTTATCTTTGCTTTTGTAAAAAGTTAACAAACAACATTAAAAATAAAAACAGTTTTGTCAGGTAGCTGCTCGTCTGCTCCAATACTAATCTGTGCCAAGCCTCATTTTACTGGTTGTTTTGGACTTTGTTTTTGTACTAGCTATAATGCTATATGCTAAGTCTCTATCTATCCGAATTGACTCAATCCACCTAAGTACATCTCTACATGTCACTATTTGTGCACTCAGATATGAAATATGACCAATATGCAAGTTTAATTACCACAAGTAGCATCTCTATTCAACTTTTAGAGAGGCAGATTTTTTAGTCTACAATTTAGGCTTTCTGTATATCTTCAATCTTAAAAAATCAGAAAATATTTTGTTACTATATGATTTTACGTGACATATTAATGTTCTATGTAGAAGTATAATGAATCTACATAGAGAGTCATATGGTCTACCATAACGACATTACTACAAAACAAAATGAATTAAGCTTCGTCACTACAAAACAAAACTAGAAGATCTATTCATATTTTACATAAAAAAGAGGGTGACTTGACGGGTGAACCCTAATAGGCGAAGGGTTAAACCTAACGGCGAAAGTCGAATTTATTAAATTTGAGATTAACTAGATTTCAACAAAATATGTCGGTCGAGGCTATAGGAGAACATACAAATATCTTATTTGACCATATGACGGTTATATTTTGGCGCCACATAGCAAAACTGTTAATGAACATGCACATAAGATAAATCTAATGAAAATAACAACCAATGCTATAAGTAAACATCACGTATTATAGAACTCTCTAGAATTGCAATTATTATCAACTCTCAAATAGCAAAAGAACACATGTCCAGATAATACAAAAGGACCAAAATATCCACTAGCTTGAGAAATCTATAAATACCTTCCTAAAATCATAAGGAATAAGAGATCAATGGAAAATCTTAGCCAAATTAATTCTTGTTCTAAGAATTCTCAATTCTTAGACGGTAATTATTAAGATTGAGTTATTCTTCTGAGCGAGAAAGTAGATAAGAATTTGTTGGATTCAATTATTTGGGCAAACATACCTAATTCCTAATTTGCACATGGGTTTGATAATGATATTTTATATGATTTGTACATGAAAAATCATATGTTAGATAAAACAACATAAATCTAAACACTTGTACCTATTTCCAGGCTACCATTGGAATTGTTTGGCTAAAATAGAGATGACCTTATAATTGTTGAAAACACTATGATATTTCTATAGTGCAAAAGTATGAATAAATTGACTGCAAACAGTCGGCTTATATAGCCAATTACAAGAGGATAAAATCAAAATAATCACCCACATTTGAATGACCTAAAAACGTGATAATATACTAATCCTAAATCACTAACCCTTATAGATAAGCTTTATCTTATAAATAAGGTTTATCTTATAGATAAGATTTATTAACCAATATTCCTAATAAACTCAAATCCTAATAAAACAGTAAATCCTAATAACCAACAATCCCTCCCTTAAACTAAATACTTCTCAGCATTCAGTTTATATCAGGAACCTCACAAACTCCAATCATACTTCGAAGCTTCAAGAATGTCTCCAACTTCAGAGGCTTTGTCATTATATCAGCAGCTTGTTCTTGAGTGTTGCAATGCACCAGTTCAACAATGCTGTCTCTTGCAAGATCACGAAGGAAATGGAAGCGAATGTCAATGTGTTTACTTCGACCATGCAGAACAGGATTCTTGGATAACTTAATAGTTGAACTATTGTCGCACAAAACAGTAGTACACTTGTTCTGCATATAACCAAGCTTTTCCAAAATTCTTCTCAACCACACACTTTGACAAGCACAAGAGGCAGCAGTTATGTACTCCGCCTCAGTAGTAGACAAAGTCACCACAGGTGGTTTCTTGGACGACCATGACACTGCTCCAGAACCAAGCAAAAATACGTATCATGAGGTACTCTTCCGATCATCCAAGTCCCCGGCAAAATCACTGTCAGTGTAAGCTATAAGATCCTTGCAGCCTCCTTTCTTGTAAAGGATCCCCAACTCAGTTGTACCTTTCAAATACCTGAGTATTCTCTTTGCTGCAAGCCAATGAAGCTCAGTAGGACAAGACATGAACCTACTAATAACACTTACTCCATACATCAAATCAGGTCTAGTTGCAGTCAAGTACATGAGACTACCAACTACCTGCTTAAACAAAGTTGCATCAACTTTAGTCCCTGCCTCATCTTTCGACAACTTAGTACCTGGAACTATTGGATTCTTCACTGGGTTACTCTTGTCCATGCCAAACCTTGCTAAAATTTCACGAGCATATTTCCTTTGACACACAAAAATTCCATCTGAACTTTGTAGCACCTCAACCCCAAGAAAATACCTCATCCTCCCCAAGTCAGACATATCAAACTCTAACATCATTGACTTCTTAAATTCATCACACATACTCTTATCATTGCCAGTATAAATTAAATCATCAACATAAAGACTGACAATTAAGAGTTTACCTCCCTCCCTTGACTTTGTGAACAATGTGTGTTCACAGTAGCACTTTTCAAAGCCTTCTCTAACAAAATAAGCTTCAATCTTGCTGTACCATGCTCGTGGCGCCTGTTTGAGCCCATATAATGCCTTTCTCAACTTGTACACTTTGCCTTCTTCACTTTTCTTCTCGTATCCTTGAGGCTGTTGCACAAAGACTTCTTCACTAAGCTCACCGTGAAGGAAAGCGCTCTTTACGTCCAATTGAAAAACATCCCAGCTTTGTTGAGCTGCTAGAGCAAGTATCAATCGAATAGTGTCAAGCCTTGCAACCGTAGCAAAAACCTCGGTATAATCAATCACATACTGCTGTGCATATCCCTTAGCCACAAGCCTCGCTTTGCACTTGTCTATTTCTCCACTCTCGTTGAGTTTAGTTTTGAACACCCATTTAACTCCAATAGACTTCACTCCATCTGGCAGAGTTGTCAGCTCCCAAGTCTTGTTTTTCTCAATCGACTCAATCTCTGCATTCATTGCATCCCTCCATTTTTTGCTCTTGACAGCTTCTTCAAATGTGATTGGATCATCCTCAGTAAGCATAATCATAGCATTCAAACCTTCATCTTCTGACAAGCCTTCTCCTGTTGCATAATCCTGCATCCAAAGTGGTTCTCTTCTCACCCTTCCTTCATTTGAGCTTGGTGAGTTCTCAGCAGGTGACTCACTAGAGGATGAGCTAGCATCATTTGAACCAACTCCACTTGAAGCACTACCATTCTCATATTCATTAGTCTCTTCTTCAGCTTCATTCCTTTCTTGATTAATTTCATCATCACTATCACCCCATTCAAGGATGTCAAGCCCTACTTCTTCTTGACTTCTATTCCAATTTCAGCTTTCATTTTCTTCAAATATAACATCCCTGCTGACAACTACTTTCTTTGAAACTGGATCAAACAACATGTATGTCTTTGATTCGTCACTCACACCAAGAAGGACACACTTGTAGTTTTTATCATCCAACTTGGTCCTCTTTTGATCTGGTATGTGCACATGAGCCATGCAGCCAAAGACGCGAAAATACTCCACATTAGGTTTCATGCCACTCCATGCTTCTTCTGGAGTTTTATCTTGTACTACTAAAGTTGGAGATCTGTTGAGAATGTGCACACTCCACCTTACTGCTTCAGGCCAGAAAACTTTAGGAACTTGCTTCTCTGAGAGCATAGAACGTACCATATTCATGATTGTCCTATTTTTTCTCTCAGCAACTCCGTTTTGCTGAGGGGTATATGCTGCAGTTAATTGCCTGCTCACTCCATTAGCTTTACAAAACTCAACAAAATCATTTGAATTGAATTCTCCACCCCTGTCAGTCCTTAAGCATCTAATATATGCACATGTCTCTTTCTCAACACATGCTTTATATCTTCTAAAAACAGCAAAAGCTTCTGACTTTTCATGCAAGAAGTAAACCCAAGTTTTACGACTAAAGTCATCGATAAAACTTAACAAATACCTTTTATTGCTATTTGATGCAGGCTTTATAGGACCACATATGTCCGCATGTATAAGCTCCAGCCTCTGTGAGGCCCTCCACAGACTTTTTTTAGGAATGGATTCCCTGTGTTGTTTACCAACCAGACAATCTGTGCAAAGCTTTGTAGGGATTCTAAGTGAAGGCAAGCCACTGACCATATTTTTGTACTGAAGGGTTCTCAACCCTTTGAAGTTCAAATGTCCGAATCTGCAGTGCCATAGGTGAGTTGCATTTTCTGTCACAACCTGGAAACAAGTAGGAGCTTTAGGCATCATGGCTGCAAGCACAACAAACATCCTGTTCATACTCATCTCAGATTGCATAATCAGACCCTTTAAAGGATGAAAGATCCTACACTTCCCATGTTGGAACAAAATAGCTAGACCCTTTTCTTGAAGTTGTCCTACACTTAACAGATTATTCTTCAACTCAGGAATGTAGTAAACTTCAGAGATTATTTGAGTGATTCCCTTGACTTGCAGTCTGACATTTTCCTTCCCCACAACTGCCATCCTTGTGTTGTTGCCTAGCTTCACTGTTTGTTTGAAGCATTCATCCAAATCAGAGAACCATTCTTTATTTCCACTCATGTGATTGCTGCATCCACTATCAAGAAACCACACCTCTTCTCTTTTTGCTTGGTTCAGATCCACATAAGACATTAACAGCAGCTCTTCTTCTTCATCTACCTCTGCGTAATTGGCTCCTGTCTCCCAACTAGGGCACTCATATTTAAAGTGCCCTAATTTGTGGCATTTAAAGCATTCCACAGTAGCCTTGTTAAAATACTGTCTTCCTCTACCTCTTCCTCTGCCTCTGATCATTCCTCGACCTCTTCCTCTTTCTGTTCTGTCTTCATGAACAACCTTTAGAATATGTTCTTCCTCTCTATGACCATTCATCCTTTGTTCATGGACAAGTAAATTGCTCTGCAGCTCGTCAATGGTCAAAGTATCCAAGTCGTTGGATTCTTCAATAGAGCAAACCACATAGTCAAATTTTGAAGTCATAAACCTCAAAATTTTCTCATTAATGACCGTTTCACCCATTTTCTCACCATGTGCCTTCATTTTGTTGGCTATAGTGAGAGTACGAGCAAAATAATCATTTACAGTCTCTCCTTCCTTCATGTAGAGAGTTTCAAAATCTCTTCGAAGAGCTTGCAACTGTGCACGCTTCACCTTGGTGGAGCCTTGATATTTTTGTCTCATCGAGTCCCAAATGTGCTTTGCTATGTCCCTATTGAGTATAGTCTCCATAATACTCCGATCTATAGCTTGAAACAGGTAATTCTTTATCTTCAAGTCCTTCAGCTTTGCTTCTTCAATAGCCTTATGATGTGCTTCTGTTAACTCATCCCCGTCTGCTACTGCCGGTATCCCATTCTCCACAAGACCCCAGTAATCCTTTGAACGGAGGAGATTCTCCATTAACATCGACCAATGATCATAGTGACCATCAAATTTTGGGATCGCATGTTGCACAAAGCTAGTCTCTGCTGCCATTCCTTTTAGCACACCACTCACAAGAAACTGCTGTTTCTTTTACTCACACAAAACCAGGTCCCTATGATGGGGCTCTGATACCAAATGTTGAAAACACTATAATATTTCTGTAGTGCAAAAGTATGAATAAATTGACTGCAAACAGTCGGCTTATATAGCCAATTACAAGAGGATAAAATCAAAATAACAACCCACATTTGAATGACCTAAAAACGTGATAATATACTAATTCTAAATCACTAACCCTTATAGATAAGCTTTATCTTATAGATAAAGTTTATCTTATAAATAAGATTTATTAATCAATATTTCTAATAAACTCAAATCCTAATAAAACAGTAAATCTTAATAACCAACAATAATGTGATTAAAAGCCAGTTGGTGCATTTGTATGATTTGATTTCTTTTGTCTTTATTATTTAATTTTCTCAAGTCTAGAGATTATTCTTATAATGTGTTTTGACTTTTGAGAGGAGACATTAATTGCTATTCTCTTTTGAGTGATTTTTTTTACATCATTGCGTCTTGGTGATAACTCAACCCAACTATATATAATAACACGTGGTCGAGGCTCGGTGGAATTAAACATAATAACTAGTAAATTTTATTTGAGGGATAGTGAAAATTATAGAAAAAATTGTATGCAACGTTAAAAAAGATGAAGCTATCTTAAAAGGAATATATTGATCATCTCTCGAGTGCATTGACTCTTACAAGCGAATTTATATAAACAAGAAGGCAAATAATCTTAAATTAAGTAGAAAATCAAAGATAAAATGTAATTTTAATGTGATCGAATGACAAAATTTAAATACTGTCAATTTCGATCTCCTCATTTTCTTAATTTCCTATACTAAAAAAAAAACACTAGTTTCATATATAGTAGTCTCGTTATTCTTATGGAGTCCTTGTTAGCTAAACTTGATCTAAGAACTAGTTTTTTGTTGTAAATTTAAATATATTAATATTATTTAACAATAAAAATATAATAATTAATTTATATTTCTAGGGTTAAAAATACTACTACTTACTCATCTTATAATATTGTTTCATTCTACTAACTATTATTATTTTGAGTTTAGACGTTTGATTTGTTGAATTAACAAAAATGATGAGACATAAAAAACGTGTTGATGAAATATTTTAGTTGTCGAACAAGGCATAAATACATCTCGTGCATGTTTTTTTTTTTTAAGTACTTTATAAAAGCGCGTCTCGAAATTATAATTTGTCAAAAAATAAATATTTTTGTCAATTTGAACAATAAAAATAATGTACAAACTTATTTTTCATGCACATGATTATTTTTATAAAGATATAAGAATCTACTCTAAAGTAATTGAGTCAAAAGATTCATGTTTGCTTCGGAAGGAATTGTGAAAGTTTTGAAATAAATGAATTAATTACGTTAATATTTTAGTTAATTCAGCCAACAGAGTATTTAAACTGAAATAAAAATATTGTTTAATTAACGTACGACTAATTAACCCTATTTAATTTGTTTTTAACCCTATAATATTTATATATTTATATACTAGTACTCGTGGACCCTGAGGAGGTTGTAGGAGCATTCCGATAGCGCCGCCGAGTGAGTTATTAAGCCTTGGGCGGTGGCCTCCGACAGCCACAGGTGGACGCCAATTAGTTAAAAAAAAGTTCAGCGTGACAACATCATTTTATTCGTCCAACAAAATAGAATATATATATATATATATATTCAAAACACAATACAATTAGTGACGAATCCAACATACAAGCTAAGACACGTTTTCTCTTTCGTTTTATTTAAATGTTATGCACTTAAATCACTCTATAAGATGATATACTTTCTTTTGTAGTTATTCTGTAATTCACTCAAAAATCAAAATAGTTAATTAACTTGATTATCAAAGTGAAATAAATGGCTTCACTTATCTATATACGTCGAAATGAAATGACTAACTGAATTTGTTAGAAATTTATAAAATTAATGAGTTTATACTTCAATATTCTCAATAAAATAATTTCCATTTTGATATTGTTATGTATAACTAAGAACTACTCACGAACATTCAAATAATATTACGACAGAAACCCACAAATGAACTATAAAATAAAATTCATAAAAATTACATGTATTTATTCACAAGTATAAATATGATTTACATTTAGGGATGACAAAAATATCTAATCCGTTCCGAACCCGATGGATACCTGATCCGAATGTAGCGAAAAATTTCCTATCCGCAGATCGGCGGGGCGGGGCGGGGCGGGGCGGATCGGATCGGATCATGTGTGCTCCAATCCAATCCGCCCCGTTTGAAAAATAAACAGAATTAAATAATAAATAGATGAAAGATTTGGAGTTTAAATTACAATTTAGAGATAATTGGACTTAACTAAAAAAATTTGTTAACATTAAATAAGTTTTTTTTGATCAATTGTCCACTACTATGTAAAAAGTGAGCAATATAAATATTTTCTAATGTGGAGAGTAGATTACCACTCTTACCATTATATGATGACATTGTCAAAAGATATATTACAATAATGTGCATGTATCCTCTAGATTTTACTAGAATATTATAAAAAGTACACTTTTTTTTCTCAATAATTGTTGGTTTGTCCTCTATATATATTCTTTGGGCACTTTCGGTGCAACTAAAAACATAGTGAAAACAATGCTATATTATACTATATAAATTAAATCTCAATACCATGGATCATCATGGATGCATCACTAGCTACGAATGATATATTATATTGTATGATACTAAGGTTTTATGCTAGGTCCTTTTTTCTGCCAATAAGATTGATGTCTTACATTTTATTGAAGTCAAACTAATTGTGAATAATTGACAAAACGTTTAATTAATATTTCAAGATAACGATGACACATCAGCTCAATAATTAAAATTATACTACTATTTAGTCCATCAACGTGTATAGAATTGTATATTAAAAGTCAAAAATTTTAAAAGATAATTAATGGTAGTGAAGTAACACTATCTGATTTGACATATAACTAATCACATCAAATTTTAAAATATATTTTAAAGATTTTGAACTATCACATTTGATTTAATTAGCGGCCATGAACGACATTCAATCAAAGGTGAATAAAATTAAATTTTACAATATTTACAAATAAATAATATAAATATTTAATTTTATGACTTCTAACTACTCTTATACGCGTATAATTGAACAAATTTGTTTGTAATTTAAGATGTTAAAAATGCAATATTTTTTTTTATTTAAAGTTTTTAAGTATAAATACACATGTCATTTTATGAATATATTTATTTATTTATATTTTGTGTGTGAACCAACGGGTTGGTAGGGCAAAGACAACAAATTAAAGTGATGCTCTCTACGTGTAATTGAGTCAGAAAAACGTTCCAAAATAGAACACGTGGTAGATGGTCAGCATATTCTCTTAGTGGATAATAATTAAGAGGGTATGATTATTGATTAGTTGTATAGACTGAAATTGTTAAAAAGTTGAAATGCTTAGAACACGAGTTTTGCATCGCTATGTCTATTAAAAAACACTACTTTTTGTTAATATTCATTTTAATTTTTTTGTTAAAAAATTTAAACTTTTTTTATTAAAAAATTTAAACTTTTAAAAAGAGAATAATTTATTTATTTAAATTTGATTCTCAACATGTCTCTATACGTGAAAGTCAAATTTAATTTTCATTAAATATCTATCACATCATGCATAATTCGCATAATATCAACGAGATCATGTCTTTTATTTGCTATAATATCATGTTGAGCCATCTCTTTAAGTGACACGTTCTACTTTATCAGATGAGACATATATAGTAATATTTTAAAAATCAGTTAGAATATCGACTCGAAAACGATAAAAATCGAGAGTAAATAATCGAACATGTAGTAAAAATATTTACAAAAAAATAAAAAAACAAAATGTGATGTAGATCGATTGCTTTTTGGCTATGGCTAGGGATGGAAATTTACCCCACCCCTCCCCCCGTCCTCCGCCCCGTTTAAAATTTCCCCGCCCCGGAGAATTTGGTATTTGTGGCGGGTACGGGGCGGGGAGAATTGCCCCAGGGCGGAGTAGCCCCGCCCCGTTGCCATCCCTAACTATGGCTTGTTTTAATGATTTTCAACTCCTTTTTTTTCCCCCCTTTTACGCAAAATCAAACCAATTCCTAATTTTTCTTAAGTTTGGTGTAGTCCAATTTTGACAATATTGGTCAAAAGTGAGTATATAATTATTTGTTGATTTTATCTTTAATAAATATTTCAACATTAAAAAATATATATTGGAATTTATTAACACGATTTATTATATAAATGAATTGTATAGAATTCCCAATCTCTGCATTTATATAGATTGGCAACAAATATTTTATAACTTTTGTGAAAGAAGGCAAAACATCAAGGACATATTTGTTACAAAACAAAGAAATTGTGACAAATTTTCTATAAAATTGTCTCTCATTTGTATTAAATTTAAGAGATATACAATTCATTATTGTATAATTTTGAGTCGAACTTTTCGTGAATTTTTTTTCCATTTCTTATTCAACATAAGCAAATGTTATCCTTGCATCAGATTTTATAATAATTATTATTATTATTATTTTGAGGAATTAGATTAATTGAAAACCCACGAGATGTGTCTTTTATCCAAAATAAAAAACATTAAATAAATGATAACCAAATCTTCCACGTATATAATTTTTGTCACACTACGCAGACTATCTTATCATATTATTTGACTTGTACATGTATGAAAAATATTATCATTCTTTCATTATCATCTAATTTAACATATATACTCCTTTTCTATACTAATATATTGAAATGAAATTAGATGTACATTTAGTCATCCACAAAATTTAGAACCAACCATTGAACTCCAAATTATCTCCATTTCTAGATGATGCGAGACTTTGATTCAATCATCTGAAATCGAACTAAGTACAACATCATCATGCCAACACACGACCATTGTCGCTATCCCTCTTCGAGCGATGACCTTTTTTTTATCAATATTCTATAACTAAGGAAGTTTGTATTCTTCATTAAAGTTTACATCATTTTCACCAGCGCCCAAGCCCATGTTACCATGGAAATTCAATCACATCAAGAGTTCCTGTCATGGAATCTTTCATCATCGTTAATAATTGGAGTGTGGCTCTTATATCACTTATTAAGATTTGAAGTTTTATCGAAAATTATTAATTTATTAACAGTAATAATTCAACTCACTTATAAACATGAAATTCTATCTAGCTAGAACTTGTATTAACATATTTTCAACGACTACGCGACGTAACTAGTGAATAATAGCACGAGTTGGGATGGATACTTGGTTGTTTCATTACAAGAAGCACGTCCGTTCTTTCTTAATAGCTCAGAAGTAAAGTGATCAGCTCTTATTCATTAAATTAAAGAATTGTTACTATTTTTAACATATATTTTTTCTTCTTGTTAAAATATATCTCATTCTTTTTCGAGTCTTCTGTAAATATCAAATTTTTGAAAAAAAAAAATTAGAATTATGATAAAGAAAAAATTAGGATTCTATAAAGAATATTTATTATTCAAAATATTTTGGAAAAATAGTTTATATAATTTAAAAAAGCATAAAATTCCAAAAATATGAATATAGAAAATCTAATAGAATTGGAATCCCAACGTGTATATGCCAAAAGATAATATTTGCAATTAAATGTGGGAGTGCCCACATTTAAGAGATATTTATGGACATGACCAGTGAAAAATAAGTGGCCACGCTGCTGTGGTTTTCCTAGCACAAAACAAATACATTTAAAATAGACCATATTTTGCTCAAATTACTTTAATAACTTTATTTGATGTGTAATCGATTGTTTGGTGCATGTACGTAATTGATTTGTTAAGTATAGCACGTCTTTAAGTAAATTCTTGATCATCATTTATTCTTATTTTGAAAATGAAATCGTTCGATTTCTATAATTTCTTCACGAATATCTTCCCATGTAAGTAAGCGGTGATTAATTGAATCGATTAATCAGAAATTTTGTTATTAAAGTCCATTAATAGTTATATATAGGAATAATTGCATGAAATTTTTCCAACCTTCTAAAATCGATGGAGATATGTCCATAACTTACAAAAATAGCACCAGACATCCTCAACGTTTGAAAAACTTGACATAATAGGTCATTTATAACGAAATTGTCTTTTCCTTTAAATACACAAAAAACAAAAAATAAGAAAAAAGAAAAAAATAATTAAAAACTAATCAAATGTACCCCAAAAAATAAAAAGTAACAATGAGGCTATCTTCTTTATGAAACCCAAAAAATTAAAAATCTACCACCATCCCCAAAAACTCAAACTCAAAAACTTAAATTCAGTTCTCTACTGTCAAAGCTTGTTGTCTTGTGTGACAGTGACAATATTTCGTTTAAATATCTCAGGTGAAGATCTAGATGCTTTGATTTGTGACTAATGATGATGATTTGGAGCACATGATGCGTGAATATGATCGGTCATACAGGGTTTCTCCAAAGCCCTCAGGACTAAGGATTTTTATTTTTCACAACCTAAACCCGTCATTTAATTCATTAGTTAGGAGTTTCGGGTCTGATGATGCAAAGTTGGAGAAGGAAAGGTTCGTGGAAGCGCTGAATTCCTGATTGGTTATGACGGCTCCGCCGCCAATGGTTGCTATAGCTGTATCGCCTCAGCCACCACCAGCTAACAATAATGTGGACTACTTTTTTTGAGCTGGAAAAAGCGGTCGAGATGGCACCTCAGCCGCTACAACTCATGTTGAGGAAGGTTGAGGTAGACGATCACGTTCCTAGTTTTGAAGAAAGGTTGATGGGGTCGGATCCAATTTAGCAGCATATTCGGGATCTGGAGAGGTTGAGAATTGAGGAGCAGCAAGGAGTGTACAAAAGAAAAAATGATGATACTCTCACGGGAGGGTTTGCCGGAGGCAACTATTACAAGGTGCAGGAGAAATTTCCTCCAGTCTCCGTTCCTAATGGCCCTCCTGGATACTGGCCAGAAAAGCAATTCGCCGGAGGAGTTTTTCCATCGAGTACTCTCACATGAAATAGTCGGTGTACATGATGCATCACTCGCCAATGGTGAGACAGGTGAGTGGATTAGTCAGTCAAAGCTATTACGCAGTTCAAATGATGCCATCGGAGGTTTATCGGGACCAGCATGTGGATTTTGAGGTTTCATAAAGAATATGACATCTTTGTTACTTTTTATTTTTTGTGAGTACATTTGGTTAGTTTTTAATCATTTTTTTCTTTTTTCTTGTTTTTTGTTTATTTAAAGGAAATGACAATTTCATCATAAAGGATCTACCATGTCAAGCTTTTCAAACATTGGGGATGTCTGGTGCTATTTTTTTAGGTTAAAGGCATATCTTCAACGGTTTTGAAAGGTTGGAGACCTTTCATACAATTATCCCTTATATATATATTATATATTTGGTAAAGAGTAGTGGATTATACTGAATGTGTGGATAAAAAATAGGTAAAAGTTGTGAATCCTACAAAATATGTAGATAAAAATAATGTTTGATCAATTTATAAGTACTTATAAACACACAAACAGACTCAACTTGAAATAGAGATTTACTGAATCATCATATTCAAATAGTCATATAGTAGGTCGATTTGTCTAGTTTAAACATATGATAACTCATATTTATTTTAGAGTAGTATATAAAAGTGGTCGATCCATTATGTACGTCAACAATACTCATGGTAGAATTGGGTTTGCAAGCTGTTATCAACATCAAACTTTACAACTGGATTGATTGAGACATTGTAATGAAACTAAACCTAAACCGTTTATTTCTTTCTTTTTTTCCCTAATTTTTTATACTTTGTCTTAGTTCTTTTAAGATTCTTTTTCACTTCTAATCTTCAATGAAACCAAGTTGATGCAGTCGTATCATTCTTCTGTGATAATGACGGTTGGGGTTGGAAATTGATCGTACCAAACGCATAATGTTTGTAAAATTTATGTTTCTTGTCCTTTGGTTAGTTTTTTTTTATGATTTTATCAAAAATAAATAATATAATTTATTAATCCAAATTAAAAGTAATCTCTTCTCCTCCGCAAAACTCATATTCTACTCATTTACGAGTATTGAATACAATGAATGGTTCGACTCAATTACAATCCAAAAACGAATATATAATTTTTAATTATATCCTTTTACTTCATGATTTATTTGAAATTATTATTACATAATATAAATAAATTTTTTTTCCTTTTTTTTCTCACTTTCCACAAGATTTTCTAAAAAAAAATTTATTTAGAAGGGAGCGTTGGTTTTATTTAAAAGAAATATCGTTATAAATTTGTGTAATATATTTTAATTAAAATTATATAGTATAATTTCTTAATTAATTTTTTTTGCAAATATAATTAAAGTTAATTTACAAATAATTAAAAAATCAACCCAAATAAATATTTTAATAATTTTTAAATATTGTTATATTCTAACATTTTTAATCGAATATATACTTTGGTGCGTTTCTCTTCTTTACATGAAAGTCAAATTTATTATTATTGGAAAAAAAAAAAAAAGTAATGTAATGATGTCAAGAATGAAGGCTAAACCCTGTCCCCATCTCATGTATAATAGAAAACATCATAAAATTATGCACTAAATGGAATCAAAAATATCTTAGGGTTGATTGAAACCTAAAATGTAATTATTTCATTTGTTTTTTCCATAGATTCAAAATACAAAATCTTAGGCATGAGCGAACACAAAGGTCACATGATAATTTCTGCATTTCTAGTCAAGTTATTGAAATCATTTAATCAAAACATGACAAAGATATATGTTACCAATAAATTTTGTCACATGGGCGGATCTATAAATTTTTAGAATCCGAACTAGTACTGAAAAAAAAATTTGCACTTCAAAATTGAACTGTTACTAAAAAAAAAAATCTACAATAATTTTTTTTTTTACATTATAAAATATAATTTTTTCCGGGACGAGACCGAACTATAGTCCGATCCCGCCACCCTAAATCCGCCCCTATTTGTCACATTGACGTCAATTTTTGTTAACGGTTTCACAGATTTGTCAAAAATAACTTCGTAAATCCTAGACGTCTCTTGTAGAAGGGAGAGAAAATTCTTTGAAAATATTTAAATGCTCATGTGAGTAAATTTTAAAGGGATAATTGGATTATAGAATTAGAAGATGTGGAGCATATACTTCAGATATAAAGGAAAAGTCTCGAAAGTGAAACCCTCCCAACCTGTGTCAGATGTCCCTTGACCAGGCGGGTTGTAAATTGAGGGATGTGCACGAGTGGCAGGGACCTAAGGGAGAGAGCCAACAAGCCAATCCCCAGAACAGACCCCCACAATATTTCAATAAAAATCTGCCCCACACGAGAATCGAACCTGCGTTGCTGGAAGATTTCTTCCCACGTCACCTCAGACCTTACGAACTCGCCTATGCCCCTGGGGCGATGTGGAGCATATACTTTATCATATGTAATACTGTTGTGGGATGATTTGCCTCAGTTATACGAAATAATATGTGACGAGACTTGTTTCAATTGAATGGATTATTGATGAGAATAAAAATAAATTTTAACATTTTATTTACGATAGAATTTAATTTAATTTGATCGTGCATTGCAGGCACTTATATATAGAACATTCTCAATCCCGACGTTCTAAATCAATTGAGAATATTGATTTCTCTACAAGTATTTTTTGCTGTCATAATTTTCAAGCATTCAAGTGTTCATGTAGATTATAGACCAGAATGGTAATATCGAACCTGGTTCACCAATTAGGCCAAATTGTTTTCAAAGAAAATTGGACCCAGGCCCATAGGAAGCAAGTGTTTGCTCGAGTTTCGCCGAAGACGAAATTGGGCCCATTTATTATATAAAGACGGGGATTTTTTACAAATAACCACAAAAAACAAAGTATTTCTTATAATACTGTCATTGTTTCTAAATTTTCAAAATACTGTATGTATATATATATATATATATATCGTTTTAACAAACAAAATCAGAAGTTGAGAAACTTTCCATTTATCAAAATCACAAAAAACTCAATTCCATCCATATAGATCGCACGGCCGACGAGAAGCAAGATTCAGATTCCAAATAAATTCAGATTTGATCCTCAAAAAACAATTTCGACGCGAAATTACAGAACAAAGTTGGACGGAAAATCTCAATTCTAGCCATCGTCTGTGAAATTTCATCCAAATAAACATAAAATTGCATGAAATTACAGCCAATATTCATGAAATTGCAGCCATTATTCAACGCGAATGAATCTCAGATTTGATCTCAGATTCCAACGAATTTGCAACGAATGAAATTGCAGATCAAATTTGGTTTATCAACGCGAATTTGCAGCCATTATTCATGAAATTGCAGATCAAATTGGACGGAAATCTCACTCCCAGACATCAACTGTGAAAACCGCAGAACAACTTGGACGGAAAACTTACTTCTATCCACCATCTATACAGGTAACATGTTAAATTGATATTGAACGGAAAACTTACTCCATATTGACCATCAGATGTTTGACAGAATTCCCCAACTTGGTTATCATTGTAACAAACGTAACAAGTTATGTTATTATCTGTTTTTTAATTTCTATTTTGCAATTGTGTTTTTCTACTTTCAAAAAGCTAATTGTTGACCAATGTGTTTATCCAGTTCAATGATTTGCCTCTAGTTGTTTGTTGGATTACTTATGCTGCTTGATAATCTTCCAAATATCTAATTTCTAAATTACAAATGTAACACGTTCTGTTATTTCTAAATTACAAATGTAACAAATATAACACGTTTTGTTATTTCAAAATCACAAATGTAACACGTTCTGTTATTTCAAAATTACAAATGTAACAAGTTCTGTTAATTTAAAAATATCTAATCTTCATCCACAAATTAACAAGTCTTGTTATTTCAATATAGCAAATGTAACAAGTTATGTTATTTCAAAATAACAAATGTAACAAGTTATGTTATTTCAGAATAACAAATGTAACAAGTTATGTTACTATCTGTTTATCAGCATGTTAGAGGCATCTGTTTTATTTAATTTCTGTTTTAGAATTGTGTTTTTCTACTTTCAGACAACTAATTGTTGACCAATGTGTTTATCCACTTCAATGATTTGCAGGTATGGAAATGTTAAATATCTTCATTACATACTATGGTGAGACGGCTGGAATTCTCGTCCCAATGGATTGCACATACATTAAACTCGTTGATATGATATTATCGGTGTTAAAGTTGAATCGAAAAAAAGATATGGTGACAATACAATATGAAGTGTGTACAAACATGGCTCCAATGAAGATTACAAATGACAACACAGTTTTGTTCTATATGGAACTGAAGCGAAAAGACCAACAACTAACAAGTTACCCATTGCAAGTTGAAGTTACACCATTGCTGGAAAGTTTTCTAGACATGCATGTTTTGAGGCCATCTGATTTTGAGGATATCAACCTACAGGTTAGTGAAGGACATAATTTTGTTACATCAACATCTAAAGGGCTGCCTGCACTAGAGAGCTTTGCTTCTAGTGCTTATGAATCTATACCGGAATTAGAGGATGTGAATAGTGAGTCAGAGATAAATTTGATTTCAAATCCTGATATTGAAGCAATAGCAAAAGACATGATATTCAGGAATAAAGAATTGTTGAGGAAGACAATGCGATTGTATGCTATTGAGAACAATTTTCAGTACAAAGTCTACAAGTCAGACAAATATGAATATGTACTCAAATGTCTAATTGATAGTTGCATGTGGAGATTCAGAGCTTCCAAACTTGGTGAAACAGATATGTTTAAAATAAGATACATTAGAAACGGCCATTCTTGCTCAATGGATATTATTTTGGGTGATCATAGACAAGCAACAAGTACACTAGTTGGAGATTGCATTAAACACAAGTATACATCTGCAAAAACTATCTACACTCCCGGGGATATTATAAATGACATGGCAAGGACATACGGATTGACATTGAGTTATGGGAAAGCTTGGAGGGCTCGGGAGCATGCGTTGGAGTCTATAATGGGAAATCCTGAAGAATCATATGGAAAGGTGCCAATGTATCTTCACATGTTACAAGAAAAGAATAGTGGAACAATAACGAGGATTAAGACTAATGCGGAGAACCAGTTTGTTTACATGTTCATGGCATTGGGTGCATCTATACAGGGTTGGGAACACTGCAAGCCAATTGTTGTCATAGATGGTACATTCCTAACTGGACGTTATGGTGGGACTCTATTCACAGCTTGCACACAAGATGCAAATGACAATATTTTTGTTCTTGCATTTGGGATTGGTGATAGCGAAAACAACAATTCATGGGAATGGTTCCTAATGAGGTTCAAGGAAGCTTATGGAGAAAGGGAACAAATGTGTATTGTATCGGACCGACAAAAAAGCATTAAAAATGCAATTGGGAAGGTATATTCAAATGTGATGCATGGCTTGTGTTCATATCATTTGTTACAAAATCTAAAGTCATTTGTTGGGAAGAGTAGAAAAAATATCACTAAGCCATTCAATGCGGCTGCTAGAGCTTACACAGTTGCTGAATTTGATTACCAAATGAAACAACTTGACAACATAAACAAAAAGATTCGGCCATATCTGGTAAGATTTAATGCTTTTTATCAAAATTTGGCTCCAAAGTCTAGTGCTAGCTGAAAAATCCATGTCAAGACGAATAAAATTGAATGATTTTATCATTTGGCCATATATTGTAAGATTGAATGATTTTTTCAAAATGTGATATTTTATACTCTATTGGTGTTGATTAACATATGGAATTTTTTTCATATAGGAAAAAGTAGGATATGATAAATGGTCGAGAGCACACATGAGGACTAACAGATTTTCAACAATGACATCAAACATTGTTGAGTCTGTTAATGCAGTAACAAAAGCGGTAAAGAATTACCCTATAGACACTTTGTTGGAATCGTTGAGATACATCTTGCAGAGCTGGTTCTACAAGAATCGGAGTAACGCGCAATCAACGTTTACAAAATTTGCTAGCAAAAAGGAAAATATGTTAAGGGCAAATTCTAAAAAATGCATGAAAATGAAGGTAACAAGCTATGTTTTAACTTTACGATTGTTTCTTGTAAATTTACGATTGTAGATTGCTTAACTTATTAAATTGCCTTTTGGTTTTTGGTGGAAAATCGAATTATTGTGTAATATAGAAATTTTTTCATACTACTGTAGGTGTCAGCTTCAAGTGATATTCTATATCAAATTAGTGATGAGAATTCACAGCATTTGGTCAACATACAAGAAGGCACATGCACTTGCAACAGGTTTCAAGTAGATGAAATTCCGTGCCAACATGCATTAGCAGTTATTGGTACAAAACATCAAGTAACATACACTTATTGTTCGAAGTACCATACAAGAGAAGCTTACATTGCAACATACTAAGGAAATATTGTGCCACTTGGGGATCGTGTTAACTGGACAATGCAAGACCATTTAGAGCCAAGTGTGGTATTAGCTCCTACCCCAAAAAGAACAGCAGGAAGACCTAGAGAAAAAAGAATACAATCAACAGGTGAGGGCAATCAAGTCCAAAGATGTGGAAGGTGTGGAGAATATGGACACAATAGAAGAACATGTAAAAATCCATTGCCATTGAAGCAAATGCTCAAGAGAAAAAGGAAGCACACTGAATTGTCAATATCAGAATAGTAGTAGAGATTTATTCATATCAAATAATAGTTTTAAAGTTCTTTGATACATATTACTGTTTAAAAACTCCATGACAATGTTAGTTGAGAATTAAATACACATCATTTCATGTGGATCTTGTTTTGGGAGTTGGTTGACAACTTTTGGAATCTGTAGCAATACTGTTTAAAAACTCCATGACAAGTTTGACGCTATCATTTCATGTGGATCTTGTTTTGGGAGTTGGTTGACAACTTTTGGAATCGAGTATTGAGATTTGGTTGACAACTTTTGAAATCTTAGGGGTTTGTTCATTTTATGAATGTAGTGTTCTCATGTCAGTGGTAATATGTTTGGATTAAAGTGAATCTGAGATTTCAGGTACATTTTAGTTCCAATTTTTCCTTAATGCAGGTTGCTGATGTTTTCATTTGCTTGATAGTGTATTTTCTCAGAGTCTTGTTTCCCAGATTGATCAGTTTGTAACCTTACAGGTTACTTCATGACTTGATGTTTATTGTTTTGATCAAATCTTTATGCATCCATTTATATTGATTTTGTAACAGAAACAGAATGACAGGGGTAAGTGCGTGGACATCTATTGCCTTATTACACTTTCAGATTTGCTGCTTCTGTTACTTAGGGGTAAGTGCGTGGACATTCTGAAAGGCAAGCAAAAATTTGCTATTTGATGAACCAAAGATAAATTTATTTGTTTGATGTTGCAAGTCATTACTGCAAATATGACCTAAGCTATAAACATCTATCATCCATTTGTTTTTAACTATGTAAAAGAACTTAACCTAAAAATCCCCCAACAATTTAAGGAGAAACAAGAACATTCAATTGTCTTTCCAGCTCGAATTCAATTGTTACTTGTCATATCATCTTTCTCATTTTTGAGAGAATATGCTTAAATAAATAAATAGCAATGCGAAGAAATCTAAAGACCAAGTTAATTACATCCATCTATTCAAAAGAAGTTATGATCCCAACTCAGTTATATATCAACTATTTACAAGTAGTTACACAAAAAATGTTAGATTAGTCTCCTAGGTAATCTGAGAACAAAAGCTGGTTTAATTGCCTTTCTTCAACCTCCTTGTCTTTCTCACCTTCCTTGCTACATTGTCACAATCTGTATCGTATCCATCTCTTTGTTTATCAACTCCATACTTGAACAACCGGGTAGCCAAGTTAATTCTTGCTGTAGAACAATCGAATGGATTTGGCATTCTTTCTATAGTCTGGTTAATTATATGCCTAGCATATTCTATAACAAAAATACCGCAATCAAATCTGCAACACCAATAAAAACAAAATTAGAAAAACCAAAAGAAGAGAATGGCAATAAGGCTGGATGGAAATGTATAATTCAAATAAAGGAAGAGTCTAGAACATAAGTGATTGCCCAACTATCAATGATGAAAAGAAGACCTCTGACTCCCATTATAAACATCAAGTTTCTCTGACTATCAAATGATTCTCTGGCTATCAAATGAACACATGTAACAAATATAACAAGTTGTGTTATTTCAAAGTTACAAATGTAACACATTCTGTTATTTCAAAATTACAAATGTAACACGCTCTGTTATTTCAAAAGTACAAATGTAACACATTCTGTTATTTTAAAAATATCTAATCCTAATCATTAAATGTATTAAAAAAATCTATATGCAAGCACTCAACTCATGATAATGTCACAAGACGATCGAAGGCATTTCATCGCATTCTCAATTAAACAGCATAGGCATATGCACAACCACCAAAAAAAGAAACTGAAAAACATAAATAAATTCAGAGAACTAATAGATTGACACTAACCCATTTTCTTGTTGAGGCAAATTTTGAATGATATTAACATCTAGTGGTTCAATGATTTCTTTGCCATCAACCAGATTACTCTTCCAAGAACCAATCTTCACCAACATTCGTGGGATAACCACAGCAAAGGCTTGAACATCTTCAACAAGCTGACTATCCTTTATGCGAAAACCATAAGAGTTATATATGTTTAAGCACTTCTTCTCCAAGTCAAAATGACCAAGAATCCAATGGGCATGATCCTCCATCATGATTGGCATCAAGACGTGGTCAATATCACGCCAAGGAGTGTTACAGTGCATATATTCACCCAACGGGTACTCAAGCAAAGTTACCTCATCAGCCATGGCATTATCATCGTCTGATATGACCTTAAAGATTTTTCTGATCAAGGATCCGAACAAGTAATCTGTTGTAGTAACTCGTAAGTTTATCGCATTGTTGTATCTCACCATCTTTCTCAGATAATATAAGCAAACATCTATATGCTGTGAAAAAGAAATTTTTCACGTGTAAGACATAATTAAAAAACAGTAAAAAAAATTAAAGGCAAACTTAAAAAATGTTACAAAGTAAAAAATGAAATAAAATCACCGTGTCTTCTAATGTAGCATCATTTTCACGCAAGTCATGAAACCATTGTTTCTCAGATATTGTAACTGGACCAAAATTGTATGCCGGGACAATTTTCTCTGCTCGTTTTATAAACTTATTACCTCTGCAAATTATAATTGAAATGTAAGATACAAAAACTACATAAATTTTTATAAGTATGAAATGGTATATTATCTTACCTTTTATTAGGCCTATGTCCTTCACGATACCATTTCTCAAAACGGTCAATGTCAGCAACACTAGGTGCTATAAAGCCTGCCTCAAATGCATATAATTCAACATGACTTTGCGGTACAACATCTGACGAAGATCCATATTTAAGCAAATATGGTGATTGGAGTAAAGTATTGGGTTTATGAGGCCTTTTTGTTGGCATGCCTGGAATATTCTGATCAGCAACAATTGTATCTGGTATATGAACCTAAAAAGATATTAAGAATTCCATGTTAAACCAGAAAGATTTATGTCATACAATTGTGATATATTTAATAAACTATAGAAAAGTATACATTTTTTTGATCCATAGCTTTTGCCTTTTGCACCTCATCAATTGCTTTATCAACATTCTCCAACACTTCATCTGTATAAAATGAACCATCGGACAACCGAGGAAAATTATCATTCGGAGTAAAATCAATGCCAAGATCAAAACTAGGCAAGTTATCCTCACACAGTGGTTGCTCTTTTTCTGAAATCGCACCTTCTTTTTCATGAACCTTTAAATGAAAGCATGTAACACAAGTTAATACAAAAATTAGATGAAAATGAATAAAACACATACTGCTTATAATAATAAAAAAAAGTTAATTAATTAAAGCACATACCTTAAAGTCCAAAACACCAACTAATTAAAGCACATACCTTAAAGCCCACAAATTCATTTTCCTTTGGAGTATCAAAATTTGTCTCCTCATTGTCAAAATTTTCAACAAATTCATTCTCATTTGTGCTCTTAAAATCTGACCCCTTCTCATCAACCTATAACATAAAAAATTAATTAAACTTAACAAATCCATGAAATTATTAGCCTCTAGACATGAGAAAAAAATCTCAATGGAAAAAATATAATAATCGAGTCTTATACTCATATTACCCAAGGACAAACATTAAAAAAATACCTTATTATCCAAATGCCTTTCACCTGCCTTTGGACTTGATATTTGTTTGAATCTTTCAATTATCTCATTTCTGAAGTCAGCAATCATTGATTCGACACCATGTTTGAACGACATCATTTCATGCAACATTTGTTCTTGCTTTAGTTGTACATCTGTTAAACGATTGATGATGTCTTCATTGTAGCGGCTTTTGAAATCCTAACAAAAACAAGGAGATAATCAAATGGTTATTATACATTGGTTCAGCATATTAACTGCAATGACCAGTGATTACAGTGAAAAAATAAAACTACAAATTAATAAGATTAAAAATATAACCTCTCTCTCTTTCGATTCAACTGCAATAGGGGGGTCAACAAATTCATTGCACATCGGTGCAGCACTTAAAGTTTTTCTTTGCTGTGCTGGAGGATCAACAACATCTTTGCTGTTATCATGAGTAGGAGCTGCAGATTTCTCTTCAAACATTTGAATACAATATGGTGCCTCCTTCTCCTCTTCACACATCTCAAAAGATTTAGCCTTCATAGTCAAATATATATATGTCAAAAACTATAAATACAAACATGTATTATTAAAAAGAAAGACAAAATAATAATAAACATACTTCGAAAGAGTCAAACATGCTGTCCTCCAGTTGAGATGACATTATGCGCTTATCAGTTGTCCAATTGATTATCCGAGGCCAAGAACCATGTATCTTCTCACATAATATCCCATCTAATGGCAATATCTCATAAATCCACACTTGAAATGCAATTGGGAAGCCACATAGCCTATATGTGATTACCCCTTCATCATCAGCCTTAGTGTTCAATGCGGACTTCAAATAAGTGAATGTCGTGTTGAATAAGTCCTTCCCCCATGGAAAACTATCTAATTCATCTAAATCAACAAGTCTCATAGTTGAATCTGATACTTGTTTTGCATACGTAGTTGTAAAAAGGTAGGATGAAAGCAAATAAAGAATTCCTAATTTGACAACATCTTCATCATTGGTGCTATCAGGCAAATTGAGGAAAACACTTTCAACATCCTTTTTGTACACAGCACGCAGATGACTGAAATATCGTGTTTTGAGTGAGACTGGGGCCAATAAATATTTTGAAATATCACTACTGCCCGTGCACTTTAGTCCTGTGACTATGCAAAACTCCTCCATTGAGAATCTTACGTGCTTCTCACCAATTCTAAACCACATCTCATTGTAATTTGGTTGCTTAACCTCTCTTAGCAACATTTTGTGAATTAGTTGATGTTGCAATCTAATGTCTTTTATATCTAAGAACCACCCAAAACAAGTTTCTTTGAACAGTTGCTTCTGAGATTCTTTCATTTTGGCATTCAACTTTCCTATGACATCAATTTTTGGTGCTACCATGATCCTACCAACAGGCCAACTCTTGCGATCTATGCGGTAGTCCCAATCCTATAAAATTAACAAGAAAATGGATTAATAAACATAAACATTCATTTATGTAACAAGCTATGTTATTTCAAATTAACAAGTCGTGTTATTTCAATATAGCAAATGTAACAAGCTATGTTATTTCAAATTACAAATGTAACAAATGTAACATGTTCTGTTATTTCAAAATAACAAATGTAACATGTTCTGTTATTTCAAAATTACAAATGTAACATATTATGTTATTTCAAAATTACAAATGTAACAAATGTAACACGTTCTGTTATTTCAAATGTAATCTCTACGCAAGCACTCAACTCATGATAATATCACAAAACGATCAAAAGCATTTCATCGCATTCTCAATTAAACAATATAGTGCACACAAATAATATTATTGAGGAAATTGAAGTTGGAGTCACAGTTGATATGGGATCATGGATGGGGAAGACTATACAATCCTGCATTTCTATGGCCACACATCAACGAAACAATTAAAAACAATGACAAGAGCACAACCTGTTCTTCGTATTTCCTGATTTCTTTCTTTTTCTTGGATGGTGACTCCTTCGGTAAGATTTCTCTACCCCTTTTTGCACTCTTCTCATCCAAAACTTCAGGTGCATTTTTTCTTGTAGACAAACGAGTTACACGATGGCTAGAAGAGTCCATATGTTCAATAACATCAGATGGAGACTTGCTCTTTGATGTTGAACGTGTGGGACGATGAGTATAAGTCTTCATAACTTCACGTAACATTCAGCCCATCCAATCCATTTGAAAGCTACTATCAAACATCAAACATCAAACAACGAAACAAGATTCAAAACACCATAAAATTAGACAAGTCAAGATAAGTTCATAAGCTTCATGGTTTAGTTTCGTTATTGAACATATCAAAAAGCATTTCCTGTGTGCATTGAGCTATTATTTTGAGAGAGAGGAATTTATATGCACAGCTTCAGTTAGGAAATTGAAGAACTGAACCCTGATACTGGTTGTAGACAAATTAACATCATCTTCAGAAGTTTATTTATAGATAAATCTGTGGCATTTCATTTGTAACATTTGTGATGTATAAGATGAAATACGACACACATTTATACAACTCGTACTACTGAGTTCATGACTAAATATTGACAAACCATAAACAACCACATTCAAACAAGATGAGGAAGGGATTTCAAACTCACAGGTTCTAAATGCAAGGAGAAAACCATAAACAACCACATTCAAACAACAATTTGAATGGCGATAAGCCGATGTTGTAGTGAAATAAAATCATTCACAACAATCAAATCGCGTGCAAAATCAACATATAAAGCCTATTTTCACAGAAATAAGACTGAAACCTAATTTAGAAATACACAGAGAAGATGCGCGGCTAAAATGTCAAATCGTGGGGATATATGTTAATTTAGTAAAGCAATAAACGTAAACATACGACACACATTTATACAACTCGTACTACTGAGTTCATGACTAAATATTGACAAACCATAAACAACCATAAACAACCACATTCAAACAAGATGAGGAAGAGATTTCAAACTCACAGGTTCTAAAAGAAAGGGGAAAACCATAAACAACCACATTCAAACAACAAATTGAATGACGATAAGCCGATGTTGTAGTAAAGCAATTAACGTAAACAATTTAGTAAAGCAATTAACGTAAACATACCCCTCGGAACATGAAGACGCGCGGCTAAAATGTCAGATTCCGACCGAGGAAGGGTTCGTCCGTTTTTCCCCAATTTTCTCCGTTTTGAATTCGTCTGAACTGTGTTGTATGTATTTGAATTCCGGCCGAGGAAGGGTTAGTGGGCTGGCACGGTTATTGATAATGGAAAGTGGAATTCCGGCCGAGGAAGGGTTAGTCTGTTTTTCTCCAATTTTCTCCGTTTTGAATTCGTCTGAACTGTGTAACGTGTGTATTTGAATTCGGCCGAGGAAGGGTTAGTGGGCTGGCACGGTTATCGATAGTGAGAAGTGGTTATTGCCTGTTGTATGTATTTGGGTTAGTGGGCTGGCACGGTTATTGATAGTGGGAGTTGAAATTGGATATTGCACGTGGAAATTGGGCTTAATGATTTGGGTTTTTTTAATACAGTATTTTTGAAATAAAAAAACTTAAATAGTAAAATTAGAATTTGGAAACTAAAGGGAGTAAGGAGTGCAATTTCCACTATAAAGACGATCTATCAAAGGAGGGAAGGAGAGAGAGAGAGAGAGAAATTGAGAGAAATTGTCTATAACTCAGCATTTGTTTCAAATTATATCAGAACACTTTTTAAAATTTCATTAAGTCATACTATTTTAGTCATATTTTAATTGATTCTATAATTATTCCCGTGATCCATATTAATCAGAATTACATTCGATTTAAACTTCAACACAGTAACGCACATGGTCACCATCTTCTCCCGCGTCTTCCGCTGGCTATTGCACTTCATTGCTACAAAATTCACCGAATCTGGATTGCTTGCATAACTTCGATCAAACGTTGATATTTTAATGTTCAGCGATTCGATTCTCGTAAAATTTGGACACAAAGTTCACATCCCATAATTTTTTGAATCCAACGGTGAAGATCAAGACTCAATAATTCATTCATGAGGAATTGACATTCGAACAGTGACGAATTTTGGTGAAATATTTTATTTATTGTTTTTGAGTAGTAGAATATTTATTCTTAAGATAGTTGTGTTGAAGTAAATTGTTATTATTGTTTTTGTGAGATTCCGTCTTCGACAGGCGAAGATATTTAGTATGCTAAGAATTGTTGATGTCTTGATATTATGTTGTACCTACTAGTGAAAGATTATTTGGAATTGGACAATAAACGTATACACATTGTCGAACTAAGTTAAATATGTATTTAATTTCGGATATTATTTATTTGGTTGTTGCTCTATTTGATTATCTCCTATTAGGTTAGTACAAGAGGAGGCACTTAATTATATTATGTTGTGTAATTTATTTAAATTGATGTTTTTCTCCCATCAACATGTACACACAAACCTTGAAATTTCGACTATATTTATAAAACAAGTAGAAAAGGTAGCGGGACAGCGTATGATCAACTCTTAACAGTGGCACAGGTTGCAAACAATCCAGAATCCATAAAGAAAGTTCAAGAGGAGTTTAAGAATGAACTCAATCAAGATACTGCATACTTTGAAAAAAAAGTAAGTTTTAAGCTACTTTAAAGCACAGTCAAAGCGAAACCGAGCCTCGTAAGGCAACCAAGGTGTTAACACATAAGTAAAAAATGTAACCATTCCTAGATGCTAAAGTGTTTAGTATCCAGTGTTACCGTATCCTCCCTCTATACCAAATATGTGATAAATGTTTTGGCAGTCGAATATGATCCATTGAAAAGGGAAGGATTTCAAATTCTTACCATGGCTGCACAGATTGTTTCCTTGATTATTGCTTCATTTCTTTATTTATTTGTTCGACTCTTCGTCGTCAAGATGATCCCACGATATGTTAGAAGTCTCATATGAACAGCTCGTTTTCGTGATCCTCAATGCAAGAAAATGACTTACCAGATAATAGAATTGAATCCCTTTCACTTAATTCTTTTCTTAGTAAAATACCTTTGTAATTGTTATGTTTCTAGTTCGAGAGAACTGTCAACTATGTCTATAACCCGTGCAAGTTATTCGTGGAATTCAACCATAATGACAGACAAAATTCAGAATCAGAGGTTACAGCAAATGTAGAAAATAAACAAGAAGGATCGATTCATTTATAACAACAACATTCCTGAATACATGAACAGACTTGATGGTGGTAATAATCTTGACACGAAAAGAATACACTGACTCAATGACAGAAAGAAAAGAAAGAATTCCAGCTTACATAAAGAATTAAAGAATGAAACACTAATGTAAAAATATGATAATCTCCCGACCTATGTGTTTACTGACCTATGCGTTCATGAAAGTGGTTCTTCTCCTACCTGACAACAAATTTTATCTGCAGTAAAGAATGAATAAATGATGACAAATTTCTCTACCTACAAAGAATTGATACGCCCTTTTTCTGTATACGAAGAATGGAATGAAAATTGTACATGTATGAGACGTATGGCCGATTTAAGTTGGCTGAGAATAAGATGATGAACTGCCTGCAATGTCGACCGGTGCCCATGCTGAGATTGTGTAAAGAGGCTGATCCAACCAACTCAGTGTAAGTGCATTTCCATCTTGTCCCTGCTTCTCCACCCTATAGTTGTCACAAGAATACATTTTAAGCAGCATTTGTCCCTGAAGCAATTCCCTCTCGCTAATTCCCAAGCACCGGAAACCCCCTTGCTCCATCAACTGTCGCCACACCCTGAACGTTTCATGCCTTTCGACCCTGTCTCGTCCTTCACAAGCAATTATATTCCTGATTTCACGAGCAAACATTTCTTCTATCTTGATCCTGAGTGGACTATCTGCCGGAAGGCTTGAATCTAACGAGTCGAAAATAGCAGAATAGTATTTCAAAGAATTTGAAAACCTTCTTTCCAACATCGTTTCGTTGTGCTCCGCTTCTTGCTCTGACATGACAACCAATACGGGGTTTGTGCTTCGAATTAGACCCAAAAAGTCTCTCAACGTTCTTCCTGTACTATCGTAGAGCAACTTGTGCATCTGAAATACACAATTGACAGCCACGGTTTCATTCTCCTTAACATGAAGCATCCACAACCTCACATCTTCCAACCTGTCAACTACGGGGTGGAATTCAAAAGGTAGATTCAATACCGCAGCAAATCCGGCAAGTCTATTGCCCGTTTCAATCAACTCCTGTTTCGATTCACCAACACCAGTAATTCTAACATGGCTAGGAGGATTAGTCCTAGAAGCCAAACTCTGAAACAGACTAGGCCACTGCAGCCCTTGCTTTATGTCGAAATCTATAATGTGAACACTGTCCTTTCCTTCAAAAACATGCAGTAAAATTTCATTCGAGGTGAAATGTATGAACTTTGGAAATGGGCTTACCTCGTTTAAAATCCTTAATGCAGTGCCACTCACATCATCCACCTGATCAAGCTCTCGAGGAATGGTAATGTGGAAGATATGAGGCCATAACCTTGCAACTCGCAGAACTAAGGCCTCGGTGAAGTATGCAGCGAGGCGTCGTATGGGGGTGCCCCTCGGAGAAGCAAGTTCCCCGAGTCTAGCTATAAAATGGTTGATATTGGCAATGTTCTTTAAACGAATTGCTTCTACACAAGCCACAAGGAAGTTGACAAGCTCAATATCGTCACGTTCCCTATGGTTATTTTCACCATTATGCCCTGCTACAACCTCAACCCTGTCACTTGGATTAGGTGGCCTAGAACCATTACCTGTTTCATGCTCCCCAGGATTCTCATTCAGCCTAAGAACCAAGCGACGACTCTCTGATGAAGTACTCGAAGATCGCGAGGCCTCTTGTGCAGGACCCTGGCTCGTCTCCGCATTTTTGTCACCTAAGTCCGTAATCTTGTTCCCAATAGGTTCCAGCCAAGGGCTATTTGATAAAGGTGGTAATGGGGGAGCTGTCACGTCGCTTGGCACAAAACACACCCTTTCTTCCTCTCCAGAACATGAAAGAGAGAAAGGCAGTTGAGGCGGATTAAACCCTGCAAGTGGAACAGACCGCGGCACATCAAAGCCAGAGTGAAACCAGAAATTCCCACCACCCAAATGGCCAAAACTCAAGTTTCCACCATCTTCTTCGGAATCCTCGGATTTTCCACTACCCCTTTTCCTCTTTACTCTATTCATCCCGATCTCCTCATCGTAAGACCCTTCCTCTGCATACCTCTTCTTTTTACTTTTCTCCCACAATTTATCCTTGCTTTCTCTCCTACACTCTGTGGTTGCTGAAGGTGGGAGTTTAATATTCTGCCTAAGAGAACAATTAGTCGTCTTCGCTTCAATAGGCTTCTCAACAGAGAGGCCTACAGGCCTAATTGATTGAGATGACCTTGGGGCATCTTTTCGACCAAAACTACATGGCAAATCCAATCTTTGGGTACTCATTGAAGGGAAATGGCAAACTTGAAACTGTCCAGATGCTTCACTTCTCAATCTGTGCCTGGGTGACAACAATGTAGAAGAACACCCAGCCAACATTATTTAGACCCTCACCAATTTTTTTCCTTCTTTTCTATAACTCCAACTCTCCCACCCTTCTACTTTCTTCTCTGTCTCTGAGAGTGAGTGTGTGTGTGTGTGTGTGTTTTCTTTACTTCCCAAACTATGCAATATACAATTACTTTGTATAAATTGATATTAACTTGAAGTAGAAGATGCCTCTATGAGAATGAGTGAAGTTTCAAGAAATCAAATAAAAACAAGAAACAAAATCGGAATCCGATGTCAAAACAAATCAAAGAATAACACTTGAAAAGCTTGTGTTTGTGTATATATTTGTGTGTCCTATATGACGATGGTATGTATATAGCAGCAATATATGTGCAACAAAGAATAGAATCACCAAAACTACACCAACAAAAGAATCAAAGAATTTGAAAGCAACAAAATATCAAACACCTACCGAAAAATGATCATCGGATTCCTTAATGTTCACACAGAATTCATTCTGAAGCGATGTGAAATTTGAGCTGAATGAAATTCATTAAATTTCTGCATATGCATCTTTGCACAAAATTGTATCTGAAAAAAGAACAGTGGAAGTGAGTGATCAGATCAATCCCCTACCCCACCCCACCCCACCTCACCTCACCCAAAACCCAGTATTCTTATCCTTCAAAATCCCTTCAAACATGCACGAAAAGGAAAATCACATACTATGAGAGTCACTTCTCAAGAACCCTACTACCCAAAAAGCCATACACCATAAACAACTGAGCTTTTTATATAATATAAACTGACTTTGATGATGATTTTGTCCCAAGAATTGGAAAAAATAAAATGAAAAGTGGTGTCTGAGAATCTCAGTTTGCGGCTTTGGATGAGAAACTAGGGGTGGAGATTGCAGGAAAATACGACCGTTGGAGGCTTGTCGGTGTAAATATGACCGTTAAGGGGAGTTGGTGTAGTTGTACGGCCATGGTGGGGTGTCTGATGAATGCACGTGTGTGTGTTCTGCTACCCGTTGTACTTTTGGGGACATGACCGTTGGATTTACATCATCATTTTGTCGATAAATTTCACTGCCAGTTAGTATCATTATTAACCGTTTCTAACGTAAGTACATTCTGTTTTTATCTTTTGTCTAGATTTGGATTAATTGAACAAATTTTATGTTTTAAGAAAAGTCTAAAAATCTTAATTTCAGGATGGTGATGTCAGAGTCGAGAGAACTATATTTTGCTTTGCTTAGCTCGCCTAAGCAAGGATGGAGTTGTCGAGTCAAGATTGGCTGTGTTGTAACCTTCTCCTTTGGTTTTTTACCTTACTTCCGTTCATTCTCTTACCATTTTCCATAGTCACCCTTTCTTGAGGTATTAAATAAAAAATTTCATTGGGTAAATATATTCACACTAAAATGTTTCTGTACAATAGTTTAATTTCTCAACTTTTACTCAGTATTGCATTTTATGTCCCAAATATTTTTTTATCACATTCTTATCTTCAACTTTCTATTAATTAACACATCTTGTTTCTCATCCAAAAATTCCATATGAAGGTATAAAAAGACTTATTTACCTCTCATATTTTTAAATAAGCAAAAAATAATAAATACAAAAGTTCGACAATACATTTTCTTCTCATTGCAAAGTACGGTAACATAATATTTGGACAGAAATTATCGTTATGAATAAGATGTATGAATTAATCAAAAGTTAGGATAAAAATGCTATAAAAAAAATTTTAAGACGTAAGTACAACAATAAATAGATTGAAGACCCTTATCCAATAAAAATGTAGTGTAAACGTCTAATGTATGAATATCCCCCAACAACTCTAGCTAAGGCTAAATTTTGAATTTTTTATTCCATTAGAGTAAACTTGGTCTTAAAATGTATAAAAGTGAATGCACGCAGATGGGTACCTACTAATCTTGGCATGAAAAAGTACGAAGAGCAAATAAGATGTGTGAATAAAAACAAAATTATATTTAAATAGATATAGTACATGATGGTGAAATTATTTTTTAAATATTTATAAGTTATGAATTATATGAAATATGTGAATAATAAAAAATAAATAAATTATGAATCTTACAAAATATATAATTAAAAAATATATTTAATTAACTCAAATGCTCCACCTCCTCCAACGGAACAAATTCAGTTTTTAGGATGTGTAAGGGGGTCCACCACAGCTCAAAATGGTACTTGTTTAAATCAGAATCAGGTGGCTTTTCTTCTCTCATGAAAATGACCCTACCCAGTACACCCTTTATCATTTTCAGGCTGCAAAAGGAGTACGAGGTTTACAACAGCAATTAACATATGAGCCAAAGTGTTTTCTAAAGGTTAACCCCAACTTTGAAGGCCCCACCACCTCCGTTCTAGAGTCTTGGTAAAATATGTAAATTGCAGAATGTGTCTCATTGGATCAAGATTGAAAACTTACATTTTAAAACTTGTACGAGGTTTACAACAGCAATTAACATATGAGCCAAGGTGTTTTCTAAAGGTTAACCCTAACTTTGAAGACCCCACCACCTCTATTCTAGAGTCTTGGTAAAATATGTAAATTGCAGAATGTGTCTCATTGGATCAAGATTGAAAACTTACTTTTTAACTGCACTTGCACGAAGTCTCTTTCATACTAAAAGTAGGAATCGAACTCCCACCTTGCAGCTGTCAGAGAAGTTGAAATTACCTCATTCTCACCTTTCAACCAACTGAACTATGTCTTGAAGTCAGCCAAGGTGTTTTCTAGTGGGTAACTGGACATCCTTCAAAGAATATATGTTTAGTATACAATATTACTACAAAATCTCAACTTTTTCGTGTTTGTTAATCATGTCAAGCAATGCCTAATCCAAGATAACAAACATGCCAAAAATGGACACTCCAAGATAATTTTAATCCCCATTAAAAAATAAAAATAAAATTCTCAAATATGCTGAAAGAAATAAAAATAGTGAATCGGTTGCATAGTTAAAACTTGATAGTTTCATAATTCAATTAAAGATAAAAAGTCCGCCTATTTCTATAATACAAACTGAAAACACGCCACCCTCCTAACACCATTTCTGGCTAACACACGTACAACCTGCAATAACAAGAAGTACTTCTTAAGAAGAACTTTTCAAAGTGCAAATCAATTGATTTCTAATACACCGATTACCGAGTATGATATTGATAATGAAATCCTTACCATACCCCACCCATGAAACTATTCATGGCAATGACTGGTCGGACCAATCAAGCGTATTGTCCATGGCATTACAAATCCAACCAAAAGACCAGAAATCCACCCCCATTACAACATCATCTTGGCCAAGTAATCAGAAATAGTAGCTTATAACAACTTTACAAAATAAACATACTATATCGACTCCAGATACAAGGCTTCTTGTTTGCTGGTCAGGCCCAATTCATTTAGAGTGGAAGTACTCTCGCCATCGCTAAAAGCACGCCGAGGATATGGCCTGACCTGGACATAGAGGAATGTCAGAACATTTCGAATAGCGAAATCCATTCACAACATTGCTCGGTCATGCTTAAAAGCTGCTTTTCTAAAATGTAGATAAGTGAGACCCACAATTTGTTTATTTTGAATCAAAAAGTAGTGGGTCCCAATACTTATAAGCACAACCGAACATGTGCTAAACCATCTTGCCCGCAAAAGAGAACACAGAACCATATGTGGATTCACCTAGTATTCGATCTTTCGCGTGGAAGCCACAAACATCAAAATATTCAAACAAAATGCTGAGAGTATTTTCAATGACTACACTTCTCCTAAAACTTTAAAATTAAGTGGTGAAGGAGAGGGAGGGAGGGAGGGGTGTGGGGGGGGGGGGGGGGGGGGGGGGAGAGAGAGAGAGAGAGAGAGAGACTATTCCATAATATGAGTCACCCTATCAGTAAATCAAATTGCTCTCAGGTTGAAAACATTTTTTGATTTCCCAAATAAGATTTTTTATTTTTCTTTTGGGCTCTTTGAAAGATTATTTTTTCTTTTCTTTCAGGTTGGAGGGTGGAGGGTGGAGGGATTTCATAGATAGAATGGCAACAACTACAATCAGCTAAGACCATGTTTGGGAGCAGGAATGCCTGGGAATGGAAAATCCATTCCAGCTTTTTCATTCCTCAATTATGTTATGTAAGTCAATTTGGAGCAGAAAAGAACATTCCCATGGAAAGGCATTTCTAGGCAAGTGTTAGAATGCACATTCCTCCACAGCCAATGACACTACCTTCCATCTTCAGCACCCAATACCTCTCCATCTTCCACTCCCTCAAATAGATCGCAGTTTATTGTTTGGGCAGAGATTTGCCATAATCAGCGAATAAAAACCAGCAAGTTTGAATAAAAACCAGCAAGTTTGAATTCACTGGTAAATTTTAGTTTAATAAATTGCAGATCCATAGGAAAACAGATATACATTGTCTATTGCTTTGTCCTGAAGTATTTTGGTGAATACAATTTGATGGTTTCGAAATGTAGATTGTCGATGGTGTTTTGAGGCAATTGGCCAAGGAAATGGATTTGCATCCTTCTTTCTTGTTTTTTTCTTTTTCTTTTTTGATGTTAGCAGCCAACAAAGGATTGGAATGCTCATTCCACCTCCATTATCACCTTTCCATCCAGGCGTTCAGCTACCAAAAGCGGTCCAAAAGTGTAGCTTCAGAATTCACAGAAAAGAAGACTGACTGGCACAAATAAGTAGAGGATGGCGAGAAATATTTACCAATCTGTAAGTACCAGGCTTGACCACTCTGCCAACATCAATGAAGTCAAAAAGATACTGCAAAAACAAATCAAGTAAGGTTGTGAACAAGAAAATAAGTACAAACCAAAGCACCACATCCATACCTGCAGCTTGTCTGACTTAATAAAGCGCCGACCCATCCGACTGCCATCAGGCATCCTCACTAGAAGGGTAACAGCATTGTCATCATCTGGAGTTGGTTCCTGAGGAAGGGACGCTTCTTTTGCAGCTAATTGTCTCTCGAGTTCCTGGCCAGTGATCACAATACATAAAGGTGTAAACTCTAAAGCATAAATTGCCACTAGAAGTAGTTCGTATTAACCTACTAGACCATTGGAAGAGAAACACAACCGAAAGTACTAAACCTTACCAAACATAAAATATGCCTTCCCAAGACCTCCATCAATAACATCAATGATGCCAAATAGAAATTCAAAAGGTAAACATGCAAAATCAACTCAACAATTTTGGCAAACCTCATAGCCTAAGTGAAAGCAAGCTTCAAGTATTTTAAACATCGTGAATTTGTTTCTTTCTTCACTTATTATTTTCACATTTTTCTGGAGATGGGGAAGTTCTCTACCATACAGTGTTAAAAGACCAGACCAGTTACGAACCAGCAGCAATCCGGTCCGAGTCAATCTATTAAACCGGTTAGCAACCGAACAGGTAGAAACCAAAAAAAAAATGCCCGGTTTTCATGAAAAACCGCTTACCCAATTTAAAAGAACCAGTGGTTCGTTGTAGAGGAAAAATCCACTGGTTTAACACTTTTACTAGGGTCCAGACTCTTCATTTCAACTTTTACCTTGCATGTTTACCCTTGGCCCTAAATTTTTCTAGCAACAGAACATGTCTCTCTCAATTTGAAATGAAATATCTTCTTGTAGTTTTCAACAATCTCCTCGAATCCCTACTTATATTTTTTGGCTACAAGAGAAAAGTACAATGATAAAGTTTACCTTGTGAATTTCATATTGAAAGTTTATGAAAGATTGCTTCGGATCATCATTTATTGATTTTGGGGGTTTTCTGGAGTCTATTGTGGAGCGGTCGAGTGGTAGCTTATGATGATTTTTCCTAATTATGGAGGTTAATTTTTTGGTGGGCTTCTTGTTTTCTCCCCCTACATGTTAATGGTACTGAAGAAAGTAGGGGGGGATCTGAATTGTCGTTTTGTCCTGAACAAATTTGAAGATTCTATAAATAGTTAATATTATATTTCACAAGAGTTAGACTCGCTGGTTCAATCACAGGATTACATTTGAACTAGTGACCTACCTCTTTGTCAAGGTCATTGCCCTGGTCGAGTTCGAAACCTATGCTACCATAACCCCAATGGCACTTCAAAGAATATTTTTAAGTGCAGTTAATGCAAATACAATAACTGCAGTTAATGCAAATACAATAACTTCTTCCCTGATATAAGATGTTAATGCAAGCCAAACATTGTTAATTGATCACTGAACATCCTTTGAGGACAATTGTGATGTCAAATCATTTCTTTCTCAAATTTTCTCTTTTCCTTTGGATGAGATTGCACCTTCAACGTTATCTTCATACAAATCATGAAATTGTGACCCCAAATATGTTTCCATATCTTCATTTTCCTCTCCCAAAAATTCTCATAAATTTAATTGACTTTACTTTCAAATTATAAAAAACCTGATTATTTGAAATCTTTTGATCAAACTTAGAAAAAGTGTTTTTTACTGGAACAATATCTTCTTGTTGAAGATTACTAATAAATTTTTCAAGAAACTGTTTCTTCACATCCAGATTTTCAATATGATCAATAATTTCTAATAAGAAACTATCTGACGAAGTTAAAACATTACAGTTCAAGTCATTAGTTTTCAAGAAGGTTTCATAAGGGTTTTTCTTTATTTTACAAGAGCAAATATTTTTACTTTCCTCTTCAAGAAGAAGAAACATTGGAAATAGAAATAGAATTAGACTTATAAATTTGATTCAATTCTAGATCAGAACTTTCTTCATCACTATTAATGAAGATATTTAATAATTGTTTCTTTAGTCCTTCATTAATGACTAATTCATTGATTTTTTGCTTCGTTTTACAGCAATTAGAGTAGTGACCTACTCTTTCACATTTATAACAATCTTTTTTTTAGATTGTTCTTTATTTTCTTTTGAAAACTTTTTTTTAGGTTTTTTAGAAAAGAATTTCTTTTTTTCCTTTTAGGTGAAAAGTCAACATTGGCATTTCCATAAGCAAATTGCTCACAAAAATCTCCAAGTTCTTGTTTTTGACGTTGTTTCTCAATCTGAGCTTTCAGATTGATCATTGCAAAGTTTTAAACCTGCACTAATACAAGTTTGACTGATTTAACCATAGGTCATTACTCCTATGACTCTTCCTTCATCTCTTATTCAAGACTTAACCTTTTTTGCAAAAAGTCTAAGATGACCAGCAATAAATTTTTCTTCCAAAAGTCATTATTACAACCAGAAACATTCATGACTCCATATAGAAAAACATTTTTATACTATCTAAAGTAAGATAAAGTTCTACATTTAAATTTGAAAATAGACTCGTATTTGTTTCACTATAATTCATAAGCTTTCCTACAAAATGATGGATAATAGCTATTATCAAAGCATTGACAACATCTTCTTAATTAGATTTTTTCTTTTTTAATCAAATTATTTTCCCTTTTGTCAACAAAGACTTCATTTTTAGCATAGAGAATTTGATTCCTTTGTTCAAGAGTGAGATAATTATCCTACTAATTTTTTAATTGGCCAGTAAATCCTGCAATTATACAATTGGCTTGCTTTCTAGGAGAATTAGCCAAATTGTTAGCAAGGGTTTGGGCATACATAAGCATTTTATGCATAAGATTAATAATACCATATTCAAGCAAAGCATCAAGATTCCATTCATATATGGTACTATCATTCAAACGAACAGGGAATCTATCTTCCACTTGTTCATAAAGAAGATCTTGTGGAAATGGACGATGGTAATAATTATAAATAGATTCAAATTTAACACTTCCTTATGATGAAGACCCTCTAAAAGTAGTGGTATTTAAATCACTAATTTTCATATCGATGGACATATTTTCAATAGTAGAAATCTAAGAATTTTTTAAAATTTCTTTTGAAACATCATTTTCTTCTTCTGATTCTTCTTCAGAAGATGAATCTTTTTTTTATTAAGAGTATTTAAATCTAAAACTCCTTTGTCTTATTTATTATCATTAGACACTTCTAATTTTTTTAGTTTTTCAACTAAAGCTTCAAGTAATTCTTCATTTTTGTCTTTAAATGTTCCAGGTTCAAACACTTGGCCTAACAATGGCATGTTGCACCGAGGAAAAAGAAGCAAATTGAACTATGTCCTTTTGGTTAACTTTTTTCAAAGGAGTAGAAAAAATAGAATTTTCAATTCTATCGAGTTGTTTACTAATTTGTAAAAGACTGGCATTTGTAAAATTGTTTTTTCCACGCTACTTTTCCCCTTTAAAAAATGATGGGCTTCAATAATATTATTATCCTTTAAGGATAATAGGTTTGGCTGGAGGATGAAAAGATTTGTAATAATTTCCATCAATAGTTTTTCAATTTTGAGAATTTTCTACTAATACTAAAACTTCACCATTTTAGAATTAAAAGCTTGAACATTTTCAATTCTTTGGAACCAATCTTTGAAATATATGTATTGAAACATATTGAAACATATTTGGGGACACAACTTCATTTGAAGTCCTTAACATAACTTATCGTATTCACTACAAAGTTATGAACACTATGGTTCCACATGTCAGGATTCAAAATTAGGAAAGAGAAACTCTTCTCATTGAATCCAATAATACTAGGAATAATGTTATTAGTCCCAGAATTATTAATTGGGATGAAGTTAAGTTTCCAGAAAGCTGAAAACTTGAAAAGATCAATCCAATCCAAGTCCCTAAAAGTAGAGTTGATCATATTATTGAAACTCCTTATGGAGACATAGAAATACACTTTTCTTCAGGAAGAAAAACAAAATTAAATTTTTCGAAAAGCACTTCTTTGAAAGCAAGAAGCTCTATTTCTTCAATTTTTGATACTTCAGCGAGATTTAAAGGAATTACTAGTTCAAGAAACATGGTTCATCATCATGTTTATACAAATAGAGATGATGAATCAATTTCAGATGATTCTAAAAGTGAATCAAAATTCAATTTTGATGTTTCAACTCTCACTTTTGAAAACCCAATTGAAATTACTACATAAATTAAAAGAATTTGTAGTAATGGATTTCAATCACATGGAAATAAAGATTTTCGTGAATGGTATTTTAAAAAAAATTCCAAAGAAGATTTGAATGTTTATAAAAGAAAAATATTATGATTTTATTAGAATTTAGAAAAAATGGAATCATATATTTCAAAAATTGGTTTCGAAGAATTGAAAATGTTCGAGCTTTTAATTCTAAAACTGGTGAAGTTTGAAGTTTTAGTATTAGAAGAAAATTCTCAAAATTGAAAAACTATTGATGGAAATTATTACTTTTTCCATCCTCTAGCCAAACCTATTATCCTAGAAAGTAAGGATAATAACATTATTGAAGCCCATCCTTTTTAAAAGGGGGAAAGTGGTGTGGAAAAAACTATTCTACAAAACAATTTACAAATGCTAGTCTTTTACAAATTGGTAAACAACTTTATAGAATTGAAAATTCTATTTCTTCTACTCCTTTGAAAAAAGTTAACCAAAATATGGCTGGCATTGGAGAACGATTGCACAAGTGCATACCACAAGAAGAAATCGCTTGACCACAAAGAGGATTAACCCTTTGGTTTGTAAAATGTATAATGAGATTAAAATCACTAAAAAAGAATGAAGATCCTTCAATTGTGGATAACTTGTCGTCAGACAATGAATGGATTGTTGAATAAGATTGTGAAAGTCAATCAAACACATTCAAGATTAATGATATTGATCTCGATGTGAACATTTTTGGGGAAAGAGAGTGCTACACAATGTCAACGTAATGTTTTAGGCAGAGGTACTTATTATCTAATTCAAACGTGTATTTGTTCATCTTAGTTATCAAGTTAGACTAACAAACTGTGTTTTGTTTTTACAAGGGGAAGGCGAAGACACCACTGCAAGTTGAGTAGAAGAAAAACAAATTAAAAGAAATTGAAAGTGAAGATGAGTACACACTACACAGGGAATGCGAAGATCCTATAAAAAGATATGATATGGATCACTTTAAGGCTTTTCTAGTTTGGTTGTGGATTGCTAATATTATTATGTAATTACCATTTTGATGATTTATTATTTGTTATTTTATTGATCTATTTTATATCTGTTTGCAAGTTAGACTTTAAGTTTGTTAATTTGTTTCATTATGAATTCTAGAAGATTTATGACTTACTATGAGTACGCATTGGTCTGTATCGAGGCTTATTCCTTGAGACTTATGAGACTTTTGTCTCGCCTCACAAAGGCAAAATGCATTGATACCCGACTTTTAAACTTTGGTCGAGAATAGTGCCATGTGTGTGTAACAACCATGATAACATTCCTGCATCAAGATTCAAGAGTGTATCTACCGAAGTTATGGTCAATCATGAAGCCATGGGCTTTAAAAAGATACTGTCCAGGCATGAAATTTAAAGCACGAGAGACATCAATCAAGAGCAAGAAAAGTGCTTTAAACTAGCACGCTTTAAACTAGCACTTATATGAAGCTATGGTCAATGGAACCAAAATTTGAAAATCAAATTACCCGTTCCTCCTCCAGTCTCCTACACATTTCCTCCTCTTTGCGTCTCTCTTCTGCAATAGCAGCTTCAGCTTCTTCCATGGCCTTCAATTCCTTCTCTCTGTCAACTTGTAATGCAGCAAGAAATTCATCATCCTGCATATAATCATAGATTTAGAATCAAGGATGCCGGAACTGTAGCCGCCAATGTATGCTCATTACACGAACCTGTTGTTCTCGTATCAATCGCTGAGCAGCAAGAGAGGGTGAGGGAGCACGAGGTATATGCCTTTGGTAAGGACCCATACTTCTATCTAAATCATTCTGCATGAGCTGATGAGGTGCATAAGGAAAGTTATACCCACTCCGTTCAGGGATCCCACCAAACATTGCAGCCTCAAGCATTACAGCTTCATCATGTTCCTCGGATGAGATGCCACCCCACTTTAAGGTTATATACTCATCAAACATAAATTTCAGTTCTCATAAAACAAAAAAGCAGTTTATTTTTACTTTCGAGATGATTACATAAATGTGAGATAAAGAGCATGTTTGGCTAAGGCTAAAATAAAAGTAAGTTTACTTATAGGTAACTTGTAAGCCTAGCCAGACATGTTTGGAGCTTTAAAAGTTACTTTGTCTCCCAAACATGCCAGACTTTTTTCTTAGAAGTTGCTTTTTTTTTTTTTTTGGAACTTTAGTACAAAAATTTGCTAAAATATAAGCATGAGCTTCCATGCTTATCAGAAAAGCTAAATTTACTTATTTTTCAACTTAGCCATGTTCAAAATTTGTGAGTACAGAGAAAATGATGTTACCTCATCAGAGGGAAAGATGCTTCCATTTTGTTGCGACTGATGAAGATTATCATGCTGACTTAGTGGTGGTGGGGTAACCTCAACTCCTTCAATATATTTGGTAGCGTCAAGAGAATCTGAGGACACATGTCTGTTCCTTTGCCTAACTAGCGGCTGCTCTTCTACATCTTCTGATTCATCTTGGATGGAAGAGCTTCCAATCTCCAACCTAGATTGCCTAAAAGTACCTCATCAGAAGATCCAAACACGCACTCAACAATTACGTGAATGCATTGTTGTACCCAACATGCAAACAAAGGAAGTGTTACTCCCAGCCAAAGTCACCAGAAGAACCTCTATCAAACATTGATGACAAAAAGGACATACCTTCCACTTGAGGATTTTAGTTTCCCCAGCTCCTCCATCTCAGCTGATTTCTCAGCTTCCAGGTCTAATTGTCCAATTTTTCCTTCCCACAATGCTTTCTCTTGCTCTGCTGTCTGGATTCACTTCATGTTAATGTGATCTACAATGATGGTTCAAAAATGTTGACACAATATTGATTGTCATGCGTACCTTCAGCGATAGTGAAACTGCATGAGCAAATTCAGTATCTTCTGGATGTGACTGCCTTGGCTGAGGCATGGGATCCCTAAGATCCTGTATCAGAATGAAAGATACTATTAATAAAATTGACAGAGTTCAAGGATGAAACAACTCGTACATTGAAACCACAACATACACTGTAATTGTCAATTTGCTGCTCTGACATTGCAGCATCCTGCTTAGAAGCCTCGATAGCAGCCCGAACCATTTCTTCTTCTATATCATTGCTGTAGTCGGCCTCATCAACAATAGTGGGAGCACTTGGTCGAGCACGTGTTGGGCGAAAGTTACCACCCTCTGGTTCATGATGTCTAGCAACGTGTGTAGTTGGACCATTAGGAACATTGTCATCATTGTCTTCGTCATCAATTATGACAGTCCCTTGAATTTCTGGACCATGATCTTGGGCACTTTCAGTGACATCTTCAACAGTAGGAGTACTAGCAGAATCACCTGATGGTCCATTCCCATCTTTTACTTCAATAGGAATCTGATTCACTTCTCTTGGATGTGAAACAGAAGGTGAACGACTTGCAAAATCAGTACCCCTATCAAATATACTTCTGGTAAAGTTGGGATCAAGAAGAGAAAATGGATTCACATCTCTAGCAGACGGCTGCAATGAGAAAGGAGGTCTACGGGATTCAACTTGAATTGGATCATCAATATCCATAACATCATCATGAGGAGCCACAAAGGATGCCTGATTTGTTCTGAACACAGGAATATATATTATAGGAATTTAATTCGACTGAAGGAAAGAAGAAAGAAAGAAAGATATAAAAAGACACTATAAAATATTACATGTTTTGGTCCCCAGCACTGAAATGTGCATTAACAGCTTCGTTGAGGTTGCCATGATGCTCCTGCTTACCACAGCATATAAAACTATCAAGTTAAAAGCCAAAGGAAAGAAGCAGGAAGAATAATGTGAAAAAAGAGCATTAAAGCAATCACAACAAAATAGTTCAAAATTAAATTCCTCCAACACAACAAAGTTGACAGCTATTAACTTAAACGGAGTGTCATCAATATTAGAAGTGTGATACAATAATAACAAAGAATTAAAGTTTCTTATTTCTGGATCAAGAGATTATGATATAATAATTAGCTATGTTAACATTCTGGGACAATAGTAAAACTACTCTAAATCTTCTTCCACTGAATTTATCGACTTTCAACATCTCTAACCATATAGAAGTTAAAGGTTGATCAAACAACACCGACAAATCTGGAAAACGTAATTTCCATTTACAATACAATTGATGTTCAATGGTGAGCCTTTCTATAGAATTAAAAGGGCACAAGACTTTGCTATGATGATGCCCAAAAGAACCCACATGAATGATGAGATGATAGCATCTGATTTTTATTTTTCAGGAAAAAAAAAAGAAACTAAATAAAAGCTACTGCTTAGGCCATATATAAGAGAGAATATGAAGTATATTAAAAATTCACACATTGAACCCAACAAGGACAACGTAAGAAAACTACCATTGAAGTCAAATAATACTAAGGCCGATCATAATCAAGTAGGAATATTATTGGTGGAAGTTTTGGAATGAAATGACGAGACAATTAAAAGCATTATGACAAAGTACATGGAAAATTCAATCCCGGGCTTCAGAAGCAGACAAATAACCATCAGTCATTAAAACTGTGACTCATTTTCCTCTTGTCCATAAATCTCAATTTCTCTGAGTCCATAGAAATTTCTCATAGATAAAACTTGGATGAGATAGATCTTCTTGGCCACGAAGATGTATTGCTCAGTTTGGTAGGAATGTAACCCTTTCTGCCTCTCATTTTTCTTCTTTAAAAAATAAGTTGAGTATTTAAACACATTATCATGGTTTTGTGACCTAAGTCACATAGAGGGAGTGTCAAAAGTTAAAATTGCTTGAGAGTTTTGAGTGTTTTAGAGGTTTATGGAACTTTGTTGAGCAAGTTATCTAGTTTTGCATTTTTGCAGTTTTGTAGCTGAATACATAAACGGGAAAAAGCAATTGGTAGCACTCCATAGATCTTTCTCTATGGTCCCTTCTAACTCATCTAATCCTTTTACCAATCCTAGAAAGCATCGCCTTATCCCTCTTGTCTGACCTCTGCCATAGCTTCTCTATGACTCTATCTGAGTGTCCAACCCCAAACATGAAGCAATCTATCTACCTTACTACCACAACCACGTCCACTGTTCTCCAACCATCGAGAATGGTGACTGGCCATCAACATTATCTTAGACCATAATCGACCAAATGTGCAACTTACAGATTTTAGAGTGTGATTGTGTGTACTAAGAACAATTTAGTTGATGCAAGAAATTTGTGCGACTTAGTTACTAAAAGTCACATTTGGCGTTGTACTTCGCATGACATCTTGCTTTTAGAGGTGCAATTTCTCCGATCAAGTATCATATGAGCAGAACTTGTTTCTAACAAACAAAACAAAATAGATAAAACAGGTTACTCTTCTATTGCAAAGAGCCAGCAATTCCTGAGCCTGATAAAAGAATCTGCACGCTTACTATACAGAGAGTAGTAATGGCTCTTGGAAAAAAAATTACAACTGGAAGAGTTTGCAGGTCTAAGTTTCTTCACAGCCAGTGAAGCTTTTCCTAATTACGAGCCCGTTTATTTACTTGTTTATTTGACAGTCAATTTTTTTTTTTTTGTCAAATAAATTAATTTATAAACTCTAACAAACGGGCTGTTACTTGTGTTACACTAGTGTTAGTGCATTTCTTAAATTCCGATCACAATGTTTTCTAAATGCATTCAGCATTCACCAAGTTTATAATATAGAAAACATACGCATATAGAATTTGCTGCTAAAAGAAAACTAAATTCACATAACTAGGCATAATTCTTTCAACCCGATTGAAAATATATATTATATATAAAAAATCACTAGCTAATTAATCACACCATTTACAATTACTATTACAACACCTTACAGACCACATATTCAAAAAATAATGGTGCTAAAAATTTCAAAAATCACTCAATTTAATAATACTGACAGCAATATTAATACTCCAATTCTGAAATTGATATTAATAGTAAATATTACCTCAAGTTTCTGAACAGCAGTGGCCTCAGAAACGCCGGTGATGCTCATGAAAGTCTCGATTGCTTCTTGATCAGGTCTCGCCATTTTAAAAATATTTTCTGGTATATTATAAAACAGAAGACTTCAATTTAATTTAATTTAATTTCTTGGTATGAATATAATAATATACTGATTATTGATTTGTGTGCTGTGTTTTGTGTAAAATGTGGGAAGAAAATTGGATTAAATTCTACAGAGTGATGGGTGATGGCAGGTTTGGTAAATAAGATGAAAGAGAATGTCCCTTGTGTAATATTCCAAACTTGCACACCAAATTTTCCCTTCTCTTGTATCGTGCTTTTTGTGGCTTTTGGATATCTTGGAGAATAAGTTGGTCTTTTATTATTCTTTTATTTTTAAGTAAATTATTTTTACTTACTTCCAAAAAAAATTCAAGTTATAGCCTAAAAATAAGTAACTTATTTAGACTAATATATTGTTTATCGGTAAAATTCGATCGTAGAAAAATAAATAGAGATTGATAGGAAGTATAAGGTTAAGGTTGAGAATGAAAGATTTGGAGAATAATTGTGAAGATAGAGAAAATTTTATAGAGAAAATTTTGAAAGAGAGAATTGAAAAAATTGAAAAAAAAAAAAATAGAGAAGGTGAAAACAGATGTATATTGGATTGTTGGACCAGTAAAAGAGAAACTTCATACGGTCGTGATTAGATTATATTTAGTTTTGCTACTTTTTACTAAAGAAGCTACTTTTTTTGCATAAAATGATTTCATAAACCAAAAATAGAACTATTTTATGTCTATTTTTGTAGGGAAAATTGGCGCAAATAGTTCCTCATCTTTGTCATCAATGCATAAATTATTTCTAACGTTTGTTTTTTGCACAAACCTTAACCTATGTGTTTTGGTACACAATTGGTCCTTATTTGATGAAAAAGACAAATATGCTTTTAGTTTAATTAAAAAAAATTATAATTGAATTTCTAATCTTTGTAAAATGTACAAATGGGTCTGATAATTTTATTTTTTAAGAAAAATAACGAGTTTTTTTTTTTTTTGAATTAACAATTTATTGACCAAATTGATAATGTACTAAATTGTTTTGTATATTTTACGAACTATTATAAAATAACTAAAATTTAAGCTCATAATTATTAATAAATATATTAAATTTTTTTATTATTAAGTAATTATATTTTTTAAATTTTAAATTTTTATTTTATTATTACAACATAAAAAGAAAAATACTTTTATCACAAACTTGTTGCTTAAATACTTTTATTTAATTGAGATATTCGTTTATTAACTATAATATTAAAACTCCAATTGTATTTTTCATATATTAATTTATCGTTAAAAATTAAAGAACACATAATGTGTAAATTAATTTTTATCTTAAAATAAGGGTGAGTTGCACTTTTGGTCCCCAACATTTGCAGTGCAGTTGGTTACTAATCTACCCCCAATCAATTTTTATAGCAGTAGACATTCTCAACATTTGCAGTTTATTGCAAATCACGTCCCCATTGATATATTTTGATAAATTTTTCCTCCTCTTTAAATAAAAGAAAATAGAAACAAAAGAAAATTGCAAATGAAATTCCATAACTGTTAAAAAGTACAAAATAACTTCATCTCCCCCAGAAACCTACCCCACCTCATGACCAAATCACCACTATCCAACCATGAGATGGAAAATCCAGCAAACTAGCCATGAGCAATCAATCACCACCATTCATGCTGTAGAAACCAAAGAAGACGAGAGAATATAGAAAAATTAGCGCAAAAAATTACCGAAACAAGTTTTAATAAATAGAAAACTGACAAAAAATCTCAACGTAAGTAGGCATCTATTTAACCCAATTTTAAGTTTACAGAGTATGGGGAACGCATATCAATATGTCTAGCTTGTTTTTGTTGGAAGTGTACATATACCTGTTGTTGATGTTTTTGTTCTCTCACTTTTCTTAACCTTAATGTACTTCCTCTTTTTTCTTCTTTTATAACCAACTCCGGACTTGATCTCTGCCGACGTCGATTCGAAACTGAACCATCGAACACTAGTTTCAGTGCGATCGGTCAATATCTGAGCATAATCCGGTTAATTATCATCCTATCATGAGCACCACCGCCGAAAAAACCAACGGCAAACCAGGTTTTTCCACTACCCATCATTCTCGACAAGCTATTTTTCTACAATATTTTCACTCTCTAAGAGAGAAAACTTACCTGAGGTTGAGCCGATAATCATCAGGTTAGGGTTCATCAAGTGTCAAGTGCAAAACTCAAACAGTGATCAGTGTTGATTAGTGGACTCGGATCAGGTGGGTCCCAAATTAAAGCAACGTATCCAACTAAACAGAGTGCTCAAATTGGGTAGGTTTTTGAAGAAGATGAAGTTATTTTGTATTTTTTAGAAGTTATGGGACTTTATTTGTAATTTTCTTTTATTTTTTGGTGTTTTTAGTGTTTTTCTATTTTTGTTTATTTAAATAAGAGGGCAAATTAGTCAAAAGATGTTAATGGAAACGTGATTTACAATTACTTGAAAGGTTGGGGATGTATGGTACTAAAAAAATTGGTTCGGGGTAGATTAGTAATAGATTTGAAAGATTGGGAACGAAAATTGTAAATTACCCTAAAAATAATAATAAAATTAGTTCAATGTCATAAAATTATAAACGTCGTTTTATTATTTATTTAACTTAATTTTTATTCAAGTTTTTCAAATCACATAGTAATTACATATACTTAAAACGCAATAATTCTACATTTTTCTCTTATGAAAAAATGAATTGATACGAAAATAATGATGTATTTAAGATGCTAAATTAAATATTATTTAATAAATATACCAGATCTTGCACATTTTGCAAATATTAAAAATTTACTTACCATTTTCTCTAATTAAGACTAAGGATATATTTATCTTTTTCATTAAATAAGAACCAATTGCGCATTAAAACACATAGATTAGAATTTTTTGTGTAAAAATAAATGTTAAAGATCATTTTTACGTCAATTTCCCTTTTTTTAGCATTTAAGCTACATCATACATTCTCTTATTTGTAATCATGATTAGTAACAAAATTGTTTATTTTAAAAATTATTTAGTTACTTATAAATAAAGTTTTTAAGCTTAGCCAAACGTGAGAGCTCAGAATTTTTAAGCATAGTAAATGAATATTGATATCTTTCGCTAAGTTGGATTAAAAATTCACAAATTTTAATAATGTTTTATTTTTAATATTGTTAAGTCATATTTATTTCAATATATTAGAAAATTTTAATTAAATTTTAAATTAATAAAATTGAGATGCAAAGTTGTTAGATATCTACAATTTTAATAATTCGAGAAATTGTTACAATAAAAATTTCATGATTTGTCATCTATAAGATATACTCTTTTATTTCTACAAAGATAGATTTACTTATATTTTTACACAAATTAATAAAATTTAATTATTATAGTTGAAACAATAAATTTTATTTACATTTTTTTTAATATACACCCCTACAATAATATAGTATCAACAAGATACATTAAATAGGGACATATTAAAAAATTAATTACCTTCTTAACAAAAAAGTGGACTATAATTTAGAACATATAAAGAAAGTAAGTAAATATACAGAGAATTTAAAGAATAAAAATGTTTTAACTCTCGACCGACAACACCTACACTGGACTTGTATGAAATTTTTTATTTTCCTGTATTTTTCTATAGAGGAAATTACATCTATTACTATGTATATAGAATATATTGTTAAATTTACTTTTATAGTGTATATATTGTAAAAATACTGGGTAATATATATATATATATATATATATATATATATATATATATATATATATATATATATAATATAATATTTTACAAAAAGGAAAGATAATATATATTCCCTTTAACTTCGCGGGGAGAGAGAGAGAGAAACAAAGCGTCCATATTCATGTTCACAATCCCACTTCTGCACGTCCATCCCGCCGACATTGCCGGCAACCGTATAATCGAATCCCCTAAATCTCTAATATTCCATCACCAAATGCAACCCTAACCCCCAATTTGCAGAAAATTTTAGCCGCTGTATCAAGATATCCATCATGGATACGCCTAATCGCAGATTGACTCGATCGGCGGCAAACAAGGAATTGCTTGACTTTGTGAAGAAGACTGCATTACATTCCAAACAGAAAGTCATTTTCCTTGACACGTCCACTCCTACAAAAGATTCAATCTCCGAGAAGAACAAAAATGCTCATGATGAAGGTACGCGCCGGCGAATGAGTTCATGTTCTTCGAAAGAAATGCACAAAAATGAAAATGTAGGGAAGCATAGGCCAGACAAGGTAGCCCAGAGTTCTAGTCCGAAGAAAATTAACCAACCTCAGCCCTACGAAGCGTAGGTAGTTCCATTTTCACTATAGTGTACCGAAATTATAGTAAATATTTAGTTTTATGTCTGTAAAATGCAAGTATGGGTGATTGTTGGGTGAATTCATTTGGGAAAAATACCATTATTGAGTTGATGATAATCGAGTTTGGGTAAAATTGCATGGAAATTTCTTGGAGATTTTGAATACTATATTTCGATCCTATTTTATTTCTTACGTGTTGTGAATTTGGAGATCTGTCAAATTGATCGAATTACTAGTTGAAACTTCCAATGTTGAAAAAAAGTAGTATTAGTGTTTTATGGTTCTATGTTGAAATCTTTTGTTGCAATCAATGTTACAAATTATATTCTCCATCCCTTCTATTTTAACTCATACCAAATGTTGGACATGTTAGTGTTCCCATCATAATTTTGGACGCCATATGATTCAATAAGGCATATTGAATGTTACAAATTAGTTGATTTCAATGTTAACATCATCAATTGCATTGGTTGTTACTAATTATGGTTATTACAAATTTTTGTAACAACAATTGCAATGAATGTTATAAATCTGATATCTTGTTATCATGTTGCGATTTTTGGGTGATAATTTGTTGCAAATAGTATTACAAATACAGAAGGGGTGTTAGAAACACTTGTTGCAGTTGATGTTACAAGTGTCTGATAGTTGTTATCGTAAGTCGTTGCTTTATGTTGATATCATATGTTCCAATAAGTCTTTTAAATGTTCAATATATGTTGAAATTGCCTTCTTTTTTTTTTAACAATATATATTGTTTTAATTTATAATTTCAGGATTGGGATTATATTATACACCCAAATGACAAACTTGGTTCGAGGATAATGGTTTCCTCGCCACCGGATGTAATTCTTAATTTGAACAGTAGGATGAATGAGGCACAAAAAGGCTTATTTGGTATATCATGTTTTGGAAACTTCCTTGATCTCCATGAGTTACATCTCCAGCATCAGTTGATACATAAGATGTTGTTGATGGAGGTTAAGCAGCCGGAAAAAGATGAAATGTGGTTCAAAATATCCGGGAAACTGTTGAGATTCTCAGTAGAGGAGTTTTGTGTTATGACTGGTTTGAAGTGTGTTGGTTGTGACGATTTATCGAAAATGAAATCAGGGCGCCCGGTCTTGAGACAGAGATATTTCAATCATTTAAAATGTATTTACAGAAAAGATGTTGATGATGTTTTTAAGAATATGCCCGCGAATTCGGCCGATGAAGACGTAGTGAAAGTCGGCATGCTTTACCTTATAGCTTCATTTCTCTTCACCACTCCCTACAAGAAACAAGTTACTGATGCTACGTTTTGCCTTATTGAGTCAGAGGATATTGAAACATATGCGTGGGGGAAAGGGTTGTTTAAAATCACCTTTAGTTATTTGAAAATTGCAATGACGAAGCGTACGTTTGATGAGACCACGAAGAAGGAAATTTTCACATACAGGCTATACGGGTTTCCACTGGCCTTCCAAACCTGGATTTATGAGTCTTTTCCATCGATAGACGGAAGAATATGCAAAAGGGTAGACTACAATTGGCCTCGTATATTGAACTGGACCAATTCTGCCATACGTGTGACTGCTGCTCAACTGGATAAACTCAATTTTGATATTGCAGATGTATGTTAAACATGTTTTCTACTTTTGATGTTTATAGAATGGGTCAACATATGTACTTGTTAATTAAGGTTTTTATCTTGGTTTGTTTTACTTCATTGATTAGTTACGAAATTTGTAACATATTATGTTGCAATTATGCAGTTGGAGATTCGAGGAATTGAACCCCTTGAAGAGGAGAGATGTGCCCCATACCTGTCTGGACTTTTTCAAATCAACAGGGCTGATCTGAACATTGAAAAAGCCGACGATGATGATTTTGTTGACCCTCCAGTTAGATTGCAGAAAACTTTGAACCCCGATCCATTTGCAACTTGTAATGAAGCAAAGAATGCCAACAATACCACATCTACACTGAAAGAGGTAATATATATGCTAGTTTTAATTATAGATGACTTGATGTTGTCTAATTTATTCAATTATTCTTCAAGTTCTAATTAAATCTTATGGGCTTGTGAACAGGATGAACGCAACAAATTTAATGAAAAATTAAATAAGATAATGAGTGACATACGTTTGCGGCAAGATCAAATAATCGCTCAGCAAATTGATTTGAAATATGAAGTAAGGGCAATACGACGATCTGTTGATGACAAAATTGTTGTCTTTCTAGAAGAGTTGAAGGCAAAACTTGATGGAAAGTGTTCGTCTGATGTTAGTCCAGGACAAATTGTTCTTTACAAATCTCTCAATACTGGATTCGGTGATGGAATTGGTGACCAACAAAATATATCTGATCCCCTTGATGACAAGTTCTACATAGAAGATGTGATGGAGCAGGTAGAAGAGATTATTAAGAGTGCTGAAAAGTCTAAACATTCGGGTACTATTGAGTTATAATATAAATCTATTATATTCTGTCATTTTCCAATATTATATAACTCTAAATAAAGATTCTGACACTATTGTTTTTGGCATCTTTCCACCCTTACCAAAAAGACTGAAAGTGAAGGTACAGATGTCCATATTGATGAGGCTGTAACAGAAATACCAGTGAAGAGGCAAAGAAAGCCTGGGATTTTTACTAAATCCCCTTACCTTGATGGGAGACAAACTGTAACAGAATCGAGGTCGAGTTTTCGTTTTGAAGCCTGTGCATTTAACATTGGTTGGGTTCAGCCTATCATTGAGGATGTTCGTTCATTTGACGATTGGTTTCACGATGGTTACAGACCTAACAATATGTAAGAAAATATCATTGACTTTAAATATAGTGTTTAATTTGACCCATATCTTATTTTTTATTTAACTAATGTGAAGCAAGAGGAAATTTTTGTTGAAGAAGATCAAAATCAATCCTCCATTTGTTTTTGGTCCGTTTGATGTCAGTGACAAAACATGGTGGTACGAGTTTCGCGATCCGTCCGAATCACTAAGAGATACGGTAATTTATTAACTTTCATTTTTCTTGGAATCGTATATGTTATTAGTAGATGAATTAATATAGTCAGCGATTTCTATTCTTAAGTATAGCTTTTGTTTTTTTTGTTTTTCTATTTTTCAGCACGTAGATGTATGTTTTTACTATTTTAGGAAGATGGCAATATTCAATAAAGAAATTAGAATGAAGGTTACAACGACCGACTCATTTTTTGGAAGAATGGTTAGGGGAATATATCATGCTGTAGTTGAGGATTCCAATGCTCTTGCTAGACAAGTATCTCTTTTAGAATATCCATTGGGGAATACCTGCATTGCAACACACCGTGGACGGAAGTTGATCATGTTTTGATGCCCATCAGGATGGGTGTTCGTGCACATTGGATCCTTGGGCACTTGGATATCTGAAAAAGGTGTATCAATGTTTATAACTCATGCATGGATACGATAAGAGACAAAGAAGTCATAGCAGACGTTCAACCGTTTGCTTTTGTTATCCCACACTTGATGGCCAATAATGATGTCTGGAAACCTGTCAATGTTAAGGGTGTACAATGTATTGAACCACTAGGTATTAATCTTGTTCATGACATCCCTCAACAAAGTAACGGGTGAGTGCTTATTGCAATACATTATTATTCTTTCAATATGTTATTCATCAATTAGTTAACCATATTATTTACTAACTTGAATTTGCATTTTATGAAGGACTGACTGTGGGGTATTTGTGATAAAGTACGCGGAGTATTTCTTGAATGATAATATGCAATGCATGCCCAATTCCTTTGATGCTTCAAGTGAGATGATACATCTGGCATCGCAATTATATAAATACGATGTGCACAAGATTACTGAAGGCTACGAATCCGATCCTGATTTTCTTTCAAGGAGGGAAATGAAAGCGAGAAAGGCAGCAAAAAAAAATATAATAAACTTTTATGTGACTTTTGCTGTATTAGAACTAACCATCATTTCCCTGAGCTGGTAGTTCACGTTTGCTGTTGCTTTTGCTAGGTGGTTTAGATAATTGCATGACATATTATTTAGGTCAATTTCTATCATATTAGCATGAGCTACGTCATTTTTTGATTTTTGCAATGTTACTTGATTGATACAATCGTCTATTAGCAGTAGGTAACATGATGTAATTACATTTTTGGCTATTAACAGATGGTCTTGTTTGTCATTAGTAACAAAACAAGCCAATCAATTTTTGACATTGTATATCGATAAATGGTAATTGCAGGATTTTTGCTCAATCGTTATGAATGTTACAGATGATATTGTTTTTTATTTTTTTGTGTTACAATTTTTCATTGGTAGATTTGGTATTTTGTCTATATATTGACAGATTTTTTGTTCATCATTTGTATCAATGTTAAATTGACAGTTATAAATTTTTGTCTTTAGGTGGCAAATTTTTATTATGTTACAGTTATTTTCTTAGGCAAACATTGAGGTTGTCCTCAATGGCTATTGCGGAAGTGGTGCATTCAAATATAGCAAATTAGTGGAACTGGTGCCTTCAAACGTGCATCATAGACGTTATTACACCTTATCATTAAGCAATTTTAACACCAAAGTATATTCAATTGCAACAATTACAGATTTCGAATGAGCTGTTGAATTTGAAATATCACATTCTCAGTTAGTATCAATTGATATGGTTACTAGTCTTAGGAGTATCTATTTTTTTGTGTAATCTTTCAAGCCTCTGCATCTATAAATTAAATTAAAGCATGATAACACTAGTACAAATAAATCAAAGCAACACCAACATCCACCATATAAAAATGATGTATTTGTAATTCATTCATTGAATCATCAAAATTCAACATAAATTATGATATATGAAATCAAACCGCTTCAATATCAATTATTTGCGCCAAGTGGAGATGAAATATATTGTTTTACCTCTTCTTTGTTGAATGTTTCATCATACCCAATGGATGCTTGCACGTCTTCTTATTGTGGCCGTGTCGTCCACATCTCATACACTTTGTCACAAAAGTTCGTTCTCCTGCCGACCTGTACCTCTTTTCTTTAGGTCTTCCTGATTTTCTAGAAGAATTGGGGGCCAAAATAACCACTTTCTCTATATGTTTTGGCACTGTCCAATTGAACCGGTCACCGAGTGGTACAATGTTGCCATCAGATGCTGCAATATAAGCTTCTTTCGTGTGGTAAGAAGAACAATATTTATATGTTGCCATTCCGTGTTTGCTGATAACTGACAAAGCATGTTTGCACGGTATCCTGTCAACTTGTAACCTGTTACATGTGCAATTGCATTTTGCTATGTCGACTGAATGCTGTATATTTTCATCGCAAACTTGATATAGGACGTCGCTTGATCCTGAAACCTGTTTATATAAACAAATTTGTGATTGCAACTAGTAAATAAAATAAAATAAATAGCTGGCTCAAATGGAAGAATACTTACTTTTAATTTGAGTGCATCTTTTGAGTTCGCCCTTAGCTTATTCTCATTTTTTGTTGCCAATTTTGTAAAGGTGGAAAATGCCTTATTACGATTTTTGTATAGCCATTCTTGTAAGATGTTTCTCAAACATTCTAGCAATGTCACTATAGGATAATTCTTCACTGACTTTGTAACAGCATTGACCGACTCAACAACATTAGAAGTTATCGTAGAATAGCGGTTGATTGGCATATGTGCTCTTGACCACCTATATAAGCCCACTTTTTCTTCCTATAAATGAAAAAATCATACCAGATTTAGCAAATATGACACATATTTATGCTTATGATAATAAGCTAGAATTTTCTTATCAGATATGGTCAAATCTCATGATTGATGTTGTCTAATTGTTTCATTTGGTACTCAAATTCAGAAACGGTGTATGCTCTACTAGCAGCATTAAATGGCTTTGTAATATATTTTGCTATACTTCCAAATCGCCGCTTCAGGTTTTGCAACAAATGGTAAGAACAGAATCCATGCATTACGTCTGGGTATACTGTATTGATTGCATTTTCTATACTTTTATACTTGTCAGATATTATGCACATGTCATCTCGTTCTCCATAAGTGTAACGCCACATATCCATTTACAAGATTATTATAAGTTTATTATGATGCTCGTATTAATATTACGATTTATTCTTAAATTAATGAATTTACGTCCTTGTAACTAACTATTGTTTTGCAGTGGAATGTACCATGGACGCCTTAGACGATCAACGTGCCTCATAATTTAATAATAACATGCTTATAATTTTATTAATGTTAGATTAAAATATATAATATATTTATCTTATCATGTACTTATATCTATGATTTGAACTTAGTTATCGAGTTGAAAGTTTTCTATTCTTATTAAATACTTTTTTTTTTGTGTGTGATTTAATTTATTAAATAATTAGATAGAATTATAGAAATTTAGTCACTAAATGAATCAAATTAAGTATTAAATAAGTTAATTTAGGTAAATGAGGAGTCTATTTAATTAATTAGCATATATTATACCTAATTTGACGCCATTAGGTTAGAAGTCAGGATTTTTGTGCTCATTTTATACGTCTTTGCAAATTAAGCCCAGCCTTCATCACAATCCCAAAAATATTCATCTGTCGTTCGCGGTTCCGAATTGGATTTTTGCTTCACGTAAGGTACAATCATTATTAATTTTCTTTGCAAAAAAATGAGTGGGGGATTTTATATTATAATGTTATAGTGGGCTCATGTTTCAAGGAGATTGATGGGATTAGATCTTTTGCAGGGATTAATTATTGTCATCAATTTGTGTCATGAATTTGATCTCTTGTTTCAATTGTGAGTTATGAGTACGTGTTGGTTGGTTGGTGAAGTATACCTCTAATATAATCAAATTAAGTGAAAAAGTTGTAGTTAGTAATTTATCAATTATTGTATCATTTTCGTACCTCTCTTCTGGTAAATATTTATTCATTGATTCTTTTAGAACAAGCATAATAGTGTATTAAATAAATTGGTTTTTTTTTTTATACAGATAAAGTTGTTTGAATTCCTATTATTATTCTTTCAAATCTAGGAACCTATTATTAATATTTTTTAAAAATATCTAAGAACTGTTTATAGCTAAAATATTTATGTTTAAGATATTCGATTAGTTAAGTTTATTTTAATATCCTTAATGTAAGATATTTTTATATATATATATATATATATATATATATATATTTATATATATATTTAAAGTGTAATGGCTCGGACTTAGGTGCATCTAAATGGTTTATTTAATAAAAATAAAGAATAAGTATGTACAAAGTTTTATTGATTTAAAGATAATGACATAGGACTCTTAGCGCGTTGACTTCTTGGGTGGCCAAGGACAACTCCACTTGCTATTTCAAAGTAAAATTCTACATATTCAAGTAAGTAAACTCTCCTAGTATTAATTTATAGAATACTATGTTAATTGTCTAAATGTGTTATATTATTATCTGAACATATCATTTTGTAATCGTTTCATATGTTATTAATATTCATATGACATATTCTTGCATGTGTAATTAAGTTAATGCATCCATAAGCATGCATGAAGTAAAGTTTAAATGGTAATATTGTAAAGTGTATTTTATTCAAAAATGATATGTATCCCAAATTTTATAAATAAAATGGTGTTCGCCTATACCATGAAAGGTGTGAGTGGGAAATTGGGCGTGGGGGACCGGCGCACCCGACGAATGATAATGTTGAATGTTGAATGTTTAATGTTTAATGTTTAATGTTTAACCGCTTTGCGGTACTACCGGTAGATGGAACGGGTTCCAAATAATAATGGCCCACTGCATACTGATTGGATAGGCGATACACAAAAGTGAGCTCACAATGTTAAAGTTTTTAAATGATAAGGAAAGATGGGATACATATTCTAGAAAACTAATTGGAACCAATGCATATCATAAGCATGCATCATGTGCATGAGGGTTACTTATTGGGCGTTAGCTCATCCCATATTCTCCACTTTTCAGATGATGAGAGTTAAATGATTCGAGACGACTGCTTGGGACGAGACGGACTCAGTACTGTTTAAATTAAATTTTTATTTTTATTATTATTTCAGAAATAAGATGCCATATGCCGATTAATGTTTTTGGAATGCTATTCTTTTACTTATTTTAATTTAGTCAAACTATGAAATTTTCCGCAATTATTATGTTTATTCAATAATGGATTTGGGCATAAAATTTATTATGCAAATTATTTTTTTAAATTAATACTGATTAAAGTCATTGACATTTAGTTCGTATTTTCAAATAAAATAAAATAGAATGAATGTTTTATCCACTTTTCCGCATTTATATCTTGTTATTTAATGGAAATTAAATGATAACATTTCTAAATCTAGAGTTTCTAGATTTGGGGTGTTACATTATTGGTATCAGAGCTAAGAGTTTAAAATCGATTCTGTAGACTTTTAAAAAAAAAAAGTAATAATAATAAAATAAAAAGTGTAGTACTGAGTTACGCCGCCAAGGAGTCCTCTCGCAATTATCTGGTAAGGTTGAATTTTATATCTTAAATTGTAAATAGTTATTTGATGCATAAATATTGTAGTTGCAATATTGTATTAATGAAATTTCATTAAAAACGATAATAATAAATAAATAAATAAGTATTTGTATTCCAGTATGGCCCCCGCTACTCGTTCTCAAGCTCACGAAGAAACTTCTGAAGCTCGTCCAGAGGGGTCAGGCAATAGCACAGGGACCCCAATGACAATGGAGGCTTTTATGCAAGCATTGGCTTTACTTGGGCAAAACAATCGACCCGTAAAGAATGACCAAACCCACGAACAAGAAAAGATAACAGAGTTTAAGAAGTTATCTCCACCATCATTTGCTGGCACTACTGACCCTCTAGAAGCTGAAAAATGGTTAACTGAAATTCAGAAGGCATTTTCGGTTATGAGCTGCACAGAACAAGAGAAGGTTACATTTGCTATTTACATGCTTCAAGGAGATGCTTATGATTGGTGGTTGATGGTTCAACGCCAACATGAAAGGGATACTAGACCATTTACTTGGAAGATGTTCACTGAGGCCTTCAACAACAAATATTTTCCAAAGAGTATACGCCAGCACAAAGAGATGGAATTCATTAAGTTAGAGCAAGGGAGTCGAACAGTTACTGAATATGAGGCTGAATTTGCTCGTCTGGCAAAGTTTGCCCCAGACCTGGTAGCAACAGAAGAAAGAAGAGCAAGGCGCTTTGAGGAGGGACTTAGGTCTCGTATAAAGCAAGTAGTGATACCATTCGAATTAACGACCTATAGAGAAGTGGTTAGTAAGTCTCTTTTGGTGGAAAGAGCTCAACTCTTAGATAAGGAAGAGAATAAGACCCAGCCAAGTGGTCACAAGTTCAATGGTGGAAATTCTAAAGCACAGTTTTGGAAGAACAATGGCCAAAAAAGAAGAAACGACCAAGGCAACAACAAGGGCCATTACCAAAATAAGCAGCCGGGGAAGACTTACTCGAAGTGTGGTAAGAAACATCTTGGCGAATGTCTTATGGGTACGGGTGTGTACTTTAAATGTGGAAAGCCTGGTCACTTCGCAAATAATTGCAAGGAAAGGTCTTTTGGCAGTAACAACAATGAGCAAAAGAAAACTCAAGCACGAGTTTTCACAATGTCTAGGAAAGAGTCTGAAGAGGCCTCAACTGTAGTGACAGGTACCTATATATATTTATTTAATTATTTCATTTGTTGAGTGTGATTTAATTTCATGCATTGAATTAATGTAGGCACTATGTATGTATGTAATGTACCTGCCAATGTCTTGATTGACTCTGGGGCTACTCATTCATTTCTTAGTCCACCTTTTGCTGAGAGATTGGAGAAACCACTTACGCAAACATATACACAGTTTAGTGTGTCCACACCCTCTGGAGCTATAATGAATTCAAATTATATTTTATGTGATTGTTCAATAATAGTAGATGGGAAAGAACTTCCAGCAGATCTTATAGTGCTGGATGTCCAGGACTTTGATATCATATTAGGGATGGACTGGCTATCAAGGTATCATGCTACGATTGACTGTTATAAAAAAGAAGTGGTGTTCGAGCCTCCAAATATGCCTAGCTTTTGCTTTTCGGGAGCAAAGTCAAAGCTCTCTATTCCTATAATCACAGCTATGAAGACTCTCCAATTGTTAAGCAAAGGTTGTGTAGCTTATCTAACTTCAATAATAGAGGAATCAAAGACGAACCTTTCCCTTGAACAAGTCCCAGTGGTTCAAGAATATCCAGATGTATTCCCAGATGATCTCATTGGTTTGCCACAAAAAAAGGGAGATTGATTTTGTCATCGATTTATTGCCTGAGACAGCTCCAATATCAAAGGCACCATATCGCATGGCCCCTGCTGAACTCAAGGAAATCAAAGACCAACTCCAAGATCTTTTAGATAAAGGATATATCAGACCAAGCTTCTCTCCATGGAGTGCTCCAGTTCTGTTTGTAAAGAAGAAAGATAGCTCGATGAGGATGTGTATGGACTATCGAGAGCTGAACAAGGCGACAATAAAGAACAAGTACCCGTTGCCAAGAATTGAGGACTTATTTGACCAACTCCAAGGTGCTAGTTATTTTTCCAAAATTGATTTGCGGTCGGGATATCATCAACTAAGAATCAGAGAAGAAGACATTCCAAAAAATGCCTTTCGAACTAGGTATGGACATTATGAGTTTCTAGTAATGCCATTTGGTTTGACAAACGCTCCAGCAGCTTTCATGGATCTGATGAATCGAGTTTTTAAAGAATACTTAGATCAATTTGTCATAGTTTTCATTGATGACATTTTGATCTACTCACGATCTAAACAAGAGCATGAGCGACATCTGCGATTAGTGCTTGAGATACTTCGAGACAACAAACTCTTTGCTAAATTTAAGAAATGCAAGTTCTGGCTAGATAGAGTACCATTTTTGGGACATATCGTATCAAAGAAAGGGATTGCAGTGGACCCTAGCAAGGTCGAGGCTGTCCAAAACTGGTCGACACCATCAAACGTTGGTGAAGTTTGTAGTTTCCTTGGGTTAGCTGGTTATTATCGAAGGTTTGTCGAGGGATTTTCTAGAATTACCTCAGCGTTAACCCAGTTAACCAAGGAGAACGTAAAGTTTCAATGGACTCCAGACTGTGAAAAAAGTTTCCAAGAGTTAAAGAAACGCTTGACTTCAGTGCCTGTCCTAACGATTCCACAAGATAATGAAGGGTTTGTCATCTACAGTGATGCTTCGAAAAAAGGGCTTGGCTGCGTTCTGATGTAACATGGTAAGGTAATTGCTTACGCCTCAAGACAGTTGAAGGAGTATGAAAAGAACTACCCAACTCACGATCTCGAGTTGGCAGCTGTCGTCTTCGCATTAAAGATTTGGAGACATTATCTATATGGGGGTAAATGTGAGATCTATACTGATCATAAAAGTCTAAAGTACTTTTTCATTCAGAAGGAGCTAAACATGAGACAACGTCGATGGTTAGAACTTGTAAAAGATTATGACTGTGTGATCAACTACCACCCAGGCAAGGCCAATGTTGTGGTAGATGCGTTAAGTAGAAAGACTCATGGATCAATAGCTACATTGCAGGGCATTCAGAAACCATTGTTGGTAGAAATTCAAAAGTTTGAGTTGGAAATTGTACCTCGAGATAATACAGGCTATTTTGCCAATATGACCATCAAACCAACACTACTTGAGAGGATTAAAGCTTTGCAATACGAAGATCCTCGGGTATTGAAGTTTCGGACTGAAGTTGCTGATGGAAAGCGTACTGATTTTATTATCACTGCTGATGGTGCACTTCAATATGGCAGTAGGCTCGTAGTTCCTGATGATGAAGGATTGAAACGAGAAATCATGAGAGAAGCTCATAATACTCCTTACTCGATTCACCCTGGAAGCACGAAGATGTTTCGAGATTTGAGAGAACATTTTTGGTGGATTGGAATGAGCCGGGATATAGCAGCATATGTTCAACACTATCTCACCTGTCAACAAGTTAAGGCTGAGCATCAACGACCTTCAGGCCTCTTGCAACCACTTATGATACCAGAATGGAAGTGGAAAAGAGTTGGTATGGACTTCGTTGTTGGTTTACCTAAGACCAAGAAGGGCTATAATTCTATTTGGGTAATTGTTGATCGTCTTACTAAGACAGCGCACTTCTTACCGGTCAAGACTACTTATAATATGGAACGATATGCAGAACTATATATGGCAGAGATAGTCAGACTGCATGGAGTTCCATTATCCATTGTATCTGATCGTGACCCTAAGTTCACTTCTTCTTTTTGGAAGAGCCTACACAAGGCCATGGGCACACAGTTAAGGTTTAGTACGGCGTTCCACCCGCAAACAGACGGACAGTCGGAAAGAACAATTCAAATTCTTGAAGACATGTTGCGAGCATGTATTATTGACTTCCAAGGCACTTGGGATGAGAATCTTCCATTAGTTGAGTTTGCCTACAATAACAAATTCCAATCTACCATTGGTATGGCACCTTATGAGGCATTGTATGGAAGAAAATGTCGATCACCTATCCATTGGGATGAGGTTGGAGAAAGAAAGTTATTGAGCCCAGAGATTGTCCAACAAACAGCTGAGGTTGTTGAGAAGATTCAAAAACGGATGAAGACTGCTCAAAGTAGACAGAAAAGCTATGCAGACAAAAGAAGAAAGCATTTAGAATTTGTTGTTGGCGACAAGGTCTTTTTTAGGGTGGCATCTATGAAGGTTGTAATGAGATTCGGGATGAAAGGAAAGCTGAGTCCTCGTTTTGTGGGACCCTTTGAAATTCTGGAAAGAGTAGGTGAATTGGCTTATCGAATCGCATTACCGCCGGCTTTGTCAGGGGTTCACAACGTATTTCATGTTTCTATGCTGAGAAAATATATCTCAGACACCTCTCACATCCTAAGCTATGAGTCGTTGGATCTCCGCAAGGATTTTACTTATGAAGAGATGCCAGTAAAGATATTAGAGAGAGTAGACAAAGAACTTAGAAGGAAGACGATAACGCTAGTCAAAGTACTTTGGAGGAACCATGCTATGGAAGAGGCGACATGGGAGCGCGAAGACGAGATGCGCGCGAAGTACCCCCACCTATTTGGTAAGTTTTAATTTCGAGGACGAAATTTATTTTTAGGGGGTAAGAAATTGTAACGCCACATATCCATTTACAAGATTATTATAAGTTTATTATGATGCTCGTATTAATATTACAATTTATTCTTAAATTAATGAATTTACGTCCTTGTAACTAACTATTGTTTTGTAGTGGAATGTACCGTGGACGCCTTAGACGATCAACGTGCCTCATAATTTAATAATAACATGCTTATAATTTTATTAATGTTAGATTAAAATATATAATATATTTATCTTATCATGTACTTATATCTATGATTTGAACTTAGTTATCGAGTTGAAAGTTTTCTATTCTTATTAAATACTTTTTTTTTTGTGTGTGATTTAATTTATTAAATAATTAGATAGAACTGTTTATAGCTAAAATATTTATGTTTAAGATATTCGATTAGTTAAGTTTATTTTAATATCCTTAATGTAAGATATTCTTATATATATATATATATATATATATATATATATATATATATATATATATATATATATATATATATTTAAAGTGTAATGGCTCGGACTTAGGTGCATCTAAATGGTTTATTTAATAAAATAAAGAATAAGTATGTACAAAGTTTTATTGATTTAAAGATAATGACATAGGACTCTTGGCGCGTTGACTTCTTGGGTGGCCAAGGACAGCTCCACTTGCTATTTCAAAGTAAAATTCTACATATTCAAGTAAGTAAACTCTCCTAGTATTAATTTATAGAATACTATGTTAATTGTCTAAATGTGTTATATTATTATCTGAACATATCATTTTGTAATCGTTTCATATGTTATTAATATTCATATGACATATTCTTGCATGTGTAATTAAGTTAATGCATCCATAAGCATGCATGAAGTAAAGTTTAAATGGTAATATTGTAAAGTGTATTTTATTCAAAAATGATATGTATCCCAAATTTTATAAATAAAATGGTGTTCGCCTATACCATGAAAGGTGTGAGTGGGAAATTGGGCGTGGGGGACCGGCGCACCCGACGAATGATAATGTTGAATGTTTAATGTTTAATGTTTAATGTTTAACCGCTTTGCGGTACTACCGGTAGATGGAACGGGTTCCAAATAATAATGGCCCACTGCATACTGATTGGATAGGCGATACACAAAAGTGAGCTCACAATGTTAAAGTTTTTAAATGATAAGGAAAGATGGGATACATATTCTAGAAAACTAATTGGAACCAATGCATATCATAAGCATGCATCATGTGCATGAGGGTTACTTACTGGGCGTTAGCTCATCCCATATTCTCCACTTTTCAGATGATGAGAGTTAAATGATTCGAGACGACTGCTTGGGACGAGACGGACTCAGTACTGTTTAAATTAAAGTTTTATTTTTATTATTATTTCAGAAATAAGATGCCATATGCCGATTAATGTTTTTGGAATGCTATTCTTTTACTTATTTTAATTTAGTCAAACTATGAAATTTTCCGCAATTATTATGTTTATTCAATAATGGATTTGGGCATAAAATTTATTATGCAAATTATTGTTTTAAATTAATACTGATTAAAGTCATTGACATTTAGTTCGTATTTTCAAATAAAATAAAATAGAATGAATGTTTTATCCACTTTTCCGCATTTATATCTTGTTATTTAATGGAAATTAAATGATAACATTTCTAAATCTAGAGTTTCTAGATTTGGGGTGTTACAATAAGCGTCCCTGAAGTTCATTAGGAACCATTCCCATGCATTGTCATTCTCGGCATCACCTATTCCGAATGCGAGAACAAATATATTGTAGTTAGCATCTTGAGTACAAGCGGTGAAAAGCGTGCCACCGTAACGCCCAGTTAAAAAAGTTGCATCGACAACAACCACATGTTTACAGTGTTTCCAACCTTGTATCGATGTTCCCAATGCCATGAACATATATTCAAATTGATTATCTGCATTAGTCTTAGTTCGTGTTACGGTCCCTGGATTCTTCAATCTCAACATGTATAAATAACTTGGGAGCTTGTTGTACGAATCCTCTGGATCTCCAACTATCTTTTCTAATGCCGATTCACGTGCTCTCCATGCCTTTCCATAACTCAAAGTGACACCGTATGTTTTCGATGCATCATTTATGATGTCCCTTGGAGTGTAGATAGTTTTAGCATCCATATACTTGTGTTTGATGCAATCTGCTAATAAAGAACTTGTTGCCTGTCTATGATCTCCCAAAATGTAATCCATTGAGCAGTTATGTCCATTTTTTATATATCGAATCTTGAATAAATCTGTTTCGCTCAGTCTAGAAGCCCGAAAATGCCACATGCAATTATCATCGAGACATTTGAGGACGTATTCTTCTTTGTCAGACCGGTACACCTTATACTGAAAGTTGTTATGAATAGCATATAAGGATATAGTCTTCTTTAACACATTTTTATCCCTAAAAATCCTCCCTGGTGAAATGCCGTTGAAGTCTGAGTGTTCAATTATAATGTTGTCTTCCTGAATTTCAACTTCTACCAACTCTGGAATTGTTTCACATACACTAGCAACAAATCTATGTAGATAGCACAAGTTGTTACCTGAGTAACTTGTTATTGAATGACAATTTAGGTTTTGTTGCCCTAATATTTCCATCTCTTAATCACCTGAAATATCCAAAGTATATATTAACGGTATATTTCCCAGTGAAGGTGTAACATCAATTTGCAGTGGGTAACTCGTTAGATTCTGATCCTTTCTTTTAAGCTCCAAATAGAACATCAATGTGTTGTCATTTGTTATCTTCATTGAAGACAGGCATCCAACTACTTCATATTGTATAGATAGTACGTTTATCAAGCTTCAGGATGGACATTATCAAGTCAACGAGTTCTATATAAGAACAACATACCGGAACAAGGATTCCTGTACTTTCTCCATTGTAATTGATGAAAATATTTATATTATCCATACCTGTCAATATTACGGTAATATATCTTTTAATAACAGAGACATTGAAACATTTATTGTAACGTTAATTACAACATATTATTCACAGAGACAATTCATCCTACCTTGTAGCGTTGTTTGCAACAGAGTATTAATAAAGATACTGAAAATTAGTTTGTAACACTGCTTGCAACATATTATTATAAATAGACAATGCACAGATTTTTGTAACATCCAGTGCAACAAACCAGTTACTGCGGCAATGGAACAGGTTGTGTTACATCGATTGCACATTTTAATAATAAAGATACTGAATACTAGTTTCTAACGCTGCTTGCAACATATTAGTAAAATACATAATGCACAGATTTTTGTAACATCCATTGCAACAAACTAGTTACAGCGGCAATGGAACAGGTTGTGTTACATCGATTGCAACATTTTACTAATAAAGATACTGAATGCTAGTTTGTAACACTGCTTGCAACATATTAGTATAAATAGACAATGCACAGATTTTTGTAACATTCATTGCAACAAAACAGTTACAGCGGCAATAGAACAGGTTGTGTTACATCGATTGCAACATTTTAATAATAAAGATATTGAATGCTAGTTTGTAACATTGCTTGCAACATATTAGTATAAATAGACAATGCACAGATTTTTGTAACATCCATTGCAACAAGCCAGTTACAGCGGCAATGGAAAAGGTTGTGTTACATCGGTTGTAACATTTTAATCACAGATACACATGAAACACAACTTGCAACAGATTAACATCAGGGACACTGCTAGATATTTTGTAGCATCTTTTGCAACAGCTTAATTACATATGCAATGCAATGGTTTTCGTAAAAAAAATTTAACCAATTACAAGAAATGATACGAAAATACCGATTTATTCATATAGCAATAGTATTTGATTTTGTAACATCATTTGCAACAGCATATTAGCAGATATTGCAAATGATATTTAGAACTCATAAAAAGTAAACTGAATATTATAACATTGCAATCCAGACGTTTAACGAAACATAAAATAACATCTAGTTCTAAATTAGATTGCTTATTTGTAACATGGAATCAATACAATTTAGGAGATATGAAAAGAAAAATGCGTAAATCTTACCGTAATAGAGACGATGTTATCGCTGGACAGAAATTTGCAGAAAGGAGATGAATTGCAGGTTGCCGAGATAAATGCTCTTTGTTTTAAAGGAATAGAGATTTCGCAAAGATTATAATTGATTAGTCATATATAGAATCCCTATTAATATGGTTAACTGGAGTGAAAAGTGGTGTCTGTTATGATTTGATTAATTAGATTTGGTAGAAAATTAAAAAAGAAAAAAATTAACAGCCTCATCCAGTATTCTTGGAATATATGAAATGTAACAATTTTTTTAAAATTATTAATATATTATGGCTTATTGATGAAAATTTCCCTTTTCTATACTCATTAAAATTCTTGAATTGGTACAACAAGCCCAAAGAACTTATCAGGCAATGGGCCATTATTAGCCCAATTCAGCAAGATCATATCATGAAAAGTTGGCCACCGCTGAGTGGGCCAAGAACGGGCCTGCATTTAGAACAAGTTATCATATAAATAGAAAAAATTACTTCCTTCACCTACATTTTTTTAAAATTTTGAATTACACTATATTAATTTTTTTTCTTTGTAATAATACTATAGATACATTAATTATATTGGATAATAAAAAATTATTATTTAAATATAATTCAAATATATCAATTAATAATGTTTCAACATATTATTTAAAAATCAAATCTCATCATTCCATAAATAGTGGAGTGATTAAAGATAATTACTAAATTATCTCTTTTCCAACACAGTCTACTATTTCTAAACTTCTTTCTTTCTGGGTCTGTAATGGTTGAAAGAAGAAAAAGTTTTCCTAAACATTGAAGAAGAAGTTTACCATATCGATTCCCGTAAGAAAATACTTTTTTTACTTATCGATTATTAATTAACGATTTTTCGACAACACTACTAATTTCAATCTCAGTTCTACATAGTAAGTGCATTTATTTTCATAGATTTTGAGTTCGAAGGAAACAATTTTTAATTTTTAATTATATCGATATTTATTGACCTTTTTGGAACCCCCATACACATTAATGAAAAATGTTTAGTTACATTATTACATGTGAAACGGTTATTACATGATCAGAAAAGAATGATCAAAATTAAAATTAAAATAAGAAGAATAGGGGTAAGTCCAAGGGTAGGTCTAAGTCTAGAGACAAAAGCAATAAAAAGTGTTATCATTGTGGGAAATTAGGGTACTTTAAAAGGGATTGCTTTGACCTTGAGAAGAAACAAAAAGATCAGATTGTAGAACCACAAAATAATGTAGATTTAGAAGCTAAAATTGATAGTTTTCATGTTATGACTGTGAGTGAAAGTGAGATGAATCAAGAGTGGATTCTTGATTTCGGTTGCACTTTTCATATATGTCCCGTTTGGGACTGGTTCTTTAACTATAAACAGATTGAGCCTAAAAAAGTTTTCCTGGGTGATAATAACTCAAGTAGTTGAGGGGATTGGGATATTTCTATAAAAATGCATGATGACATTATTAGATACCTTTACAATGTTAGTTATGTGCCAAACCTAAAAAGAAATTTAATATCTTTAGGTATTCTTGAGGATGAGGGTCACATGTTTATATCTGAAAATTACACCCTAAAAGTTATTAAGAGTTCTTTAGTTGTCATGAAATGTTCTAAGAAGCATGGCTTGTACTACTTACACGGTGAGGCACAAGTAGAAAATGACTCTAGTCCTTTCTCAGTCAATGAGGATAGAATTGAATTATGACATAATAGAATATGGCACATGGGTAACAAAGGGTTATTTGGCAAAGATCAAGTGACAAAAATGACATTTTGTAAAACGTGTGTCCTAGGTAAGTTCCATAGGCTTAGCTTTGGAAAGGAGCACACAATGCACAAAGACCTCTTATTTATGTTCATTTTGACTTGTGGGGGCTGAGAAACATTCCACTCATGGTGGGAATAGGTATTTTATGTCTATTGTAGATGACTATAGTAGAAAAGCTTGGTTGTACCTTTTAAAGTCAAAAGATGAGACCTTTAGAAATTTGAAAATTCAAAAATTGGTTAAGTCTTGTTGAAAATCAAACGGACAGCAAGGTTAAAACTCTAAGAACTGACAACGAATTTGAGTTTTGTAACCTTGAGTTTGATTCCATTTGTAACGAAAAAGGAATTCAAAGACATAGAATAGTAAGACATACCCCACAATAAAATGGGGTGGCTAAGAGGTTAAATAGAACTATTATGGATAATGTTAGATGTATGATTATAAGTTCTGGTTTAGCAAAGGGCTTTTGGAGACAAACAGTTTGTACTGGTGTTTATTTGATAAATGGGTCACCATCTAGTACTATTGACTTCAAAACTCCATAAGAGTTATGGAGTGGGAAGCCTCCATATTTGTCTCACCTTAGGATATTTGGTTGTTCAGGCTATGCCCATCAAATAGAGAGAAAACTATAGGTTGGAGCTGTCAAGTGTGTGTTGTTAGGTTATCCTGCGGGGGTAAAATGCTATAGGTTATGGGTTTTATGTGAAAAAGGTATAAAAATCATTAATAGTTGAAATGTGGTCTTTCATGAAATAGAAATGTCTTGTCTTAAAACTGAAAATGATTCTAAGGAGCAACCACAAGTCAAGAATGTTCAAATTAAAGTGGAGACACATAAATTTAAACATCTTAGTGTTGATCCAAGTGTAGGACCTCAACAAAATGATGTTGAAAAAACTGCACTTGAATTACCCAAGCAGCTACAACCTAGTCTTAATGAACTTGAAAATCCTACTCTAGGCGAAGCTCATGTAGATCTTCAAGATTACCAACTTGGTGAGAATGGGGAAAGAAGGTTAGACCAAATTTGAGGTATAGCTCTTTGAACATATGCTTTAGCTTCAGGTGAAGTTATAGAGAATCTGGAACCATTACCAGACAAGGAAGCCATAGAGTGTTCTAAGTCCAAGAGTTGGATAGAAGCCATGAAAGAAGAAATTGACTCTCTCATTAAAAATGACACTTGAAAATTGGTTAACAAATATGAAAATCAAAGAGTGCTCCAATGTAAGTGGCTTTATAAAATCAAAGATGGTGTTAACCTCCCATGATCTACCTAGGTATAAAGCTAGATTAGTGGCCATGGGTTTTACCCAAGTTGAGAGTGTTGATTATAATGAGGTGTTTTCACCTGTAGTCAAGTATAAAACAATAAGAGTAATTTTATCTTTAGTTGCTCAATTCAATTGGAAATTAGAGCAATTAGATGTTAAAATTGTTTTTCTTTATGGAGAATTAGAGAAATTAGATGTTACAACTGTTAAACTGTTTTTCTTCAAGGCTTTGAGGTAAGAGAGAAATCTGAGAAGGTGTTCGTGCTTAAGAAATCATTATATGGACTTAAACAGTCCCCTAGGCAATGATATAAGAAATTCGATGCTTATATGGTTAAACTTGGCTTTAGTATAAGTGAATATGATGCTTATTTGTACTTTAAAAATCTGAAACATAGTTGTAATTTGTATTTACTGTTTTATGTTGATAATATGTTGATTGTTTGTGACAATAAAATTGAAATAAATAAAATAAAGTATCTTCTTAAAGATGAATTTGAAATGAAAGATCTAGGGAGAACTAAGAAATTCTTAGGGATGGTTATTAAAAGAGATAGGAGTGTGATTATGTTATCTATTACTCAAGAAAATTATCTTGACGAGATTATAACCAAGTTTGGTATGAAAAATGCTAAGTGTGCGAATGTTCCCTTAGCCGGTCATATGCTTTTGTCTTCAACTTAATCTCCTAAATAAAAGGAAGAAAATGAAGAAATGTTACACATTCTTTATGCTAATGCAATTGGTTCTGTGATGTATTCCATGATTACTACAAGATCGAACTTAGCTTATTCCATTAGTTTGCTAAATAGATTTAGGGATGGCAATGGGACGGGTCTGGGGCGGAGCGGTCCTTTGACGCCAACCGTTCCAGTTAATTTTTTTTTTAAATTGAAAAATAACCTGACTTTTGAGGATTTTTCAGGAGTGGATGGAATTGTGGCCTGAATTTCAAGCACCACAGCACCGCCAGCAAAGGCAAACGTGATATGTCCCAAGGCATTAAGGACTCGGATGACTGGATAATATAGCAGGTGTTATTTCTTCTAAAATGTCAGTGGGTATGGGACCGAGCTAAGTAATTCAAGCAGCAGGGTTTGCTTCTTCCACCGTGGATAGTGTAGGGTTTGAACTTTGAAGGCACTTGAAATGAGCAAATGGTGATGATGACATCATGTTGAAACTTTGAGATAAACGTCCAATCAGTCGCCAAATAAGAAAAGAGATAGCAGAGAAAAATGTGAATGCTAGCTGCAACTTGAGAAAAAAAGCCTAGTGTTGTGCCTATGATGAGATTAGACATAAATAGGCCCTTTTCTATCTTTACATAGCCATCAACCCTATAAATAACTATGTTTGAGTTCCAAAGTGCTTGTTCGGTCTGGATTTTTACCAAAATCCTTTTTTTCTTGCACCACTTAGGGCTCAATATTAAATAAAAAATTCAATGTTAAATCTGCAATCTGCACTTTTGTCCCAATGACGTCATCTTTTGTTTTCCTTAATGACATAAATGTCCTTTGTTGGGAGAAAATAATTGATGAAGAAATTGATGGCTAAGGGTAAATTGGAAATTGAGACAAAGATCATGTCACCATTATTTGTTCTGATTTTAAGTCCAATGGTCAAATTTTGGATTAAAAACTAATAAAAAGTCCAAACCGAACAAGCACAAAATATAACTATAAGGATGATATCATCTCATGGACCGAGCTAAGTAATTCAAATTTTTTTTAGAGACGGCCCCGCCTCGGAACATTCACGGGGCAGAATTTTCTACTCCGGACCCGCCCCTATTATCCGTTTAAACGGGGTGGGTCCGGGTCGACGGGTATTTTTGCCATCTTTAAATAGGTTTATGTCTAGCCCCATGAAGCCTCGTTGGGCTGGATTAAAATGGTTGTTAAAATATATTGCAAGAACATTAAATGTAGGTTTAGTGTATGAAAATACTTGTGATAAATTAGGTTTAAATGGTTATGTTGATTCTGATTTTGGCTGTGATTGTAATCAAAGAAAATCAACTATTGCATATTTCTTTACTTTGGGTGATTGTTGTATATCTTGAAAATCATAGTTGCAGTCCTTAGTTGCTTTGTCCAGCCCTAAGGCTGAATATGTAGCTATAATAACTGGGGCGGTGAAAGAAGGTATGTATTTAAAAGGTTTACTTCATGAATTAGATATCTTGTATGATACATTACACTTGCACATTGATAGTCAAAGTGCTCTTATGTTGAGTAAAAATACAGTTTATCATGAGAGATTTAAACATATTGAAATTAAGTATCATTTTGTAAGAGAAAAATTAAATTCAGGTGAAGGTGAAGTTGAATTGTTTAAAATATCAAATGATTGTAATTTGGTTGATATGTGTACGAAAGTGTTAGTTGTTGTTAAATTCAAGTTTTGTGTGACAAAATTGAATATTGATTTGGGTTAATTTCTTCATTGCAGGTGAGGGCGATGATGATACATATGTATAGCCAAATAAAAAAGAAGAATAAGCATTAAGGAACCAAAACATTGGACACAGGTTTATGATCCAAGGTGAAAACTATAACAATCGTATATCCAAAATCCATTTCTTTTAGTCGTGGAATCTGTCCACATGGCAGAATTGAATAATTTAGATGCAGCCGGATATGTACTTGTTTGAGTTAATCCCAGCCATTGACCATTGATTACCATTGATTATAATCAATGGCTGAGATCAATTCTTCAGTTTTAATCTCAACAGATTACGGTTTTGACGGCCCTTTATTTTCTTCTGGTTGGCAGCCATTACAAAAATGTATGCATCCAACTCTCTCTGAAAAAAGGGTAAGTTCCATTCTCCTCTGATTATCTTCTTGGCCAAATCACTTCCCCCTTTTCTTATTTTCTGGACTACATATAATGGTATATATACTGTTTACGGTTAGATAATAAACGTAGGAGTTGATCAATTTGGAGTTTAGTCTAAAGATCCAGTAAAATTTGTGCTCATTTTCTTAGAAGGATTAGACTACAGTTCTAACGCTATTTGTCTGAGCCCTAGAAAAGTTGAAAATCTGGGAAGATAAGAGATATGAAGGTCGAACTCTTCATTCGACCATGAAGAACTCCAATGGCTGCACATGTTGTAGTATTTCTGTTCATTTTATGATTTCTTCGAACCTTCTTATGTCAACAAAGATCTTGTAATGTCATTATGGTTGGTTTCTTGTAAGTTTGCTCAACAGACATTTTACCAAGATTTATGATAAGTTGAATTTTGTAAAGGGCGCGTGTAAGGTTATTGCTGGCCACAATGCTCAAAAACTTCAGGATAATTCAACATAAAAGGTTCCATTAGTACAAAGTATCATTACTACTCATAGAGTCAAATGTTAAAATAATTCAAATAACAGTACATATCCTCAACTTAGATTGATACATTTTTAATTTCATTATTTGAAAATATATGGAATAAGTTAGTTCTTTCCTTACAAAGAAGTTCTTTTTTCCGTGGCATTATCTTTCCTTCCTCGACTCAGGAAAGAAACTAATACAAGTCTCCATCTCCTCCAAGGCCAAATAGTGCACGCCAAAATAATTCACGTAATCTTTTTATATTTCTAAGTAACACAGAATGAGAGAATGAGAGTCAAAGAGATGAAAGAAAAATCATTTGAATAAAGAAAGCTGCAGAGACAATTATATGACAATCTATAACTTTCATCAAGGTGAATGGATAACAAATTTCGAAAGAATCAATCGCATAAACTAAATTTTCTCCAGCTTCAACCTCCCGCCCCCGACCGTGTCCCAGAAAAACGTAGGAACAAACTTTAAATCCGTCGTGGGGGTTCCATAAATAAATAAAAAAATTCAATAAATGGGGCTGTAATCTAGAGAAACACTCACCATTTTACAGGACTTGTCAATAAAAACAAATCTACATTCGAGAACACGGAAAACCAAATAAAAAAAATTCTGGATGCTACTGAGGGAGTATGGACCTTTTTTCAACCATTTCATATATCAAAACAAAGTTATCCTGCATACAAGTGGAGCAACAAGTAATTACATAGCAGAGAAGATTTCAAAAAAAAAACATTTAGCAAGTTTCTGCAATTTGTAACTGTAAAAATATTGCAGGGCATATATTGCAAACCTTTCTTGTCGTTTGCCATGTGTTAGGATCGAAAAAGTGGTAGCAACCTCTCTCATAAGTGTTTGTCTTGACAAGAGGCTCCATATCTTTCACCCGAGTGAACCATAAGCGCAGATCTTTGTGGTAGAACCATCCTCTAGCATACCTGCAATTGAACCAAAAATATAGTTAATCTTAATGCTGCTAAACTTTTCGCATGTATAACCTACGCTGACATACACATATATATGAAGTTAAAACACCAATTGGAAAAGAGTAATGCTAGTTATCATCGGTCAATGTGGCAGTAGGGCCATACATTGTCCAACGATTAAAAATACATCCCAACTTTATTGGACAATATGGCAATGGCTCCACTACCACATTGTGTTAATCACCGGTGGTGATAAATAACATTATTTGTTGGGGGGGAAAAAACTATAGGGATTGGAGCACCACTTCCATTAATCTCCTCTCCTAGACTAATGCAAAATGACTAATTTAGTCTCTAAGGCACCACCTTCTATCAAATCAGTCAAACAATCCATCCAAGAGTCTATAATAGTTGGGTTTACCATTTCTTATCAGGCTTAACATTCTCACTTCCAACTATATTTATCTTGTTAATACACGAGTCTTAGCATCAAAATTCTCTACCATATGGAAGAGCACGGCTTTAGATATCTTAGAGACCTTTCCTTCGTAAGTATACCTAGTGATCGCAACGGGACAGATTCGAATCGAATTAGCCTGATCCATATCCGCCCCGCAATAATTCTAAGAGATCCAAACCTGTAGATTGATCCACCATTTCTCGGGATAGAGCAGGTCAGAGAGGATCTGGGTCAGAGCCGTGAATTTTTTTTATTATTTTTTTTGTATATTGTCATTCAAAAAATTAAACAAACGTTGAAACAAACTTTACTATTTTTCTTCTTTCTTTTTCTTTTTCTTTTTCTTTATTTTTCTTCTTCATTCTGACCCGCGATCCACCCCGGATCACCAAAACCTACCCCGATCCGCCCCACTGACCTGCGGATCGGAATTTTTTGCTCCACTCGAAACGGGTATCAATCGAGTTTGGTGTGGATCGGATATTTTTGCCATCCCTAGGTATACCCATATACATGGTTGTGCAGCACTGCAGGTAGCTTTAGTCCATTTAAATCAACTATCTAAGTTACATCATGATGCCAAAGTACACATGATTGGTACTTCTAATAATATAAAAGTGGTACCATACCCCAAAAACATAATATAAAAGGTATGAAGGCATATGCTGAACGCCTAATAATTTCAGAGAGTTACAAATCAGCTCTATGACAGTATAATTTTTATTATGATCTTCATGTATATTTGGTATGAACTGAAGGCACGTGTCGAACACCTAGCAATATAATTAGAACTTGTTTATTCCATAACCGTTATTGAGGTTCTATGTATAAAATTTACTTGGACAATGTCTACATCACGACAATACATAGTTTAACCACAATCATCTGCCAAACAAGAGTGGAGTGATATTGCATGCACAGGGAGCACACATAGGCACACCTCTTGCAGGCTAGTGCACACGCACACACCAAAAGTAAACAAATGAATGAAATTGGTCTGTGTCTCTGCCTTAAACAAAAGGAAGTCAGCACCATTCATGCTTCACAATCACCAATTTTCCGTTCTCCATGAATGACAATGGATTATATAACAATTGTTTCAGTATTTCTTGACCTTTATTGGTTGCTTTTTCACTTTGCTGTATTTACACATTCCAAAAAGTTTTTAACTCCATTTCTCCAGTTTCACCCACTTGTATGTTCCTCTTTCATCACTTGCTTGCTCCAAAACTCTAATTTAGTAGTCCCTGCTTAAGTCATATCAGCATAGTACAGATTTTTACCCACATCTTTGAATCTTAATACTTCCTCAGGCAATATTTACTTAATTAACTGTTCCCAAACAACAACTATGATGTTAGGGGATTGGATGGTGCTAGGAATAAAGGTTGGGAAGAAATTCAGAAACCTGGGAATGCTTAGGGGTCATTTGGGAGGTAATGAGAAGCTAGAATGAAACGCTTAGTGATGAATCCATTGGCTTATGGGATTTGTGAATATAAAATTTTGGTTGGCTCTGTTTTGATATTTGAAACATATAGGTAATGAGATGAGTGGTAGAAATTAAAGGTGGACTAACTTGTGAACATCTGGGTAACTTAATATTGTAGCAATTGCATTCATACATTAGTTTTCTACGGGAAAATGACTTCAAATATTAGTACTTTTTATGTCTTTCATTATTCTTCGATTATCCTCAAAACAAAAAGGCTAAATAATACTAGTTACTAAAATTGAACTATCATCCTCCAAAAATCACACAAGGCGATACTTTTGAAAATCTGCCTGCAAACACATGATTTTTAATATTCCAAGCCTTCCTTCAGCAAGTTCAGTATTCATGAACTATATTCGGTGTTCTGTTAACGGCACACTCTACTCAAATTTACAGCACAAAACCTTTTAAGGGAATTTTTTTCTCAAATACGATTTGCTACTACAATTAGTAAGCAGCATTTATTACTAAGCATACTCCAGAAGCAGTTATAGCCCAGATATATTTAATCAGCTTAATGTTGTTGCCTTGAGCATGCCAAATGACCTAGGACTAGGAGGCAAGAGCTGAAATCATGAAGAAAGGACAACAGACTTACAGTTCATTTGCTGCAAAGAGTTGTGCCTCGTCTTTTGGCATGCTTCAAAAAGTAAATAAGAGTCACATAACTTAGATCGTAAAAATAAAATACGATGTGACAACAAAAAGTTACCTGTAAAACATATAAAATAATGTTTCTGGCCGGAATCTTGCAAAGTAGCTTTGCTGTATCCATAGAAATGTATACTGATTATAGGATATGCTTGCATAACCAAACCAATAACAAAATCAGCAAAGCTTACTTTTAGTGGAGGCGGTTGTTTGGCATAATAACATTCAGGCACACTGTACTCGGGTTCTCCTCTGGCAGGTTCATCAGACCAAGGAGAGGCAAATTTCTTGTGAATAGTCTCTGATGAATTCAAATTTAAACCGAGCGAGGTCAGATCTATACCCAGAGCAAGTGAGGTTAATCCTGGATTGGTCATTTTTATGACACTTAACAGACCAAGCATCCCAAATCGATCAGGCAAACTTTGCGATGCCTGCATGAATTTCAGATCTTTGTCTCTAAACGGATTGATGAAGTGAGACTGAGGTTGCTGGAATTGTTGGTACTGCTGCACAAGTATCAAAATATCCCATATGAGAATTTAGACATTCAAATGTCCAAACCAGTGGATGGTACCCCACTGCTTTGGGCATTGAAGTAGAATGACGTCTATATATTTGGAATCTTTTGAATCCTCAACCTTCATAATCACTAGAAGTCAAGCATTAGAATCCACAATGAGGAAAGGTTTTAAAAAATTGCTATTGACAAATCACAAGGTAGAATAGAGAATAACACTGTGGCTGCAGTAACAGACTACGAGACCTGTTGAACAGCGAAAGAAAGCATCGTAGATGCAGGTAACAGTACCTCAGGCCCATGAAAATGAAGATCTTGATTGCCTGCAGTTAGAAAGGAAGCCCCACCGCTGTTAATTGATGAAGAACGATGTTGTTGTTGAGGATGATGAGATGAATATGTACCACTGAAGTTGAATCCAGAAGACCTTCCCACCTAGGAGATTAAACCATGTAATATTATCAGATAGTACTAAGCACTGCATTACATAGAGGTTCATGAATTTTCTAGTCAGGTGCATCTTCAAATACTCTAACTTACAGGTAATTGCTGAGGTTGGATTAAAGATGCCATACTATCATGCAGCTGTTCTTTTTGGCGCACATTTACAGGAAATTCAGCATTGGCTGCTGCATTAAGTCAGGTAATTATAATTCTAGGGCACACGGTAAACTAAAAACATTATACAAAAATATAGCAGAATGAGTACGGGTGTCAAGGACAAAATGTAAGAAAAAAACACAAGTAAAATAGCATCACTGTATTACTTTTGTGATGGTAAGACAACAAAACAGCAATAAGGCAGGTAATGACCCTAAGTAATCCACCAGACATTGATAGAAATCAAATTATTCTGAAAATTAGATTTTCACACCATCCACTTGCTGCTCGCTAAAGCTCACTTTGTCCACCAGTTCTATGTTATGTATACATCAGTAAATACCCAAATTCACATTTAGTTTTTGAAAATAAAACCATTCTTTAATTATTCGAAAATCACACTAACCTCACAACCCACGTATCACTTGGTATCACTCATCAAAGGACAAAATTGGGGAAGTAAACAAAACCCGCCTGGTCATCAACTCCTACTTAAATACTTAAGCTAAAACTGTGGTGTTTAATTTGGGATAGATCTACTTGAATCTCAAAAACTTTGCCAAAGGTGCAGCACCGCCCCCTCCCCCCAAAAAAATATGAAAGACGTAAATAAACAAAATTTAACTCTTAGTCGTAGAAGTGTCTTTTGTATATTTTCCCATTTTATCCCTGGATGTGCCAAAATGGTGTGGGCCCATATGTCTAACTTTGATTTTTTTTTATGTATCGAACTGGTAGAATAGTTTGGAAAAAAGAATTGGATAAGGGTGTATTCTAGGAGGGAGGACATTTATTCGGTACATCCTACGAGGAAATGTAGATAATGAAATTGAGATGGAAGCAGCACTCCTTAAAATTTCTTAAACAACCCACTTCCACAACTGCTACATCATTTGGTTAATTTTTGAGCCACAATCATATGCCATCAGATTCATATAAAAAGTTTGCCTTGCAAAAGTAATCATGAAAGTTCCAGACTACTAAATCCTTCTACAATCAAAATAACAACATGTACATTGGTATGCTTTGTTGATATCAGAATAGATGTCAATCATTAAACAAACTCAACTGCCAGTTTTCCATATTAGAATTCAAAAGTAGAAATGAATAGCTTTTGATCTCCCAAACTGTACACGTGAGAAAGAAGACAAAGATGCATTGACTAATGTTGCATGTTCCAAAGGTAAAACAGAGCTAATCTAGGTGCATCAATGTAAACTAAAGCAACTTTCCACGTAAGCAAGGAAGTACTGTATTAATTGTAATATAAGCATGATAAGCATCTTACTCACTTATCCATTAACTAAACAACATCAAAGTACCTCTGTATCCAGTTAAAGCAGGAAAATCTTCATTCTGAATGCTGAATTCCTGGTTCTGTTGGGTGAATCCAATATTATGCTTCATCAAACCTGCGTGATAAGCAAAACTATCCTCCACGATCATAGGGCTAGGCAAAAGCAAGACATAACTCCAAATATAATTTACCTAGTTGCCCCTGAGAACCACCAGCAGAAGGAGGACGCCCAGATAGCTGAGGAAAGTCATTTACATCAAAAGTAGTATTTTCATGGGCACTTGAGTCGTTTAGCAATTGCATAAAGCTAAAATGATTATTCCCAGCTTGATATTGATTTTGGGAGAGTGGCACACCAGCAGCAGAATATGAATTGCCTAGCATGGATACCAACTGTGGAGCTGAAAGATCCAGATGTCACTTAGATAACAGTTAAGTCTACATAAGAAATTGGTGCATATATATGGTGTCATGATTGTATCAACATTAATTACCAAGCCTGCATGCCTACTTACAAACGAAAGAAATGAATCTGCACTAATTTAAAATCGAACATCCAAAATTACAGATATTAAGAGCATATGAAGTAACAATAGCTAGCACATGCAACCAAGTTCAAATAATAACTCAAGGTCTCCAAAATTCTATGGGAGATTGATGTCAATAAGCAAAGTTTTACTGTCAAGATACCACTGCATTGTGGTTTTAACATTTTCTATTTTTAATTTATGGCCATCGCAGGCGCCACAATTCAGACATGCTGCCAGCAGCTCTGATATACCAATGTGAAAACCATATCTAGAAATTTATTTACCAGATAAATTTAAGCGAGAAGCAAGACCAGGGATGTTTGCCACTCCAGCAGAGCTTAAACCCCTTGTAGTATTACCCCCGCCATTAAGACTGCCCACAGAGTTTGTAATTCGTCCATTATTTCCCATATTTTGCAACACACCTGGTCCTGAATCAAATGCTTGCAGCAGTTACAGGCAAGAAAAGCCCAGAGGAGCAGAGCAATGCCTCTGTATGCAAATTACATGTACACATTTGCAAATACTTTTACCTCCAATATTGTTAACACCTGAATGTCCATGTGAACTTCCAAGAGATAACTGCATCATAAGGTCAACATACATTATGCGAAAATTTTACTCTGTAAGAGTGAAGAGAGTGTACGTGCATACACACGCATGTGAGAAAAATCTTTGTTGTGGCATACTGGAGGTAATTGTCCTCACCTACATCAAATTGAATTGTTATACCTGAGAAAGTGCGGTGGGAATACTATTCATTGCAAATCGCCCATTAGATACATTCCCTGCAGCTTGTTGAACACTATTGGGAAGACCGCCTATATTTGTTGAATTTCTTGATGCAAATGTCCCAGGCATGTTTGATATATTGAAGTTCCCGTGAATATTGTGCGGCCCTGGGATGGTTCCTTTAGATCAGAAAATAATTATTCTATTAATTAATCGCCTTATATATCCTCAGTATGTAGAGATGTTCATAACTTGAGCAACTTTCTATACTGCATACCACCAGACTGATTCAAAACAGCACCAGATGAAGCAGGCTGAGCAGAAAAGGATGTGGTGAAAGCTCTTCCAGTGGTATCTGGAAGATTTGAATTTGATCCATTCATTGCTGACTGCATCCCCATATTATGAACAAAGCTCATAAATAGAAAGTTCAAAAATGGAATACATGAATGCTTTACAAATTTAATCAACTTTTTCCTTCAGATCAACTGTAGATACATATTGAGTTCAAAAACCAAAGTACTGTTGTATACAGGAGAACAAAGGATAAAAATCAAATTCAAGATTTCTTTTGTCAAAATTATCCCAACATTTGATAGTAACAAGGCACTGATTAACCAGGTATGTAAATAGTAAATGAACTACTAGCTGAGCAAAGAAGAAAAAACTTACACCGAGTACTCCCGACATTTTGCAGGATCTTTCAAACAAAAGGCAAAAAGTAATTCTTTGTCTAGAACAAGCTTTTATTCATCTTGATTGCCACTCTTGGGACGCCCTGAAAAAGAAAGAAAGAGAGAAATGATTATACGGTAAACAATACAACAAGATTCTCAATTTGAATGATCAGCCATTACAATTTTCTGGAAGTAACAGACTAACTGTGTAATTCATATGACACTAGGGCAGGGGTCGAAATTGTTAGTTATAATCATCAAACTGCAAGAACTCAGGGTAAGCATGATAAACCCAGGTTTTGCCCTCACATATGTCCAAGTAGTTGATTGGATTAGCTATTTCCTGCATTTTCCTTACATAAAATACTAATGTCAACTGAAACCCCAATAGATATTCAATGAGAGGAATGGGGGAAAAAAGAACTGAAAACCACATGTGCAGACTGCAGACGTTCATTCACACACAAAACATCTCTTTTAGCTACCAATTACCAATTATTACCATTGAAAATCTTTCTTATACCTTATATTGTCAAAGAACATCCTTCTTGTCCTCTAATCCGCTAGTAACCAAAAGCACTCAATTGCAAGGTCAAATTTATTCTTCCATGTTCATGTAAAAAGTCCAAAAATATTCTACGGTAGCTGTAAGCGTATGCAACCTCCTCTTTTATCAGGTAATCTTATTACTGAAGTGACTGCACCAGTACAATCACAGATCATGATATCTATTTTGCTTTTAGTGCAACTAGAATTATGAGCTCGATTTGACTTGTCACCATCACCTGTGTTTTCTGCTTAAATTTGGGTATCACAAGCATTCCTTACTAACATTTCTACAAGTAATGTGCTGCCAACTTTTCCTATCAGAACATGCACTGCAGTAATTGCATGTCTCTGTCCATGTGACAGGAAAACACTAAAAGTGTGTGAGGAAAGTAGATAATGATCAACAGATACTTAGATTTGCAAATAGTTTAAAACCACCATATTGCACCGGGCTGTATTCTTGCATTCTAGTTTTCCAAACCTTAGAAAATTTGTAGTGTCAGTAGTAACAGAACTTACATAACATGACCCTAAGAACCCCACCCCCCACCCCTCCCATCCATATACAGATAGAGAAGCATGCAATGTATGAGTTTATAGTCGCATCTTGGTCCTTGATCACGCATGAATCTTAATCAAATAAGAAATTTTATGTAGTCTTAGAAGCAGTAGATAGCATTTTGTTTTATATTTTTTCGGGCATCTGACGGGGAAACCAAGTCAAGTAACACTAGGGTTTTAATTCCAAAATCTAACTCAAGTAAACTACCATTAAACACTAAACTTCCCACCCTTTTTGTCAAATTTTTTCTTATAAAGGAAAATTGACTGCAATGTAAGCCCAGAGGGCTTTACTTTACCACTTCTAAAATGTCACCACTTAAAATATCAATTGTAGGAATCACATCCAAGTGAGATGAAGTACTTATTCCCGTGTATTTATTCCTCAATTGTATCAAATCAGTTAAAAGCAAAAGAGTCCTATTGTAAATTCAAACTCATTAGACGCCAATTCTCACGAATGTCATTACCATATTCAAAACTCAAAAATCCATAAAACGAAAACCTTACAAAAAAAATCAACACTACGCTCAATCAAACAAATAATTAAACACATGCATGTTCACATTAAACTCATAAACCCCTAAACCACATAAAAATAAAAATAAAACTTATGCACATGAATTTCAATTTCAATAAACTAGTAACTCTAGAAAAAACAAATACATAATTGCATTTACCTTTATATGAACCCGGTAAATAGTCTTTATATCGATTAAAAATCTGCGAGTATTTTCAAGTGAGAGAGAGAGAGAGAGTGAGACGAGGCGCTGGGTCGGGGTGTGAAGTTGCGATAGTAACCTCTGAAGCTGATGCGTTGGAAATTAGACTTATATAGTGTGCTGGGCTGCCGATCCTCTGCAGTGCGTTAATTTACACAATTTTTACAATGCTCTTTATGCAAGCAAAGTAAGATCATTTTTTGCAACGACTAGTGTCTCTCCCGTGCGATGCACAGGACATAAGGTACACAACATGAATAATATCATAATATTAAAAAGTAAAGAAATTTTGAAATTGATCAAGTGAAAATCACTATAAAGAAGCAGAAAGTCAAAATTTTAGATACAATGAAAATAAAATAGTACACATACAACAAAAATATTATAGATTTTGGAAAACTTCGTTATACACTACATTCGTTGTTGAATCTGATGGTCGCCCGTCTTTATCACAGATTAGTATCTTCAATCCATCGCGTGATGTGACTCTTGATACAGCAACATATAATTGTCCATGACTGAATACCGATCTTTTCAAATATAAACCTACGTGTGATAGAAATTGTCATTGGCTCTTATTGATTGTCATTGCATACGAAACAATTAGAGGATACTGCCTTTTTGTAAATTTGAAAGATAATCTAGGGTCAGAATGCGTCAATGTCATTCTAGGTATAAGGACTCTATGCCCTGCATTGTGCCCAGCAATAATTTTCTCTTCAAGGACATCTTTGCCAAGTCTTGTAATGATCAATCTAGTTCCATTACATAAACCAATTGAATGGTCTATGTTTCTCAATAACATGACTGGAGCGCCAATCTTCAACTTCAGTTCATGGTTAGGCACACCAGAACATCTGATCCCATTCAAAAACTCAGGTGTGTGAATATCCTGTAACAGATCAACATTTGTATCTGATCTGCATGTAGAATCTGAACTCAAATAGGTATTTGCTTCAGTCGAAGTAAGTGATATCATATATTCATTCACCGATTCCACAACATCAATAGTTGGCGCTAGAATAGCTCTTCCCTGCAAATACGACATGTCATGAAATGTCGTTTGAAAGGGTCGGATAAGTGCTACTTACAATAGCATCGACTGAATCATCAAATTCAGTAATTAAAAGATTAAAAGATCATTCGGTATCTTAACGGTTGCATGACCATCATTAGGTCCACCAATTGCACCATCTCCAATGTTAGAAATCCATTCGGAAAATAATTTCAACTGATCTACACTCAGTTTTTGAATCAAGATTCTGGAGCCTCATGTTGGTGGTCAATCTTAAAACTTTACAATATCTTGATTTATCTTGATTACTTTTACTGAAAATTAGTTTTAGTCCACCTATGTAATTATCACGATCTATCAAAAAGGCAAAACGAAAATATTGTTCAATATTTTTATAAAAGTATGATTATCAAATTGTGAAAACGAAAATATTTTTTAATCTTTTAAAAAATAGTATTTTCAAGATAATTACAATATATTTCTTCTCAATGTGAAAGTCTGTAATATCATCAGTTTGTATATCTCAGCAAATAAATTTACACTCAAATCGGATTTGACATATAACACACTATTTTAACACAAATTTCTTTCTCACATTTCTCCAAATCACTTTTTAACCACGCACATTTTTTGAAACTACTTTTTAACCACAAATTTTACGTTAATAATATAAAAAAAACTAATATAAGACTCGAAAATAACACCTGAACACACCGTAAGATATACCATTTTCAATATATTTTATCACCGGCCCAAAGATAAAAAAAAAATAAGCAAACACACAAACAACATAAAAATAAGTACGGCTTGGGTCGGTTCTTAGCATGAAAAACGGGTCGGTATTAGAGACCCAAACCGGTACAAACCGACTTGAAACCAACAAATTTTTTTTTAAAAAATTTCATTCCCAATTTCTGACCCAAAAGAAAAAAATAAATAAATAAGGTAGAAACCAGAAGTGCAGCCAAGGAATAACCTACCCAAAGTCCCAAAACCATTTCCATTATACACCAAACTCATTTCCCAAACTCATGGCCCAAAACCCATTTCCATTATAAACCAACCCAAATCAAAAAGTGACAATAGCAAAGCCTAAGGCTGTGTTTGATTGGCAAAGATTTTCTATGAAAAATGTCTTTTTTCCGCCTATTTTTCAATTGGCATGTTTGATTGTCCAAAATTTTCCATGAAAAATGCATTTTCCCATCTATTTTCTTTGTTTTGTTTGATTGCAACTTTTTTTTTCCATGTAAATTTTTTTCTCATTTTTCCACTTTTGGCTACATTTTCCTTGTTTTCAAGGAAAATATATTCTTTGTACGATAGGAGAATTTATTTTCTATAGAAAATTTGTATTGTTTTCCAACACATAATTTCTTAGCAATTCATTTCTATAGAATTTATTTTCTTGCCACCCAAATTTTCCACTTGCAATCAAACACAGTCTAAAAATCTATTCCACACTTCCTTCCTCAGCAGCCAGCAGTCGCCAGTAAGCCCCTTTGTCGGTCAGCCCGTCTTCATCGAATTTTGCTTTCTTCGAGTTCTCCTCAATTCTTTCGGAAATCCACTGACCAAGCGAGAAATTGCAAAATAGACCCAAGTTAGATAATACATATTTCTTTTAGAGCATGTTCGGTTGGCATTTTTGTTTTTCAAAATCCATTTTGCATTTAATGTGGTGGGCCACTTTTTGACAAAACTGTCCTCAATCAATAAAATGGTATTTGACAGTTAAAAAGACATTTTGGTCATTTCATCAAAAATGCTTTTGAAAAGTCAAAAATCTCATACTTAAAAATGGATTTTTTGGGTTGAAAAAGGCAACCGAACATGCACTTAATCTTTTTTTTTTTTACATACCGTTTTTTTTTTTGTATTTGTGGTGAAATTTTTTTTTTTTATTTCATAATCCATTTTTGTGTTGTTAAAATAAGTTGTAAAGACTTATTGGATTTAATTGTAGTACCTAATTTTTTTATTTTTTATTTTAGTTTTAATGTTTTCAATGTCCAATGTCCAAGGTGTGTAACTTCCTTTTATTTGGTTTGTGTAATTGCTCTTCACGGATATGCATTTGTTTGGAGTAATTGAAATTATATTTGCTGTAAATTTTAATTAGAGTGTGTATTCCAATTGTGATTGGTAATTGTGATTGGTCAGATTTTAATGCTGCATTTTTTAAGTTTTCAATGTCCAATGCTTCAATACACATAAGCTTAGTTTTTAGAAGCATTTACACTTGGTCAACATATGAAGCTGTCAACGGATTGGTCAGATTTTAATGCAGCACATATTCATATACATGCCTACACATTTTAGTTTTTGGAATAGGAAAAAATTTAATTCAAATTTCAATATAAATAATAATAAATAAATAAATACTAAAAATATAGAAAATAATAAATTTTTTAGGCAGGAAAGTGAAGTTTGACTTTTTGGTCAGACTAGTCCACTTTTATATATATATATAGATATAGATATAGATTCCACGCTCATTGTCCCATTAAAATGTTGACATTTCATTAGGATAAAAAAATAAAGGGTTAATTACACTAATGATGTCCATTTTTTGTTTGTAACAATTTCATCCACATTTTTTTTTTAGCAGATATCATCTTCATTCTTCTATTTATTCTCAAAGAGGGTTTCCAAATCACTATTTTTCACTATTCAGACAATTGTATGACAATTTTACCATTTGACTTAAATAAATTAAAATAATAGATAAAAAAAATACAATAAAAATATTGCAATTGGGCTCTTAACCTTTACAAAAGTACAAATAAATCCTATACAATTTTATTTTATTCAAATTAGTGTTCTTCCCCAACTCAAAGAAATCATATTTTCTCACCCCACCCCATAGCCATCTCTGATCTTTCTCTCTCTGACTCTCTTTCTGTTATATCTCAGTTTTCTCTTTGTTCAACAATTGCTAATTTATTAGTCAATTAAATCACAGTATCCAAATAAATCTTTTTTTCTTCTTCTCTTTTTCTGTGCTTTTGGGGAAGGCTAGGCCATTTAACTGTCAAGAATGACGTATATAGCTTTGGTGTGGTACTTCTAGAAATTTTATCTGGTAAGAAAGCAATAGACAAGAATCGGCCATTGGGGTAACATAATCTGGTTAACCCTACCTGATGAACAAACGTAGAATGTTGTGCATTCTGGAACCTGTCTTGAAGGCCAGTACATCGGGTCAAGCCTTAAAGGCTGCTACCCTTGCGCTTCAATGCTTGTGCAAGGAACCCAAGTTGGGGCCAAACATGAATGAGATCATAACTACTTTAGAACAGCTTCAAGAGTCAAAGGGCACTTCAAAAAATGATCAGACCAATCGCCAATTCAATAGACACAACTAACCTCACAGATGACGTAGGTCATCATGCCAAAGCAGTGCTGAAGAAACTCGTGGAGTAGCGGCTTATCTCAGACCTTCAACTTCCCCTCTTTACGAGTGAAAAAATAAAATTGAGGCATGACATAGTTTTCTTTGGTTTAGCGGTGTTTCTGGATAACTATATATCACTATATTTTGAGAGTCATGTACATATTTTTTTTGTGGCAATGTTTTTGTAATCTACTGGACAGCGTCGGGGAAAAGATGATTTATTTGAGTTGGGGAAGAACACTAATTTGAATAAAATAAAATTGTTTAGGATTTATTTGTACTTTTGAAAAGGTTAAGGACCTAATTGTAATGTTTTCATTGTATTTTTTTACCTATTATTTTAATTTATTTAAGTCAAAGAGTAAACTTGTCATATAATTGTCAGAATAGTGAAAAATAGTGATTTGGGGACCCTCTGTGAGAATAAATGGAAGAATAAGGATAATATCTGCTAAAAAAAAGAATAGATGTGAAATCGTTACAAACTTGAAAGAATGAACACCATTAGTGTAATTAACCCAAAATTAAATGGGCTGTTTAGTTACGTTTACATCTAGTTTAATATTTTCATGTTGTGTATTGAAATCTTGAGGTGCTTTTCGAACTGCTAGACATTAATTTTTAATTTAGAAGTTTTTTTTTTGTTTGACTCTAAATTAAGGGGTGTATTCAAATTGGAACTTTTAAAGAGTTATAAGAATTTAAAAATTTTGGAAAATTTAATGTAAATTTTAAAGATTCTCTAAGGTATTTGTATATTCAATAATATTTTTATAGTATCTCTAATGATACACCTTCTAAAAAAAACTATATTGGCAAGAGAGAGAAAAGAAATGATGAGAGAGTGTGTGGAAAGAAGAAAGAGAAGGAAAAATAGATGAGAGAGATTAGACACAATTTAATTGAAAAATGGGTGAAAAGTGTTTAAGAGAATCTCCAATACTAAACACTTTCTAAAAATTCTATGTAGCAAAAGAGAGAAAAGAAATGAGGAGAGAGAGAGAGTATGGAATGATGAAAGATAAGAAAAAATAGATTATAGAGATATGTGATTGCGTTTTTTATTGATATGATTTCCCAAGTGTTCTTATGAATTATTGTTGGTATGCTGCTAAAATCTGTAAGATTTGTTATGTTGTTGCATTGCAGAGTAGCTGGTAATTCATAGATTTGAAACACTAGATTTGCTTATGGAAATATTAAATAGTAAAACACGGAGGATTAGAACTTGATATTTTGCGCCTGATCTAATTTTTATTGGGTTATATCGCTCATACTTGACTCGAATTCTTATTTGTTACTTCACATTTAAGTAGAAGACGTTGTTCCGGAGAGCTCGATCAGAAGCTGAAGTGCTCCTTTTGGATTTATGGAAGTTAATTAGGTTTTATACATTTTTGTGTGTTCTTGCTCAATTGAACTATGCTACGGGAAAAATTGCTTTAATTTCTTTAACTAGTTTATGTTGATGTCTTTGATAGCTCAAGTAAAATGTTGTCTTTGATAGCTCAAGTAAAATGTTGACTTGTAATCTTTGAATGTTGCTACGACTTCTTTTTATCTTAACATTTAATTTGGGAGGTACAGTGGAGGAAATCAGGAAATGAGTAGTTTCGGCAAAACTGGGAGTTGATAATTTTTTGTGTAGACACAATTTAATAAAAAAATGGGTGGAATATGTCTAACAGGATGTCTAAGAGCATCTCCAATACTAGACATCTTCTAAAAAGTTTACGTGGCAAGAGAGAGAAAAGAAATGAGGAGAGAGTGTGTAGAATGAGGAAAGAGAAAGAAAAATAGATGAGAGAGATAGACACAATGTGGCAGCATTTATTGTAGAATGTGTCTAGCAAGCCGTCTAGAAATGGACATCCTTTTGAACAACATTCTACAATAAAATGATGCCACATTAGTTTTGTCATCTCTATTTCATTGACATATCAACTAGACATTGAAAATAGAAGTCACCATTAGAGATGCTCTTGTCTAGTACTTTTCTTGACAAATGGTCAAAAGGTGCTTATGTGGCACAATTAATGTTAAAAGGTGTCTAGCATAATGTCTAATTCTAGACATTGTTCTTCATAATCTCCATCATTAATTTAATAATCTCTATTCAATTAATATATTTCTCCCTGTTTCTTTCTTCTAAAAAGCTAATAATAATATTCCACATTGCACAATGAACATTGTTGCATTGGACAAATTTTTAGATATAATGTCATTGTCTTTTGTCATATATACATAGTAGATATTGTTGCGTTGGAGATGCTCTAAAACTACACGGCCTGTTGGACGGCTTTCTACAATAAATGCAACCACATCAGTTTAGTCCCCTCCACCTTATCGCCACATCAGCTGGACATTATTGCATTGAAAATGCTCTTAGAAAAATGTATTCAATTGGGACTTTTATAGGTGATTGACTTTGGTTGAATTTGTGAACTTTTAAGGGATTTTTATGAATTTGTTGAGAATTAATAAAAGTCACTCTTAAACTTCTGTAGACTTTGATTAAAAATTTTTGTATACTTTTATAAACTTCCATTAAAGATTTTCATTTTTAAAAAAAATATTAAGTACATATAAATCATCTATATCACATATAATATAATATAATATTATTTTGTAACTTCTCGTATGTATAAATCATCTACATCACATATAATTAAAAATTCAAAGTAGCATATCACATTTCTCATGTCAATAAAAATATTTATTAAATAATATAAAAAAATTTAAGTCACATCAAATTAACAAATAACATAAATTTCAACAAAAATTAACAACATTTTAATAATATTCAATAAAAAAATATCAAATATTTCTAACATCTTAGGGTAGATGAGAGAGATATGAGAAAATTCTAAAAGTGAAAAAAAATAAGTGTTTTTTATTTTAGGCTATGAAGTCTTCACAAATATCAGAGTATGCGAGATATATTTTTTTAGATTTACTATTTATATTTTCCACAAAAAAACTCCAAAAGTCTAATAAATAGAGAATCCCTAAAAGTCCTTCTCAATTTGAATATCACATTACTTATAGAGACTCATAAAAAGTTTTATTTGAATATCCCGTAACTTTTAATTTTTTTTTTAAAAATCTCCAAGGGAGGGTGTATTCAAATTGAGAGTTTTAACGACTTCTAATGTTCTAAAAATTTAAGGGTATTAAATGTAGATTTTTAAAGATTTTCTAAAAGTATTGGTATATTCAATAAAGACTTTTAGATACTTTAAAAAAATCTTTAAAATTCACCGGGTATTTAATTAAAATTTTTTTAGGAGTATTTACAAATAATGAGGTATTCAAATTGAAAATAACTTTTAATGATTCTCTACTTACCAGACTCGTAGAACTTCTAGAGACTTTTTGGTAAAAAATATAAATAGCAAATCTAAAAAAAATCTCTATTTTTTTATTGAACATTACTAAAATGCTATTAATTCTTTTTGGTATTTATGTTATTTGTTAATTGATATGACTTATATTAATTCTCAATTATTAAATTTATTAAATTTTTATATTTTTTAATAAATATTTTTATTGACATGAGAAATACGATTCATTACTTTTGAGTTATTTATCTGATATTTTGAAGAAAAAAAAAAAGAAACAAATTCATTATTTTCTATAGTTTTTTGTACTTCTTTAAAAATATATATATAATTTACCATATTTAAATTTTGATTTGGCAATGCTTAAAAAGTCCACATGTAAAAATGTAATAAGGTGTTAAATTTTAGTATGGGATAATAGTTCTAAGGAAATTTTGTATTTTTGGTCTATAATCTTTGCAATTTGTTATAAATTTATCCTTAATCAATTTTTATAGCATCAAACATTTCCAACTTTTGCAATTTATTGCAAATCACGTCCCCATTGACAGTTTTGATAGATTTGCCCTCTTTTTTAAATAAATAAAAATAGAAAAAAGTTAAAAACAACAAAATATAAATTGAAAATACAAATGAAGTCTCATAACTTTTAAAAAGTACAAAGTAACTTCTTCAACCACCCTAGCCACCAGAGCGACAACCTCTACACCGCCACCAGCCCCTCAAGAGAGAGTTTGCCCAAAAATTATTCACCTGTCCTATTCTCTGATGGTGGAGACGGAGATTTTGTCGCCCCTCTACCACCACTCATTGCTGTATTCCCTTTCCTGAAATATTCAATTATCGCTCCTAATCGCGTTCTCGTTCTCACCTTTCACTCTATTCTTTTTTCCTTTCACCGACTCTTCTCTCTATTTTCTCCAATTCTTTCATCATCTCCGTCTCAACTTGCTATTTCTGTCGACGATAGTCTTCATAGTCATTCGGCTGGGAAGGATCATATTATTCGATGACAGATATGGCAACACCAACTAAAGCAAGATGAAACAGCGCTACGTTGGGACTTTGATTGGTATTTTCGTCGGCGACGAATTGAGATTTTGCACTTTTGGAGGGTTTGGGCTTTGACTGTTGGGGTCTGAGTATGGTTTGGATAGGAGGAAAGGGTTTGCGAATGGTGGGTGAAGCCATCTTAGCACTGCTTGACCACGTACTGGTGGCGGAGTTGTCGTCTTCGGTGAAAAACGGTGGGAGGAGGTCACCGTACAATCCGTCCCAACATTATGTACGCGATTCCTATGCATTTGTAGGTGGCGGTGGTGGTTATGGTTGTAGTTGTGGCTGTGGCGGTGGCGGTGGTGGTGGCGGTGGCGGTGGCGGTGGCGGTGGCGGTGACGTGGCGGTCGTGTAGAGATTGTGACTATGGTAGGATGAGTTGGAGTGAGTGGAGGTAGGATATGTGGAGAAATAAGTTGTTTTGTACTTTTTAAAAGTTATGGGATTTCATTTGTAATTTTTTTTATTTTTTGTTGTTTTTAATTTTTTTTCTATTTTTGTTTATTTAAAGATGAGGGCAAATATGTCAATGAGGATGTGATTTGCAATAAACTGCAAATGTTGATGATGTTTGATGCTATAAAAATTAATTGAGGGTAGATTAGTAACAAACTGAAAATGTTGGAGATTAAAAGTGTAAATTTTCCTAGATGAGATGCGTTGTTGAAAAATTGATAAAAATTGTATATTCTATAAAATATGTGGTTAAAAATAAGTTTGAGATTTTTTTTTTAAACTTTACCAAACATGTTCTAAGTGCTTATAAGATAGATAATGAGCTTATAGGATAGACGTGCTTATAGATCATGAGCACATAAAGACTTGTGCTGGTTCATTTAGATTAACGTTCTGAAATAAAACATCAAGTGCTTATGATTATATGCTAGTATAATGAAAGTTTTCTTAAAAGAAAAAAAATGGGGTAATTAGTACAAAACATCCATACATTTTGAAGTCATTGTACAAATCGTCCATACATTTAAAATTTTGGTATTTTCACCATCACCTACATCTTTTCTTGAGCAAAACATCCTTCCCATCTATTATCATCCAAAAACTACCGTTAACTCTCTTCCACAGTACGACTCGTACTACAAAAGAAGGGTAATTTCGTCCATTTTGCCCACAAAAAAATAACTCCTTCAGAATCCATATCTATTGACTGATAATTTGGTTTTGGATCTTTGAAATTTGTTCTAATGGTCACTTCATTCATAACCCACATGCAATCCATTTCAATCCATGATTTAAAAAACCCAATTTCATGATCCGTCCTCTTCATTTCAGAAAATCAAAGATATGGCAACTCTTTTTACCACTTATTGTTCTTCTTCTTCGTCATGGGCTTTCTGCAAAAACCCACTTTATATACCATATTCTTCACCTTTTTATTCTTATTTACCTCGATGCCCCTTTGGCCAGAAGACCAATCCTTCATACAAAAGATTGAATCTTTATGTAAAAGTTGAGAATAAAAATGAACCCTCTTCCTCATCGTCTTATGTAACTATAGAATAGAGTAGAAAAGAGGAAACGGAGAAAAATGATTTGCATATGGAAGGTAAGCTAAGTAAAGAAAGTGAAGATGTTGCTAAATATGACGATTCCGAGGAAAATGAGAAAGAGAAGCAACAAAAAATGAATTGGAATGTGGGTTTTGAATGAGTTATTTCTTTGTGGACAAAATGAACGAAATTACATTCCCTTTTTGATACGAGTCGTATTGTGGAAGAGAATTAAAGTTGTTTTTGGATGACAATTGACGAAAAATACGTTTTGCTCAAGAAAATGTGTAGGTGATGGTGAAAATGTCAAAATTTTAAAAGTATGGATAATTTGCACAATGACTTTAAAAGGTAGAGTCGTTTTGTACTAATTACAAACAAAAAAAAAAAAAAAAAAAATTCATCTCCAAAGAACTTTATATGCATGTATGTCTATAGAAATGAACAAATCAAATTGAAAATTTAATTGAACCAAGTTAAAACATCTCAAGGGAAGGTGTCATCCATCTTTATATACTCAAATCTATACATTGTATTTCTTGAAAATAGTTGTATTTATATTTGATTAAAATCAAATGTTTTAGAAAAATTGACAAAAGTTGATGAGACATGTAGTTAAAAAGTTGTGGATCCTAAGAAATATATAGTTAAAATTAAATGTTGACTTTGACTTCAGCTATTTAACAAAAATTTAAGTGAAATCAAACAAATCGTTAGAGCATCTCCAATGCACTCCGAAAGATCCAGAAATTTTTTGAGCGGGGGTTGCTACTGAAAAAAAAAATTGCACTTCAAGATCGGGATGTTACTTAAAAGAAAAATTTTTACAATTTTTTTACATTCAAGATCGGGATTACTTAAAAGAAAAATTTTTACAATTTTTTTACACTATAAAAAATGACTTTTTCTAGGGCGGGCCCGGGCTATAGTCCAGTCCCACCCTCTCCAAATCCGCCAATACTTCGTTTATTGTTTTTTAGATGTGTCACATAAGCACATATAAATAGACGAATTTATAAAAAATCATTGTTAATGCATGCTGTTGAGGGCTCCATCTAGTTGATGTGGCACCTAAAAAATAAACTCCGTCTAAATTTAGATTGAGTTTTAGACGGAGTGACTCGTCAAATTTAAATTCAATTAAGTATTATATTAAAAAAAAAAAGTCGGACGAATGAAATAAAAATTGAAAATCCGCCAATTTAAAAAAGAATTAATGTCACATAAGTGGTAATATTAGTTTTAAATGGCACCCATTGAAAATGAATTTTTAATTTAACCATCTATTCAATAGACGTAGTGCTACATGGATTGAAAGTTCGTCTATTTTATGCGCTACGTAAATTTCAATAATGCATCCTAGATGTTGTTATATATAATATTACAACCTTAGGGGGTTTTCTCCACTAACAAAAGAAAAAAGTAGTCTGTATGTCACTACATCTTTTTCTTCTTTTTTCACAAAATTATTTCCTCTAAAATTTGCTGAAAGCTTCGATCTATTTTCCAGCATCTCCAAAATTTTTGCTCACTTCTTCAATTTATTTCTCATAATCAATTATATTTCTTTATCAATTATTTTCAAAATCTATTAACTGCCTCAATTTAATAGAACTAACGATCGAATCTCAACGTGGTATAGTGGTTATATAATTCATTTTTACTCTAGCAGCAAATCAGACAAAAAAGCCTTTTCTCTTTTTCTTTTTCTTGTTCCACATTTACACATACACACGTGTCACGAGCCAATAGCGCTATTATGCCGGCCAGTGACACGTGGCTGACCCTCTTTGTATATAAAATTCAAATTATTTAAATCACCGAAAACAAATAAACAATACTATACAACCTTTCTCCACGCTACACCCAGATGCACACCAATAACCACCACCACCACCGCCATGGACGGCGACGCCGACGAATCACGGAGGCCGAGTCTGTACCAACTCTTGGCGGATCGGTTCAAGAGTCTGGAGGCGAGTCACGAGAAACTCAAGGAGCAATTCAACTTGCTCGTGCAAGAAAACAAGACTCAAAACAAAAATAGTGTAAATATTTCACAAGAAGAGCAGGGGATGCCGGATACAGGATGGGCAGGCATCCCGGGTGCGTGCTTTTCGGGGAGTCCGCACAGGCTTGTGCTGGAGTGCATGGGTCATGCAGTTCATGTGAGCAGAACTGAGACGGGAGAAATAATTTATTGGTAATTCTTTTCTATTATTGAGTAATTGTTTGTTGGATGTTTATTTGTTTCTTGATTATGGGAAGTTGGAATAGTTTGCAAATGAAGTTTTTTAACTGTATTTGGTGAATCTTGTTATATATAGTTGGATTTAGGATTTTAAATTATCAAGTCAAAAATGTATTTTTCAATTTATTGGTACTTTTTTCTATTAAGTAATCATTTATTGGATGCTTACTTGGTTTTTTGATTATGGGAAGCTGGAATAGTTTTCATTTGAAGTTTTTTAACTATTGATGATTCTTGTTATATATAATAGTTGGATTTAGAATTTTGGATTATCAAGTCAAACATGTACTTTTGGATGGGTAGTTGGTTTGAGAAAAGGGGACAACGGATTTGAATTCTTCGTGATATGGTAGTGGGATTACTGACTTTAGTCCATACCATACACTGTGGGATAAGAAGTTGGACTAGTTCATATCAGATATTTTTTTTGTCTGTCCATTTCTGGAAATGTTTTCTACAGAGGATTTTCAGGCGAATTTATGGATCTTTGAGGCATCCAGCATGAAATCTTGAGGGAATGATGGAAGTGGCCACATGACCTTAGAATTTGTTTGTTGAAATGGAATCATTATGTATGTTCTTTGATGCCCTTCCTCATGTAACCATGGCTTGGATTACCATGCGGAATATCAATTTGTGGACATAGAGAACGCTAGAGTAGAGATAAGAAGTAGGCCGAGGATCTTCAAAGTTGTTTCCAGAAAGTTACACACAATTTTGCTAACTTAGAATCAGTGGAAAAGTTTAACATCCAAGGCAGGACATGATTGGGGTGCTACAATAACCCTTCTTGCACATTCAACATTGCCTAATACACATTTGATGGGGTCGGTCCCATAAGTACGACAAGAGATGTAAGCTTTGGCAAATAACCACTTGAGTTTATTTTTATTCTTGCCCGAATTGGTTAATCCTAGTTAATTTTAAACACAAGTGCACTCACTTATAGGTTGCTTGTCTGAAATTCCAAAGACGGGACTCGATTAGGGTGTTACGTCATGAACACCTAAAGTGTAACTATATCACGGGATGCACTTAGTACATAATAGATGGTTTCTATTGTGATGCATACTTCATGGTGATGTCTAGTTATTCCATAGAATTCCTTGTCTGCGCTCTAGTGAACGTGAAGCAAAAATAGCATTTTCCATCAACGTCTATTGCAATCTTAACATTTAAAATATTTGGATGCTTATAGCAATAAATGTGTACCTCTCATTGCATGTGAAGCAAAAGGGGAAAATAGTCATTAACTTTAAATGCACTATTGGGGATTCAAAAATCAACATTTCTCTTGGTCAAGCAACGAGATTGGTGGAAAAGAACAAGCTGGTAGCTTTCTTTTTATCTTAAGTTATGAAAAACCTTTGTGGTCAAAAAATGTTATTCTGATAATGAATGGACTAATTATTTATTGGGGTCTATTTTGTCCGTAATGATACTATGCAAGGAAATGTCTATTGTAATTTGAATTAATGTTTTCTAGCACAGTCTCTGCCCTTAAAGCCTTTTCTTTTAATGTTTTTATTGGTATTAAGGACCTTCTTTGAGGTAGATCCCAACAAATTGACCCAAATTGGAGGCAAATCCAGTTCTTGGGTCAGAGAAGGCAAAGTGTATTTTCATATCACAATTTATGTCGTCACTATATGTCAAAGCATCATATTCAAGCTCTTTTGAATCACTATATCCTTACCCTTAAGATGCAGACGCACAATCCCGAAGAGTAAAAAGGAAATAAAGTTTAATAAATGAGCTCCGAAAGCCATCAATCATTTTTTTGACTCGTACAATGTTCTTATACATGCTCAACTAGAATTTAAAATGTGCTCATATTGAAAAAAGGGACAGCAATTCTTCGGTTGTTTAGGAGCATTTGTGCTTTTTCTTGGAACCTGAAAGAGGCTGTTATTGCATTTTTCTTCCACAGCATTGCATCTTATGCAGGACCTGTTTCACGTTGCAGGAATTGTGCTGCTGAAAAACTTTATGAATATAAAGACTACGAAGTAATTGGACAGAGAGTTACAGAAATACTTATTGACGAAGAACACCGTGCATTTGCCAATGAAATCATGAAAAGGTTGAGGAATGGACAATGTTGGTCAGGTCAGTTCCCTTTTAAGAAGAGGTCAGGTCAGATCTTCATGGCAATGGTGACAAAAAGCCCATTATATGAGGAGGGTGAGGTTGTTGGTATCATCACTGTATCAAGTGATGCAGCTGTATTTAATGACACAAACTCGGAAAACATGAGAACAAATCAAGATCGTGATATTGACCAAACTAAAGTGCGTGGAATGAACTTCAAAAGGATTCAGTGGCCTCGACAACCACAAATTGCATCTTCTGTTTCTAATCTGGTGCTTATTATTGTGTTTTAGAATCTGTTTCAGCCTTGTGTTTATTTTATTTCTCCTACCTCTTACACTTTTTATTGCATTTATCAGGCTGCAAAACTTCGAATACAGAAACGTGGAGATGTCACCTGCAATGCAGATACCGATACCAGGGTCAGGGAGGAAGACGAAGTGGACAATCAAGATGGAAAATTTGAAAGGCCTCCAAGAGCACCGGTAAGCCTTAATTCAATTAGTGAACTTGCTTTATTGGAAAGGAAGATATATAAGAAAATTTATTGCTTCAGGGAGGAAGGCCTACTTTCAGTTCGTCCACAGGAAAGAGCAGTACTGATGCGGTTAGTTTTGAGAAGGACGGAAATACATCGGAATTCATTCAGCCTTCTAAAATCGTATTTTCCCTTCCCCTATTCATTTTTTTTTTTAATTCTTGACAACATCTGACATCCTCTACTTTCCAATTTAGGGATTGAAATTCTTCAGATTGGTTCTTTTTGAATTTGTGCACGTATAAAATATAATCAATGTAGGGAGGAACTTATGACACTGGGTGGGTGACACAACCCTCTGAACAATATAGTTTGTCTGAGATTTCCACTTTGTTTTCCTCTTTTTGGGGGATACAGGAGGAAAGAGTTCAGCATGCACATTGTTAATGAAATAGATGGAATCATGTTGTATAAATGGCTACTGCTGAGAATGAAATGTATGCTGTGAATTTATATATAAGTATATGCCATTATGCCTAGCCTAACTATTTGGGGTTGACTAAATGATCTGTTTACTTCATTTTGCTCTTCTGGAAGATATTGTTCTACGTATTTTTTTTGTTAAACTAGAAATTTTGAAAAATTACTGGTGTGTTTTTCAGAAAAAGCATGTTTCTGATAAAATACATGTATGTAGGCAGCAAAAGTCTTAACAAAACTGCACATGGGGAAAATGGGCAACCTAGAGAAAGACAAGGATGGAAGCTTCCAACAAAAAAGTGATTGTGATGCTTCTTCAATAAGCAAGGAGGTAGCAAGCGAGCCATATTCACCGAGAGCTTCAGAGGCAACTACGTCATCCAACTATAATCTTGATACCAACAATTACAGGGAGAATGCCCATAAAGGAACTTTCTATCCTATAAGAACAAACTTACATATGAATCCCTCAGGTGCTTCTGAGGGTTCCTCTGTCAGAACCTTTTCGAGAGTTCACAGTGGGGGTTCGGAAGTTCCCGGATATGCAACAGATCAGTTGCCAAGATCAAATTTCCAATTGGATGGGAAAGAGTGTGAGGCAACTTTGGAAGTTGAAGATGCATCACCGGGACAATCAGATCCCCAAAAGTTCCCGAGTTCTGATGGGAGTGTGGGCAGCAGCCATGGAAGTTTATCAAGCAAAAGCAACAATGAGTCGTACCCGATACCAGATTGTGAAATTTGCTGGGAAGATCTGCAGTTGCGGGAGGAGATTGGGCAAGGTAAATTTGAATTAACACTTATCTTGAAGCATATATGTATGCCTTCGCAGCATATCCATGTGTGATGTAGGTCAAATTTTGCTCAGGTAGAAGAAGATATAATTATAGAGATTAAGAAAATGATTTTGTGTTGTAATTCATATTGAGCAGATTTTTTGGCTCCTGAGCTCTTGCTTGACCTTAGTAGTATTTTTCCAATTTCAGGTTCATATGCTTTTGTATATCGGGGAATCTGGAATGGATGTGTATGTTGCCAAATTATAAGCTTTTTTGTTGTCCAAATCACGAATGACATATCATTATCTTGTCCAGGATGTGCAATTTTTTTCCTTTTATATTTTTCAGGATGTTGCAGTTAAGGTATATAGTGGGTATCAATATGGTGAGGAGACTTTATCAGACTGCAAAAAGGAGGTACGCGATGCTCTCAGGAATATGGTGATCAATTGAAGTAATTGCCATGAAAAAAAAAATTGGTTCTAACTTCGAGCTCAACATGTAATTCAGATTGATATAATGAGAAAACTGAGACATCCAAATGTATTGCTGTTTATGGGGGCAGTTTGTTCACAAGAAAAACTTGCCATGGTTACAGAGTTTTTACCCAGGTAATAGAGCAAGTCATTTCTTGTTGTGGATTTTCTTTGATGATACTTTAATGGCATTTTTGGTGGAGAGTATTGGATAAAACTGGACAGTATTAAGGAAGAAAAAGAGGCTAAAATCTTGTTTATTAGTTTTTAGTTTAATCCAGTACTGCGTATCAAACATGAACAAAAAAGTTGGATATCCCTAAACCCACCATGCGAAACCACTGAGAAGTGAGAAGAAAGGAATAAAAAAGCTGTGAGTGTGAGAGAGAGGAATTTCTTTCTTACAAATGCTAGATTGTCAAATAGTTTTCCAATTGTGCTGGATGAGATATCTAAAGCGTGTGGACTCTTTTGTGTATAATCAGGGGAAGTCTCTTTAAAACACTTCATAAGAACAATCAGTCATTGGACATGAAACGACGACTGAGGATGGCTCTTGATGTGGTATGTTTTCTGCTCAAACTCATTGGTTTACTTGTTCTTCTTTGTCTTTTGTAGCTTTTAACTATCAGAAAATTTTCCGTGCTCTTTCTTCCTTCATGCAGGCAAGAGGCATGAATTATTTGCATCACAGAAATCCACCTATAGTGCACAGAGACCTGAAATCTTCTAATCTTCTGGTTGACAAAAGCTGGACGGTCAAGGTATTGTTTGCAGAAATCAAAATATATATTCAATCAAGAAAGTCAAAATGTCTATTTGCATTGCTTCTTTCCAGGTCGGAGACTTTGGCTTGTCAAGGTTGAAGAATGCGACATTCTTAACAGCAAAATCTGGGAGAGGAACAGTTAAGATCTTTAATTTCTCTTCAATTTTTTTTCTTCTTATTTTAGTTATAGAATGTGTGATGTTGATCATTATATTTTATAAAATTATCATTAATTCTTGTGCTGGTCTGATTTTCCCCGCAGCCTCAATGGATGGCACCGGAAGTTCTTCGAAATGAACCTTCAACGGAGAAGTAATTTTCAGAAACCGAACCTAGACGACTTTGCATAGGGAACACATGCTCAGATTTTTTTTTTTTTTGTTGTGTGTGTGTGTTTGCGCGCGTGTGTGGGTGGTGGTGGTGGGGGGTGGCAAATCTGCTTATTTTCTGGAGCTGTTGATGATGCATCTACATTATTATGAGGGAAAATATTCCGTACTCTTAATTAATCATCTGTTGTAGAACAGGTCAGACGTCTTCAGTTTTGGTGTCGTTCTATGGGAACTTGTGACTGAATCCATTCCATGGAGCAACCTCAACTCATTGCAGGTAACCCCCTCCCCTCTGCCATGCACGTTTGCAGACCATGGTGTATAAGGATTCAATTGTGCTCTCTTGAATAGTGCTTTGATTCATGTTTTCCGGCTAACAATTTGTATTTTTAACTATTTTGTTTTTAGGTTGTTGGAGTCGTCGGCTTTATGGATCGCAGACTGGACCTTCCTGAAAACCTTGATCCTCGAGTTTCCTCTATCATCTGTGATTGTTGGCAAAGGTAAGTAACTAACATGTTTGCTTGGGGTTAAAAGTAAGTCAAACTGAAGTTACTTATTTTGCCAAGCATGATTTTTAGAATAATTCTATTAACTAACAAAACTTACTTTTCTTTAAAGTCAGTCTTGACTTACTTTTTAGGAAAGCAACTTTTAAGCACACCTAAGCATGTCTGTCTTCTACAGTTCTAATCATTATTTTGTAGGATAAATTACTCTTAGGGTCCTCAATCTTTGAAGGTTGTCGCAATTTTGTCTCCATTCAGTTTTATTCGCAACTATCATCCCCATCTTTTTCATTAATTCGTACAGATTGTTATTTATGACAATTTTGCCCTCCAATTTAAATAAATTAAAACATAAAAAAAGGAAAAATTATAGTTGGAGTCATAATATTTTCATCTGAACTTTTTCTTTTGTTCTTCACTTAAAACAAATAAAAAAAATTTCTATCATCTTCCCCCAACCAACCTGCCATCATCCCAACCAGATCGTGGGTCACCGCCACTACCAAATATACAAAATTTAACTTCAACTTGTTATTCTACAATGAAGAGATGTGTACACGAGTATACAATAACTACCACTGCTACTAACCCCCATTCGCCCCTGTCATATGGGGAGTAGTAATCAATGTCATCATTGAACATTAAAGTAGCCAAAGATGCAAATATTCCTGCATACAAAACACGATAAAATTAAAATAGAAAATAACAGAATATAAAGGAAAAAACTCAAAATAAAATACATCCAATTAATTAAAGACAAAAAGGCACTTGCCTAGAAGGTAGTGGAGGAAGGGTACTATAATGGAGCTACACCCATAATCACCATATGGCGTTGAAGACTGCTCCAGCGACTCTGGGTTCATATATCTCTGGGTTCATATATGGCCCACAACTTACCCAAATCCATCTATAATGAGAATATCAACTGTGATCTTGGAAGATGAGAATTTTTTATTTGATTGAAGAGGTTGAAGATGTATTTGCACTTTCGAAAATGTTAGTACTGCAATTTAGGTGCCTTAGGTAAGCTCTATAAGGTCCGGAGCATGAATTTTTTATTTGATTGAAGAGGTTGAAGATGTATTTGCACTTTCGAAAATGTTAGTACTGCAATTTAGGTGCCTTAGGTAAGCTCTATAAGGTCCGGAGCATGAATTCCCTATAATGAGGCCGGTGGCCTAAGGTGAATTCCACAAATTAGGCCATCCAAATTGTAGTATGCATTCAAAACCTATAAGTCTTTTACGGAATTAATTTTAAACTTAAAACATTAAAAAAAAAAAAAAAAACATAGGCCAGAGTAATAAAGATCTCCCCATTCAATTTTGGGTCATATTTGCACAAATTTTTTTTTTTGGGGTCAACTTCAATAATTACAAACAATTGTTTTTTTAAAATAATAAAAATAGGTTCCTTTCGATTTTGGCCGAGGTGATTGCCTTACTTGTCTCAGTACGAAACCGGCCATACAAATTGGCTAACTCTATTTCTCAATTACCTATCACATTCTTGAGAAGGTCTATTTTATTTTTCTTTTTGTTGTTTTAGTTTATTCAACTTGGAGGGAAAAATTGTCATAAAGGACTATATGTGCGAACTGCTGAAAGGCTGAGGATGATAAGTGCGAATAAAATTGAGTGAGACAAAATTGCGACAACGTTCAAAAGTTGGGACCTTGAGTGTAATTTACCCTATTTTTTATCTTGCAATCAATCTCGCAAGCAAACATATTTTTTGTGACTGAATTCAAATTCGCGAGCAGTAATCAAGAACATCGTCCGTCGTTTGAAGACATCATACAGAGAATGACAGACTTGGTACATGCATTTACTGGAGGGCCAACCAAGACGATCCCGACACCTTAAAACCATGGTATGCTGCCTATAAGTACCATCTGAAATACAACTCCATTTAAGTTTGGAGTGAATTGATGATGGACACACGACACAGAAGGAATGAGCAAAATTTTGAATATAGCTAGCTAGTTGGGTGAAACCACGAATGTTATTGCGTTGATGTTTTGCCTACAATTCTAGGAAAAAGTTAAGACTTTTTGATACAACTATGTTACTTGTAATATATAGGACCTTACTTTTGACGCGCCTTCATCATTTGTAATAAAGAACTGTGTTTTGCTTAGTTTTAACCATGATTACTGCTTTGGTTTTTGTTGACGCACAATTGTTGGGATAATGGGAAGCTTATTGTGAATTTTTCTAGGCGTTACCGATGCATTCGTTTATTTCTCAAATACTGTCATTGCAAAGAGGTTCACAACTTGTGGCCCTTTTACCTCCACTCAGCATTGCGGCGTTAGGTTTTCGTCCATTACAGAAAATTTTCCATCCCTGCACTAGGAATTTAGTTGTATCTCAGTTTTCAGTGTGGCTGTTGTTCATCCTTTACTGATAATCACAGACTAGTTAATCAAACGTCTTCTCACAGATTCTTGTTTTTTGCTTCTCATCCTAGTGACTGCTTAGCCTGTGCCCCGTACGAAGGGTCTTGGATTGTCTTTTTATCTTACATTGGATTGTGATTTCTTGGGATCTCTTTTCTCAATCATCCTTGAAATATAGAAGCTGGATTTACGAATGCTCGTTTTTGTGATGGTATAAATAAATAAATAAATTTATTATTTATAAGTTTAAATTTTAAAATAAAGTGACACCGTCCGCAAATATATCGTTGCCCAAGTTCAAAAGTGACATGTCAAGCCTCAGTGCATTTTAAGAGGTGCCATGGGTCAAATGAGGTTTCTGGGTTTGTTCAGCACGTTATAGTGCACTTGCTATGAGTTAAAATGCCAATTTTACAGTCCAAACTTTTATACGTCAATCATTATTTTTATTTTTAATTGATTTAACATTTTAAGAGTAAATATAAATTTTTACTTTTATTTTTTATTTTTTATCGGAATAAATTTTTACTTTTATCACAAAGGAATATAGTTTTTCACGTGTCAAAAATCTATAAAGACATAATAATATTCGAGTGAAATGGCAAAAAGGGACTTCAAATATATATATTTATGGTTTGTTTTGTGTAGAATTTTTTATTTTATCAAAAAATAGGTTTTTTTCTATTTTTCAAATTTTTTTATTGTATAAAAAGTTTGAAAAATAAAAAATATAAGTAAAAAATGGGTTTTTCAGAAAAAAAAGGACCGTACATGCCCTTAGTAAGCATTGGAGGCTGGAGCAACCAAACAGCACTTAGAATCTATTAACCTAGTTTCCTAGGTACGGAATATCGATAGAAAGGACAGCAAATCCATGCACGTGATGCCACTTTCCAAAATTGTATACAGTATTTTCCTTTACTTTATTGCTTTTTAATGTGATTAGTCTATTCATTAAGACATAAACTAATAGGGTTAGGTAGGTACTGCTGCCAGCCAACGGAAAGGTATTTTGACACATGAACATGGCTGACTAGTATGCAACATCTATCATTGAAGTTACAAAAGTTCTCATCCCTTCCACCTCATAACTAGGGTTTGGTGGTTCAACTTCGGTACACAAAAGTTTGATTCACAGCACCACTTAGTTGTGCAACTCGTTAATTGACTACTTTTTCTTGTTGAGCTATGTCAAGTTCATTTTTTGAGTTAAACTTGATTGATCCATGACATTGTATGAGTGTCGTTCTATAGTCAATTTATCTTATGAGTTGGATTGTACTATGTCTAGTTGGGTGCGGCTAAGTTTGTTTAGGTTTTGCTAAGCCAACGTTCTTATTAATTAGAAAAAATGAAAAAGACGGACTCAATAATCTTGAGCTCTATACAAAATCTAGTCAGTACACATGAATTCAAAATAAATTTAATTAAACTTGATTTTTGTATGTTTTGACCAAGGTTCTAAAATGCGTAATGCGTGACGACGCGACGAGGTGAAGCATCAAGAATTATAGGCCTAGGCGCGCCTATGCGAAGCCTAGGCGTCAAAATGCGTTTTTGAATTTTAATTTTTTTTAATGCTCAAATTTTAAATTTTAATAACATAGCCTAGAATATACTGATTTAGATTACAAAATTACAGGCTTAGTTTTCAAAAAACACAAAAAATATATGAGTTTTCAAAATTAGATGCACGCTGTAACAATAAAGAAAAATTAGATTTATATTAAGACACATATCATGGTTGAACATATCACATTCAACGTGGTTCAAAATCAAAATTTGCAGGACTAATTTTAATATCATAGTCTACAATTAGACTACAAAATAAAAACCCAACATAATAGTTTTCAAAAGTTAGTAAATTTTAAATACCACAAACATAAATACAAATTACTCAATAATTTTCTACAATTTATTACATACCAATATAGCTTAAATTTTGTCTAACTCTTTATATCGGATTCTAAGTCAAGCTCTTCTTCTTCATCTAACTCATCTTCCGTGTCATCCGATACAAAATCATTTTCGTCAGATTCTCTTATTTTATCTTGAGAATTTCTAGTGTCTTTTGTAGATTTAAAAAATGTTTATTTTAGCCTAATCTAAAAAAAATATAAAAAGAAGCTTGCTTGCTCTAATGCGTGTTATGCGTGATTATTCGTACTTATTCTCGCTTAATCATGTTTATTCTCGCATATTCTCGTCTATTCACGCCTAGGCGGTCAACAAAAAGAGTTGACCGCATTTTAACGCGCATACCCCTAATGCGATGCGTTTTGCAAACGCATTGAGCTTAGGCGCGCCTAGGCGAGGCCTAGGCGGGCCTTTTAGAACACTGATTTTGACAAACAAATTAAATGAAGGCTCGTGGACCCAACACGACTTGTGCCAAGATTTGTGAGAAGTCCAACTTTTGAGATGGTGTGTCGAACTATACCAACCATACTTAAAATGAGTTCAATAATTCTCTAGGACTTTTGTATTGAATTAAAATTCTTTCAAGTAAACAATTACTTGTCTTGCCATATTAAATTCATGGTCCCAAATAATTTGCTTTATTTGGACCAAGAGTTTGAACCACGTGTAATTTTCTATTGATAGTACTAAATAAATAAAAATCTCCAAGACAAAGAGGCATGAATTAGATGGGCTACTATTATATAGTCGTGCCAAGCTCCTCTTTGTTGACTAACGGAGTGTTCCCACTCGTCTCCGACAATAAGCGGGTTTGGCTCCACCGACCATTAGTTTACCAACAACCATTTTTCCAAAAAAAGTTAGCACTAATTATTTCCTTTTATTTTATATTAGTACATCTCCATTTAATAATAGTTATCGACAAGAGCGGAGCCATGATGTAGTATAGAACTGGGTCATGATTTAAAATACACTGAGCCATGACACTAAAATTTTTTTTTTTTTTTTTTAAACTGATTATTTCTGAAAATTTTTGGGACAGGCCCTGGTTATCGAAATATTTTTAAAAAAATATAGTAGACTTAAGTCTTGAACTCTATTTCGTCTTTTAAGAGCGATAATTTTATACTCTATTATGAATCCACTAATATTAGTCATTATGTTTTCACTAAACAATTGAATATATTTAATAATTTATAAAATTCTACAAAAGAATTAAGGCAATTTGACTACAGGATTATAAAAAGATAATCTGTTTTGACTTTTCTTATATGAAGTCCCAATCCATGTTTGGCTAACCTTAACAAAATTTACTTATAAGTTGTGAACATATAAATACTTAAAAATCAACTTGGTTTAGTTTAAGCTTAGCCAAACACGCCCCCCCAACCCCAGCCCTATAATATATAAATATAAATATCTATCTCTCTCTCTCTCTCCAATCCAGTTTCGAAGACTACTGTCAACCAGCTTTCAACAGTAAACCCGAAACAACGAATGGGCAAAGCATCCAAATGGTTCCGAGGTCTAATAGGATTCAAGAAACCCGACCCAGACCCGCCTCGCAAACAACCCAAGAAGAAATGGTCCTTCGTCAAATCCTACAAAGACAAAGATCACTCTATTAAACTCATACCGGAAAAATCCCAACATGGCATAGTTCGGATGAATCCCAGTGGCGAAACTCAGAGCGACGCCAGCAAGCACGCCATTGCCGTGGCTGCGGCCACTGCTGCCGTGGCGGACGTTGCCGTTGCGGCCGCTCACGCTGCAGCCGCAGTGGTCAGGCTTACCAGCAGTGGCAGAACTACTGATTCTGCATTCAATGGTGGTGTGAACACGGTGGCACGTGTTAGCCAAAGGGCCGCCGGTTATGGGAGTCGTGAGGACTGGGCTGCCGTTATGATCCAATCCCATTTCCGAGCCTATCTGGTTAGGCTCTCTCTATCTCTTACCCATTATACACATATACATATATTTATATATATTGCTTCTGTATCTGTAACTATATTTTGTGGAAAGCATTAGCTGTCGGTTTCTCAGGCTGGGCAGTAAGATTCCGAGAACTTGTTCTTGAAACAAACTAGTCAAACAGAAAGCGAGAAGGGAGGCAATGAGTCATTCTTAAAACTAACCTTCTTAAGGGCAAATGGGCAATATTGTCTTTTCACTAGTACATACATGTACGTACTAGTGACATATTTCTCTCATAACCTCATATGAAATATTGAAGTGCTAAGAAAATAAATTCAAGTTTCGCTTATTATTATTTTGTTTAATTTTGTCTAGTTCTATCTAATAATAATAGCATATATTGAACATGTAAATAGTGCCTATTTGTCTAGTGTATGTGCACACATAAATAAATAACGTGTGTCGTGAAAGGATAGGTTGCTGCCGTATGGACCAGGAAAAATCTAGTAATAGTATTGTCCTTTAGGGGGGTGGAGTTATCACTTTTCATGCAGCTCTAGAATATAATCACTAAAAACGTGGCTATGAAAATGAAATAAATAGAGTTGTTAAATTAGTGGGTTTTGTTTCTTTATGTTCCCTTTTGTTTTGTTCCTTTTAAAATGCCCTTTGTTTCTTTTGCCGGAAGGGCAGTTTCTGGGTCGGTGCAATATCCTTTTTACCTGATTTTGTACTTTTTTTAACGCGTATTTAACACTGTTGTTGATGTTAGAGTTGCACAGATTTGGTACACGCCACCCTTTAGCTGTTTACCAAGGTGAGATGTACCAATCTACATCTACTAGATATGTGTCTAGGCACGTCTCGATTTCGAGTTGGTATGTGGCTTCAGCTCGTCGGCTAGCCGGGCCTACATGTTTTTACATGTTCTATTATATATGTGATAAGCCAGCATACTGGCTGGTCAACGTGGAGCATATGCCTCTACAGCTGTGTCTTGCATGGCTTGGCCCACGAGTCGAATCACACGTGGTCTGTGATTTTTGTGTACCAGTCCACCCGAACTTGAGCAACTCGATATATTTTAACACATCCAGGAGAGTTACATGCCTGTAAAAACTTAATCTAGGTAGGTTACAGTGAACCTTTCAACTTCAGGAGGATTTGTATACCATTTTGGACAAAGAGTTAAGCTGAGTAACTTTATTTGAATAGCCATACAGATATTTAGTCAGAGCTTTTTGAGTTGCTTTTATTTACTTTATTGAGGGCTGGTGTGATGTCCTATTCTTCTTAAATGTCACACTTCTACTTTTTGGAAGACTGCAAAGTGAAAATCTTGTTTTTGAGGCACCAATGATTCACACAACTTTTCACAGTTATCTGTGCATTGTCTGTGGTGCAAAACTTTTAAACTAGGTAGTTCAACACATTATTAGACCAGATAAATGTTTCGAGTTAAAATCTTGTCACTACCTACTTGTGAGAATTGAGATGTGTCAAGCTTTGATGAACATATGTGTCTGAGTTGCACTCGAGGGGGTATGTTGAAGATGAAATTTATGGTCTCCTCCTATGTTGCTACTGGTGCACTATTTATTTTGTGAACTGAAATTATTACTCTCCTGCTCATGTTCTTGCTCTCTCCTGATATTTTTCTTTGTCGTGTATTTTGTAGTCGAGAAAAGCTTTACGGGCACTGAAAGCACTAGTGAAGCTGCAAGCACTGGCAAGAGGACACCTCGTGAGGAAACGGACTGCAGACATACTGCAACGAATGCAGGCATTGTTAAGAGCTCAAGCAAGAGCTCGGGCAGGCCGGGCCGTGATTTCTATGTCTCCACATTCAAGCATGAAGTCCTCTCAAATCAATCATCCAGTAAGCAGAATCTGAGTCTTTCCTGTCATTGTTTGTTTTGAACAGAAGCAGTTGCATCATAAATAAGTCAATGTAATGTAGCTTGCTTTATGCTTTTGGTAGACAATTCTACATGTTTGGTTAAGCTTAGAAACCTTACTTATAAGTTACTTATTTTGAGAGCATGGTAAGGGTTACTTCGAAAACAAGTTACTTAGAAAAAAGTAAATACTTTGAACACGTTTGACAAAAAAAAATATTACTTATTCTTAAGCTTAGCCAAACATATTGCGATTTATAAACCTGCTTTTTTGTTTCCTTGAATGAGCACATTGCTATACTTTAGAACTTTATCTTGTAGAAAAGGTCAATTTAAATGGCTATCCATTTAACTTCTTACTCGAGCTATTTGAACGTTAATTTACCAAGGCTGAAGGTGGTAACTCGACTTTGAACTTGTAGGGACCTGCAACTCCCGAGAAATTTGAACATGTAATTCCAACTGAGAGTATGAAGAATGAACAGTTGTTGATACTCAAGGTAAGTTCTCAATCTTTTTCTTGCTTAACATTATGTATATGCTGACACGTACGTGCCTAAGATTGCTCACATGCTAAATGCAGAGGAATGGTCTAAACTTAAATGGCAAGGTCGTCACCAATCATGGATATTCTATGAGAACTGGACGACTTGATGATGAAAGAAGTGACAAGATACTTGAAGTGGACAACGAGAAGCCATATATAATGCCCAAACGTAGAAACCTCTTTCATTCGTCGCATCTTAGCCTGGGGTCGGACCAAATCAGTCATAGCTTTTCTATATCGAAGGACTCTACAGCCCATTTAAGTCCATCTTACAGTGAAGTTCAATCCCCTATGAAGTTTACACATGATGTTGAAGAAACCTCATTTTGCACTGCTGACAACAGAGGACCATTTACGCCTACTAAGAGTGATGGGTCGAGAAGCTGTCTAAGTGGTTACTCCGACCTTCCTAACTACATGGCTTACACCGAGTCGTCAAAAGTTAAGGCACGATCTCTAAGTGCCCCTAAACAAAGGCCTCAATACGAGAGATCAAGCTCAACTAAGAGATACTCAACTCACGGGTATGGTGAATCAAGAACGACCATTCAAAAGGTTTCTGCATTGCATACCAACTTCACAAGCAAAGCTTATCCGGGGTCTGGTCGTTTGGACAGACTTGGAATGCCCGTTAGAGATGATGTCCCGGGGTTCAATGGAGGAGGTCATTGGCACAGATATTAGAACGTTTTCTTTTTGTTATTAATAACTAACCATATGGCTAGGTAGTTTGTGTAATTCCTAAGGTAACAAGTGTTTTTTCACTTGTTTAAGAATGTAGTGAAGTTTGACTGAATGTTACCAAATTATGAAAGCAAGTATATTCGGAAAATGGAACTTTTCATTTTGTAACGATGTTCAGGTTAATTTTTTTCCTTGTATTCTGCATTTCTTGTTTGCATTATGCATTCAACAATCTTCAACACGGCTGTACACCAGATGGATTGTATCAGACAGGACAGTCGATAAATTTTATTACCTAGGTTCAGTCCAGAACAAGCCATGGCAGTATATTAGCACGAGATTGCCTACTTAATTCCTCATCCATTCAGAAGAAAACAAGGATCCAGAATCGGGATAACAATAAAGAAGCTGTTTTGTGGGCTTCCACCTATTCAATTTCTAGTTCATTAAATGTAAATAGATCAAAGAAAGTAGGTATGCTATTTCTCATAAAATGCAAAATGGCACGTAGCCAACCAATTCGCTACAAAAACTAATCGAGTTGAAAGTCATTAATCCAATATCATTCATAAACAAGTAACATCAAAATTTAAGAGATGAAAGAAATCATCGTTTGCCACCGCCACCTCCAAGCTTAGGACCCTTAGGTAAAGCTCCCTTGGGCACATTACTCTTGCCTGTTTTCTGTGCCTTGGACATCACTTCTGCCTTCTTTGCCTTCTTCTCATCCTTGGTTTTCTTGATTCTCTCCTTGATTTCACTAGGAATGAATACCACAAGTCATGATTTGTACCAAATGCAATTCTTACCAAATGGTCACACTTCTATCGACATTGGCATTATCATAAATTTGAAGTCTTAATAATACCGTAAAGCAGCTTCACGCACAGCATCTCTGACCTCTGGCTTCTCAGTTCTTCTCTTCTGGATAACTTCCAAGGTGGCACCAACGATTGACCTCGAGTAGGGCTTTTTGGTTGCTCGACGCCTCTTCTTCACAGTTTCAGCAGCAATGTCCTGTGGATCAGCACATAGAGCCATTTCGTAAGATTAGGATCTATGAAGAAAATTGATTCACCTCATGAAGAAAAGAAAGACAGTGATAAAAGTAAAAGCAATTGTACAAAGAATATTTCACCTTCTTATGTTGTTTCCGGTACACAGCAGTCCATGTAAGCTTTGCAGGCCTCAGGCGGTTGTGGAAATACCTCTTGCATTTCGAGTTGGCAAATAGGAAGACCTTTACCACAAATAAGGGAACAGTTTCTTTAAGCTAACAAAGATTTTGAAATAGAGCTTTGCAAAATTAAACTAAACTGTCCAAGAATGACCATGCAAAAAAGACGGCAAAAGCATTGTGCCATAATGGAATTTTATAGTCACCTCCACCTACCTGGGAGTCTGAGCGAATGAATCTAATACCCTTCCCAGGGTATATCTTGGCACCACTAAAGCGGCAAAGCTCTGTCCTGGTAACCGAAGATTAATGGGTGAGTCAAATTCACTGAATGATATACGAGTCTCAAATCAAACAACATCACTTAAGCAGTATAGAAGACAATTTAGCAACTTGTAGCAAAGCTTGCTAAAACTAGGATGCTATATAGAATCATTTTTGGGGTCACATCCCGTGATCATAGGGTTGGATCATAGAATTGTAAAATTCGCCGGAAAAAGTATCAATGTGATACCTAAAACAAAAGAATATTAACAATAAATTATATAAACATCAAATTATGGGAGTATAGGCAAAACATTAGAACAGTTACATACCCAATCTACCTTTTGTCTGCACTGAATCTTTCATTTAATTCTTTGTAATATAAGGTTGAGGGTAGGTATACAAAGTGATTGAATCCAGTATAATTCAACTCAATACATCGAATAAGAGGCAAAATGATAAACTATTCAAGCAGTATCACAAAATAGCTGCAGAATCAGCAGCAACTATTCTATGTTCTACATTTGGAGATGTTTAAACTATACAACTGTTGATTTAGGCAACCAAAAAAAAAAAAAAAAGGCACCCAGGTGCTATGATTTTCATAAACATGCACTAACAGGCTTAAGTGACTATGAGAAAGTGCAAGAAAAAAGATAACTTTGATGCAAAAGGAAAATCACAAAATATCACCAAACCTACTCCATCTCTCTCATCATACTGGTCATTCTCTACAGTTACCTTAAAGGTATAATCACAGAAATAACATACAATATCTCCGATTCCATGAAATTACTTGCGGTAATACTATTTTGCGATTTTCTGTCTTGTTCATTAGTATAATTCTAGATTCATTAATTGGATTCCTACTGATTTGCTTTATATTACTAGTTGAATTGCAAGTTTAACAATAGTGCATATGCCCAAACAAGGAACACATATAAGTTTGGTTTATATACGAAAATACAGATCAGGAGAAGAGGACCACTCTCCACTGGTTTAGATTCACAACACATTGTTTCAACCATGCCCCCAAAGCCCATAGGACAAGGAAGGAATCATATAATAAATCTCAACCCACATTTTCTTTGGAAAATAATTTCCATTCAATCATCAATGCAAATACTGTAACCAACACGAAATTTTTTCTTTTAAAATAAACCAAATCTCGAAAGGACATAATTGCAACAACAGTATAATTTTATTTTTCTTCTCTATATTGCATTGATTGATTCTAAAAGAATTAAACCGAAACTGTGTCCACCCACGTTTTTGATTAATTTCCGTTCAAATATTAATTCAATCACTGTAAGCAACACACAGAAAAACGCCAAAAGAAACTAAATCTAGGAAAGGATATTATTGCAACAACGAAAAATTTTCTTTTTTTTCCTTCTCAAAATTGCATATTAATGATCTTAAAAGAATTAAACAGCAATTTTCTCCAACCCACTTCTTGATTAATTTCCATTCAAACATCAATTCAAAAACTGTAAGCAACACACAAAAAAACCCCAAAAGATACTAAATCTGGATAAGGATATTCCTTCAACAAAGGCATACTTTTTCATTCCAAAATTTCGTTTTTACTGATTTTAAAAGAATTAAATCCTAACTGTCTCCAAGCCAAAAAATTTCAGCTAGATCCCACAATATTACACTGATTCTTCAAAGACGAGAAAGAAAAACCCATAAAACTTTTTATCAATGCAAATCATGATGTCAATATATGCATTATTAGTTTGAGAGAGAGAAGGAGGAATTTACTTGAGAACCATTGTTGTTGCAGCTGACAAATGGAAACCTAACTCTAAAATGAGCAATTTAAGGTTCCATTTCTTGCATAGTATAGACTTGTGTTGAATGGGCCTCATTTTGAGACCGATAAGAGGGATTTTTTTACAAATAACCACAATAAATAAAATATTTCTTAAAATACTTGTCATGTTTTTTTATTATAAAAATACTGTTTTTTATTTTTGTAACAGTTATTGTTACATTTGTTATTTTAGTTATAATAACAAAATAACAAATGTAACAACAACTGTTACAAAAATAAAAAAACAGTATTTTTATAATAAAATAAGTATGACAAGTATTTTAAGAAATATTTTATATTTTGTAGTATATGACGCACAAAATCGCCCATAAGATGATGGTAGATCCAATACTTACAAATCTAAAAATAATTCTAATTTTAACAATTTAACTAATTTATTTTAAAAATACTATATTATTAATATTAGATTAATTAATTTAATTATGAATTAATAATAAATTAAAATCAATTTAAAAACCTTAATTATCAATAAAACCATGCAACACTCCTAGATTACCGTGCCTAGAAGTGGCAAAATGAGTCAGTCCAGTGGGCTAGCTCAAATAGCTTGGTCTGTGGCTGGGTTGCTTAATAAAAAGTTGTTCAAATAAAAATTGGACAATTTTAGCTCGGTACCACTAATCTACTGAGCCAGCCTGGCTTCAAACAATTGGGCTGAAGTCGGGTTGGCCCGATAATATTTTTTGGGCCCAAGTCCCTACCCCACTTCAAACACCCAATCCTACACCACACCGTGAAACGTCTGCAAATGAGGGGAGGATTTCTCCCCCTTAGTTTTCGGTCGGTGCCGACCGAAAACTAGGGGGGAGAAATCCCCCCCTTTCTCCGCAGCAACAAACGACCTGAAACAAGGGGGAAAATCCCTTCTATCGTGGAGAAACCAGGGTTTCGCGACCAGAGGGGATGAGATTTCTCCCCCGCTAGTCAGATTCTCAAATGGGGGGTGGGGGTGGGGGTGGGGGTGGGGGTGCGTGGGGTGGGATATTTGCTGGAGAAGGAAGATGATGGATTTTGTTTTTTTTTTTTTTTAATTTTTTTAAATTATAAGTAATTATTTTAAAAATTTAAGTTGGACTGGCCCATTGTCCCTGTAGCCTAAAATCGGGATAGGTTGGCCTAGCAAATACCAGCCCATGTAAAATTGGGACAGGACTAGCCCAGTCCAATCTTTTGTGTAGCCTGTCCAATTTCGAGTTGAACCAGTCCATCTGGCCCATTTGCCAGCTCTAACCGCGCTATTAAAGTAAAAATCTCAAACTGTGAAGAAACTTCTCATTTACAAACTGGTGCAAATTATTTCTAAATCTCAACAAATCTTCTTCCAAAATCCTAAATCGTAGTGCATTTTTCACAATTTTTCATCTTATTTGAACTATGAAGACTCTAGATTATAGAATTACAAGGTCGAAGAAAGCGTCGCCCGGAGGAGAAACCATAATGGAGTCGAACACTTTTAGTCACCGACGGATAACGTTTTCTACACCCACTAAAGCACCCAATATGAAAGTTTATGTAACTCTTTTTTTACAAAATATGTATCTATAAGATTTAAAGTATATTGTCTATATTAATAAGAAATTGTTGAAGTTTATGGTGTTGATGTCCTGCCCCCCCCACCCCCACCCCCACCCCCACGTGGGCAGGATAACATGCCCACATGTTGACAAGTCAACATGTGGGCATGTTATCCTGCCCCCAAAGGGGCTGGAGATCAGGCCCCTTGAAGTTTATAGTCGGTTTTGCAGTTGTAACATGTTCTGTATAGTATCAATGTTTGATATTGTTGTTACAAATGATATTGAGTATGAATGTTTGATACAGATGTTATGAATGATATTGTGTTTCACTGTCTGATACATATGTTACAATTGATATTTTGTAGCACTAAATATGTTATCGAATATGTTACAAATTATATTATATATGTTAGTGTACACATCAAATGTTACATATGTTACAAAAGATTAAATCATGAGTTAAATTTGACATTGTGTTACATATCTATATCATACTAATGTGACATAGTATTAATTAGAATTTAGAGTCCAGTGTGTATATTAATACGAACTTGTTGAAGTTTAGAGTTGATTTTGCAGTTGTAACAGTTGTAATAGTTTCTGATTAATATTACGGTCTGATACAGATGTTACAAACGGTATTTTGTATTACTGAATATGTTACAAACTATATTTAGTATCACTAAATATGTTAATGAATATGTTACAGATGATATTATGTTATTTTATCTGGTACATGTTATATGAATTGATATTTTGTATCACTAATGTTACATATGTTACAAATGATATTATCATGAGTTTTATTATGTATCACTGAAGTTAAATGTTATACTGATATTGCACCATTTTAAAAGAATTGTATCAAATCTCATTTATGTAAATGTAACAAAACAATAACCCTTTATTTGATATTGTAACAATGCATTCAATTCTATGAAGAAAAAGATTACAAAATAATGTAACAGTATATCAATTATCATTATACTTGTTGATCAATTCCAATGACTGTAACCATGTCGATCAGCTAGACGCAGCTACAGTCATGTGGTACCAAAATACGTATTGTTTCGTCATTGTTGTCAATGAAAATGTTTATAATATCCATTCCTACAAATAAACAACAAATGCAAATGTAACATACGTTGAAACCATTAATGGGCAACATCAATCCGTTAGAGTAATGATATGTAATATTAAACAATATTACCCAAAAATATATTGAAATATAACAACTATTGCACAAACGTAAATTCACATTATCAAATATAACTAAAAATACTACATGTTACAAATCCAATGTAACAAAATATCAAATGTTACGTACGTTACAGATTGTGATAAAAAAATTTAAAATTGAGCAGCAACATCATATGTTACTAATGTTGTATTATATCTGGTCACTGGAATTTGTTACAAAATAATAACATAAAATAATATGTTACAAACATGAAAATGTAACATACGCAAATGTAACATGTGCAAACATTCTAAATGTAATAAATACTTAAGCAAACCAGAATGTTTCAAATGTTAAAAGATTATTAAGAAATGTAGTGTAACATACGCAAATATTCTCAATGTAACACATACATAAAAATCATGAATACTGAGAATTTTTTGTAATATAATAATTGAAATCTAGAATTTTTTTCACAGCTACATATAAGCGCATTTATTCAAAAACAGATTACAAATAGTTGGATTGATAAGTCGAGACAAATTATTCACATATAAATTCGTTCTTCATTGAAATATCTTCTTCACGTACACATCTTCTTCACTGAATGATCTTCTTCACGGATTGATTCTCTTCACAGAATGATGTTATTCACGGTAAAATCGCATAGCTAATTTTCAGTAGTTGTTTATTTTCTATTTTGGCAAAGAATCAATTAGATACCCAAATTTAAGAAAAATAATAGACAATCCCCATTTTTAACTATTCAGTCATGATTTGGTAATTAATATATTAAATTATAATAATTATTTTTTAAAAAATAATATTTTTGAAATATTTGTAACAAAAATGACTTTTTGGAATTATTTTCAAAAAATGGCTTATTAACGTAAAAATCCTGTGATTGTATGTAAAATAACTTGGATGATCTAGCCCAATAATTAGGCCTAACTATGCTAGAGGGCAAATTTTCAAACAAGTTAGAGGGTCAATTAAGCATATGTTTGGTAGTACTGAAATTATAATTTAAGTGCTTATATTATAAGTTATAGGTGAATGTGTAGATAAAAATTGAATTGTAAGTTGTGGATCTTATGAAATGTCTGGATAAAAAATATGTTTGACCAATTTGATCAGATAAAATTATAATTTAAACAGTGATAAACATGTGCTAAAATTTGTACATAACAACGTGGTTATATAATTTGTACATAACAACGTGGTTACATGTGCTAAAATTTGTACTAATATTGTATTTGGTATGGTGAATTGAAGAGTACATTGATGGAAATCGTTAAGAAAGAAAAAAACAAACTTTGTTAGTAAATTCTAAGGTTATATATTCGTTAAATCTTTTTATTAAAACGAGACAAACATATATGGTGATTTATCGTAGTAATAGAAAATCTCAACTTGACTGTTCGAAAAAGGAAAAAAAAAAGAGAAAAATTCATATTACTTAAAATATCATGCACATTTATTACGTCATATTTGTATAGGATGTAGTGAGGGAACTAGGTAAATGCAATTTATTACTAACACACTTCTAATATAGCTTAAACTTTAATAAGGATCTAATTTGTCAGTTGTACCGTGAATATTTTGACCTATGCAATTAAGTTTTCGACAAAATCGGACAAAATCGGACCAAATTACTACTTGTTCACCCTTAACAAGACTATGATTACCAAATACCAAGTACATATGATGGAAACAATACATTACCAGTTGGTAACTCCATATTAAGCAAATACTTCACTACGTTTGATATTTGATCTATAAAAGGATATTTGATATTTGATCTATAAAAGAATACGTTAGATATTAAAAAAATTTCTGAAATATATAAATATTAACCGGAATAATAGACATCAGAACTGCAAACCTATAAATTAGGATTAGAAAAAGAGAAATTACCTCTCAAAGTTGAAGATTCGTTTTCGCCGTTTCACTGTGTGTTGAGCGAGAGTGCAAGATATACGACAATATTTGTATTATGTATCTGAGCAAATAGCAAGTGAGAATTTGAAATTTGAGTGTTTGGAATTGTGTCAATTGAGTTTGGGTTTAATGGTAGTGAGTTTTAGACTTTTGGTTTGGGTATTGAACAGTTGGACTCTTGTTTTTGGTACCTTAATGTTGGATTGGGTCAGAGTTAATAAATTGTAAAAAATAAAAAATTTATAAAAAAATGACAAATTTGGTAATAAGTCGGGTGCCCACGGTTTCAGTTCAAGAACCAAGAATCGACCCATACCTGATCGATTCTCGGTTCTGGTTCATAATTTTATTTTTTGGAACCAGACGGTGGATTCAATTCTGGTTAAAATGCCCATCCCTACCGATCATTTTGAAATAGATGTAGTGTTATTCTAGTTTGATGTCTGCTATATATTTATTACATTGTTTATGAGTTAATTATTATAATATTCAACCTTATATTCTCAATGTTAAAGGCATTAACGAAATAGGGAAAATTGTCTAAAAGTCATCTACAAGTGACTTGTTTTAAATTATGTCAAAACAAATTTTAAAATTGTTAATAAGAATTTGGCTCGGCACCAAAACTATGATCCATATTTTCCATATTTTCCACACACTGCCGCAGCCACCACCACCACCACCGCCGCCACCACTTCCGCTGCCGCCGCCGAGTCAAGAGAACATTCCAAAATCTTATTCAGATATGAATCCATCTTATCAGAATTTGGCTCGGCACCAAAACTTTCTTTCTTGGTGATGGAGTGAACTTGGAAGCTGTAGAAATCGTTGGAGATCTTTTTCATTGAACCCATAGCTACCTGTCGGATTTTTTCTACTTTTATGTTGTGATCTTTTTCAGTATACTTTTTTCTGCAAAAGTATACTGAAGGAAGAGTTGCATTCCTGTTAGAATACACGGCATATTCTATAGATAATCTTCAAGATTTCAGCAACGGTTATATCGTGTTCGTTGAGATTTGGATCCACTGATTATATTCTTTTCAATAACCTTAAGGATGGTTTTGCCCTTCAAAATTTCTGTTGGAGACTGTTGCTCACTTGAATTCTGAACTGTCTTGGATGAAAAAATTCATTATTGGTCTGATCCTAATTTTCTATTCGTGCATCTGTTGATTTTCCCTTATTTTTCTTGGGGGAAGATTTATTTTTCCTTTGTGGTTCCTGCTTCCACATAGGAAAGTTTCGTTGGTTTATGCTGTCTGCAGCTAGCATGCATTTTCACTTCTTTGTTGAAGGTTTAGTTTGTAATGAGTAGTTTTGTAATCAAGAATGAGAAATATTATCATAAATACATTTGTACCATAATACTGTATTATAGAAAATATTAAGGAAGATTTGTTTGATGAATTTCTGTAGAGTTGCCATGATTTGTTATTGTAAATAGCAGCTTGAATTTCTATAGGAATAAAAAAGTTCGATGTGTGATACTGTTTGAATGTATTAGTTTTGTCTATGATACTGTTTTAATCCATGATATTGTTTTGTTTAGATAATGTGCATTAGTATATTTTGATATTGTTTTAATCCATGATACTATTTTAATCCTATGATATTGTTTGAATGTCTTAGTTTTAATCCATGATATTGTTTTGTTTAGGAAATGTGCATTAGTATATTTTGATACTGTTTTAATCCATGATACTGTTTGAATCTATGTGGAATGAATTTTATTTATGAAACCGTGCTTTTATCTTTGATACTGTTTAATTATGGCAATGTTTGAACCCGTGATACTGTTTGAATGTCTTAGTTTTGTCTATGACACTGTTTTAATCCATGATACTGTTTTGTTTAGGTAATGTGCATTAATATAAATTGATACTGTTTTAATCCATGTTTTAATATATGATACCGTATTGTATAATACAGTATCAAACAAAACACATGACTAATTAAACAGTATCAAAGATAAAAGTATGATATCATAGTCATGTGTGTTGTTTGATACTGTATTATGCATAACAGTATCACAAAAAATAGTATCCCAATAGAAATGAATATAAAATTCGCACACGTGCTCAGAATTTTTATTATAATATGTTTTCGGAATGGTATCGACAAGACGGTTAAGACTAGTGACTTTGCCACTGCGTATGATGGATTTTACCCGTTTGAAGTCGTCTCTTTAGCTTAAAATGACAATCTTTAATTTTTTTTTCAAAACAGTATCACAAATCCTCTAAAACAGTATCACGGATAAATGTACATCCTTTTGTTGCAAATCAAAGCTCTTCCAAAGTATCCGGGTCTCTTAAAAGCAAACACATACTTCAAAGTAATGCCAAGATGAAAAAAGAATAACTGCCAATCATTCTCAAGTTAATGGAAAGTCATGCAAAGGGTTCTCATCTAAAACTATGAACAATGTTTCTAATTCTTCCCTTGAATTAGAACATGTTTCAGATTTAATTAGGACATAGATTTCCATTGAATAGATAAGTATAAATATATAAGGTGTTTAATGGTAGGTAGACAAATTAACTAGTTGAGAATAAACAAGAGAATAATATTGTTCTTAAAATATTTCATTAGTAGTACAAAATAATAGGTTTAACAGTATCACAAAAAAAAACAGTATCACTACAAAACAGTATCACCACAAAACAGTATCACAATTAGCGTTTTTTTACAATTAATGGTATGTTGGTATTTTAGCTCTAAAATGTGACTTTAATTGACTTAAGTTTTAAGCATATGACTTTAGAGCCCATAAGTGCCCAAACAGTGACCGACCCTGAATTTGCCCAACGAAATAAGTCGGCATGTCGAATTTAGATCCATTAATTAGGTATTATGAATTAACTAGTTGGATCAAGCATATTGGGCCACCTGTTGTGAGTCAATTTGGGACTATAAATTGGACAATTATATTCATTTATAACTGTTATGAATTGTTATTTATATAATGATTATTTACATATATACACTGCTTGTAAACATAAATTTCTAAAATACTAAGATAAATTTATAATTATAATATTACTAGATTACAAATCAAAATTTATAATATTACTGGACTTTTAATGAGATTCATTTCAATAGGATTGATACCAAAAAGATAGAGATAAGAGTCCACAATCAACGTCCTGTTACAAACTAAGATAATGATCATTCGTTATATCTTACCAGCGAAGAAGATGGGGAATTCAAATTTCAAAATTAACATACATAAAAAAAGAAATCAAATTGAATGCAGAGAAATGAATTTTCGTAACAATGTAACTAAATAGATTTTCGTAACAATGTAACTAAATGAATTTAATACGTTAACATTATACAATACAAGAAGTTAACGTAAGACGTGAACAATTGAATATAACATTATAACTAAAGAAATCGCGTAACAATGTAACTAAATGATATTAATTAATATATTACAATGTGAAAACATGTTCACATGATAAGGGCAACACACGTAATGTTATCATATTGACAATATGTATGGGTTATAAAAAGGTAAAAAACGTCGATATAATTAAAAATTAAAAATTGTTTTGTTCGAACTCAAAAACTATGACAATAAATGCACTTACTCTGTAGAACCGAGTTTGAAATTGGTAGTGTTATTGTCAAAAAGTTGATAATCGAAAATCGATAAGCAAGAAAAGTTTGTTTCTTACGGGAATTGACATGGTAAACTTCTTCTTCAATGTCTGAGAAAACTTTTTCTTTTTCATGGCTGAATTATTTCATCTTTTCTTGCTTTTTACGTTTGAATTTGTTACTGTTGCATGCAAAAGTCATTTACAGTGAAGAGAAATAATTTAGCTTCTTCAAGCAATTGTAGAGATTTCTCTTTCTACGATTACAGACCCAAAAAGAAAGAAGTTTAGAAATGGTGGACTGTGTGTTGGAAAAGAGATAATTTAGTAATTATCTTTAATCACTCTACTATTTATAGATGGGTAATTATATTCACACCACGGTTTTTGTTATCTATACCACATTTTAATTGCAATGAAGGTCTTCAACCTTTGACATTTTGACATTTATGTCTCTTATTTTTTTGTCGCATTTTTATCATTAATTTTTACATCTCGTACGTTTCTAATGAAAATTTTGTCTAAATATTCTGCTAATGTGCATTGAAATGAGGGAAAACTTTTTTTTTTTAAAACTTTTGTATTTATTATTTGTTTTTCTTATTTAAAAATACGAGAGGCGAACAAATATTTTTGCGATATTCTGGTTAACTTTTTGGATAGAAATCATCGTTAAAGACAAAGATTAAACATGCAAATTAATAAGTTGATGATAAGAATGTGATTAAAAAAAATTAAGGACATAAATACAAAAATAAACAATAGTTGAAGACTTTTATTGCAATTAAAATGTGGTGTGGTGTGAATATAATTACCTTTTATAGAATGATAATATTTGATTCCTAAATAATAGATTGAAATCGGTATTAATTGATATGTTTCAATTATATTTAAATAATAATTTTTTAATTATCCATTATAATTAGAGTATTTATAGTATTATTACAAAGAAAAAAAAATAATATAGTATAATTCAAAATTTTTAAAAAATGTAGGTGGAAGATATAATTTTCTCTTTATATAATGCTTATAATATTTGTTCAGTAGCATTCAAGTTATTGAATTAAATATTTATGTGCACACAACATATTGTTTACATGTTAATATATGAATTTTTCTTTTATTATTTAATTTAAAGATATCCATATTATGTATAGTTTGTTAGTCACCAAAGTGACCATACTAGAATGTTTCATGGATATCTAGTTGTTTAAAAAAAAAATATTATTGTTGTAGCTTACAAAATACTTATTATTCAATTTTAAAGATATTCATATAAAGTATATTTTGTTAGTCACCAAAATGGCCAAACTAGAATGATTCACGAATATCGAATTGTTTAATAAATAAATATTAATGTGCATATAAGTTTTATTACTCAATTAAAGATATTCATTTATGTATAGTTGTTAGCCACAAAAGTGGTCAAACTAGAATGCTTCGAGAATGTCGAATTGTTTAATAAAGTTTAATATGTTGTACCCTTTAATATAGATACTTATTAATGATACATAGTACATGGGCAACACGTTTACTAATTATAGAGATATTTTGTCACCTAGAGGTCACTACAACAAAATCTCTATTTTGGGACAAAATATTTTGCGTCGCAATAAGTGATTTAGCGCGACACGTTTTTAAAGTTTGTCGCAAAAATTTTGGTGGAAAAATAAGTATTAAAAAAAAAATAAGGCAACATAAAAAGTTGTCGCGAAATGTCAAAATCCGCGACAAGTAATAAAGATTGTCGCCAAAAACATGATGAGAAGCTTGGCGCCAAAATATATTTGGTGGGAAACTTATGGCGACAAACTTTTATTTCTTGCAACAAAGTTTTTTATGATGCAATAGGTATACCTTTTGCGACAAGTAATATTTGTTGCTAAAAATTCTAGGATAGAAGAAAAAATTTGCGACACTTATATTTGTTATTGCTCTAGTTTGTAGGGATGGTGGAAAACAAATCGTGACATACACATTCGTCGCCTATTAGTCTTTGTAATTAACAACATTTGTCACAAGTGTATTATACTATTGTTCATAAATAAATATTTCAAGTAATTAACAAATCATAGTAAATTATTAATATGTACAAACATGCAATTGTGTTTTTTTTTTTTCATTATGAATTTATTTTTATACTATTTTATTGTGTGTAATGTGTGAATCGTAAAATTTCAAAATATTTAAATTTGATATGCAAAGATGAGGGAAGAGCTGTCAATTTTTTTTATATAAATAGTTCATAGTAAGATAAGCAATCCCAACTATAGCAATACCCAATGCATTAATCGACATAAGTAGAAAAACTTGTTGTCTAGTATGTATTATCTCAAAATGGCACCATAAATAAGTGGCATTGAAGAACTAATAAGTTAGAAAAATAGTATAATGTTTAAATTAGTTTTAAGGGTAGCCGATAAATCTTAACTGGGCAACCTAAATATACCCACACTTGAAAGAGTATTTCATCCAAACTATTTATCTTAGGTGGTTTAAAGTAGAAAGAAAAAGTCAAAAATCATAATACATCACAACCTATGTGAAAAATTCGAACTTCATAAATTGAACTTAATTTAGTCCAAACGAGTCTTTTAATAGCTACTACTAAGTTTTAATTGTATCGATTTTAACAATTTTTACTAGCTTACTACTAATTTAGTCCAAAATAAGTGTATCGTTGAAAATGTGCCTTGTATAACTCAGACATACAACTCAATGATTAACTCAATCTATTTGAACTTGACGACGCTCCAAATTAATTTCAATCAATGACTGAATGAGATTCCAGTTGCCGACATAGAAGATTGTTCATGGGAAAACTTAGCAGCAATATTAATCAATAATTGTCTTGTTAAACTGCACATGCGGCAACCTCAAATTCAATCACATGGTTCGAAAATCAACTGATGTCCCTTAGAACAATAATATCTATGAATCAGCCAAATATAATGGAATCCAGCGTCGATCCTCCATAATGCATATAGTAAACCAGCAACTTCATAGATATAATTCAAAGAAAAAGTCCAAGATCATACCAAAATTATTTAAGACTTCTGTAGGACCATAACATAGATTCACAACCTCAAAGCAAATACATCCTGCAGGACCATAACATAGATTCTTTATTTTTTATTTAAATATCTGGATACCAGAATTCCATATTGTTATTGGAGGACCAGAGCACAAGATTTGAAACATTTGTTCCATTTGCTATTTGATGTATCAAAGCAAATACAATATGTAAAAATACTTAATATATAAGGTACATCATATTTTTGAGTTGGTCAACAGAAAGTGCAGTTTGGAGAAACAATTCACCCAGTCATGGAGTAAAAAAAATTTCTTTGACATAGAAAACGATCACCGAACAATATGAAATTTTCACGGAACGTAGAATACCCATGTAGCTACCACATATAAAAATTTAATAATTCGACGGCATGTTTTGACATACTAAAATGCTCACCGAAACATCCAAGGCAGTTTCTCGGATTCATGCTAACGCAATTTACAAAATTGTCCATAACTTGAGTTATATAACATGAAATTATGTGAAACCAAAGCTAATGGTTAGGTAACTCATAGGGATATCGTCTCCAACTGGAATTATGTAAAAATACTTAATGTATAAGCTGCAGTAAATATTTAAGTTGGCAACAAAAATTGTAGTTTAGAGAAAACGAAATTTACCAAAACCTTTAGGAATCGATTGTATTTCGTCGTTTGTTCCCCATAGCAACTAGGGATAAAAAAGCACCAAATTTGATGACTTATTAAGGGAAAAATGAATATATCTTTACTATAATATATAAAAAGTCAATAAATGCGGCTAAAAGGCACTAATATATACATATATTAAAATAAATAAAAGAAAAGAAAAGAAAAGATGAAGAAGTCAAAAATTGCGGCCAAAGATATTAATTTAATATAAAAAAAGTGTCATAAGTTTAGGACAAAATGGTGAGATTTGGACGAAATTAGGAATACTAAATTAATAAAACGACGTCGCGTTGGTTGAAGGGTGAATAGTAAACAGGTGATAGACACACACACACACACACACACACACACACACACACACACACATATATATATATATATATTCTTCCACCCTTCTTCCACATTCTCCAATTCCTACATACATATGCAAAATTCATATATGCAAGCATTTTTGGCCGGTCAAGTAGTTCTTATCCGATTTGATTGTATTGTTTCACAAGAATCACAGACCCAATTCAACTGCATTGTTAAAAGGTGAAACTATTTTCCTTTTTGCATATTATTTTGTTTAATTGCACATTATATTTTGAGGTTCTTCTGAATTTTTATTTCTGAAATAAGAAATGGGTATTTTTGTTGTGATCTTCTTTTGCTTTGATTTAAATTAAGAGTTTGTCTTGATATAGACATTCAATACCCTTTATTTTTGCAAATTTAATCTTAAATTTGCATCAAAATTCTTAGTTACATGAATTTAATATAAGTTCCAATGGAAAGTATGGAAAGACGATGACGACGGCTAAAGTCTAAGCTCCAAATGGAGATAGTGGCTTCAGAAAATGTAGAGTAAAAAGATAGAAAGTGGTGATTGAAGTAGGTAATAAAACTCTGTAAAACGATAGCGTGTTGGACAAAAAAATGAACAGTAACAAATTTAAGGCTCTTATATATATATATATATTTATGAATGATCTCCTAAGTCGGTGCTTAACTTATGCTAAGCACCGATGACATGGCATGTCTATTTAATAGATATTTCATTCAAAACATTGAATGAAATATCTATTATATATATATATATATATATATATATATATATATATATATATATATGAATGATCTCCTAAGCCGGTACTTAACTTATGCTAAGCACAGATGACATGGCATGTCATCGGTGCTTAGCATAAGTTAAGCACAGATGCTTAGCAGATAATATATATATATACATACTTTGAATTATATGCATGATTTAAGCTAATCATAGAATCATATATGTATAATAGAATCATATACACATTAACATCTAATAAACTATTTTTATCTACAATATATGCAATAGGACATTAATTATAACTAAACATATCAATTTTTAGCAAATTATTAGTAGGCAAGACTATTGCTCACGACACTATTCATGGGACTATAATCTGCGTATAACTAATAATTACAGTTAGGTCCTCAACTATGAGCAAACCTATAATTTGGTCTCTAGACTTTCGTGTTTGTTCAGTTAAGTGTTATATTCTAATTTTAACGGCTAGTAACGAAATTTTAGGGTGTTACATCTACGGACAGAGCGGGGCGCTCCTAATGTCCCAACACCGTCCTGGATCTACCATATCGTCATCCCTAGTAACTACACAATAGTAGGACAAAATTATAACATTAATTCAACAATGAATGTAACTCTCCCAAAAATTTGTATTCATTTTTTATTAATTTTTGAAAAGAAAATTAAATTAAAAGATAGAAATCAATTAATTGGTCTAAGGAGATTAAGGCGTGAATCCCTAATTTTTGGCTAAAGACTTTAATTGGTAGGAGATAAATTTATTTATGACTAAATTGAACTCAATAAGAAATTATAAAATACTTTAGAACTTAATTGCAACAAGTCTGAAAGTTGAGGTCAATGGCTGAAACGAAAATTCTGGAATTTAAAGACTCATTTTAGTTATGTGAAGTAACATACTTTGAGCTGGTCGTGTGATCACTACGATAGTCAGAATTTTACAATTCAAAACATGAGAGAGAAGTACGGGATGAAATCTTCGAATTGGCATATGACTCGAATATTTTTAGACTCGTATTAGTCTCGAATTTAGGTGCCAAAAAGGTACACTGAATCTGAAATTTAACAATAAAATAGTGTTTTATTGTGCACATGGCACACATGCAATGAGCTTATGGGTGATTTTTAGGAAAGAGACACTACAACAAAAATAGCCATTTGCAACATCTAAACAGCAACATTCATTAATCGTACATTGCTAAAAGGAGTTTTTCGCAACAATCATTAAATGCATGTTGCCATTGCTTAACTTAATTGGGATTTGGCAACAGTTTTTAAACGAATGTTGCCAATATATCTTTTTGCAACGTTCATTGTCTGTTGCAAAAAAATTATATATTTTTTAATTTAACAACGGGCGATGACTGTTGTCAAAGAATAGAATAATTGGCAACGTTCACGCACGTTGCTAAATATATACTTTAGGACATTTTGCAACGTTTGAAAACTGTTGCAAAATAAAATTATATAATAGCTTTAATTGACAACATTTCCTGAACGTTGTTAAAACTTAAGCCCAAATTCAAGCCCAATTAAACGTGAAACGGTGAAATTCTACCCGCGAAACCTATTGTATTGGCTCCAAACCCAAATTCCAAAATCAACGTCGCTTGTCTCTCCTACTTCTCTGAATCTTTTGTAAAAACCTAATTATCATTCGAAACATTCACCGTTTTTGCTGGGAAGAAGACATTGAAGAATTATAAAATCAGTCTGTTGCCTAGGATTGCTGGGAAGAAGACATTGGAGGACCATCGTCAATCTCATAGAGGTCGGTGAATGAAACTCTTTCTATGATTTTGATTAACTTTGGGTTTTCTATCTGGGTTTTTGTTAGAGCATTGTGAATTTTGGAAATCCCGAGTTGTTTTCTGTGATGGCTACGTGTGCACCCCAGTATTTGATGCCTCCAGATACTAGGAGACCCATGAGGGTATTGAATGTTCTTGGAGGAAGAGTCACACCCTTAAAAATGGTTGACGAAAAGAGTGGGCTGTTAGGTATTAGTCAAAAGGTTGGTTCAATTGTTCCTCGGTTCAAATGTTCGACCAACTCTCACAGTGTTAATCAATTTCAAGGTAAGGACCCATTTCTGAATCTGCACCCTGAGATTTCGATGCTAAGAGGCGAGAGCAACACCACAATGACCAACCCGAGACATGACAGTTTGAGTGGAAGTGTTACTGAGAGTGTGAGAGATTCGTCAAGTTTGAATAATTTTAATGAGGCCAAGATCAAGGTTATTAGTGTTGGAGGTGGTGGGTCAAATGCCGTTAATCGTATGATTGAGAGTGCAATGAAGGGTGTGGAGTTCTGGATTGTAGTCACTGATATTCAGGCCATGAGGATGTCGCCTGTGCTCTCTGAGAATCTGTTGCAAATTGGTCAAGAGTTGACCAGAGGACTTGGTGCTGGTGGGAACCCAGACATTGGGATGAATGCTGCTAAACTTAATCAAAATCTATAGAGAACCAAGGAGTAGGATTTACAAATCTATAGGGAACCAAGGAGTAGGATTTACAAATCAAGAGTTATAAAATAATTCTATTTATCTAAGCTTTTGAGGCTTTCCAAGATTGTGAAATGCTAACTAATCCTATACATGAAATCCAAGGGATTGGGGGTTATTCATATATTCCTTATTTTCTTATAATTTCAGCAAGTTTAATTATTTCCCTCACCTTTGAACCAATTTGTTTGGTCCACAACACCAAGAATACTCATGTCCAATCTATTTTTTGTTTAAATACGTTACGAAACAGGTATATAATCCTTTGGGTTAAGTAGCTGTTTGAAAACCTGAGATGTTTCTATGATACTATTGAATATATGCTGGCAGCCTTGAGTGTATAAAATGTTATTTAGTTATCCATTTACTGTGTAGTGTCTACATGTGTAAGTATAGATATTTAAATGGAGAAATTCAAAATGATTATACATGCCAATAAATGAATGCATCTGACACAGGAAAAGAAGAGAATGTGATTCGGATAGTACGAGTTGTGGAGGACTCTTGGCGAAGGCAACTTTGGTAAAGTTAAGTTCACGATAAACGTTGATTCTGATCAACTCTTTGCCATCAAGATCTTGGAGAAGAAAAGGATACTCGACCTCAACATCACTTATCAGGTCAATTCAGCTGTGGTTTTTGATTTATATATGATCAGACACTTGAGATCTTCTATATATTTGTCAGTTTTAATTTACATGAAAATTTTGATTGAAGCTTGCAGATAAAGAGGGAGATTGGGACGTTAAAACTCCTCAAATCAATCAAACGTTGTTAGATTACACGAGGTATACATTTCTCCATAATCAAAATTATGGGTTCATGCACAGTTGTTAAGGAATTTGGATAACTAGGCCAAACATATAGAAGCATATAATTACAATTTAGTATCATCCAAAAACATTTTTGATACTTCAGCATATTGAATAAGTTAATTTATTTTAATTGGCCACTATTGAATAAGTTATTACTCTTGAAGAAAATACAATGTTCTCAATCTACTTTAAATAATTGTATGAGTTGAAAATGTAAGTGGCAACTAATATAACGATGACAGTTCAATTAAATCTTATAGGTACAATAGTGGAATTCTGGACTATTTTTTTCTACCAAATTCTAGATTTGAGATTCTTTTGTACACTTTACTGATAGATAGCCTTGGTGCGTTTGGTGAACTGGATTACACTGTATAAGGATAATGTTAAACAAATCCAGTGCTAGGAAATCTCCAGAGTGGATATCCTCAACACTGATGTTTGTGACCAATGGCTGAGGACGTTGTTCAAAAACAGCCCCCATGTGCTTTCTTAGAAATGCAATATTAGTGTTCTCACCCCATCCAGTATTTGTGAACAAAGGGAATACCTCCCACAGAGCCTGAAGAGTTCCTAACATCCCTGCTTGGAGGAGAAAAATCGAAACCCCACTATTTTTTACCTAAAAAACGGTATTTGTCATAGAGAGAGAATTATATTATTTAAAACCCACACTTCAATTTATGCAAGCACAATTCTAATGAAGCAAAAATTCGCTTACATATTCAAACTCTGCTTCCGATTCCCACTCTTTGAACTCAAGGGTATGTTCGCGAGATATGAAATAATAATCCCATGTTATGAGATAAGGAGTTGCAAATATATAAAGATCCATACATGTCCAACTATAAGCATTACTGACCTGGATATATAAATATAATTGTTGACCTATGGTTAACTTTAAACCTTAATGTTTTGATTATTACAAACAAATTGGTTATGTTTTCTAACATTTTATTTTCAAGCAAAATTCAAAGCGCTACAAATCGAACTCTCATGCAATGTCAAGTTCAAAGTCAAAATCAATACAAGAGTTCAAGCATTTCAAGATCCGCCGAATTTCAAGATTCGAAGATCAAGATTGAAGAATAGATTTTTTGGATAAAATTGTAAAGGTATTAACTCTTTAATCCTTAGCAATTAAATGAACGAAAGCTCAAATATAATTTTTATCACTTGCATAAAAAATTAGTTTTATCAAATCCAAAAATCAGATTTTCAAAACTGTGGAAACGGATCATCCGTTTGGAAAACCGGATGAACCGGTCGACCGTTTACTTTTAACCGGTCGACCGTCTGAGCGTATCTGTTCAAAAAGTGTCCGTTCTGACTTTTTGCAGTTCAACGGCTAGTTCTGACCAATCTTATCGGTCGACCGTTTGGTCATCCGTTTGGTCATCCGTTTCAACAGAAACTGACGAAAATTCGTCTCTATAAATACCACTTCATTTATTATCATTCAATAACACTTTCAAGAGCATTTATAGAGAGAATCATATTGAAATACTTCATTCAAATCTTCATTGCATTTATATCTTCAATATCTCTTATTGAAAAACTTTGTTTGATTAAATCAAACCTTTGATTCATCTTTATCAACAAAGTTTTCTTCTAACACTTGAGCTTTCCTCATTCATTGCTATTCATTAAAGTGTTAGTCTCTCTTAGAACTAAACTTGTATCTATCATTCATCTAGAGAGAAATACTCAAATAAATCTCTTTGTATATTTGGGTCATATTGAGGTCCCTTGTAAAGCTCAATATTGTATAAGGATCGGTGCTCCTTGTTTGTAAGTCACCGGATACATTGTAAGGGTTTTGATTGCACCATAAGTCAATCAAAATAGTGGAAAGGCCGTGCTCGTGTTGGAGAGCTTGGTAACGGGGGACGTAGATCATTGGTTGGATCGAACCTCCATAAAAATCGTTTGCACTATCTCTTCTCTTTTATTTACTTATATTGTGCTTATATCTTTGTGAATCATCTTTTATTTCTTAAATATCATTTTTGAGAATATTTTTCGAAAAGGTTTGAGAAAACCAATTCACCCCCCTCTTGGTTAGTTATTCTTGGGCTATCAATTGGTATCAGAGCAAGGTGCTCATTTTTTTTGATTACACAATCTTGAGTAATGGCTAACCAAAATTTTCAAAACCTTGAGGGTCACTCTACAAATCGTCCTCCCTTCTTTAATGGCTCCCACTACAATTATTGAAAAACTAGAATGATGATCTATATTCAATCAATTGATTATAATATTTGGGAAGTCATCGAGTTTGGTCCATATGTGCCTACAAAAATTATCAAAATTGATGATAGACCGGACCAAACTATCTCCAAGCCTAGAGAAGAATATGATGAAGAGGATAAAAGAAAATTGTCTTTGAATGCTAGAGCCAAAAATTTACTTTATTGTGCTTTAGACAAAAATGAGTTTAATCGTATTAGCACATGTGATTCTGCATATGATATTTGGCATGCATTAGAGATAACTCACTTAGGTACCAACAAGGTTAAAGAAACCAAAATAAATCTTTTGACAAAAAATTTCGAAAATTTCTTTATGAAACAAGATGAACCTATTATTGATATGATTACTCGTTTCACCGACATTATTAATGGCCTTAAGGGCTTTGATCGAAAATTTACTAACGGTGAACTTGTGAGCAAAATGCTTAGGTCTTTATCGGAAGATTGGAGCTCCTTGAGGATGTTGATAGAAAATACAAAAGATATCAACACTTATCCATTAGAGGAGCTATATGGAACATTGATGACGTATGAGCTCAATAATGCCGAAACAAAGGAAAAAACGAGGAGAAGCAAAGAATAAATGAAGGAGCTTTCCAAGAAGCAAATTGCTTTGAAATCAACAAATGATGAAGGATCCTCCAATCCAAACATGAGTGATGAAGAACTTGATGACCTAGTTCTTCTTGTCAAGAAATGGAGAGGATTTCGAAATAATAGGCGATTTCAAAAGAAAGAAGACAAAAGTGAAGAAAAGAACAAGAAGATCATATGCTATGATTGTGACAAACCCGGTCACAAGAGGACCGAATACCCAAACAAGAAGAAGTTCATCAAAAAGAAAGCACTTCAAGCTACATGGGATGATAGTGATGAAGATGATCAAGAAGATGATGAAATTCAAGAAGAAATCGTTAATATGTGTTTCATGGCTATTGAGGATGAGGTAAGTACAAATAACAATGACTCTTACATTGACTTATCTTCTTCTTATGATGAAATTCTTGAAGAATTTGAGAAACTTATGTCAAAATACTCTATTCTTAACAATAAACACTCTTTGTTGAAAAAGGTAGTCAAGAAGCTTTTTATTGCTCAAAAGGATTTTGAAAAAGAGAAAGATGATCATAAGGCCTTAATTAAAGAAAATATTTTATTGAAAGAAAAGGTGGTTGATTTAACAAGCATTGTTCACAAATTCACCCAAGGAAAGAAAAATTTTGAATTAATGCTTGGTGAGCAAAAATGTGTGTTTAACAAAGGGGGAATTGGATATAAACCTCTCTTGAAACAAAAATCCCTTGAAACCATTTTTGTAAAATCATCCAATTCTTCTCAACAAAGCATCACATGTAGTTTTTGCAAGAAAAATGGTCATGTTGCTTATAATTGTTTAACTAAAAAGAAATTATACTTTGAAAGGAAACACAAGTGGATAAAAGAATCCACAAGTTCTAACTATCAAGGACCCAAACTTATGTGGGTACCAAAAATCAAAAATTAAAATTATTTTTGTAGGTACCACAAAAGGTCAAGAGCAATTGGTTCTTGGATAGTGGTTGTTCAAAACACATGACGGGAGATCGATCTTTGCTATCAAATTTCAAAAGAAAAGATGGAGGTCATGTGACGTTTGGAGACAATGCCAAAGGAAAAATCATAGGCATTGGAAATATTGGTAATCGTTCTTCTCCATCTATTGAAAATGTTTTACTAGTTGATAACCTCAAACATAACTTGCTTAGCATAAGTCAATTATGTGATAAAGGTTATCTCATTAAATTTGATTCTTCCAATTGCTTCATTGAGGATGCTATATCTAAAGAGGTATTGTTCATGGGGAGCCGAAGTAAAGATGTTTACATCATATCTATTGAATTTGAACTTGAAAAGGAAATAAAGTGTCTTTCAAGTATAAATGATGATTCTTGGTTATGGCATAGGAGATTAGGTCATGTTAGCATGGACTTACTTTCAAAAATCTCCAAAAACAACTTTGTAAAAGGATTGCCAAATATAAAGTTTGAAAAAGATAAAATTTGTGATGCTTGTCAATTTGGAAAACAGGTAAAGAGTTCTTTCAAACTTAAACAACACTCTTCTACTTCAAGACCTTTACAACTTCTCCACATGGACTTGTTTGGACCCTCTAGAACCACTAGCTTAAGTGAAAAACATTATGCATTTGTCATTGTTGATGATTTTTCAAGATATACTTGGGTCATTTTCTTGAATTTAAAAGATGAAGCCTTAAATGCATTTAAACATTTTTGCAAAAGAGTCCAAAATGAAAAAAGATACACCATTACCACAATTAGGAGTGATCATGGTGGAGAATTTGAAAATATAGCCTTTGATGATTTTTGCAAATCCAATGGATATGAACATAATTTCTCGGCTCCTAGAACTCTTCAACAAAATGGTGTAGTAGAAAGGAAGAATCGAACATTGCAAGAAATGGCTCGGACCATGTTGAATGAAAATAATTTACCAAAATACTTTTGGGCCGAAGCCGTAAACACTTCATGTTATATCTTAAATCGAGTTTTGGTAAGTCGAAAGAAAACCAAAACTCCATATGAGCTTTGGAAAAATAGAATTCCCAATATTGGATATTTTAAAGTTTTTGGTTGCAAGTGCTTTATTTTAAACACAAAATAAAACTTGGGAAAATTTGATCCAAAATCCGATATTGGAATTTTTCTTGGATATTCATCTACTAGCAAAGCTTTTAGAGTTTTCAACAAAAGGACTTTAGTAGTAGAAGAATCCATGCATGTTGTTTTTGATGAAACTAACTCAATTGGACAAGAAAAAGTCATTGATGATGAAGATTTGGAAATCCCATTTGAGCAACTAAGTGTTCAAAATCAAGACAAAGGGAATCCAAATAACATTGAAATTCAACATGAGGAGGAAACAACTATGCAACAAAATGAAGAAGAACCTCATGAAGATCCCAACACTTCATCATTACCAAAAGAATGGAGGTTTGTCCCCTCTCATCCAAAAGATCTCATCATTGGTGATCCATCAAAAGGGGTAAGTACAAGAAATACTTTTAGAAACTTTCATAACAATTGTGCATTTCTTTCACAAATTGAGCCAAAGAATTTTAAAGAAGCCGAGTTTGATGAATTTTGGATTCTAGCTATGCAAGAAGAACTAAATCAATTTGAAAGAAATCATGTTTGGGATTTAGTTGCTAGACCAAATTCACAAACCGTAATTGGCACAAAATGGGTTTTTCGAAATAAACGAGATGAAAATGGTATAATTGTGCGTAACAAAGCTAGATTAGTGGCTCAAGGTTACAATCAAGAAGAAGGTATCGATTTCGAAGAAACTTTTGCCCCGGTTGCTAGATTAGAGTCAATTCGTATGCTTCTTGCTTTTGCATGTCATAAGAATTTTACTCTCTTCCAAATGGATGTCAAAAGTGCGTTTTTAAATGGAGTCATTCAAGAAGAAGTCTTTGTCGAGCAACCACCCGATTTTAAAAATCATAAGTATCCGGACAAAGTTTTCAAACTTAGAAAAGCCCTTTATGGTTTAAAACAAGCTCCTAGAGCATGGTATGAGAGATTAAGTAAATTTCTCTTATCAAATGATTTTTTAATGGGTAAAGAGGATACAACATTATTTATAAAAACCAAAAAGAATGATATGATAGTTGTTCAAATTTATGTTGATGATATTATTTTTGGTGCTACTAACATTTCCCTATGTGAAGAATTTTCTAAGTGTATGAGTAGGGAATTTGAGATGAGTATGATGGGTGAACTCAAGTTCTTTCTTGGTCTCCAAATCAAACAAACCAATGATGGAATATTTATTAGTCAAACTAAGTATATCTTGGATATGCTCAAAAAGTTTGAAATAGAAGGTTTGAAGCCAATGAACACTCCAATGAGCTCATCAATCAAACTAGACAAAGATGAGCAAGGTACCTCCGTTGATGTAACAAAATATCGAGGTATGATCGGATCCTTTCTTTATTTAACCGCTAGTAGACCCGATATTATGTTTAGTGTATGCTTATGTGCTAGATATCAATCTAATCCTAAGAATTCCCATCTTAGTGCCGTAAAACGCATTTTCCGTTATCTTAGTGGAACTAGATCTTTAGGTCTTTGGTATCCCAAAGAAACTCATTTTGATTTACTTAGCTTCTCGGATGCCGATTGGGCCGGTTGCACAATTGATCGTAAAAGTACTAGTGGAACGTGCCATTTTCTAGGCTTTGCTTTAGTTTCATGGTTTACTAAGAAACAAAATTCCGTTGCCTTGTCAACCGCCGAAGCCGAATATATCTCCGCCGCTAGTTGTTGTGCTCAAATCCTATGGATGAAGCAAACTCTAAATGATTATCACATTTCATTTGAAAAAGTTCCTATTATGTGTGATAATACAAGTGCGATCAACTTATCTAAAAATCCTGTTTTGCATTCTCGTACCAAACACATCGAGATTAGACATCACTTTTTACGAGACCATGCACAAAAGGGAGATATATCTTTGGAGTTTGTAAACACCGAAAAACAATTGGCCGATATTCTCACAAAACCATTAGCTCTTGAACGATTTTCATACATTCGACGAAATTTAGGTATAATTGATGAATGTGAAATATGTGGCTAAATCTTTATGTTTCCTATGATTGATTGCTTTATATGTGACAAACATGTTCTAAAATTATCTGTCAAAAGACAAAATTATTGATTATGGTGATTTTTTTTAAACCGGTCGACCGTTTATTAAACCGGACGACCGTTTTATATAAAACGGATGATCCGTTTGATCATCCGTATGAGCAGAAACTTTGGCCAAAATTAAAAAGGTTAACCGGTTGACCGTCTCAATAAATCGGACGTCCGCATGATATTAACCGGACGACCGTACATCATCCGCCTACTCATCCGGTTGAACAGAAAGTTTAAACATCATTTTTTTGGTCAAACCGGTCGACCGTATGAGGTTTCCGGTCGTCCGTATAAGCGGAAATCAGGGTTTTTAGGTTAGAAATTTTTCAAATTTCTTCATTCCAACTTCCTGCGAACCACGGTCTTCTCTCCAAATCTTCCTCAAATCTTCCAATCTTCCCAAAATCTTTCCAAATTACTTTCAAAATCTCAAAACCCATATCATTTCACGCCTAAATCTTCAAAATTCCCAATTTTTGTCCACCAAATCGCGATAAATCCCCCAAACGGACGATCTTCAACTCTAGGCTCCAAATTCGGTTCCTCAACCATGCCTCGAAAGAAAATGGCAGCCAAACGACCTAGGAGGGAAAGGCTACCATCTCCATCCTCCTCCTCCTCCGACGACAATCCTCTATCCAAGCGCATCGAAGGAAGTCCGGTTCTCATTGGTAAGAACGTCGATCTTGCCTCTTTTACATACGAAGCTCCATCTTTTAACATTGAAAATCTTTTCACGGGTATGGGGTGGGTTCCTCTTCTCACTCTCAATGAAAATGTTTACCCCCCCATTATCAAAGAATTTTACAAAAATATGACTTATTCCCCGGGGTCGGGTATTTCATCCTTCGTTAGGGACAAACGAATTAAGACCACTCAAGATCTTATTCGAACCATTCTCCATCTTGAAAATGGTGGTATGCGTCTTTATACCACCAAGACAATTCCTCACACCGACGAGTATAATCCCGTCGAAGCTTGTTGTAATGTCACCGGCAAGCATTTTGAGGCTGCCGTTCGTCTTAGTTCCAATCAACTTACTCTTCCTTGTCGTGTCCTCCATAACATTATTGCCCACATAATTGTCCCTCGAAAGGGTCATTTGGATGAGGTCAATCATTTCGATGCTTTTGTACTCGACTCAATCCTCCGAGGGCGTAAGCTCGATTTCTCCTATATCATGATCCAACACATGAACTACGCCCTTAGCGGCAAGAGTTCTAAGGCCCTTCCCTACGGCATGATTCTTACCAAAATCTTTCAACATTTTGATAACTCCTTCCGTGATACAATGATCCTCGTTCCAAAAGCCACCGACACCATCAATATTCTAACACTCAAAAGAATGAAAATTGTAAAGGAGAACGGTCAATGGGTGGCAAAGTCGAAGGGCTTCGATGAGGAGTCGGGACCCTCTACTTTACCTTTCGAGGGGGAAGATATTGACGAGGATGCTCCTCCGTCCCCTCCGCGGCAGAGATCACAAAGACCGTCGTCCTCCACTTCCGGCCATAACGAGGATCAGTTCACTTTACTGCATGGACGGATCGACTCTCTTACTTCTTCTGTTGAGGGCCTGCGCCATACCATGGGGACTCTCCAGCACTCAGTGGCCGACATGACGACACTGCTTCGTGATCTTCACTCCCGTCTCGATGCCGTGCTTCCTCCACAGCCGCCCCCGGAGCCTTCGTCTATTTAGTTCTTTTTGTCTTTGTAGCTATGTTTTGGAACCAAAGTATATGTTCTAGATTTCATTTATAAAACTATGCTTGTCTTTAAATTTTATGTTTATCAATGAATGGCATATGATGTTTCGTTTAGGTTTAAACCTTAATGTTTTATCAATTAATGCTTTTGCCTTTTTGTTTATGCCAAAAGGGGGAAAATAAATATGTGATGTGATGAACTATGTGATCAAATAGAATCGATATCATGTAATGAGATAAAATTGGCAAATCAAATGAAAATGTGATACAAACTCTCATGCAATGTCAAATCATGTTTACTTGAAAAATAAAGGGGGAATATACATGCTTTATTGTATATTATTATCATATATTCTCACATTGTTTGTCATAATCAAAAAGGGGGAAATTGTTGACCTATGGTTAACTTTAAACCTTAATGTTTTGATTATTACAAACAAATTGGTTATGTTTTCTAACATTTTATTTTCAAGCAAAATTCAAAGCGCTACAAATCGAACTCTCATGCAATGTCAAGTTCAAAGTCAAAATCAATACAAGAGTTCAAGCATTTCAAGATCCGCCGAATTTCAAGATTCGAAGATCAAGATTGAAGAATAGATTTTTTGGATAAAATTGTAAAGGTATTAACTCTTTAATCCTTAGCAATTAAATGAACGAAAGCTCAAATATAATTTTTATCACTTGCATAAAAAATTAGTTTTATCAAATCCAAAAATCAGATTTTCAAAACTGTGGAAACGGATCATCCGTTTGGAAAACCGGATGAACCGGTCGACCGTTTACTTTTAACCGGTCGACCGTCTGAGCGTATCTGTTCAAAAAGTATCCGTTCTGACTTTTTGCAGTTCAACGGCTAGTTCTGACCAATCTTACCGGTCGACCGTTTGGTCATCCGTTTGGTCATCCGTTTCAACAGAAACTGACGAAAATTCATCTCTATAAATACCACTTCATTTATTATCATTCAATAACACTTTCAAGAGCATTTATAGAGAGAATCATATTGAAATACTTCATTCAAATCTTCATTGCATTTATATCTTCAATATCTCTTATTGAAAAACTTTGTTTGATTAAATCAAACCTTTGATTCATCTTTATCAACAAAGTTTTCTTCTAACACTTGAGCTTTCCTCATTCATTGCTATTTATTAAAGTGTTAGTCTCTCTTAGAACTAAACTTGTATCTATCATTCATCTAGAGAGAAATACTCAAATCAATCTCTTTGTATATTTGGGTCATATTGAGGTCCCTTGAAAAGCTCAATATTGTATAAGGATCAGTGCTCCTTGTTTGTAAGTCACCGGATACATTGTAAGGGTTTGGATTGCACCATAAGTCAATCAAAATAGTGGAAAGGCCGTGCTCGTGTTGGAGAGCTTGGTAACGGGGGACGTAGATCATTGGTTGGATCGAACCTCCATAAAAACCGTTTGCACTCTCTCTTCTCTTTTATTTACTTATATTGTGCTTATATCTTTGTGAATCATCTTTTATTTCTTAAATATCATTTTTGAGAATATTTTTCAAAAAAGTTTGAGAAAACCAATTCACTCCCCTCTTGGTTAGTTATTCTTGGGCTATCAATAATGAGAGAGAGAAAGAGAGAGAAATGAAACATAGGAAAATTGACAAAGAATAGACAAAGCTCAATTGCAACAGCCACATCCCAAAATATAACCATCAGACCACATCCCAAAATATAACCATCAATTCCCCAGTCAAACATGCCAATCAAAAAAAAATATAAAATAGAAAAATCATGAAAAAAATGTGTCTCCCTAGCCTTTTCCTGACTAAAACTAGGGAGAGGAAGATGTTAAAAAACTAATGGAAAATCTTGTACACATTAGTCCAAGGAACAGATACGGAAGGTTGCTTGCAGCTGTTAGATACTTAGATTCAATACAAGTATGTTTACATATGCCAAACATGCAGTTTAACCCATATTTAAATGGTTCCTGACAACATGTCTCCTAACAAACTTGATAAATGAATCTGAAGCAATGAAATACATTATATTTAAAACTCATCAACATCATCTAATGAAAGTGAATAGCGAAACAAAATGGTATCCACGAAATCAATAAACTTCGAAAAATTAATACTTAAGTAGAATTTGATTGAAACAAGCAACCCTACAAAAATCACAAAAAGTTATTCAGGCTAGCAGCAATCTTACAAAACCAACATTACATAACAAGCCACCTTATAAGTCCAAGAAAAAGTCCTAAAAAGTTCTGAATTTAGACATTGATATTCACAAATCATCAATACCTAGAAGCCCTACAAATCAAACCATAAAATTATACAGACATGAGAATTCTTTCAGAAAATTCATTCAATCTAAGAAAAAAAAAAAAGGTAAACTGCATCCAATATTCCCAATTTTATCAATCAATTATTAAAGTTCACCAAAAAAACCCAGAACATCTCAATTTCTTAGAAATGCGATATTACCCTAATATGTGCACACTAATACAACAACTTCTTGTTAACAATCTTTTCCAGTTCTCTTTCTCGAATCCTTCATTATTTAGCTTTGTTAGCCTTCAAGTGTTGACCTAGTCAAATTTTTACTACGCATCTTCAAATTTCAGTGTCATTGGACAATACATTGCTTATAATGGACAAAGAATGGGTGCACTTATCAAGGTTATTTTTTAAAATTAGATATCATTAATTTAATTACAAAATTGAAACATCTTCATGTATTATTGATAATAACATTTGTTTGCAGATTTTCAAAACAATATAGAGATGGTGCACGGAATTTTGTTGATCTAGCTCATGAAAATCTAAATTCTGAAATGATAGGATGTCCTTGTTTTAAGTGTAGAAATCTAAAGCATCATCACTTTGATATAGTATATGAACATTTGGTCATTAAGGGTATGGATCCTACATATACTACTTGGGTATTTCATGGAGAACGTCCAAGTGAATCACATTTAGTCGATGTAGAAATGCCTGACTCATATAGGATGTTTAAGGACTTCTATGTGCAACATGATAAATTAGCTGAAAACCATCCTGTTGGAAGAGAAGAGGAGATTGAAAAATTAGTTGGTGATTTTGAAATTCCTTTATATCCAGGTTGTAGAACGTACACAAAGATGTCAGCTTCAGTTGCTTTGTTAAAGCATAAATCTACATATGGTTTATTCGACGCTGGTTTCGATGAACTCATAAATCTTTTTCGGGACATGCTGCCAGAAAATAACACACTACCTAACTCATTTTATGAGATAAAAAAAGTTGTCAACACATTTGATCTTGGGTATGAGAAAATACGTGCATGCATGAATGATTGTTGTCTATATAGAAATGATCTTGCGCATGCCGAATTATGTCCAAAGTGTGGCTACTCGAGATGGAAAGTTAACCAACGGAGTAAGAAAATTCAGAAAGGAATCCCAGCAAAAGTCTTGCGTTATTTTCCAATAATACCAAGACTGAAGAGAATGTTTGGAATAGATGAGATGGCAACACAACTTAGATGGCACTCAAGTCATAAAAGTCAAGACGGTAAAATGAGGCATCCAGTGGATTCATTAGTATGGGAAATGATAAATAGGAGGTGGCCACAATTTGCCTCAGATTCTCGAAATATTAGATTTGGTCTTGCTACTGATGGATTTATTCCTTTCAAAGATCTTAGCTCTAGATATAGTTATTGGTCAGTAATTTTAACTATATATAACTTGCCTCCCTTGTTATGCATGTCGAAAGAAAGTTTGATGTTGAGTTTATTAATCCCGGGACCAAAACAGCCAGGAAATGACATAGATGTTTATTTGGAACCACTTGTAGACGACTTATCATTGTTATGGAGGGATGGGGTTAAGATGTATGATGCAGTTACTAAGTCTACATTCAACTTAAAAGCTATTTTGATGTGGACAATACATGACTTTCCTGCATATGGTAATGTATCTGGATGGCCCACTAAGGGAAAAATTGCATGCCCTATTTGTCGTGAAGATACATGTTCACAATGATTGACACATGGTAGGAAGTTTGCATACATGGGGCATAGAAGATTTCTCCCCTTGGGTCATCCATTACGCATGAAAAAGAACTGGTTTAATGGACATATTGAAAATGGTACTAGGCCGAAGATAAAAAGCGGTGAAGAAGATTCTCTTGAAGTTGGTAAAATGGCAAACGATTGGGGAAAAAGTGGTAAGAAAAAGAGAAAGAAGAGTACAAATCAATCTAATGTAACATGGAAGAAAAAGTCAATATTTTTCAAGCTACCTAATTGGAAGGTAAGTGTTTCCTTGTATTTAATTTAATACATCTAATTAGATGTATTATATCATGACACTATTAATGTTTAATTGCAGACTTTACTTGTACGTCATAATTTGGATGTGATGCATGTGGAAAAGAATATTTGTGAGAGCATTATTGGTACTCTATTGGATGTGAAAGGAAAATCTAAAGATGGCATCAATTCTCGTAAGGACATGAACTCAATTTTTGTTTAAGTTGCTCATCGCTATGTGCTACTAAATAGTACAGACGTTCAACCATACATAACGTCGGTTTGTTAAATAACTACTTTGTTAAGATTTTTAGAGGATCGCAAATTTAATTTTTTTAATATATTATATCTTCATTAGGATTCATATGGATGAACTCACGAGTTTTGACAAACGACTTGAAAGAAATGAGACGTTGTTGCATAAGAAACACATTGACTCATTTGCTGCCTGGTTGGATGATAAGGTTTAAATACAAAAAGTATTTGTGTCAAAGTTCATGTTTTAAAAAAAGTAATTTATTCCTAACATATTTAAATATATGACAGATTAAAGTTTAAGAGATGATGGACAATGTTTCAAATACTTTGAAGTGGCTTGCACGTGGTCCTAGATGCCTTTCCATGTCATATTCTAGTTTTGTCATTAATGGTCTTCGGTTTCACACTAAAGATGCAGAAAAGTCTCGCCAAAATAGTGGCATTTTAGTTGAAGCAACGACCATTTGTAGATCTAGTGCAAAAGATAATGCACATGTCGTTGAGAAAGTCGTTTATTATGGAGTGTTGCGAGATGTTTTAGTGCTTGATTACAATACTTTTCATGTTCCAATATTCAAGTGTGATTGGGAAAATATCGTGAATGGAGTAAAAAACGAAGATGGGTTTACTTTGGTTAACCTTCACGAGGGACACAGTCAATTTGAAAATGATCCTTTCATTTTGGCATCACAGGCGAAACAATTGTTTTATTGTAGAGAGAATGAAACATCTAATTGGTATGTTGCTTTGCAAGCGCCACCAAGAAGCTTTCACACATTAAATATGGAAGAAGAAACTACTTATGGGGCAACTATTCCATTTGATATATCACATATTGAAGAAAACCATGATGATGATGAGAATTATGCAGGGATAGATGTTGAAGGCATATTATGTGCTACATAGATTAGTATGGTGAATGATGAATGTTTATTTTTTAATTCGTTCATTTAATTGCATTAACTGATATAGATCTCTAACCTTAATAATATCTATCGATGTGACAGATGTTTGTTCTTGTCTGAAAGAAGTCCTTAAACGATGGATAGAGTTAAGGTGAGTTTGTCTCCTCTTATTTGATAAGATCTTTGTTAAATTATGTAAATGTTAATATTTATCTTTTGTTTAATGTTGAATTGAAATAGTCTTCTAAGCAAGCTTCCAAGAGACGAACTAAGCAACAAAGAGCCTTATATGCTGCGGTAACTAGAGATGAAAATCAAGGACTACGAATTTTCGATGAACCAGTAAATCCTATGTCAACTCCAATTACAAATGAGGAAGACATGCAATCAACAAATGTGGATCCTCCAAAGAAGAAAAGAGGCCCAACCGTATTGAAAATGGTTCCTGATAATAATTTTCAGAGAATGGAGCTTGAATTCAATGAATTGGGCCAAGTGGTTGGTAAAAACTCTGATAAATTTGCATCCATAGTGGGAGCCATGGTACGAGAACATGTGCCAGTTGTAATTAAAGATTGGCATTCGGTAGATGAAAAGAAAAAAATTGAGCTTTGGTCTTTCATACAGGTATACTTCTTATATTTGACCTTCTATTTGTCTATTTGTTATTTTATACTTCTTATATTTTCATTCTTAACTTTGGCCTCTTTTTATGTTTTTTCCAAATTGCTTATTTGTACTGATGTATAAATACAGCAAAGGTTCAATGTGAGTGATTGCCACCAGAAAATGACATTTCAAAGTATGAGAAATTATTGGAGGAAATTCAAATCAAGGCTGAGAAAAGAAATAAAAAATGAACTAACAAAATCAATGAATAGAACACGCACTATTGCCCTTATTAGACCAAAGAATGTAAACTCAGATGAAGCATGGGAAAAGTTTGTCGATGAGACTTTTTCTGCTGACTTTAAAGTAAGTAATTTGAGTATTAAGGTTACAAAATATTATTTGATTCTACTTGATTTATAATTTTTAGTTTTCTTAATAGGAAAAAAGTTCCAAATTTAGTAGAATGAGAACTACTCAAAAGCTTGTTCATACTATGGGGAGAAAGGGTTATCCACGTACAGCTCATGATATGGTAATTATAAACCTGTCTTTCTTTTTATTATATTCCATTCTTATTTTGACTCATTTTTTATTTAAAGAAAACGTATGATTTTTTATTCAGAAACAAAAGAATCCGAACATCACAGGGTTAAGAACTAAAGTGTGGACTCATGGACATCTTAGAAAGGATGGAAAACCAATAAATGAAGCAGTTTCTGAAACTTTGGTATGATTATTTTATCAACGTTCTTTTACTATAATATGTATTACATGCTTGTATAAACTTTGAGTTTCATACTTGTATAAAAAGATAGAAGATTGTGCCCAATCAATCTCTGATACACCAGCAGAAGATTCCATACGCGATGATGCTATTGCTCGAATTTTAGGTCCTAAACGTCGTGGAAGGGTTAGGGGCCTTGGATTTGGTGCTACACCTTCAAAAGTGGATGCTCAAATTCAAAGTACTGGAAGAGTGAGAGAACTTGAAAGCCAATTGCAAACTCAGTTAGAGAGGATGGGAACACTAGAAGAAAATGTTGAAGCGCTTCTCAAGTTATCGCAATAGGTAAATATGGTTGTTTCATGAACTCAATTTTTGTTTTTGTAATGTACTATGATAATTTAGGTAAATATGACTTTACCTATAGAAATTTAATTTCATTTTTTGTATCATTTAACAGAATCAAAACAAGAATGCAGAGGACATAAGTTCACATGCATTTACTCCTCAGCTTTTTGTGTTTGTTTCAAATATATAGTTGTGTATTTATTATAAATACAGATTATGTCTAGCAAATTTAAAGAGGGATAATATCATGTTAATATCAATTTTTGTAGTCACAACAAGGAAGTGGTTTTCAAGAAGGCAATGAACTAGAAAATAAAAGTTGTCAACTATTGCACTGGTACAAGTTTGATGGGGAGAAGTTGTAGCAGAAGGGAAGATTGCATCAACAGACCCAAGTGCAAAGGTTCATCACATGCCTCTTGGACGAGACTGTTGGAAGGTTTGGGTTGAAAAAGTCTATATGGAAAATTTAAGCTTATATAGACCTACTGCTGAGATTCGAGTTCTTAGTGAGCTTTGTTGCTCTTTATGACATGTTAGAGATTCTTGTATCATATATCAAGATTGATATTATTTATAGTTGTTAGAAGAAGCTTAATATATTTGATAATTTAAGTTTTCCTTAAGCTTTTTGTGCACTCGGGTTGAATGGGGGCCCATGACTTGTAAATTGGAGATAAGAAGTTTAAAGAATTGGCCAAGGCTACGAGAGTCAAAGGGGTTAGCACACCCTATGAGTTGTAAGTTGTCCAAAAGAATAGTGAATGGTTGATCAAGGCTAAAGAGAGCCAAGAGAATAGTAGGACCATAAGTTGTCCTTATACCACAAGGGTACTAGATTGATCCACCATTTGACCATGTACTTGCAGCACAATATCTTCAATTTATGGATGATGTACAAATACTTAAGGAAAGGACCCTAAGACAAGATAAAATACATCTATATGTGCTACTTTACACTAGCACAATATTTTACTCATTGAATATCATTATTCATTGACGTTTTATGTCAAAGTGTAGATGGATTGAAAATATTTTGACATTGTTGGCCAAAAGTAGATGCTATTGGATGACGGAGAAGAATATCTATGGGTTACAGAGATCAATCTTTGGTCATTCTACCCAAGGATGTCCGGTCAATATAAGCATGAGTTCACGATCGTTCAATGAGAACAGTATTATACATGGACTTTAGAATTCTGGGGGTCGACTTTAAGATCATCTAGAACATCCAAACCTGTAATCGCAATGACCCAATTGCAAGAGCGGTGCTTTACGATATGGACAGACACGAAGAAGAACTCAAGCAGCAGAAATGCAAAAGAGAAGAGCAAAGATTCCCGACCCAGTTTTTGACTCAACCACAAATGTGTTGAATAAAGGTAGCTTGCTAGATGTAGGTCGGGGTATCGGGTGGATCGGTCCGTGTATTTTAATACTCGAAACCACCCATTATAATTTGGGTATTTTCTAAATGGAACCATTCGGTTCTATGTAATTATTAGAATCAAACCTGAATTCAAACTGTCGGTTCCGATTCGGGTTTGATTCTACCTATAATATTTTTAAAAAAAAATCGTGAGTTGATAACATACTTTGAAAAAAATTAAAAATTTAAAACTCGTTAACTTTAATATATTAGATATTAAAACAATTTCTGAAATATTAATTGAAAGAACAGACAGCAAATTAATTGCAAACCATAAATTATGATTAGAAAAATGGAAAATTACCTCTCAATGTTGATGTTTCATTTCAGCTATAGAGGAGCTTCGCATTCACCGTCTCATTGTGTATTGAACGAGTGAAAAATGAAGGAAAGAGATATGAGCGAGAGTGCGAGACAGACACAATATTTGTATTGTATATCTGAGGAAATAGTGATTGAAAATTTGAGATTTGACTATTTGGAATTGTGTCAATTGAGTTTGAGTTGGATTTTTGGTTTGGGTCTTGAACAATTGGACTATTGTCTTTGGTACCATGATGTTGGGTTGGGTCAAAGTGAATAAATTGTAAACAATAATTTTTTTTTTATATAAAAAATGACAAATTCAGTTCCAAGTCGGGTACCCACAATACCACTTCAAGAACCAAATATCGACCAAGACCCGATTGGTTCTCGGTTCTCAGTTTTGCTTCCTAATTTTATTTTTTTGAAACCAGACCAGAACTTTCGGTTCCAATTCGGTTTCGATTAAATTGCCCACCCCTAGCTAGATGTCATTTAGTTACCTGTAATATATATGTTTAAGTTTCTTTATGTGATGTAATGAACAAATAACAAACTTCGTCTTTTGTTTGTTAGTAGATGGTACATATGTTATAGATATTGAGATGCTATGTTATAGAATTTTTTTTTTTTTTTTGATATTTAAGAACATCTTAACCACTTGTGATAAATGAAAAAATTCTATGATATCTTATTTATATTTGAGACGTAATAATTTGCCATGTTCACAATTAAAGAAGAGTTTAATTATAATCTATTCAACTCATCTATTAACTCACTCAATGGATCTAACATTAAATCAAACTATGATGTTAATTAAATACTAAGACATCTACTTTTAATTTATATTTTGTACTTAATAGTTTAATGAGATGTACTCACTAAAGATCTCATTATAATCTAACTCATTTAAAGGTCAAATAATGGAATACATATATATATATATACAACTTCCCCTAAATGACTGCTAGAGAAATGGATAAAAAGGCAAACTTCTACTTAAAACAAATTTGAGGAAAATGCAAATTATGTGACGGGTGTCATACCTTAGCCATAAGATATCATACCAGAACCATCACGTAACACATTCATACTACACAATATCATACCCATAATGTTCGATATAATACCATATATATCACAAAAAAAAAAAAAATCAAGCAAATTTTCAAGGGCGTCACAATGAAACTCTTTAAAAACTTTTATATGTAATTTCTTTCGATACTTTCAAGAGTCATTAAGCCCCTTGAGCGCACCATGTAGTTTTTTCCCCCACAATGCCTAAACTAAGTCCCACAAATGCATATACATATCTCTTGGGACCATCATATGAAGTGATCTCACTATGCAAATAATTTGTTTCAACGAATTTAATCATAATTGCATAAATTTTCTTTTCATTTGCAATATATATAAAATTCTACTAAAAAATCAACAAAACTTGTAAAATATGAGAGAAAATATGTGTGGAGAAATAATTCTCTGCATTGATGTAATGTAAATTATGAATGAGGTTACAAGATATATATAGACTAATTAATTACTAATAGAAACCTAATTAAAAAAACTCTACCTAGAATAGGAATATTACATATATGGTATCCTACTACATGATATTCTATTAGAAATAGAATTCTATCAATAAGGTAAATAAATATTTGTTAATACTCCCCCTCAAGTTGGAGCATGTATGCCAAAAGTGTCCAACTTGTGAGTGAAATTGTGAAATGCCTCATTGCCCGATGCTTTAGTAAATAAATCCGCAATCTGATTGTTGCTTGAAATATAGGCAGTCTTGATCTCTCCCTTATCAATTCGTTCACGAACAATATGACAATCTATTTCAATGTGTTTTGTTCTTTCATGATATACTGGATTAACAGCAATATGCATTGCTGCTTGATTATCACAATATAAGGTTACTGCTTGTGGGTGATCTACACATAAGTCTGTCAGCAATTGTTTCAACCATATAAGCTCACATGTAATGGAAGCCATTGCCCTATACTCAGTTTCTGCTGAAGATTTGGACACAGTCGTTTGTTTCTTGCTTTTCCATGATATAGGTGTCTTTCTCAAGAATACACAATATTTCGTAACTGACCGTCGTGTAGTAATATCTCTGGCCCAATCTGCATCACAAAATCCTGCTAGCTGTAATTTTCCACTTGATGGAAAATATAATCCTCGTCCTGGTGTCCCTTTCAAATATCGGAGCAATTGATGAACTGCATCAAGATGGGGTTGTCTAGGTGCTTGCATGAACTGACTGAGTGTATTGACTGAATATGAGATTCTGGTCTGGTAATAGTGAGATAAATGAGCTTCCTACCAACCGTCGATAGTATGTGGGATTTTTCAATAACTTTCCATCAGTCAAATTAAATTTCATTGACTGCTCTTTGGAAAATGCTGCAGGTTTTACTCCAAGTAATCTGGCTTTTTGAAGAATGTCAAGAGTGTACTTCATTTGATTTTTTGAAATTCCTGATCTTGAGCGAGCAATTTCTATTCCAAGAAAGTATTTTAATGTGCCAAGGTCCTTCAACTTGAATTGAGATGCAAGGAATATTTTTGGGGGTAGAGATTACTTCTCTATTGTTTCCTGTGACAATCATATCATCCACATATAATAGAACTGCAGTAAATGAATCACCATTGACCTTTGTAAAGAGTGAGTAATCTGTATGTAACTGTTTGAACTCAAACTGAATAATAGCAGATACAAATTTTTGAAACCAAGAACGAGATGCCTGTTTTAATCCATATAAATATTTATGAAGTCGACATACAACTGATGTCTTCCCCTGTTGACAAAATCCAGGTGGGAGAGTCATATAAACTTCTTCATCAAGATCACCATGAAGAAATGTATTTTGTACATCCATCTGATGAAGTGTCCAGTCGCGAATAGAGACGATAACAAGTAAGCATCTAACTGTAGTTAATTTTACAACTGGAGCGAAAGTTTCATTATAATCAATCCCTTCTCGTTGTGTAAACCCCTTTTCCACCAATCGTGCTTTGTATCGTTCAACTGTACCATCAGAATGAAATTTAACCTTAAACACCCACTTACAACCAATAGGATGAGAACTTGGAGGAAGCGGGACAAGTGACCAGTATTGTTTTCTTCCAAGACACGAATTTCATCATTCATAGCAGTGACCCATTTGGGATCTTGACATGCTGCTTCATATGTAGCTGGCTCAATAATATGAGAAATATTGTATGTAAAAACACGATGAATAGAAGAAAGGTTACTATATGATACATACCTTGATATAGGATGTCGAGTGCTGGATTTGACTGGAAGAGACCCGGCATGACTAGGCAGAGTATGATGGAAATAGTAATCTTTTAGGTGAATTGGGATTTGAATTGATCTTGTGGATCGTCGAAGTTGGTCATTTGGTATTTGTGATTGATCTGGCTGATCATCTGGAGGGTGAGAAGAGGTAGGTGGATCAATAGTGGTTAGACACTGCTCAACTGGTCGATCGGTAGGTGAAGTCGGTCGACTGTTTAAGCTCTCTGTTAAACTGGGTGAGAGAACTGGTCGACTGGTGGATCGACCGGTTGGGCTCTCTATTGAAACAGATGAGTGAACTGGTCAACCTTTGGTCCGGATGATGGTTTCGATCGATCGGTATGTCGACCGGTTGACCAGTGTTCGAGATCTTCAGGTAAGTTATCCGTTTATGCTATATGTTGGTCCTCAGGGTTTGTGAAATGTGGTGTTTCAACATATAGAGGCATATATTGTGTCAATGGGATGGAGTTGGTTTCATCATTTTGTTGGGAAGCATATGGAAATATATTTTCATGGAACACGACGTCTCGGGATACTATTAGCTTTTTGTCGGTTATGTCATATAAGGTGTATGCTTTTTGTCCTGAGTAATATCCAAGAAACACACACTGTTTGGCTCGTGTGTCAAATTTATGGCTGGGTCTAAGGTTGGTGGCAAAACATAGGCAACCATAAACACGTAAATGGGAATAAGGTGGTGTTTTGTGTGAGAGCAATGGCGAAGGTATCCGGTTGATAAGATAACAAGTTGTTTTGATATGTTTCTCCCAAAATTTTAATGGAAGATTGGCTTAAAATCTAATGGCACGAGCCACATTAAGGAGGTGTCGGTGTTTTCTCTCGACCACTCCATTTTGTTGAGGGGTATAAGGGCATGATCTATAGAAAATTGTACCATTTTCATCTAAGAATGTTTGCAAGGATAAAAACTCTTAGCCATTGTTAGACCTCAGGGTTTTTATAGTCAGATTGTGTTGAGTTTTAACCCAAGTAAAGAAATTTTTAATTATTCTTTGAATTTCAGATTTGTGACGCATGAGATGTACCCAAGTATAACGAGAAAAGTCATCAACAATTGTAAGTAAATATCTAGCACCAGAATAAGAATAAATCCTATGAGGTCTCCAAATATCACAATGAATTAAATCAAAAGGTTTATTGCTAGAAATTTGACTAATTTTAAAAAGTAGTCTACATTGTTTTGCCAAATGACAAACATCACAAGTATCTTGAGAATCAAAACTAATATCTAAGGTACTTTGTGCTAATAATTGAAGAGGTGAAGCTGAAAGGTGTCCAAGACGTCTATGCCATAAGTTGGTTGATCTACTGGTAGTATGATGTATTTGTGGTTTTTGTGAAAGGTAATATAGGCCGTTACTCTGTCTTCCTAAGCCAATCGTCTTATTCGTCGTCAAATCCTTCATGACACAAAAATCAGAGAAAAATGTTACATAGCAACCTCACCCTTAAGTAAGTTTACTGATAGATAATAGATTAACTTTGAAATTGAGAACATAAAGCACATCATCAACAGTCATATTATTTTCAAATTTAACTGCACCAATGGATTTAATAGGAGCATGACCCCATTCGGTAGTTGCACAGTTTTGTGTTTTGGCATGGATTTATTCTCAAGAATCCCATCCTTTGTCACATAGTCAGTGGCCCCGCTATCAATAATCCATGAATTACTCAAAGGGGTAATAGAGAGATTGATACCCGACTTGTTGTTTAGAAGTGTCATGATCTGTTTATATTCCTTGGTTGTGAGCGTTTTGCCTTCTTTGGGTCAAGTGTAGAAGCAGTAGTAGTGTTTGTGAAGCGTTTGTTTCGTGGCTTCACGTCCTTCACATGAAATTTGTGCCCTGAATGGAAGCCATGGATGAAATAGCAGGTATCAATAATGTGGCCAATCATCCCACGGTGGGTGCATCGTTTCTGGCTGCTAGTTTCTGTCAAAGTGGTCGACCAGTTAAATGAAACGGTCGACCAGTTCAATCGATTGTTATCTTTCCTGTTCAACCCCCAATTGCTCGACTTCTTCCAATTGATTGAATGTTGTCCTTCACGATCTGTTGCAACCTCAACTTGCCTTTCATGTTGCATTAAAATAGCGTGGACTTTTCTGGTATCTGGAAAGGGGCTCATCATTAGTAGGGATGGCAAAAAAATCCACGACCCGCGACCCGTCCCGCGCCCCGCCCCGCCCCGTCCCGTCGGACAATAGGGGCGGGTTTGGGGCAGAAAATCTGCCCCGCCGCGGGTCTGGGGTAGGTACGGGGCAGCCCCGACCCGCCCTGCCGCCCCGCGACCCGCCCGTAGAAATTTTTTTTTTGAAAAATCATAAAATATAAATATATAATAGAAATTATAATTTTCACTACAAATAGACTAAAGAAGAATCGAATCCGGGTTGAAACTTGTAAACTACAAATCTTAACCACTACACCATAACCTCAATTTTATAATTTTTTTGTTTTGTTTAGTACAAATATATATATATATATATATATATATATATATAATTATTTATTTTTTTTTATTATGTTTTCAGTTTAAAAAAAAAAATTTCGCGGGGCGGTTGGCGGGTCGAAGGGCCGACCCGACCCGACCCGCCCCGCCCCGCCCCGCGAATTCGCGGGTCGCGAGACGGGGCGGAGCGGGTAAAATTTTTCGCGGCGCAGGACGGGGATGGGGGCGGGGGCGGGGCCGACCCGCCCCGGACCCGCCCCATTGCCATCCCTAATCATTAGTATGTTTCCACGAACTGTAGAATAAGAATCATTCAACTGCATCAGGAATTGCATGACTTTCGCCTTCTCATCCCTTTCAGCTAGTGCTTTAAGATTTCCACAAGTGCATCCAATTGGGTTATGATAAGAACCCAATTCATCCCATAGTCCCTTTAATTTGGTATAATAGGCTGATACCGATTGATTTTCTTGTCGATGTTCAGCAATTTCTTGGCTAATCTGATATATTCGCGCATCATTACCTTGAGAAAATCGATCTCGTAGGTTGTTACATACATCTGTGGCAGATTCGAAGTATATGATACATTCAGCAATCTCTGGATGCACCGAATTAAGTATCCAGGACAGCACCATGTGATTGTTTCGATCCCGTATGGAATACTTTTCATCTTCTGCTTCCGGTGTTTTGATCTTTCCATCAATGAAGCCAACTTTATTCTTGGCAATTAGAGCAATTCTCATAGATCTACTCCATTATCCATAATTGTTTCCATCAAGTGGTTTAGAAACGAGGATTAAGCCGGGATGATTAGATTGATGTAGAGCCATGGGATCCAATTGGCAATCGTCGCTTCTATGGTGTTTGTACCACATATCGTTGCTCAGAATCGACGCTCTGATACCATGTAAAATATGAGAGAAAATATGTGTGGAGAAATATTTCTCTGTATTGATGTAATGTAAATTATGAATGTGGTTACAAGATATATATGGACTAATAGATGACTAATAGAAACCTAATAAAAAAAAGAATTCTACCTATAATAGGAATATTACATATATGGTATCATATTACATGGTATTCTATTAGAAATAGAATTCTATCAATAAGGTAAATAAATATTTGTTAATAGAACTTAATTAAAGTAAGTGTTACTCATGCAATCAATCTATTAGGAATTTTGATTTAAGTAAGTATTAGAAAAATGGCTAGTATATAAGGACGTCAACAAAAATTAATGAAGTGGGATAAACACAAACACTTTGCTTGCATAAGTAAAAAGTGAATAAAGCAGAAGGTACAGAAAATGTAAAAGGAAATAAAAAAAAAGAATATTATTTGGATAATATGAAAGAAAAGAATCTTGCATTTTATTCCTTGTCTTTTCTTGCTCAGTTTGTACGTAATGTGATTAACTTATAAATAAATTTAGTCATGTAGAGAATTGAGGGTTTTTGCTCAATTTCCTTCCCTTCTTTTACTCCAATTCCTTCTCTATATTTTGAAACCAAATATAATTCTTTATCGTCGCGCTTTTTGAATAATTCAAAGGGCAGCGAAGAAAAGAAAAGAAAAGAAAAAAAAAAATGATGAACCGAAAAATGCCATTTTACATTTTGAAAATTTTGTCGGATCGCATTGAGAATATCTCAAGAAGTTACAATATCAATGCCGACACCAACAATGAGCTTGAATATTCACTTGGGGAGATAAAGAAGGATCTTGAGAAGATGATAAATTTAATTCCTCGATTGAAGGATTCAGAAGATTTACTCATGCAAACGTTCCAGTCTTTAGAAAAGGAACTTGATGTTATCTATGATGATCATGGGCAGCCAAACGAGACCAGCAGAAAGCTCAACACTATCCGACAGATTCTTCAAGAAACGAACATAAAGATTTCTGATTGTTTGAGCAAAGAAGAAAAGGCGCCAATATTGCCTCGCCAACAACAAACTCATTTAGATATTCAGATGCCAAAGATGTCAAACAATTGGTTGAATTTGCACATTGAGGAAAGCATTCTCGATTCTCCTATGATGTCCAATCTTCAGTTGAGTTGTGATATTCCTTCTATTAATTTGATGCTTTGTTTGTTAACTTTTGCTGTTTTTCCTGAGAAACAACTCATTAAGAAGAAGCCTCTAATTTATTGGTGGATTGGTGAAGGTTTTATCACCAAATCTATCAATAAAGTGGCCGAGGAAGTAGGTGAAGAAATCTTTATGGAACTTATTAACAAGGGCTTTATTCAACCTTCTCGTAAGACACCAAAAAGCCCTATCATACATGGTTGTACTGTGCATCCATGGATTCATAGAATGTTGGTATCCATGGCTAGGGAGGCCAACTTCTTTGATTTAGACACGACAGGCAAGGTAACCAATAGTTACCACAACTCTCGTCGGTTCATTCTAGATGAAATGTCGTCTACAAGTGACGATCGTCCAAAAGGAGAATTGTTGGCCATAATCAATGTGAGGGAAAAGTATCCAAGTTTCAGTGAAGATTTCTTTTCAAAGACTGAGAAGATCAAGGTTCTTCAATTGGGAAGGTGGCAGAGTTCTCCTCGACATCATATAGAGATCGAAGTGGGCAAGTTCTTGGATAAATTGAAGAAGCAAAAGCAGTTGAAGTATCTTAGCCTAAGAGGGATTTCAAGAATTACCACTCTTCCCTCCTCTATCGTTGGATGCCAAAATCTTGAAATTTTGGACCTCAGGGCATGTCATAATCTCGAGACTTTACCTTTTGACATAGGATCATTCAAAAAGCTCACACATTTTGATGTATCAGAATGTTACTTGTTGGAAAATTTGCCTAAGGGACTCGAAAAACTTTCTTCACTCGAGGTTCTCAAGGGTTTTGTGGTTGACCATTGGAGGAAAAATTCTTGCATTGTTTCTGACCTTTCTCAGTTGGAAAAGCTAAGAAAGTTAAGTATTAACGTTGGAATGGTATCCAAAGTAGAAGAGACAACATTTGATATTAAGAAGAAGAAGAAGAAACGTTCGCCCAAGGACAATAATGACAAGGAAGCAACACTACGAAAAATTCGAGCACATGCACAGGTAATTCGTGCTGCTTATCTATTTGCTGCTGCTGGAAAGGACTTACGTATAAAAAATCTTCGAATTCTTACGATAACATGGCAGATGAGTTCAAAGAGTGGAGATCAAAGAAGGAAAATTTTCAGGTCATCAGCAAACAAAGAAGAAGAGAAAGAAGAAAGATCAGATCCATTTGCACAAATATTACTTCCCAATTTAGAGAAATTGGATCTTAGGTGCTTTCCTGATAAGAATTTGCCACTATGGATATCGCCTGTAAATTTGGGAAACTTGAAAAGACTTTATATCAGGGGAGGGAACGTAAAGATTTTGGTTCCAATGTCCGATAAATTTAAACCCTGGAAAGTCGAGATTTTACGCCTGAATTATCTGAAGAATTTTCGATTTCATGATTCATTTGTTTTGGAAAAAGAGTTCCCTCATCTTTTATACTTCGAGAGGATCAACTGCAATTGTATAGCTGATGGATTGTATGACAAGAACATCAAATGGAGACTCGATGATGGTTGGCAGACGCTCAAAAGCACTCTTCGAGGCAACCAGCCCCCTTCCTAAGGTTCTGAACTATCTCGTGGGACTCACTCCGGAAGTATAAACATTGAAGAGGTTGTCGGCTGTGATCGAGTAGTGAACATTTGAACATGTAAAACATTTTAGAATCTTTTCATTGTATTTGTTAATGTGTGTTAATTATTGCGATTTTTAATTTTAGTCTAAAGTATGCATTTTGTCCAACTCATCGTCAATAGATTATTGTTTTAGCTATTTGCTTCTATAAGAGCTAGGACACGTGGAGGAAGGGGACCATCTCACGGAGGTTCGGGGGCAGCGTCTCCGAATTTTTTTTTTCAAACCACAATTACTTAGCTATTTTTATTCAAGAAGTCATTACAAAATAATATTTAAGATTAAAAACTAGCTAAAGAAAATTGTGTCCGACGATGAATTTTTCTATAATAAAATCTATATTTATTTTATTAACAAGATTCTCTAAAAAAAAATATTTTATATATAACTAAGCTATGTAATCGATACACAGAAAATTTAAACCGTTTAATAGTGTTACATATAATTATATTATAATTTTATATTTAATGAAACGACATATAAGTAAGTCATATACAACATGATAATATTACAACCAAACAAGAAAATAAAATGATATTTCAACACCAAATAGTGAAATGCGCAACAAATTAAAAAATTTAAGCATACTTTCAAATTTTGAACTTTTTGAACTTTGAATTTCATGGAATTATGAAGTGCTAATATGCAATAATTCTAGTTTGAGTCATGTGAGTATTTGATTGGTCCATAAAAAAATGAATTAAAAAGTTGGACTGGACTAAACTAACATAATTTTTTTTGTGATAATTTCACCCTATACTACAAAATATAAAATAATTTAAAAAATACTATTTAACTTTTTTTACTCTAAAAATACTGTTTTTTATTTTTATAACACTTGTTGTTACATTTGTTATGTTTGTTAATAACAAATGTAACACATTTATTATAACTAAAATAATAAATGTAACAAATGGAACAACAAGTGTTACAAAAATAAAAAAACAATATTTTTAGAATAAAAAAAACATGATAGTATTTTAAGAAATAATTTATTTATTTTGGTTATTTTTGAAAAAACCCCCTTTTTTTTTTAAAATTTTTGTATTGGGCTTTGGATGACCACAGCCCAAGGTTGCCCCTGGATCCGCCTATGCTTCTGTTCGAACTAAACGAAGGTCTTGCATAATTGGATATTCATATTACGTCTATATTGCATATTTCAAAGATTTAACTTAAAAATGTATATTTGGTGATGTTGAAATTATTTTTTAAGTGTTTATAAATTGTGTATCTTATATAATGTGTGAATAATTATTGAATACTAAATTGTTGGTCTTACGAAATTTGTAGATAAAAAATATGCTTGATTAGTTTGACCAGTATAAATTATAGGGAAATTTACAATTATCATCCCCCAATCTTTTCAATCTGTTATTAATCTTTCCCCAATCAATTTTTATAGCACTAGACATCATCAACCTTTCAGTTAATTGTAAATCACCCTATTGAAATATAATAACGGATTTTCATCTTCTTTAAATAAACAAAAATAAAAGAAAGTTATAAATAACAACAAAATTAGAAAAAATTGCAAAAATAAAAAAGTCTTATAACTTTTTTGAAAAGTCTTTTCTCACGCACCCTATCCCCACCTACTTTATTCCACCACCACCACCACACCACAACATCTCAATCTGTCATTAATGACAAATTTAAGATGAAGAAAATCGCGTCCTCTTAATTCTGTCATTAAATATTCATTACTACCATAAATTTATCAAGTTCAAAATCGATTACATTTTCATTGCAACTAGAAATGGTGAGGTGAGTTTTTTTTTTTTTTTTCAATAGCATTTTCACTTTAATCCAAAATCTATTTAAAAACAAACACCGATTCCTGTTTTTGCATTGTGGATTTTCAAAATCTTCAGAAATTTTTTTTAATAGCTGCTGCTGTGAAGTGTGGTTCTACATCATGTTCTTGAATTGAATTCAAATATTCAAAAAAGAATGTGAAAAATTAGTTTATGATTTCATGTATTTATTCATCTTCTGTTGTGAGTGATCATGAAAGAACTCTTATGATTCGCTCTGATGCTACTGAATCTAAAGTCAAAAAAGCTTCAACAACCATATAAATAGTTGTAGAATATACGTTTTTAGTTGTTGAATACATTCAACGACCAATATCAGTTAGTCGTTCGCTAGTTGACAAAGAGGTGTTGGCGAATGTATTTAACGACTAAAAAATGTTTGGTCGTTAAATGTATTATTTCAACAACTAAATAACTGGTCGTAAAAAAATTGTATTGACAATTGATTCTTTTTTCAACAACCACTTGTTTGGTTGTTGTATCAACTATTTTGTCGTTAAAATACAATTAAAGCAACCAAATTTTAGTTGCCTTTCATTTCAACAATAAAATAAATGGTCGTTAATATTATTGACATCCGATTTTTATTTCAACAACTACTTGATTTGTCGTTGTATTAATTATTTTGTCGATAAAATATTATTTAAGTTGTCTATTCTTTTTAACAACAAAAGAAGTGGTTATAAAAAATTTATATTAACAACCAAAATATTAAAATAACGAAAAATATGGTTGTCAACAATAATATTCATGGTTCCATAACTTTCACTCATTCACATCATACTACAAATTTACTCACAACTATAAATAATTATATGAAGTGAAGAAAGAAATTGTAAATAACATTAACAAGAACTAAAATTTTCAAGTGCCTCCTATTAATTAAAATATTTCAACATCAACTACAACTATATGTCAATGTCAAATGTCATTACTTAAAGAAAAGATTACACTCAATACAGTCATTGGTGTTCTCAACTTAAAAACAAGTAGATGTGGAGTTAGAGACTATTGTCTCGATCAAAAAAAAAAAAAAAATACTAATTCTACCATCACAAAAAATAAAGTCAAGTACACATTAATTATCATCATTTGAATCATTAGATTAGATAGAAACGCATCAGGTTGAATATGCTGCAGAATAAACTCTTCAGGAATGCGATTTAAGAATGTTTGTAAGGGTGGCAAAAAAGCTCGTTGGCTCGGCTCGTAAAAGCTCGGCCCAGCTTAGATTCGGACTCGTCAAGAAACGAGCATGAGCTATGGCCGAGCTCAAAAAAAAGAGAAGGCCGAGCTAGCTCGGCTCGGCCAAAAAACGAGCCGGCTCGTTGGGCACGTGGACACGAGCCCATGAGCCACGAGCCAACTCGGCTCGTGGCTCGTGCATTAAGTGACTGTTGGATGATCATCCAACGGTCACACCATTTTTTTTTTGTTTTTTAATTTCATTATTTTTCTATAAATACTCTTATTCTAAAGAGGAGAGTTTTCAATCTTTAATTTTCAACATAAAAGATACCCGATATTGTATTTCTTTCTCATTTTCAAAATTTAAAAAACAAAAAACAAAAAAAAAAAATTTGCCGGTTCGGCTCATTTGGCCCACGAGCTCGTGGGTCGAACCGAGCAAGCATTTTGGAGACGAGCCGAGCTGAGTCGAGCTCAGGCTCGGCTCGTCCCTTTGGGCGGGCCGAGCTTGTGCTCGACTCGGCCTATTGCCATGCCTAAATGTCTGCACATATTTGTCTTCTTTTGGGCTTTTTCTGTTGATCAACGTAGCTAAATCTTTTACCCAAAACTTGCTCACATATTTCAGATTCTTTCAAATGTATAAGTTGTTCATTCGGGTCTAATTGAGAATTCTGTTCTTGGAAAAGGTCGAACACTTAACTCTGTGGATCCGTGTAAATTATAAATAAAATATTAGAATTTTAAAATATATATTATACCATTGCAACAAATAAAACTATTTACATAATAGGATTCTGCTTCTTAGTTGTCCACCTATGTTTGCTACAGTTCATAAATTTGATCTGACCTGCTAACTCTTTTGTAAGCGAATCACTCTGTTCTAGAAAATAGAATTGATGAACGAGTTTATGAAATATAATATTGTATCATTATTTATTATTTACCATTTCATGTGCATGTGTAGCATAAGATTTCGATCTTTGAAGAGTTACCAAACTTTTGTTTTGGCATGGTTTACTTTGCTCACTTCAGACTTATTCTGCAATGCATAGCAGCATATGTATCCCAATTCCAATCAAAATGCATGATTAGAAGCATTGCTGACCACAAGTGTAAAGTGCTTAGACAACAAAAATTATAAAGAAATGACAAAACACTAGTCAAGAAGTTGCATGCAAGAATTAGAGTTGCAGTTCATATAATTGACTCAATATCAAAGAAAATAGAAGAAATTGGAGAAAGGTAATAATAAACCTAATAACCATCATATATGTTAACTCCTTAAACAAAACAAATTGAGATATTTCCCATAGATTCTTAATATATCTAGCACATTGGTCCCATTTATAACTTCTTAAACAAAACAAATTTCACCTCTTGACATTTTAAACTTCTTGTTGAAGCAACAAACCTATAAAATCATTATATTAATAACAAACATTTGCAGAGGCCATATCATAATCACATATACCAAAAGTCTCACAAATTCTGTGTTGTGAGGAATACACATATAAAACACTCTCTTATATGTAAATGGTATATAAAAGGCATGTTAAGAACCTGATATGAAATGTATCTGGCAGATAATTTAAATGACAACACAATAAACTAAAGCAAGTTGCATGATAAACAACTAACTGGATTAAATAATTTATATAGCCAATATGACCCTTCCAATAATATTTAAATTCGAAAAAGTGAACACAATTTATTTACCTTCTTCGTTTTCTATTGGCATTATCAAAGACAAATAAGCCAAAGTTTGCAAGGCATCTTCATCTACAAAGACCAATATATACCAACAACATGAATGCTTGAAGTTAGTGGCCATTGGTATAATATATGAAAAGGTTTTTCCATAAACACACCTATGTCGCAAGAAAGGAACATGTAAATTGTGTCTTACAACAAATAAAGGTAATTCTACATTGCAACAACCTCAACAATGATAAAGCAGTCTACATTATGTATAAGTAAAATTGCCAATATCCTAAGAGATTGTGTATTGAATCTCTCAAGCACCGTGATCTCAGTTGATAAAGGAAAGTGGTGCAGAGGTTTCCAATCTCTGTCTCCAATCCCCACATTCAACAAAGTTTCTCATCACTAATCCGATTATCTAGGACTTTTACAATTTTTATTTATCTGTTTATAATTTGGCTAAAATACTTGTGTAAGCAAATATAGGGAGAAAAACAGAGGAGAAAGCACAGCGAAGTTGAGGCTATAATCATACAACTTCAACATATGAAACAAGAAAGTTTGATCAATATGCTTTCATAACAGGCAAGCTTATGAATTCCTATTTCAACAACATGATGTATATTGTTGGAAGTTATAAAATGACGAATACACTAAGATATTTTATGTCAACATCTCCAAAGTAACAAATCTCTCAGGCACCCAACTATGCAATCATACAAGAACATGATCCAGAGCAACAAAAAGGGATTTGAAACATGACACGAAAAGAATTCAAAAAGAATTGGTGCACCTCTTCCAAAAAGGACCTTTTTGCTCTTCTTTCTAGACGGCCTTGAATTTTGGCATATGTGACCTCAATATCAAAATTCCCTCTCATTGTACCCATCCTTTGACCTTCCTCTGTCCTGCTACATTCTTCCTTGATGTCATCCAAATGATTCTCACTTTTGTAATCAACTCCACCCTTTGCAGATTCAACGTTTTTCCCTTTATGTCTAGCTGTACCAGGACTGTCAGATTCCATCATGTGAGATTTATACCTAGCCAACTCTCCAATGTCAGCTTTGGTGCTTCCTTCCAAATCATCTTCATCTATGTAGTAGTCAAGACCTTCGCATTGGTCATTGTTTGGTATAGAATGCTATAACCAACAACAGGTCCATAAATTGCACGAGATAAGCATGTTCTAATAAATAAGGTCAAAACCATTACCTTTCTTTGAGCATTCCTAAAAGGTGATGACATAAGACTCTCAGCTCTTCTGTTTGGTGTTCGAGAAACCTAGGGAGAAGAACCTCTTTGTGAAGCCTCAGCCAAAGCTATGGCTATTTCATGTGCAACTTCTTCATCATTAGCATTAGCCTTTAATTTTAAACCTTGCGTGGTTGGAGAAAAATACGTTTCCGCATTGATATTTTCATATGAAAATGAAACGGGGAACCTTGGTGTCCTTTTTCCAACATGACGATGTTGGATAAAATTCGACATGTGGGGCCAAACATGTATATATTAAAATGTGTGGTGCTATCTTAAAGTTTTAGTCAATAAAGTGATCCACTAAAGACTATTTTGGACTAATGGGTATTAAGTGTCATGAGATTAAAGTGTAGAGACGGATACAATGTTTTAAATTGATGAGGGGCCGATTTAACAACATTGAAACTTAATAACTGCCCTGCAGTTATATATACAGGTCATGGTCCCCAATTGAGCGTGGCTTTTCACAACTCTTTGTATCCCCATCAACAAGAGACACTAAGGAGAAAACCACGGATCAATTGGAAGACCATAACCCAGTTCGATCAAACAGAATCATGGATTCAGGTACGCTTCCGCTTCAGTATCAATCTTGGTAATTACAGCATGATTGTTTTAAGTCATAGATATGTAATCATCCATATTTATGAATTCGGTAGATTAAATTCTAACAAGTGGTATCAGAGCCACCTTCATGTTGTATTATCAGATATGTATCTATATGGTCATGATTCGTTTTTTCCGAAATTGTAAATTCATGGTCTTGTCTATATATTCAATCATGGATTTAGAAATTAACGAACAATTCATATATACCACGAACATGTCCAATTTCTGTATATATTTGACGATGAAATTGTGATATTTTTGTTAGTTGAAATATATGTATTTATATGGATTCCGATTCTGTATGTATATATATATTGTTCAAGAATTGGGATTTCAATTTTTTGCAATCTGTATGTTGATTTCATCGATTGGGATCTCGGATTTTTATGGTCGGATTTTGTGGTTGATTTGTTGAGGATTCAGTTTGCTGTCACAAATAAAAAAAAAAAAAAAACTGGAATCTTAGCGCCGGCGGCAGCGAAGCTGCCGTAAGTCAACTGCAGCGCCGGAAATGGCGCTGCAGCTGCTTGAGCGCCGGCAGTGGCGCCGCGGGGACCATCTTGTGGTGGTGGCGGCGCAGCTAGGGTTTCAAAACCCTAGCTGTTGAGTTTTGATTTTTGGGCCCAGGGACTTCATGCGGAAATTAGAAGACTAAAGGGGGCTGGTTTGCAATATGCGAAATTTTAGTTTATTTAATATCTAGGCCTCTTGCTTATTCCTTATTTAATTTAAATCCTAAAGTTTTAAATTCATTTAAGTTGGCCCTTTAGACTTCTAAATTTATAAAATAAGTCCCTACAGTTTTAGTAATCACTTAAGTTGGGCCCTTAAAGTTCTGAATTTTATGATTCAGTCCCTAAAGTTTAAGATTTTAATTAATTGGCCACTAAAGTTTTGGTAAAATTGCAATTTAGTCCTTCAAGCTTAAAATCTTTAATAATTGGCCAATCAAGTTTAATTAAATTGCAATTTAACCCTCCAACTTAATGATTACTTAATCCTAAAGCTTTGAACTTCAAAAAATTCAAATCCTAAAGTTTTAAAGATATGCAAAACAGTCAATTCAAGTTCAAATTTTGGTATGACGGACTCTTTTGAGAAATATAATATTCCAAAGTGAATTAATTGAAGCAACATGTTGCCAAAGTAACCTTTCTTGTGGAAATTAATTAACTTTGAATATTAGAAGGTTTTGTGTGTGTGCTGTTCATGCGGATATTGATCGACCCAAAGGAAGGTCAATGTTTGGCTGGAATTTCACATGCATCTGTGGTGATAAACGCGTGACGATTATTTGGTTTAACGTGTGATCAATAAATCGGTCCAAAGAAAGGTTTATTGATTGACATGTCTTATTGTCAGTGTTTGATTGCTACATTGAGGTACCACTTACGAGTCAATATTTCTGTCCAAAGACTAAATATTGATGTTGTGCTAGGTATCTTGTGATGGGCCTTACCAATATATTTGAAATTATTATTTGCATAATAAAGTACTAATGTAAGCTATTTCTATCTCTTCCTCTATACAGCTCATTCATCCACTTCCACAATATCTGCAAATATCAATTCAATCCCCATGCTTAATGGGTCAAACTTCAAGGATTGGAAAGAGAACGTTTTGATTGTTCTCGGCTGCATGGATCTCGACCTTGCTCTCAGGATTGAGAAACCTGCTTCTTTTACGGATGTAAGTTCACCTGATGACAGGAGGAACTTTGAGAAGTGGGAACGCTCAAATCGCATGAGTCTTATGATCATTAAGCGCGGCATTCCAGAAGCCTTTAGGGGCGCAATATCTGAGGAGGTAACTGATGCCAAAGAATTCCTTGCTGAAATTGAAAAGCGTTTTGCGAAAAACGATAAGGCTGAAACAAGCACGCTTCTGCAAAGCTTGATTTCAATGAAGTATAAAAGCAAGGGGAACATAAGGGAGTACATCATGCAGATGTCTCATACTGCTTCAAAACTTAAGGCACTAAAGCTCGACTTGTCTAATGACTTGCTCGTGCATTTAGTATTAATATCGCTTCCTGCACATTTCAATCAATTTAAGGTCAGTTACAACTGTCAAAAGGAGAAATGGACTCTAAATGAGCTCATTTCTTATTGTGTGCAAGAGGAAGAAAGGTTGAAGCAGGACAGAACTGAAATTGCTAACTTGGCAAGTACCTCCAAAGATAAGGGCAAGAAAAGAAAAACAGAATATGAAGCTGCTAAGGGTCCAGAACAAAAGAAACCACATAAAGACAAAGAGGGTTGTTTCTTTTGCCAGAAGCCTGGACATTTAAAGAAGGATTGTACCAAATATAACGCTTGGCGTGCAAAGAAAGGTACATTTCTTAATTTGGTCTGTTCTGAGGTTAATTTAGCTTCAGTACCTAGAAACACTTGGTGGTTAGATTCTGGTGCTACTACTCACATAAGTGTTTCTATGCAGGGTTGCCTGTTCTGCCGAAAGCCAAATGATGCTGAAAGATTCATCTTTGTGGGCGACGGAAAATCGGTGGAAGTTGAAGCAATAGGCACTTTTAGGTTATTGTTAGGAACTGGTTTTTATTTGGATTTGAAAGACACTTTTGTTGTACCGTCGTTTAGACGGAATTTGGTTTCTATTTCCTTATTGGACAAATTTGGATATCATTGTTCATTTGCAAATTGTCAGTTTAGTCTTTCTTTAAATTCAAATATTGTTGGTACTGGTTCATTATGTTCATACGATAACTTATATTTGCTTGATACTATTGCGTCATATAATGAAACCTTGCATGTGGAATCACGTGGTACTAAGCGAAAATTAAATAAAGAAAATTCGGCAAAACTATGGCACAAGTAGGGGTGGGCAAAACCCGACCCAACCCGGTGGACCCGACCAACCCGACCCAAACCGACTGGGTTGGGTCGGGTTTTTATCTTGTATGGGTTGGGTTCGATTTTTAAAATGTGATTTTCAATCGGGTTGGGTCGGGTTTCGGGTTGGGCCGGATCAACCGACCCAACCCAAACCAACCCAACCCAATTACAAAAAAAAAAAAAAAAATTAAAATCAATAAAAAAGTTAAAACCAGACACACATCACAGATTTTGCCTTAATTATATACACGCACAAAGAAAACTGGAGAAAAGAGATCGCCAGCCCCAAATCTATCCACGTTCGCCTCCCACAGCCGGCCAACCCCGGTGAAACCACCACTACCAGATGCACACCCACACGACATGACTGGTTATTCCACACGCTCGAACGACCTGCTCTCCACGCTCGCTGTCCTCCTCCTTCAGCTCGGTGGTGTACCGGTGCAAACTCGCTGTTTTCTATTTTCAATAGTGCTCACTCCTTTATGCACGCACACGACCCGACCCGACCCAGGTAATTTCTTCCCCATTCTTCCGCCTTCGGATTTGAACCCCCTACACCAGATTTATTTACATTGGTATTACTGAATACTGATGGCAGGGTGTTTTTTGGTTATTTTGATTTTAGGGTATTATATATGGTTGAGGTTATGGCAGTGATGGTGGTTGGCTGTAACTGTAGTGTGGGTTTACAATGATGGTAAATGTGATAAGGTAGATTTGGGTTGTTCAGATGGTGGATTTTTAGTCGGTAAACATTTATTTGCATTGTACTGGGTCCGATTTCCTCCCATGATTTTTGGCCACTGATTTCTTTGTCTTGCTGGTAATTTTTGCAAGAACCAATATTTTTATTTGAGCCAAACCGCCAACCCGACCCAAACCGACCCAAGATTGATCGGGTTGGGTTGGGTTGGGTTGGGTCGGGTTCCAACCCATTGGTGGGTTGGGTTGGGTTGCATTTTGTTCAAACCGAAATAGTTGGGTTGGGTTTGGGTTGGGTCAAAAACCGACCCAACCCAACCCATGCCCACCCCTAGGCACAAGCGCTTAGGTCACATCTCAAAAACAAGAGTTGAACGACTTGTGTCAGATGGCATTTTGGATTCCCTGGACTTTACGGACTTTGATGTTTGTATTGATTGTATCAAGGGAAAACAGACCAAAACAAAAAGGTTAGGTGCCAATAGAACTTCGGACGTCTTAGAATTGATACACACAGATATTTGTGGACCATTCCCTACGGCTTCTTGGAATGGTCAACAATATTTCATATCATTCATAGACGATTACTCACGTTATGGGCATCTATATCTTATTCATGAAAAATCTGAGTCATTGGACATGTTCAAGGCTTTCAAAGCTGAAGTTGAGAATCAACTCAACAAAAGGATTAAAAGCGTTAGGTCTGATCGTGGTGGTGAGTACTACGGCAGATATGACGGTTCAGGTGAACAACGTCCAGGACCATTTGCTAAATTCCTAGAGGAATGTGGAATCGTCCCACAGTACACCATGCCAGGATCACCTAGCATGAATGGTGTAGCTGAAAGACGAAACAGGACTCTTAAGGACATGGTAAGGAGTATGATTAGTCATTCTACTTTACCAAAATCACTCTGGGGAGAAGCATTAAAGACTGCAGCTTATATTCTGAATAGAGTACCAACTAAATCTGCTGCTAAAACACCTTATGAGCTTTGGACAGGCAGAAAACCTGTTCTAAAGCATTTCCACATTTGGGGATGTCCAGCTGAGGCTAGGCCTTATAGGCCACATGAAAATAAATTGGACTCCAAAACTGTGAGCAGCTATTTTATTGGTTATTCTGAGCGATCAAGGGGCTACAAATTTTATAATCCCACACTTAAGTCAATTTTTGAAACGGGAACTGCAACATTTTTTGAGGATGTTGAGTTTGGGGGGAGAAATAAGGTTAGAGACATTGTCTTTGAGGAAGAAACTGAGGAAGGATCGAATTCGATTCCTACTATTACTTTTGACAATGTGCAGGTCTCTGTACCTGTCATTGATCAAGAAGTATATCTGGAACCTCAGCAAGATAATGTTGAAGAACCTCCCACCATTCCAGAAGTACAAACTCAACAACCTCAAGAACCAATACCATTAAGGAGATCCACTCGAGAAAGGAAAAATGCTATTTCTGATGATTTTATAGTATTTCTCCAAGAACATGAGGAAAATAATGGAATGATGGAAAATGATCCAATCAACTTCCATCAGGCCATGAAGGGTTCTGATTCTCAAAAGTGGATTGATGCCATGAATGAGGAGTACAAGTCTATGCAAGACAATAAAGTTTGGGATCTTGTCCCATTACCAGAAGGTGCGAAGCCCATTGGTTGTAAATGGATTTTTAAAATCAAACGGGATTCGAAAGGTAATGTGGAAAGATATAAGGCTCGTCTTGTAGCTAAAGGCTTTACACAAAAGGAAGGCATTGACTTCAAAGAGACTTTCTCTCCGGTTTCAACGAAAGACTCTTTCAGGACAGTCATGGCACTTGTTGCACATTTTGATCTTGAGTTACATCAGATGGATGTTAAGACAGCGTTTCTCAATGGAGACATTGATGAAACGATTTATATGGTGCAACCAGAAAACTTCGTGTCAGGAGACTCGAAGAATATGGTTTGCAAATTAAAGAAATCTATCTATGGACTCAAACAAGCTTCCCGTCAGTGGTACTACAAATTTCATCAAGTGATTATCTCGTTTGGTTTTGAGATAAATATTGTTGATGATTGTGTATATCACAAGTTCAATGGGAGTAAGCATATTTTCCTGGTTTTGTATGTTGACGACATACTGCTTGCCACTAATGATATAGGCATGTTGCACGAAACCAAGAGTTTTTTGTCAAGGAATTTTGAGATGAAAGATCTTGGGGACGCCTCTTTTGTATTAGGGATTCAGATACACCGGGATCGCTCTCGCGGTATTCTTGGATTGTCACAAAAGAGCTATATCGATAAAGTTCTTAAAAGGTTTGGCATGCAGGATAGTAAACCAGGGGACACCCCTGTTGCTAAGGGAGACAAATTCAGTCTCAATCAGTGCCCGAAAAATAATCTTGAAGTTAAGGAAATGCAGAAGATTCCCTATGCATCAGCTGTTGGGAGTCTGATGTATGCTCAGGTTTGTACTCGTCCAGACATAGCATTCATTGTTGGAATGCTGGGCAGATATTTAAGTAATCCTGGGATGAATCATTGGATAGCAGCAAAAAGGGTTATGAGGTACTTGAAGAGAACAAGAGATTGCATGCTTACATACAGCAGATCGGATCAGTTAGAGTTCGTAGGGTACTCCGATTCTAATTTTGCGGGATGCCAAGACAGTAGAAAATTCACATCAGGCTGCATATATCTGCTAGCTGGAGGAGCTATATCCTGGAGGAGTGCTAAGCAGACACTCGTAGCTTCTTCCACTATGGCAGCAGAATTTGTAACATGTTATGAGGCATCTAATCATGGGATATGGCTGCGAAATTTTGTCACTGGGCTGCGCATTCTGAATGGTATTGATAGACCATTAAAGTTATATTGTGACAATAACTCTGCAGTGCTATATTCTAATAACAACAGGAGTTCAACTAAGTCAAAACACATTGACATTAAGTTTCTGGTTGTGAAAGAAAGGGTACAGAATTGACAGATTTCCATAGAGCATATTGGGACAAACTCCATGATTGCGGATCCGCTTACTAAGGGATTACCACCCAAGGTTTTTCATGAGCACACTGCTCGTATGGGTGTTGTATTTCTTGAGGATATCATGTTTTAGTGGGAGTTTGTATTTTGGTTGCTTTATGTTTGTTTTTGGACACATTTGTGTATTTGGATAATTTTCTGTACAGAAATAAAGTATTCAGTTCATTCCATTCTGTTACATTATGTTTGGTATTGATCTCACTTAAGAAATAAAGTCGGACCAATTGAAAATAGACATGTTTGGATCACATAACATGTAATTTTCATACTACACTCTCATGATTGATCTATGTTATTTGGTTGTATTAGTGTATGTGACCATTGATGGATTTAGTTACGATTAATGTAACGAAAGTCGCTTTGATCCTACATTGATATGATTGATGGACGAGATTGTTTGGAAATACCCTTAACAGTGATAGCAAAATTTTGAGCTCATAAGGTTGTGCACATTTGTAAGGATACATGTATGGCCCAGTGGGAGATTGTTGGATAAAATTCGACATGTGGGGCCAAACATGTATATATTAAAATGTGTGGTGCTATCTTAAAGTTTTAGTCAATAAAGTGATCCACTAAAGACTATTTTGGACTAATGGGTATTAAGTGTCATGAGATTAAAGTGTAGAGACGGATACAATGTTTTAAATTGATGAGGGGCCGATTTAACAACATTGAAACTTAATAACTGCCCTGCAGTTATATATACAGGTCATGGTCCCCAATTGAGCGTGGCTTTTCACAACTCTTTGTATCCCCATCAACAAGAGACACTAAGGAGAAAACCACGGATCAATTGGAAGACCATAACCCAGTTCGATCAAACAGAATCATGGATTCAGGTACGCTTCCGCTTCAGTATCAATCTTGGTAATTACAGCATGATTGTTTTAAGTCATAGATATGTAATCATCCATATTTATGAATTCGGTAGATTAAATTCTAACAGACGAGGCTTCCTGAAACAAACTCTAGAGGAAAATATCAAATTACATATAACTCTAATTTCAGCAGGAGAAAAAGAAAAAATTATTAACTCTTATCAATTTGAGAGTCGGTTGTTGTGAGGATGAATAACAAACCTAGTCTTCTTGGATAATAACAAACCCAATTAAAAAGATAAAACTTTGCTAGGCGCACAAACTCCCAGCTCTCAAAAACCAACAATATTAAAAATTCTTCTTAAAGCTTAAAAGTTGAAACTAACTTATTCAAGAGCTTAATTATGAATATAGAACACTAATCAAAGCCAAGAATTGCAGTTATCTATTTAGACATCTTTTACCCAAAAAAGGACCAAAAAATTCAAACATGTCCTTGATAATCACGAGCTTTCAAGATAACCTTTAATAATCAAGAAAATTTCAGTAATTTATCAAGCTTTTATAAAATTAAAACGCAAAACAATGAATTGCACAAACCCAATCATAGGAATAGTTCGATTCACATACCTGTATGAGATTGGCGATAGTCCAAAACGTCACCAGATTTCAGAATGCTCCACCACGCTCAAGAACTCCTCTTCCAACCCAAATAGCCCAAATAGTGAGGAATACAGGAACAATAGGGTTATACAGATTCATACAGAAGAAAGCAAAGAGAACGATGTATCAACTGGATTTTGGGTTGGAAACTTGGAGCCAAAAATTTAAATATCAATTGCGGGTTGGGGTTTTGTTTAAATGGGCTAAAATAAAATAAATGTTTAAATGGTGTTAACTAAAAATAAATCTAAGTGGCAATCTTCTATTATTATATGATCCATTTTCAATGACCAAACATATCATTTTGTTGAAAACAATTTTTAATAATCAAGTTTATTGGTCGTGAATAGAATTTTTTTAACGACCATCTAATATAGTTGTCAAATATACCTTTTAAAAACAAAAAATATTGGTTGTCATTTTTTATCACTTTTATCGACTAAAATACGAGTCATTAAATTAGTCTAACTACAACCAATTTTTCAGTCGTCAAATATATTGATATAGTCGTTGATTATTTTGGCAAGTTTAGGGATGGCAATGGGGCGGGTCGGCCCCGCCCCGCGAAAATTTTGGCCCGCCCCGCCCCGCCCCGCGACACGCGAATTCGCGGGGCGGGGCGGGTCGGCTGTTGGACCCGCCAACCGCCCCGCGAACTTTTTTTTTTTTTTTGTTGTTAAACTGAAAAATAATTAAAAAATATATATATACAATTTTTTTAAATATTTATACCAAGCAAAACAAAAAAATTATAAGATTTGGGTTGTAGTATAGTGGTTAATGTTAATAGTTTATAAGTTTTAACTCGGGTTTGATTCTTCTTTAGTCTATTTTTAGTGAAAATCATAATTTCTACTATATTTTATGATTTTTCAAAAAAAAAAAAAAAAAAAAAAAAAAAAAAAAAAAAAAAAAAAATTTTAGGGGCGGGTCGCGGGGCGGGGCGGGGTCGCCCCGGACCCGGCCCGGGGCAGATTTTTCTGCCCCAAACCCGCCCCTATTGCTTCGTGGGGCGGGGCGGGGCGGCTCTTGGCGGGACGGGGCGCGGGGTGGGTTCGGGTCGGCGGGTTTTTTTGCCATCCTTAGGCAAGTTTCAAAAGTTTTGGCACCACACATACGACAACTAGTTTTAAATTGGTCGTAGGACATAAAAATTTACAACTAATGACATGATCGTTAAAACTTATCTCCAACTAACTCAACATACAATTGTTTGTGACACACAATTTACGACTAAATATTTATTTTAGTCGTTGATAAATATTTGTAACGACCATATTTATTTGGTCGTTAAAAAATTAGTTGTTAATTCTCATTTTTTTTTGTAGTGATCTTCAGGTTAATTTCTTGAAAAATTCTTATGAAATTTTTATTTTTCTCAATATGAATTTTTGAAATTTTGAAATGGGTCACCATGAAAAGTTAGTTAGAGATGGATTACTAACATATTAAAAAGATTAGAAATAAAAATTATAAATTTTTCTAAATTATTTGATAAAACATACACTTAATCAATGTCATATTATGTTGATAAATAACTGATAATTATAAATGACACGATTGAAGATTTCAGTTTAGTTGGGATGCTTGGTGCTCACACTTGGGCAATTCACACAATGAGACTTGTCCTATTTGGGCGAGCCTAACAAAATTATTGTGTGTCACTAGGTTTTTTTAGTATCACCCAAAGCATATTGCAATACATAATATTATGCATCCTTTTTACATATTATTTGGGTTAAATTTAAAATATAATTTAAGTTATTCATCTTATCTAACATTTTTTTTTATCCATATATTTCAAAAAAATCCACAATCTACTACTAATTTATTATATATATATATATATATATATATATATATATATAGCATATTGCAATACATAATATTATGCATCCTTTTTACATATTATTTGGTTAAATTTAAAATATAATTTAAGTTATTCATTTTATCTAACATTTTTTTTATCCATATATTTCAAAAAAATTCATAATTTACTACTAATTTATTATATATATATATATATATATATATATATATATATATCATACCCAGAACTTATGAATCATTTAAATAATTTCAACAATATCTAACATGCACTAGGACAGAAAATTGGTATGAAAAAAAGCCATACCTATTTTACGGGTTCATTCGTAAATTAACTAAGCCCGATTATACTTGAAGAACATGGATGTGGACTATCAACATTTGCTTGTAGTGGGACATAATTGTTTATAAAGAAATTTTAAAATCTAAATAAATACACTTTCTACCAAGCACGTCATCCACATCTCTCCTACCTGATGGTCCCACCCTAACATCCCATTTCTATTTTTTTCACAAAACATCCTTTTACGATTTATAATTTATCCAGCCAACGGTCTTGATATTTTCTAGTACTAGGATCCAGCGGCTCAAATTTCACATCTGATCAAGTGGACGGCCCTGATCTTCCGCCAAGTCGTCTTCACTCCTTGCGCGCTTCACCCCAATTGAAACTCCAAAAAGCCTTGGAGTCATCTCGTCAGAGGACTCTGCCGCCACAGTCGTGGATTTCTGTCCATGGTCGTCCTCCGCCCTGGCATGCATTTCCGGCATCAAGTTCAATGCTCGCTCCTCCGGCAACGCTACCGGACACATATCTCGATTTTCCGCATAATTCGACATCAAACTATATATATTGCTACACAAGCTCCTCAATTTATTTAATTCTTGGCTCAATCGTGAATTCTCCTTTCTCAATCTCTCATTTTCCTCCAGAAGCTCCGGTCCAGTTGTGCAAGTCCGAAATGACATGGACGGATTCACGGTGGCGGCAGGCGATGAGTTTGAGGAGAGAACCTGCTCGTCACCTGAATTTGCCGGAGAGACTGCTATAACAGCTGCAAGCGAAACTGCTGCCGTCACAGCCTTGGCATTAGCGGCTATTGCCGTTGTTGCCGTTGAGGCGGTCGAGATTTTCCGCCGCTGAATGTCTCTTAATAGTCCTTTTTGGCCTCTTCTGAAACAATCATTTGCAAATTCCCATCTATCCGGTACTACTTTCCTAAATCCCTGCAAATTCACCAACAAAAAAACCGGAAAATAAGCAAAATATTTGGAAAATTCTTAGCATGGGGATATTCATTTTTCTGATGCATGCAAGGGCCAAACTTTTCACTTTTTATATTAGTTTCTTTGATTTTCTACAATGTGAAAATGATTGATAATGTCTTCTTGATGATTAAGCAGTGGGAATTCTAAAACTTCTCAAGTTGTCAACCTGCCAGATGGAGAACATAATTTTTGATAATTCGAGAGAAGGTCAATCATCAATGTGCTTACAACTATTCCTTATAAGAATTCAATAGAAGGCCAATGCGATTATTACTGTTCTACATATGTCGTGGGTACGGTACTATTTGGACTATAAAATCAAACCATTGCACATTTTCGTTAATTCACCAGCATGATCTGTACATCCCTATGTCTTGGGGACGTCTTGAGATTAATGTAGGATCTACGTTTAATTAGTAAATATCTAATGCGAACAAGATCATTAATAATTTTCTGTTTTGAAAGACATACGTAGGTGTTGAGTTGACGAACGAAACTGGAGAAATTGTTGTGTTTGAAGTACTTAGGCAGAAAATCTCTGGCAAATTCAGCCGGCCGCCATACTATGAACGCCGTTCCTTCTTCATTCCACGAGATCAATTCATCAGTGCTCGGATCATCCACCAATTGATATGTTTTCGTCAAAAATGGCGTAGGAACTGACCTCTGTGAATCTCCGCCACTACCGGTGCCCGCCGTCGACTCACCACTCTGCTCCATCAGTAATGGTGACATATCACAATCACAGCTCTGTAGACCCGATCGCTAGTAAAAATCCAAAAGAAAATCAGAAATTCAAAATATTGATTTTTTTTTTTTTCTAATTCTATAGAAATTAGATGCTATATTAACTATATTTGAGCTGATTCCTGATAAGATTAAAATTTTGGAAAAAAAAAAATCCAAAAAAAAAACAAAAAGCTAAGACTTCAGCTTTACAGTGCTGCTTTGAATTAATTGTTATGAACAAAAAAGCATAATGTAAAGTTATGGACATTTATGTAATTAATAATTCAAAAAATAAATAAATAAAAACAAAAAAATTGGAAAGGCAAAAACAAAAATTTGCGTGGTATTCAAATCTACGTTGCTGTGTGGTGATTTATATTGAAATAAAAAATATCAAAAATTAATATTTATAGCATTTTCTATCTCTAGCTTTAAACGTACTGAACATTGATAGATGATTTTTTTATTTTATTTTTATTTTTACCATTCCCTGGATGTTTTAAAAATTCCAAAAATTTGGCTAAAACTTCAGCTTTATACGGCTGCTTTGAATTTATTATTTAGAACAACTAAAAAACATAATTTGAAGTTAAGAACATTTACCAAAATAATCGTTGATTTTTTTTTTTTTTAAAAAAAAAAAGATAGCAATTTTGGTATTCAAATCTACGTTTCTTCGTGTTGAACTATATCTAATTCAAAACGAACTTTCTCAGAAAATACACATGATTAACAAAAAGAAAAAAAATCAAACAAGCAATAATTATTCCAAAATCAAACACAAACCTCAGAAAAATACCTAAAGAGTAGAGAGCTAAGAATTGAATAGTCTTCAAGATTCCCCAGAGAGAGCTGAAAAAACACGCAGAAGCACACGCAGTGGAGGTGTGAGAATGGGAAGTAAGAATGGTTTATTTCTAGAAGGTTCGTTAGGAGGCGGAGGTGAGAAATGAATTAATGATTGAGACGGAGCATTTTTCGTGGGTTCGAGAAGGCAAAAGTGGGTTAGGTGGGACCCATTTTGTTTTGGAAAATGAACTTTTAAGAAGGCGCTAGAAGGGTGCCGTTTTCCACGATGTTCTTTTTGTACAAGTTTTTCTTTTCTTAATATATCTTCTTTAAAATATGTGGTCATAAAAAAAGTCAAAAAAGTATAATATTTAATTACTTCTGATTTAGATGTTTGTAAAAAAACCTAGTCGTTAAAAGCGCTGAATTTCACAAGTTTAAAATGAAAAAGAGATTTGCGTCCATGCATATAAACGGATCAATGTTTTCTTACCTGATAATTTATGAACTATAAGCCCTTAGAATCTATTTGTAAATGTTTATAAATATTTATAAGTTGGTCAAATGTTATTTTTATCCATATATTTTATAGGATTCATAATTTTTATATATTTTTTATCTACACATTTTATAATAATCATTTCTTATAATCTACACAATATAATATCCCTCGCAAGTCAAATTAATAATGGACAAAGTTGACAAGAGCCCTACTTTTTATAAAAAATTTGAAAAAATATCTTCTTTTTTTTTTTTTTCAAAAAATACCCTATTTTCATGATTTGATTTAAAAAATACATCATTTCATTAAAAAAAATATTTTATAATGTGGCATGATGATGTGTCATTTATTTATTGTATGGTAATCTATATACTTTATATAATATTCACTTTAGTCTTTATATTTTCAATTATACTTTAATTAAATCATTCAAAAAATACATCTTAGGTCCTTAATCTTTTACATCATTACACTTTAGTCTCCAAATTATCTTTCAGTTAAGTCCTCCAAAAATTGTATAATAGGTCCTTCAATTTTTTACATCTTTACACTTTGGTCTCCAAATTTTCAATTATCTTTCAATCAAGTCCTCTAAAAACTACATCTTAGGTCCTTCAGTTTTATACATGTTCAAAGTTTGATCATCCAAATTATTGATTTTAGTGGCGAAAATAAGTACAATTTTAGTGGTCAAAATAAGTGCACTTTCAATTAAATCTTTGACTTTACATTCATTTTCACCTAAACGAACAAAATAAATATTTGTATACTATTTTAAATTATGGTAACACATATACTACTTTAATTTAAATTAGATTAACACGTGTTACTACCACCAACTATCATATTTGTATACTATTTTAAATATAATAATAATTATAATCATATTTTACAATTTATTTTCTTTGATAATTGTTTAAAAATACAGTATTTTCATAAAATCAATATTTTCATTTTCTCACTTGAAAAACAATATTTTTACTCATTTAATTATTTTGTAAAAAAATATATTATCTTCATTTAAAATTAATATTTTAATTTTTCATTGAAAAACAATATATTTACATAGGTAATATATATGTTATTATATGTTACTATATATGTTACTTTCTCATTTTTCATTAAAATCAATATTTTACTATTTTTCTATTTTTATAAATTTAAAAAAAAATTATTTTTATTTAAAATCAATATTTCAATTTTTCATTTTAAAAAATTATTTTTACACTAGTAACATATCTGTTACTATGTGTTACTTTATCATTTGCAATAAAATCAATATTTTATAATTATTTAAAAAATTCGTTATTTTTCTTTAAAATTAATATTTCAATTTTTTTATTTTAAAATAACATTTTTACACTGGTAACATGTTACTTCCTCATAATTCATTAAAATCAATATTTTACCATTTCTCTATTTTTATAAATTTTTTGAAAATACATTCTTTTCATTTTAAATCAATATTTCAATCTTTCATATAAAACAACATTTTTATATTAGTAATATATATGTTACTATGTGCATTTGCAATAAAAAAAACATAATTTAAAGCTAAGAACATATACTAAAATAATCATTGAATTTTTTATAAAAAGATAGCAATTTTGGTATTCAAATCTACGTTTCTTCGTGTTGAACTATATCTAAATCAAAACGAACTTTCTCAGAAAATACACATGATTAACAAAAAGAAAAAATCAAACACGCAATAATTATTCCAAAATCAAACACAAATCTCAGAAAAATACCTAAAGAGTAGAGAGCTAAGAATTGAATAGTCTTCAATATTCCCCAGAGAGAGCTGAAAAAACCCGCAGAAGCACACGCAGTGGAGGTGAGAAATGAATTTTCGTGGGTTCGTGAAGGCAAAAGTGGGTCGGGTGGGACCCATTTTGTTTTGGAAAATGAATTTTTTTTTTTTTTTTTTTTTTTGATCGAATGAACTTTTAAGAAGGCGCTAGAAGGGTGCCGTTTTCCACAATGTTCTTTTTGTACAAGTTTTTCTTTATATCTTCTTTAATATATGTGGACATAAAAAGAAGTCAAAAAAGTATAATATTTAATTACTTCTGATTTAGATTTTTTTGAGTAAAAAAACTAGTCGTTAAAAGCGCTGAATTTTATAAGTTTATAATGAAAAAGAGTTTTGCGTCCATGCATATAAACAGAACAATGTTTTCTTATCTGATAAATTCTTAACTATTTGTATTTAGAGTATGTTTGAAAGTATTTATAAGTACTTATAAGTTGATTAAATATCATTTTTATCTACACATTTTATAGGACTCGCAACTTTATTTACTTTTTATACACATATTTTGTAGAAACCACTGGAATAAACTACAAAATATAACATAAGTTACAAGTCAAATTAATATTAGGGATTTTTTCACAAATACGCCACTTTTTTAAAATAATTCTAAAAAATCATTTTTGTTTTATTTATTGTAAAAATACTGTTTTTTAAAAATTATTATTTTAATTTATATGAACCGTTTTTGTGTGAGACGGACCCAGAGGCATAAACAATTGTATGAAACACTATGAAGAAATAAGACACGCTAAACAATCAGAGCAGCCAACAAACTGCAAAATGAGAAAATGAAGTACAAGTTTTCATGTCAAAGATTAGTATCTAGTCATTAACCAATTTTGTTGGATTGGTGGATACCCAAAATATACGAATGATAACACAAACAAGTCAAAATGATAAAGAAAACAAGTGAATTAAACTTGAGCATCATATTAATGTGCATCGAGTTTAACATCTATACATACACTCGTCAGCATATGTATGAAATGAGAAGATAGCCTTCCATATGTTCTTATTATAATCCTAAACCAGATATGAAATTAAATTTAAAATTTTTCACATCTAAGAATAAATATTAAAATGTGTCGGCGTCGGTGGAGAAGGTGGTCGCGAAGAAACATGGAGGGCAAGCTATCAAGGAATTCATCCACCACATTTCTAGATTCTGACAAGTTGACGAGAAGATCGTCGGGCAATGGAACAAATATGTCATCCAAATCTGAGAGGACCATCATCTGAGGCTGCCTTAAAGATGACTGATACAAGGAAACGATACAAGTTATTGATCGAAATGGAGTAGCAGGGATAATTTAAGTATGCAGCAAATTAACTCCTAGATGAGACCCCTTGTCTTCATATTATAGAAATGTATTGTGCTGTCATAAGTTATGAACCCAATCTGCGTCCGGGGAAAACCAGGCAAGTTATCCAAACAAGACTTAATAATCTATGCTACTACCTGCAAAATATATTGTGGTTCAGCAATAACTTAAGTTATACAGAAAACATGAACGGATAAAATGTTACTCACATGGTAATTCTAAGATCATTTATTTATCCATGGAAATACCAAGCTTAAAAGAGCATGCATTGCAATAGGTTCGTGTCATCAACTCTAGCCATGCAGAGACACTCAAAAATCAACATTAAAGAAAAGCGCAATAAAAACTAGAAAACAATAGAAATATTTAATTAAAAAAAAAAGTTTAACAAATGGTATCATATCATCAAGGACAATTCATCCATCATTTCAGTTCAAAGCATACCTATGACAAAGAATGCAGTAGTATATTTCCCTCACAAAAAGAAATAGAGAAGATTAAATAATGGAAAAATATAAGAAAAGTGAATTATAAAAATTGAACCACAGAGACGTAAAAAAAATATCTTGTTATGAAAAACTATATATACATTCCAGTCTTCACCAGCCAAACCATGATCTAAATCTTCAAATTTTAAAGTCCAATCCACTCGAAAACAGACAAGGTTCTTGAAAGAATATAAAATTTTTTGGACTAGTTTTCTTATTACCTAGTTCATCCCTAGTTCGTCAAAGAAACACAAGGTATACATAGTTTTTGAAAGAATATAATGTTTCTCTCGTTCATCCCCAAACATCAGAACAAAAACACACTGTACAGAAAAATTCATCAAGTGTTAATTGGCATTTAGCATACATAGTCAAGTAATTAACCGCATACATTTAATCAAGGAATTGCAAGTTGCAAAATTTAATCCAAAACAAATAATCATGAAGAAGGAACAACCCGAACAAATTTCAATTTTAATCACTAAAAACAAAAAAAAATAATATTCTAATAATAAGAATTAAACCCCCCCCCCCCTCCCTCTCCTTCTTAACATCCTAATTTTATTGGCTAAATGTGAAAAAACAAAATTTTAATGGCATAAAGACGAATATGTGTGACGGTGAGCAGCGTGATGGGTTGGACGGCGATTTCAAGACTGGTTGACGGTGAGCGGCATGATGGGTTGGTCGGTAGTGGTGGCTAGAGTTGGCAAGTGGGATGGGTTGGACCGCCAGAACAGGGCCAAACATGAAACTGGACTGGACTAGCCCAGCCCAGTTTTGTATGGGCCAAAAATATGCTAGCCAAGTCCAGCACATTGGCCCAACTTGTCTTAATTTTCTTTTTTTTTCTTTTTCTTTTTGTAAATAAATTTTTTATACTATCTAATACATTACATCAAATACAATCTTAGATAAATTTAGACTATATTTTTTGAGATTTCTAAAGAAATTAATTTATAAAATTGGGGCTCTCATGTATTAGTTAATACATAAACGTCAATTTTCTTGCAAAACTATTTGTAGTCATTTTTAAAAAAAATACAAATATTAAAAGCATGCTAGTCTTATTGTTTTGAGACATAAGCATATTTGGCTTAAATTAAAAGATTTACTTATAAGTAAATTTAAAATAAATAATTTATTTGTCATACCAAATATATTTTGGATTAAAACTTAAATTAAACTAAATTTTAATTAAATCTAAACAATTTTATGTTGGATCCTAATATTTTTGGACTAATGTTTATCGGTGACTTTGGTTTAGATCATTTTAGAATGATATTATTTGAATTATGTATTGGGGCTATTCACAAAATGAGTAATTAGTGTTAAGGAGCAAAAAAAAAAATCAAAAAAATCAAAAAATAAATAAAAATAAAAATAAATAAATCAATATTGGGCCGGCCCAACTAGCCCGCGGGCTAGATGGGCCGGGCCATCTTGGCCCGATTTTATTTGGGCTAGGGCCAACCCAACCCAACCCAAAAAAGGCGGGTTACATGGGCCGGCCCACAGCCGCGGGTCGGGCCAATTTTGCCACCTCTAGTGGTGGCTACGGCGGCTGATTCAGGTATTGTGAGATGAGAATGAATGAGTGAGGCACGAAGAGAGAAGAGGGAAGAGTGAAAATTTTCTGACCAAGGTTTTCATGTTTTTGTGCTTTTAATTTTAATTATATATTTTTATTTGTATTTATTATAGTTTTCTTCAAAATAGATGTTGCGGATTAAAAATACCCAAAAATAAAAACTGGGAATTTTTTTCCTCTAAATGCTACCCTAAATATTACCGGTCATCTTTTACATTGGTAGTTTACACAATCGTGTATCTTTGTAATTCCCATGTGTTTCAGAAGATTTTGATGAAACTACATTCAAAAGATTATATTACTGTCATCTGATCCATTTCCAAGTATTTATATTGATTTACAGTCTGATACCTGGTTTAATATATGAGATCGAGGTGAACAATGGTGATGTTAATTATCATTGCTACTCCATAGCATGAAAATTTTTGTAAACATATTGTATTTTATCGTTCACCATCGACGATATTTTTCTTATTTTGGTTACTGCTTATTGGACAATTACAAAATATCATTAAGTTATTAATTATAGATTGTGGTTATTGAGAATCTGAATTTGTTGATGAGAATTGGTAAATTAATATAGTAAAATGAACTATTTAATACTCCAAATAATACTTCACACTAAACTGTAATAGTGATGATGAATGATATAAGTGGGGTGTTCATATTTACAATTAATAATGTAAAAATATATGGATTAACGAATAACATAATTATACAAAATGCCTATAGACCATGATTTTAGTATTATCAATTTCAATTTTTTTCAATTGTAAGAAACGAGAATATAGAATTGTTACTGAATTAACCCAAATTTTAATGAATTATCATCAATTTCAATTTTTTTCAATTACCAGAAACGAGAATATATAGAATTGTTACTGAATTAACCCAAATTTTAATGAATTAACGTAATTTTTACTGAATTATTTCGTTCAATTGCTAGAAATTAATGTAATTTTTACTGAATTAAAGTAATTGGAACATCTCTATGTGAAGAAACATTGAGAATAGTGAGACTTGGAAGATTTTGGGAAATATGCGTTAATTACTCATCTAATAGATGGTGATAAAGATTCAGTACCTAAAATTTAGCAAATTAGTTATTAATTGTATTTTTTTCCCCTCTAAATATTACCCTACAAATTTGTTTTTTTTTTTGGTCGGCAAAAGATATGTTTTGCCCCACTAATTTTTTTGTCGAGACAAATGTATATGTTTGTGGGCATAAGTTCTCACACTTTTGTAAATTTTACAACAAACCATGACCCTACCAAGAAACGGATTTGTTGGGAAAAGTTAATTCTGTAGACAAACGTCAATTTGTCTGCGAAAATTTTGTAGGGAAAGTATATATTTTTTGTAGTGGGTGGCAGTTGTTGTGAAAGTCGCCGGCATTAGTGGCGTTTGTTGTGGAAGGAGAAGGTTGTTGGGTGTTGAGAAGTTAGGGTAGGTGGGTAATTAAATTAGGATTAGTGTTTGATACATATTTGTATAATATAAAAGAGGGTATTTTTTATTAAGTATTTTTTATATGTAGGGTAAATATTAATAAGATTTAGAAGGGAGTATATTTTTATTTTTATTTTTTTTAAAAAAAAGTAGGTATTGGGGTTAATTATTAGGAAAAAAAAAATTTACATGTTGAAAAATTTAATTAGATTACTTAAAAATATCTAATCAATTTGTGACTGACTTTTAGACACGAGTCATATTTTTTATACTCATAAAAAGGCTAACAGCAACTACATAATATTATGATGAAATTACGATATTAATTCGATAATGAAACTCTTTAAAAAATAATCTTATTTATGTCATTTATTTTGAAGAGTCATTTAGCCCCTTGAGCAGCATGTATGTAGTTTTTGCCCACACTGTCTAAACTTATAAGTCCCACAAATGCATATAAATATCTCTGTTGGACCATGATGTGAAGTGATCTCACTAGCTAGCAAGGCAAATAATTTGTTTCAATGAATTTAATAGTAATTGCATAAATTTTCTTTTCATTTCCAGTATATGTATGCCATCAATCTATTAGGAATTTTGATTTAAGTAATTATTAGAAAATGACTAGTTCCACGCCAACAAAAATTATTGAAGTGAGATAAACACAAATACTTTGCTTGCATAGGGAAAAAAGTGAATAAATAAAAAAAGAATATTATTTGGATACTAAGAAAGAAAAGAATCACTAATCTTTTTTCTTTTGTTGCACATTCTGTAATGTGATTAACTTATAAATAGATGTAGATAATTGTATGCCGTTTGCAACCTCCTTGTTTAATTTATTCCCTTATTTCTTTTCTATATTTTGAAACAAATAATAATTCAGAAAAGAAAAGAAAAATGGCAAGCCAAAATAAGCCATCTTACATTTTGAAAATGTTGAACGATAAGATTGAGAATCTCTCGACAAGTTGCAATATCAATGCCGACACCATTGAAAATGAGATTGTATATTCATTTGGTGAGTTAAGGAAGGATCTTGAGAAGACCATGAGTTTAATTCCTCGATTCAAGAAGTCTGAAGATTTACTCATGGAAAAGTTCCACTCTTTAGAAATGCAACTTGATAAAGTTCATCAAATTTGCAAGGGAGTTGACCAGATAACGATGTTGCCCAGCATGATCAACGACATGAGAAAGATGCTTCAAGAAACGAACGAAAAGATTTTTGATGATTTGAGAAAAGAAGAAAAGGCGCCAATATTGCCTCGACAACAACAAACTCATTTAGATGTTCAGATGCCAAAGATCATGTCAGACAATTGGTTGAACTTGCAGATTGAGGAAAACATTCTTGATTCTCCTATGATGTCCAATTTCCAGATGAGTTTTGATATTCTTTCTAATAATTTGAGGCTTTGTTTGTTAACTTTTGCTGTTTTTCCAGAGGAACAACTCATTAAGAGGAAGCCTCTAATTTATTGGTGGATTGGTGAAGGTTTTATCACCAAATCTAGAAATAAAACGGCTGAGGAAGCAGGTAAAGAAACCTTTATGGTACTTATTGACGAGGGCTTAATTCAACCTTCTCATAAGACACCAAAAAACCCTGTAATCTATGGTTGTACTGTGCATCCATGGATTCATAGAATGTTGATATCCATGGCTAGGCAGGCCAACTTCTTTGATTTAGACCCGACGGGGAAGGTAACCAATAGTTACCACAACTCTCGTCGGTTCATTCTAGATGAAATGTCGTCTACAAGTGACGATCGTCCAAAAGGAGAATTGTTGGCCATAATCAATGTGAGGGAAAAGTATCCAAGTTTCAGTGAAGATTTCTTTTCAAAGACTGAGAAGATCAAGGTTCTTCAATTGGGAAGGTGGCAGAGTTCTCCTCGACATCATATAGAGATCGAAGTGGGCAAGTTCTTGGATAAATTGAAGAAGCAAAAGCAGTTGAAGTATCTTAGCCTAAGAGGGATTTCAAGAATTACCACTCTTCCCTCCTCTATCGTTGGATGCCAAAATCTTGAAATTTTGGACCTCAGGGCATGTCATAATCTCGAGACTTTACCTTTTGACATAGGATCATTCAAAAAGCTCACACATTTTGATGTATCAGAATGTTACTTGTTGGAAAATTTGCCTAAGGGACTCGAAAAACTTTCTTCACTCGAGGTTCTCAAGGGTTTTGTGGTTGACCATTGGAGGAAAAATTCTTGCATTGTTTCTGACCTTTCTCAGTTGGAAAAGCTAAGAAAGTTAAGTATTAACGTTGGAATGGTATCCCAAGTAATAAATGATTATGCGAGGAATAAACTTCTGAACAAGGAGTTACTTCTAATATTAGTACAAGTTGCTTTATTTCATGAAGAGGCTCTGTTAATAAAAAATCTTCGAATTCTTACGATAACATGGCAGATGAGATCAAAGAGTGGAGATCAAAGAAGGAAAAATTTCAGTTCATCAGCAAACAAAGAAGAAGCGAAAGAAGAAAGCTCAAATCCATTTAGACGTGTTCCATTTTCATATGTACATGACAACGTATTACTTCCCAATTTAGAGAAATTGGATATTAGGTGCTTTCCTGAAATGAATTTGCCACAATGGATATCGCCTAAAAATTTGGAAAACTTGAAAAGACTTTACATCAGGGGAGGGAATGTGGAGACTTTGGTTCCAATGTCTGATAAATTTAAACCATGGAAAGTCGAGAGTTTACGCCTGAATTATCTGAAGAATTTTCGATTTCAAGAATCATTTGTTTTGGAGAAAGAGTTCCCTCATCTTTTATACTTCGAGAGGATCAACTGCCATTGTATAGCTGATGGATTGTATGACAAGAACATCGAATGGAGACTCGATGATGGTTGGGAGACGCTCACGAGCAAGCTTCCCTTCCCTGTCAGCTCTGATTGAGTCATGAACATTTTTGAACATGTAAAACATTTTAGAATCTTTTCATTGTATTTGTTAGTGCGTGTTAACTATTGCGATTTTTAATATTTGTCAGTGCGTGTTAACTATTGTTATTTTTAATTTTAGTTTATAGTATGCATTTTGTCGAACTCATGGGTCAAGAGATTATTCCCTACACATTGTTTAGCTTTGCTTCGGCTCGAACTAAACGAAGGTCTTGCATAATTGGATATTCATATTGTGTAATATTGTATATTTCAAAGCTTTAATTTAAAGTGCATATTTGGTTATGCTAAAATTATTTTTTAAGTGTTTATAAATTGTGTATCTTATATAATGTGTAAATAATTATTGAATACTAAATTGTTGGTGTTACGAAATTTGTGGATAAAAAATATGCTTGACCAGTTTTACCATTGTAAATTATAGGGAAATTTACAATTTTCATCCCCAACATTTTCAATATGATACTAATCTATTCTCAACCAATTTTTATAGCACTAGACATCCTCAACCTTTTAATTAATTGCAAATCACCCTATTGAAAAATAATGACGAATTTTCCATCTTCTTTAAATAAACAAAAATAAAAGAAAGCTATAAACAACAACAAAAATAAGAAATTAAAAAATTGCAAAAAAAAAAAAAAATGTCTCATAACTTTTTCGAAAAGTCCTTTCTCACACACCCTACCCCCAACCCATCTCATTCATCATTGACATATTTTGACGGTTTTGCCCTCATCTTTAAATAAATAAAAACAAAAAAAAAAAAAAACTAAAAACAACAAAAACAAAAGAAAATTGCAAATAAAGTCCTATAACTTTTAAAAAGTACAAAATAACTTCATCTTCCCAAAAAACCTACCCCACCATATGGTCTTGTGTGGAGGAAGTGAACGTCATGTGCAATGTAATGGCGAAAAGTGTCGAGTTCAAGATTTCCAGAAGCCAAACATGCCATAAACGGAGTGTAAAGAGCCTGGGTTCCCGCCTTTCTAGACATGATCCAAAACCTCCTCCCTATACCCTTCTCTATCGGCTGCAGCAACTTTCTGGTTGCCAACTTTGCCATTTTAATTTCGCTCAAATTACTAGTGAATATTGGCAGCGATTTGTACGATGAGAGGTAAGAATTGAGTTGGAATTTCACAAAATGGGAAGTTAAGGATTTTGAGAACAATCTGAAATGTGAGGTTTTTAGGAAATATGAAGTTTTTTTTTTGCATCAAATTGGTTTTTATTCTTTGATTAATTTGAATCTGACGATGGCGGAAGGCATTGGTGCCGGTTTCGGCGGTTACGATGGAGAATAAGGCTGAACGCAGAGGTTTATAGGATGATTGATTGATTGCTCATATATAACATCATAAATGGTGGTGATTGATTGATCATCTCATGGCTGGCTTGTTGGATTTTCCATCTCATTGTTGGATGGTGGTGATTTGGTCATGGGTGGGGTAGGTTTTTGGAGAAGATAAAGTTATTTTGTATTTTTTTTAAATTATGAGACTTCATTAGCATTTTTTTTTTTTTTTTTTTGTTGTCTTTAGTTTTTTTCTATTTTTGTTTATTTAAAAAGAGGGGGGCAAAACTGTCAAAATATATCAATAGGGACTGAAAGTGCAAATTATCCTTTTATTTTTGTTATTCAAAAAGGATGACAAATACGTCATTATTTGTCAATAGAGACGTAATTTACAATTAATTGAAAGGTTGAGGATATCTGATACTATAAAAATTAGTTCAGAATAAATTACTAACAGATTAAAAAGATTAGAGATAAAAATTATAAATTTTTCTAAATTATAATTTAAACTTAACAAAACATACACTTAATCAATGTCATATTATATTGAAAAATAATTGATAATTATAAATGACACGATTGAAGATTTCAGTTTAGTTGGGATGCTTGGTGCTCACACTTGGGCCTCAAATTGAATTCACACAATGAGACTTGTCCCATTTGAGCGAGGCTAACAAAATTAGTGTGTGTCACTAAGGTTTTTTAGTATCACCCAAAGCATATTGCAATACATAATATTATGCCCCCTTTTTAGATATCATTTGGTTAAATTTAAATTATAATTTAAATTAATCACTTTATCAAACATTTTTTTTATCCATATATTTCAAAAAATCCACAATTTACTACTAATTTAACATATATATTAAGACCCACAACTTATAAGTCATTCAAATAATTTAAACAATGTATAACATGCACTAGGACAGAAAATTGGTATGAACTCATAAGTGCATTTTGTGCACTTATTCGGGCCTTTAAACTAAGTTTTTATTCTGTCATTTTATTGAATTTTTACTTAATTTAGTGTATTTTCTTTTCTATTTCAGTTTTTACCCGTTTATAAGCAATTGAAGAAGAATGGACGGAAAGAGCAACAACCTGGTAAAATTGACGAGTAAATTGAGTTTTTGAAGTGAATATCAAGAGCCAAACATTGGAAGATGAGGAAGAAGATAAAATCAATAAGTTTAAGGTGTTTTGGAGTGACAATGAAGAGTTGAATCAACGGATCAAACACCAGAAAGCTAAAGAACCGAATTGAGAAACTACCTACCGAAGCATGTGGAGAAATTCGAGTACAACTTTTGATATCGAAATCTCCAAAAGGCAAATGATGTATTTTGTCAAAACCAAGAATCAAGATAGAGGAATTAACAATTATAAGTGGATTCGGGATCCTAGTACCCTTCTTTCTTCAAGTTAAAGTAATTTTCATTAATTTAATTTTTAGTTATTTGAATTATAATTATTTGATTGCTTTTTAGTTCAGATTCTAATTAGTTCTTAAATACAAAATCTTCAAAAGTTCATTAGATTCGGTTAAGGTTAGTGTAATTGACATTGAATTATCTAAATCTTCGTGGAAAACGATACTTGGACTCATAATCCACTTTATTACATGTGTGATCCGTACACTTGCGAAATATTAAAGATACAAAATCGCTGACAAGTTTTTGGCGCCATTGCCGGGGTTTTAGTTCTTTTCAGTTATATTGGTACTAATTCGAACTTTATTTATTTAATTTTTATTATTATTATTTTTAGTTTATTTCAATTTCAATTTGTTATTTTTTCAGATCAAACACAAGATGGAATACCAAGAGATCAATGAAAACAATATGCTAGTTGGAGACTTTATGACTCCACAAATCATCCAGAGTCAATCTAGCATTGATGAGGACAACATGCTTGTTGGAGATTTTTTCGCAATGCACCAGGCTAATGTAGCGAGATATAATGCAATTTATGAGATTGATGAAGACAACATACTTGTGGAGATTTCTTCGCAATACACAAGGCTAATACAGCGAAGTGGACATTATCACGGTGTTATCTGAAAAAATAGATTCTTTGGCACACAAAGTAGAGAGCATGTCACAATTATTCTATGCGATGCAAACGAAGAAATCAACTTGTAAAGAGTGTGGGAGCAAATCACAGCACATCAGAATGTCCTATTCTATTACAGCAACCCATGCAAGCTGAATATGTTCAAGGTGGCCATTATCAGCAAAATTATCCTTTCTCTAACACATATAATCCAGGTTGGCAAAATCATCAAAATTTCTCTTAGAGGGATAATCAGAATAATATCAGACCACAAGGTCCTCAGTTTCAGCAGCCAGAAAAGAGAAAATCACTAGAAGACATATTTAATAAATTCATGGAGACAGCTGATCGGTACATAGGATCTGATAATCAGTTCATGAGAAAGACAGATATCGCTCTTCAAAATCAAGACGCTTCAATAAAGAATTTCGAGATACAAGTCGGTCAGACTATATCAGGTGGAGTACCAAGTACATTGCCAAGCAATACAGATGTGAATCATAATGAACATGTTAAAGCTATTACTACCAAAAGTGGGGTGTAATTACCAGAAATCCATGTAAAGAGGCCAGTTGAAAATAAAGAAAAGGTAAAACCCACTGATGAGGAGCACGTGGAACAGACTGATCAAATATCAGATATTAAAAAGAGTTCAAGTACACCACAGGTTAAGGCAACCGTACCTATCAAACCATCTGAGCTTCCAATCTCATTTCCTCAGAGATTACAAAAGCACGAGTTAGACAAGCAATTCTCCAACTCTTCTCTTTCTTCTAAAATTGATTTTGTGATCCAGGTCGATGAAGAAGTTGAAATTTTCGTGGTTGTATTCGAGCAATGTACTACACTAAAATCCTATTTTTATGAGGAGCACAAATTCAAATGTTTGAGGATAAACGAAAAATGGTGCAAAGTCAATAAATACAATCAAAGTAGGTCCTCCAAAGCACTATTTAGAGTGCTGTAAAGCAACCAGACAATAAGTCAAACTAATGACTATAAATAAGCGCTTAATGGGAGGCAACCCATTTTCTAACCCTTTTATTTACTTGCTTTATATGTAGTAGTTTTAATTAGTTTTATTTCGATGAAATCGTTACAAACTTGAAAGAATGGGGACCATTAGTGTAATTAACCCTTAAAATTAATATTTTACAATTTATCTCATTTTAATAGTTTTTTAAGAAAATATATTATTTTTATTTAAAATCGATATTTCAATTTTTCATTTGAAAACAACATTTTTACACGAATAACATGTTTTACCATATTTTCCTTCATTAACATCAATAATTTACAATTTATCTCATTTATAAATTTTAAAAAAAGTACATAATTTATATTTTAAATCAATATTTTAATTTTTCCATTTGAAAACAAATTTTTACACTGGTAACATATATGTTACCGTATGTGTTAATATATGTTATTTCTTGGTCTTCATTAAAATCAATATTTTACAATTTATCTTAGGGTTAATTACACTAATGGTCCCCATTCTTTCAGGTTTGTAACGATTTCATCCCCATTCTTTTTTTTTAGCAGATATCATCCCCATTCTTCTATTTATTCTCACATAGGGTCCCCAAATCACTATTTTTTACTATTCTGATAATTTTATGACAATTTTACCCCTTGACTTAAATAAATTAAAATAATAGAAATAAAAATACAATGAAAACATTGCAATTAGGCCCTTAATTTTTTTCAAAAGTACAACCCGCTTCCTTGCACACACCATATCACCCATATGTATCTATCTATCTCAGATTATTTGAGCGTGAATCATCCTTTGTGTTGTTGGATTGAATTTTAGATATAAAGAATCCTCCTTTATGTTGTTAGATTTAGATTTTTCTTAATGAATGTTCTTGAACCGTTGAGCATGAATCATCCATTTGGTTGTTGGATTGGATTTGAAACAAAAAAAAAAAAAAATTTCGAAAAGAAGCTGCGCTAGGCGCTGCTGGTTGGTGCAGCGCCGCTGCGGCACTGCTGCTGTTTGCACCACCGCGGGAGGCTCTTCTGTTGTTGCACCGCCCGCCGGCGTTGCTGCGCTGCGGGATGGTGCAGCGCCGCGCGCTGCCTTCTCAGCAGCGTGGCACTGCTGGTTTGCAGCGTCGCCTGAGGTTTGCAGCACCGGGTTCGGGTATGGCCTTGCGGCTGATCAGATCCGGCGGTGGCCGGCTGCTGGAGGCGCACTAGGGTTTTTTAAACCCTAGCTGCGCAATGTTTAAGAACGGGACCTTATATGTAAATTAGATAAATTCAAGGATTGGGGTACAATTTTGGAGATTTAGGTTATATTGTACATTAAGTCCCTATAGATTTTTTTTTGGTTGGAGAAGAACACCTATTTGTATAAAATAAAATAGTTTAGGATTTATTTGTACTTTTGAAAAAAATTAAGGGCCTAATTGCAATTTTTCATTGTATTTTTATTTCCATTATTTTAATTTATTTAAGTCAAGGGGTAAATTTGTCATAAAATTGTTAGAATAGTGAAAAATAGTGATTTGGGGACCCTATGTGAGAATAAATGGAAGAATGAGGATGATATCTGCTAAAAAAAAGAATGGGGATGAAATCGTTACAAACCTGAAAGAATGGGGACCATTAGTGTAATTAACCCTTTATCTTATTTTTATTATTTTTTTAAAAAAATATATTATTTTTATTTAAAATCAATATTTCAATTTTTTATTTGAAACAACATGTTTACATTGAGTAGCATATGTGTTACTCTATATTACTTATTTATTTTCATTAAAATTAATATTTTATAATATATTTTCTTTTACAAATTTTAAATTAAAATAATGAGGTAACAGACCATATATGTTAACCTATGTAATTTCTTTATTTTCATTAATATTGAAATTTTATAATTTCTCTCATTTTATAACTTTTTTTTTAAAATATATTATTTTAATTTAAAATCAATATTTCAATTTTTTTTTACAACATTTTTAGTCGAGTAACATATATTTTATCATATGCATTATTATATGTTACTTTCTAGTTTTCATTAAAATTAATATTTTATAATTTATCTTCTTTTATAATTTTTAAAAATATATATACTATTTTAATTTAAAATTAATATTTCAATTTTTATTTGAAAACAATAGTTTTGCACGAGTAAAAATCACTACGCCTATAGGAAAAGACCCAAATCGTGTGTAAATTGACAATTAAGGCTGTGTTTGATTGGAAGCATGGAAAATGGGTGGAAAGAAAATGTTTTCCAGGGAAATGATTTGCCAAGAAAATATTTTCCAGGGAATTGTAAATGTAGTGCGTTTGATTGGATGAAAATTCATCCTAGAAAATGTTGTAATTTTCTATCTTTTGGTGTTTGATTGTCTTTATTTTCTATGGAAAATGTAGTATTTTTCAACTTTTGTTATTTGATAGCAACTATTTTCTAGGGAAATTATCACATTTTCCATGACTAAAATATTGGGGAGAAAAATTGAAAGTTTACTATTGACAATTGTTAAATTATAATTTACCATTTTTTATGCATATTTCCACCATACATTTTATATAATCTAATACAAATTTTGAAAAAATTCTATTGTACGTTGAATTACCACAAGCATATGGGTTTGTTAAAAAGTAACTAAAAGTGAGTTAAATAGTAGCATTCTCATGAGGCCTACGATTTACACTTACGTAAACTAAAATAAAATGCCCTATATTTTGAATAAACACAATGGACTAACTTAGTTAACTACATTAAATTTACTTAATGATTTAGAGCAACTTAAATTTGCTTAAAAATTAATAATTTTGCCAACTTAAAAATTAATAATTTGCTTAAAAATTAGAGCAACTTAATGATTTAGAGCATTTTATATAATTTGCTTAAAAATTAATAATTTTGCCAAGACATTATTTTGCCAACTTAAAAATTATTATTTTAAGCAAAATTATTAATTTGCTTAAAAATTAGAGCAACTTAATGATTTAGAGCATTTTATATAATTTGCTTAAAAATTAATAAAGGCTTCTTAATTTGTATTCTTGCCAATTTTCATTTTCCATGGAAAATTGATTCTACTCATTTGGCAAGAAAATGTTTTCATCATTTTCATGGAAAAACCATCACGTGCATGGAAAATGGAAAATTTTTTACCTAGAAAATTTAGGCAATCAAACAGAGCAAAAGTTGGAAAATGGGTGGAAAATTTTGATTTTCCATGGCAAATTTAGGCAATCAAACATAGCCTAATGGATTAGTCCAAATACAGGTGGCCTCGTCTTCTTATTTTTGTCATCATGTGAAAATTGACAATTAATACATCATAAAACCATCAATTAGGCCAAGCAATAGGTTATCTATTACTCTCTTCGTCCCAAATATATAGGTTGATTGGATTTTCTACACGGATTAAGAATATTTTTGAAAAAATAAATTTTACCAATAGTCTTCCTAATTTACCCTTATTTAATGAGTATTATTTAAAAATAATGATTATTCCTAATTCACTTTCAATTTCCAAACATCTATGAATTGATTGAACACATTAAATAACTCTCCATTAACTCTATGTCTATACCAAAAACCAAAGCTCCTAATGTGTGGAAATCATTAAATATTTGAAATTTCCAAGTATTGAATAATAGATATAGATAAATTATGAATGTACAATTTCAAGATTAAGTTGGAAAAAATGGTTACAAATAAGCAAATTAAATAAGTGTATTTTAGTAAAGAAACAAAAAAAAAAACACACACCTCAAAATAGAAACAAGCCTATATATTTGGGACAAGAGAAAAAGAAAAGGTGGCATATATATTTGGGACGGAGAGAGTAGTAAATTATATTGGGCAATGGAGTTAAATTCATTAGTTATTTATCAAAATGGGGTAAATATTGATATTTTAAAAATGAATGTATATTTCAACTTTTTTTTCAAAAAAATGGGGCATTGGGGCTAATTTTCTTGTATATAAATATTTTGTATAATACATTTTGTTTGTCGTTGTATTTTTTAGTATTAAGTTAACAATTAAGTTCGTAAAACACTTGTAAATTTTCAATGCATACTTCAATTTGGGAGGCTCATTGGGGGCCTTAAGTCTCGAAAATCATAGAACTGGCACTGTGGACAAGCGACACTAATTTTCTATTTCTTAACTTTTAATTAATTCGCACAGATAGTCACCACTTACGGAATTGATCCAAATGTGCAGTTATAGTGAGTGGAAAATATATTTTTTCTCTCACATACTATATTTTTTTATTTCTATATTTTCGCTTTTCCCATTTTGTGTCTTTAAAATTTAAGGGAAAATTGTCTTTTCCAATCACTTTAACAGTAGAAATGGACGGATTTCGTGACTGAGCGCAATCTGTGTGAATTAATTAAGGTTGGGATCATATGTACAAATAAAATCGAATAAATATAAAATTATGATAACCTTTAAAGAATGAAGATCCTAAATATGAAGTTATGATAACCTTTAAATAATTTTCACATTTCGTCTTTAATAAAGATTTTTGTTTAAATATTCTACTAATGTGCATTGAAATGAGGGACACATATTTTGTCATTTATTTTATATTTTATATTGTTTATTTATAAAATAAGAGTCAAAAAAATCTATTTACACCATCCTAATTAATTTTTTGGATAAAAATTATTATTAAAGATAAAGATAAAATGTGAAAATTAATCGGTGAATGCTAAGAATGTGATATAAAATAATTGAAGAGATAAATAAAAAAATAACAATAGTTTGAAATCTTCATTCTATTTAATATGTGGTGTGGTTAATTGAATATGTAGTGTAAATATAACTATTAAAATCTAAATCCACCTCCCAAGGGCCATAACAACTTATCTTTCTTTGATTGTTGGGCAGCGAGCACGACACGTGCCTTTATAAAACAGAATACGAGGCCATCTTCTTAGTTTTAATTACAAAATTGAAATTTATTGAATAGTCAAATATTGATCACCTTATAAATATATTTGACAAGTATTGAATACTTATAATTTAATTTTTTACTATTTTTTAATTAATTGCGAATTTAAAGAAATAATTAACATAAATTTCTTAAATTAAACGACCAATAATATAATCACTATATTTATAGTGTTTTATCTCTCATTTCAATTTACATTATCATCTCTTTCATTTCTCGAACTCTATCAAACTCTATTCTCTTCACCATATTGCCTTTGCGACATGAAAAGTTGGAATCCCGTTCTCCTGCCCCAAGGGGCAAGAGATAAATTACCGACATCACTGATGTGGCAAGCTCCACGTCAGCGATGGGTGATTTAAACCCAAATTCTGCATTTGGACAACCCAAATTTGGGCCAAATTCAGAACAACAACATTTCCTTTCTCTCTCTTCATCTCCTACGCCCTAATTTCTCCAACCCTGTCAGACTTAGGTTTTTGGTTACCTTTTCTCATTGATTCATCGTGATATTTATACAAGAGGCAAAACAATAGTTGCCTAGAATATGCCCATGATACATGGCAAAATATTCGGAAATAGAAAACATAATCTTAGGAAATAACAAATCAAAGACAAACACCCATATATAGACTATCCTAGAATCAATGAATTATTCTATCGTATCAATTATTCTATCGTATCACCCCCATTTCAACAAATCAACGAGGCTTGCCGATTTTCCTAATTTCTGCTCGCTCTTCCGAGTTCAGATTTCTGAAATTCGTGCAAATCAACGAGGCCGGTCTTTTGATGGATATAATGGATGGCAAAGTTCTGTTTTCGAGCAAGAGATGGGGAGAGAGAAGGAAAATGTTGTTGTTCTGAATTTGGCCCAAATTTGGGCTGCCCAAATGCAGAATTTGGGTTTCATTACCCATTGCTAACGTCTTGCCATGTCAGCGATGGGTAATTTATCTTCTGCCCATTGGGGCCAGGAGAACGGGATATTTCTTGTTTTAAGTCAAATCTTGCAAGTTATTGAATTTGTCCATTTTTATGTTATAATATTTCAAGTGTTCTCTAGTTTCTGATCCTATTTTGTATTTTATTCAATTTTTTATGATGACAGTTACTCACAATGGTATCAACTAAAATTTAAAATTAGGACCAGTCATTCTTTCTCCACCCTAAAGCAGTACACATATGACAAGAAATAAGTCATTAAACACAAAAAAAAGAAACTACAACTTTTGTCTTCATACTAGTTCTTACTGTGATACATTATAAGGCATTCACATAGTCGACTGCATCTTGTGCCGAGTTAATATTACTGAATACTGCAATACCGAGACAGACAAGCTCTTATATTCAATTCAGTAGCAATGTACAATATCAGACTCATAATTATAATTTTTGGATAGTTTGGGTGAATTCCGGCATATTTGTTGAACAAAATAAATTTATATTGATTGTGATTTTGTTGAACAAGATTGAATTTCGAATTTCAATTTTGATGGCATATGATAACAATAAATAAAATGACCGATTAGATAATTTGGATGGTCACACTGCTAAAATCAAAGTTTCATTAAAGACCCAAAATTTCCAATTAATTTGGTTGACTATGGGTATTTTTGATTTTTTTTCAAAAATCCAATAAATTCAATTTTTGGTGACAAGTTAGTGTGTATACATAATTTCCCCCATTTATAACGTGTTTGGGCCCCTTTATACATATGCTAAAATAAGAAGAATCGAGTGGCATATGAATAAATAATAAGTAATGCTATGTAGCATTAGTTTACTTGACAATATATGTGTCATTAAATAATAAGTTCAACTAAATATAAAAATATGAAACTTATTTAATTGGATTAATCATTTAATATTTAGTAGATTAGTATATATTAAAGACCACTAATACTATGTAGCATTATTCATAAATAAATATGTATGGTATCTAAAATTCTGACTTAACTAAGAACAAGACTATAACAGAAAAATGTTGAAAATATTACAATTTTTATATTTTTCTAATTATTACAAGTGCTCCATACGAGTTTTCATACTTTGAAATGATAGGTGGTCATATTTCTTCGCAATTTTTTTCTTCTTCTACTTTTGTTAGAATAAATTTCAAATCGAATAAAATTGATATAAATATACAATATATAAAAGTTTGACATATTCCTCTTAACAATAATGATCTATTAAAATGAAAGATCAAAGAAACAAATTGATCCATTTAAAACTCAAAGAAACGATCAAATTTCAAGATTCTTGGCACGCTTCTTGTACTGATGGGCTGCCCATTTGTTGGGTCAACAATTCTAACAGACATAGTCAAATGAGAAGATGGTTAAAACATCTCGAGTTTGTCGAAAAATAATAGAATTCTGAATGGCAAGAGATTTTGTAAGGCAGTCCAACTTGATTGTGTGAGGGATTCATTTTTTGTTTTGTTTTGAGAATCATGTCATTAATAAATATTTTGGAAAAATAGATCTTTAAGAAATTAATTAATTCAAATAACATTATTTTTACATTTGTGGGAGATTTGATGCATAATTAGATAATAAAATGCACACTCTCAAAATTTACAACTTTTTAAAAAGTTTCTTTTACAAATTTTGTATTCATGGGTATAAAATTTTCGATTCTTTTTCTAGCACAACTTTATACTTGACTCACTATGCTTGGATAACTTACACTTTTTTCACTTATAAGTTATTTTGTTTCAAAAGTCTTTTTTTACTGTCAAAATAAGTAACTCGCTTAGTTTCAACTTTGATTTATTTCAATTAATTTTATTTTAAAATTTATTTACTTATAAGTAAATTATTTAACACTAGCCAAACATGCACATGTATTTAAAAGTAAGGCTCAGGCCTATTCCTTAGGAGAGAGCAGTTGAATGGTGCAAATTTATGGTTAGAAAAACTAATGCAAGCAAAAAGTCAGAAGTCCATGGAATTAATAATCTAGTTCCTATGTTATATATGATATATCTTATACGTCAATTGGAAAAATATTAAACAACATATTATAATAAAAAGAACAGTAAGCAAATGGAATAGATAATTGCAACATACAAATTGAATAAAATAAGACCAGAAAATACAAACCGAAGCCTGTACGTGTACAATTTCCTTAAAACAGATTTGTCCTATACCGTAGGTTATGAACGACTGTTTCCCATAATACAACGGTAGAACTGGCTGTACTAGCAAACCGACCTACTGCCAAAACAATATCACCGCAAGAGAAAAAGAAAACTTGGAGGAAGAAAAGCTGAATTTTTGATGTGTTGAGTGAGGAACTTTGGACTTGTTTATATAGACTCTCTTATGACCTTCCAATTCCAATTCCATCATTAACAAGTAAATTACATGAGTTATACTCATTAACCCACCACTAAAAAACCATTAACAACATATGAATGGGTAGAAAAGTTGGAAGGTCTCAAAATAAAGATGAGTTTTAATTTTCTATTCACCTAAAAAATTACTTATTTTTCAACAATCCCCCACATGAATAGAAATTGATAAAGACACAGAAGACATGGTGATAAATTTCAACGTTCGAATCCTGCATAGGATATGTAGGTGTTAACATTTGAACCTTCAATTATGAAAGTATATTTACTTTACTAACTGACCAGTAGACGCGATGTCCTTGAACTGTTCTGTCGTTTGTGTAAACGATGATAAAGTTCGTAGCATTAGCAAAAACGAGAAAATAAGCGGAGTGGCTTAGGGATCTTTTATATGTAGTTCCATTGGATATGAAGAAAGAATCTTCAATATCTATACTATATGATAATAGAGATACTCTAGCTAGAGCCTACAGTGAGGTCTATAATGGGAAGTCTAGACATACGAGTCTAAGACATAACTATGTAAGAAGTTTAATCAAAAGAGGAATAATTTCTCTTACATACGAGAGATAAAGAAAAAATTTTGCTGATCCATTTACTAAACCACTTACTAAAGAGTTAGTAAGATTAACGTCGAGTAGGATGTAGTTAAAACTCCTATACTTCACACATAATTCTTCTTGACATAGTTCAGTTCTCATTGTTATGTTCATTTATGGCCGTGAACATATGCTTGGTTCTGCAAGAGTTTTCAAGAATTGTGCCTCACACAATTATCTTAGAAGCGGCCCCACTTCTTTCTCACATAGGTGATTTCTTAATTAAGAGTAGTCCGTTCTACTCTGCGCGTAAGAATCATTAAAAGCATATTGCTTATCCTTTTCTCTATAGGTATCATTGTTTTATCATATGAATGGGTAGGAGAAAACCCCACACTGGTCTAATTAATTATTTACAATTAGGTTGTTCTTTTGAACCTAGATCGTGGGATCTCCAGTCAACTAGGTTGAGTTTCTACTATATTAACTTATTCTTCCAAAGGCTTAAGTCTCATTTATTTCGACAACTTTCCAACTAATTCTCTATTTAAACCTTTAGTTAGCGGATCCACAATATTATCTTTTGACTTTATATAGCCAATATAGATAACTCCAGTTAAGAGTAGTTGTCTTATGGTATTATGTCTACGATGTATCAGTAGAGGTGTCAATCCGGGTCAGGCGGGCCGGGTCGACCCGCCTCTGATGAAGCCCGGTGACGACTCGCATTAGAAAAAGCCTGCGCCATGACGGGTTGCGGGCCGGGTCAACCCAGCTCACAAAAATTGAACACGAGCCCGGCCCACCCGTTGGCCCATTTGGGTCGAGCCCATGTTGGCCGCAGTTCGACCCGGTTCGGCCCGTATGAATAAAAAATTAATTTTTTTTGAAATTACTAAAAAAATTTAGTTGCTTATTGTAATTCAAAAAAAAAAATGTTTACATAAAATAGTCCCATTTTTATGATCCTAAATATATATTTAGGAATTACATAACCATCATATGACCCTTTGTATTCTGCAGTTAAAAAAAACTGAAGATAAGTTGTCAAAAGGCCCAAACAACCCCTTATTTTGTTCAATAATGGTGGAAAATGAAAGGTTTTTGGAATCATCATATGGTCATTTGTATTCCGCATTGGAAAAAAAAACTGAAGATAAATTGTCCAAATATCCCAAACAACTTATTTTGTTCGATAATGTTGGGAGATGAAAGAGTTTTAGATTTTTTGACTTAATGTAGGAGGGTAAAATAGTTTGAAAGATGAAAGGGTTTTGAATTTTTTAATTTAATCTAGGAGGTAATTTAATGTAGGAAGGTAAAATAGTTCGGGAGATAAAATGGTTTTGGATTTTTGAATTTAATGTAGGAGGGTAAAGTAATCCAAAGTTGTAATATATGAGGGTAAAATAAATATTTAATTGAAAATTTGATTTATTTATTTATTTGTTTATCTAAAAGTACGAGGGAAAAATGATTTTTTTTATTTTTTTTTAATGAAATTTTTTAGATGATAATTGTTATCAGATACAATATGTGCTAAGAATGTGATAGAAAAAATATTAGGGACATAAACGTAATAATAAGTAAAGTTATAGAAAAATGTGGTGTGAATATATTTAGCCTAAATATAATAAATGGAGATTTAGGGGGGTGTATTTAATTAGGATTTTGAAAGAGTTTTATGGACTTTAAAAGTTTAGGTGTATTTAATTAAGACTTTTGAATCTCTATATAAATATTGGGGTATTCAATATAGATTTATAAAGACTTTTAAAAAGTCTTTAAAAATCACGTGTTATTCAATTTAGAATTTTTAAAATCTTACGAAATTTAGGGGTATTCAAATTGTCAATAATTTTAATAAAAATTTATATATGTTAGACTTTGATAGACTTTTTAGTGGTAAATATAAATAGCAAAATTCTTTATTTCTCTCTACTCAAACCTAAAACTTTGAAAGACTTTTCTTTTTCCTTTCTCTGTCTTCAAAGAACGGATGCAGCAGCTCCAGCCCCTGCCACTACTTTCCGGTGAGTTTTTCACTCTGCTTTCCAGTGAGTTTCAACTACCTTCAATGTTGATATGTCATTGTCTTTCAAGAACATGTATTTCCATGAAGATTTTGACATATAATACATAAAATTATTTTATGAAATCACTTGAAATTCGATGAAGATGACTTGCCCTCAATTCCCGCAAAATAAATAAAATAACAGTTAATCGGGTCAATTGGATGGATAACGGCCATTCGTATTCAACTTTATAGTTTTGCGCCACTCAGTAATTCCCTCTCCCGAAGAAAATACAAATGTCTATTTCTCCTAGAGATAACAGCAATGGCAGCATATTCACCGTGCAGAAATATTAATAGCACTATTTTATGCAAAAGTGGAGCAATTTCTTTGATGGGCTTATTTGCTTTTCCACTGCAATAATATAATTAAAGTGTGGTGGGATGGGAGCTTGGAGGCTTGGGAGTGAGTGGGATGTGTCGAGAAATTATGGAAAATTCATTACCCAATGTGGAGTCCCAAAAGATTGTTTTATTAATTTCTTGATTATTGAGGAAATAGATGGAAAAAGACACTGTGAAGGCATAGCTGAAAATCTTTTAATCCAAGATTTAAACATTATAGGAATTAAATTTCACGTTAATCAGAGAATATGGGTGATTGATCTAAATTGTCCAGATTCAATTTTATTCATAATATATGTGATCAAATTAAGGTGCATTCATATGTTGTTGTGTGTCTTCTTTTTTTGTGTTACTAACAATCCATTTCAAAGGGTGCATTCATATGTAGTCAGCCTCAAAAGGGGGTGCATTCATATGTAATAAGGGGTGCATTTATATGTATTAACAATCCATTTCAAATTAAGGTGCATTCATATGTAGTCAGCTTGAAAGGGGATACTATTCACCTTTCGTATTTACCAAATTGTGATATATTTTTCCATGTCGTTTGATATGAAGTAAGTAACTGTTTTTTATTGGGTTACTTGAAAAAAGAACAAAAAATAGCTGAAAGCTAGAAATCATTATGTACTCTTTTTTCAAAGAATAGAGGTGTTAGGTCATTACTCTCTTTAAAAGCATTTTTTCTAAAATCATGTTAAATGCTATCCTGTTAAATACTTAAGATCAACCTTTTAAATTATGCTCTGATACATGTTTGCTACAAATTTACATGTTTGGTAGGGAGCATGTTTGATGATGATAAATTCTTATTTTAGCTTGTGACATTAGAATGGACAATAACAAGGAAACTGGAGATTCACACCAAGGAAAATATAAAGTATGGACGGAGGAAGAGAGCAATGAGTTGCTAAACATCCTGGTTGATGCTGCCAATCGTGGGTGGCGTGATAGTAATGGCTCATTCAGCAAGTTAACTGTGATAAATAAAATGCTTCCCGCCCTTAACGAAAAACTTGGATGTCAAAGGACTTTTTCCCATTATCAAAGCCGTATGAGATGGTTTAAGAATCGGTACAGTGACTATTGTAAGCTTCTGCGTCATAGCTCTGGGTTTGGATGGGACCCAGTGACTAAGAAATTCACTGCAAGTGATGAAGTATGGAATGAATACATTAAGGTGAACTTCATTTATTTAAAATAATATGTACAGTTTAACAATATAAGTCAGTGATCTATTTGTTTAATATGTTAACTCTAATTGTATTTTGTTTTCTTTTTACTAGTCAAACGAAAATTCAACTTATCGCACCGACACTTTTGTGGACTATGAAGATTTGAGAATTTTAATTGGAAATGGAACTGCTGTTGGGAGACATGCAATTGCACTAGGGAATGATACTGATACTAGAACATTTGAGACACAAGAAAGTAGAGGTGGTGGTTCATTAGATAATTTCATGTATGTTTCCAATATCGGGGTATTCATACAAAGTGATACACAAGAAACTCTATATGAGTCTGCATATCTTGAGCACTCCACTCCACCATTGCCATCCCAACCCATGAGTCCAGAAGTTCGCCCACGTACTAGAAAACGAAATAGAACCAACGTTGAAGATAAATCAGTTGAGACCAACAATATTCAGTTAGAGCTTATGGACAAGATCACTCAAAACATTGACAAGCTAACTCGTTGTATTGATTCAATTGATAATAGTGAACCTAGTTGTTGGGATGTTATCAGGGACATCCCAAACTTGGATGATAGTGCTCGTTTCAAGGCCCTTGACTTGCTTAACACTAGAGCAAAGAAGTTTGAGTTCATGAAAATGACACCTGAAGAGCGTTCTAAATGGATAACTCATAAATTGATGCATTGAGTGATTTTATGGTATACGACAAATAATGAAATCTATAGCATTGGGATTGTTAATTCTAGTGTTTTTGAAATTTTTAAATTTTATATCAGTAATGAATTCTACAATATTGAGATTATTATTCTATTGTTTTTAGATACTTTTTTGTATTTTGAATTAGTAATAAATGCTATAGTTTGGAAATTGTTTATTAATTGTTGTTATTGATTGTATTTTGAATGAGTAATTCTTGGGTTTGTTTGCATTAACTTTATTGTTGATTACATAACTAATTACATGCGCATACACAATTTAATTCTAATTTTTTTTATTTCAGGCGCTCTATTTATATAATGTCTAGTATGAATATGCATGAAGATGAGGTAGATAATGAAGAGATGGAAGAAGTAGAAAGGAGAGAAAAATTGATTGAAACCATTAGATATGCATTGATGGCAATTCAAGCAATTCAGTGTATGCTTAATGAGCTAATAGTTAACATGTGCTACGAACTTGTTCAACGTCCTCTAAATAGACGACCAAAAACTTCAGGTGGATACAATTATATACACAAAATATTAAAAGAGGATCCAACAAACTTTCGACAAGTTTATAGAATGTATCCTGATGTATTTATAAAACTATGCAACATTATTAGAGAAAAAGCACTCGTGCAAGATACAAGATTTATTTGTATTGAAGAAATGCTTGCAACTTTTTTACGCATTGTCGGTCAAAATTCTCGATATTGTGTAATTCGTGAATCGTATGGGCGATCACATTTCACAACTAGTCAAAGTTTCAACAAGATTTTGAAGGCATTAAACACAATTTCAGTAGATATGATGGCTAAACCTAGATCTGCAGTGCCAGAAAGAATTAGAGAAAGTACAAGATTTTACCCATATTTTAAAGTAAGTTATCATTATTCATTGTCATTATTATTATTTGTAGTTGTTGTATTTTTCTCATTATTTATTATTATGATTTTAATGTTTTAGGATTGCATTGGAGCAATTGACGGTACCCATATTCCCGCTATGGTAATTGGACGTGATACAAGCCGTTATCGTAATCGTCACGGAACAATTTCACAGAATGTTTTAGCAGTATGTAACTTTGATTTGGAATTCATATACGTGCTTAGCAGGTGGGAGGGATCTGCTCATGATTCAAAAGTATTGAGTGATGCTTTATCAAGAAATAACGGACTTAAAGTACCACAAGGTATTTTAAAAATTGGCAATCACTAATTTATGTCACTTATATTTATATATTTTTTATGATTATAAATGTTATACATTGCTTACTAATTCTACAATTATTATATAATCAGGAAAATATTGTTTGGTGGATTGCGGATTTCCAAATTGACGTCAATTTTTAGCTCCATTTCGAGGCACTCGCTATTAGGGATGGCAATGGGGCGGGTCGGCCCCGCCCCGCGAACTTTTTGGCCCGCCCCGGTCGCGGACCCGCCCCGCCCCGCGAACTTTTTTTTTTTTTTTTTTTTAAACTGAAAAATAATTAAAAAAATATATATACAATTTTTTTTAAATATTTATACCAAGCAAAACAAAAAAAAATTATAAGATTTGGGTTGTGGTATAGCCGTATAGTGGTTAATGTTAGTAGTTTATAAGTTTTAACCCAGATTTGATTCTTCTTTAGTTTATTTTTAGTGAAAATCATAATTTCTATTATATTTTATAATTTTTCAAAAAAAAAAAAAAAAAATTTTTTTTTTTTAGGGGCGGGTCGCGGGGCGGCGGGGCGGGGTCGCCCAGGACCCGGCCCGGGGCAGATTTTTCTGCCCCAAACCCGCCCCTATTGCTTCGTGGGGCGGGGCGGGGCGGCTCTTGGCGGGGCGGGGGGCGGGGCGCGGGGCGGGTTCGGGTTGGCGGGTTTTTTTGCCATCCCTACTCGCTATCATCTTCAAGATTTTGTTGGTCAAGGCCGTGACCCTGAAAATGCACAAGAGTTGTTCAATCTTCGACACACATCTTTGAGAAACGTAATTGAAAGGATTTTTGGTATATTCAAATCGAGATTCACAATTTTCAAAACAGCTCCTCCATTTCCATATGACACACAAGCAGAATTAGTGTTAGCTTGTGCAGGATTACACAATTTTCTTCGCAAGGAGTGTCGTTCTGATGAGTTTCCAGTTGAACCAGATAATGAAGTTTTATCATCTTCATCGGTGTTAAATGATCAGGACAACTTTGGACTATTTTATGAGAGTCAAGAACAACAAAGAGAAAGTGTTAATGAGTGGAGGGCTACTATAGCTACTGATATGTGGAGTGATGATGGGCAAATTAATAATATTGACCATTAGTAATTTCTCTTTTTTATTTTATAAAATAGTACTGGATTTTTTTAAAATAATTGGTACTTTGATTATTTATTTATGTAATTGAAATGACTTATAATGATATGTTATTTATAGATTATCAAATGTAGCTAGGTTTTTTTTTTTTGGAATTTTCGTAGTTTACCCAAAAGAACAAAAAATAGAAAAGGAAAAAAAGAAAAGAGTGAGCGAATAATTTGTGTCATTAACTTTTAATATAGTTTACTTGTAGTAAATAAATAGAACATTATAAATTCAAGATGTTTAATTGAAAAAATAAAAGTCTATCAAAGTCTTTAAAAGTATATGAAAGTATATGAAAGTCTTTTAAAATGAAATTCATAAAAGTTTGTAGGAGTCTATTAAAATCTATAAAAGTCAATACAGATTAATGAAATCTATTAAAATCAATTACTTAAAAAGTGTCCATAAAACTCTTTCAAAATCCTAATTAAATACACCCCAATTAGACTTTTCAACTTTTAAGGACTATATATAGTTATAAATGCTAATATCGTGTTGAAGCTATGTATTTATGCCATGACTAGTCGGTATGTGCGTGCACGCGTGTCATCCAAATTTGAATCCATCCTCTTTTTGCCCTTTTATTTGTGGAAAACTGATTTATCTAATTTTACCAAATGAAATAAGTTTATTTATGCACAATCATTCTTGATTGTGTAGTATTTGTTTTTCCACTTGACTTTGAAATACTTTTACTTTTTTATTATACATAATTATTCATAATCATTTTTTTTCTTATCTAAAAGGGGTTTAAAGGGAGAAACATTTTTGAATAAATATGCCCTCATTAATATTTTTTATTTTCTAAATTGTCCTTGAGTTAAAAGTGAGTCATGTTATGTATAAGGTGAAGGTAAATCTCGCATAATAAATAGTTTTATGTGATGAGTTAAAATCATTGTCCAAATACTTGGTTATTTTGAATTTTCTTGAAATTTAATAATATTTCAAGAAGGAATTACGGGAAAGAATGTATGAAGAGAAAAAAAAAAAAAAACCCCTTAATTTATGGGTACATTAAAACTGAATGGATATTGCAATAGAAAATTCTTCTTTATCTTATATCAAAGAATTTTGAAATTCTTTTTTCTGAGAAATAATTACCTAAAAAGGCTAAATATTTTGTTTTTGTGTGCTTTTTATAATGACTAGTAAAATCACGTGCGTTGCACGTGGTAGCGTACTAAATTTGACAATAATAATATAAATTGATTATCTATATTGAAATAAAGTATAGTGTACAAGATATGAAATAACAATTAATGTATTTATGGAAGAACAGTTACCCATTTATTTAGTAAACAACTTGTATGATTCGTGTAATTAACGGTAAAATGTATACGAAGAACAATAATTACTATTCATAAACGTAAAACTTAATAACAAACATAGCGAATGAAAATTAAAGTTCATCGATAATACATTTATCTTATTTATATAATGATAATATACAGAATTGTTTGTTAATCATTAATTGTACTATACAGTTTATCGATGGAGATCTTCAATTCATGTAATTTAGAATGTATTGCAAGACCGTCATCTACCATGTCCAGAAGCTCGAAATCTATGAATGCGAAATTTTCTATAGTGTCCTGTGATTTTAATCATACACGAAATGTGGATAAGTTAAAATCACACTTATAATAATTGAATGACAAAGATATAGACATTAGTAAAACCTCATGCTTGTCCACCATTTGGATAAGAATTTGAAATCTCGAAACAAATTTTGAACGATGTATGTTTTGGTCAATTGTATGTAGACTTTCTCGAAAATTATAGAGAACCATTCTATAATGTCTTGCTTCTTGCATCTGAATATTTGGTATGGATGTGAGATCTCTACCGTTGGTTAAGTTACACCCCATTATATCGATTCAATATTCTCTTGTTAGTAATTGATTTTCCAACTTTTTCTATGAAGAACAATTTCTTTATGCTGTAGAGAACTAAAAATGCCATATGTAACGACCTGTAAAATTGGGTTTCTATTTTAAATATGAAAAAAGAAAATGAAACGAGAATTTAGTTTAGTTATCCAAAGAAGTACTTTAAAAGTGATAAAAATTAGAATTTAAATTAGATACGAATAGTAAATAAGGGTGAAAATCGTATTTAATGAGTTGTGAAGGGACTAAGATGAATTAATTTAAGAGCGAATAACTTTATTAAGAGTTTGATTGATTGAAAGAGAACGGATGGGTGTTTTTGGGATTAAGTAAAGAAGCCAACTTTGGAACTATCGTATGATTTATGTATTGGTCGGAATTCTACAAAACTTATGTTGTTGCGAAGTACGCAATGAGACATTCGAAATGGTACCAAATACACCTATGTTTGATTGAGGAATCAGTCCCGAATATTTATGTCAAAAACGTTCAAGAAAGTTGAAAATCTGTAATTCCCAGAAATTTATGTTCGAGTAGCTATTTTTGGGACGAGGCTTTGATCGTTGGGATGATCCGTTTTCTACGATTCAAAGTTCGTTGTGAAGATCCCCATGAGATGTTCAAGATGGTATAAGTAACGTCGAAAATGAGCATGTTTCGACATTCAAAACTCGACTCAAAAAGCAGGTCTACAAATTGTCTTAATTGGAGTTTTAGCATTAGTTACCCTAGAAGCTATACCTAGTGTCTTTATCATGGGTGGTTGGGGAACGTATTTAAGGAAGTCCATCAAGGGAAATCTTCAGCTAATTTCTCTAAATATTTGTGCATTTAGCAAAATGCAGAAGTAAAAACAAGAAACGAAAATTTATATTTGATACTTTTGTACTCAATTTGTTTTTCAAAACAATTCAACCGTGAGAAAATTTCTCTATGCCAAAGAAGAAAGTGCAAAGACTTCAAAATTTATTGAAAGTAAAGCATAAATCTATTTTAAACATTTTTAATGCATATCTGACTGCATGTGCTTATGCCAGTAAAAGACATAATCAAACAGCTTTGGTTGATCATTTGTTTTAAGCCTTTCCCGTGTACACTTATTAAGGGCTGCAATATAGAAAGTAAAAATGATTAATAATAGCACATTTATATTATCAAATGAAATGAAATCAAGTTAACCACTTACCATGAATCCAAAAGTGAAATGTTAAAAGAGTCATTATTGCTGCATTCATCAACTTGTCATCATCCAACCTATTGAATCAGTGGACATTGAGCATGATCCCTACGTTTGGTACAGATTATAAACTGGTTTATAGTTTATTTGACTACTTTTTGGTCAAAAATGTCATGCTATACACACAAAAATTTTGGTCAAATAAACCGTTTTTGGTCAAATAAACTCTTTTGGTCAAATAAACCAGTTTATAATCTATACCAAACGGAGGCGATATATGATCAAGTCTGATGATTCAGGGAAAATACAAAATTTTCACAAGCAGCTATAATTTTCATCCCCTACTCCTTGAACTGCATTGTCACACTCCAAAACGATGGACATGCAGAATTTTCTATCTCCAGTTATATACCTGGGAAACTGGAGGATTTAATGCCTATGGCTCTACTAAAACCAAAAGTAAGTGAGCGAAACTGTGAAAAGGCCAACCAAGCTCCGACTCAAAGTCTCGCATGCTAATTTCGGAGGACAAAATGTGACAATAACTGAACATAAACAATAACATATACGATTGTTAATGCATGGAATATAAATTTATATCATATTAAAACAAACTGGGGTGCATATATTTGGAATTAGAAGTTCAAATATTCCAAAAAGACACCTCCATGAGTGTAGCATTGGGTGTCTATAAGGTGATTCTGATGAATTTACAAAAGAGGTCCAATATCGTTCCCTGAAATCATCTCTCAGGGAACCAAATAGCCAACACACAAATAGAGTGGCACTGTAATTGTTCATAATATGGGGCAATGATTTGAGATCAATAAAGGAAATCGTTGTAAAACAAATATCTAGCATATTACATCCCACTACAATTCCTTATATAATCCAATCAAAGACCTCAAGACATTTGAAATAACATATGTAGTTTTTTGCAATCCATTTTTTATTAGACATAAGACATTGTGCAAATTAGCGTTATCGTTAGAATTTAGCATTCCCTCTTCCAATAAAATTTTACACCAGTAGATCAACCAGCTCTTCTCAAACTTTAGAGAACTCATGGACTGTCCATTATATTCCACCTCAAGTCTTCAACGTCTAGTGATAAATCCATGATAAAGACTAAAGTGATTCAGAAATATAAAGAAATTGTAGAGATTGAATATTAGCAAGGAAACCCCGAGCAGATGTATAATAACAGGCTAAGTAATACCTAGCACAATTTGGAATTAGTAATGCTCCATATTTGATCAAAAGTAAAATGCAACGAGAGATTATACTTGCATCTACTTTTACCACCTGCTGGTCCAAGGAATCTTAGAAAATAGAACATTTGTTTACTGATTGTATCAAAATGTGAGGAAAAAAAACTAAATCTTGCAATCAATGGAGGTAAAATTCACCAGAGTAATTCAAGTGAGAACTGAAATTTTAATTGAACTTCGCGGGTACCAGGTCATGCTTTGAAACCAGCACGAGTCCACATAACACAGCCATACTTGGGGAAAAAGGAACTTCCATTAACATACTCGTTTCAAACCCGTCATGTGTGGTCTCATTGGAGGAGGCAATATGGAATTAAAAATATAGGAAATTGGAAATGGATAGTAATCCAGATATATTGACAAGGCATTTTCATGAAAAGTAGTTGATCTTTTAATGATTCTACCCCTAATGTTTCAAAAACTAAGGATAAATAATAAAATAATTCTATACCACTATATAACACACTTCCTTGCAATTCAAACTTATGGTTATAGACTTGAGAATGCTGGTGATCCTATTGAAATATCCACCTTTATCTCAACCCATGAACCTAGTTCCATCAGATCCTAGTTAAACCATATAATTCCCCATTGTCTGGATTTCTGCTAAAACATGAATCTCATGGATGAGGTCATATAATGACAATCAATATAACAATATTACTGCAAGCAAGGGTATTTAACTCTTTTTAAGTCTGATTGGAAAAAAAAATCCTTTTAAGAGTCTGTGTACTTGTGCCATATCAAAGAAATGGAACAATACATAAACGGTTCAAACAAATTGGAATGAGGATTCAAGAAATAGCCCAACAACATATTATTCAAAAATATTAATGAAAACTTATAATTATGCTAAGAAAAGAAAAGGGATCCAAGAGGAAAAAAAACTATTCAATTTGTGATACAACAAAGGAAATGGAAATCAAGAAAAAAAACTAAGGATCGTCATTGTCGTATAATTGATTGGATAAATAATTGGAAAAAAATAGATAACATTCAAACCTAAACAGGCTAGTGTTTTCCAAGCGAGAGAGCTACTTGAACACACTAATTCAGAGAGTAATATGATACACATGGATGCAAGATATGCAAAAACTTAGGACCAAGGGACACTATTTTTGGTTTGACTCCACTGAGCTCTGCTATTAATAATCTGCAGTTACAAAAGACCTGAAGCACAAAACAGGCTAGTGCTTTACAAGCGAGATAGCTACTTTTACACACTAATTCAGATAATAAGATGATACACATGGATGCGGGATACAAAAAACTTAAGACCAATGGACAGTTTTTTTGGTTTGACTCTACTGAGCTCTGCCATTAATCTGCAAAAAGCACATCACTTTGATTGGCGATGTTTGCAATGAGGCGGAGAGCTGTAATATTCGGAGAGGCAATGACTGTGTTGGTTTTAAAGCATGTATGTTTTGCATTCTGTCTGCCAGATACGGGATCTGTTGGTGACAAAACAAAAGAAATTATCTTTTCCAAGAGTCAACACTTAAATGAAATATATATAGAGGCCATAGAAGTTCCTTTGCATTATACACAAATCGTATTGTCAGCAATTGGTACAGTTCATTTTTTGTTTTACTATATATGCCAACAGAGGCAGGAGGTGTATATATATATATATATATATATATATATATATATAGAGAGAGAGAGAGAGAGAGAGAGAGAGATGACTGATGGGTGCTCTATTTAATAACTATACATAGACTGAGATGAAAGCTTTTGATAGACTTTATCCATGACACAGCACTGAGGCAAAGCAGTAACCAACAGTGAGTTTAGGTGATAGTACATGGTAGTATGTCCTTAGGCCATAAAATAAGGAAAACTAAAGTTGTACCCAGTACTTTCTCACACCTAAAATCAGCACAATAGATGGAAGGTAGTACTGTACAAGTGGGCAGCCCAATTTCTGTAATTCCTAAAACAGAGAAATGAAGAAACGTGACATCCCAATGTCTGTAATTTTTACTATGGGCACAGAGCATTTTTATATATGTAAGTACACAATTACTTTTATACTAAGTTGTCATGAAATTAGCATTACATACATAACGTAACACCATGTGAAGCATTGGAAATTACCTGTAATGAGTGCAACTGGAGTGGTAAGAATAGACAGTCTATAATCAGTTGACTGAGGCAAATTGGCACCAAATTGGGACCCATTAGGTAAGGCATTCAATTGAATCTGCGCGTTATCGAAAGGAGAAAATTGGGCGATGAAATTGGGATTCGATGTCCACCAGAAGCATATGGAATATTAGGGCGGATAGACGGGCTGTTTGGTGAAGCTTGCTGGGAAATTCCTCCAGGGGGAGGATATGAAGTGAACGGTGATTTTGGAATAAGAATTGGTTCGCTTGAGTAGTGTTCATGTAGGTTTTGCTCTTGGTTTTGATGTGGGTGTTGCTGCGCGGTTCAGGGTACGAAGATGCTCTGTATAAAGACTTGTATTCCATAAACTATGCAAAGGAACCGTCCTGAACAAAAACAAAGGGCAACAAGATTTAGGACTGGCCCAGATATTCTCGACAGAAGCAGGTCTATTATTCTAATTTTCCTGTTAATACATTAATGAAGTGAAATGATGAATTCTTCCCTATCATCTGCTCAAATGTCGTCATTGGCAATTTGATTCACAGTTGGCTATTACAATAAAAGCATAGAGCAAACCTGAACAACAAATTGGGGGTACACATCAAACTGAACCAATTTGGTGAAAGAAAGGTGTTCACCTTCGAAACGGACTGATGTGGTGAATCCCATGATCGATTAGATGTTGCAAATGAACCTCCTTCCTTGCACACAGGTATATATTGTGCCTTTGGAAGGGTGTATAGGTGGGCCAGAACTCTACAGACCTCATCTATCCCAGACTTATCAGCATCAAATGCTTTCCACCATGGAGGATTCTCTGGCAGTGGCACTTGAAATCTTCTGGCTGCAGCATATACAACACCACATGATCCACCATGGAGGATTCTCTAGCAGTGGCACTTGAAATATTCTGGCTGCAGCATATACAACACCACATGCCACAACTTCACTCTTGAATCTAACACACAAAGTCGTGCGCAAGCTATTCATAAGCAATAAATAAAAGTATCATCAGAACTGATTACAAGACTTTGGAGACAAGCTGTGTTCGTGAGAGCGTGAGAAAGAGATATCAAACCAAATATACCAGATCATCAAATTGATAAAGGAAAGCAGAATACCCATGTTCAAGCTAATGTATGTTCAATTCGATGCGACTAATCTTCGTGTTAAGTAAGCTTATTAAACTAAACAGATGTTTAAGATCCTAAAGCGTAGCAAAGAAAAAATTGCAGATGCAAGTTTCCCAAATTTTGAGATTTGTCTGGTGGAACATTAAATGAAAGCGTTCAATTAGAGAAAAATGAGAACAAAATCCACCAAGAAGTTGAAATTTACATAGAAGTTGCCTTCCTAATTCCTATCATGAAGTTGTTGCACTCTGAGTCATCTTTTTGGAAAAATTGGATGGCATTCTCATAGTTATGCCCTAGTCTTTGGGACTCGGAACCAATGCCATTTGAATATTATATATATAATCGTGCTTTTTGTAGCATAATTATCATAAAGGATAGTATTGGTATAGAAGTTGAAACTACAAAGTGCTGAATGGATAGAAAGAATTTTCACTACTGCATAGAAATATGTGAACCTAATACTCAACTGCTCCACAATAACAAACTATGCCTTATTTTGGGGTCTGATCTTTTTTCGCCACTCTTTTTGGTTCACCGCTACATCCATTGAAAGATTCTAAAAAAATAGATTTTTAACAACCACAGCAGACCACGCGCCTTTAGTATATTGGCCCATGGGTTGTGTTAGCTGTCATCATAATCCCCTTGGACTAATCAGGTGCTACCATTTGATTTTCCACCAAAATCTAGGAGGATAATAAGTACAGCTGAACAATTCTTAGACTTATAAGATCTGCAAGATTATAATTTCGTGAACCTTTCCTTATCAATTATGCTGCATGCTAAAAGATTGATTATTCACAGAAATCTAGGCACTATAATTATCTGACAAACATCAATGTACATGCATAGTAGACATATATATATATATATATAGATAGATAGATAGATAGATAAAGTACAGTGTACGTGCTTGCTTGCATAATGTTTTCCTAGCTCCGAAAATTTACCTATCATTTGCAAGATTCCAAGCTTCTCGTCTCAGTTCTGGAGGAGTTCCAAGAGTAGCAAGATAATTTGATATAAATTTATGAGGATGCTCAACATGGCAGATGAAACCCATTTCTTTCAAAAGATGCCTCTCTGTTCTGATCAAATCTGCTTTCAGATCCACATATTTCTGTTGACAAACAAAACAAAAGAAATTAACCCAGTTCCTACACCTGCTTCAGGTTAAACATTACGTATTCCTGTAAGGAATGTAAGAAAACCGATGATTTCACCAGATAATCAAAAAAATAGTTATCAATAAATTACACTGATCCAAAACATGAGATTAAAGTCGATAACCAACCGTAGGCAACTTCACCGGATAATGGAAAATAGTTACATAATAAATTAAAAATTAATAGCAATGATCCAGAACACCAGATTAAAATTGATATCCAACCTTAGAAGACGTGTCCAAATGCTCTATGGGTAAGTTTTCCCTTCTACATTCCATCCTGTGAAAAACAATGAGGACTTGCCTTGCTTTCCTAGGACTTTATTCAAGCTTTGAAGCAAGCCATACACAACTTGCAGCAACCCTCTGCATGGAAACCAAGTCCCGCACCATGTCAGAAGAGAGTAAAGCTAATTGAATTGTGAAATGCAACTAAATTATTGCAAAATGGAGGAGTCTTAATAGGAAAAAAAAGGGCACCTTCACGTTAAATCTAGCAAATGACTTCTTGCAGTAGAAACGATGGAATAAGACCTGACCAGTGGCCATCACAGCTTGAGGTCTGTGAAAAGTTTAATTAAGGAGATAACAATGCAATTTATTGTGGAAAAATTTAAACAATCATTTTATTACTCACTTTACCCAAGAAAAAAGAGCATATAACATCTTCCTGATATATTAGAACCAAATGGAGTATAGCATACACTGCAACAAATAAGAAGACCAGATGGAAAATAAAAATAAAAAGGATACAATTTGAGCAAAATACCGCTCTCTTGTATGAGATCACAACCATAGATTCTAAGTGTAATTTCTGTAGCTTCATCTATCCCATCTCTCCTAGAGGGCGAGTTCTGTAGCTGTTCGTCTGTCAGATAAAACATATCAATTGCTGTGAGAATAAAATGTGGCAAACTGTAAATTCAAAATGAGTCAATAAATGCAAGGAGTTCACGATAAACAACATTTTTTGTACACCTCTCATGAGATTTACCTTTTACGATAAACAATATGAATTTGAAGATCGAAAGAATTAAGATGAGTTAACCAAACTAAATAGTTCCTCATAAACAACATTTTGAGTGTATCGATCATGAGATTCACCACTTAAAGTGGGTTTAATCAAAATCTTTATACATTGGCTCGTTCGTGATCTAGATAGAGCAACATATAATTGTCCATGAAAAAAAACTGGCTCAGGAAGATACAATCCAACGAAATTTAAAGTCTGCCCTTGGGATTTATTTATTGTCATAGCAAAACATGGACGAATGGGAAAATGTGTCCTTTTGAATGATAATGGATTTTGATCACCTGACATTGGAATGAAAGGAATTCTTGGTAGAAATACCCGTTTCCCACGATACTCTCCAACAGCAATTTCGGCGTCAATTACATTTCTTTCAAATGACCGGCAGATAAGTTTAGTTACATTGCAAAGACCTTCAGAAGGATTAATGTTTCGGAGTAAAATAACAGGACAATTTAGTTTCAATCAAAGTTCATGTGGTAGAATTCCACTTGGAGTCAAAGTATTTAAGAAATCTTCCTGCAAAGTATTTTCGGTGTCATCTATTGCCTGATCAAAACTGTAATAAGTGAAACTTGGACCGGGAAATTCTTCTAGTAGTATATTATTTATTTGATCAACACATTCGTTTTTTTGGAGTTAGAATGACACGATTAATCATAAAATCGAGATTGTCTACACAATTATGTAAGTCTGGAAATACAATATGAATTAAATTTTAAGAGACAATATTTCGTCTTCAAAAGGTATTGTTATCTGTGGCAATAATCTAATCATATCACAACAATGCTTCTTCTCAGTTCCTTCACCAATGCGCAACAATAATCTTGAGAACGAAGGATCTAATTTGGCTCTCATATTTTGAACTAAATGTATTTTGTTAAATTGAGGCCAAAGATAAGAATAAGGTAAGCTTGAACGCACTATATCTTCTCGTTTGCCCTTTTGAACATGGAATGGATTGAATGCATGAGCTTTCAGTTGTAACTTTTTGGTTCACACATCAAGGTGCCTTGTTAGTATATCAAACATTGTCCAGCTGTTCGTTCAGTTAACATGCCTTTTAACATCTATGACTACAGTTAGCACTTATTGCTAAATTTATAGCTTGAGATTTCTGGTGGTTGTATGATTGAGAGTTCGATGGGAAATCATGGGTGTGCAATTAGGAAGGGAATAGTGAATTTTCTATTAAATGGAGAGAAAATCATTTATATCAATGCAGCACTTATGGCTTTTAGAATTAGAAATGAAAATGTGAGCATAAGTGCAAGTGGCATTCTTTCTCCCCCTTCCAATAATGCTACCTCCATATGTTGAAAAGTAGAATGTTATTGCAAAGATTGCACTACTAATATCTTATGTTAGGAAATCTATACTTGAGTTGCCTCTAATTCTTATGTATGTAGTGGTGTTCATGTAGTATCTCTTGCAGATTAATAATAGCTGGAAAACTAATTTGATGTGTTCAAATTTACATCAATAGACAAGCCCTGTTGATCACAACTCATTGGCATAACTGTTGTGTGTTTGAGTACAGAAGAGCTGTCAGTAAAATCTCTTTCAATAAAATTATAAATGTGCATTTTTATGGTTCATGAACAATCAAAACGTACATTCAATCATCACAATGACATTGTCAAAAAACGAAGAAAATCATAATCCCCAAAATAATCAATTTCAATTATATGACATATATGAAATACATAAACATACCGTGCATGCTGTAAATGTGAATAACAATCGGACAGGGAGAAAAGTAGTCTGCCTCCAAACCAAATGGTCACAGTGTGTAGACAACAAAGACAACAACCGCGACTATTACCAGATTTCCAGACGGGAACACTTGCAGCTGAAATGAGCACTCTGGTCGGAAGAAAGAGTGAATTGAGGAAAACGCCGCGGCTGTTATTAGGAGCCTGCTGGCCGGAAGAAAGATAAAAACAGGAGGAAGGGGAAATTCAAGCTACAGTTGGACTATGAAGGTAAGAGTTGAAATCTTTTCCTCCCCAATTCCTATCTCCCAACCGAATTTTTTTGAGAGGAAAAAGAGTAAGCGAGTTTCGATTTCTTCTTCAGCAGTCGCCCACTCGATTAGAGGAAGACAGATCGTGGGCGATGCGAACAAGGAAATACAAATACTGTACCACCACCACCACCACCACCACCCCACCCCACCCCACCCCCAAAAGAGTGCACATCGACAAAGGAGAACAAGAATACGCGAACAATAGGGCAGCGAAGGGAAGGTGGAGGATTGAAGGTCAGCGTGGGCTACGGGATTTCACCGTCGGGAAGGAAAGGGAAGAACAATCGTGTACAAGAAATTACACAGCAAGCTAGGGAAGAAAAGGAAGGAAGCTAGAGGTCCGGACAGCGTGAGGTAGAAGACTCCAAATCGGGAATGAAGGGGGAAAGACAGATCTTACAGGCAACCAGAAAACAGGCGTGTGAAGGAAGTCTGGACGGTGTGGGCCAAAGAAAATAGATGAACAAAACTGTACAAGAAAATAGGAAGAAAACGGCGTCGTTTTTGAAGACCATTTCTTATGAATAGTCACCCCCACATTGGCTCTTTTACTATAGTTAGGATATAAATACAGAAAATCAATGAAAAATTGTGTTGTACTTTTATCTACTATTTTCATGTATTTTAGAATTTGATACTAATTTTCATAAAAGAAAGTTGCCTTTTCTGATATGCCATTAGATATATGCTTTAAAATATAATTAAAAGAGTATCAATAATCTTTCAAACTTAATATTCACGTAGATCATGTATTTTTTAATGAACCATATGTTTTATCAAGAAGTTTGAATATAATTCCTTAGTTGGTCATAATCATTGATGAACTTATGATTGAAAATGAGTTTCATTTAAGTGTTATATTCATCGATAATTTTAAAATAAAAAAATTATAATATTATTACAAAATCACGTGCAACGCACGTATTCTTAACTAGTATAACAAAAAATATATTAAATTACTAAATAAAAAATAAATAACAATGATAAATTTACATTTATTAATTTTTTAATTCAATTTCTATTTTTTATTTATATATTTAAAGAATAAAACATCACGCATATGTCACATCTTTCACTTTAAACGGCTCTCTGCCACTTGTTTTTTTATTTTTTTTAAATATCATTTCAAATATGAAAGTTTGAATTTTCTGCTAATTTTTTTTTAAAAAATCAAAGCGGTTCATGGGCCGGCCCGCGGTTCGACCTTTTCGGTCCGTGAACGGCCCGCGAGTTGGCTTCCTCAGCCCGTGAACGGCCCACTCGGTTTACGGGCCGGCATGCGATTCCAGGTCGAGGCGGGTGGGCTGATGCGGGTTCGACCGGTCCGCTCGTCTTGACACCTCTAGATGTATGTGTCTAGACTTATCATTATACATGTTACTGTGTGCCCTACCAATTGCAGATTGACTATCACAATATATGCAAATTGCTGGCACAGGTTTTGACCATCTAGAAATATCCTCTAAGAAGTGACGTAACCACTCAGCCTCCTCACCACACTTGTCCAGGGCTATAAATTCAGATTCCATAATGGATCTGGCTATAACCGTCTATTTAGAGGACTTCCATGATATAGCTGCACCTATTAGTGTGAACACAAATCCACTTGTAGACTTTGAGTCTTTTATATCAGATATCCAGTTAGCGTCACTGTATCCTTCAATAACTGCCAGATATCTAGTATAGTGCAGCCCATAATCACAACTATATCTCAAATACCATAGTATTCTTATTATTCCTTTCTAGTGGTCAGCTCTTGGATTACTCGTGTATCTATTCAGTTTGCTAACCGTGTAGGCTATGTCTGGTCTTGTACAACTCATCAAGTACATCAGACTTTCGATAATTCTAGAGTATTCTACTTGAGAGATACTTTCGCCTCTGTTATTTGATAGATGCTGACTGGTATCTATCGGTGTTCTAGTCATGCCAGAATCATCATTGTTAAATTTGTCAAGAATTTGGTCCACATAGTGCGATTGACTTAGATCTTGAAATTTTAATTCCAAGTATCACATCCGCTAAGCCTATATCCTTCATGTCAAATATTGAATTTAACATATCTTTAGTAGATTTAATCATCTTATCGTTGCTTTCAACTATAAGCATGTCATCAACGTAAAGACATAAAATGATATATCCATTTTTAGTGTCTTTGATATAAACATATTTGTTGCATTCGTTGATTTTAAATCCACATTCCATCATGACATGATCAAACTTTTCATGACATAGTTATGAAGCTTGTTTCAAGCCATACAATGACTTCACCAATTTACAAACTTTGTTTTCTTGCCCTGAAGCAGAAAAACCCTCAGGTTGTTCCATGTAGATTTCTTCATCTAAATCTCTATTTAGAAATGTAGTTTTCATTTCCATTTAATGTACTTCAAGATTTTGCAAAGCTGCAATTGCAAGTATCATCCTGATAGATGTTATTCTCGTTACTGGAGAATATGTATCAAAGTAATCAAGGTCTTTTCGTTTTCTGTACCCTTTTATAACAAGTCTGGCCTTATACTTTTCGATTGTTCCATCTGCTTTCATTTTCTTCTTGAAAATCTATTTGTAGCCTAGTGCTTTGCATATCGGAGGAAGATCCACTAGCTCCCATGTATGGTTTTGTAGAATAGAATCTATCTCACTTTTAATTGCCTGTTTCTATTGAGATCCTTATGAATAGTTCACAGCTTATTTAAAACTTTGAGGTTCACTTTCTAGCATATAAGTTAGAAAATCAGGACCAAAATATTTTTCAGTTCTAGCTCTTTTGCTACGTCTTGGTTCGACCTCATTTTCTTCTTCTTCTTCTTGGTCCGTTGCTTCATATGTCCGTTAAGAGAAGCTTGCTTTCTCTTTGGATCTGTACGGAAATACATGTTCAAAAATTGAAGCATTTCTTAATTCCATTATCGTAATTTTGTATATGTCTGAAATTTTAGATTCATACACAATAAATTGATAAGCACTACTGTTATGTGCATAGCCAATAAAAATACAATCAACTGTCTTTGGACCTATTTTTACCTTTTTGGGCATAGGTACAACTACTTTGGCTAGAAAACCCCACACTCGCAAGTATTTATAAAAAGGTTTACTTCCTTTCCATAATTCGTATGTGGTCTTATCTTCTTTCTTTCGGAGCACCTTATTTAATAGGTAATTAGCTTATAAAACAACTTCTCCCCACATGTTCTGAGGTAACCCATAACTTAATAGCATTGCATTCATCATTTCCTTTAAGGTACGATTTTTCCGTTTAGCAACACCATTTTGTTGAGATGAATAAGGTGCTGTGGTATCATGTGTGATTCCACTTTGTGTACATAATTCAGCAAATGATGATTCTTATTCACCACATCGGTCACTTCTCAACACCTTAATTTTATTGTTGAGTTGTTTCTCAACTTTATTCTTATAAATAAAAAATTTCTCCATAGCTTCGTCCTTACTTTTAAGTAGATAGACATAATAATATTTTATGTTATCATCAACAAAAGTAATGAAGTACTTGTTGCCACCTCTTGTTTGTACAGATTTTAAATCACAAATGTCAGTGTAAATTAGATCAAGTGGTTCGATTTTTCTTTCAATAGTTTGAAATGATGACCTTGTCAATTTTGTTTCAACACACGTTTCACACTTGTATTTAGCAATGTTTAGAAAATCGGACCGGACCGGCTGGTTCAATCGGGAAAACCGAGAACCGGCCACAAAACCGGTCCGATTTACCTATTTAACCGCCCTTCAAAAAACCAGACCGAAAACCGGGGTTTTTATCGATCGAACCAGAAAAACCGGTTGAACTGGTCCGGTTTTAATGAAAACCGAATTTTTTTTTGATTAATTTTTTATTTTTTAATTAAAATTTATGAAAAATCTATTTTAAGCCAAGTTTTGTAAATAATTTTATCTATAAATGTTGATTTATTTAAAAAAAACTTATTTTTAGAAATTTTACGAAATTTTTAGATTAATTTTTAATATTTTAATTGAAACCGGTTCGACCTTTTGAACTTTAACCCGTTGCCTTTTCCGGGTCGATAGCCGGTCTGGTTTTCTGAACATTGGTATTTAGAATCAATATGAAATGCAGGTATGGAATTCAAGTTAATTAATCTACGCAGAGTATCATAATTAATATGCCATAGTCTACCATGCCACAAATTGGAAGACTCAAGCAAGTAAGCAGAAGAATTAATCACTTTATTAATTTTCGGCTTAACCATCATTACATTGAGCTAAAAAGCCCATCAGACACATATCCTTTCACAACAAGCATTCCACTCTTAGACAAAATAACTTTATCTGACTCAAATACCATACGGAAGCCATGCTTGTTCAGCAGTGACCCGAACACCAGGTTCTTGCGAATTTCTAGCACAAAAAACACAATGTTCAGAGTCAGTTCTTTCTCAGACGTCATCTTCAAAACCACTTTACCTTGGCCCTTTATTTCAGATGTAATTTTCTAGTCGATCATCCATGTTTAGACGTACCTAAAGAGATTGAATTAGAAGTTGATTCGTTCGAATTAAAACATTGGGTTTTATACTTTGGCGGGTCGAAAACTACTGGAGGTGCAGGAGTAGGGGTAGTGCTAATAAATCCATTAGGGATTTACTACAAATTCGCTTTCACTTTGAATGAAATGTGTACCAATAATCAAGCTGAGTACGAAGCATTGATTGTGGGGTTAAAGTTATTATTAGAGTTGGGGACGAAAAATATACTCATCAGGGGTGACTCTCAATTAGTGATTTATCAATTGATCGGCGATTTTAAGTGCCAAAGTAATTCTGTCATAAGCCAATATGACATCGCTCAGAAGCTATTAGATGAATTTGACCAAGTAGAGCTTCAATATGTTAACAGAGTATATAACGATTTAGCAAATAAGCTGGCCCAAATGGCTTCAGGTTATTCAAAAATGCTAAATGAAGACTCTGCTTGTGAATATGGAGTGATATTGCCCGTAGTTTAACGAAGGACAAAAAAGATTGATGTACATTGTATATAAAATGGAGACGCAATAGATTGGAGAGAAGAAATACAAAGGTTCTTGAAGGAACCTAATAAGAAGAATGATAGGAAAGTGAAATTACGCTCATTGAATTATGTACTGATCGATGGAGAATTATATAAGAAACGCTCAGATGGTGTACTATTAAAATGCGTAAACTTACAAGAAGCTAAAATAATTATGGCCGAAGTGTATGAAGGAATATGTGGAGCACATCAAGCTGGCCAAAAGATGAGGTGGTTAATTGTTAGGAGTGGATATTTTTGGCCTAAGATGGGTGAATTGTGTGTTCAATATGCTAAGAGTTGTTTAGAATGTCAAAAATATAGCCCGATCCAAAGAATGCCAGCAAGAGAAATGACACCTATTATTAAGCCTTGGCCATTTAAAGGTTGGGCGATAGATCTGATAGGAAAAATTTATCCTCCATCATCCAAAAGACACTTTTGTAATAGTCGCTACAGATTTTTTCACTAAATGGGTAGAAGCGATACCTTTAAAAGAGATCTTTCAAGGAAATGTTATAGAATTCATTCATGGTCACATCATATATAGATTCAGGATACCCTAAACTTTAATGATGGATCACGGAACTTCTTTAAATGAGAATCAAGTGAAAGAGTTTTTGAGCGAATTTGGAATCAAGTTGGTGAATTCTACACCTTATTACGCTAAATCTAATGGCCAAGCAGAATCTTTTAATAAAATTTTGAAAAATATCATAAGAAAAATGATAGATGAAAATGCCAGAGGTTGGCATGAGTGTTTGAATAGAGCGTTATGGGCTTATAGAACTTCTCCACGATCAAGCACCAAGGTGACTCCTTTCCAGCTTACTTACGGGCAAGAGGCGGTATTGCCTATGGAAATTATTGTACAATCGATTAGAATACGCTTACAAAATAGCGTGAGTGACGTTTAACTTTTTTCGTTCACAGCATTTTCCTTTTTTGAATTTGCAATCTATCCAGGACGTTTAACTTCAATTCGTCCAACTCCAATAAATTTTGAACAAGTAATTATGTATGTTCATCGTCACTCACGCTATTTTGTAAGCGTATTCTAATCGATTGTACAATAATTTCCATAGGCAATACCGCCTCTTTGCCTGGTTTTCTTGATTTTCTTGGCTCAAGTGCTTGAGCCATTTGATTGCTTAGATGCTCAAATTTGTCCCGTTGGCTGGCAGCACTAGCGTGTACTATATCCATGTCCATGAAAGAGGTATATTCAAGTACTGCTTGCTTGAGAATGTTCATATTTTCTATAGAAAATGCAGCAGATGCAGTAGAAGGACGACTGGCAGAGGAAGAACGAGCAGTTTGATTAGCCTTAACTTGTTCCCAAGATGTAAACAAGTCTTGAATGGAGCGTAAAATGGCATCAGCATCTTGTAAAGATAAATGCAATTACTTAGCATCATCATTACAGTAAACAACGTGTTAAAGAGGATGAGACAAAGGCTACCTCATAAACTGACTCATCCATAGCTTTGGAAGAAGAAGAAGGAAGAAGTATGCCACTGGACGATTTGACCTCTTGTAAAAATTTATCTTTGTCTGAGCGTATTGGTTCTTGCACAAATGGCAAATCGATTGGTAGTTCTGTAAAGGAACGAGCAATGGTAGATTCATGACTAACGTCATAACCAATGATGCAATTAAAAGAAGATGTCATAAACATGTGCATATATTACCGTCTGATTCTACGTTTGGAGGAAGAACGTCTTGAAAAGATGAAGATTCTCCAACTGGCTGAGCGATTGAAGTTTCTGGATTTTCATGTCCTTTCTCAGGTAAATTTGCCTCAGCGGATGGCTCAGATGGGAGAGAAATTAAAAGACTGGGCGAGGTAGAATCTTTCAAAGGAAAAGTAGAACCCCTCTTATTCAGAAAGCAAACAAGACATCAATATCTACATTGATTTTTTCATTATTAAGTAAGGAAAAAATATACTACCTTTCTTCTAGTCACGGGAGGAGCACCATCATCATCATCACTATTATCATCAGGCTGATCTGATGAATCTAAGGCTGGCCGTTTACAGCTGGATGCACATCTTATGACTCCAGTCTAGGTAGGTGGAGAACTAGATTGAATGGAAACCGCAGTAGAGCGTCTAGTACGGACCGTTGGAGATTTTGAAGGAGAAGAGGAAGGTGCGGGATGTTTAATTGATATAGGCACAGCAAGAATGGGAGTAGAAGAAATGGAAGTCCGGGAAGACCCTGATCCCTCAAGTATATGAAAAGCATGGTTAACATTAGTGGTAAAAAACCTACATTTCACAGAAGGCCAAAATTATTCAAAAAGAGGGTGAACTACAATAGTAGGATTAAATGGAGCCAAAGAAAACCCAGTCATCAAAGAAACGTTGCGGGCATCAATGGCCTGTGCTTCTACCTTGGTGATAGTATGGAAGTGCTCTTGGAAACTCTTTGAGTAGCAAGGGGGGATGGGCCAAGTTTGACCGAAGCCAAGTTGACGGGCAAAGAATTTGGGAGCCTAGACTTCGACCCCAGCCTTAGCATTGGTGCCGATCAAGATGTCATGAAATAATTCTCGCCCAGTTAGGTATTGAGCCCAAACGGGCAAGACATCACTCACTTCATTTAAAGTAAACGAAGGTTGTACATAAATGGGAATTTGATGAACTGAGAAAGGAAAGAAGGAGAGAATGGAGTTCAAATTATAAAAGAATGTGAAGACGTCCCTATTAGACATATCGACAGGGGCTAATTGGTTGATGATCAACCCGTAACAACTAACTGGACGAGGAGGCGTTGAAGGGGCACCAAACTGTGGGAAATACGCTCTCAACCATAGCTGAGCGAGCTAGAGAGGCCCACTACCAGTAGGAGATGCATTAGTTTTAAGCTGATAGCCATACCTCTATAGAAAGCGGCCAAAAATAAAGAACAAAGGTTCAAAGACCTACCATGTGCCAGTTCATGGGCAATGGGCAAATAGGCCATAGAGGGTTTAAGACTAGGCACATAAAGAATATACCTACACAGCCAAACCTGAGGGAAAGCCACACGCTATGCATGAGTAGGTTCTTTACCAGAATTTTTGTAGAGCTCTTGCATGCCTGAATAGGAATCAGTATTCCTCTTGTCAAACTTTGGAACAACTGAAGATATCAGAATGGCAGGAGAAATAGTATCGACCAAAGGTGGGAGGTTAACCAAGGCACCAACATCCCTCAGGGTAATTGAAATTGGGCCAAGAGGAAAAATGAAAATATTATACTCATAAGACCAAAAACTTAAAGCAATTGGGAAAAGTACAGGATCGTAGAGTGGGGGACGTGTAGCAATTTCCAAAAGGTCAGAAATCTTAGCAGGGTCAAAAATTTCCTTCTTGGTGTTGTGCTTCATCATATGTGCATGCCAAAGACGGAAAGTGGTATCAGCTTTGGGCCAAGTACGAATGCTTTTTTCACGAGTTGGTTTTAAGAAAAAGGGGTCCAAGAAAGGAAGTTCTTGGGTGCAAGAGAAGAGCTGAGCTACAGCTACTCGCCCAATAGAATCCGCATCTTTAAACGATGGACCCAGATAGAACTCATTCAAGTCAGGTCTAGATAGTAAAAAGCATGATGGGTTTACGTAAGGTTTGGTCAGGAGTTCTTCGAAATCTTCGAAGCTAATGCAATTTTCTGAAGGATTTTTTGAAGTAGCCATTTACCGCGAGTTACAAAATTTCAAGGAGGATGAAACGAGTGCGTGAATATAAATCAAGAAGAAAATGAACAGTGTTCTTTTATAGAAGAAGGAAGAGAGGCGGCGACGTAATGGGGGCAGAACGTGGTTATTGGTGCAATATAGTGGCATCTTTTTTGGGTTTATATAAGTCGTGCCTTTTTTAAGATATTGAAATTGAAATGCCATTACGTTTTACAGAAGATGAAGCGCTACTAAGTGAATATGGCCAATTAATAAGTGGCGATATTAATATAGCCATATTGGGGGATAACTGTTGGCGTGAAGAAATAAAGGCCCATTTAAGGAGCCCAAAAAAAAGGGCCCAAGTAAATTTATCTGTGGGCCCAAGATGTCGACCAAGTTTATTAAACGCCCTAGATTTGGGCGAGCCCAAAGAAGGTACCCAGTTAAAACTATAGGCCCAGGATGTCACCCAAGCATATAGGCCCAGGATAGGTGTCGTTCAGGCCTAATGAACGCCCAGGATTTGGGCGAATGGAACGATTATTCACCTTGAGAAGTAATGGTTATTAAACAGTCTTCTTTTCCCTCTTATCAAATTCCCACGTCTCACGATCCAAGAAGTTACAAACAGTTGAATCATAAACCGCATGTAGTGTGCTACAAAATAGCCATTATGGAGGGAGTGAGTAGTTATTGGGCGATGAACAGTTTTTAATGCAAGATTGAAGGAAACCGTTCGATAAAGTATAAAAGAAAGAAAATTGAACGCAAAAAAGGAGATCAACCACTCTAAAAAACATAGAAATATGTAATTTCATTCCCTTTCAGTTTTAAGCATTTATTTGCATTGTATTCCAGTCTGCTTGTGCCCCTTAGAGGTGTTTTGTTTCGTCTTTTCATCTTTCCTTATAGTTGTAATCTTCATAAATAAAGCACCCCTTGTTGGGACTTTGTCTCAAAAGGTTTAGCGTCTCTTACACATCGTCTGAATCTTTTTAATTGTTAGTAAAGTTTATTTCTGCGCTAAACAATTTGATTGTGTAGATTGACTGACATCTAATCACTGTGATTTTAAATTCGAAATAGTTTTGGCTAAGCTTAACAAGTATATTTACTTATAAATAAATTAGTAAGTTTTAAAGTCAATAACTTCTTTATCAGATGAGTTGAAAATATTTAATTTACTTATTGTGAAAGTAAGGTGATAAGTGTAATTCTTTCACTTATCTTGACTCCTAAATGAAGACTTTATGTTAGTATATCGAGTGTTTTGATGTTGATTATTATCGATTTCGGTCTATTTTCATGTTTTAGGATTAACTCTCCGAACGTTAGCTATGTACATTGATGAAATTGGAAGGCAAGCAAGAAAAAGTTGATATTTTGAAGTGAAGTGAAAGAACTGAATCCAAGTTTTGATGACTTTGGTGGTGAAATGGATGAAAAGAGATGAAAAAAGCATGCTTAGGGTGCATTGAAACAAAAAGCCCAAGAAAGAAGCAAAGTGAGGTAACCCACATGAAATTCTTGAAGAAATTAGAGTGCAAAGATTGATACAAAGCTTATCGAGTTAAGAACATAAAGTATTTTAGGGATCTCAATTCAGAGTTATGTACAAAAATATTAATGTTCGTTTCCGTTTGTGTTGCCAGGCTGTTCTGGGCAATTTTATTGAGGCAAAAATTCTAGTTCAAAATTTCGCTGCGGCAAAATCCAGAAGTGAAAAAAAGGGGTTGCTCTCTGTTTCGTATCGCCGATGCAAAATTTAAACATACAAATTTCGCTAGGTCTAAATTCTAATGATAAAATCCAAGTTTTATTCGACTTGCACAACTGCAAATGATATTTTTTGCATATTTTAGGTGTGAATTGAGTATTAAAACCCTAAAACTACAAGTGTGACATGTTAAGGGAGCTTTTTGGGGGATTGGAAAACATTATACACAAAAAACAAACATAACAATTCTTCTGATAAGGGGAAAGTCCCGAATGCGAAACCCTCCCACCTGTGTCAGAGGTCCCTTGACCAGACGGGTTGTAAATCGAGGGATATGCACGAGTGGCAGGGACCTGAGGAAGAGAGCCAACAGGCCAACCCCCAGGACAGACCCCCACAATATTTCAGTGAAAATCTGCCCCACACAGGAATCGAACCTACGTTACCGGAGAATTTCTCCACACGTCACCTCAAGCCTTACCAACTCGTACATAACAATTCTTTCACCTAGGTTTGGAGGAGTTTGAAGAAGAAGAAGAATGAAACTTGAAAATTCAAAGTGACGCTTGAGGATTCAACAATAGTTCTTCGTTTTCATCTTTTTTCTACACCCGGGTGATGTTATTTTCATATATTATATGTTTGTACTCGACGAATATGCTCAGCTAATTTCATACAGTTTTAATGGTTTGATTTCTACTTTTAGATTTTGACATTAAGGTCTATTTTTCATTCATTTGTTTTCGTTTGTCGAGTTTAATGTCTTTAAATGCTTGATCACCATTTGAGTGATTTGTGAACCATGAGACAGAGAGGAGATTAATGTGTGCGCCTAGATCGAAACAATGAAAACCATTAATTTGTATAAAAGATAGAGATATATTCATATGGTTTGTGTGATCACGTGAGAATTTACTAGCTATTTAATGCACTTTGTTATATTGTACTCCCTCCGTCCCATAAAGATAGACTTGTTTTCCTTATTTATCTGTCCCAAATTATAGGCAACTTACTTTAAAGAGGGTGTATTAAATTTTTCATTTTCTTAATATACCCTTATTTAATTTATATTGTTATCAACTCAAAACAAGCATTTAAATTTATTAGATTCATGAATAACTAATATTAAATATGGGTATAATAGGAAAAGTGTGTGAAAAATGTATAGTTTCAATTACATTAAATGGAATTTCTTAATCTGTGTGAAAAAAGAAATGAGTCTATCTTTGTGGGACGGAGGGAGTAATTCAAATAGAGATATAGTGAATTTATATAATTAGGTAGTTTAGCTTCATACGAGAGAAATTGTTAAATAAAATAGGAAGAATTCGATCTCCTGCATGATACGATACTATCAAAGTTTACAAAGTGAAATTAAACCATGTAAACTATCATGAAATCATGAAGTCCTAACATCTCGAGTTCATTGATTACAACCAATACTTGTTTTTATTGTTTTCTAGTAGTTTTAGTTGAAAATCACATTTATATTGATTGCTCAGATAAACCAATTTTGGTACTAGTAACAAAGTTATCGTGGGACGATACTTTACTTATCAATTTATTATTTGCCCATGATATTACTGTACACTTGTGGTTTCAATCGAATAAGTTATTGACGCCGTTATTGGGACTGAACTTTTATTAATATTGATACCAATTAATTCTATTTTTAATTTGAATCTTTTCTTGTTTTATTTTTCTCTATCTGGTTTTTGCTGTCTAGTCCATGACATGGGAAAATCATAAGGAATTAGCTCCCCTTGATCTGATCTGGAGGTCGAACGGACATTTAATCAGACACTATAGGAACATGAAGATGACACCAAAGACCAACAAATCACCATACGACCAGTCCAACAAAACCATCAACGACTTCATCATTCCGATTGTTACTGAAACTCTGCCTAGCATAGCTCCACCGAGGATTACAACAAATAATTTCGAAATCAAGTTGGGGATCGTTGGGATGCTTAGCATAGCTCTATCGAAGTGTTTCCTCTTTCTGTTTTTAATAGATGGGGGATAACAAATTGTCCAAATAAATATATTTTATATTCTACCATTGGATAAAATTATCCAAAATTTGAAAATTCTAACAAAAAGGTAAGATGGTTTTGGAGCATGTTTGGTTTATTTGTTTTTTTTTTTCAAACTCATTTTCAACCACATATTTTATGAGACACATAATTTTTATTAACTTTTCAACTACACATTTTATCAATTTTTATCCAAAATTCATTAGAAACTACTTTCATGGAATCCGTTTTTCTAGTACCTTTAAATCTGTTCATTAAATGATTCTTTTTAATTTTCTTAGAATAGTATTTTTTCTGATTGGACTCTTAGAATATTTCTGAAGCATGGATAAGAAATATATTGTTATTTTCTTAAAGAAGTCTAAAGCATGGTGGATAGCCTAGTCTAACACAACATGGGTTGTGCCTATGGACCATGCTGTTAGGATTAGAGTAATAAATAAAATATAAAAAAATAAAAACACATGAATTTATACATGTTTGCCTCAATATGAGACTACATTCTGCATTCAGCCGCTGCAATATTTTCACTATAATGAATAATGATTTTTATTTACAAATGATCAGTCATATATATAATAACCCAATAAAATTTTCCTAGTAATAATGAAATTTTAAATCAATTCAATAAAGGTTCCTTAACTATAATGAAATTCTAAGTCAATACAATTAAGGTCGATTCGCGCCAGATTTATTTAATTGTTTGTTTGCAATTTACAAAAAGAAAATAATAGTAAATTTTAATCGGGACAATTGGCGGGTCAAAGGGCGCCTCGCCTTGGTCCCGCCTTATTGCCTTCTCTAACTAGGCATGACATTTACTAATCCAGCCGAACTTGATAGAAAAGTACTGGTATCTTTCTTGGTTATCCAAAAGTTGTCTAGCTAGGTAAGTTGGGCCGTGCCTCTCTCTAGGTATATATTTACTACAATCAGTACTTTAAAAAGTGTAAAGTGTGTCTAGGCGTGAATGTCAAGTTTCAAACTTTTTGAGCCTAATCGAAGTTTAGGCGAGAGCGAAGCACGAAAAATATTTTTCTTATTTTCAATATTATTTTAAATAAAATATAAAAAAAAGGTAAACAAAATTCAAACAAAAAAGCACTCGTCTAGGCGTGACTAGACGAGACTAGGCGGCGCGCGCTTTTTGGTTAAAAAATAGTTGATCGCTTAATTGCGCGCCTTTAGAATAGTGACTATAATATAGTGTTTTTGGCGTTTATATTAGTAATATTGCTATTAAAAAAATGAGAAAAAAGTCCATTGTTATTTATCAAAAGACAGGTAAGTCTTATTCTTTGATTTTGATTTTGATCGTTATTCTATTTTATTATTTCGACAATAATCATGTTGCACAACACTAATTGTGCACCAAAATTTTACAGCAAATATAAGAGCTTGATCACAGGCAGAAGACAACACGGTAGTGTTGAAAATTGATTTAAAATGTCGAGAAATTAACTAAGTGACTTCGTGTCAACTTAGCCAAATATACAATACCCAACCCAATCCGTTAGGCAAATTTGTTTGCCACTTCGACGCATGCTTCGGGGACAACGCCCCCGGAACGGGGTTCGACCTGCCCTGTTAGGTCGCGGGAGTCGAGGGGGCAGCGCCCCTCGTGGGGGCTCAGGGGCAACGCCCCTGGAAAAAAAAAATTCAGATTTATCTGTATATTTAAAGGGTATATTTGGCATCTCGAAATCAATATCGAATGAATGAGAAATTACGAAAAAGGACAAAATCGGGTCAAAATTTTGACCATGCGATCGCATAGGTATGTAAACCTGCGATCGCAATTTGGCTAAATTTTTAGCAGAATGTTTTTTGGTCATTCCATGCGATCGCAGGAGGAAAAGCCTTGCGATCGCATGGTTATTCTGGATGAAGTTATGTTCTATTTTTTGTACCTTGCGATCGCAGCTTGGTTAAACCATGCGATCGCATGGGTTTGCGTGAACAGACATGTCCTTTTGAAGGGTTGCACGGTTTGGTTCATTCCTTTTTGTTTCCAACCGACTCTCCAACGTTAAAAAGGGCTGTGGACGTCCATTCTGAAGAGAATTTGATACAGAAAACAATTGCAAACATAAAGCATTCATTCACTTCATCTTTGAACCAAATTTATTGCATTAAAGTGCACAAAATCTTGTTTTCCATTTCATTCATCTATTGGAGTACAAAAGCCATCCTTGGTTCGCTGTACTTGAGTTTTTGTAGTGCTTCAAAACTCAAGCAAAACCGTTGTATCTTGGGAGTCATTTGCCAAAGACCGAAAGCACATTTGCGGGGCAATTTTGACTTAAGGACAAAGAGTTCAACTCTTGCATCGGTTTATATTCTTCATTTCCAGATTTTCGGTTCTTGATTTTCATTGCTTTGGGTCACTTCCACAGAAATTCCGCCAACAGGTAGTTGGTACCACTCGGGCATGTGAACAAGCTATTAGGATCGTCCTGCGGGTAGCTATATGCATCGGGACACCTTTCCTTAAAGAACCTTGAAAATGTTGTCGGGCCACAGCTTCCAGGTCCATCGGTGCAACAATATTCATTGGTCTTGAACACCGTGCATGGGTTGTTACAATCGCTAGGGGTTTGGAGTTCGGTAGGACATTGCTCATTGATAGGGGCGTTGCATACGAGGGGGCGGCAGACGTCGGTGGTGGGGCTAAACTCCATTGGGATGTTAAATCCATCCACGTTGGAGATGTCGACAAAGTCCAAATTATTCGGCTGATTAAGGGCGAATTCAGCTAGGGTATTGGGAGGTTTCCCAAAGCCTTGGCATTCTAGTTGCCCGTCGTAGTCTCCAGTATCACATTGTCCTCGACCACTTGCGTCAAAGTTACAATTAGTACGTCCCCAGATTCGGGCCATGGTGGTGCCTGTTGGGAATTGAGACCAATTCCTTTATTGCCCACAATATCCTTGTTCAGAGAAATATAACGAAACAGAAAAATATAAAAGATAGAGAAAATTTACGGACTGTCAAAGCTTTCACTATATGAAAAATTGTTACAATCATATAGATTTCATCTACCCAAATCCCCAAGTATCTCAAGAAAAATAATATCCTAAGCTTTACCACACCCACCAATTTCCACTCTTTGTACAACCCACAAAGACAACAAGAAAAATAACTAGGATGCTAGGCTTACAATTTTTCTCTCAGAAAACCCTCAGGCCACCACCACAAAAGAGAATAAACCACGTTAATTTATAGTTAACGAATGAGCTAATTTTCTTACAAGTTTAAACTACCAAGGAGTCCAAAATTTGGAAACTTGTTCAATTTCAGTTGACCTGGATGTCTTCCAAGTTTCGACTATCAAAGTGTCCAAGATTAGGAAACTTGTAATTTTAGTCAACTTAGATGTCTCCCCTTTCAACAGTTGATGCATCTTCTGATTTTGGCAAGTTTTGAGAAAATATCCCAACAATCTCCACCTTGACGAAAAACAAGTCAAAAATCAATCATCTCTTCTGTAGCGCTTCATCTCGATACTTAAAAAAACCGGTAAACTTTGACAATCCCAATTCTCAAAACAGAGAATTAACATACTCCACCATATAAGTATAATCACTTAGAATTAACGAATTCTAAGAATTTCATCGGCTCATGTCGAATAAATTTGCTGAAATATTATGGTGCAACTCCCTTGCTTGACTTACTTGGAAGTTCATCAGCCATCGACATCAATTCCACCACACACCTTGCATTAATATCAAGCCAATGTCCATGTGCAAATGTAGACCCGCTAGTAGTAACACATCCTCTATCATGGCAACTAGCGCATGCCACGAGGATGTAAATATTTACTTAAGCGACATCATCGTCTCCCATAAAGAGAGACATATTGTCCGTATCTGATGTCAAGCAGTTAGCCGAGCATGCTCCACCTTTTGGACAATTTTTCTTCACGTGACCAGGTTTTCTACAATTCCAACAAGATACTTTCCTTTTAGTATCTTTGTCAGAAACAGGGGTTGGGTTCCTTTTCAAAGCCTTGTGCAGTCCAGATTGAATCAAAACATCATTGACTTGTACTTGCCACAAGCTAAAATTGATTCTTCCGTCAAATTTCTTCACGTCATATTTAATAGACATATCTTCTCTTCTCTGTGCGCCAACACTCTGAACGATCTGATGCTCTGATACCACTGTTGGGAATTGAGACCAATTCCTTTATTGCCCACAAGATCCTTGTTCAGAGAAATATAACGAAACAGAAAAATATAAAAGATAGAGAAAATTTACGGATTGTCAAAACTTTCACTATATGAAAAATTGTTACAATCATATAGATTTCATCTACCCAAATCCCCAAGTATCTCAAGAAAAATAATATCCTAAGCTTTACCACACCCACCAATTTCCACTCTTTGTACAACCCACAAAGACAACAAGAAAAATAACTAGGATGCTAGGCTTACAATTTTTCTCTCAGAAAACCCTCAGGCCACCACCACAAAAGAGAATAAACCACGTTAATTTATAGTTAACGAATGAGCTAATTTTCTTACAAGTTTAAACTACCAAGGAGTCCAAAATTTGGAAACTTGTTCAATTTCAGTTGACCTGGATGTCTTCCAAGTTTCGACTATCAAAGTGTCCAAGATTAGGAAACTTGTAATTTTAGTCGACTTAGATGTCTCCCCTTTCAACAGTTGATGCATCTTCTGATTTTGGCAAGTTTTGAGAAAATATCCCAACAGTGCCCGGGGCGACATTAATATTCCACGTTTGGCCTTGGTCGAGTCTTTGTCCGCCACCTGGCTTGGCGGCCGCCCAGACAGTGTAGGTGCATTGGTTTAAGATGTCAAAAGTAGCCGCATGGGTATATGATTGCCAAAAGGGACACACCAAGGGGGATATTTTTTGGGAAATTCATGTTTGCTGCAATTGTGCTTTGTGTGGTTTAACGAATTCTATAGCTGGGGGTTTAAATAGATGAGCGGCCACCTTGATTTTGCTTGTGCATATTGATCTTCTTGATTTTTGCTTAGACATTTCAACTATATTAATCTTAATAATTTTGTCCTGATTTCCCTTTGCAAAGTCAAGATTTAATTAAAATATTCATGGCTAATATAGTTAGGCACAACAATTGGCCGTATATATCGCTACACTTCGATATCAAGTGTCGTAGAACGTTTTAATGACCATTTTAACCATCATCGCGGTTTACATAATTGTCATGGAAATTGTCATTATACCAAAATATGTTAATGGTTTTTCAAGATGGATTATTGAAGACAAAATTTAAAAAATTATTTTATTTTTTAATAAGTTAAATTTTTAGATACATTAGTTCAATATGACATTAGAACCAATAGAGATATTGTATTCGTCTTGTAGCTTCATATTTATAAAATTTTGTACGTATTAGACATTTGATAAAAAATATATATACATTGGACTTGCACAACACGGGAAGTTTAGAGACAATTTAGATAAATAAACATATTTATCTTTAATTAACTTCTAGATAAGCTAGTCCGATACTTTTTTATAACACTTTTTTCACACACACAAATATGCATACATGGGTTTAAAACTTATATATTTGGTCACCCAACTTATATGCTTGCTCTCAAATGGTCAATAAACTTTTTTTTTTCCATTATTGGTCATCTAATTTTTCAAAAGTTACCCAGTTAGTCACTCTATAGCATTGCATAAAACTAATAAAACAGAGTACGTGTACAATGCAAAACTAATTTGATAACATTCTAATGTTATATCTGAAGCAAATCAACGCGTGGAAAACTCCAAAGTAATAAAAAGTAGAAATCAAATTCAAACACGACTAAATCCTAAATTCCAAAATTCACTTCATTTGTACCCTTTCTTGCCAACACAAATGCCAATCAATCGTCGGTTTAACGTTGCAATGTTATCAAATCACGTTTCCATCGTACATACCATCTAACATAACAACTACAAGAGTGAATTATTTTAAGTTAATATATATGTATATAGATAGAAAATTAAGTCAAGTACCATTTGAGAACATACATGTAGATTGAGTGAACAAACAGGTTTCTATATATATATAGAACTAGAACAGTCCATGGACTCAGATGCTTAGCCTAACAGGCTAAAAGAGGATTGAGAAAATATCAATTCATAGTATAAATTTGCACTATGCAGCTGTTATCTATTTTGTCTTTTTCTCAGAGGTTAGACATGAACTTGACTTCTGTTCGTTATATGTATGTATGTATTGGGTATTGAATGTTCAAACGACTTTTGTCCATTTACTGTGCTACGTGGTAGAGTCCTTTGTGTTTGCCCTTCCCAAATGTAGAAATTAGATTATTATTATTATTATTTTAAATATTTTTATATAATTTTATTGGAGACATAAATTATGACCTTTATCATCGGTTCATCTCAATATTTTATTATTAATAATAGAAAATAAATACAATTAAGTGTCATTAGAATACACATCAGCAAAAACCTATAAAAATGCATGCAACAAAGGTTCTCATATATATACATAAAAATTAAAATCAAGAATTGTACACCGCCAAATAAGAGAAAAATTGCTAGGAGCTCTAGACACTAGAGAATCTGCCTCTAAAATGCAAATTAACTTAATAATATAAAATTATAAAGACCATTGAAACTTAAATTATTATTTTGCAGACTTAGAGAATGTAATGCGAAGCATAAAAACGAATAAATTTTTTTTTAAGTACCTATTTTATTTTCAAAATGTTTAGATAATAAATTACTTTTATTTAAATAAAAAAAAGTATGTATTTTAAAGTAACTCTTATTTGTTGACAAACTTAATAATTTATTTCTAACTTTGGTTGATAAAAAATGTATTTACTTAGTCCATTATGCTTTTAATTGGATGACAAATGTACATATGATCTAACTCGTGAAAATAAAACTTTGAAAAAAACCTATAAAAAATGTAATTTTTGTGACTTTTGTCTCCGCTTCTAGAGATAAGCCGTGAGTCACTGAATTTGTAGGGAAATTTGAATCGTCACTCAATTTTACTTCCACTGATAATGATATTACAGTCAACCTCAAATTAATTGAGGTCTTGAATATTTAAACGACTTTTATATTTTGTGTTTTAGATTGAATACTAAATTAAAAATCATATCTATTTTGATTAGTCGTGACTAGAGGTGGCGAAATCAGTTCGACCCGCGGGCTAGCCCATATAACCCGATTTTTTGGGTTTGGTTGGCCCTGACCAAAATAAAACCGGGCCAATATGGCCCTGCCCATCTAGCTGTGGGTTAGTTGGGCCGGCCCGATTTTGAATTTTTTTTTTTTGCTCCTTAACACTAATCACTCATTTTGTGAATAGCTCCAATACATAATCCAAATAATATCAATATAAAATGATCTAAGCCTAAGTCACCAATAAACATTAGTCCAAAAATCTCAAGATCCAATATAAAATTGTTTAGATTTAATAAAAATTTAGTTTAATTTAAGTTTCAATTTAAAATATATTTGGTAGGACAAGTATTTTATTTATTTTAAATTTACTTATAAGTAAACTTTTTACTTTAAGTCAAACATGCTTATATCTCAAAGCAATAAGACTAGCGTGCTTTCAATATTTGTATTTTTTTAAACAAAATTATCTACAAATAGTTTACAATTAACAAAAAAAATTATTATTTTGAGAGAATTGACGTTTATCTATTGACTAATACATGAGAGCCCCAATTTTATAAATTAATCTCTTTAAAAATCTCAAAATATATAGTCTAAATTTATCTAAGATTGTATTTGATGTAATGTATTAGATTGTATAAAAAATTTATTTAAAAAAGAAAAAAAAAATTAAGACCAAGTTGGACCAATGGGTTAGACTGTGCTAGCTTATTTCTGGCCCATACAAAATTGGGCTGGGCCAGCCCAGTCCAATTTCATGTGTAGCCTTACTCTGGCGGGCTGGGCTGGCCCAACCCAGCTCATTTGCCAGCTCTAGTCGTGTCCACAACGTACAAATTCCATGCCTATCACATTAATATATTGTTGGAAAACAAGTAATTTTTTAAGTGAATGAAAAATTAAAGTTCATTTTTATTTTGAGACCTTCCAACTTCTCAACTCATTCATATGTTGTTAATGGGTTTTTAGTGGTGGGTTAATGAGTATAACTCATGTAACTTACTTGTTAATGGTGGAAATAGAATTAAAAAGTCACAAGAGAACATATATAAACAAGTACAAAGTTTCTCACTCAACACATCAAAATTCAGCTTTTCTTCCTCCAAGTTTTCTTTTCCTCTTGCAGTTATATTGTTCTGGCAGCAGGTCAGTTCGCTGGTACAACCAGTTCTACCATTGTATCCTGGGAAACAGTCGTTCATAACCTACGGTATGGGATGAATCTGTTTTAATAAAACTGTACACGTACAAACCTCGGTTTGCATATTTTGGTCCTTCTTTATTCAATTTGTATTTTGCAATTATCTATTTCATTTGCTTACTGTTCTTTTTATTATAATATGTTGTTTAATATTTTTTCAATTGACATAAAAGATATAACAATTGTAAAATAGTCTCGCTAAACACATTATACGAAAAACAGTGATTTCAGTGATTAATTCGGAAATTTCAGTGACCAAATTTCTTTTGTTATTACTTTTCAGTGATAAAAACAGTGAAATGGTTTAATTGGCAGATTCCAGTTATTCCAGTTATTAATTCGCAGATTTCAGTGACCAAATTTTTTTTTGATTACATGCTTTAAGTGATTTCAGTAAAATTCCAGTCATTTAATTTGGGTATCAAAAGGTTAATCTTGTGGTTGCTGTTTCCGTAATGACATAAGCACTTTTAATAAGCTAATCTTTGATTACATCTTTTTTTTTTTTTCTTTTTTTTTTTTTTTTTTTTTTTTTTTATCGAAATCTTTGATTACATCTTTGGTTACATCTTTGCATGTGTATTCTTTATCCCAATTTTTTTAAACCTGTTTACTCCTTTTTAATACATTTCAATTCAAGGTTCTTGATATTTAATAAATGTCTGCATATGTAATTTTTGCTAGAAAACAAGTTTTCATAAACAGTATTAATTTTATTTAGAAGTGGAACTATTTTTTTTTTCTTATTTCAAAAAATGGCAACTGATCCGATTACTGAAGCTGTGGCTGCTGAAAACCAAACTGTGGCTAATATGCCAAGTCCATCTGTGACCCAGACTTTGGCACAAGTGTCAAGTTTTGCTGTGACCCAAACAGTGGCTCCAACTGGTCATGTAACTGTTCTAGTTAATCATGAAGAAAAACCTGAGAAGTTCAATGGATTGAATTTCAAAATGTGGCACCAAAAAATACTATTTTATCTGACCACCTTGAATCTTGCGAGATTCTTGACTGAAGATGCTCCGAAACTCAAACAAGGTGAGGAAGACATACAAGCGAAGGAATTGTGGGAGTCTCTAGACCGCAAATATAAAACTAAGGATGCGGGGGCTAAGAAATTTATTGTCGGTCGCTTACTGAATTATAAAATGGTGGACTCAAAAACTATAATTAGTCAAGTACAAGAACTTCAAGTAATCTTGCATGAGATTCATGCCGAAGGGAAAAGTTTTACGTGAAACTTTCCAAGTGGCAACAATGATTGAAAAGCTGCCTCCGGCTTGGAAAGATTTCAAGAATTACCTGAAGTACAAGCGAAATGAAATGAATATTAAAGAACTGATTGTCAGACTTCGAATTGAAGAAGATAACAAAAGTTCTGAAAAGAAGGGATTCAATCTTCCAATTGCCAAAGTAAATGTTGTGGAGCATGGTCAAAGCTCTAAGACAAACAAGAGCAAGTTTGGGCTGTCTGGGAAAAGGACGAAACTGGGTCCAAAAGGAGGAGTTTCCAAAAAGAAATTTTCAGGGAAATGCTACAATTGTGAAAAAGTAGGTCATAAATCTTCGGAGTGAAATTGCCAAAAAGAAACAATAAAAAAGAAGAAAATATTGTTGATGACATCATACATGATGTGTCTGAAATGAACTTCGTTGCAGTCATTTCTTAAGTGAATCTGGTGGGATCAAATCCAAGAGAATGGTGGATTGACACCGGTGCTACCCGACATGTCTGCTCGGATAAAGAGATGTCCAGTTCTTTTGAAGCAACTGAGAATGGAGAAAAGTTGTTTATGAAAAATTCGAAGGTATACAACGATTTTCATGAATCCAATCCCTCCCTAATAGTACATTGTAGCTAGTAGGTCCGTCTATTACAAAGAACACCGTAGTTTTAGTGATAGTTCCCACTGTTATGTCTAATGGTATTACCCCTTTAGCTGAAGTTGCTCCTCCATTAAAACTGGTGAGAATGACTTCCATTGGGATCAAATCGCTTTCTGTCTTTGCAAATTTCTTTATCATCCTGGATGGGATGGTATTTATAGCTGCCCCATTGTCAATGAGAACTTTGGCTACTGGAATGCCATTGACTAAATCTTTCACATATAACGGCCTTAGGTGTTTAGTTAAGTTTACTGTTGGCCTCCTAAATATGACTTTTTCGGCTACCTCTATCTCCATTTCTTGCTTGTCATCTCTTGAGTCAACTTCCTACACCAAATTTACATGCAACATTTCACACTGATCTTCCGTTTCTGCCTTTTGAACTTCTATATCGCTCTCCTCTTGTATTTCATCTCCACTTACCCAACCTGTAGGGAGTGGCAATATCGTTGGAAGTTACCCATATTTTTCAAAGCGTGGTACCCTCACTTTTCTCTTAGGAGTCCCATATAATACGTAATAATCAAAGGATCGCCCAAATGATTCATCCAACAAATCCACTTCTCGGACACCTTCTTGATACAGTTGTTTTAGTATATTGTTATATGAGACTCCCATTCTTCTTCTTTCTGTCTCCATGTCAATTTCTTCTTCAATATCAGTCATACCATCATCTTCTTCTTCCTCACATATGTTTCAAGAGGTTTGACCAATTCTTTATCCGCATTCCAACGTGTATGCTTCTTCTTCATTATCTTCTTTTGTCACCTCATCTTCTTTACTTTTAAACTCGTTGGCCAGTAAATAATTATTAGCAAAAAATGGGGGCAATGAACCAAATTGAATGGTAATGGATTGCCCTGGATCGTCCTCATTTTCATCTTTCTTACGTTGTTCAAATTTCGACTTACCAGAAGAACTTTCTGGTAATCCTTCCATCGAATAACCCATATCGTCTTTTTTCTCATCTTCGAGACCTTCTTTATTAGTTTCCTTGGACAAATCAGGCATCTTAGGACTTACTATCCTTTGTTGTTGCCTCATCATTCGTCCATAATTCTTCATATGACGCCTTTGTTGCGTCCTGGTCATTTCGTCAAAGGGTATCACCCTTCATGCACTATATTGGAATGAATGCCATACATTTAATTGACGAGATTGTGGTCTGAACGTTCTACCGCCAAGCATTGGTTTACCGTTGTGCATCGGTCTATCGTCGTGCATCGGCCTGAATTGTCACTCGAAAGGAAGCCTTTCATAAAATGGTACATTTCGCCTTTGAATAGGCTGGAAATTTGGGGCCATGTTAGGACGATGGTGAATTCTCCATACTCCTGTTTTTTCTACGTTCTCATTTACTTTTCTGCTACATCTAGCACACAAAACTCTTTCGTCTCTTTTAACTTATTTTCCTTTGAGACGTTCAAATACACTAGGATGTTGTTCAGGATCCTCGTCTCCGTTATCTACTACCAATTTGAACTTAGGTAAACTACTTTTGAAACCAATTATCATATTCACTCCCAGTGGCCGTGGAAACGGATTCTCATCCACTGCCATCTTCTTCTTAGCTTCAAAAGTGATTCGCCCTGATTCGATAGCATCCTATAACACATGACGGAAAACCAAACAATTATTAGTCGTATGAGACCATGCATTGTGCCACTTGCAATATTTCTTATCCTTAATTTGCTTAGGATTTGGCAATTTGTGCTTATCGCTCAATTTTATTTGTTTGTCCTTATACAATCTATCAAATATAGTATCAGCTTTGGTTATATCAAATGAGAACACTCTAGCCTTTTTGTTTGTATCTCTCACATGCTCATTTTTTTACCGTCATTCCTGAATTGATCACCAAAGGACAAGCATACGCGTCTCCTTTAACCAATTCGGCCAGACATATTTCAGTTTGATCATAATGTTCGTCTACAATATGAACGTCAAAGTTCGGGTCTCTATAGTAAGTCCCTTTATTAGAATTTTTCATTTGTTCCTCTTCTCTTATTAAACGTTCATACATAATCACGTTGGCTGTTAATTGAAAATGGTCCGAAAACTCCCTATCCTGAAATTTCTTTTTAAGTCAAAACTTAAACAACTTGGAGAGATTTTAACAAATTCCTTTTCAGGTAAAGGTACAAAACATTTGCTCCTAGCAGTTTTAAACCTTTGAAAAAAAACTTCCGCCCATTCAGTTGGCATTTGACGTAAATTCGCCAAATCAGCCAAAGTAACTTCAAACTCGATTTTATAAAATTGAGCGTGAAACAACTGTTCCTATTGTTGCCATATCTGAACAGAATTTGCTGGCAAATTAATGAACCATGAGAAAGCTATTCTTGTTAACGAACTAGGAAACAACCTCATTTTGTGATAATCCGTTACTTCGCCACATTGTAATATAAATCGCCCTATATGTTCCAACGTCGAGACCTCTCCCAAGCCCGTGAACAATGAGAATTCTGGCACTTTATATCCTCTAGGCCATGGATATGATTGGTCTATCCAATCGGGATATGGCTTCCTATAGGTCGGCCTAATAAAAGGACGCATCCTAAAGGCCATCTGATCTTGCATTATCTCTGCGATTTGGTTTCTCAAAACCACATTGGGATCATATGGGACACCTATAGGTTGGTTCACAGGTGGCATCATTTGAGGCCTATTATTTGGCAATGAATTTGTGGCAAAATTACCATTATTTAAAGCATTATTGCCATTCACTTGAACATTTGCCCCCTCGTTAATGCGTGTGGCATTTTGTCCAATATTTTGGATGTTTTCTCTTGCATTCGGGCTACCCCCAAGTTAGACGATCCAATATTATAACCACCTAAATTTCCTATTCCGACTCCTCCTGCATTGACATTGACGATATAAAAGGCGTTCTATTCCCTGATTTGGATTCAAGGTTGGGGAGTTATGCCCTATGATCGTTCTGGTTTGGAAATGATTTTCTATACTTGGCAAATTTGGTTGACACCCCACTAACTTATTCATAAGTTCATTTAAAGTGCCTAATTGTTTGGCCATGTTGGCATAGTGTACATTTTCATTTTGGATAAACTTTTCCATATCATGAACATTTTGCAGACTTACATGTCCAACGACGTCTTGTGTGAGTTCACCAAGCAATGCGCGCATGGTACGTGGACTCAATTCTGTCATTGGTTCATAATGGCTTTGATTTTGTCCCTCTGTTCCTGGAGTATTCTATTGTTCCTCATATCGCTTGATCACAGACTGGACTTGTTGGTTTGCTGGCTCCTTATCTGAATTCTTAGGAGGCATATTGCTTCACTTTCCTGTATCTTCTAACACCAAGTGTCCCACTGGGCGTGACAAATTGTTTAGCGCAGAAATGAACTTTGCTAACAATTAAAAAGATTCAGACGATGTGTAAGGGACGCTAAACCTTTTGAGACAAAGTCCCAACAAGGGGTGCTTTATTTATGAAGATTACAACTATAAGGAAAGATGAAAAGACGAAACAAAACGCCTACAAGGGGTACAAGCACACTGAAATACAATGCAAATAAATGCTTAAAACTGAAAGGGAATGAAATTACATAATTCTCTGTTTTTTAGAGTGGTTGATCTCCTTTTTTGCGTTCAGTTTTCTTTCTTTTATACTTTACCAAACGGTTGTCTTCAATCTTGCATCAAAAACTGTTCATCGCCCAATAACTACCCACTCCCTCTATAATGGCTAATTTGTAGCACACTTCATGCGGTTTATGATTCAAACGTTTGTAACTTCTTGAATCGTGAGACGTGGGGATTTGATAAGGGGGGAAAAGAAGACCGTTTAATAACCATTATTTCTCAAGGTGAATAATCGTTCCATTCGCCTAAATCATGGGCGTTCATTAGGCCTGGGCGACACCTATTCTGGGCCTATATGTTTGTGTGACATTCTGGGCCTGTAGTTTCAACTGGGTACTTTCTTTGGGCTCGTCTAAATCTAAGGCGTTTAATAAACTTGGACGATATCTTGGACCCACAGATAAATTCATTTGGGCCCTTTTTTTTTGGGCTCTTTAAATGGGCCTTTATTTCTGCACACCAACAGAAACGAAGACAATCGGATGGAGAGGATATGAAACCCCATCAAAATTTGCTAAGGAATATGAAACTCCATCAAAATTTGCCAAAAAAACTATCTCAAACAAATTCTAAGAACTTAGACCAGGACAATGAAAGACGTGGTTAAATAACATCCTTGTTGACTAGAGAATTTTTATCTTGAATAAAAGTCAGGCTCAAGCCTTATCTTTAGGCCTAATCCTTCTTTGGTGGCTTTGTATTCAAAGGCGTGCAGGATGTCATTTTATGCATTTTGGCATCCAATTCCATATTGGACTAATCTAGTTTTGACAAGCCCGAATATATATATTAACGTGGTGGGGTATATTTATTATGCAATATTAGGTAGAGTTATTAAGTTATACAATAGAATAAATAACATTTTTTTTTAAAAATATTGTTTAATTGTATTGTCAAGTCTACTTTATTAAACATGCCAAGAGAACATAATATGCGATCGACTCTATTATGTGGAAAGGACAACATACGAATTATCAAAAGTCGTTTGAATATTCAAGACCCTAATTTGAGGCTTGCTGTAATTCTTATATGACTATATTTCTATAAAAGTAAATTTAAGGGGTTAAAATTTTTGGTGGTCACTAATTTATAATGAAATTGAATTGTAACTGAATTTTTTAAATGTTCAATCAAGTTAACCAACTTTCAGGTTAACTTCGATTTGTTTAATCTGTAACCAATAGATTACTAAATGGTAATGTTAATTTGGATCTTTAAATATTTACTCAACACTCTTTTATTCAAACACTACTCGATACAATAGAAAGTCACCAAAAGAACCATTCCGTCGATGGTAATAGAATACCTTTTAAATGTCCGTCTAAAGTAGGTTTGTAGTACAACTCTACATAGGTGTGGAGTTAGGATTTTTTGGCAAAAAATTTACACTTCATAACCAATCTATTATTAAAAAAAATTGTATTTCAAAAATTGATTTTTTCGGAACGGGACAAGACTACAATCTGATCTCGTCCTCCAATCCCTATCTTTGCTTCTGACCCTACACCTATCTGATCTAAATGTAACATTCTTATTGGCCATATTTTTCATCTTTAATGGTTTTTTTTCATCTTTGCGTGGTCTGTCGCTAATCTAACCTAACATGACCGCATAAAAATAAACCCTAACGTTTTCATATTCTCATTGCAATATTCTAATAAATTGACAATATATATATATATATATTTCTGTCTTGACTTGAAGTCAAGTTCAGGCCTAATCTCTAGAAGATTAGACAAAACACGTCACAGCTGAATTGTGGAATTTTATGCTATGAATTGTTATTTTCTCAATCCTGTTAGGCAGTCTTAACGTATAGAGATTGCCATCTAAGTCTGTCAATGGAATGCAATCCTCTTGACTATATATATTTTTTTGTCTTTTTTAATACACTCCTCTAGTAAAGATATACATGTACAATATTTATAAACGATTAAATATTTTTGCTAATTTTTATAATATTAAACTGTTCGAGAAGTGATATATATATTTATTTAAAATTTATATTCAAAAAAAAAGATAAAATATGTTTATAAACCGTTGTGAAAAAACCATTGTTAATTACAACATTCGATGACTGTTTCTTCTTAGACGCTCGACTTCACAGGGTAGTTGTGTACATAACCTGAGGAATATTATTGAACCTAACTCTCAATTTATTGAGCCAAACGTAGTAGCTAGTTAACATCTACACTATGCATGCAAGACAAAAATTTAGATTAATATCTTTGAAATGTCTAAGCAAATACCAAAATGTCTAAGCAAATACCAAGTTGATTATTATGAACTCAGTAAAATCCAAGCTGCCACTCATCTATATAAACCCCCAAGCTATAGAATTCGTTAAACCACACAAAGCACAATAGCAGCAAACATGAATTTCCCCAAAAATCTACCTCTTGCAGTCGCCCTTTTGGCAATCACATTCTTTGCCTATACCCATGCTGCCACTTTTGACATCATAAACCAATGCACCTACACTGTCTGGGCGGCCGCCAAGCCAGGTGGCGGTCGAAGACTCGACCAAGGCCAAACGTGGAATATTAATGTCGCCCCAGGCACTACCCAGGCCCGAATCTGGGGACGTACTAAATGTAACTTCGATGCAAGTGGTCGAGGACAATGTGAAACTGGAGACTGCGACGGGCTACTAGAATGCCAAGGCTATGGGAAACCTCCCAATACCCTAGCTGAATTCGCCCTTAATCAGCCGAATAATTTGGACTTTGTCGACATCTCCAACGTGGATGGATTTAACATCCCAATGGAGTTTAGCCCCACCACCGACGTCTGCCGCCACCTCGTATGCAACGCCCCTATCAATGAGCAATGTCCTACCGAACTCCGAACCCCTGGCGGTTGTAACAACCCGTGCACGGTTTACAAGACCAACGAATATTGTTGCACTGATGGACCTGGAAGCTGTGGCCCAACACCACTTTCGAAGTTCTTTAAGGATAGGTGCCCAGATGCTTATAGCTACCCACAGGACGATCCGACAAGCTTGTTCACATGCCCGAGTGGTACCAACTACCGTGTTGTCTTCTGCCCGTGATCAAGCTCTTATATTTGGTGTAAAAGTTTGGTGCACAAGTAGTGTTGTGCAACATGATCAATACTAAAATAAAAAGCAAAGAATAAGACTGGAAATGGTTCCAGTTCACCTGTCTTTTGATAAATAATAATGAAGTCTATTTTTTTTCTCAATTTCCTTTTTCTTTAACCATATTACTACGTATAAATTTCTATTGAGTTGGTGCAGAATTTGTGCAATAATAGCCAGCATTTCCAACATGAACCAAAAAAGAGCCATTTTCAGTAAATAAAAGCATACTAAAATGTGCGGCCAGCAAGGGAACTCACAACATATGTTCATATGAAAAAGAAACAAAAAAACATAATGAGTTTAACTTGTATCTAATTTTAACATAAAATTATAAACTGATGATAAAATAATTGTAAGTGCACAATATCGTTAACAAGTAATAAAGTGGATCTAATGAGTCTGGATTATCGTTCTTACGAAGACTATTCTATATATATATAGTTCAATTAATCTTTATCATAATCTATTTAAAACACTTTAATTTGAAATACGTTTATTGAAATATTTAACCTATAACTATTAATTCAAGAAAATAGTGTGAACGCAAATATAAAAAATTTATCAAATATAATTATTAATGCGTTTGGATTCACAAATTCATCGTAATTGTCATCTCTAATATCTCTTCTCAAGATTTATTCATAATGTTGTATTCGGTCGAATTCACGAATTTAACTTAATTTATCTCTCCTGAGTTCAAATTATTCATATCAAATTAAGTCAACTTACTATATCTTTATATGAAGTTATAATAATCATTTACTAGATGTATTAAATCTCATAAAAATTCAATTTAGGACCGCAACAATAACAAAAGCTTATCTCTACATTTTATCCAATTATCAGATTTTACTACATGGTCTAGATTAATAACTTATCTATCGATTTGTTACAATCCACAATTCAATGAAATAATGGTTAATTATTTCAAGCATTACGAGAAGAAGCAAGTTCAATACATAATTAATTTATAATCAAAACTTGAGAATTGAAATTAAAGAATCTAAATTAGGTTACATCATTCATCCAAACTATAAATTTAGCTACTTATAATTCGGGAGAAAAAAATTAAGAATTTGGAATACTTAACCGGATTTAAATAAAAGATGAGAAAAAGTGGAATATCTTGCACCAAAAATTAGTCGTCTTCACGTCCCAATCTTCAAAGTCTTGGTTATTCTTCTTTCCCTTCTCTTTTTTGCTTGTTTCAACAACCTTTAATCTGACCTAGATTAGGTCTTTATATAGTCTTACGCCCCTTCAACTTGTTTTAATTCAAAAAGGACACAAACACCCCTCATTTTACTTTTTAAAAAATCTAAAAATGAGGTAACGTGGGCTGTGGTCGAGCCACGGTTCAGCCACGGCAAATTTGAACCCGCTGTTTACTGCGGCCAACCACGGTCCAAACAGCAAGATTTGCCTTTTTTTTGTAGTTCAGTCCTTCAGCTTTCAATGTTATGCACTTTGGTCTTTGTATTTCTTCTTTCATTTCAACTTCATCTTCTTTTATTTGCAACCCAAGTCCTTTAACTTTTATGAGATTACATGTAGGTCCTCATTTCCAAGTCTTCGTACACTTTCAATCCTTCTTCGTCCATTTTGCTTTGTTTTTCTCCAATTCTATTCGAACTCGAATTTTGACCTAAAGCAATCAAATCAACACACAACTAAGTAGAAATTCACTTAAGAGTACATACTTACAATCATCTATTTTTGATGGTCCAAATAAATGTAAAATCACACTTATCACTGACCCATATCCTAAATGTCTAACTATGAGGGAATATACAAAACAACTTAGTCTAAATACTACATAATTTAGTGCATATTAGAAAATCTAGTTTTTCTTCAAGAGTTTGCAATTAATTTCTTAAAGAGTAAAACTTTTGCCTTGTATTACTTGTCTCTTAGCTTGTTGGGAACTAATACAACTGCAACTTGGAATGGTAGATTCATAAGCCACGTGTGGTTTTAAACGGGTCAGAATGGTTTGGGACTCCATTTTCACACTTGCTCGACTGATGCCACATTTTGCTTCAATGGTTCAGAACGGTCCGAAACTTCATTTTTGAACTCGACCGGTACATCAAATCCCCAAGGTCATATGTCAAGTTTTTGCTGGAAGTAGCCCTGAAATGACAGTTCCAGAGCATCATCAACTTATATTGCCCTTATAAGAGTGTGTTTGGACAATGAATTCTAGACATGGATCTGACCAAAAACCTCCAAATAGAAAGGAGAGTTGAGAATCTCGTTATATATGATAAGTGTATTTTGTGCACTTATTCAGGCTTTAAAACTAAATTTTTGTTCCGTTATTTTATTGATTTTCTACTTAATTTAGTATATTTTTATTTTTATTTTAGTTTTAGACTCGTTTATAAGCAATTGAAAAGAATGAATGAAAAGAACAACAAATTAGAAGATGTTTAGGAAGTATGATGATCAAATTGCACTCAATTGAAGCTTGAAAGACCAAATTGAAAGTTATTGAAAGTTTTGAGTACTAAAGAATATAAAATTCAAAGATGGCAGACTAAATGGCACAAAATTCAAAGATTAAGCTCGCCCAAGCTTATAGCTGGGCGCCCCAACACCATAATTCGTCAGCAGAACCAAATTCAGTGGCCTGGGCGATCGTCCAGTGCATTTTATGCCACAACCAGATTTTGTTACATTTTAAAGTTCGACTCCAATTATGAAATCTTTTGGAACACGATTTTAATGATTTTTTGAAATCTTTTAAGACACAATGAGGATGTTATATATATGAGTTCTTAACTCAAAAATAGAGAGTCAATTATTGTGAGCTTTCAAGAGGAGAAACAAAAAACAAAGATTGAACAAAAATCAAGATCCATTCTTTCGAGTTTTCTTTTTATCGGAGTGATAGATTCTATATTTTCCTTTTGTTTTCTTCTTATTAGTATGTTAGGCTAAATTTGTTGTGTACTAGGATCATGATGAAACTTGTATCATGAATCTTTAATTCTTTGAACCTAGTTTTTTATATTCAATCATATTTTTAATTTTGAATAATTATTATTGATTTTGTTTTCTCTATAACTATATGCGCAATGATTGTATGAGTTTTTTAGCTTATTTTATCATCGAGAGATTAAAAATAAGTTAAACATAGTATCAATTGTCGTAGAGTCCAATAAAGAATAGATATATACCGTTATACTTTATGTGATCTTTAAGTATTCATAAATTTTAATGCATTCTTGTATATTCGCATCCGTCATAGAGATATAGTTGAACCACATATAGGGATATGTTTAATTCTACTCGAGAAAGATTGTTAAACAAATTAGGAATATTGATTCTCATAATTAAATCGTGTCATCAATTCAACGGTTCTGGTTAAAGAAAATTGGTATAAGTGGATTCGGAATTCTAGTACTTTTCTTTTCTATATTTAAAGTAATTCAGCGTGAACTTAATCTTTTATTTGTTTAAATTATAATTATTTAATTATTATTAATTAATATTTTAATTAGTTCTTAGTCACCCAAATTTCAAAAGTTAAATCGATTCAGTTAATGTTAATTTAATTGTGTTGAATTATTTAAATCTGAGTACGATACTTAGACTCTAAAATCTATTATATTATTGTACAGTTACAAAATAAATTGCTAACAATATATATTATCATGTACTTTTCGCTTACTTACCTATCAAGTATCAACTATTGTCGTTTGTGCGTATGTAATAGTCGATTCTTTACATCATTGTTTGAAGGCTCAATCTCTAGAACACGTTTTTTCGTGTAGAGGCATCATATGAAACCTCTTTTGCTAACTCAATATCAGGGTCTCGAGATTTTTTTTTTAATAATGCATATTTTATTAATAACGAAAATATAAAGTAGAACAAAATATAGACTTAAGAGAGCTGCTCGACCTGACCTCCAACTGAAGGTGAAAAAAGAAACTTTTCCACGTGGAGTATAATGTAAAAGTTAATGAATTATATTTCATTCGCCCTAATTATATTTCTGATTATCATAAGCCGTCTAGTCTCTCTAGTTTATGTTCATAACTTCATCGTAGCCTTTATAAATGTATCCAAAAGCATCCCAACATATACTTTTTTTTTTTTTTTTTTTTAATCGAAAGCATCCCAACATATACTTGGGTAGAAAGGTTGTTCCTCTACTCAAGCACCACCCATTTTCGTATCCAATCTCATATTACTTAAATCATTTTTAATTAATTGTTGGACCGTATTTTGTGCATTGTCTCTTTAGGACCAAGCTTCTGGTCAACTTGCTCCAACAATGCCACAAACATCTTCCACGTGCTACTCAACTGCAACTGAACTCTCTTCTGATGTATTTTTTGTTAACTCTGTGATTTTTTCCTGCCCCCCAAGATCAACACCATTTTAACTAATTCCTTGAAATGATTCAATAAGCTTTGTTTCACTTGGCGTCCATCCCAGCTTGCAAAGTTTCTACTTTCTTGAGTCCATAAGATCGTGCAAAGTTTGTGCGACGTTCGTGCAAAGTTTGCACCAAGTTTGTGCAACATTCGCGCAGATTTTTGCAACATCATTCAGCGCATATTAGCGAATCTAACCAATCTTCAAACTTCAATCAAAAACAAATCCTGATTTCTTTTCTTCAAAAACTGGTACATTCATTAGAAAATCGACCATTTACTCCACCATTATCATGGCTTCGCCTTAACTAGATTTTCATCTTTTTCGAATTTTGTTTCTTGTTAATTAGTTATAACTTGTTATTCATTCTACTTTTTTAATCCGAACAATGTTTATTACGGTTACTCAAACTAAATAGAAATTCTAATTTTTTTTTTTTTTTTTTTAACTCCTTCAGCTTTTCAGCATTTTAACGGGCATATGTGCTGAATTTTACTTCACAAAATGCCTTCACAAAGGACTTGTGTCAAAATACCACATAACTTAGTGCATTTTAGCATATCTAGCTACTCTTTTTAACTTTTGGAGTTGTAATTACTTTCCAAGAGTTAAACTTTTGCCTTACGTTCCTTGTTCCCGGACTCTATGCTAGGTTGTCGGGGACAGATGCCACTGCAGTTAGGAAAGCTTATATTTCCCGGGGTCGGGAATGGTGGATTTACAGGCCACTGCTCAACCAGTGCATGTTGCTTAAAGGGTTCTGAATTGTTGGGTGCATCAACTGCTGGCGGTTGTAAAGATCCATACGCCTCATTGAATGGAACATCAAGTTTTCGTTGGAAACAGCCCTGAAATGCCAGTGCATCCTCAACTGGAATTATCCCTTTTAGAGTCTTGACTGCAAATTCTAGACATGGATCTGACCAAGAATCTCCAAATGAAAAGTCGAGTTGTGAATCTTGTGACTTTGTATAATGATCTACTTCTTGCTCAGTTACTTCTCGACTCATTTGCACATTCAGGTTCTCTGCAAGCAGTTTTTCATCATTGCAAATGCCCAAAAAGTATCATATTCGTCAAACAAAAACATAGACACGCTCCTATGAACATCGAAAATATACCTGATGGGTCGATTTGAACTGAAATTGTGCTCGAAGGCTCAATATCTAGAACACGTTCCTGGCTTACAGAGACACAATTTGCAACCTCTTGTGCTGGCTCGGTATCAGGTTCCCGAGGAAATTTATTTGCTCCATCTACTTTTTGCTCACTTACCTGCTGAGTCGTTTGCAAGTCTGGAATAGCCGGGTTCTCTGCAAGCAGCTTTTCATCATTGTTCGGACGGTCAATCTCTGGAACAAGATCCTCACTTATAGAAGCAATATATGCAACCTCTTGTGCCGGCTCAGTGACAGGCTGCCAAGGAAATTCATTTGCACCAGCTTTTTCATGAGCAGACTTCTTAGTTGTAGCTCGAAGACCTCGTGTGTCTAAAACCAAATCAGGCAGTGTCTCAGGTTCACAACCTGCAAGTCTTTTTGAACTACGACGAGGCAAACTTGGAGTTCTTCTTTTCTTGGACTTTCTTGAGTCCATCGGAGCTTTATGAATTTGTTTTTCCAACACACTTTCAGGAGACTTCTGATCATTCAAGCTATCACTACCAAGAGAGGAAACGGCTATTTTGTCAGCCGTCACTCGAATGTCCTGATCAATGTCTTCAAATGTAATCTCTGTGTCATTCTTTCTTTCAACAATCTTATCTGCAATTTTCATATATATATTATCTTCGGGAATGTCCACTTCAAGAGAAGCAAGAATGGCATAATTTGACACATGAGTTAAAAATACTAGTGGTCACTGAACTTTTTAGCTAAATTTCATGTTGTTCACTTAACTTCATTTTGTTCAAGTTGATCGCTGAACTTAAACTTTATTTCGAGTTTGTTGCTGAAATTAAACATTATTACAATTTGGCCATTCCATCCACGTCCACATCCATGTTCTTTAGTTTGACTAATGGAAAAACTAACGTGGCAGTCTAGTTAGCAATCTAGTTGGCAAATAATTAGACCATCACGTTACCAGACATGGATGGAGTGACCAACTTGAACTAAAATAAGATTCAGCAACCAATACAAAATTTCACTAGAAGTTGAGTTATCACCGGTGTATTTTACCATTTGAAACACTATTACCTTGGTTTAAGTTCTCAGGCTCAGGTGTCGCTGAGCTGTTTCTATCACAGCTTTCTTTACCTACAAGATACAGGTCCTATTTTAGAATGAAGGAAAATAGGAAACACACTCCAATGATCCCTTTATCTTAGATATGAGTATAATAGATGATTCAACAAAATAATACATACCTTCATTTGATTCCTGACCAAGAAAAAGCTGTCTACTAGTTTCAGGCTGCTCGGTTTGGGTCTCGTCAACTAGACATGAAGACTATAGAGAAAAAAAGGACGCATCATTAGAGAACTAAAATATTCAAACATAAAAATGGGAATCACATACTAAAGCGAATGATGATTTAAGAATTAACATGGACACGTAGAAATATCTAATGTTTCTTGTGCAAATTGAAGAATCATGCTTTAGTAAGGTTTTGTTGGAAACATTTCCAAGAACAAATGTGAAGAAGGTTTTGTAAGAAACATTTCCAAGAACAAATGTGAAGAATTTAAAGTAAATGTAAGGATTCAGCAAAGCCAAGATAAAAATTTGCAAATATGGTAGCTCATCTATTATGAATGGCATAAATTAATAGGCACAAAATGCAGCAGAAGAGCAAGAATATCTATTTACTGTATCCAAACAACCTATGGCGCATACTTTGTTAAAACCTACGAGCTATGCACCAAAAATCTTGAAATTAATTCTCTATATCATCTAATCCCAACAATAACTTCCAACTAACGTATTAACTGCAACACCCCCACCCCCACCACCATCCCAACAAACAAACAAAAAACATAAGAAAATAGATGCGCACAAGAATGAATATTCCCCAGGAATTAACACAAGAATGAATGAATTGGGAGCTCCAGAAGGCCGTATGAGACAAGATCGAATCTTTTAACTTCCGATACCGAGCTCTCAGCCCTTCAAATGTCATAGGGTTCCTCGTTAGTGCAGGTTGTTGTTGGTTCAGTATAGCAATTGGGTACCACATGCAACCTTACATCCAAATTTCCATCTTCAGTACTATCAAGTCACCATGTCCTTCTGAGCGTTCTGTAGGTGTGTGCTACCAGTGTGCATTTCATGTGCTTGTAATATATCAAGATACAGTTACGGTGTCACTGCCCCTCACCCCCAACAAGATGTGATAAAAGTATTTTAGCTACATCAATGATATAACAAGTATGCATGAAATATAATTTTTTTTGGTAAGTACCCATGATTACAATTATTAGTTTTATATGATTGTTCTAGGAAATAATTTTAACATTACTCTCATTAAATCCAAACTTATTATAAGTACAAATTGAATGCATCAAATCTAATGCTCCCAGTCTAACATGTTGTCATGTATTCAAACATAAACATTGACCTTGCATAAAGTTCCACAATTCAGCAAATAGAAATACATCAATCCTTAGGATGAAGATTAAGCCTTGTATAAATCATAGGATGCATTCAAATCCAAATAAACTCCCTGAAGAGTTAGTGATCAAATGTAACGATGCTAAGCTTTTGTCTCCTTATTTTATAGATTTTCTACTTAATTTAGTGTATTTTACTTTCTATTTCAGTTTTGGACCCGCTTATATACAAGTGAAGAAGAATGGATAAAAAAAGCAATAAATTAGAAGATGTTTTGAAAGTACGAGGATCAAATTGCACTCAATTAAAGTTTGAAGAACCACAATTGAGGTCATTAAAATTTTTGAGGATTAAAGAAGACAAAATCTAAAGTTGGAGTACTAAAGGCAAAGATTGAAAAAGCTAAAGTTGGGCAACCGCCCAGCATCAACAATTGCTAGCAGAAACTTAAAAAGTGGCCTAGGCAATCGCCCAATGCAATATATGCACAAGCAGATTTTGTTACCTTTTTTAGTTATAATCCAACTAGGAAACATTTTGTCCACATTTTTTATGATATTTTGAGATTTTTTGGGACATAATTAGGAGATTACATATATGAGTTCTTAACTCATAATTAGATAGTCGAATAATTGAGAGATTTCAAGAAGAGAAACAAGAAAGAAGATTGAACGAAGATCCAAATCCACTTTTTTAAATTTTCTTCTTGTCCAGGTGATGGCTTTTATTTTTTCTTTTTGTTTTCTTCTTCTTAGTATGTTAGGCTAAATCTACTAGAATTGCAATGAAACTTGTATCGTGAACATTTAATTCTTTGAACCTAGTTTTTGATATTCAAGCATGTTTTTAATTTTGAACAATTGATATTGATTTTTTTCATCTACAATTATGTGTGCAATGATTGTATAATTTTTGTGGCTTGTTTTACCATCGAGAAATTGAAAATAAGTTAAATATAATATCAATTGTCGTAGAGTCCGATAGAAGATAGATATGTACTATTATGCTTTAGGTGATCTATAAGTATTTATAAATTTTAATGTATTCTAATCTGTTCACATCCTTCATAGAAATATAGTCAGATGACATATAGAAATATGTTTTATTCTATTCGAGAGAAATTGTCAAGCAAATTAAGAATATTGTTCATAATTAAATCATGTTATCAAATTCAATGATTCGGATTAAAGAGAATTGGTATAAGTGGATTCAAGATCCAAGTACTTTTCTTTCCCACATTTAAAGTAATTCAACGTAAACTTAAACTTTTATTTGTTTAAATTATAATTAGTTAATTATTTTTAGTTAATATTTTAATTAGTTCTTAGTCATCCAAATTTCAAAAGTTATATCGATTTGGTTAAGGTTAATTTAATTGTGTTGAACTATCTAAATCTCTGTGGGTACGATATTTGGACTCTAAAATCTATTATATTACTTGTGCGATCCGTATACTTGCAATACAAAATAAATTGCGAACATGTAACATGAAACAATGCAAGTTTGTTAAGCAATGAAAAATATGGATAAAAGTAAATGCCTACTTTAATTTGCTTAGTTGTGTTTCTAGTGTGATTGACAGTTTTGAGATATCGAGTCACTGTTGACTTTGAATAGAACCTCCTTGCTGTTGATGGCTCAATATATACCTGCATTTATTACAAAGTACAATGAGAATTGCAAAATTAAAATATCCCTAGAACGTGGCCAATCATGTAAATATAACTAAAAAATGACATAAATTTCCTTTGACTCGTGAAAAATATAGAGATACAGAGGAGATCCTATTCAAAATAACAAAACTTCAACATTAAAAACGATAGCTTGTCAATATTTATGGAAAATGTCATTGGCTTTCTAAATTCCAAATCGTGGTGAATTACGAAGTCGTTGCAAATCAATGTCTAACAATATGTAATATATAGAAAGGTGCCTTGTATGCCCCAGATATCATGATATCTAGAATGGTATTTATTTCAGCAACCATTAACGTTTTCATGCTGTGGCATTATTGCACACAATTATGAAGTACTATACTTCCTTCATCCGTTTTCAGTATCTTGGTCAGATTGGCACAACATCTGAGGTGAATACTCGACACCAACAAATTTCTTAACTTTACCCTTGAGCACCTCTCTCACTCCTCCCAATTCACCACTACTTAGTAGTTAGTACCCACCATGTCAACACCATCATGGACCATGAGCATTACCCAATCCACCCGTTGAAGACACAATTTGAATAAATAAATTTGTCATCTCTTTGAGAGCTTAATCTTTTAGATAATGTGATTCAACACTACCAAAAGAAGAGCATGTTCAACTAAGCTTAAAAGTGACTTAAAATTGCATTTAGGTACATTTTTGTTTCCAAATATGTTCGAATTTGTTAATTTTTCTTACTTATAAATAAAATTACTTATTTTGCCAGTAAAATATAAGTTACTTTCAAAATGAGTTACTTAGGTAGTGTTCTTTTTGCCTTTGAGTTTTGTGTTTTGAATTTACTTTGTATTTTGTGTTTTGAGTGTTTGTTTTGAAGTTTTTGAAAATACGTTCTTTTTTTAATTTTCGAAAATTGTTTCTAAAAACAGAAAACTCGAAAACACGTTTACTTAAAATTTTTTAGAAATTTGGACTTACTTGGAATTAAAAATAATTATTAATTAAAAATAATTCAAAACAATTATTGTTGAAATTAAAAACAATTAGTCTTAGAATTAAAAACAATTAATCATTTGGAATTAAAAAAAAAATTATTGTTGGAATTAAAAACATTTAAAAACAATTAAAAGCGGAAAAACACGGATGTGACTTGAACCCCTGACCATCCACAAATTTCCCGCGGGTGCTGACCATTTTGGAAAGGAGTCGCGTTTTGTAAAAAAAATGCGAAAAATGATTAAATATCAGTTTCCTTGCCCATCGTAAAATAGTAAAAAAAAAAAAAAAAGAAAAGAAAAAAGGACCGCATTCTGGACTCGAAACACAGACCTCCCTTCACCAAAACACACTTTTGCCGTTTTGGAAAATGCCCTTATTTTGTAAAAAAAACGCGGAAACGGCTAGAACATCGTTTTCCATTTCTTTTGAAATTTTTTTGGGTGTTTTGGAAAATGCTTTTTTAAAAATGGTTAAGTAAACGCGTTTTTACTATTTTCAAAAATAGAAAACGGAAAATGGGCAGGTCCTTTCTTTTTTCAACTTCTACCAACCAAACTTGTTTTAAAACTTCAGCCACTACTTCAAGATCCAAGTTCCTAATAGAGAACACCACCACCGTCACCCATCCAGCAGTCCCAAACCTACCAAAAAAAATCCACCATCAATCAATTCCTGAAATAACCACCTCCAGTATCCCTTGAGCACCACTTAAACCTAAATAACCTCCAAAAACCCCCCATAGAAAGAAAAGAAAAATACAGCACCAACACCATCTTTCTAGACCCTGAGTTTTAAAGCCAATACTACTCCCAGGTTAAAACCATTAAAGCCAAAGTAAGAAATACAAGATCCCTACCACAAGAACTCACTTAACAAAACCATTAACTGACAAATGTGACGCATTCCAGCAGCTTAACCACCTAAACAAAAAGAAAAGATAAAGAAGAATGAATGAATGAATAGCCACCAATCATTGAGATGGAGAATGACAATGGGCTGTGGAGCTGGTGACAACGCTTGCCCGTAGTAGCACAAATCCAATGTGGTTCCAAGGAGAGGAACTAATGAAATTGGATGATGGTATTATGTTGTTGAGGTCCAGGAACAACTGTGTATTTTATAAAAGTGACCATTCTTTTGGGACATTCCTAAAAGGAAATAAGGATATTCATTCCAAATGAAGGAAGAATTTGTTCGACCACTCTTTCACCAGATTTCAACTTTATAGCAATGACTCCAACAAAGCACCAAAAAGGGTACATAGAAAGAAAATAATTGACTTCGAAAGAATTCCAACCTTATTGGCCGACTGCAGGAAACAGAAAGAAGTCTTCAATCCAACAAACAATCCATAGAACTTTCATAATTGAGAAGGCAGCATTAATAAGAACCAAATAATTATTGTATTTTCCACGCGTCTTTTTTGTACAAAGCAGGCAAGCGAGCATTACTGAATTAAAATCTAACTTATAATCATCAAAATTTGCATTGAAGCTTTGGAAATCATCCTAATTTACGAAACTGATGATCTCTCGATCTTCAAGTTTTGTTTTCTTTTCTTCCCTTTTGGAAAGGGTAATCCGTCAGCAAACAGCTACTGTAACATCTTACCAAGTACCAAATTAGAGCTTGCAAAAATGAAGGAAAGATGCAACTGGCAACAAACCCTACGTTTAGATTAAGGACAAAATACTACTTTTATGCATTACATACCCTGTAAGTCGTTCCCATGCGGGAACCACTCTTTCGAGTTCTTTCCTCCACTATCCATCCATGGGGTAACCAGTCAGAAGAATCCATTGTTTTAGGTTCAATCTGTAAACCATCAATCTAATCATGTTAAGGACAAAAAGAGGATATACTATAAGATTGTTTAGCCTTCAGACTCACACAACCAGTTTTGTTGTCAGAGAGCTTATTGTCTTCAATACTTGTTGCTTGTGGCATATCATGGCATACATTTTCACAACGAAGGACATCCGTCTTGGAGTAGTACTTTATACCTGTTGTTGAGTTGTAGTAGTACTACAGAATCAGACACAACATGACCAAGTGTCACTTTCCCTTAAGCAATATGTTATATGTAAGACAAAAAGAGAAAAGAAGTAAAAACCAGTAACATCCACACGTGTTGTGTTCCATTGAGTTCTATAAAATACTGATACAAATTAATTGTGTGAAATCTAATACAATTTGATGCAAAAGTTACATAATGCACCCTGCTAGTAACATATTTGTCCTCCATTGTAAATGAAATTTCAAGTGGATGCATTTTGTGAAGTCTGAATCTAAATTGTGTTGTGCCTAATGTTGTGGAATCAAGCTGATAATAAAAAGAGTATTAAGTTTGTGTTTTTGAAGATTCATCTGTATATACGACAAAACGGTTGGACGTTGCATGTCTCCCACGACAACTGCAAGGCCAAGCACCCTTGCCATATTTATTAGGCCCCACAGATGTATAGATATTTATCCTTTCAGGCACTATACAAGCGGGATGGCGGGATGTGGTGCCCTGCTGTTCTTGGGTTTGCCCAAAAGATCAAAATCATTTCAAAACTTTGAATGGACTAAGCTTTAAAATCAGGATCCTATGCTTAGCACCAGGCAACAAACAAACAAAATTGCAAGATTATCTTTATCTCCGTATCTAACCCTAATACATTCAATCACAAGCAGAAAAATACAACAGGAAATTTCTATGCAGTTCTAACACAAAGTTCAAAACTTTCCAAGATCAAAAACCCTAAATAATTTTCACATTGATGTAATGATTCTCAAAAACCCGTATCCAAAAGATTTTTTCCATTTCAGAAGTAAGTGCATATATGTATATCGAAATCAAGACCAAGATTCTATGTTTTACTCATTTTTCTTCAAATGCAGCTATTATACACGAGTCAATTAAACCCACACCCCAAAAAACTCGATAAAAGATTTAATTCCCAAGTATATAAAATAGAACTTCCCTTTTTTCTTTGTTCTGTTTTGGCATCCAAGAATTATAACTTCAGCAAAACGAAACAAAAAATAAATCAATTATTTGTCAAAAACAATTCATGAGTAAACAAGTTCAAAATTTTTTATTACCTTGATTTTTATTCCGTTTCGGTATTTTGTCTTCTCGGAAAACCCCGGAGGAAGCCATTCCGGCGACTTCCCGTTAACCATTTGGCCGGAATCCAAAGTATTCTTCCTGTTAAAATCTTGAATTTTATTTTTATCTTTTTTGGGCCAGTACCTATTTTGCTAGAGCTGGCTCCAGATTTTCTTTATAGAGTGAAGACTCAGGCGTTAAATGGAAGATTAGGACAATGGGGCGCTTCATGGTACACGTGTCGATATATATTTACACATACATACACCTAAGGCACCACCTTTCTTCCCCTTCTGAAGAACAAAAACTGCAAGAGGTTTTAAAGGTTTATTACACAAGCAAAAGTGAAATGGTTTTCTAATACAAAAAAAAAAATATATGAAAAATAACTTATTTATTTATGGACATCACAAGTTTATGCAGTAGCCAAATGAAATAATCTTTAAATAAACAAGTAATTATGAAAATCAACATGTTTCGCATGGATAACACTACATTACATATAGTCTCGTTTCTTTTTTCTTCAAGATTTCTATCTCACAAAAAAAAAAAAAAAAACATCGACATTGTAAAGAATGCTCAATATTGTTTCAGATATAAAATAATAAAGAAACTTCGTTGGCTCGAATAATTATTACGAGTCTGACGCAATATTTACAAATTAAATAATATATCATTGTGATCGTTGACGAAATTTTCTTTTTTTTTAAACACATCATTACATTCACAGTGTAGTTGTCAGGCCTCCACCAGAAAATGATGAGGGGTTCGGATACCACAACCATATATAAATAACTCATAAAAAAATACATGGGATAGGGCATAAAACATGACATCTAATCATAAAAACTAAAATAACCAATAAATTAATAAATAATAAAGCAATAAGTAATGATGTACTACTTTCTAAAAAAATAGTCCTAAAAAAAATTCTAAAGACCCCAAATTGTAGAAAGTCCATGTCTATCAATCTGAACTAAGCTGCGGTAATCCTGAGCGTTGTACTCGAAATAGTAACGACGATCCCAACCCACTGATGCAAGTAAGTCAGCCACCTGGTTGTCCTCGTGATAAATATGAGATAATTATCACGGTTGAAAGCAATGAGATGTCTGATATGGCGAAAAGTAGACTGAATAGACCAAGGTCCTCCACTTCTGGTGATACAGTAAATGGCCAAAGTAAAGTCGAACTCAATCCATAAATCTGAGAGTACAATCATCTGATCAATTGTCAAGAATAGCCTAAGCTCGGCCTCTAAAATAGAGCACTCCACATATGAAAAGAAGAAGGCGTGCGAACACATTGACCTGATGAATCCCTAATAATCTCCCCTCCACTCGCAAATACATCTTTGACGCATCCATCAGTGTTGACATTGTAAGATCCTACTGGTAGAGTACGCTAATAAACTAACACATGGGGATGAAGGGATGGAGTAGTAAGAGAAATACCAAAAAGATGAGCAATATCTATATCCCCTTGCCAATAAATAACTAGAAATAAACGGCATGTATGTAGTAGGGAAATAGTACGGTATACTCTCCAGATGATCCGTCTCGGCTCTATTGAGATATTCTAGTACTTTGCATCATTCCTCGCAATTCAAATAAACCAAAGAATCAAAAGAAGAATGATTGTCCAAATATGACCCTGTCTAACAAACTGATTCGAGAAACGTCAAAACTAAAAGCGATATTGAAAACCTCCATTGGCCGAAGGGTTATATGAAAAATATCAGAAAATGGCGCCAAACATGGTCGACAATACAGCTGTCAATAACTAAATGCTGGATAGTCTCAATAGTCGAGCAACACTAACAACGAGAAGCCATATGACTCCCAAACCGTCTATGAATCACAACATCAACTAGGATAAGACCATGTCATAGTCTCCAGCAGAAGAAAAAAAAGTAGTCGTCGGGATAATAGAATTCAAAATCATGTTGTATACAGCCTGAATAGTATGCCCTATATGAACTAGCTGCCATGCAGACTTGGTAACAAATTTACCATCTGAAGTATCCTTCCACATAATCTGATTGTGCACCTCTGTAGTGATAGGGATGTTATATAACTGCTCAGTAATAATATATGATACTAGCTGAAGAAGTCAGCAATAATATATGGTACTAGATGAATAAGTTGGTCAATGTTCCATCTAGTATCATCAAATAAGTCTCTAACCTGGATAGAAGAATGTGGCAAGTGTGGGTGCTGATCAGCAAATGTAAACTCGTCCACCAGCAGTCATGCCAAAAAAATATTTGTCCATGTCCTAATTGCCAAGCAATATGTGTCTCTGCCTGTGGGCCTATGTGCTCCAGCCTATTCCATAGAGTTGAAGCATTATAAATAATAGTAGCTAGTAATGGATGGATTTCTTGACAATACTTACTCAGTAAAAACTGAACCCATAATGACCGCTAAAATCTAAATAACCACAAGAGTTTTATGATTGACAAAATTTCCTTGCTTGTACTATGTTCAACTTCAATAGAAGTAGCTGACAGAACTACATTGGTATTATTAGCAATGTTTGATCCATTTTAGGTCATTTGTTTTGCCATCACCCAAAGGGACAAGACCTTATCGGTGTAAATGCGTACACTGGAAATCTAAATTTATTGTTATTATACATTATAGAGTAACAAACCAAAATTCATGTAGAATGGATTATTGAAGCATAGGATTTCAACTTGAAAATTTCTCACTAAAATTGTAATTCTACTTTGATTCAATAAACATTTTCTTTCGATGTGATATATTATAAAGGTTCTAAATATATTTTGACATCACGTGCATAAGATCGAGTTGAATGGGATTACTACTACTGATTAATTTTTATGACTAAGTTGATTAAATTGAGCTAAATTTAAAGTTTGTTCGATGGAGATTATTTTCCAAAAAATAGGTTTTTTTATCTATTTCTTTGACTATTCAAACTTTTTTTACTATTAAAAAAGTAGGCAAAAAATAATTTTTTTTGAAAAAAAAATTAAAATCAAACAAGCCCTTAAGTAATGATTAATGGTTGAAGAGGATCGTAGTTGAAGGTCTTAACTACTTCCAGTATTCATTATCCTCTCTGACACACTTAAGGGCCCTAACACATTTTACTTATTAGTGTCATGGGTACGTAAAACATAGAAACAATAATACTTCCAACGAAGATAGCCAAAAAAAAAAGTGGGAATGGTGGCAAATGGCCGGGTGACCCGGCCATTTTTCCAAAAAAGCCGTTGACCACTTATACTGATAAAAAAAAACATTAAAATGAGTTATTTTGAAAGGTCCAAAATATCCCTGAGCACTGTAAAAGAAATGAAACGTAAAATATTCCAAACAACTGCAAAAAATATTTGAAGTGTAACCACTCTGCACAGTTAAGATTTTGGGTTCCAGCAAACTTCAATTTGTCGATTAATTTCCAGCAAACTTGAATTTGGCGATTAATTTCCAGCAAAACTTCATCATTGTGCGAGTAAGTTCCAGCAAACTCCATTTTGTTTGTATTTACTTCAACTTCTTTTGATATTGTTGTCTAAAAATCTGTGGCAATCTTGAAAATATGTTGGGATATGTTGAAACTACATATAAATGGCATAACTGATTGTAAATGAAGCAATGTACTGATTAAAATGAAGATTGAAGTTGATAGTGAACAACCGAACTAACGCCTGTTAAAACCCTAGGTTAACAGAAGAGAAAGTATTAGGTTAACAGGCCCAATGGTTAGGTTAACCTACCAACATTCCGTTAATGGAATTTGTAGGTTAGATTAACCTACTAACCTAATGAAGTGTTCTGTTAACAGACACAAATGTTCTGTTAACAGATAGAAATATTCTGTTAACAGAGAAGACAGTTCTGTTAAGAGAAAAAATTGTTAAGAGAAAGTGTTAGGTTAACAGGCCCAATGGTTAGGTTAACCTACCAACATTCCGTTAAAGGTTAGGTAACCTACTAACATGATGAAGTTGTTCTGTTAGGTAACCTACCATCTTGTCTATTAACAGAACAATGTTGTTCTGTTAACAGAACAACATTGTTCTGTTAACAGACAGGATTGTTCTGTTAACAGACAACATTGTTCTGTTAACAGACAAAATTGTTAAGAGACAACATTGTTCTATTAACAGACAGAAATTTTTTGTTAACAGACTTTTGGTTCTGTTAACAGAAGAGAAGGTGTTAGATTAACAGGCCCAATGATTATGTTAACCTACCAACATTCCGTTAAAGGTCTAATGTACTAACATCATTGAAGTGTTCTGTTAACAGACAACATTGTTCTGTTAATAGACAACATTGTTCTGTTAACAGACAGATATTTTCGGTTAACAGACAATATTGTTTTGTTAACAAACAACATATGTTACCTATTAACCGAACACATTTGTAGGTTAACAGATCATTGTTAACAAAAGAATGTATACAGGAAATTTATCTTTTAACAGACAAAAGGTAGGTTAATTTAGCACCTGTTAACATGCACAAATGATAGGATAACCAACCCAATTGTTCCTGTTAACAGAAATTAGTGTTAGGTTAATAATAGAAGATATCAGCCTGTTAACAGGAGAATAAGTAACTGTTTAATTGCCATGCTTTAATATATCAGTAACTGTTTTTTGTATTTTAATTTATTTCGTTTATTAAGTTAGTAAATGTTAATTTTTATTGCAGGATGGAGCATGCAGTTGACCGTAGATTATGTGACTTCCCTGGAAAGGTGACTGCCAATTGTAATATTACAAACATCAAGAGGGTTGAGAATGCTCTTGATGACTACCACAAAGCAAAGTTGCGCCAATCAATATTTTGGAAATTCCATCAGGTTAGGCGTTTGCAGTTCTCGGGTCAAATAATTGACCATTTATTGCTTCGACTGATGAAGTCAGAAAACGCAGACGAACTGTGGTTTCGATTAGGGGATGAGAAGGTGGCTCGGTTCAGCTTGATGGAGTTTCTTCTTGTCACTGGTCTAAATGCTGGCAATGAAGAAGAAGTAAGACCAAATATTCAGCGGTCCAAAAGACTTTTGAATAAATATTTCCGTGGAAAGACAACAGTCACACCTGTTGAGCTGGCGTCTACATTTGATGAATGCACGGTGATGGAAGATAAGTATAAACTTGGATTGGTGTACATATTGGAGACTGTGTTGAGATGCAAACACCATAAGACGAGCATTGATGTATTTTGCTTGGACGTAGTCGACGATGTGGAGGTCTTTAATGCATATCCATGGGGTCGTAGGTGTTTTATGGACACATTGCATGCATTTAAGAGAACACATACGATCAAGGGATCGAAGACCGATCGAAAGTATGATGTATACGGATTTCCATTGGCAGTGCAGGTAACTTTTGAAACTTATAAATTGTAGCATTTTAGTAATATAGTATATGTAATGATACTAAATTTGTAGGTATGGGCTTTTGAGGCTATACCAAGCTTGGCCAATAAATGTGCTATTAGGAAGGAGTGGACTAGGATCCCGAGGATGTTAAATTGGCAGGCGACGGACATTCCTACTGCAAAGGATGTCGCAGCTATACTTGACGATCCTCAGGTGAGAACTATTGATTTATATTGAATGTGATGTTAATGATAGTGCTTCCAATTAACGTTAAAGTTCAATATGTCAGCTTGAGGTCTATACTATTCTGACTTCTACACCTGAAGAGATGGAGAATGTGTACATTCAGGGAGTTTACATTCCTGCCAGGGTACCAGATCCTATCTTCGATCCATATCTTGTAGGAGAAGAGGTATGCATATATATACATATATTGTGTTATGATATGATATTTGTTTTAAAAAATCTTGTAATAGTGTCTATTATGATTTATGTAGGGACATTCTCCTACTGCACAGCGGTCACCTACACTGCATCGAGCTTCACCTTCTCCTCCACCGCCTCGCCTTTTCCCTACTCCTTCTCCAGTTGTACGTCGATCATCTAGAACAAATTTGGGTGCAAATGTATCTGATGATTTATTTGAACGTTTGAACAGGCAATTGACTTCGATGGAGCATCGAATTATTTCTCAACTGATGGCTGAGGTCAGACGTGTAAATAAGAAGGTTGGACAGCTGAGTAAGAAAGTCGATGAAGTCATTGAGTGGGTAAGACCATATCATCACACAGATACAATGGCACCAGAAACTGCATCGGACAGGGTTCCGGTTGAGTCTGACAGGGTGAGGGACCAGGAGGTGGACACGGAGATGGAGACTAGGGACCATCCCGAATTTGCGACGGGTGTTCGGACAGATATAGAGATAGAGATGGAGATTGGTCAGCCCGATATCGAGACTGAACGGGCTACAGATAGGGAGCAGGTTGTGGAGAAGGATGGTGTGACAGATGGGGTGGTAATAGAGACTGGTAGACAGCTTGATGTGGAAACCGAGGGGGTGACAAATAGGGAGCCGATTGTGGAGACCGATGGTGTGATTGATAGGGTGCTCATGGAGACAGGTGGGCAGCTAAACGTGGAGACCGAGGGGGTACCTGTTGAAGAGCCGGCTGTGGAGACCGATGGTGTGACGGATGTGATGGTGTCGGGTGGTCAGCAGTCGGTGGGGGAGACAGAGCAGTTGGTGATGGAGCATGAGACGGGTAGTCAACCGCCTGAGGTGGAGACACGGGGAGTGACTGAAGGAGTGGTGACAGCGGAGGTACCAACTGTCATCTTCACACGTAGGAAGAGGAAAAACGAGGAGATGGTAGAGAATACGGAGATAGTTGGTAAGAGGTTAAGAGTACCTTCAGCCTACTTGAGTTCTCTATTCACGGCTGGGGTGAAGAGAAGAACCTTTATTGACGGGTCGAAGATCGATCTATTCCAAAAGGTTGATCCGTCAAAGGAAACAGAGTTCCTTAAGTGGTACTCTAAACTTGGAACTAGGTAAGTTATTTATACATTCATTGGTAACGTATTATTTTTTGGACATCAGTTCCTAACACTATTTATTCAGCGTCGCTTATCTATTGGAGAGTGTTCGAATGACAGACGCCAAACAATGGTTTCACGACGTATTGACGGACGGGAAGTGGCTCGCAGATGAGGTAAGCAAAATTTTTTAAAATAAGTATGATATACTATACTTTGTTAACCGTGTAACATTTTCGATATTTTAGCATGTTGACATGGCGATGTACTTGCTGCGACAACGGGTTGCCATGTACCCAAAATCCTTCAAAAACCAAAGAGTCATCATGGATTTCGGGTTCAAGAACATGCTGGATGTGGCACAAATGATGAAAGACTCATGTCCACAAGATTTTGAGTGCCCAGATTATCTCTTTGACTACGCACATGGGAAATCGCAGGAGTTTGGTCAACCATGGGAGGGATGTACACATCTGTATATTCCGGTGCTCGCTAATGCTCACTGGTTTGCAACAGAGGTTAACTTCTCTGAAGGTGTAGTATATGTTTATGACCCCGACAAGACTTGCCTTACACAAGGTCAGCTTGAGAAATATTTGGAGTCGGTGTGTTATTTCATCCCTATTATTGCGAAGTCAGTAAATATTAACCTACTAGACCAGCTGCGAGTGGAAAGGGTTGACGGCACGGTCAAGCAAAAAATTTCGTAAGTTTATTTGTTCGAAATGATATTTTTTTGCATTATTTGGGAAATGTACATATTAGCCGACTAATTTAATTATTTGTTTGCAGCGGTGATTGCGGTGTATTCACCATTAAGTTCATTGAATTTTTAAGTGTTGGAGAGTCGGCGCTGCTCGTACAAAACGAACACATATCCATGTGGCGGAAGAAGCTAGCAGCTGACTTGTACACACAAAACTATGATCCATAGTATAGGATTATTCTTTGAAAAAATGTACGTTTTGTAAATTTGAAACATTTTTTTAAATTTGTATTATTTCTGATGTATATTTGTAAATAGGATCACATTAATGTAGTATTTCTGTTGATGATCATATTTAATAGAACAAAGTTAGGTGTGAGGTTCTGATAACCTAACACAGGAAGGTTAATTGTGTCTGTTAACAGGTCTGTTGAAGTAGGTTATTTGATTCATTGACATAGGTTAACCTACTCTATTAACAGGTGGGTTGTAGTAGGTTATTTGATTCATTGAAATAGGTTAACCTTTTGCTTGTTAGGTTAACCTACCTGGGGTAGGTTAACCTACTCTGTTAACAGGTGGGTTGTAGTAGGTTAACAGATTCATTGAAATAGGTTAAACAACTATCGGATGGAATAGGTTAACCTTTTGCTTGTTAGGTTAACCTAACTGGGGTAGGTTAACCTACTCTGTTAACAGGTGGGTTGTAGTATGTTAACAGATTCATTGAAATAGGTTAAACAACTATCGGATGGAATAGGTTAACCTTTTGCTTGTTAGGTTAACCTACCTGGGGTAGGTTAACCTACTCTGTTAACAGGTGGGTTGTAGTAGGTTATTTGATTCATGAAAATAGGTTAACCTTTTGCTTGTTAGGTTAACCTACCTGGGGTAGGTTAACCTACTCTGTTAACAGGTGGGTTGTAGTAGGTTAACAGATTCATTGAAATAGGTTAAACAACTATCGGATGGAATAGGTTAACCTTTTGCTTGTTAGGTTAACCTACCTGGGGTAGGTTAACCTACTCTGTTAACAGGTGGGTTGTAGTAGGTTATTTGATTCATGAAAATAGGTTAACCTTTTGCTTGTTAGGTTAACCTACCTGGGGTAGGTTAACCTACTCTGTTAACAGGTGGGTTGTAGTAGGTTATTTGATTCATGAAAATAGGTTAACCTTTTGCTTGTTAGGTTAACCTACCTGGGGTAGGTTAACCTACTCTGTTAACAGGTGGGTTGTAGTAGGTTATTTGATTCATGAAAATAGGTTAACCTTTTGCTTGTTAGGTTAACCTACTCTGTTAACAGGTGGGTTGTAGTAGGTTAACAGATTCATTGAATCTGTTAACATACTACAACCCACCTGTTAACAGACCATCTGTTAACAGAACGTCTTTTAACCGAAGTAATGTATATAGGTTAGGTTAACCTGTCCCAGGTAGGTTAACTGGGCAATGTTAACAGGAGGATTGAAGTAGGTTAACATATTTTGTGAAATAAGTTTACCAACTTTCTTAAGTAATGTATACGTTAGGTTAACAGATCCCAGGTAAGTTAACCTACTCTGTTATAGGGTGGATAAACATATGTTAACTGATTAGATTAACTAAGTAACCAATTTTGCTAAGATATATAGGTTACTCTACGCCAGGTAGGTTAACCTACCCTGTTAACAGGTGGATTGAACTATGTTTTTAAATTAATTGAAATAGGTTAACCTAACCCATGTTGGTTAACCTACCTGTAAACAGAAAGATTCAAGGAGGTTAACCTACCACAATCGAGTTTGGTTAACAGGTAACTCAACACAATGAAAATAAGCCAGACAATGCATGATAAAATAAAATATTGTTTCCAAAAGTGCAATAAAATATTGTTTCCAAATTATTGTTTACAAAACCTCCTTAAATTACATTACACTATTAAAACATTGTTTCCAAAAGTGCAATAAAATAAAAATTGTTTAATTTTAGAGCAGTTGTCTTCCTCCGGCCGCGACTGTGTACACGTTGAAAGCAGGTATGTCACTGTTTATGAGCTCGAACACACATGTGTCCCCGAGACTGATATTCTTTGTCGAATAAAATGCTGCCCAGCCTCTTGCGATGCGTCGCACAATCCCATTGCCCCTTCTATCCAATCCGATCTGCCATACTCGACCAGCAGCATCGTGAATTTGAACCTCGTTTACAAATCTTGGCAGGTGTGTTCTGGCAAATGTTCCGGGAACGTACTGTACAATTATAAAAACAAACGGTTTGTGAAAGTATACAAGTCAACGAGTGCTAAAATTGATAAGAAAATACGATATACACTCACAATACAACGGTGGCAGAAACTCCTTGCTGACATAGTAATCTGGAAGGATGGTAGAGGTTGACTGGATGATGATGAAGCAATCGGGGCATCCATATGTACTTCACAGGCAGAATGGTCAAGTATTGAAGTAAAAAAAGTAGAATTTCCACGGTACTCGAATACCACAAAATAACCGAAATTGAGTAAGTGGTGTGCGAAAAATTCAGACCATCCAGTAGTGAAAATGATTCCTTCATCAGATCGGATAACTTCTATATTCCATACTCGGCCACCCATATCACGCAGTTGAACATTACTCCCAATTAGATGGCCATATAAGGTGGAAAATTGCCGGTTAATGGGCTGGGCAATGTAACAAAATTACATGTTTACGAACGTTTGGAACGATAATGCAACTATCTGAAATCTATGACTGAGTTCAAAAACATACCAATTGATTGCGATACCTATCTGGGTCGATTGCAGAAAAAAAACTCTTCACACGATCAGCTGTCATATTCTACAATACGATAACCATAGAGTAGGTGAACATCACACAGTAGGACCAGTTTATGTTGTAAAATTAATTCTTAGTAGGTTAACATAACCATTGAATAGATTAACAAAACACAACACAACAAAGTCCTTTAACAGACCATCTACATATGTTAACAGGAGGATTGAAGTAGGTTAACAGAACTATAGAATAGGGGTAAACCAAACAAAACACAACGTAGGTTAACCTACTTGTTATAGGGTAGGTTAACAGAACTTTGAAGTAGGTTAGGTTAACCTACTTGTTATAGGGTAGGTTAACAGAACTTTGAAGTAGGTTAACCTAGGTAGGTTAACCTACTTCAAAGTTCTGTTAACCTACCCTATAACAAGTAGGTTAACCTACGGTTAACCTACGTCAAAGTTAGGTTAACATACCCTATAACAAGTAGGTTAACCGAACAAAACACAACGTCTGTTAACCTACTTGTTATAGGGTAGGTTAACAGAACTTTGAAGTAGGTTAACCTACTTAAGGTAGGTTAACAGAAACAAAACTCAACAACAGTAGGTTAACAGAACTTTGAAGTAGGTTAACCTACTTCTTCAACTAGGTTAACCGAACATCTGATTTTGGTAATCAGTAAGTCATAGTAGGTTAACATAACTTTAATGTATTAGGTTAACAGAATACATGACTAAACAGATTAACGCATTATCAAATTATCAATAGTCGGTTAACCGACACCAGGACATCAATTTAAACCGATACTAAACAGATTCACGTATTATCATATTGATGAATGAACCTAGTTTCTAAAAATCATAAGCAATAAAAAACTACACGTTCACAGAACACTACAAATCGTGGAAAAACAAGGAAAAAACAAAACAAAATGATCCGCGCACTTACCAGTTGTGGAAAAACTTGTTGGCAAAGTAGACAACACTCTTTCTGAAAGTCCTCACACGCAGATTCGTCCACAGTCCTCGGTCGTACTTGTTATGGAATGCAATGAAGATTAAAGAAATGTTTGAATTCAAGGGATTGGGGAATAAGTGCGCAATAAATGAACAGTCACATCGGATTTCAACAATTTCATAAAAGTTTAAATTTGAAATGTTTGGGTTTTTAAATTTAGAAATTAAAACTTTAAATTAAAAATCTAATATGGAATAAATTACAAAATTTAATTTAATTTAAGTGGAACCGAAAAATTGTACTTTTTCTTAATTGGGGATAATAAAATTGTACATTAATTAAGTCGATACGTTCAATAGGCAAATACGGACGATAATTAAATGGACAATCGGGGTACCTTTTGGTTGTTTCGAAGGATACTGGATACGATCGGGACACACGATTAGGTACATTTGGACAATCGGGGTACCTTTTGGTTGTTTCGAAGGATATTGGATACGATCGGGATACACGATTAGGTACATTTGGACAATCGAGGTACTAGTATGTTGTTTCGAAGGATACTAGATACGATCGGGATATACGATTAGGTATATTTGGACAATCGAGGTACCTGTATGTTGTTTCGAAGGTTACTGGATACAATCGGGGTACAGGATTAGGTACATTTGGACAATCGGGGTACCTTTTGGTTGTTTCGAAGGATACTGGATACGATCGAGATACACGATTACGTACATTTAGACAATCGAGGTACTAGTATGTTGTTTCGAAGGATACTGGATACGATCGGGTAGGGGTGGCAAAACGGCTCGTCGGTTCGGCTCGTAAAAGCTCGGCCCAGCTCGGACTCGGGCTCGTCGAACCACGAACACGAGCTAGGGCCGAGCCGGAGAAAAAAAAAACGAGCCGATCTCGCTCGGCTCGTCGAAAAAATGAGCCGGCTCGTTGGGCTCGTGGGAACGAGCCCACGAGCCGGCTCGTCCGACGAGCCCATGAGCTGGGCTCGTGGGCTCGTTAAGTTGGGCTCGTGGGAACGAGCCCACGAGCCGGCTCGGCTCGTGGCTCGTCCCACGGAACCCAACGGTCACGAGATCGTGACCGTTGGATGATGATCCAACGGTCACATTTGTGACCGTTGGCAATAAAAAAAATTTTATTTTTTTTATTTTTTTTTTCCTTTTATGATTTTCCTATAAATACCCTATTTCTAAACTCATTTTTTCACACCTCAATCTTTTATCTCTCATTCAATTACATACTCAATCTATTATAAATTCTCAAATCTCAATATTTGTGTTCTAAGTAATTAGTATCTAGTATCTTATTATCTAGATATTACGCTAATTTTCTACTTCTACTAATTTTCTACATTTATATTTTCTAATTTCTACGTTCTACTAAATCTTCATCTTCTCCTATTTTCTTTCTCTATTATTCCAAATGGCATACAACCGAAGTGATGATGATTTCAGTGGTCTTAATTACATTCCAATTCCAGAAGACATTATTGATCAGTTTGGTGGTAGCACTGATCCAATTGATTTGGAAGACATTCATGACGACGCCAATACACATGAAACTACTACCATTGGCTCTAGCACTAAACGAAAAGCTACCAAACAAAAGGCTAAATGCTGGGAGCATTTTGAGTTGGTGCCGACTGGTAAACTAGTGAACGGAGTCCCTGAGTTCAAAGCACAGTGTAAACACTGTAAGGAGAAGTTTGCTTGGCAGAAGGGGATTGGCACGACCCATTTAAACAGACACTTCAAAAAGTGTCAATACAAACATGGAGGTGTGGATTCAAATCAGGCACATCTCCAGTTTGGATCTCCGGGGGCCGGGTCTAGTGGTCCTACTCTCAACAACTGGATATACTCACAAGAACTTATGCGACACGAAGGACTACCGGAATTGATAGCAAATGTCGAGTTTCCACTAAGCTTGGTGGACAATCCTCATTGGACTGCATTCATCCAAAAATATCTACAACCAAGGTACGTTAGTATTTCTAGAAATACACTTCGTAGAGATACTATTGCTAGATATAATACTAAAAAAGAAGCTATTATTAATGATATTCATAATTACAATAGTGTTGTATCTTTTACATCAGACTTATGGACAGGTTGTAACCAAAAAGGATACATGGTAGCAACTGCACACTACATTGATAATAATTGGTTAATGCATAAAAAAGTAATAGCATTTAAACAAATAGACTATCCTCATAATGGAAATAATATTTATCAAATTTTATTAAATGTGTTACAAGAATTTAAATGTGATTCTAAAGCTCGTAGTTTTACATTTGAAAATGCAGGCCCAAATAATATAGTAATTGAAAAATTAATGCAACATTGTAATCCACAATTTGATGGTATTTTATTTCATATTCGTTGTGTGTGCCATGTGTTTAATTTAATTGTACAAGATGGATTACAATTTATACGCCCACAATTAGAAAAAATTAGATTTGCTATTAATTATATTTCGGTTTCACCATCAAGAAAACAAGTTTTTGCTGCTTTATGTATAGAAAATGGGCTGCAATCAAAATATTTTGCAACTGATGTTGGCAATAGGTGGAATTCAACATATCTTATGCTTGAATCGTGTGAAGGTTATGAAGATTGCATTACTGTATATTATAATGGCCGACACTCACACGGCTCAGAATATGATTTAGAATTACATGATTGGAAAATATGTGGTCATGTTAGAAAATTTTTAAAAGTTTTTTACGACGCAACAAATGCATGTTCTGGTGTTTATTACCCAACTACTCCGCTTGTTTTAAATCATTTCTATTATATTGCTAACAATTTTCATAAGTATAAGAATTTTGCTCTTTTTACTAGTATTATACATGTCATGGAAGCTAAATTTAGAAAATATTGGGAACAATTACCTATGTTATTTCCATTAGCATGTATCATGGATCCTCGACTTAACTTAGAGGGTACAAAAGTAACAATAATGACAATTTCAGATAAATTAACTTTTGGAAATCCAGTCACGTGTTCTAATTTAGAACAAACTTTATGTTCTATGTATGAGATTTATGCTGAAAAGGCCGGTACAAACGTTGTACGACCCCCTAATCCAACATATACTTCGTCATCAACTGATGACATTGACTTATGGAGTTACGTCAGTACACATAGGACCACTCAAAGTCAACAATTAGTTGGTTCTTCTTCTAGTTCTTCCCTTCCCTATTCTAATGATACACCTGTAGAGTTAGGTAGGTATTTTGGACATGATGTGCTTAGTATGTTAGATGAAGAGGAGAGAAAAAATTTTGATATACTTAAATGGTGGAGACAACATCAACGTAGTTACCCAATTCTTTCCAAAATGGCACGTGATCTACTAACACCTCCGGTGTCAACTGTAGCATCGGAGGCTGCATTTAGTATAAGTGGCAGGGTTTTATCTGATATCAGGTCAAGACTCAAAGCCGACATTTTAGAAAGTTTACTGTGTCTAAAGGATTGGGATGATGCCGAACTTCGAATTCAAAACAAAGTGGACAGAATAATGTCTGAAAAATTTGAAGATTTGAATATGGATTAATCATATTCGTAGAATCGTAGTAAGTATTATTTTGCATTAATATTTCTGTATTTGAAGAATTTTTCTTATTTTAATAAAAAATTGTACACGTAACATCTTGTTCGTGTACAATTTTAACTCCGCCTACTTTTAAAGTAGTCGGTCCCAAGCCCGAAAAAAGGAGAAGGGTTTTTAATTATACATTTTTAACATAAACGATTTTCGATTATGTATTATTTTTTCAAATTTAAAAAAATGTAAAACACAAAAAAATTGAGGTGGATTTTAAATCTTTAATTTTTAACATAAATGATTTTTTATTTCTACTTTCTTTTTTATTTAATTATTTTCAAATTTATTTTTTATTTTCAAATTCAAAACAAAAACTTAATCAAATATGAAAATTTTAAAAAACATAATCATGATGATTCAATAAAAATTTTAACATAAAGATAAATATTTAATCTTTAACATAAAGTGATAAAGATAAAGATAAATAAATGATTTATTTTAAATATTTACATTTTGTTATTTAATAAAATAAATAGAAATTAGAATATAATGATTTATTTTCAAATTATAAACCAAAAAAAAAAAAATTTAAAAAAACAGGGCCGAGCCGAGTTGGCTCGTTCTGGCCCACGAACCGTGGGCCGAACCGAGCCCACGGTTTGGAGACGAGCCGAGCTCGTGATTTATGGGCCGAGCCAGCTCGGCTCGGCCCATTGCCATGGCTACGATCGGGATATACGATTAGGTACATTTGGACAATCGAGGTACCTGTATGTTGTTTCGAAGGTTACTGGATACGATCGGGGTACACGATTAGGTACATTTGGACAATCGGGGTACCTTTTGGTTGTTTCGAAGAATACTGGATACGATCGGGATACACGATTAGGTACATTTGGACAATCGAGGTACTAGTATGTTATTTCGAAGGATACTGGATACGATCGGGATATACGATTAGGTACATTTGGACAATCGAGGTACCTGTATGTTGTTTCGAAGGTTACTGGATACGATCAGGGTACACGATTAGGTACATTTGGACAATCTTTTGGATGTTTCGAAGGATACTGGATACGATCGGGACACACGATTAGGTATATTTGGACAATCGGGGTACCTTTTGGTTGTTTCGAAGGATACTGGATACGATCGGGATACACGATTAGGTAAATTTGGACAATCGAGGTACTAGTATGTTGTTTCGAAGGATACTGGATACGATCGGGATACACGATTAGGTACATTTGGACAATTGAGGTACCTGTATGTTGTTTCGAAGGTTACTGGATACAATCGGGGTACACGATTAGGTACATTTGGACAATCGGGGTACCTTTTGGTTGTTTCGAAGGATACTGGATACGATCGGGATACACGATTAGGTACATTTGGACAATCAGGGTACTAGTATGTTGTTTCGAAGGATACTGGATACGATCGGGATATACGATTAGGTACATTTGGACAATCGAGGTACCTGTACGTTGTTTCGAAGGTTACTGGATACGATCGGGGTACACGATTAGGTACATTTGGACAATCGAGGTACCTTTTGGTTGTTTCGAAGGATACTGGATACGATCGGGACACACGATTAGGTACATTTGGACAATTGGGGTACCTTTTGGTTGTTTCGAAGGATACTGGATACGCTCGGGATACACGATTAGGTACATTTGGACAATCGAGGTACTAATATGTTGTTTCGAAGGATACTGGATACGATCGGGATACACGATTATGTACATTTGGACAATTGAGGTACCTGTATGTTGTTTCGAAGGTTACTGGATACGATCGGAGTACACGATTAGGTACATTTGGACAATCAAGGTACCTTTTGGTTGTTTCGAATGATACTGGATACGATTGGGATACACGATTAGGTACATTTGGACAATCGGGGTACTAGTATGTTGTTTCGAAAGATACTGGATACGATCGGGATATACTATTAGGTACATTTGGACAATCGAGGTACCTGTATGTTGTTTCGAAGGTTACTAGATACGATTGGGGTACACGATTAGGTACATTTGGACAATCGGGGTACCTTTTGGTTGTTTCGAAGGATACTGGATAGAATCGGGACACACGATTAGGTACATTTGGACAATTGGGGTACCTTTTGGTTGTTTCTAAGGATACTGGATACGATCGGGATACACGATTAGGTACATTTGAACAATCGAGGTACTAGTATGTTGTTTCGAAGGATACTGGATACGATCGGGATACACGATTAGGTACATTTGGACAATTGAGGTACGTGTATGTTGTTTCGAAGGTTACTGGATATGATCGGGGTACACGATTAGGTACATTTGGACAATCGGGGTACCTTTTAGTTGTTTCGAAGGATACTGGATACGATCGGGATACACGATTAGGTACATTTGGACAATCGAGGTACTAGTATGTTGTTTCGAAGGATACTGGATACGATCGGGATATACGATTAGGTACATTTGGACAATCGAGGTACCTGTATGTTGTTTCGAAGGTTAATGGATACGATCGGAGTACACGATTTGGTACATTTGGACAATCGGGGTACCTTTTGGTTGTTTCGAAGGATACTGGATACGATCGGGACACTCGATTAGGTACATTTGGACAATCGGGGTACCTTTTGGTTGTTTCGAAGGATACTGGATACGCTCGGGATACACGATTAGGTACATTTGGACAATCGAGGTACTAGTATGTTGTTTCGAAGGATACTGGATACGATCGGGATACACGATTAGGTACATTTGGACAATTGAGGTACCTGTATGTTGTTTCGAAGGTTACTGGATACGATCGGGGTACACGATTAGGTACATTTGGACAATCGGGGTACCTTTTGGTTGTTTCGAAGGATACTGGATACGATCGGGATACACGATTAGGTACATTTGGAAAATCGGGGTACTAGTATGTTGTTTCAAAGGATACTGGATACGATCGGGATATACGATTAGGTACATTTGGACAATCGAGGTACCTGTATGTTGTTTCGAAGGTTACTGGATACGATCGGGGTACACGATTAGGTACATTTGGTCAATCGGGGTACCTTTTGGTTGTTTCGAAGGATACTGGATACGATCGGGACACACGATTAGGTTAACCTACATTGCATAGTATGTTAACAGAACATTATAGTAGGTTAACCTACTCAAATTATTAGGTTAACCTACTATGCATAATAGGTTATTGATTAGGTTAACCTACATTGCATAGTAGGTTAACAGATCAATTGATTGTAGGTTAACAGAACATCCAGATTATTAACCTACTTGATAGTATGTTAACAGATAAATTGATTAGGTTAACCTACTTTTCATGATGTCGGTTAACAGAACATTATAGTAGGTTAACCGAACATCTAGATTATTAACCTACTTCATAGTATGTTAACAGATCAATTGATTAGGTTAACCTACATTGCATAGTAGGTGAACAGAAGTATGGATAGGTTAACCTAATCAATTGATCTGTTAACAGATCATTTGATTAGGTGAACCTACTAAATATAGTAGGTTAACAGAAGCAACTTTATTTCATCTCAGTCATTTTTCACATTGTTTCCTCAACAGATTTAAAATAAATAATAAAATAAACATCCCACAATAAATCCAATAAAAATCATACAATAAATCATTTAAATGTGCATATACTATTCTCCGTCCATGCTGCTACTAGCAAGAGGAACCTGACTACTACAATTAAGTCGAGTGTGTCCAGTTGCACGACATCTACTGCACTTACGACGGCGGGGGCACTCTCCAGCTGATGGTATTCTTGATGTAGATTTGCGGCCAGCCCGTCGTTTCACTAAAGGTGGCAAAATATTGAGTATGCTAGCAATATGGTCGGGAACTTCCCATTCGACTTCATTTGGCACAGGGAATATTGTTTCAGCATATGCTGCTCTCCAAAAATCAACTGTGTAATACTGAGAGCACAACACGTGGGCTGAAATCCCTCTGTGCATTGCGACGGCGACAGCATGCGTGCAGGGAAAACTCTCTAACTGAAATTGTCTGCACGTGCAAGTGTTGTCATCCAAGTTCACAACGTACCGACTGTTTGGTCCACTCTTCACATCAAACCGGAATTGGTCTAGAGGCTCTACATACAACGTCTTTGCCACCTCAAGACTATTGAAAAGTTTTTCTTCCATTGCCGGGGTTAGAGTGCTTGTATGCATCTGCGACTCCTCGCGTCTACTATAAAACCATTCCTGCAACTTGCTGCGTATGTTCTCTATTAGTGCAAGAATTGGTAATTCCCGATCTTTCTTAAACAATGAATTCAGCGACTCTGCATTATTTGATGTCATCATATTGTACCGAATTCCAGTAAAATGTGCCCTTGCCCAATGTTCAACCCCCATATCGATCAAATACTGCCATGCTTTGATCGATTTATTATGTATCTCGCCCATAACTTTATCAAATTCCTCGACACTGTATGCCTCTGCCGCTCTCTTAAACAATGACAAGAGAGCAGGAACCCGAAACTTCGTCTTCAAGTTGCCTTGTATATGGTACATGCAGTAGCCATGGTGTGCATCAGGATAAACATCTCTGATACCATTTTTTATACTATTACCCCGGTCGGACACAAAAGCAATGTCCCCAACGTCGCCTGTTACTTCCTTCAACTTTGTGAAGAACCAATTCAACGATTCATCATTCTCATTATCGACAATGCCGAATGCAAGAGGATAAATTTAAATGTTCGCATCTTGACATGTAGCAATAAGCATCGTACCTTCATATTTTGCTTTCAAAAATGTTCCATCGACACAAATTACGCGCCGCATTGAAGATATAAATCCTCTAATACACGGGCCAAGAGCCATGAAGAAGTATTTGAAACGGTTGTCGACATCAGTCTGAATAAAGAACACCGAGCCAGGATTTGTTTTCTCCAAGTTGTGGCAATAGGAGGCCAGTTTACTATAACTATCCTCAGGTGAACCCATTAAGTCCTCCATAGCGCATTCTTTAGACTTCCAGGCCTTCTGATAACTCATTACAACCCCGAACTCCCGACGGATGTCATGTATGATATCTGCAGGTCTGTACCAAGTTTTCGGGTCTCGAAACTTGTGCATTATATGTCTTCCAATAACCCATGATCGTGCTTGTCTGTGATCATTGCGACGAGTCCCATATTCGCAAGTATGTTCCCGTACATACTTGCGAATAACAAAGATATCAGATGTGTCAAACTTCGTTGCTCGCATTCGCCACTTGCAATTATCATCTACAATATACTGATTTAGATTACAAAATTACAGGCCTAGTTTTCAAAAAATACATAAAAAATACGTAAGTTTTCAAAATTAGATGCACGCTGTAACAATGAAGAAAAATTATATTTATATTAAGGTACATATCATGGTTGAACATATCACATTCAACGTGGTTCAAAATCAAAATTTGCAGGACTAATTTTAATATCATAGTCTACAATTAGACTACAAAATAAAAGCCCAACATAATAGTTTTCAAAAGTTAGTAAATTTTAAATACCACAAACATAAACATAAATTACTCAATAATTTTCTACAATTTATTACATACCAACATAGCATAAATTTTGTCTAACTCTTTATCGGATTCTAAGTCAAGCTCTTCTTCTTCATCTAACTCATCTTCCGTGTCATCCGATGCAAAATCATTTTCGTCAGGTTCTCTTATTTTATCTTGAGCATTTCTAGTGTCTTTTGTAGATTTAAAAAATGTTTATTTTGGCAAAATCTAAAAAAAAATATAAAAAGAAGCTTGCCTGCTCTAATGCGTATTATACGTGATTATTCGCGCTTATTCTCGCTTAATCATGTTTATTCTCGCATATTCTCGTCTATTCGCGCCTAGGCGGTCAACAAAAAGAGTTGACCGCATTTTAACGCGCATACCCCCAATGCGATGCGTTTTGTAAACGCATTGAGCTTAAGCGAGCCTAGGCGAGGCCTAGGCGGGCCTTTTAGAACACTGGTTTTATTTGATTTTTTCACTTTAAATTCGAAGTTATGTTTCAACGCACTCAAGTGCAAAGCTTCCTGTAGATCTTTCTTCTTATCAAACAACTAGTCAACATGCAAATCTTCACCATCAGGAATCACTCGAGTCGTACGAGAAGATCGTGAACTAGGACCAGCCTGGTTGCTACGTGAAACTGAGGCTATTAGATCGTCGTTTGTAAATGGAAATTCCTCTTCATTGTCTTGAACTATCTCACTAGGTCTTTGTGTAGCATTTGTCTCTGGAAAAACTACATCATCATCTCGAGCTATCTCTACTGTATTCCAAAAATCATCACGGTTATGGTACAATTCATCCCGAACTTCATCATCTGCTTCATTCGCTGCGTTGGGTCTGTTCATAGGTTGCTCTCTCCTTATAAGAGTTACACATAGAGGAGTATGGTGTCTTTTGTTCAGTTCAATCAGCCACTTCAACTGCATGTCTGAAGTTATCTTTACCGGCGGAATTGAAAAATTTGTATTATTAGGAAAAAGAAATCCAAACTCCATCTCGTATTCTGAAGAGTCAAAAATAAGGAGGTTTCCTATTTCATTATACAATTCCGTATACGATGTATTCTCAGATACAACAAGTGCAGCAACCGATTCTCCATTATCCCCATTCCATTTCCATGTCCACTGCCCTTGGTCATTCTTTTTAAACTCACCGAAGTAACAAATAGCAAGGAGTGCCATATCTGCATTACAACAAAACAATTAAAATGGCGTTAGCTAAGTAACAACATCAATCCATATGGACTATTAACAGACTGCGTGGTTATGGTTTTTATATTCTATTTCATAAGGGTTCTTAAGTCCAGTTGGTATGTTAACAGACGTATGCTAAGTTCGGTCAACTAGTGGCTAATTAGAAAGTTTAACCGACCAAAATTGTAGGTTAACATAGCAACTGTTTCAGAAAACAGACCAAAGTGTAGGTTAACAGACATCAAGTGTAGGTTAACAGACTTAAATGGTAGGTTAACATTCAAGGGTAGGTTAACCGACCAAAAGTGTAGGTTAACATAGCAACTGTTTAGGAAAACAGACCAAAGTGTAGGTTAACAGACCTAAATGGTAGGTTAACATTCAAGGGTAGGTTAACCGACCAAAAGTGTAGGTTAACATAGCAACTGTTTAGGAAAACAGACCAAAATGTAGGTTAACAGACCTAAATGGTAGGTTAACAGACCAAAAGTGTAGGTTAACATAGCAAGTGTTTCGGGAAACAGACCAAAGTGTAGGTTAACAGACATCAAGTGTACGTTAACAGACTTAAATGGTAGGTTAACATTCAAGGGTAGGTTAACCGACCAAAACTGTAGGTTAACATAGCAACTGTTTAGGAAAACAGACCAAAATGTAGGTTAACAAACCTAAATAGTAGGTTAACAGACCAAAAGTGTAGGTTCACATAGCAACTGTTTAGGGAAACAGACCAAAGTGTAGGTTAACAGACATCATGTCTAGGTTAACAGACCTAAATGGTAGGTTAACAGTCAAGGGTAGGTTAACCGACCAAACTTGTAGGTTAACATAGCCAATGTTTAAGAAAACAGACCAAAGTGTAGGTTAACAGTCCTCAAATCTAGGTTAACATACATAAATGGTAGGTTAACAGACCTCAAGGGTAGGTTAAATAAACAGTCAAGGGTAGGTTAACAGACCTCAAGGTAGGTTAACAGACTAAGAGCGTAGGTTAACAGAATAATAAGGTAGGTTAACAGACTCAAGTGTGTAGGTTAATAGACCAACATGGTCGGTTATCTGAACCTCAAGTGTAGGTTAACCTACTTACTTCTTACCTAGGTTACCTTCTTCAATTTAAACTCAGGAACAAAGATCTTTCCAATTAACACAATACAGGAACAAAGATTTTGCTAATTAATTCGTTCAATTCATGCCAATTAATCTAATCATTTCATAATTACGATACCCACCTACTTCAAAGTGAGAATGAACTTACTTACCAATTACAAAATGTCAACATGTTGGATTTTGTGTTGTTCACGCGATGCTTGCGATGCTTGATCTCTACTTTGAAGATAACTTTTGCTGCAATTTGATGAATGAATTAATGTTGGATGCGTTTCTGTTCTAACAATAACAGGAGCCGTTGTGTTCAATAAATGAATTGACATTTTCATTTAATTCAATTTGTATAATTAAAAGGGTATTTAGGTCTTTTACATTTTATCTATTTTTGTAGTTCTAATAACTTAATAAGGGTATTAATGTCTTTTACAACAAAAGAGGCCTTCAAGACTTATTTGTTAAAAGTTAGGCTATTCCATTGTATTGGTGGTTTGACAAGGCTATTTAGCCAAATCCCCCCAAAAAAAAAGATAGCTCTTAACAAGTTTGATGTTACAATTACAAATGAAGAATCTTAATTAAAAAGGGAACATTCTGCTTCAAAAATAAATTATCTTAATGATATTAAATAGGGATAATTGCATATTTGATGTTTTAACTTTTTAAAAATGTTGGAGATATACCTATAACCTTTAAAAATAGCACTAAAAATCTCTAACGTTTAAAAAACTTGGCATGGTAAGTCCTTTATTACGAAATTGTCCTTTCTTTAAATAAACAAAATAACAAAAAACAAGAAAAAAATTGGTTGAAAAGTAACCAAATGTACTATAAAAAATAAAAAATAAAAAATGCACCCTAAAAAATAAAAAGTAAGAAACATGTCATCTTCGTTATCAAATCTCAAAATTCAAAATCCACCACCATCTTCAAAAATCCAAAATCTACATAAAATCATTAACAGTTGAATTTGTTAAACATTATATGTTTCATCCATGGAAATCGAAAAATATTAAATAAATAAATCAATTGTTAATGAAACCACATATGTGTTTTCATTTATACCGAGTACGCCGCCACTAATCAACCCACAACAAGAATTTGTCTCTGCCGATCAACTTGCGGCACTGCAAGCTCAGGTGGCAGCCTTAACGGTTCTACTCCAGGATCGAAACGCTGTGGTTTCTTTGCTACCACAGGATCTTAACCCTCTACCAGTAGGATCTTCACTATCAGGGGCTCTGCCCTAGGGTCCTAGCCATCCACCGATAGGGCCCTCACCACTAAGGACTCCTCCCCAGACTTCTAACTTTTCGACAATGGAAACACCGCCAACGGCAGCTCCACTGCAGGCTCTAGTTTCTTTAGCTCCACCTTTCGCACCCCACTTCCATTCATTGACATCTAGTACAAATCCATACTAGGGGCAACCGTCATGGATGCCCACGCTTACACTGGTTGAGACATCAGTGTTAAGCCTGGAAGAGAGATTAGAAGAAATGATGGGTCGCCAAATAGCTGAGGATATGTCCAATAAAAGTAGTAGGCAACAATCATTAGTGTTGGAAGAAGACCATTTTTCCCTAGAAGTGATGGCAGTCTCCTTGCCACGAGACTTCAAACAGCCAAATATGGAGAAGTACGACGGATCTTCTAATCCTGTCGATCACCTCAAGTCTTTTGTTGACTTGATAAGGTTACAAGCCACCCCTGATGCAATTATGTGTAGAGCTTTCCCGCCAACACTTAGGCGGGAGGCCAGGGATTGGGTAGCCACCATTCTCCCAAAATCGATATGTACATTTGACGATTTTTTCAAGAGTTTTGCTGCACACTTTGTTAGTAGCAAACGTATTAAGAAAACTGCTATCAGTCTGATGCAATTGACGCAGGACAAGGACGAATTACTGAAAGATTTTATTGCTCGGTTCAATATAACCACGCTAGGAATCAAAGATCTGCATATGTCTACTGTAGTCTCTGCTATCATAAGTGGAACTCGAAGTCGTCATTTCAAGATGTCACTCTCCAAAAATCTGCCGAATACGATGCAGGAGTTACTAAAGAGGTGAGATAAGTATGTGGACGCTGAAAAAGCATATCTCATTACCAAAAGTATGAAAGATCGAAATGAATCTGAGTCTAACAAAAAAAAAGATTCGGGATGAGCCCAAACTTCGAAACGATAAAGACAAGCAGAAAATAAACCGTGTACGGGAGATAAATGATGAATGTACCATTGAATGATCTGACTAGCTAGGAAGTTCTAGTGCACCTACTGGATCCAACCTGTGACAAAAATATCATCAACTACTGCAAAAGCCCAAGCGAGTTCACTCTACGCGGTCGACCTCGCCCAAAAAAAAATTAGAGATGAGCAGGTGCGTTAGATTACTTCTACTTCTCTTTAACGATAGTCTATACAAAGTAGAGGGGCTTATAAGGCCAGCTGCTATTGTTTGAAAAATAATGACAGCTGCTACTGTATGAGAAACAAGGCCAATAAGCTTCTATCCAAAAATCAAGGCGATGAGCCTATGTTTAAAAATCAAGGTGATAGCCACCATTGAAAAATAAGACGATGAACATATGTTTAAAAATTAAGGCAATAGCCTCTATTTAAAAATTAAGGCGATGAGCCTCTATTTAAAAATCGAGACGATAGCCACTATTTAAAAATCAAGGCGATAGCCTCTATTTAAAAATTAAGACGATAAGCCTCTTTTTAAAAGTCGAGGCGATAGCCACTATTTAAAAATCAAGGTGATAGCCACCATTGAAAAATAAGGCGATGAGCCTATATTTAAAAATCAAGGTGATAGCCACCATTGAAAAAAGGCTCATTTTTAAATCAAGGTGATAGCCGCCATTGAAAAAAGGTGATTAGCCTATGTTTAAAAATTAAGGCGATGAGCCTCTGTCCGAAAAGCAAGGAGATGAGCTTCTGTCCGAAAAACAAGGTGATGAGCATATGTTTAAAAATCAATGCGATGAGCCTCTGATTAAAAATCAAGGCGATGAGCCTCTGTCCGAAAAACAAGGTGATGAGCCTCTGCCAGAAAAACAAGGCGATTAGCTTCTGTCTGAAAAAGTTAGAGAAGAGCAATGCACTAGATTATTCTACTTCCCATTGACAACAATCTATGAAAAGTAGTCTATGGGAAGTAGAGTGACTTATGATGATATAAATAATGACAGTTGTTATATGTTATTTACCTATGGTGGCACGTATTGACACGCCCGCCTCAATGATTCGCTCGCCTCACTAGCTTACCCACCTCGTTGGTCTCATGAGCACGCTTCTGACAGAAAGACTGCAATAACTCAACTGTTATCAGATCAGGCGACCCATGTAATGACAGTTACCACCAATTATCGGGAAGACGAAACATCTCTCAACAATTAGAAAGATAAAACATCCCTCATTAACTCCTAATAATAAGGGAGATGAAAGGACACCCGTTATCAAATGAGGAAGATGAAAGTACACCCATCATCAATAACTGCAGGCCATCCCTATAAATATAGGCCAACCCCCCAGGTAAAAACAGAAGACGCAATTCTCATTTACTCCATATTGTTATTCTGCACATATGTTTTAATCATACACTGAATATCACATCAAAGTGGCCACGGGGAAAAAAGCCCCGCCACCTTTTGCAAATTTCCACCACTGTCGCAGCTGTGCTCGGAAGAAGAGAAAACTACTTATCATCAAATATTGTTGTTGATAACAGTTTCTGTAATATGTGGGATATCACGAGTATTACAGCCCTAGCACTAGAGAGCTAGCAGTTACGGTAAAATGTAAATATTTTGAATGCAAATACATATTTAACCATTTAATTTTGGATGCAAATGCATATGTAACCATGTTATATATCACATTTTGTGTAACATGTTTTTCTTTTCTCCATTTGTTTATCTAGGAGATTATAAGTATTAGAGAGTCCTAGACATTATATATATATATATATATATATATATATATATATATATATATATATGTGGAGGTAAATGGTAATGGAGTTGATAACTATTAACATTGACAATTTTTCCCATCACTGAACATATTGTTTACCTAATTCTTTGATATGTTTAGCAACTTTTGGTATTAAGTGAGCACTTGTTGTCTTCTCTCTTCTTTAAAATCCAAATCCTTTACCACACCATCATGGGCTAATGCAAAGACTCCTGCTCCTGGGGTTAAATTCTCAGATAACACAAAACGGCTTCAACATATAAATGACAAATGACTGTTTTTTCATGTCTTTTATTTTGCATCAGATATGATGGGATTCCCCTTCGACAAAAAATAATAAATAAAAACTATTTGACAATAAATGATACCTTGTTTTGTTTGCCTACTGAACTAGATTAGTTGCGTATCAATTTTTTCTCTTTCAGACTCTCTTTATGCTCCAATGATTATGTGGCAGACATTGACTTCATGATCACATTCACCATTCTATTATATCATTAATCACTCATGATCTCCTGCCCACATGCTGACACCATTTCAGACTCTCTTTATGCTCCAATGATTATGTGGTAGACATTGACTTCATGATCACATTCACCATTCTATTATATCATTAATCACTCCTGATCTCCTGCCCATATGCTGACACATCAGCATGTGGGCAAGACACTTGGGGCAGGAGATCATTCTCCTATCATTAATATATTTGAAATGTATATCGCCATATGATCGATTTATGAATGTTAGTTACCATAATTCTATTAATATCTTTTTAATTTCGTTTTCACATATGGATTTTTTCAATTTAGTCGCTATTACAATTGAGCACCCCCTAATTGGTTAAAATTTATTGTCTACAGACGAGGAGAACCTTGACATCCGAGGAAATAAATTATGCATGCTATGTTGATGCAAATGCTAACAAGAATGTCTTTGACAGTTTGAAGAAGAAGTGTACTATGATGTGAACCAGTTCTCTTATAAGGTAATCTAATCCATAAAATGGCCAATCCAATTAGACCATTGGACTTGTGGAATTTGGACCTGGTAGCAGTTGAATGAAAATAAGACAGACTTTGTGGAAATTCATGGTTTGAGATTTTATCTACGAGTTTAATGTGTCTTGATGTTCTACCTACTTATCTTACCTACTTATAATGTGCACGCTGATGTGGCATCACATAATTGGTAGTTCCTGGTCCCACAGTCATTATTTTTACCAATCATGTGATGTCACCTCAGCGTTGGCATTATAAGTGGAAAGAAGATCAAGACATCGAGTTTAATATGCTATTAAATAGAATTAATTCATAATCTCAAATTTGTCACTATACTTTACTTTTTTGAGTTATTTGTTTGCAGCCCACATATGATGTGAAAGATAAAAACGAGCTTCTAGTCTTCCTACGTACAAAAGACGAGAATTTTTGTTATTGATCTCGAGGATTCATATCCAACTATCATGGAGGACTTACAGGTAAATATCATTGCCAAAACATTGTTGGTTATATTTGACATGGAATCAATGCCGATAAATTTAAACTTTCTGGGGGTAGCATGTTAAAACCTTTAAAACTTTTCTCTATTTTGAGGGTTTTTCAATTTGATGAAAAGTGTCTCTGAAATTGATATGATAGTTTGTCATGTTTCTCTATTGAGTTTAAAACCCAAATATACAAGTATAAAACCATCTATTACAGCGTTACACAATAACAAAAAATCTCATAGATCAGAACAGTTCTATACTTCAACCAATAGATGAAATTGTTAGGGCTCAATTTTTAACAAACCACACGGATCATTGCACTTGCCATCCAAAGAATAGGCACTTGTTTCCCCCCCAGATCATCAGAATCACCTCTAACACTTTAACCCAAGGCCAATAAACCCCACAGTGCGTCTAACACCCTTGTTAGAGTTACTGTTCACTACCATTAGTGTAAAACCAGACCTTGTTAAACCCAGACTTATTGTTCACTCTCATTACCGGCTGTTAAGCCAACAACCCCACTCTTAATCCACAAATGAAAACCAAAAGAAGGAGTAGTAACCAGAAATGAACCTAGAAAGCGGAAGAAGAAGAGAGTGTTTCAGCGAGAGAGAGAAAATCAAGAGACTCAGCTAACCAAAAACTAACTGTCTGAAATTCTCCAAATGCTGAATGGGAGACTATATCAATCAGGGTTCAATTACCTCCGTTGGATCAGATACAATGGTTGCTATTGATTAAGAGAAAGCACAATCCCCTTGACAAGCTTTGGGCCAATCACAAACTGCCACGAGACTTCTTTTAAACAGAAGACAAAGGTGATTTTGTAACCCTTTAGAAAACGGGTTTGTGAAACACAACACCAACATTCTTCACTTTGGATCACTAACCCGTACCCCAATTCTTGGTTGCAAAGTGATATCCATATTTTTATGGTTTTAGTTTTTTTATCATTGTCATGTGCTCCTTCTTCATGAACCTGCAAACAATGACATTTAACATATGTCAATTAACAATTTAGATAGGCATGAATTGAATTTACTTACACGGAGCACCTATGTACCCATATCAGCTGGATTTTTAGAAGTATCAATTTTTAACAATATCAATTCACCAGAAGATAATTGTTCTCTTACAAAATGGTACTTTACCTCTATATGCTTTGATCTTTCATGATAGACATGATTTTTACAAAGTATTAAGGCACTTTGGCTATTAGTATAAATGTTTACCTCATTTTTCAGTATATTTATTTCAGAAAGTAAACTTTTAAGCCATAAACTTTCTTTTACAACCTCAGTGGTTGCAACATACTCAATTTCAGTACTGGACAGAGCCACTAATGACTGAAGTTGAGATTTTCATGATATACAATTTTTACCTAAGTGTAAAAAAGAATGCATTTGTGGATTTTCTTTGATCTCTATCACCAGCAAAATCAGAATCCACATAACCAGTTAAAGAAAGAACATCATGGGACTTCACATACACGAGACCTTTATTTAAAGAACCAGCTATATATCTTAATAGCCATATTAGACTAGCCCAATAGGGCTTCCCAGGGTTAGCCATAAATCTGCTGAGTAAACTTATAGCAAATGCTAAATCAGGCATGGTAGTTAATATAGAGTATATCACTGATCCTATAGCATTAGCATAGGGAATGTGCTTCATTTCTTTTCTTTCATCATGATTAGTAGGAGACTGATTAGAGGAAAGAATCATGTGACCAACAAGGGGGACATTGACAGATTTAGCATCTTTCATACCAAACTTAGAAACAACCTTTTGCAAGTATGACTCTTGAGTTATGGTTAACCTATCTTCAAGTCTGCTCTTTTTGATAACCATGCCTAGAATCTTTCTAGCACTACCTAAATCTTTCATATCAAACTCAGATTTTAGGAAAACCTTTAGTTTCTCAATTTCACTCTTACTACTACTAGCTAAGAGCATATCATCCACATATAAAAAGAGATACACAAAACAGTTCATCAATCTGTTGTTAAAATAGAAGCAAGCATCATACTCACTTCTCCTAAAGCCAATTCTTATAAAAAAAAAGAATCAAAATGTTCGTACCATTGCATTGGAGACTGTTTAAGGCCATACAAGGACTTCCTAAGTTGACAAACATGGTCAGAATTCCCTTTGGCTTCAAAGCCTAAGGGTTGAGACATATAAATTGTTTCTTCTAGCTCACCATGAAAGAAAGCAGACTTGACATCTAATTGTTCTAATTCCCAGTTAAACTAGACAACTAGAGCAAGAACCAATCTAATAGCCTTATACTTGATAATAGGATAGAACACTTTATTGTAATCTATCTCTTTCTCTTTGAGAGAAGCTCTTAGCAACAAGTCTGACCTTAAATCAAGGAGTATCATCATTACTATTTCCCTCTTTTAGTTTATAAAGCCATTTGCGCTAGATTATCTTCTGATTTCTAGGCCTGATAACCAATTTCCAGGTCTCATTCATAATTAAGGAATGCATTTCATCCTTCATAGCTTCTACCCATTGTCTAGACTTAGGACAATTCATAGCTTCCTCATAGGTTAGGGGTTCTAAACTGTCTAAGGTTTCACCTGAAACTAGAGCATACTCAACCATATTCAGAGAGTTATATTTGGGATTGGGTCTTATCTGTCTTCTCTCTGTCCCTAACCAACTGATAGTTTTGGATATCAGTTTGTTCGATTGTATCAAGTTGGGTTTTTACGGTGGGATTACTAGGAAATTCTATGGGGTTAGAGGTATCAAGATCACCAATCTCAGTCAGATGATCATTGAGTTGTATTTCTTCAGAAACTTCACGTCCTAACCTTCTCTTACTAATCTCAGTAACAACCTTAGTGGTTTGATTAGTCTCAGATTCATTAGTGTTCTTATACTTAGGCATTTCTGTCTCATTAAAGATGACATCCCTACTATTGATGATCTTAATTCTCCTTTCTTCACTCACCCACAACCTATATCATTTAACTCCTATAGGGTATCCTAACATAACACACCCAAAAACCCTCAAATGTGCATAAGCAGCACACCCAAAAACCCTCAAATGTGAGAGGTCAGGAGGTTTACCTCTCTATATTTCCTCAGGAGTTTTCAAATTAACAGCACTAGAAAGGGATCTGTTAATCAGGTAAATAGCAGTACAAGTTGCTTCACCCTAAAAACCTTTTGAAAGGCCAGAGCTGATTAACATACACCTTACCTTATCCATTATGGTTCTATTGAACCTCTCAGCAACCCTATTTTGCTGAGGGGTGTGCCTAACAATCCTATGCTTTTGAATTCATTTGTCTTTATAAAAATAGTCAAACTCTTGATTACAGAATTCCAAGCCATTGTCAGTTCTTAAGGTCTTAACTTTGGTTTCTTTTTTATTCTCAACTAAAGTTAACCAACTTTAAAAGTTTTTGAAAGCTTCATCTTTAGTTTTTAGCAAAAAGATCCAAACCTTTCTACTGTGATCATCAACTAAAGAAAGAAAATACCTATTACCTCTATAGGTGGGGTGCTTTTCAGGCCCCCACAAATCAGCATGGATGTCAGCTAAGGGCTTGAGAAAACTATGTGAACCCTTACCAAAGCTAAGCCTATGGGACTTTCCTAAGACAAATGTTTCACAAATTAATGAGAGGGTAGATATCTGATCTTTTCCTAAAAGTTGCTGATCACTCAGAAACTTCAAGCCTTTATTTTCCATATGCCCCAACCTTTTATGCTAAAGCTCTGTTCTATCTTCATTGACTGAAAAGAATCAGAGCCATTTGCCATAAGGGCTTTACCATGAATGTAATAAAGACCATTTTTCTTTGGTCCTTTCATAACAACCATGGCTTCCTTTACAATTTTCAGGACACTGCCCTCAGACTTAAACCAGTAAATAGCCTTCATCTTCTAAGATCCCTAAGGCTATAAGATTTCTCTTAAAGTTAGAAACATATCTCACATTATGAATGGTTCTTATCATGCCATCATGCATTCTAATGGCAATAACCCCAACTCCCTCAACAATTTGAGAGTTGTTATCCCCTATATACACCTTTCTTGGTTCAATATCCTTATAGTTATTGAACCAAGATCTCAAAGGACTCGTATGGAAAGTACAACCAGAGTCAAGAATCCATTCTTGACTATGATTGTCTTCATACACATTCATAACATGCAGGTTATCTAATTCATTTTCAAGAGCAGCATTGTTTTGATGTTCCACAGGTTGGTCTTTCTGTTTCCTCTTAAAATCATAACAATCTCTCTTGAAATGGCCTAATTTACCATATTGGTAACATTTCTTGTTACTTCTATCTCTGGATTTTGACCTACCTCTAGACTTGCTCTTACATTTCTTAAAATTGTTGCTACCCTCCTTTTTCTCAGACATTTCTCTTACAAAATGACTTTCTTCCCTAGTTCCTCCCCTAAACTCTTTCTTGGCCTCAAGATATCTAGACCTAAGAACATCTATCATAATTGTATGAGTCAAGGTATCTCTAGAATATTTAATAGTATTTTTCACATCTTTATAAGAGTCAGATAGAAAATTCAGCAAAATTACAGCAAGATCTTCATCAGTAAAAGTTTTTCCATTGTGGGACAGACTTTTAACAATTATACTAAAAATCACTTAGATTTAATTCCATATCTTTATTGGTATCCATTTTAAAACTAAACAGTTTTTCAAGAAGGTGGATTTTGTTAGGCAAAGTTTTTGTCAAAAATAGGTCATTTAAAACAGACCACAGTTCTCTTGCAGTATTTGAATCTCCACTTGTCTAACAATGTTATCAAAAAGGTGCAGTATAATAGAACGATATGCTATCTCATTCATATAAGCAATTTCAGTAGGTTTTTCCTTTAATTTATCAGAATAATTCTTTGGGTCATCAAGAGCTTTAGCTACTCTTTGTTGAACCAGAATAGCTCTAATCTTTTGTTTCCAGATTGAGTAATCACCATTTCCATTGAATATTGACAATTCGACTCTCGAACTCATACCAGATTCTAAAAAATGAGTGATTTCTTTGGATTGCATTGACTAATATTTCCAAGATCAGTGCAAAGCAATAAACAAGAGATGGTTTTATCAAACAACAGAAAAAACACACACTTATGGACTTTTCAAAGAAACTCTATATATTCTAACAAGCCCAAGTACACACTAAAACATATATTTCAAAGAATTTTATCAACAATACTCAAGTATTTCACATAGTTCATGTTATACAGTCAAGAATGTTCAAGTTAACATGCTGTTCAACAATTAGGGGTTTTCAATTACTCACGAATCAGGTTATTCAATGGTCATAAATCCTTACCAGATACTGTTGTCAAAACAGTATATAGAGTTCTTCAGAACTTGATATGTATCTTTAAAGAATACCAGAGATTTGAACCGCAGAATAAAAATACCACAGAGAGCCAGGGGTTAATAATCCGAATATTAGGTTTTTCAACACGATCAGACAAATCTATCATTACTTGATAGATCTGTCATCGCAAACCCTGAAGTACAGCCCAGACACTTCAAAGAATGACTCTGATACCAATTGTTGAGTTTAAAACCCAAATATACAAGTATAAGACCATCTATTACAACGTTACACAATAACAAAAAATCTCATAGATTAGAATAGCTCTATATTTCAACCAACAGATGAAGTTGTTAGGACTCAATTTTTAACAAACCACACCGATCATTGCACTTTCCGTCCAAAGAATAGGCACTGGTTTCCCCCAAATTATCAGAATCAGATTATCAGAATCACCCATAATACTCTAACCCAAGGCCAATAAACCCCACAGTGCGTCTAACACCCTTGTTAGAGTTACTGTTCACCACCATTAGTGTAAAACCAGACCTTGTTAAACCCAAATTTACTGTCCACTCTTTTTACCAGCTGTTAAGGCAACAACCACACTCTTAATCCATAAAGGTAAATCAAAAGGAGTAGAAACCAGAGATGAACCCATAAAGCAGAAGAAGAATAGAGTGTTTCAGCGCGAGAGAGAAAATCAAGAGACAGCTAACCAAAAACTAACTATCTGAGATTCTTCAAACGCTGAATGGGAGACTGTATCAATCAGGGTTCAATTACCTCCATTCGATCAGATCCAATGTTTGCTATTGATTAAGAGAAAGCACAATCCCCTTGACAAGCTTTGGGCTAATCACAAACTGCCATGAGACTTCTTTTATTTGTAACCCTTTAGAAAACGGGTTTGTGAAACACATCACCAACATTCTCTTTATTAGGAACTTTTATAGCATGTTTGGCTAAGCTTTAAAAGTTCTCATGTAAGTAAGATTGCTTAAAAGTAACTTTATACTTATTCTTAAGCTCTGCCAAACACACTCGAAGAGGTATTACTCTTAATTACTCTTTTTGTAGCCTTTAACAGCTTCAGGTCAAATTTGGCTATTATCAAATTTAGACTCGCATAAGGAGATAGCCTACGCAAATGATCCCAAAACAGTTATTAAGGTTGATGATGATTTGAAAAAAAAAAAAGTTACTGGAGATCAAACTACCACCTTTAATGCTTGAAGTTGAAGATGAACTTCAGAAGAACGGTATGAAGCCTCCTACAAACACTGCGAAGAGAAGGGCCACGGCACATATTTTTGCTCCTAAGCCCAAGACGAAGAAGAAAGGTGAACTTAGCAAGAGGACCAAACTTACAAATGTTCATCTTCCGGAACTTTTCAAGCACCTCAAGTCCTCGGGCACATGATGTCGGTTCTAGCCATAGATGTCTTGTTTGGTTAGATGAACTATATAGTACTAGTAATAAACAAAACAAAAAAGTTGCATATCTAAGGTTGACAATATGCTTGTTGTTTAAAAGGGACATATCATTTACAGTTATTGTTATACATTTGTGGATGAGCAACTACATCTCGGTGTTCAAAATACTTACAGTCGTCTCACAATACACAAGTACCAGGACAGGCAGGACTCGACTCCATCGCAAGAGAATTTTTACTCTGGTAGAGAAAATGGGTTGTGATGAGGTGTACAATAGAGGGGATCTGGCGCAGTAGGGGGAAGGACGAACAACAATGATGAGGCTGTTTTAGAAATCTCAACCAAAAGAAAGTTATTTTACATAAAATTAATGAGTGAAACTAGCTTTTCGTCTTCAACTTGCTCCTCAAACAAATTCCTTCTTATCTAAGAAGGCCAAATTAAGTAGAGGGCAAGCTACTTTTAGATCTCTATTGATGTAGCTGACATCGAGATCAAAGAACATGACGTACTAGGAAGCGAGAAACGATCATAGAATATGATGTTCTGAATAATTGGAATTGCTAGTGAAGATTCGTTAATTCACATAAGAATTTTGAAAATCGATTTCGGTCAACAAACTCATTGTTTCAAAATTGAATACTGAGATTGTAACATGAGGGAATTGGAAATCCATCCAAATTGTATTGACAATTTTAATCAATCAAACAAACAACATGCCTCAATTGTTGATTGCGAAACCTGATAAAAACTTGCATCTTAAGTCCCCAAACTGTTAACAAAATATAAATTAAACTCCAAACATTATAATTAAATAAATAAACAATGGAATCAAGTCCCCGTGCCTTTAGATTTTGTAGCGGACCACATATGTGACCATAGAGTCTGAACACTTGAATTATAGAGGAAGCTTAATAAATTAAGTCCCACAAATCAAACTGACATTGCTCAAATTATTATTTCAACTGGTCAAATATACTTCTATTCATATTGTAGGATCAACAACTTATTATTTATACATTCTATAAGACCCACTTATTATAAATGTTGTAGATTTTCATCACGCAAGTGGACGGATCGTTAACAAGTAATAAATTGATGTGAAGAGTATCGAACCCATTAAAACTAGCTACCAATTAACCTATTAATGTATACTTCTAGTTTTAACAATATAAGAACACACATTCGTTTATAAATTTAATTCTAACATTATTCTAGTTATGTTAAATTAAATCTGAATTATCTTGCAATCAAAAGTAATTTTAATAACGAATTCGAATTTTACTAGCACTAAGATTTGCGAATCTACCTGCACGTTCTTTAATCAATTATCCGTTAATCGCTTTAGATTATAATTACCTTAGATTGAAAATCAGTGATATTATAATAATCAAAAGTATCTCTCAATGATCAATCAATTCTATATCGATATGCGAACTTAATTATCTCTAATTACGTTTCGGATATAAAAATATGCATTTAAATCACAAGAACACCTAAACGGATTTCATAAAGTATAATAATAATTTCTATCTATTATTGGACCATATGTTATTTAATATCATGTGCTTATATAGATTGAATCTCTCGACTTCCATAAAGATCACAAAACATTCTAATGATAATCAAGCATTAAAACGTTAGAAATAATGAAAAAAGAATAATCAATCCAAAAGCAATTAATTACTAAAACGGAAAAACTTTTAATTAATTAAAAACGTGAGGTTTCATTATTCATCCTAGCAATACGAAATTTAGTCGGACATGATTTCGTAAAATATTTCAATAGTTAAATTCATCATGTTCCGGACGAAAAAAAAAAGAAAATAGAAATACAACTCATGATTTCGGCTCAAGACTCAATCCGTTCCTTGATTTTCGATTCTTCTCTTGTATTTTTCTTCTTAAAATTCGCCTTTCGCGGTTTGTCTATTCTCTATCTTTTATATCCTCCGCCCAACTTCTCGAAAAGTGTTTTAAGTAATTGTTTTATCCTGGACTTGATAGAATTTTGTTTATATCAGGAAACAGCAAAACCGCTGCCAGAAATACACATGTGATCGCATGATTTTGTCTAATTGGGTTCTGCATAAAATCTTTGTGGATTGCGATCGTAGCCATGCTTAACCATGTGATCGCATTGTCAATTTGGACGTAGTTCCTGAATTTCTCTATTTGATATTTGCATGACAAGCTCCTCAAGTCTCTCTTTGTCTGTTCAATTGAGTCTTTTTTTTCTTTCGTTTGCTTTCTTTTCATTTGATCGACACTTGGATTTAGTTATTTTCCTATAATGATAAAAAACAATACGCTATTATACTGAAAACATATAAGAGTACTCATAATTGTCCTTTTTTGTAGGTTTAAATCAGTACAAAATTATACTTATCAATAAATACTTAAAAATAATTTAAGCATCACTAAACATGCGCTTGATCAAAAACTGATTTGTCAATTATCATCAAGAGTTCACCTTAGAACACAACAACAAAACCCTAAACAAAGAAAGTACATAAGCTGATTTGTCAATTATCATCAAGAGTTGACCTTAGAACACAACAAAAACCTAAACAAAGAAAGTACATAGAATTCTCAAGATGAAGGTCCAAATGTAGTTGATCATCTACATAGCTTATTACTTTCGTTACATTATAAATAAACATGTAACACAACTCATTTAATATCAATGAAAATTATTCATATAATATAATTTTTTCTATAAGGTTTTAGAGTTGGTCAAACTCTAAAAGGTCAAATCTTATATAATTTTTTTCTCTTGTCTTCGTCTTGGTTTTATCTAACAAAGATGGACCTCGTACTTAGCACGACCAATCGCAGGGGGTGCGTATGATGAGCTAGGGCTGCACTTTCTTAAGAATAAGATAATGACAAAGACGTCAACGGGACTTGTTTGAATTTTACACCATCCTACTATCACAAACGATAATTCATTGTCATCCTTCCTAGTCAATTGCTCACTATAAACCACTTAATCCTTATCTCTCTCCGCTACAGAGATTAAAAAAAAAAATACTATGTGTGTCACTACGTCTTCACTATTCATCTCCTCCAAAATTTGCTATTCAATCATCTTTTTCAACAAACGATCTCCAAAATCTCTTTTTCAATCATCTTATTCAACGGATCATCTTCTCAATTCATCTCTTCAATCGATCATTTTTTTCCACCGATCATCTCTAAAATCTATTCACCGTTTCAATCTATTATCATAATAAAACATACAGTCAGATTCTACCGCAAAAGAAACAGTATACTAGTAAATTATTATACATATAATCTTTTTCACTCTAAAAAGGCACGCAAATTATCATCCTATTCACCTAACCAATAGTGAGACACAAGACACAAGTTGCAGCAAACTCGTCCTAACTCCTAAGATACAAGATATAAAGTCAATTATACTCGGTTTTGTCCTATATCTTGTCATCCATTCATATGCCAATGTTTGACCACTCAGACCAAATACATTGTATCAGGGTTGATCTACTCCCCATGGTGGAGAGTAGATATAAAGCCTACATGACACATGTCATGTGGACATTGAAAAATGAAAAGTGATTGACAAAAATGTCAATCACTTGTCCAATACCCAAATAACACTTATCATATGAGTTTTATAATTCTTCTCCACCATAGAGAGAAGATCATTACCCTACATTGTATTAATGTCTATCAATAAACATTATATAATTATTTTCCTAATAATTCCAATTGCATATGGCATCGAAGGAAACAATTCATTAATGTCTGCGGCCAAGCATACTGACGGACGTCTGTTTTACTGGTCGAGCACGAATTCCAAACCTGTTTTACTGAATTTTCAGCAAGCTGCGAGAAGTCAACAATTCGAAGAAAAAGAAAAAAGGTTGAATGATTTTATTGATGATTTACAATCCGAATTCTATAATTACTAACCATCCTATTCTTGAGCTAAAACACTAGCCATATAGTTACATAATCAAATCAAATTCAAACAAATATATAATTTACTATCTTAGAGAGAATCATGTATAGATTTAAATCTAATTTCCTTGTGGGAAGGAAATCAAATCTGTATATTAAGGAGCATTCATTAATTTGTAGTTGTCTGCAAAAATTGCGTGCGATGAACTCAGAGCCGGCTCAAGCATTAGACAATTTAGGCCCCATCATGAAACTGAGCCGCTCGATCAGTTGTGTAAAGGGTTTGGTCCTCCCGGAGTGGTATGATGTGATACTCTATAAACTGTGTCACCCTCTGCACTTTTAGGAGCTGAAAAATACCATGAAAATTGGGAGTTGAACTTGGTGGTGGATGATTTCTGCTCGGTGGATTTACTGGCAAATTTGTGGATATCGCGGAGGCCGTTAGAGAGGTGGCTGGCGGCGAGCACTGCCATGATAAGCAGAAACGGGGCGGCGGCGGGATAATGAATCCCCATGGATCAACAACTGTAGGATTAGCAGGTGAGGATGGTTGAGTTCACTAATGAAGGCTGTTGGGTTGGGATGGGGTGGGGGGAGGGGTATTTAATATGGAATCAAGCAATTAGTGGTGCAGATAAGAGTCCTTTGAAATGACCAAACTGCCCAATTTTATGTCCAACACTCCAACCTAGTTATTGGTAGCTACCTAAAAGGAGGACATTTTTACATTAGAACTACTCCAATTGGACTGAAAATTAATTATTATTTTTTAATATGTGTCAATAAAATCAACATTAAGATAATTTATATTTATTTAAAATAGAAAATACTTTTGTTGCTTCAAAAGAAAGTATAAAAATTGAAAATTTACAAAACATTTATATTTTATATTCGATTTTACGTATAAAATTATCATTCATATTCGATTCATCTGCTTCTCATCACAACTAAACCATATCTATCGGTACATATAATACTTTTGCTAGGGTATGTTTCCATTAAAATTGCTTAGGTCTTGGACATAATTCTTTTGCTTAACCTACGAAATATCCTAATATTTTTTTTTATATGTGAGCTCTTGAAATTAGAGGTGCAATCATAATTGCATAAATAAAATAAAAAAAAAATCAAAATATACGTCAATTGATATAAATTTAGAAAATAATGATTCAAGAAGTAGAGTTACGTATTATTAAAGAAATTATTAAAGAAATTCTGGTTCACAATAAATGTGCTATTCAAGTACACCAAAATTTTAGTAAAATCAAAATTGCAAAACTACTATTTTAGATAATTGTAATGATCAATGGTAGAATAATTCAAAGAATACACGTAACTAACTCTAAATTATTAGAAACAAGACATTTTCTTTTCAAATTCTTAGCTAAATGTTACTATAGCTAGACTTTTAGATTTTCATATTGTGGATGGCTAAAGGGCTAAATAGTTATTTGACTGTGGATGGAGTGCCATTTTGATCAATTATAAGGAGTTTGACTTGTAACAAAGGGAATCATTTATTATCTACCGTTGGATTCAGGTAAACTATAATAATTGATCTGTAAGACTTAAGACCACGTGTGCCGACTGAACAAGACCAATAAGTATGTACATGTCATAGTGGTTTATAAAATAATTTCAATATTATTGTAATACTGTACGTGCAATGCACGTGCCACTAATATTTGTCACGTACCAATAACTCAAACACGTCACATTGCAAATTAAAAATTTCATTAAATAGAAGAGTTTATTCGAAGTAAATGAGGTAAAAAATACTCTCAAGTACTATCAATTCACGATTCTTCATTTTTGTTCTTTTCAAGTAGCACTTATTTATACGTCATGTTATTTCGGGAAATCATTTAAAAACTCTAGGAGACACATTTAGTTTACATGCCCATTTTAATAAGTTTGATTTCTTTGAATTTTCGTTCTTGCTATCACATTCTCCAAACACAATAAACTCATTATTTAAGTCAGTTTAACCAGAATTTTTTTTTTTTTAGAAGGCCATAATATCAAATGCAATGTGATGTTTAATTTCAAAAGTTATATATAGTTGGGGTTATGGTAATATATGTTTTGGTGTTTTGTGCTATAATTGAGTCTTAGTCACTATGGATCAACAAATTAATCAAGTATGCCTTATTATATAATATATATTGAAATTTTCAAAGTTATACGTAGAAGGTTGCAAATAATAGACTGCTCGAGAACATCGTGTCATTTTGCGTGTTAGAGAAGACGAGAAATTTATACAAATACGTCACATATATGGAAATTTTCACATTAAGGTCGGTTTTCGCCAAACTATGGTGGACTATTGACTTGTTATTTCTTGTGAAATTAGAAATGGACTTTGAATTTCAAGATATATAGTGTTCGACTTGGTAGTTTGTATGATATTGTTATAATTTTAAAAGAATCAGATTATGTCTTGTTAAATAAAGAATTAATTGTGGAATGAATTATTTAAATGGCTGATAAATTTTTATTTCAAAATTATTGTATATTTTAATGTTTGACTCGTATGATTATTTTACTAGAACTAGTTGTAGGACGTGTGATGCACGTAAGTAGAGATGACAAAAATATTCGATCTGCACCGAACCCGATGGATACTCGATCCGAGTGGAGCGAAAAATACTTAATCTGCGGGACGGATCGGGACAGATATTAGTGATCCGCCGCGGATCTCCGGGCAAATCGGATCATGGTTGCCCCGATCCGCTCTGCCCCGTATTAAAAAAAAAAGTATTAAATTATATAAAGATCAAAGATTTAGAATTGGGATTGAAATTGCAATTTCTTAATTCTTAATTTCCTATACGTAACTTAAACCAGTAAACCTAGTATTACTCTTCCTTCCAGTTCCTCGCCGCTTGTTTCGCTGCTTGATGCGTCGCCGCCGCCCTTCACTCACTATTCATTATCTCCCGCTTCCAACTCTTATGGTAAGTACATCATTTCCTGACTTTCAATTTTGAAGATTACAGATAAATAATATTTTTTGTGTTTTTACTCTATGGAATTGCACCAAAAATACGACACATACAGAGGAAAACTCGAATCCCTGTTCGATTAAGAAAATGATTTTGAGCCTCCAATAGTGTTATTGAATCAAACTTAAACTCCAAGTCATCATCAGGCAGTGAAAGGAGATTGAGAGTTGAAGAAAAAGAAGATAGAGAATGAGAAGAGTGTGGAGGATAAACAGAACCACCGTAACTTCTTTTATTGATTTTCCCTTTTCTTGGCTCTATTTTTTTAAGAAGCCACAAGAGATTATATCAAATTTTGGATATATTTGAATTTATTTAGAGCAGATTATTAATTTGCATAGATTTAAAACTGTATGTGTTCAATTTTCTTTACATATATCACTCAAATCAATCAGATTCTAGTAGTTATTGGACTTATTTTGGCTCCCTTCTTGTTATTGGACTTACATTGTTTGATTGTGGATAATTCATTTTATTAAGTGGGTCATTCATTTTATTTGTAATGCACTAATTTCATTTTCTTTTTAATCTTTTCATATCAAAGTATGGATGTTATTCTTTAAAATTTTTGAAAAAAAAAGAATTATTATACGGATCAGGAATCTGATCCGCCCCAAAAAATAGCGGATCAATCTGCGGGTTTGGATCTCCTACAAATCTTGCGGGACGGATATGGATCAGGCCGATCCGCCCCATTGCCATCACTACACGTAAGGTGGTTCGTATAATACTTACATTATTGTATTTTAATTTGTAATCTATACCGATATAAAATAGTCCGATTATAATTTACAGTAAATTATTTAAGAAAATTAGCACTCAATAAATATAAGATGGATAATCAAAAGACACACTTCTCAAATATAAATATAACAAGCAAACAATCATTTGAACACATCACAATTTACAACTTAGAAGAACTTGTGCTTGATTGCATAATTGTTTTCAAATTGTTTACTAAGCAAAATAGTAGAAGATGAGAAATACTAAGCATATGTTTGGTAGTGCTGAATTTATTTTTTAAGTGCTTATATTATAAGTTGTGAGTGAATGTGTGGATAAAAAGTGAGTTGTAAATTGTGGGTCTTAATTTTTTGAACAGAAATCATCATCAAAAACAAATATAGGATATAATAATTAATAGGTTGATAATAAAAAATGTGATAACAAATAGTTAGGGACATAAATGTGAAAATTATATATTGTTAAGGACTTTTATTTTACAATTATAAAATGTGGTATGGATAAAAAAAGTGTGGTTTAAATATAATTACCCAAACAAAAAAGAGAAAAAAAAAAGACAACCACATGTGAAGTCGACACGTGGCAACGTGAATAATAAGAAAATTAGCCTATTTTATTATCGATAGATATATGGAATGAAATAGTACAAGTTGATCTATTTTGGCCTTGTATCACTTATAGTGATGCCATATCGCTTGAAAATTGTCAACGACTAAAAACACTATAAATATTTTTATACATTCTCCATGCATACATACACTTTTTCTCTCCATCCAAATACTAGAAAATTTAGAAAGATGGAAAATAAAATACTGCACATTTTCTGAAAACGTATTCACTAATCAAAGAAGAAGATTAAAGTACTAGAAATTAGAGATGGGCGTGGGGTGGTCGGTTTTCGACCCAAACCTGCCAAATGGTGGGTCGATTTTCGACCCAACCTGACCCAAACCTGTCGGTTTGGCTTTTGCCAAATTGAAATCAATTCGAACCAATTCCAGTTGGTTCGTATTTTTGGTTTCAGACCTGATTAAAGTTTATTTAAAAAAAAAATTGAAAAGTCGAGTAAACTGTCCCAAATCGACTCGAGTCAGTTCGAGTCAATTTGTTGGTTAATTTGCCCAACCCTACTAGACATTATAAAGAATGTCTCAACCAAGAAAAAGAAAGTACTCAAAATCTAGCTAGACTTGTATACCCCAAACCTGTAGAATCTAAACGACTTTAGGAAAGAAAATGAACACTCTGTATAGCTCGGGGCTATACTAATAGTGGGCTTGGTAGTGACGACCCAATATTGTCCATGTCACAGGCTATCTTTTCCATTTTAACACCGCGATTAACGTTTGGTTATAAAGAATCAAAGTTAAACCTATATTTAGCTTGGCTTAAATTATAATTTAAGCAGATCAAACATATTTTTTATCTACACATTTTATAAAATTCACAATTTATAAGTACTTAAAAAATAATTTCAGTACTATCAAATCTAATCACATGTTGACGAATGCCACATTGACTATCCAAGCTATAACTAATCTCAGCAACTTATAAGTACGCTTCTAAGAAAATTGATTGACTTGCCATATTTCTCTCCACAATTCACTACCATCAGATCTTCCCATTACATTAATTCTTTTATTTAATTTCCTAATTACGTGGTCAATTGATTCCCATTTATTATATTTTTCTTATTGTTTTCATTTTCCATAATTAACAAAGCTGCCAAGTTGTATATAAGTGTTGTAAACTATAGAATTTATTAAGTGAGAAAAATTATATTTCTTCTCATCTGTTATCTGAATTTCATCGTAGTATCACATCCATATCGTTTCTAAAGTTATTTATCTCTTCTTCTAAATAAGTTATTCTAGTTAACATTTGTTTGCAATGGGCGACAAAACTAAGAAAAACCCTTATACCATTTATCCCTCGGATAACCCATGGACTGTTTCAGTAGAGACAATTATACCATGTAAAGCAATGCTATGTTGAAGGCTCTTAGTGCAAAAAGCAAGTCTGGTTTTGTTAATGGAGCAATCCCAAAGTTGTCACAAAAAGATACAGATTTTGGGGATTGGAAGTAATGTGATGACGTGGTGGCCTCCTGGATCGTGAATGCTATCATCCTAAAACTTGCAGGTGATGCCATTTATGCAGAAACAGCTAGAGACCTCTGGGTGGATCTTGAAGAAAGGTTTTCTCAGGTCAACGACTGGTGAATTTTTGAACTCCAACAAAAGAATATCTCTATATCACAAGGTCAGAGATTTCATTACAATTTACTATTCAAAGTTAAATGGGTTGTGGGATGAATTAAATGTTTATTCCCTTATACCTCTTGCACTTGTGATTCTAACAAGACCTTGGAGAGATATAGAAATAGAGATCGCACCATTTAGTTCCTGATGGGTTTGAAAGAAAGCTATACAACTGCAAGTCGTCAAATATTACTGATGAATCCCATTCTGATAGTGAGTAAGGACTTCTTGTTACTCCTTCAAGAAGAACGACAACATGGTATGGCCATTTCACGTTTCACAATGAAATTTGCTGCACTAGTTGCCAAGGAGAGTGACAATAGAGGTAAAAAATTGTCGTTAAAATTATTCCAATAATTTTAAAAACATATGTGATTTCTATGGAAGAATAGGACATGACAAGGATAAGTGTTATAAACTGCACGGCTGTCCTCGTGGTCACAAGATGCACAAGGGTCCAATCCAATTCACACCAGGTCAAGTTTCTATAAATTAGATTTCAGCCCTTTTTTCGGTGACACGAAGTTTTCCTTTCACTTTAGAACAATGCCAACAGATTTTAACGTTGATTGGTACCCAACCCAAATCAAATTTTGTAAGTAACAATATTTCCCAAGATAATCTGACATGTATTACTCTTAATGCCATACATTCTATTCATTCAACTTCTTGGATAATTGATTCTAGAGCTACCGATCATATGGTTAGCTCTCTCTCATTTTTCTCTCATTTAAGATCTACATGTCATAGAACAGTTGAGCTTCCAAATTGAGAAAATGTTCCAATTACACATATTGGTGATGTTAGCTTGACACCTAATATTATTTTGAAAAATGTCCTATGTGTTCCAAGCTTTTATTTTAATTTGATCCCTGTTGTCAAACTCATCCATGATACAAAATGCTTTGTTACGGTCGGTGATAAATGCTTATAAGTACTAACAAGCATACTGTCACTTTCTATTAAGCCAAATCTTGATATCACTACACATTCTCATATTTTTGGCTAAGGGTGGCGCAATCCAATTTGTTTCGGTTCCAGAATCGAACCAAGAACTATTGGTTATCTTGTAAATAGAACCATCGGTTCCAAATATAAAAAATCATAGTTTTCAAATATTAATCTATACATAAAACAACAATATATCAAATTTTGAACACAGAGTTCCATCTCAATACAAAATAACAAACATAGAAATAAAATTGTTTTATTTTAATGGGTTATATTTTTAGAAAAAATTAAAAAACAATAAGGTTGTTTCAGTTCGGTTCTTCAGTTTTATTATTTCTGATTCGTGTTATATGCAGGACCTATCATCAAAGAAGATGATTGGAGCGGGTAGATTACATGATGGTCTTTATCTCCTTCAATTGCCAACAACCATTCCTAGATGCTATCAAGTTGTGTCTTCCTCAATTCATAATTTATGGCACTAACATCTTGGACACCCTGGGCATAGTCGTTCTAAGTTGTTTTTGCATTACATTTCAACTTTAAGTCCTTCTGTTAAATATGAAAGTTGTGAGCTTTGTCCTCTAACCAAACAAACTCAAACTCAAACTCATTTTCCTCTGAGTAATAAAAGCTCTGTTGAACCTTCTGATTTAATCCATTGTGATATTTGAGGTAAATTTCATACTAGTTCTCTATCGGGTGCTCATTATGTTCTTACTATTGTGGATGATTTTTCTCATTGTACTTGAATTTTCTTATGCAGTGTGAGAACTAGACTTGCTTACTTTTACAATCTTTCTATTTTTATGTTGAAACGCAATTATATAAAATGATAAAAATATTACAGTCTGATAATGGATTGGAATTCGACATGAAAGATTTCTATAATTCTAAAGGGATTATGCATGAGACAAGTTGTGTACACACATCACAACAAAATGGTGTGGTGGAAAGGAAACATGGGCACCTACTCAATGTTGCTCGTGCTTTGCGTTTCCAATCAGGACTCCGTTTTAAATTTTGGGGTGAATTTGTGTTAATTGCTGCTTATCTTATCAATCGCACTTCAACTCTTTTCTTAACTGGTTATCTTTTCAATCGCACTTCAACTCCTTTCTTAACTGGTAAGACACCATATCAATTGTTATTTAAATCAATTCCCTCATTATCTCATTTAAAAAGTCTTTGGTTGCTTGTGTTTTGCCACAAATACAAGTGGTTCAAAGACAAAGTTTGACTCTAGAACATTTCATTGCATCTTCCTTGGTTATCCTTATAGCCAAAAGCGATACAAGCTTTATCTTGAAACCAACCGAATTTTTGTTTCTCGAGATGTTCAATTCAGAGAAAAAGTTTTCTTATTTGTTGATGTCGGAACCTACAACGTCCACGTGTCAACAGATCTCTAGTCACTGCTCTGCCAACTCGTATGTTACCTGCACACTAGGACAATCATTAGGCACCAAGATCTCTGGAGAAAAAGGGTCCGACGATCGTTGGCACTACGACGATCAAGTCAACTACCGGTATATGGACTATACACGGGAGGTGGAAATAACGGGGTATGGGAGAGACAAGCATGCAGAGATTTGAGCAGAGTTTAGGGTGGGATTCTTAAGCATAAAAGAATGCGTACATTGGAACAACCGGAGACGTCGTATTTATAGCGCAAGAGTCTTGATTGATTTAGGAAACAAATCAATTTGATACCCTATCGGATCCTCCTTCCTTATGTGATAGAGATCATCCCTTACTCAGGCAATCTCCAAGATTATCTTCCTTCTTTGAGTTTATCACGTTGCATGATTTTATGAGATTATGATTCGGTTTCTTTGTGAGGGTCCGTGCGCCAAATCAACGCAATCTTTCCTTAATTACTTCTTTGGTCATTTCGACATATCATGCTGCCCGCTAGTTATAATTGGTGTGAAGCCTGACGAGGCCCTATGGGTCGGCCGTGAGTGTCGAGGCCTTCCATGGGCCCCACAGAATTCTGGCTGCAGAAGGCCAAGGCGTTCGATGGGCTTTCAGGGCGCTTTATCAGAACTTCCGAGGCCTTAGCAGAGCCCAGCTGAGGTTCTTGCTGGGCTTATATGGGGCCCTTGCTAACGTGGAAGCCATATTAGAAGTGTGTGGTAACAATAGTCCCCCAAGTCCGAGCCTATTATTTATAATGGGCGTGGGACTTTTGAGGATGAGGGAAGATCATTTGGTCTTCGCTTTCACCGTATTGTGCAAACCAAAATTTAAACGCTAAATCAGTTTTCCAAGTTCAAAGCTGAACATTTATGACGGGTGAGGGCTTCGAAATAAGCATATATGGTGACGTGTCTGCAGTTGGTGAGATTCTGTCAATCAAGACTGTCAATCCGTGGCCAGATCATCATGAGTGAGATAGTGTAAGCATTTAATACGGTTGTGTGTGGCAGAAAACGGGGGCGCGCGTAGGGCGCGTGCGTTCTCGATTCACTAAACGTTTGGGGGTTTTGCTTTCCTGCCCGTTGCTCAATTTAAAACAAGCGTCCACTGTCCGCAGGCTTAGATGTGACGTTTGGGATTTGGACGGTGGATATGAAAACGCATCACTATAAAACCAGGCATCCCCCTTTACACTACAACTTCTTCTTGCGTTTGTGCTCATTGTGAATATTCTGCCGACAAGCGAAAAGCTCCCAGTGGGTGTGTCGTTTAAATCGCATTTACGAGGTAAGCGTGCTGAAAGTTATTGTGATTTGTTTCCGTTGTTTCCTTTCGTGGTTATTGCCCGATTCCATAGCTTGGGGATTATACCCTGTAGGCGTAATGTTGTCTGAAAACGACAATTTACAGAACCCATCTGATGTCCCCAACAAACCCTAGTATTATTGGGAGTGAGTCATCATCGACCGACACATCATCTTCATCTTCATCTTCTGAAGTCGTAGGGAGAATAAACCTGGAGCCTCCCGCCGTATGCCCGTCGGCTCCGTCTATGAGTGGGAGGGGGGCTTGTCCATCCACACAGGCGAAAGAGATAGCGGTGAAATGGGGACCTGACGCTAGGGTACCCGAAATGAGGGGATCACTTGATAAGAGGGATGCCCGGACCGCGAAGGCGCTTGACGAAGAGCTAAAGCGGTCAGCCACCGAAGCATCTATGGCTCAGTCGAGGATCACCGATGCGGAGTTGGAGGACATACGGTTGTCCTATGACCTGCTCCCGTGAAACTCAGAGCTCCGGGGCCAGAGGAACGCGCCAACAATCCCTCCGAAGGGTACGTGGCGATTTACGAACCTGCGATGCAACAAGGCATTCGCCTCCCTATGCACCCTTTCTTCCGTGAGATGTTAAAAGACTGGAACCTAGCCCCCTGTCAGATAACGCCGAATGGTTGGGGGCAGATGGTTGCCTCGTACATATTGTGGAGTGTTGCCGAGGCGGGAGAGAACCTTACCCCAAGGGAGTTCGAGACTATATACCGGCATTATCGATCCGTGGGCTGGTACAACATCTCTCATCGGCCGGGCCAGAAGTGGAGAACGGCCATCGATAGCCCCAAAAAAGTACACAATTTGAAAGAGAGGTTCATTTTCGTCGGCAGAGACTGGGAATTCATGCCAGAGGACCCTCTTCCTCATGTGTCTATCCCTCGACAATTTGAAAAACTTGGTATACACTACCGTATTTGTGTGGAATTTTGTTTATAGTTCCTGACTTAATGTATTGCTTGCTTTTACAGACTGCGGGAAGCCACCAATCTCGAAGAGAAACCAAAGGGAGCTGAGGTCGAAGTGGAGTAAGGTACGAGCTCTCAGTAGCAACTTCAGGAGTCTAAGTAACCTGCTGAAGGACGACAACCTACTGGCCAGCTGCGGACTGATGTGTAAGTCTCGCACGCCTCGATATACTGATGTTATAGTGGAAAATTGCATGAACGTGTTGCGTACTTGTGTCTATGTTAACAGCTTTCAGGTTCAAAAACATCCCTACGTTCCGGCTTGCCCGCCCTGCCAGAGGAGAGGGTTCTTCTTTCCAGGCACCGATGACAGAGGCGTCTAGACCATCGCAAGAGGTCCAGGATGCTGTGCCATCAGAATCTGCTCCCCCGCTGGCTTCTGATCCCCCTCCTAGCCAAAATGTTCCTCCTCCGCCCCAGCCTTCGTCATCCACTCCTTCACCCAGCCATATTCCACCCAAGGATAAAGGGAAAGGGATTTCCGAGGATACAAGTAATGTGGCCTCGCGAAAGAGGAAGGCTCCCGTACCCACAGGAGGGTTTATGGGTGACGCTTGCAAATCGAGTCAGACTAAGGGTGCAAAGAAATCCTGCTCCTCGTCTGGGTAGGAGAGTCCCATCTGTATTTCTCAACGCCAGGGAGAACTGGAAACCTCTGTCATGGAAATGCTCCCTGCCCACCCTGCAATGATTGCAGCGAGTGTGCACAAATACTGGACCTAGAAATTGGAGAAGGCCGCCGAGGGAGTCACTGTTCGGGAGCGACTGAAGATGGCAGAGATAAACCTTATACGGGGCCTGGTCCTGAGCAAGGAATTGTTCAGTACCCTGGAAAGTTTTGACGGCCAATGCAGCGAGTAACGGGCCAAGTTCGCCAAGTTATCCGAGGAGCTGAAGGTCGTGCGGCTTGAAAAAGCACAGCTGAAGTCCGAAAAAAATGGGCTCCAATTCAAGTTGGACTCCGCAGTGGCGAGGGAGGCGGACATGAAGGGTAAATATGAGATTGAGTTGAAGACCGCTAAAGAGTGTCTGAAAGAGGCCTGGGAACAGAAGCGGGCTGCCGAGGCTTCTCAGAAGTGAGCCAAGGAGGTTCAGAAGCATGCCGAGGAGGCTCAGAAGCGTACTGAGGAGGCTCAGAAACTAGCCGAAGACCGGACCCTTACCGCCGAGACAGCAATTGCCGCTGTAAACAGCATTTTAGAGATTATCATGGCAGAAGAGGAAAAATTACTGGTGGATGTGAGACTGGAGTTGGAGAGAATCTGAGTCGAATGTGCGGGTACCGAGACCAGGGCGGTGGAGGCCTATCAGGATGTGTTCGTGGAAACGCCCGAGTATCAGGACCTCGCCCACCGCCTGATGACCGTCGTGGGCGAACAGTTGGTGGAGCGTATCGCGGAGATCCATCTGGAGTGGGACCTATCTTTCCTTCGACAGGCTCCCTCCGAGGCTCGGGTTCATGACACCGAACCTGGTAGGAGTTTTATATCCTTGGATGATTGAGTGCCACGCTTTTTCATCAAGGGATTGGATATACACTTGAATTCTAATTTTCCAATAAGCATAATTAGTACCATCTAAAACAAGTGGTCTAAATGGAGCTCCGTCCATAACTAGGTTTAAATGGATCGCACTTAAAAAGTGTACCCTCTCTGATACCAATTGAAAGTTCTAAAACCTAGATTAATTAAATTAAACACGAATTTTAATTTTAATTAAACAAGCAGTGGACGGAATGTAGTCAGAACTGGCAGGATATAGATATAACAGTTCTGACTCGCACAACAGTGTTCGTTTCCTAATCTTGTTTAGTGCGGAAATTAAAGGATTCAATACGAACACAAGATGTAACGTGGTAAACTCCTAAGGGAAACATCCACGGGCCCCCATGCCATGGGTAAACAATCCACTAATAATCTTGTTCAAAAATACAATAGTATCGGTTTTTGTAATTTCGCAAAATTAACAAAATAACAATCAAAAGAAAACAGATCAACTCCCTGTGATACTTCTTCTTCTGACTTGTTGATGAAGTGGAATCAAACCCACCGGTCTTGACTTTATCGCCACTTCCCTATTGTACTTGACCGCAACCACCACTTGGATTAAGAACCCCCGTTCTTAACTTCACGCCAAGTAGCTTGAGCAAGATATGGAATTGTTCGTTGAGTACCAATTAGTTCTTGATTCTTCAATGAGTTTGAAGAAGACTTTTGTGCTTTGAAAGTTGTATCAATGAGGCGCCATGTCTTGTTCTCCTTGAATGGATTCGGCTAGGTTGAAGTTTATGGAACAAGAACACAAAAAATATTTTTCAAAGCCTTTATTCTTCAATGTCTTGAAGAACTTGCTGCCTTTGAACAACTTAATCAATGAAGCATCGGGTCTTGATTTCCACCAATAAATTCAGCCGGTTTTGCTTAGAGAATACAAGACCAAAATTATATTTCAAAAGCCTTAATTCCTTATTGATTTCCACTCTTACTTATAGTTAAAGTAGAAACCAATTTAGGAATTATTTCTTACCTAAGAATATGCAACAAAGATGGTAAGAGAATAAGTAGGAAAGAATATAGAAAGATTTTCTTAGATTTGTAGTAGGAAAGAATTTAGGAAACTAAATATTTCCTTCCTAAACAAATCTAAAAGAATAAGAAAAAATTCTTTAACCTACAAAAGGAGCTGTCATTAATATTCATACAATCAGAATATATCAAATATAGGAACAGAATAAAATCGCAGCTTTTGCTGATCTGGAAAACTGATTCGCCTATCAAGCCAGTCAGTCAGAACTGGCGTTTAATCAGACCAGTCAGAAACACAAATGTTGACCTGCTCTTTTGACATTAAAAATTAGTTATATTTATTAAGATAGCCAAGATATAAAAAGTGAAAAATATGACACATATTTTTCCAACAATCTCCCCCTTTGGCGTTGCTTAATTACAAACACATAACTATCAGATTTTTAATGTAAGTGTAATGTGTGTGAATATGTAAATAACCCATGAGCATCAACATACAAGGATTATGGCTCCCCCTTAGTGTGTAAACCAAGAACTCCTGCAAAGAAGTTAATAACATACGCGAATACCACACACAATAGCCATAAAATTTAATATTGTTCCCCCTTAGCAAGATATCATCTAAGTGTAGTGATCAAACTATCATAAACCTAAAAATGCTACTATTAAAGATTAACCAACATAGTGTCATCATAGTGTCCAAAGCAAAAACAACAAACAATTAAAAATTACTACTACTCCCCCTTTTGGAAGAGGAACGCCAAAGGAAGAAATCAAACAAAAACAGAGCTGTGTGTGAAGCAAAATAAAGCAGAATTTAAGTGTTTAAAACAGTTGTCCATCGCCAAATAGTCAGAGGGTTAAGAGTTAGAACGGGGAGAAGTTAGTGTCGGGAGGATTTGGACTTCTTTGTACCAGATGCAGAAGCATTGGTAACCCTCTTGCGAGTAGGAGTATCTGAGGGAGCAGCAGCTGGAGCATCCGCAGCCATAGGAGCAGAGGCTGGGGCAGCAGGTTGATCACCAACGGGTTCAGAAGACGGTATCTCCATTGGATCTCCAGGATGTGCAGAGAATTCCGGAGTAACAATCTGGAATGCAGATTTTATGTGCTCATCGCCCAGAAATTCCATTTTGCCCAACACCCTACGCATGAAAGTAATATCATCAGAAAAACCTTTGGTAAGGGCAAAAATTTGATCTACCTGTGTTCGAACCAGTCCCAACTGAGTTTCTAGGGCATCCAGACGTTCAGACTGGTCCAGCGAGGATAGAAAATGCTTGGGAACTCTAGGAGTAGGATGCGGTGTGCTACCCAAATTGGTAAACTCATGTACACCCAGTGATGGAATGTCCTCAGAGAGGCGGTCTGAATCCATAGCAGGCACTTCTTGATGAACAAGAAAGTGATAAATCAGAGCTGGATGCGGTAGTCTGTACTGCTTGGCCCTCCTCGGTCCTTCATAAACAATTCTATCGAAAATTAGTTTAACCCAGTCAACTGGCATCCTCATCCCTAACTTGTAAAGCATAACGGCCCTGTCCCCCGAAATGTCTGATCGATGAGTTAACGGATCGATATTGTTGATGAGAATCCGATGCAGAATTTTGTATTTTGGCAATAGCCGAGAAGCAGTCAGTTCTCCTGATTCTGGCCAGGTGGAGCCAGTCATTTCTTGTGCAATGATGTCCTTGGTCAATTCTTCATCACTTGTAACAGCCACAGTGGTTACTCCAAGCCAGTCCCTGAGGGAGTTAGGACTGAAGGTAACATGTCTTCCCCGAACATAAACCTTCCACCTGAACTCATTGCCAGCCTTTCCCAGATTCTTTGGAACATTTGCCATAAACTCCTTGACCAGAGTTTCATTGATCGGTCCAGAAAAACTTAGCAGATTATGCAAATTGTGGAAATCAACAATTTCAACCAAACCAAATGAACTAAATTCGGCAATTACAACCTTGTACTCAACGATGAATTTACGGTAGACAGTAAATGACATAAACAAACTCTCAGCATTCTCTGCTAGAAAACAGTAATTGAGGGGGTTAACAGAGTGTCTACCTCTAGTTAATGTGTCAAGTCTGAACATTTGGGGGTCAGAACTAGGAGTAGGCAGTACTCTGTAGGCACCCCCTGAGGCAGTGACAGGTCTGTTCTGACCAGCAGGCGTGGGCTTCTCAGCAACATCAGCCATTTTACCTTTCCCTTTCTCAGCCCTGGTGGCCCTTTTCGTTGGAGGAGGTGTCGGAGTAGATTCTGAAGATTCATCAAGGGCAACATCAAAATCAGAATCAGATTTTTGAGAGGGGGGCTTACTTGAACCTTCTACGAATGGGGGAGGCTGTTCAGACTCCTCATCACCAGCCCCTTCATCCTCACGGACCTCCTCCTCAATTTCAGCATTTTCAGACCCACTGTCACCCGTTGCATTGTCTGACCCACTGTCACTCGTTGATTCATCATCCTCATCTCCTTCTTCATCTGGGTCTTGAGCACCCAATGTGACTTTCTTGCTCAGATAGGTGATTGGGTCGTTAGGTTTTGGACGGGACTGTCTTTTGGAATGACTGACCGGCGCTTGATATTCAACAATGTCCGTTGATAGGTCAGCCTGGGATGCGACTGCCCCTGGAGAAGTGTCCGGGTCTGAACTGGAGGGTTCCCGTCTCCTTGTACTTCGCCGGAGAGTCTTTGCCGGCGACATTTGTGGCCCAATCGCAGTTTCAGCAGTGGAATTTCCCAGTTGTTTCTTCGATTTTGGCATTTTAGTCTTCACCATTGTTTGAATCTGAAAAGAAAAACTCAAAAACACCTTCGAGATCAAGAATGAGGGGCTTCGGAGTTAGGAAGGTGAAGAAGAAAACCCTAGATCACGGTTTTAAAAAGGGGAAATTTTTCAATTTATTCAAAATTGCACAAGAAGGGAGCAGTTTATTAAGGACGTGTAGAAGGCAGTTACCAAAAATAAACTGACAAATGGCAGTTAATGACCACGAAACCTTCCTTAATCAGATAAGTCAAATTTGAAACAAAAACGCCTAATCCGCTATTTTATGGAAAACAGAATTTTTAAATTAGAACCAAATTGGATTCCAAGAATTTGTCCAGATTTTTCTCAATTAAAACTGATTGTGCTGCCAAAAATAGACTGTTGATTGAAATTTCTACGAGAAGGCCCATACAAGATACTCACACACAAATAATGAGAAAAATTTTATGAGGTAAGATTGAATGGTTTATTTATGAGCAAACTTCATAGTTCTACAAATTATACGATCAGTCCAAGAATATCAAAATCAACCAGAATTTTCCAATCAGATATATGCGCATAATTAGATTCAATTAATTTGTCAGATTTAAAACGTGAGTGTGTGATAGGACATACTGAATTAATCAATCATAACCTGTCCCACTACGCCAAATTGAACCTAGTCAAGAAGATCAATACTGAGATGTATTTCAAACCAGTCATCATCTGAACATATCTCTTTTAATAAATAAATATGAGCGTGCCAGACATGAGTACCATAGCAATTTTTTTTCTTTTTGAGTACTCAGAGTGTTGACTTTATTTGCATATATATATATATATATATATATATATTTTTTTTTTTTTTTTTTTTTTGATTTGTCAAAGCACTGAATTTTTAAGATCATGGAGTTGACTTTCTCACAGCCATAAAGGTAGCCCTTTTCTACATGATTTATGTTCATTATCAAGGACGGCTGCACACATTTATGGTGGTAGCCCTCTCCTCCATGAAATTGTCTGTTTAACACAACAACATACTATGGTGCCGAGAGACATAGATACTGACCATAGGTCACAACAAAGTCTGAAACTACTTTATAGATAACAATCTAGTTAGTAGTAAGGTACAATCAACCAAGACAATATGTCCTCAGAGTGTGCTTATCTGACCATATTTACCTTAAGTATAATGAGCATACCAAACTGATTGGTTAATCCAAGTAAATCTCAAAATTCATAAACCAATCATACAATTATATCATATGCTATTTGCAAATGCAAGAAAAACCATTCTTCTCCCCCTCCTCTTTTTTTTTTTTTTTTTTGTTAAATAAAGAAAAATAAGCAAATGCAAACAAACACACATGATTTTTTTTTTTTTTTTTTTTAAAATAAAAACTAATGCATCAAGCAAATGCCCACGGCCTTCCGTAGAGTTTCAAATCTAGCAGAGTCTAAGGCTTTGGTAAACAAGTCAGCCAACTGATACTCAGTCTGAATATGTTCCAAGGTAATAACCTTTTCTTCGACCAAATTCCTAATAAAATGATGTCTAATATCAATATGTTTGGTCCTAGAGTGCTGAACAGGATTTTTAGAAATATTAATAGCACTAGTGTTATCACAGAATACAGTAACAGAGTCTTGATTAATACCATAATCACAGAGCATTTGTTTCATCCATAGTAGCTGAGTGCAACAACTACCCGCTGCAATATATTCAGCTTCTGCAGTAGATAAGGAAATAGAGTTTTGTTTCTTACTTAACCATGCAATGAGATTGTTACCAATGTAGAAACATCCTCCACTCGTGCTTTTCCTATCATCCATGTTTCCAGCCCAGTCGGCATCAGTGTATCCTGCAAGATGAGAATTTGTATCATTAGTATACCATAAACCATAATCAGAAGTACAGTTAATATAGCGAATAATTCGCTTCACTGCTGCAAGATGTGATTCTTTTGGTTTAGCTTGATAACGTGCACAAACTCCAACACTGAATGATATGTCAGGACGACTTGCAGTCAGGTACAGCAGACTGCCTATCATGCTTCTGTACAAGCTGGAGTCAACCTCCTTTCCCTGGTCATCTCTGGAAATTTTTAAGGACGTGGCCATGGGAGTTCTGACTGACTTGGTCTGTTCAAGACCGAACTTCTTCACAAGATTTTTAGCATACTTGGCCTGGGAGATAAAAATCCCTGATCCAACCTGTTTGATCTGCAAACCTAAAAAGAAATTTAGTTCACCAACCATACTCATTTCGAATTCATTTTGCATGAGAGTAGCAAATTCCTTGGATTTTGTTTCTAGTGAAGAACCAAATACAATGTCATCGACGTAGATTTGTGCAACAATTAATCCAGTTTTAAAATATTTGATGAATAACGTTTTGTCAGCCCCTCCTCGCTTGTATCCCTGTTCCAACAAGAACATGGTTAATCGTTCATACCAAGCTCTTGGGGCTTGTTTTAGTCCGTACAGAGCCTTTTTGAGTCTAAACACATGGTCGGGAGAATAAGGATCAACAAATCCCTTAGGCTGCTCAACATAGACTTCTTCATTAAGAATTCCATTCAGAAAGGCACTTTTGACATCCATTTGGTACAGCTTGAATCTCATTTGACATGCCACTGATAGTAAGAGTCTAATGGATTCAAGCCGGGCCACAGGTGCAAAAGTTTCATCAAAATCCACTCCTTCTAGTTGAGTGTAGCCCTGTGCAACCAAGCGTGCCTTGTTTCTGACTATGTTGCCATGTTCATCCGATTTATTTTTGAATATCCACTTTGTCCCGATTACATTTGTGTCTTTTGGCCGAGGTACAAGATCCCACACTTCATTTCTATCAAACTGAGCTAGCTCTTCATGCATGGCTAGAACCCAATTTTCATTAATGATGGCTTCATTTATATTTTTGGGTTCAATTTGTGAAGTGTAGCAAACATTTCCAAGTTCATTTGCAAGCCTCCTCCGAGTCATCATGCCGTCTCTGGAATTTGAGAGAACGTTGTCCAGTGGATGTGCTTTCTGAATCCAAGAAGGAGGCTGCCTTCTCATGTCCTGTTCGTTATTTGTAAATGGTACGTCAGAACTTCCAGGAGCAGGGGTAGAGACATCAGAACTTGATGCTGGATGTTCCTTCTGTAAATCACTGTCTGGAGCAGGTACATGATGGTCTTGAGTAGGTTGACGTCCAGCAACCTGTTCTTCCAAAGTCTGAATATTAGGCTCCTGTGAGTAAGATGAAAAGTCATCAGTATCATCAATTTTTACATTGATTGATTCAATGATAGTCTGAGTACGCATGTTATAAACTCTGTAAGCACGACTGTTCTCAGAATAACCAATAAACACTCCTTCATCACTTTTTGAATCGAATTTACCCAAGTATTCCCGATCATTTAACACATAGCATTTGCTACCAAAGGTATGGAAATATTTGAGATTCGGTTTTCTACCTTTCCAGATTTCATAAGGAGTTTGAGTGGTTCCAGTTCTCAAAGACACACGATTCAAAATATAACAAGCAGTATTAATAGCTTCAGCCCATAATTTAACAGGGAGCTTCTTACTATTTAGCATAACTCTAGCCATCTCTTGGAGAGACCTATTTTTTCTTTCCACAACACCGTTTTGTTCAGGAGTTTTGGGAGCAGAGAATTCATGAAAAATACCATTTTGATCACAAAAAGTAGAGAAAGTAGCATTTTCAAACTCTCTCCCATGATCACTCCTAATCCTTAGTATTTTTATTCCCTCAAAATGTTTTTCTGTTGTTAATTTTAGGTGCAGAAATTTGAATCTTTCAAACACATCAGATTTTTCTCTTAAGAAATCAACCCAAGTATATCTAGAAAAATCATCCACGCAAACAAAAATATATTTCTTGCCCCCAATACTTTCAGTTTGAATAGGTCCCATCAAATCCATGTGAAGTAATTCTAAAACATGAGCTGTAGTAAGAAACGTACCTTGCTTGTGAGTGCTTTTGGTTTGCTTACCTTTTAGGCACGAACCACACAATCCTTCAGATTTTTCAGTAAGCTTAGGAACACCTCGTACTGCATTCAACTTTGTCAGTCTCAACAGATCACTATAGTTTAAATGTCCCAATCGTTTGTGCCACAACTCGGTTGAGTCAGTCTTTGAAATATGACAAGTAATTTTGGTGTCAAGAAGATAACATTTATCATTGGATCTAGTACCATGTAGAATACAACTACCATCATAATTCAAGACTTTACAGGAATTTTTTGAGAACATAACCAAGTGTTTATCATCACAGAGTTGACCTATACTAATTAGGTTAGCTTTTAAACCTACAACAAAAAGAACGTCTTTTAACGGGGAGAAGCCATCAATTAGAATAGTGCCTACACCTTCAATTTTACCGTGAGCTCCATCACCAAAAGTAACCAGACCACCTTCATGACTTTTGTAGTTAGTTAGATAAGATCGATTACCAGTCATATGTCTAGAACAACCAATGTCAAAATACCAAGAGTTAGGAATAAAGGTTCTATATGCAACATTAACCATATAACAATTTAATTCACCCTTTTTAACCCAAATCTGTCTTACTTTAGTGTTGCTAAGGTGTCTCATTTGTCTATTAGCCAGGTTTTTACTAAATAAACAATGAAAAGAGTCGTGTCCTAAATTACCACAAATGCAACATTTTACAAAGTACTTTGATTTACCTCTCTGTATTGATTGTATACCTGATGGTCGTGACTGTTTTTGAGTCTTGGCATTGGTCAGAACTTGCACAGGCAGGTCAGCCTTAGTTCTGACGGTGATGGGAGCAGTTTTGTATGAAAATACAGCAGACTTTGTTTCTTTGATGAAGTTGATCTGATTCCCAGCTTTTCTTTCACCTTTTCCAACATATCCCAAACCTTCTTTGACGTTTGGAGTTCTTCCATAGCTCAGGGTTTCGCTTAAGCGAGAGGCTCCAATTGTTAATTGCTTGATCCTTTCTTTTGAGACTTTTAATTCATCTAGGAGATTAGCAATTTGATCATCCTTCTCTTTTATGATGTTGGTAAGAGTATTATTTTGAGAATCGATTTCAGCCTTGTCATCTTCCAAAAATTCCATCAAGACTTGAGTGGACAAGTTTTTCTCCTGTTCATCTTGTAATTTTTTATTCAGGCTGCTGCAGTTGTGACATACACGGACTGGTTCTTCAGAGGTTGTTGCTGAGAAGTCAGAACCTGCAATCAAGTTTTGCACGTAATCAGTATGGGAGGTTAAGTTCACAGTTAAGGACGTTACCTGATCATCAGTGGTTCTGTCATCCTCGTCCTCATTTGAGTCTTTTTCATCATCTTCACTCCAAGTGATATTCATGGCCTTCTTGGTATGAGATTTCTTTAAAGTATTTGCACATTCAGAGGCTATGTGACCAAAACCCTCACACTCATGGCATTGAATTCGATTGTCAGATCTATTCATAGAGGTAGTGGGATTTTGTTTAGTGTTAGTCAGAAATCTCTTCTTTTGTTGGAGAGAGGTATTCAAGTGCTTTCCCTTTTGATTTCCTTTTAGAAATTTTTTGAATTGTTTGGTGAGCATGGCCATGTTTTCATGTGTTTCGCTCTCCTCACAATTAACCTCGTCTTCATGGTTGTTAATTTTGAAGGCAATACTAGATCCCTTTTCTTTCTTTCTCCTTTGTAGATGTAGCTCATATGTCATCAATGATCCCACCAATTCTTCAACCTTCATATTCTCAATCTCCTTACTTTCTTCAATTGCAGTTACTTTAGAATGAAAACGATCAGGCAAGGATCTGAAAATTTTTTTTACAATTTTGCTCTCCGAATATTTCTTTCCCAAGGTATAAGCAGTATTGGTGATGTCACTGAGTTTTGCATAGAAGTCCTTGAATTGTTCATCGTCTCTCATGGTTAGTTGTTCAAACTCTAGAGTAAGAATTTGAAGCTTGGATGACTTGACCATATTGGTTCCTTCATGAGCAATTCGTAAGATGTCCCAAACATCTTTTGCAACCTGACAAGTAGAGATTAAACGAAATTGATTAGAGTCTACAAAAGAAAATATGGCATTTAAAGCTTTGGAATTCCAATTAGTATAATTGTAATCAGTTGTAACCCATTCGTCTGCCTTTTTCTCTCTTTCTACACCATTTTCAGTAATGGTAGGAGTTTTATATCCTTGGATGATTGAGTGCCACGCTTTTTCATCAAGGGATTGGATATACACTTGAATTCTAATTTTCCAATAAGCATAATTAGTACCATCTAAAACAAGTGGTCTAAATGGAGCTCCGTCCATAACTAGGTTTAAATGGATCGCACTTAAAAAGTGTACCCTCTCTGATACCAATTGAAAGTTCTAAAACCTAGATTAATTAAATTAAACACGAATTTTAATTTTAATTAAACAAGCAGTGGACGGAATGTAGTCAGAACTGGCAGGATATAGATATAACAGTTCTGACTCGCACAACAGTGTTCGTTTCCTAATCTTGTTTAGTGCGGAAATTAAAGGATTCAATACGAACACAAGATGTAACGTGGTAAACCCCTAAGGGAAACATCCACGGGCCCCCATGCCATGGGTAAACAATCCACTAATAATCTTGTTCAAAAATACAATAGTATCAGTTTTTGTAATTTCGCAAAATTAACAAAATAACAATCAAAAGAAAACAGATCAACTCCCTGTGATACTTCTTCTTCTGACTTGTTGATGAAGTGGAATCAAACCCACCGGTCTTGACTTTATCGCCACTTCCCTATTGTACTTGACCGCAACCACCACTTGGATTAAGAACCCCCGTTCTTAACTTCACGCCAAGTAGCTTGAGCAAGATATGGAATTGTTCGTTGAGTACCAATTAGTTCTTGATTCTTCAATGAGTTTGAAGAAGACTTTTGTGCTTTGAAAGTTGTATCAATGAGGCGCCATGTCTTGTTCTCCTTGAATGGATTCGGCTAGGTTGAAGTTTATGGAACAAGAACACAAAAAATATTTTTCAAAGCCTTTATTCTTCAATGTCTTGAAGAACTTGCTGCCTTTGAACAACTTAATCAATGAAGCATCGGGTCTTGATTTCCACCAATAAATTCAGCCGGTTTTGCTTAGAGAATACAAGACCAAAATTATATTTCAAAAGCCTTAATTCCTTATTGATTTCCACTCTTACTTATAGTTAAAGTAGAAACCAATTTAGGAATTATTTCTTACCTAAGAATATGCAACAAAGATGGTAAGAGAATAAGTAGGAAAGAATATAGAAAGATTTTCTTAGATTTGTAGTAGGAAAGAATTTAGGAAACTAAATATTTCCTTCCTAAACAAATCTAAAAGAATAAGAAAAAATTCTTTAACCTACAAAAGGAGCTGTCATTAATATTCATACAATCAGAATATATCAAATATAGGAACAGAATAAAATCGCAGTTTTTGCTGATCTGGAAAACTGATTCGCCTATCAAGCCAGTCAGTCAGAACTGGCGTTTAATCAGACCAGTCAGAAACACAAATGTTGACCTGCTCTTTTGACATTAAAAATTATTTATATTTATTAAGATAGCCAAGATATAAAAAGTGAAAAATATGACACATATTTTTCCAACAATATGTCAGGCGTATTTGTTTCTGCTTTGTATTCCAGGTTGGTTCTGGGAGACTTCCTATTATTTGTTTGTGATACCTGGGTTCTAGCTTCGTTGGCATTCTGTGGCGCTTCATGAAGCCATCGGTACCATTCCGGGGCTATCAAATACGCTCCGGGAGACACAGAGGGGTTCGCGAGGGATAATTAATACCCCATTGTTACGTTGGAATTCTGACGAGGTTAAGGCGAACGTAATCTAGATCGCTTCACCACAGGTAGGCGTCGACGGCATTGTTATCATGCCTTGGCGTTCGCACAATTCATGGGCCGCGTATCCCCACGCGCCTGCTATATCTTCCTAGGGTTTATCAAATGCGCATTCAGTTTTCTTCCACGTGTTGGTCCATCTGACTGTTGGTATCCTGCTGGGCCTATATATGTTGGTAGGGCTCCACTTAATCATCATCTTCCTTGCTCTTCTGCTGTCATACCCAGATTCTGATTATTGCTGGTCATGTCGGGCTTTCATTTTTCCAAAGTTCCAAAGTTTAAGATAAGGCGTGGGGGGTTGTGGAGGATGCCTCCCTTCCACACTTGGCACCATCCACGGCGTCTAGTTCCAGGCCCACAGTATTGCAGAAGCCGGAAACGGCGATGGGTAACCTCCATATTCCTCTTGCACCGGAGGCGACAACAGACATTCCGTCTCCATCAATTCCTGCTAGACCCGTGCCTCCGCCCGGGAACGTTAGACAATCGGTGAAAAGGAAATCAGGAGCCAAGAGCAGGGAGGAGGTGTCCCGGACGTCCACGTCTCTCCCTCTTGGTAAGTGCGAATACATCAACATTGGGTCCCTCCAGGACAAGATGGATCCAACAGTCTTGGGAAAATTACCTCCAGCGGTTTCCATTGCGGCGACATCAGTTCATAAATATTGGACTTCTGCCTTTGGGAAGGCGGCAGACACCGCGGAAGTGACGGAGTTGGTAAAGTTGACCGAGATATATACCTCACGTAGTCACGTTCTAAATTGTGAGATGTACAAAATGTTAGAGATAAAGGTTGACGAACTGCATTCCGCCATTGAATAGGACGAAGATGTCGAAGATATGCGGGCCGAAAACAAACATCTTCGGGCACGACTTGCATTTTCTGAAGACGCTAGGACTCGTGCCACGTATGATGTTACGAAGGCCCAGACAATCCAGAAGACGGGTGTTGATGCCCGGAGGAAGGCTGAGTCGCAGCTAAAATCTTGCCAAAGCATGATTTACGCAAAAGACAAAGAACTGACCGAGGCATTAAGCGGGTTGGCGAAGGCTAAGGACTTATTGGCCAAACTTGGGGCCCCCGGTTATGCCGAGCCGTAGGAATCTTGCACGTGCTTAGTGGCGATGCCTCTTGGTTATGCCGTTGTAAAGTTTATGGTGTAATTATCTCGTGAATTACTAGTGGAAATTTTTGTGAATGTTCCAAATCGTATTTACTTGCATGTTGCACGTTTAATGTTTATCCAACGAGTTGATAGAGTTGGTCGCGAACCACCCTCCCTCACTGTCGAATTGCTTGCACTTGTTCAAATACGCGTTGAATGTTTATCCAGCGAGTTGAAAGAGTTGGTCGCGAACCACACTTCCTCGCTGTCGAATTACTTGCACTTGTTCAAATACGCGTTGAAGGTTTATCCAGCGAGTTGAAAGAGTTGGCCACGAACCACACTCCCTCGCTGCCGAATCGTACTTACTAGCATGTATACGCGTGGAACGTTTACTCAGCGAGTTGAAAAAGTTGGCCGCGAACCACACTCCCTCGCTGTCGAATTGCTTGCACTTGTTTAAATACGCCTTGAATATTTATCCAACGAGTTAAAAGAGTTGGCCGCGAACTACACTCACTCGCTGCCGAATTCCTTGCACTTGTTTAAATATGCGTTGAATGTTTATCCAGCGAGTTGAAAGAGTTAGCCGTGAACCACACTCCTTCACTGCCAAATTATACTTACTAGCATGTATACGCGTGGAATGTTTAACCAGGGAGTTGAAAGAGTTGGCCGCGAACCACACTCCCTCGCTGCCGAATCGCTTGCATTAGTTCTTTTTGCATAAGGAACACTTTAGATTCATAAACGACGGATTTTATTAGAAGGCGCAGTGTTTCGGGACGCCAGACAAAAATGTAAGAAGATCAAAACAATGCAAAAATGAAACTATTGATGATACGGCCTCAAGCGGGCGATGTTCCAAGGGTGCCTCGTCTCTCTGCCTTCGAAATCTTCCAATCTGTAAGTTATGGGACAGATTTCTTCGATGACTTTATAAGGTCCTTCCCAAGTGGGCCCTAGAGTTCTGGCCCCTACATCTCTATTAGCTTGAAATATCTTCTTCAGGACAAAGCCATTGATACAGAAGCTCCTGCCTTTGACATCGGAGTTGTAGTATCGAACCATTTTCTGCTAGTAAACTGCGAGGCGGAGTTGCGATTTTGCGTGTCTCTCATCTTGTAGGTCGAGGCTTGCCCTTCGTAAATCCTCGTTAGTCATCTCGTTGAAGTGCAGGTACCTGGGTGAGGGTATCCCTATCTCTACGAGAATCATTGCCTCTGCCCCATATGCCATGGAGAACGGGGTTTTACCTGTGGCCGTGCGAGAGGTAGTCCGATAGAACCACAGGGTCTCAGGTAGTTCCTCAGCCCATCCTCCTTTTGCGGACTCTAGTTTCTGCTTAGAGGTATGCTTAATGATCTTATTCACAGCTTCCACCTGGCCGTTGGATTGGGGGTAATAAGGGGTGGAAAAGTCCCTTCGGATACCAAGGTTTTCACAATTCGCGTTAAATTTCATCCCTGCGAATTGCGTGCCATTGTCAGAAACGAGAGAGTGGAGAATGTCGAAGCGGCAGACAATGTTTTTCCATACAAATTTCAATACGTTTTCCTCCGTGATCTTGGCCAAAGGTTCGGCTTCACACCACTTGGTGAAATAATCCACTGCTACAATCGCGAATTTGATCCCACCTCTCTCTGTTGAGAGGGGACCAATGAAGTCGATTCTCCACTTGGCGAAGGGCCAAGGATTAGTCACCGAGGTAAGGTTATGAGCCAGGAGCTTTGGTATAGCTGCGAACTTCTGACATCTGTCGCACTTTTTCGCGTAATTGTGAGAATCTTTCTTCATGGTCAACCAATAGTACCCCTGTTTCAGGGCTTTCTGTGCTAGGGCCATTCCTCTCGAATGATTGCCGCATATCCCTTCATGTATCTCTTTCATCACGTATACTACTTCTTCCTGTGTTAAACAGCGTAGGAGGGGTGGCTGAATCCCTTCTTATATAGGATCTTGTCTTGCATCACGAACTTTGCGGCCCTTCTGCAGAGTTTCTGTGCTTCTTGTTTGTCATCGAGCAGTATCTGGTCGGTTAGATATTCGGTGATTTTCTTCATCCATTTCAGAGAATCAGATATAGTCATGACAGCGGGTGCGTGAGATTCATCGATGGAAGGTCGGTTGAGCCCCTCAACCGGGATGGCCTTCATTAAGTCGGAGTCTCTACTGCTTGCCAGTTTTGAGAGGACGCCGCATAGCCATTTTCCATTCGTGGAATCTGTAGAAGTTCATACGCCTCAAAGTGGGACAACAGGTCCTTGGCCTTTATCAGGTACGCCACCATGGATTGTTCGCGAGCCGTGAAGGTCCTATTAACCTGACTGACAACCAACTGTGAATCGCTATGAATCTGGAGCTTCCTCGCCTTCATCTCTCTTGCCAACCTCAAGCCTGCTAGAAGGGCCTCGTATTCCGCTGCGTTGTTGGAGGCTTTAAATTCCAGGCGAAGCGCGCAGTTGAGATTATGGCCGTCATGACTGACTAGCAGGATCCCAGCTCCAGCTCCGACCTCACCCGAGGATCCATTAACATATAACTTCCATGTTGGTACCTCGAGGGGTCGGGCCTCAAGCGAACCATTGGGGATATGGGCGAATTCAGCCACAAAGTCCACTAAGGCTTGTCCTTTTATCGAAGATCGTGGCTTATAATTGATATCGAACTGGCTGAGTTCTATCGACCATTTCATCAACCGTCCTAACGTGTCCAGCTTCTGGAATATCTGTCGTAGAGGGAGGTTTGTCAAAATATCTATACTATGTGACTGGAAGTACGGTCAAAGCTTTCGGGGGGTGGTGATCAATGATAGGGTGGGCTTTTCCATGTATGGGTATCTTGTCTCTGCATCCTGCAGGGCTTTGCTTACGTAATAGACAGAAAATTGCGCTGGACCCTCTTCTCGGATTAAAACCGAGCTAACTGCCTTCTCTGATACGGCGAGGTAAACGAGTAACGTCTCTCCATTCTTTGGTTTGGATAGTAGCGGAGATTTTTTGAGAAGAACCTTGAGGTCTTGGAAGGCTTTCTCACACTCCTCAGTCCACTCAAACCTCTTTCCCCCTTTGATGGTCTGGAAGAAAGGTTGGCAACGGTCGGTCGCCTTGGATATAAATCGATTCAAAGCCGCTAACCTTCCCGTCAGGCTCTGGACTTCCTTGGGGGAGGATGGTGACCGCATTTCAATGAGCACCCTAATCTTTTTAGGATTATCCTCTATCCCGCGCTGATTGACCATGTAGCCGAGGAACTTTCCAGACGCAACTCCAAACGCGCACTTCAAGGGGTTAAACTTCATGCGATATTTACGAAGGACTCCAAACATCTCTCTTAAGTGTTCTATGTGGTCCTCGGCATTTACGCTCTTCACCAGCATATCATCGACATATACTTCTATCGTAGTCCCAATCTGTCCGGCGAAGATGTAGTTTACCAACTGTTGGTACGTGGCTCCTGCGTTCTTCAGGCCGAAATGCATCATCCTATAGCAGTATAGCCCTCAGTCCGTGATAAACGAGGTGTGGTCCTCGTCTTCCGCAAACATCGGGATTTGGTTGTAGCCTGAGTATGCATCCATAAAGTTAAGTAACTTGTGGCCGGCAGTCGCATCGACCAGATGGTCGATGCGCGGCAACGGGAAGCTATCTTTAGGGCATGCCTGGTTCAGATCTGAGAAGTCTATGCATACTCTCCACTTCTTGGTACTCTTTCTTACCAACACTGGGTTAGATAGGCTCCGGAGAGCGTCGACCCTCTCTCCTGTAGCGGTCTCCTTTCTCCCTTTTGGCCTTCTCTTTATTCTCAATCGTCTCTTTTGATCAAATTTTGCGCTGGATCAAGTCCACCAGCTGGCTGTAGGTTTTCGGTTGACTGTTCTGTACATCTCTCTAGAAAGAAGTTCGCATGTGCAGTCCAGTTACCAGGGCATCCAAGGCCTTTTCGTCGGTCACCGTCTCGATCTTGTTGATAACGTTGTTGAACCTCTTGAAGTAGCTCTTGACGGTCTCTCCTTCCTTCTGCCGAATGTCGTTGAGTTGGGCAATGTCAGCAATCATCGTCCAATTGCCAATGAAGGCGTTGAGGAACTCCCTTTTAAGTTGAGGCCAGCTTCAGATACTCCCTGACTTCAGCTTATTGTACCATCTCTTCGCGTCGGCAGCGAGTGTGGTATGAAAATTCTGACACTTCACCGCGGGGGACTGGCCCTGGAGCTTCATCTTGTAGGTGTTTATGTAATCCGTGGGGTTGCCTCTTCTGTTATATTTATCCATGAGAGACATTTGAAAGTTTGCGGGCACCTCCATTGCTTTCATGTAGTTGGTAAACAGGAGATTCTCGTCATCATCATCCTCGTAACACTCCAGCCTCTCATTTTCCTCCTCAAACTTTGCGTGACTCTTCGGGTCCTTCCTCTTTTTCGTATGGGCCTCACTGTGTTCACTGCGCCTGCTGTGTGCGGGTAGGGAGAGTGCTATAGAAGATCATATTCCCAACATGTCAAACACGCTGACAGCAGGAACAGGACGGTTCTCTCGTACAGGGAAATGTCTCCCTCTCTGGCCATCTTGTGAAGGCTTCGAGGCGGGGTTACGGGAGTTCTGACCGTTAGAGACGGACGGTTTCTCTTAAGAATGGCGGCTGTCCAGTGAACCAAATTGTGAAGGGCTCCTCCGGGTACAACTGCGCTTGGGTCCATGTTGGAGGAATTGATTTTCCAACAGTTCAAGCGCGGCCTTCATCTGGGCATTATCCATCTTCAGATCCTGGTTCTCCTATTCCACCGTCCGTTTCTGTCGTTGTCTTCTCCTTTTGCGACGGGTCACGTTCTGCAGGTCCTGAACGCTTTCCTGTCGCAAGTTAGTGTGGTGGGACTCAACTTTTTCTTCTGTGGAATGTTCAGATGCCATGCTCCTCCAGGTAGAAAACACATTTTTACCACAAGTTGTTGGTCGTGTAACGTTTTTCGATTCCCACAGACGACGCCAATCTATTGATGTCAGAACCTGCAACGTTCACGTATCAACAGATCTCCAGTCACTCCTCTTCCAACTCGTATGTTACCTGCACAATAGGATAATCGTTAGGCACCAAGATCTCCAAAGAAAAAGAGTCCGGCGATCGTTGGCACTCCGACAATCAAGTCAACTGTCGGTATATGGACGATACACGAGGGGTGGAAATAACGGGATGTGGGAGAGACAAGCAGACAGAGATTTGAACAGAGTTTAGGGTGGGATTCTTAAGCATAAAAGAGTGCGTACCTTGGAACAACCGGAGACATCGTATTTATAGCGCAAGAGTCCTGATTGATTTAGGAAACAAATCAATGTGATACCCAATCGGATCCTCCTTCCTTATGTGATAGAGATCATCCCTTACTCAGGCAATCCTCGAGATTATCTTCCTTATTTGAGTTTATCACGTTGCATGATTTTAGAAGATTATGATTCGGTTTCCTTGTGAGGATCCGTGCGCCAAATCAACGCAATCTTTCCTTAATTACTTTTCTGGTCATTCCAGCATATCATGCTGCCCACTAGTTATAATTGATGCGAAGCCTGACGAGGCCCTATGGGTCGGCCGTGAGTGTCAAGGCCTTCCATGGGCCCCGCGAAATTCTAGCTACAGAAGGCTAAGGCGTTCGATGGGCCTTCGGGGCGCTTTATCAGAACTTCCGAGGCCCTAGCAGGGCCTAGCTGAGGTTCTCGATGGTCCTCGAATGGGGCCCTTGTTGGGCCTAGATGGGGCCCTTGCTGGCGTGGAAGCCATATCAGAAGCGTGTGGTAACACCATTCAATCAAGAAACAAAAGTGCTCCCAAATTAGCCTATTTTCAGTGTTATATCAATGAGACTAATAATGAAATTGTGTCTCCTCCACAATTTGAAACATCACTTGAAACACGAGATAACCAAGACCCTGATATTATAACTCGAGAACATTTTTCACCACCCGTTCGACTATCTAATCATGAATCTTGCCTCCATTCTTACCTCAAGGTCTATCATTGTCAATTGGTCACATGTGATCTGCCACTTCTTCCAATCCTATAAGTACCTCTTATCTACTACAAAGTTTCTTTCCATAAGAAAAATTCTCTCCAATGCATCGTTCCTTTTTAGCTTCCGTATCTTTTAGCTGGAAACCAAAGACATTCAAACAAGCAATGCTTGATTTGAACTGGAGAAAGGCCATTGCAGAAAAAATTAAAGCCTTGGAGACTAATTGGACTTGGGAGTTTATGCCACTACCACCTAAGAAACAAGCCATTGGATGCAAATGGATCTACAAAATCAAATACCAGCTAGATGGAACCATTGAACGGTACAAGGTGCGATTAGTTGCGAAAGGATACTATTACCAAGAAAGAATCAATTATCAAGAAACCTTTGTACTAGTAGCCAAACTCACAACAATGCGATTTTTATTAGCCATTGCAGCTGTTCAAAATTGGCATCTCCACCAACTTAACATTAGCAATGCTTTTCTTCATGGTGACCTGAATGAGGGTGTGTATATGCGCACCTTCTACAAGGTTTTCAACATCATGGCACTGGCAATGTCGTTTGTATGCTTCAAAAGTCCATATATGGTCTCAAGCAAGCTTCCCGCCAATGGTTTGCCAAGCTTTCTAGCAAGGTGTTGGGAGTCGGTTACCAACAATTAAAGGCGGATTATTCCCTGTTTACAAAAACAGCCAACAATTTTCCTATTATTATTCTTGTATATGACGATGACATTATTATCACGGGTGAAAATTTTGAGGAGATTCAGAACCTAAAGGTGACTCATCAAAGTCATTCCAAAGTGTGAGATCTTGGTACTCTCAAATATGTTCTTGGTACATAAATTGCTCGATCAAAACTGGGTATTTATATAAGCCAATGAAAATATGCTCTTGAGTTACTTGAAGAGTTTGGACTCTTTGGCACACGTTCTTCAACGACCCCAATAGAACAAAATCTTCGATTGAGCAAGAACAATGGAAAACTTCAACATCTTACAGGTGCTTGGTTGGCCGTTTGCTTTATCTCACAGTCACATGACCATACATTGCTTGTTTTGTTCAAAATCTTAGTCAGTTTCTTGGGCAACCTTGTCAACCATACTATCTTGTTGCAACACGAGTTTTACGTTATTTAAAGAGTTGTCCCAGCCAAGGAATTCTTCTTTCACATCTAGTTCGTAGTAACTTCATGCCTATTGCGATTCAGATTGGGCAAGTTGTCCCGATTCTCGTCGTTCGACCACAGGGTATGGTATTTTGCCTGGAAGCTCTCCCATTTCATGGAAATCAAAGAATCAATCAACCGTTTCTAGCTCTTCCACTGAAGTGGAGTATAGGGCAATGATGGTAATCTGTTGCGAAGTTAGTTGGCTATTATACTTGCTAGAAGACTTTGAAATTCATCACTCATAGCGAGCTCATCTTTATAGCGAAACAAAGCCGCCTTACATATTGTAACCAACCCATCCTCTCATGAACGTACCAATTACATCGAGATAAACTGTCATTTGATTCATGAAAAGATCCAGCATCATACCTGTTCTGTGATTTAGTTGTCAAGTGAGTGCTAAGAATCTTCGCATGACATCTTGAGAGATAGTGTTAAGAATATTGATTGACTTGCCATATTTCTCTCCACAATTCACTACCATCTAATCCTCCCATTACCATTAGTTCCTTTATTTGATTTCCTAAATACGTGGTCAATTGTCTCTTATCATATATTCTTCATTTATTGTATTTTTTTTTATTATTTTCAATTTCCATAATTAACAAAACTGACAAGTTATATATAAGTGTTGTAACCTTTAGAATTTATTGAGAAAGTTTTATTTCTTCTTCGTCATTCTCTGAATTTCATCATACGCCTCCACAAGTGGAATGCATTTTACACATCATACTTTGCAGGAAAAACAGAGAATTGGACTTGGAAAATAAGTACATTTTCTTCTTATAATTGATTCCCAAAATAAGAAAAGGTTGCCGTTAATTAATTAAAGCATCCAAGCAACTTATTTGGTGTGGTGTTAGTTGAACGAAACTTTGCAGCTGTCTCTACCACCTTGAGAAAATCTTCCTTTTTTTTGGCTTCAATCACTGCCCTTTTTTCTTCAGCTGCTTTGTGAATTTCAACCATTTTGTTCTTCATCTTTTCCCTGTATTCTGCCTTCTTCTTTTCAAATTCTTCCTGCTCATCGGTAATTAAATGTCGCACAACTTATTTAAATGGTACAACGTCATGGTCACATTTTATAACATGTTTGGTATGCATTCATTACAGTCGAGTACACTATATCAAACAAATCATTTAAAGTTATTCAATATGTTCTTGAGATTATTGAACATCCCAAAGTATAAAAACAAAAATGACTAACTGAACAAAAATCAAAATTTGAATCAGTACAAGCCTTCAATTGCTTGTAGTCGTCTTGAATTCAAGGTGGTTGTCACCACTTTGATAATTTACCTAAGTTTTCTTGTTATAGTTTATTACGAGCATATTGTATATTTTTATATTTTTTTGATTTATCTTGTGCGTCAAAATGACTTTCTCGAGGCTTGTGTATCGCATCACATTGGCAAAATGCCCCATTATCTAATTCAATGTTTGTAATTTATGGGATATTGATGTTGTAAATCGTTTCTTTACTTTGTGACTTAGAGAACACTTCATATAATCATAATTAAATAGATATAATATGATGACATAGATATAATATAATGACGACGAAGAGTATGATTGGGGTGAATGAAGTGTAGCATCTTAAGTTCTTAAATTTTACTTTCTGTCCCTATACGTATGTACTTTGTTTTATCTTTGTTTTAATAAAACATGCCACGCACACAAAATTAAACTTCAACAAAAAGCAGAAAATCAAGAATTCTTCACCTCAATCTGCTTTATTTGAGCCTCAACAGATGCTTTCTTTGTATTCTCCCAAGCTTCTATAGAAGACAACTTTTTATAAGCCCTGAAATATAATTTCAATAAGACAATTTCTTTTAACTCAATGTCAAAGAAAACGAAATTAAAAATTCTGAAAACAGATGATTTTTAGATTTTCCTTTTGCACCAGTTTTTGCAAATTGCATATAAGAAATTGCAAAATAGACTATATGATTATCGTACTTTTCTCTTTTCTCTATTTTATTTTCGATCGAGAAAGTCATAATTCAAGAAAATATTATTTTGTTGGTATGAAATAAAATTTACTAGACTCCATCTCAGTCCCTCCGAACCCCCAGCCACGGACAGTCTCTGGTATACAATTTCTATGGGGCGTGTAAAAAATTTCTCGAATCAAACGAGATCGAGTATCGAGTTCAAAAGGAGAAGGGAGCTTGAGTACAAGATTACTCCCCTTCCTCTAAAAAAAATAGAAAAACGACAAATTAATCAAGAAATTGTACTTGTTGTCTGCTTTTGCTTTTTCACTGTCTTCCCATGCTTTGATCAGAGCAAGTCTTTTCTCCAATTCAACACGTGCAAGAGCAGCATCTGCTAAATACAATACAATATAGTCATAGTGAAATCAATTTATGACATAAGACTGATCAAAAGAAAAGATACGTTGCCCGCCAACCTATCTTCTACTGATCAATTGCCACATGTCAATAGTCGGGTAAACACATCCCCTCTTCCCCCCTCTCCCCTTCTCTCGACTGATCAAATATGCGCATTAGATAACAAAGGGAGGGAAGACAAAAAAATACAATAAAAAACAATTAAGTTTTCATAAATTATACCTTTATTATCCTTAAAATCTCCCACACTCTTTTCAATCCCATGATCTGCAGCATCTGTCACAAACCCAAAAATTTGAACAATCTTATATAATCCTATAATCAAGTTTCAAAAAATAAAAATAAAAAGAGCGCGAGCGAGCGAGCACACAAACAGACGACGTAATACAAGAGAGAGTGAAGTACTTTGTACAAGTGGAGGGGGCTTAGAGGGAGAGATTTTGTCATCTGGAATTGTAACAACTGCCTTGTGAAATGAGACATGATTTAGAGATTTTTTTTCTTCATTTGGAGCTGGAAATGATTCTAGTTTAACATTTTTGGGCTCCTCTAATTCTCCCATATTCATATACACATGTATTATTATATGTAATTTTCTGTCAAAATATTGTACCTATCAACTGATTTTGGAAAGGAAAAATACTAGAATTTGAGAGAGAGGGAGAGGGAGAGGGAGAGGGAGAGGGAGAAGGTGGTAGGTAAAAATAGTTGGGAAGGTGATTATATGCTATGTTTGGACATTATTGGCTATATAAATTATTGGGTTTCCTTGTATTTTATAACATGTTTGACTAAGATAAAAAAATTACTTAAATATACTCTTAATTAATTTTTTGTTTCTAAATATATTTGTATATTGCTTTTAAAATAAGTAATTTATTTTTTGAAGACCAAATAATTGTTTAAATACTAAAAGAACATCTTTCAAATTTATCAATTGTACAATACCTATATATATCTACATTTTTAAAAAATTATTAATTTATGAAATGAGTGAAGCCACGTTTAATTATAAGGAAAAAAAATTTTAAAAAAAAAGTATTTTCTTAATAAAATAATTTAATCAAAATTATTAATTGGAAAATAACCCAAAAAAAAAAAAACTATTATATTAAAAGTATTACAAATTTATCGAGTATATATTAAATTAGAAAAATTATATTAACTCGTGTATGTTGATTTGGATGATGTTTGCAGTAATTTTCTGCCGGCCAAATCTATAAGTGAAGCTACTGGAGAAGTCTCAACACTACGTGGCCTTGAATATTAAGGTTGTCCTGTCATATTTTGAATAGTTTAAGATGACTAAACCTTAATTAATTAGCCATTAAGATAACTAATGTGGTAATGTGTCTTAATCCCTTTAAGAAAAAGCTTTAGCTGACACCTAGGTATCTTAGATGTGTGTCCACAGTCCACTTAAATATGATTTTGAGTCCTTGTGTTAATTAACATTGTCAAATAGATTATTTGAAAATTTTTGCTGGCGGTCTCCCAGCTTATATGATTATTTCATGTTAATCCCCAAATTTTGATTTTTTTCAAATTAATCACTATTTATATTTTTGTTTCAATTTGATCATTTTGTATCTCTATGATTAAAACAAATGACATTAATGATAAATATTTTTCTCCTCCTTCAAGCACGACGACGATGGTGATGGAGACCTGCAAAAGGTGGCAGGACTTCTATCCACCGTAACCACTTCGGTGTGATAATCAGCATATGATTACATCAAATGTACAGAATAGCAATGCAGAGAATAATAGAGTTGGTTTTTACCTAGGGGGTTGGTTTCTATTTATAGGAGTGACTTGCATTTACAACCTTTAATAGTCTTTAATGACAGGTGTCACTTCATCTACCTCATTATTAGAAGTTAATGAAGGACGTTACATCTTTTCAATTGCCAGTGGTAACTGTCATTATGTGGATCGTCTATCTGGCTAACTCTACGATAGTTGATTTATTGTTGTCCACCTGTTAGAGGCGAGTTATGAGAGTATCGGAGCGGGCAAGATGGTAAGGCGGGTGAATCATTGAAGGGGACGTGTCAGGACGTGCCACTATTAACATACAACATATAATAGCTATCATTATATCTATCATCAGACATGTCCCAATTTTGGACAAATTGTTTAATTCTTCTTTATAGAAGTGCTAAAAACTAATTCTAGTTGTAGTAATTTTCCGTTTCTATTATTTTTTAGTAAAATGCTTAAAAAATAATATTTTTGGGATTAGAAAAATTATTAATTTATGGATAAATGAATAATTTATAATTTAAATATTCTTATATATTTTTACTAGTTACATGTAATATTTTTCTAAACCAAAATACGTATACGAATTAAAAATTAAAAATTAAAAATAAAAACAATGTATATAGTCAAAAGTTTAAATATGCGTATATAGAAACTCAAAAATTACCATGTACATGCATGAATATTTTCCTTTCCTCCTAATACGACATTAATTATTCAATTGTGTTATGTTGGTATTATTCGATCACTAAAAATTCATTATTGATACTATTTTATACTAGCATCTTGAAAAGCTACGAGGTAAAATCATCTTATTCCCGAGAAAAATTTATCATATGAATGCTATCAATTTTACCAATGCTGCTTAAAACATTAATTTGAAGATAACAACCAATATTGCAAACTATTTTTGGCATTACAAGAATTGGTCAGATGAATATATTGTTGCTAAATCAAAGTTGGTGAAGATGAAGGAATTCACATATTATGTGAAGTCATTTATGGTCTATGCTTTAGAAATGTGATGAATGTTAAGTACTTTTTAAATTATCTTAGTGACTAGTGAGAATGATAAGGTGATATTAAAAAATTAAGTACTCATGAAGAGGTTATTCAAGAATTACTAATATGCTTATTGAAAATAATCATGATCTAGATTGTAGTTGTGTTTTTACATGTTGTTTCTTTAAAAAAAATATCTTTTAAACGGTTATAACTTTAAATAATTATTTTCTACAAAATAAAAAATATAACAAATGTGGTGTATGAACGGTACGTACGTTGCGTTCATTTTGAGTTCAAAGAAAAAACAAACTTTAGTTGCATATTTTCAAAAATAGTTGGATTGAGAAAATAGTTGTCCAAGTAAAAAGTTGATTAATATATATATTACAAACTTTTATGTATTTAATTTGTTACTATTTTATATGTTTGTTGGACACTAAAGGATTTTGAATAAAATTATTATTCCAATATACCCTTTTTTTGCGGAGTGATCCAATCGTAGGTAAATTTTGGAGATAATCGGTGGAGGGAGATGATCGATTGAATGAGATGAATTGAAGAGGTGGACAAATTTTGGAGATGACGTTGAGGAAGATGATCGGAAGATGGATTGAAACTATCATCAAATTTTAGAGGAGATGATTTTGAGAGGGGATAAATTGAAGATGTTGTGACACACAGACATTTAAATACTTTTTTCTTCTTGTAGCGGAGAAAACTTCATACAATCGTGATTATACATTTATAGAAGTTACTCCCTCCATCCCATAAAGATAGACTTGTTTTCCTTATTTATGTGTCCCAAATTATAGGCCACTTACTTTATAGATAGTGTATTAAATTTTTCATTTTCCTAATATACCCTTATTTAATTTACATTGATATCAACCCAAAACAAGCATTTAAATTTATTAAATTCATAAATGACTAATATTAAATGAGGGTATAATAGAAAAAGTGTGTGAAAATTTTATAATTTCAATTACATTAAATGAGATTTCTTAATTTGTGTAAAAAAAAGAAATGAGTCTATTTTTGTGGGACGGAGAGAATATTAATTTAATACAGTAGTCCAAATTGAGATTAAATATTTTTATGAAATAGACACCTCTAATATATATGACAGAAACACTATCTTTTGAAAAAGTTTAAATCTCTCACTTGATGTTTGTTTCCAAGAACATATTCTCTCGATCAGCCAAAAACAATGTTATGTTTCTTATTTACCTTTTTTAATTGTATTACAATTAAAATTGTTATATAAGAGATTTAAACTAGTATATCGCTTTTTTTGCGGTGAAATTCGACCGTAAAGAATTTTAATGCATTGAGTAGTTGAGAAGAATGAGAGAGAGATAGAAAATTTTGTTTTAGGGGAGTTTGATTTTGATGAATATAGAGAAATTGAGAGAGATATATATGAGTTTTGGTTTGAGAGTATGAAGACGTAGTGACGGATAAATAAGTTTTTTTTTTTTTTTTTTGTGTTTGTAGTGGAATAAACCTCCCTACAGTCGGTGATTAACTATATTTTTTCTTTTCTTTTTTCTCGTGCCTAAAAGAAATATTGTTATAAATTAATCAATTTGGGAAATTTAAAATCTGTGAAGTATTGTTCTTTAACTTTTATTTTCTGTAATTTCGTAACATTTATGCTATGTTAAGTTTAAAAAAATTAAATTCTTCTTACAACCCATTTATCTACCCAATCACCACCCCTACCCCAAAAATGGGGGGAACTTCCCCCCATTGTTTCCAGCACCGCAGTGCCATAAACAACGGGGGAAAATTCCCCCTATTTCTGTGAACAAAACTAGGGAGAAGATTCTCCCTTGTTTCAACCAAATCAGGTGGGGATTTCTCTCCCCTGGTCGTCGACACAGTGTCGGCGACCGGGGAGAGAAATCTCCCCTGATTTGGTTGACTTATGGTGGGGTGGGGATTGTGAGACTTTTTTTTTTCTTTTTTCTTTTAAATAGAAAAATAAATTAAAATTTAAAATTGGATTGACCAGTAGCACTGTGGCTCAAAAACGGGATGAGTTGACTCAGTAAATATGAGACCGTATAAAATCGGGTTGGGTTGAGCATAATTAAAAATTTTATTTGTGACAAATTTATTTTTCTTTTTATGTTATAATGATAAAATTAAAGTTTGAATTTTAAATAAAATGATTACTTAATAATAATAAAATAATTTTAATTAGCACATTTGTTAATAATTATGAGTTTAAATTTTAGTTATTTTATAATAGTTTATAAAATATACAAAATAATTTAGTATATTATCAATTTGTTAGTTTCTTTTAATCTTTGAAAAAAAAAATTAAAATATTGGACTAATTTTTACTTTTCACAAAAGTTAGAAATTCAATTGTAAATTTTTTTAATTAAAACTAAGGTTAGAGACTATTTGTGCCAATTGAAAGAAAGAAAAAAAATATAAATTGACAATTTTACCCCACTAATAAAGACAAAAAAAATGAGAGGGACCATTTGTGCAAAAAATGATAGGTTTTTAATGGATTTTTAACAAAATCTGTGAAAAAATGACTAATTGTGCACCTAAATAGATAGGTTATAGACCATTCCGTCAAAAATAAAAGGTTATAGGCCATTTGCATATTAATATCATACGTTAGGGACCATTTGCACCAATTTTTTTTTGAAATTTCAACAAAATTACAAAACGATCATTAAAGTTAAAAATTTAGTTAAAAAGCTGAAAAGCTGAAATTAAAATCAACAATTAATTTTAATCATACATTTCATGGGAGCCACATAATTTTACAAAATTTCAACCACACATTTCATCAACTTTAAAAAATATATATATATCATTTTAATCAAAATCAAACACGTCATTATTTTATACATTGGTTCATGGGTTGATCACGGTCTAGGTGAGTCTTGAGAGTTAGCAGAATCCAAAACAAGATTAACAAGGAAATCAAAAGTATCAGTTGTAATAACAGCAGAAGCAACATCTTCCTTGCAAATGGTTCTTCTCTTGCCTTGCACTGTAATATTCCAAGCCCTTTTAGTAATTTCCTCTATCAACAATTCACAAGCCTTGGAGAAAACAATTGGAGCCTCTCCAGAAATCATCTTCACATCATCACTTGATTTCTTCATTATTTTCTTGATTCTTGCCAATGGCAATAAGTGTGGCCCTGTCCTTCCTGATATTCCCCCTGAAAGTATCCCTGAATATGTTCCGGCCCGCTTCATTTTTCAGTAAAACCCGAGTTTATAACCGTGGGTTGTGTGACGGACTCTTCTAGTCTCCCCGGTCACCACATAGGGTGGCAGTCGTACAATGAGTTCTTTTTGTTAGTCGAGGAGGGTGGCCAACTAGTGACCTAATTGGGAGTTTTTCAGTCAAAATCGTCAGATGTGTGAAGTTGATAGGGAATTTTGATGGAAGTACTTCTTTTGATAGTACAATGAAGCGTTGAGAATGAAATATATATTTGTGTGGGTGGGGAGTGGGGGATGGAGGGGGCCCGGGGGGCCGGCCAGCCAGCTTGTGGCCGGCTGAAGACATTGAACTAAAATGTCTTCCATTTTAATTATATTCATTTGCTTAAATATATATATAATTAATGGGTGGAAAAGTATTTTCTTGGATGGACTGATTAATAGACAACAAGTACATGTTAATATGATATAGACAAAGATGTGGAGGAAAACAGAGGACACCATTTTACTTGGCTCTGATTTCTCTTCCAATAATGGTCATCATTTTATCATTTTTGGTTTCATCATAATAATTTAAGATTGTTTAAATTTAAAGTTTTATTTGTTTGAAATTATAAGCTATATTTTCTTGCTACTGTATACTGAATGAAAATTTATTTATTGTCAATTTCCATTTTTTTTAATGGCAAAGAATATTATTGTGGAAGATTAATTTGGCTTTCGAGAATCTATAGCAAACCAAGAACAGCTAGAATTAAGTAAAAATGAACCAAAAGTTTTTAAATGACATAAAATAAATTTATTGATATAAAAAAGGCTAACAAACATACGGGGGTGATCACCTGCCCTTTGGGCAGGGGCGGAGCCTAATGGAGTCCACTTTGGGCCAGCTCATTCAATTCATCAATTGCCTGCGCTGAATTTGAACTTGGCAGGCCAAATTTTAGCAAGCAGAACCATGCGCGTGACTGAATCATCATCCATTTTCCATCTAGCAAAACTCAAATTTTCACACCTACCCAGTGATTCCTTCACGCTTTGTCTCATTTCCTACAAACGCTGCTTGAACTGTATACACAAAAATGAAAATTAGCTCATATTCAAAGATTGTCATCAGAAAGAAAAGAAAATAAAAAGAATTAACTTATTGAGCCAAATCTTCGAAGCAAGTAAAAAGAGCAAATATGTTGACCAATAAATCAATCGGAAGTCGATCAATCTGTGCCTCTTCATCTCCACCACTCATGATGTTTTCTTACACAATTAAAATCAAGACCCAGCACAAACTAGAGAGAGAGAGAGAGAATTCGTTTTGAAACTTTCTCATGTATTTCTATTAATTGAAGAAGTGGGCAGTAGATATGGCGCTTTCAAGAAGAAACTATTACGTACATAAAAACAAGAGAGTAATGACTGGAATGGAGGCATAATGTGGTCATCATAGTGTCATTCTTTCTTCATTTGAACCTGTCTTAAAAATTTCTTGATTTCCAAGGGAATGTTTGGAAGTGTTTATAAATTGTAAGTTGAATAGAATAAGCGGATAATATTAATAAATTAATATTAAATTATGGATTGTATGAAATGTATTAATAAAAAGTACGTTCGATCAATTTGACTAGTGTAAATTATAATTTATGTTTGACCAAACAAGTAAGGAAATTTGGAGTAAATGGTCTCTAACCTTTGTCGTCTTTGATGTGAAAATTGTCATTAACGTTTATTTTTGACATAAAAATTTCTAACCTTATTTGATGAAAAAAAACCACATTGAAGGATTGTATGGCCTTAGATATCTTACAGAAAAGTTAGTTATAACAAAGAAAAATAAAGTATATCTATTAATTTACAAGCTTTTGACTTTATCGCTAATTTTATCAATTGCTAATGTTGATGTAGAGAGATAGAGTATTTTTTGCAATGAGTATTGTAAAGTATAGATTCCACAAACGGATGTATTATAAGTGGATGAATGATAACATTATTATTTATGTAGAGAAATATATATTTTTGAAGATTGATAATGAATTCATTGTACAATGGTATCAAAGTATGAAAACTCGCAAAGGACAATTGTAATGTATGTCATTTTCTGTATTGTTGTGTTATTACATTGTTTTATATTATTAACTTTATTAATTTCTGCCCGCACTGAAGAAAATTTCTGGATCCACCCCTGCCCTTGGGGTCAGAAAGTTTTCTGCCCCCGGCTGGCGTGTCCACGCCAGCAAGGGCGTTTAATCCCAAAATGGGCAGGCCCAAATATGGCCTGCCCATATGCGTACAATGCCATTTCATCCCATTTCGTCCCCTTCCAGCCGTAAATCACCCTTCCTCTATCTCCGATTTTTCCATTCGTCCCTGTCCATCTGAGGTGACGCTCCGGTGTGCCGTAAATCTCTATGATTTGGGCCTCCCTCCTTCATGCCCTAAATCGCGATATAGCAGCACCCATTTTGCTCGCTGCTCGCTGCCCATTTTACTCCCACCGCCGGAGTTGACCGCCGGACGCTGTGGTAAAGCATGCGCGACTGTCTGAAAGTTGCTCGCATTGCCCTAAATTTCGATATAGCTGCACCCATTTTGCTCGCTCGCTGCCTACTGCCCGTGTTCCTCCCACCGCCGGACTTTCTCGCTGCCTGTTTCCTACCACCGTTGGAGTTGACCGCCTCCATTTGCCTTTGTATCTAAATTTTTGTTCATTTATAGGTATTGTCATCAACCTCAAAAATGGGCAGATTCATGTACTAGAGTGTAGCCAAATAATCAGAGATTATGTAAAATGAGCAGATTAATGAACAAATATTGTTATAGCAGATTATGATTAATGAAACGCTTGGGGAAAAAAAGGATCAAGGACATGCTTGGGAAAAAATGGGTATACAACATAATAATCTAAGTAATGACATGATGTTTAATTTCTTGGTAATTAAATTTACTACAAAAACTTAGAAACCATGCTCTGATTATACAATCTCTTAGTATTAATTATTTCATTTGTTCGCAGGATGGAGGCTGAAAGTGCAGATAATGTCTTCGTTCCACAAGTATCCATATCCCGAATTCCAAAGATTGGCCAAATCTTTGAATCACATGAGGAAGCATATAATTTCTACAATCAATATGTGCAGGAGGCAGGATTTAGTGCACGAATAGCAAATAGTAAAAAGAAGAAGGAAACAAATGAAATATATTGGAAACTCTTTGTGTGCTCAAAGGAAGGAAAGACAGATGAGACGTATCACAATAGCAAGAAAGATTCTGTGCGGAGAAATCGAGGATTAACACGTATTGGTTGAAATTCAATATCATTTATTGTGAAGCAACAAACAGGAGATTCTTGGGTTGTAAACAAGTTTGTAAAGCAACATAACCAACCTCTAACTACGCCTAACAGAGTACATTTTCTATGATCACATCGAAATGTCTCGGTCACGAAGAAAGCACTGACACAACAGTTTTCAGATGCGAACATTCCTACTTGTCAACAGGTGTGACTGATGGAGATAGATGCAGGAGGTCTATCATCAGTTGGGTGTATAGAACGAGATTTGAGGAATCATGAAAGGAATATTCGTGAAGAGCTTAAGGGCCATGATGTGGAGACACTCATTGAGTATTATACATTTGAAAAAGAAAAAAGTCTAAATTTCTTTTTCGATTATGATGTTGACTCTGACAATAAATTTGTTCGATGTTTTTGGGCTGATTCGGAGTCATGTAGATCATATGATGTTTTTGGTGATGCCGTAGTGTTCGATACAACCTACAACACCAACAAGTACTCAATGATTTTTGCACATTTTGTTGGAGTTAACCATCATGGGCAAACGATTCTATTTGCATGTGGATTAATGAGCGACGAGATGACCGAGTCATTTGTGTGGTTGTTGGTGAAATTCTAGAAGCTATGCCAAACCCAGCTCCCCAAATAATTATTACTGATCAGGATGCGGCAATTTCCAAAGCTATTTCAATGGTCATGTCTTCAACATTCCACTGATACTGTTTATGGCATATTTTGAACAAGTTTTCTGAGAAAATAAATGTTATGTTGTATAACGAGCAGTACCATATGTTAGCAAATATTATTAAAAATTCAGAGTTACCTGATGAGTTCGAGGGCCGTTGGTCTGCCATTATGGGCTCTACAAATTTGGGTTCTAATGAATGGTTGTGTAGCATGCATGATCTGCGTAGTCGATGGGTCCCAGCATATGTAAAACACATTTTCAGTGCGGGTATGTCGAGTAATCAAAGGTCAGAAAGTGGTCACTCATTTTTCAAGAGGTACGTGAATCGCAAGAATTCACTTATGGATTTTATTATCCGTTTCAATATGGCATTACGCCATCAACGACACGAGGAATTAGTTGCCAACCACATTGACATAACTGAGAGACCAAGACTAACATCCAAATTTCAAGTGGAGCAGCAGATGGTTAATATATATACGAAGAAGATTTTGTTGTTATTTCAAACAGAAGTTGATCAAAGTAATTACTACATTTTCTCGAAGAAGTCAGGGACGGTCGAGGAGAAAGTATATATGGTGGAGAGACGCGAACAAGGAAAAATATTTGATCGACATCGACAGCTTACTTATTATACAGAGAGTGATATGATTCGCTGCAGTTGTCAAACTTTCGAATTTGAGGGTTATCCATGTTGCCATATGATTAGTTTTTTGAAGAAGAAACTAGTGCTGCTTCTACCAGATAAATATATCTTACGTAGATGGTGTAAGAATGCCAAAGCGAATGTGGTATACTCCGATGAAGGTAGTTCGAGTACGTCGTTGATAGCACGTCATGGGATGTTGGCCCATAAGTGTTCGTTGTTGGTTGATGATGCGGTTTTGACGGATGCTCGCACCGAATTTGTAATAGGGGAGTTGGAAACATTGCGTATACGTATTACAGAGATGGACGATGGATGGAATATTGGCATGGGCATAACTAGGAGCAAAACTCGAGAAGAAAGTGATACAATACAGGATCCAAGTGTAGTTAGAGCTAACGGAAAAAGATTGAAGTCCTCGAAAGAGAAATCACTGTCAAAAAACATCCGACAGTGTTCTGCATGTGGGCAAAATGGTCATGATAAACGGACATGTCCTACATTGAATTCCATGTAATTTAGTAGGTATAACTTTGTAGTTTGGCTTCGTAATTTATCTTTGTAAGTTAGTGAACATTTATTATTTTGTTGGTTTTTTTAGGTCGAATGTGGAAATTTATCATCCAGAACTAAATGACAACGCATGGACGCAAGATGGGGGAAGAGACGATGCGACAATTGCGTCTAATGCTAGTAGTCAATGTGATGTCGTCAATTGGTTTTTGTGAAACTTTATTAAGAATGATGTATTTTTCCTTACATGCTATGTCCTCATTGTCAAAGTTGGTACTTTGCTTATCATATATTATATGTTCAAAGACAATTTGGTTTTGAAAATTGAATATAATATATTTGTCATATATCTTTGCAGCAACCACATATAATATGAGATATTATTATGCTAATTATCCTGAAATGGGACACAATTTCATTGCATTTCATCAAAACGAAAGTTTATACATTCCCAAATCACATTTGGTTTGCATCACAAATTAGAAAAAGAATTTGACAAATAAACAACATATTACAACGATACAAACATATGTTGATAAATCTTTCCAGCAATTTGTTCTCAAATTAATAGCGTGTCTAATGGACTTGAGTTCATCTTCCACTTTGGCAAGCCTCTCCGATAAATTTATGGCATGAACATTGAAGTCATTCAACGCTCTTGCACGAATTTCTGATTCTAACAAATAGCTACCAAGTTATGGTTCAACTTCATCGGCACAAGTAAACCCTCCACACAATACACCATCCTACGAAAGTAAAATATAAAAGAATGTCAATTCAAATATACATTCGAAAGACATGATATTAATTAAAATGGTACATACCGTTACATTATGGTATCTCCAATACCTACGAAGAGGATTACGTGCAGTGTGCGATGTGTATATCTTCATATACACACCACATCTACATCTAAGACAGAATTGCGCATCATTAACACTAGACGAAGACATTGATTGGTACCTTTTTTTTTTTTTTTAGTTCATACCAAAAAAAAAAATCCATTATCTATTTAAGATATAAAAATTTCATTTTTCACATTATACAAGCTACTAATAAGAAGCTCAGACATAATTTCAAGCGGTTAAGACACAATCGTCACCGCCATGGCTGCAATCTCCGATTGCATTTTGGAACCTAGGTTGGAATAACCTCTATTCCCACGCCATCCGGGTTGTCAAACCAAGATACGATTTCGATGGTCTCCTAATCCAAAATCATTAACTCATTTACCTCAATTTAAAACATCATCAAAGCCTCATTAATTCACCATTCATTACAGTCAGCACAACATATTCATTGTTAATCAAATAATGAATTCATATAATATCCATCTTCAACATACGACCCCAGCTGCCAGAAGAGGTAACAACATCATCGTGTAAAAGAAATGCATCTTCCACTACCCTCATTCTCCTCATTCATATGAAACATACAATCTGATTCAAATATGAAGATACGTACCGAGTCGGTAGGTTGGGAAAAATGTAATATTATCGGTAAAATACGGGCAACTTTCAAACAGTCGCACATGTATTACCACAGCAAATAGAGGCGGTCAACTCCGACAGTGGTAGAAAACGGGCAGCAAGAAAGTCCGGCGGTGGGAGGAACAAGGGCAGCGAGCGAACAAAATGGGTGTAGCTATATCGTAATTTAGGGCAATGCGAGCAACTTTCAAACAGTCGCGCACGCTTTACCACAGCGTCCGGCGGTCAACTCTGGCAGTGGGAGAAAAAGGACAGTGAGCAAGTACGGCGGTGGGAGTAAAATGGGCAGCGAGCAAAATGGGTGCTGCTATATCGCAATTTAGGGCATGAAGGAGGGAGGCCCAAATCATAAAGATTTACGGCACATCGGAGCGTCATCTCAGATGGGCAGAGACGAATAGAAAAATCAGAGATGGAGGGAGGGCGATTTCGGGCTAAAATGGGACAAAATGGGATACAAATGGTATTGTACGCATATGGGCAGCCCATATTTGGGCCTGTCCATTTTGGGATTAAACGCCCCGGCTGGCGTGGCATGCTCCACTGACGTGCCAGCCAAGGGCAGAAAACTTTCTGCCCCCAAGGGGCAGGTGATCACCCCCGAACAAACATAAGACATTTTAATTCTGATTTCGTTCAGCTATCTTCTTATAAACCATTTTGACTATTGTGTTGTTCACTATATTAAATCTTATAACTTAAAAGCTATAACACTTTTATTTGAATCATGCTTAAATTAATAGATATAATTTTCATTTAGATGTCCACAAACAAAACTTGTCGGAAGAATGTGAAAAATCACAATATTTAAGTAAGAATTTATATCATCTAATCAAAATATAAACATATCTTACTTGACTGCATAATTTGAATATTGTTATCAATTGGTGTATTGTAATTTACATTAATCATGTATTGGTTAATAAAAAATCATCGTTCTGCGATAAATCTAACCAGGGTTGTTCTCCTGTCCTAGTCGGTGAATGTAATCTTGCCCAAATCCTACATAGCACATCCACATTAGATCATTTTGCCATGTCAGCTACCCTAAAATTATATATCTCATCTCCCACAGATTTCGCTCTCCTCATCTTGTCCTGCTCCAGTTCCATTCTCAATAGCGTGCAAATCCACCACCACCACCACCTTCTTGATAGTAACACTTCGTTGAGTGGAGTAAGGTCCGAGATTGGAGGGGATAACATAGTCTTGATCTAAGAAATAAAAATTAAAAGCATCGCTGTTAGTAGAGGCGGAGATGGTGGTGGTTGAAATTGTAGTGAAAGTAGCGGAGGAAGAGGAAGAAGGAGAAGATTGGAGGGCGGACGACAAATAACGGAAAAGAGTAGACCAGGGAAGTGTGGTGTTTGTGCGTCATCTAGAACCATAATTTATTTCTTCACCACCGGTGGCCTCTTGAGCTTCGTTGGAATCCGATCAGAATTCATTATGTCAGTGTTTTACAAAAAAAAAAAAGATTTATGTGGCAATTGGTGGTGGTCCAACGTGGTGGTAGGTGGACAAGAGGGGAAAAGTGAGATGTGTGTGGAAGAGGAGACAGAGACTTTTAAAGTTGCTGACGTGACATGGTGGTAAAGTGATCTAATATAGATGTTGGCAAGATCACATTCACCCACTAGGGCAGACAAAGTAAATATTTGGGTTGGGGTGGGTTGGGGTCGGAGAATCTAATACAATATAACATATATGGATATTAAATAAGAGTCTCGTTCTCCTACACCCAAGGGACATGAGATGATTTACCCATCGGCTAAAGTGGTTGCTCCACGTCAGCCGTTGGCCACATCAGTCGATGGGTCAATTTTAAAACCCATATAAAAATATGGGCAACCCATATGCTGGGCCAAAATCTCCAGAAATCAGAGGGTATTCTCTCTCCCATTCTCTTTCTCCGTGCTCCTTAAGTTACAATCCGTTCGCCATAATTTCTCCAGCCCATTTCCGGGGTAAAATCGAACTATCCTTGCTGATTTTCCTAACTGTTCGCTCCCCGACTTTAGATTTCTGTCTGAATCTTGCAAATTGGGCGGTCCTTGCTGATTTTCCTGTTCACGCAGCTCAGTCCCCCAACTTCAGATTTCTGAAAATCTTGCAAAGTAATTTTTTTTGGAAAGGTAGTACATTCATTCCCATTCCATGGCAGTGCATTCAATAAGTTTGCAAATTTTATATGTGAGTTTACAGAGAAATTTTATATTTAGGTTTACAAAAAAAATTTATATTGAATAAAACGAACATGGACGACCATACTGTAAATTGCTGTTGTAAAAAAATCGTGTATTTGTAGTTTAATTATTTGATGTGTTTGTAAGAATGGAGGCAGAAAGTGCGAGCAATGTGTTTGTCCCACAAGTTTCAATAACCCGAATTCTGAAAATTGGACAATAATTTGAATAACATGAGGAAGCATATACTTTTTACAATCAATATGCGCGGGAGGCTAGATTTAGTGTACGAATAGCCAATTGTAAGAAGACAAAGGAAATAAATGAAACATATTGAAAATTATTTGTGTGCTCTAAAGAAGGAAAAATCGACGAAACTTATCAGAACAAACACAAAGATGCTGTTGAACGGGTTTGCAAAAGAAATTGTGGACAAACACAAGTTGGGTGCAATGCTAGATTGTCTGTTGTGAAGTAACATATTGAAAATTTATGGGTTGTGAATAAATTTATTGAGAAACGTAACCATGGTCTAACTACGCCTAGTAGAGTACATTTATTGAGATCACAACAGAATGTATCATCCACAAAGAAGGCACTAGCGCAACAATTTTTAGTAGCCAATATACCCACATGTCAACAACTACGACTTATGGAGATAAATGCAGGGGGTCCAGAATCGGTTGGGTGTGTGGAGAGAGACCTGAGAAACCATGAAAGAAATATTCGAGAAGATCTTCGGGGTCATGATGCTGAGACACTAATTGAGTATTTCACTTTTGAAAAGGAGAAAAGCCCCAACTTCTTTTTTGATTATGAGACTGACTTGGAAAATAAATTGGTTCGTTGTTTTTGAGCAGATTTAGTGTCACGAAGAGCGTATTGCTACTTCGACGATGCTATGGTGTTAGACACAACATACAACATCAATAAGTACTTGATAAGCGTATAAAAATGCATCATAGACATATCATTTACAAGGTATTATATCTTTCAATTTTGTTAATTCTCTCACTTTAGCATAGAATATCCATTCTATTGTCATAAAATCAAGATACATGAATTCTTAGTCAAAAGTTCAATAAATGGAAGTATGCATGCCTAGGTAAATTGGCAAGATATTTTACACAAGTTGGCATTTATGTGTTATATTTTGAATAGATAGGAAAGAAGAGAACATGAAGAACTTTGGTAAAAAATGGTGGCTATCGGATAAGATGCACATGCCTCAGTAAAAATAATGATATCTGGCGCTATACAACTCGGAATGGAGTTAATCAAGTTGGGATGAATAGATAAGATATGGAACAAAAACTTTCATGTTTACCACAAATTCCAATTCGTGACGTAGGCCGGCCGAAATTACCTTTCAAAGTGAAAGTTGATGTCCTAATTGGACAGTTTTTCCACCAGTGAACAGCACTCAATGGTTTGGAAATATCTGGAGCTAAAAATATCCAATTGACCTTATATTTGTACCTTTGAACAGATAATTCAAGATGTGAACAACTCTTATGTTGATCACTTGTCCGAATTTGGTTATCATCATAGCATACAAGTTGCATGAAGTTGGCAATGCTATCTGGCTCCAAGTTGAAAAATTGTGCAAGTTGTCCACTTGACCACAAGCAAGTTGGACGTTTTTGTTGTCTATTAAAGGGAAGCTTAGCCAAGCATTTAGGAATCATACAATCCATTATCCTTCATTTTCTCTTTGTTATATTTTCATTATGTCTCTCTAAACTTCTAGCTAGAGCTATAGGTGAAACTTTGATGAATTTGTAGTATTGTTCTTTGATCTTTCTTTTGCTCTTTCTTGTTCAACTTCTTAGTTGTTAAAATTACATGTTCTATAAATAGTTTTGGTTTGTTAAATACTTTGATTTGTTGTTGACAACATTGGCACAATGAATGCTTAGATGATCTTTACAAACCAACAAGTGTTTTGGCATGTTTTCTCAAACAACTATCAAGAATTATCTTACAAAGTATTTGTAATACATGCTTTAACTTCCATGAGATCACTCCTTAGTTGATTCTCATGAGTTATAGAAAAGATCAAGAATAAATTCTATTAATTCATCAAAAGTGAATCCCCAACACTCTAGTATTCTTATAAATTATATTTTCACCAACTGTTTTTGCTACCCATCAATTAGTATCATTTTTCCTTTCATTCCAATTTCCAGTGGATCGACCTCTACTCGAGACAACCTACACTTGGGTTTGCAACCTTAAAGGTGTATCAGTACTCGATGATTTTTGCACCATTTGTTGACATCAACCATAATGGACAAACCAGTGCTTTTGCATGTGGTTTATTGAGTGACGGGTCGACTGAGTTATTTGTGTGGTTGTTGTCGAAATTCTTAGAATGTATGCCCAGACAAGCACCCAACTTGATTATTACTGATCAGGATACAGCGATTGCCAAAGCTATATCAATGGTTATGCCCTCGACATTTCATCGGTACTGTTTATGGCACATACTATACAAGTTTTCGGAGAAGACGAATGTGATGGTATATAACGAGCAATATCATATTTTGGTCAATATCATAAAAACTTTGGAGTCCCCTACGAAGTTTGAGGAACGTTGGTATGCTATAATAGATTCAACCATTTTAGATTGCAATGAATGGTTGACTAACATTACGAGCTACACACTCGTTGGGTGCCTGCCTATGTGAAACACATCTTTAGTGCGGGAATATCAAGTAGTCAAAGATCAGAGACTATTCATTCGTTTTTTAAAAGGTATGTTAACCGAAAGAATTCACTTATGGATTTTATCACCGGTTTCAATATGGCGTTACGTCATCAACGACATGAGGAGTTAGTTGCAAACTTCATTGATTTGAGTGAACAGCCAAGATTTTTGTCCCTCTTTTCTCTAAGGTTTTTCAACCCCTTTCTTCTCCCCCCTAAATGTCCTTTTATATCTTCTATTTAGGGTTCAAAAAGATCTCCACGATTCTAATATTGTGTTGCTAAAAATAGCCCACTGGCAGACGGAAAGTCTGCCCACATGCTGTCCGCTCAAGCGGACAGAGAGGAGAAAATTCCTCTCTCTTGCCTCGCTCGAGCGAACAGAGAGTTTTGGTTCCGGTTGACATGGGATGGCTTTGGTCTTTTATTGGTAATACATTCAAGTGCGCAGATGAATTTCATTGGTCTTTTCCATGCCCCCAATCCGTGATTTTAGCTTCATTTCACCTCTTTGTCACCAATGATCTGCGCCGTTCCTAAATATACGATTATTAATCGAATTAGTGCAATATATGATTCATTTCAATCGAGATATATAGTTAAAAGTTAAATTAAAAGAGGTTAAATACGTGTATAAAATACCCTTATCAATGTTATGATAATTTTATTTCGGTTATGTTATTTTAACGATGTCATTTTTGCCCAAACATAACAGTTCCAAGTACACAAAAAATAAAAAATAAAAAATTGGAGAACTTGAATCATCCATAATAGTCATTTTCATCCATAAATTCCTTGCTTGTTCTTACATCCCAACACCAATTCATACTTAAAATAGAAATTGAAGAATTACAATAGCTGATAATAAAATACAAGCAAAAGCGATAACATTCTAGCGACTTGTTCTCAATTATTAAGGGACTGTACTTCATCTTCCATGTTTTCTAGCCTTTCTGATAACTTCATAACATGAGCATTCAAGTCATTCAAACCTCTCACGCGCATTTCGGATAATAATAAATGGTTGCCAACTTGGGGTTCAACCTCATCGGCCCAAGTAAATCCTCCACATGACACCATACTAGAAAACCAAAATATTAAACAAAGTGAATCCATATACAAATAAACAAATAAAATCATTATCAAAACAATACACGTACCGTTACATTATGGCATCTCTAATACTTACGAAGAGGATTCCGTTCACTGTATGGTGTGTGTAGCTTCATATACGCACCACATTTACATCTAATACGGGAATGCACATTATTCACACTGGAGGTGGACATTGATTGATACCTATTTATTTATTGGAATCCACACCAACAAATACAAATCATCTACCTTATGGACATTATACGAACATAAAATATTAGGCTCAGATAGCAATGCAACCGGCGAAGAAACTTACGTCATCGCTATGACTGCAAGACACCGGTTGCATTTTGGATTAGAGTTTCCTACAACTACTAATCTCATGCAATCCAGGTTGCCAAGCCAAGATACGGTGTTGATAGTCTCCTACGCGAAAATCATTTCCTCAATTTTTCAAGAATTTGACAACATCATCGCAGTCTCATCACAACAACATTAATTGAAATATAGCATTCATGTTCTCAACATAATATGAAGCATGACATATTATGAAGCACAACAAAATTTCAGAACAAAAAAATCAAAATATAGCAGTCCCGTTCTCACTGTCCCATGACGTTAGAAACAAAAAAATTCATGGTTTGAAAAGCAACAATTCACAAATACACGCATTTCAAATATTCATCATTTACGCTATAGTCGAAGGTTGTTATTGATTCACAAATCATTGGGTACAAAGAAGGGGTAACAACCCTTCAAAAATTTCCAAACCTCATCTCTCTCATCAAGTCAAGTAGTATATCATGCATTTGATGATTTTTTTTTACATCGAAGCCCACAAAAAATATGGACGAACATACCTATTGGGCGAACTGGATTGTTACCGGTGGTGGACTTCGAGCTAGGGCACTTTCAACAATGGAGGTTCAGAGAATCTCTGGTGTCATAAAACCGTGGTCTAATCTCCACCGGCGGAGCTCCTTACACCGACGGTGTTTTTTCCTATCAGTCGAAGCCCCTTTCCAGATAAGAGGACTGCTCGATTTGCAAGATTCAGAGAGAAATCTGAAGTCAGGGAGCGAGCAGTTAGGAAAATCAGCAAGGACCGGTCGATTTTGCCCCAGAAATGGGCTGGAAAAATTATGGCGAACGGATTGTAAATTAGGTCGCACAAAGGAAGAGACGCGGAAAAAGAATACCCCTATGATTTCTGGAGATTTTGGCCCATCATATGGGTTTTAAAATTGACCCATCGGCTGATGTGGAGCAGCCACATCAGCCGAAGGGTAATCATCTCCTGCTTCTTGGGGGTAAGAGAATAGGACTCTATTAAATAAACAAAACTATGTAAACAAAAATTACCAATGGAAATCTAGGCATCTGGTTATTGGAATTTCTTGCAAAACTTAAATCTACATGGTTTTCATCCTAACTCATAATCGACGCCTATAAGTATCATCATATATCAATATACTCAAAATGCAATAATATATTAATTTTTCAAAATAAAATAAATATAATGAGATACTTAAACATATATAATAGAGTTGGAAAAGAAACATGATTAAAATTAGGCATTGACTTATAGTTGTTGGCAAGGGCATGTTTGAAGGGGTTATACTTTGCTTTAGCAATTCAACGTCACCTTGAACGACACTTTTTAGCTTTTAATTCTTAACCTTCTCAATATTACCAAACTCACGAATATGATGTATCCTTTTCGTGGACTTTCTCATTTCTTCTCAACTTGGCTTTTTAATCTAGCATTTGTTTTCCCTTTTGTCCTAACACACGGGGGATCCAACACATGTAACGTATTTGATTCCCAAATTTGATCATCTGTTTTTTTTTTTTTTTCCCAACTATCAATTTTAATTTCTTTACTAATATTAGCTTCCTCAATTTTTATCTATCTAAGAAAACTTCCAAGCATTCTTCAAGCCGTTATCCAATATATATTCAACCATTTTGGTAGATTTAGCAGTTAGTGCACCTTTACTAGCAAAATGAATTGCTTTGCACATTAGTTGGCTCATTTGCAAACTGATTGCATTTTTTGTAGTTCCAACGACTGAGTTGTAATTGTTGTTCATCACCAAACCACCTTTGCTTGTTTTGTCCATCTCTTTAAGATATATTGAGAAAGAACAAAAATATGATGAAAATTAAGAAATTTGATGCATAAAGACATAAAATGCCCACTCATTCAAACTTTTTACAAGTGCAATCAACCATGCATATTCATGAAAGTCATATTTATTATGTTTAATAAAAATAATTTTACCCATTATACAGCATTTATGATTTTTAACGATAATTAAATGCTATCACTTATAAGTCTAATTTTCATTAATGACAATAATGTCATCTACTTTTCCATATTTGTGATTTTTAACAATAATTAAATGCTATCACTCTTGAGTCTAGGGTTTTTATACTTGAGGTGTTACAATTAAGTCTGATAATTGTCCTATTTTAGTTCTATGTTTGTCAATTTCACTAATGATATAAGGCCTTAAGAACAAAAGTCCATTATCCCACTGTGTATCTGGGCATACGATATTACAGTAGTGGATATGGGCTCAAAATAAGAGAAAACTGAGAAAATTATGCAAATAGCATTAAATAGGCAAAATATTTTTTTTTTTTCATTTATCTTTTGTAGATTTATTATTTTTATCAACTTCTTGTCTACATGAGCAACTCCCATACTACTATTTGAGATAGTTATATGTATATTCTATAAAAGAAAACTTAAAGCTTTTTTTTTGTTTTTTTGTTTTTGCGCGGTTAGTTTATTTATGTCAATCCTCTGTCAAAAAATTGAATAAGTAATTTTTACGTATTCTATCTCTAATTTCCTTTTTTTTTTTTTAAATTGACCTCGCAATTATACCATAAAAATTAAGACAAAGATGTATATCACATATATAGAGTACTTAGACGGGTCTCTCTTTTATCTTTTAAAAATATGTGTATTCTCGACATAAAAAATTGACTATTATTAACGTTGATTTTAATTGAATCACCAAAAAGAATGAGTGAGCTTGTATAACTTTTCCATGCATAAATTACAAAGAAAATGACTTTATTGAAATGTTATCCATAGTACTTTGTGAATCTTAAATGAATGTTAGGCGCATTATATTAAATAAAATTAAAATATGAGAAAATCACATCAATCGAACGATGATTCCAAAAAGTTCTACTAGTTGAAATTTAAAAACTTAGTAATTGTTCCACTTGTTAGTGCGTCCCACGTCGTGTGAATTCAAATATTGTTCGAGTTTCTATTGGTTTTTGTCTTGTTTTTCTTTCATACACGGTTCCATAAATAAAAAAAAAAAAATCAATAAATAAAAATATGTTTTCTATTTCACATAAGATCAGCACTAAGCATGTGCGTGGCCTGTGTGCATGTATAATTTTTGGACTATTTACAGTTTTTGATTGATCAATCCATGAGCTATCACAAGAGCCATAACTAGTGAATGATCCATCTGAGGTTCCACAACTAAAGTCAGTACATCATCTCCCAAGGGAACTCCTGATAACGACTGCTTCTTTATCACCTGTACATGCATCAAATACAACAGAAAAATATCATTATTATGTGAAATTTTATCTCCAAGGGTTGACCAGCGTACAGGCTCAACCAAACATGCGCTAGATATAGAATCTTTGCCTACTTTGATAAAGTGCAGTTTTTACTTTTTTAAAATCCCTTCTAACACGTTAAGTGGTATCAAAGTAGGCCGAGATGGTGAATTCAAGTCTCTCTGTTACACTTTTATGAAAGTTGTGCACATCTCAGAGTTTTGATCTAAAAAAAAAAAAATGAATCCGATCAAAACGTGTTGAATCATATTATCTAAAAGTTTAAATTGTCTTGACGTAAATTGAAGCACCAAACTAACCTCAGCTAAAAGATGGCCTGCATTGTCTATAATCTTAAATGTTGATTTTCCTTCCAACCCTGTTATCTTGTAGCTGTTTCTTCTTCCTGTAGTTTTCTCACATCCCAGAGTAACATGGCAATTCTTGTGCCTGTTTCTTCTGAATATGTTGCAATTGCTTCTTACTTGAAACCCTGGTCTCTCCTTATTTAATTTAGAATCAATCCATTTATAGCCTTCCCAGCATCCAAACATTTGTAATTTCTGCAAAAATAAAATAAAAAATGGAACAACAAATTTCAGTTTCCAAGTCTTGTTGATAATTAAAAGTGTTGTCATCTTCAGTTTTTCACGACGTCTAAAAGTATAAACTAAAATACAATAACAACCAAAAGTTAAGTAAAGTTGACGTAGAATTACCTTTCTTTTCATGGAGAATAGAACTACACCATTGATATCCATGAGAAAAACTTCACTGCTATGTCTTGTTTGGTAATTATCAACTCGAAAAACGACTTCGCCTTTGGAATTAAAAACAGTGCAACCATTTCCATGGAATACAAGGGATTTCATCCATATTGTAAATGTTTCTCTTTCTGATGTCAAATGATCAGAACCCTTTACTGATGTTTGCGGGTGAATCTTAGCCATTGAAAGAGGAAAAATCTTGAAAAATTCACAAAAAAATTTTTTTTTCTTGATGAACATGTTAGTATGTGCCCAATAAAGGAATATATATATAGCTGAGAAAAAGTGTTAAAAATTGACTTAGAACATATTTTAGTATTTTACAAACTTTATGTACAAAGTAGTCTATCAGAACATATTTTATTCGAGTTTGTCACTGTCAAAACCTGTTGAAGATAAATATTAGTTTATTTATAGTAGGAAATGGGAATCCATTATGATATCCACTTAATCAGAAGAGGATTAGCTCCACTATATATCTAACATTAGTGCCCTTTTAACTCAATCTATTTTGCCGTCTGACGCTAAAGTGAAATTAAGAATTAAAGCAAAGTTAGGCGATTTACGCACGTTTAGAGAGTAGATTGTAACTTTTTGATGTCAACATAGAAATATTGTAGGTTCGACGTTAGAGTAAAATTATGAAACAAACTAAGGAGATTTACACGATGTTTAGAGAGACATCGGAATTTTGAGACAATTTTGACATCGACTATTAAACTTGGTATCTTTTTTATGTTTACATACGTTTTTTTTCATAATGCTAAAGTGAAATTATGAAACATTACATACGTATAAGGAGTAGACAAAAATTTTGACGTCAACAATTAAACTTGATTTATTTTGCAAGTCCGATGTCGAAGTGAATTACAAAGCTAATTTTGGGACAATTTTGACGTAGATAATTAACTTGATTTATTTTGTAGGAATAGTGATAAAGTTAAGGGTTTATTCGATGAAGATTTTTTCCAAAAAATAGGTCTTTTTGCCCACTTTTTTAATTTTTCACTTTTTACATAGTAAAAAGTTTGAAAAGTAGAAAAAAAAAAAAAAAGCAAAAAATGAGTGGAACCGAACATACCTAAATTGCGAGCAAATGAAAGAGATTTACACACATTGAAATAGTAGATCAACACGTCTAGCGTTAAAAAGTGAAATTACGAAACAATAGGATCAAGGATTTGCACATCTTTTAATTACTTATCTTAATAAGAAATTAAACAAAATTATAGTCTAAAACCAGCGGTTGTCAAGCTCCAAAAGTCATTAGATGTTAGATATAAGACATGTGATGTCATGATGAAGAAAAGCATGCATGCATTATTAAGGAATTATTTGTCTCTTTGTTTGGTCGTGTTCTCATCACTTTGATGCCTTTGTTTGATATGCATGACATATAGTATTTATATATATTGAAGCCAATTTTGACCAAAAAACTTCAATTTATGCATGTTGAACATAAGAAAGTTGAGATATAAATTCAATAAATATTTTAGACTTCGTTAAAATCAAGGGATTTTTCTTTTCTTTCTTTCTTTTTTCATCACTTAATTACTGAATAATTAGTAAACTTTGACAAATTCAATGCATACTTATTTTTTTTGTCGAAGAGTGTTGTTGTACAATAAAAAAGTTTTCAAAGATTGATGCCGTGGAATGCGACGCATTAAAATAACAATGTAGTTTCTAATGGTTTAATTTTTTATAGCGACTTTTCGAGAGGTTGGACATGGCTTTTATTACTTTATTCTTAAGATTATAAATAAATTAAAGTAGTCCATCGTCTAACTTCTTTGACTACTGATTATTTAGGCTTGGTTTGGTATTACTGTGCTTTAAAGAGAATCAGTTTTTACTGTGCTGCAGAAAAAATCAATTATGAAAATAATCAAATAAGTGTTTAGTAAAGTATTGTTTCATAATTATTCTATGTTTCAAAATCAATATTTAAGCATTTAATAAATGAAGTGATTTATTGTTGTGACTGTATAAAATTATTAAAATAGACATTGATTATAATAATGTTATTTTATATTATTATTATCATGAGTAGTATTGTAATTTATTTTTACTTCTATAACAATATATAAGAGCATCTCTATCAAACTCTTTAAACATATGATGCTATTTAATTTAAAAAGTCAATTCTTAAAATTATGATCTAATAGACTCTCCAATTTAACATTTAATGGGTTTGGCTCTCCAAATTTAAAGAGCCGAACTTACTCTTTATTATTAAATATATTGAAACAATTTCAATTTTTAATACTTAATATATTTTCTTTAATTAAATAGTATATACAAATTGGGAGTGAATCATATGAAAGAAAGAAAAAAGGAAATATATTAAATGTTTCTTATTAGAAGAAGTAAAATGAAGAACATAGAGATAAAGAGGCTGTTAGATTATTTAAAAAATTACTCTTTAAACATAGATAAGTTGTTGTAGATGTTCTATATTATCAAATATTTTTTCAAGACAATACATTTACCATAATTATTTTAAAATAAAAATAATACATATCTATTAAATCTCAAAATTTATAAAAATTTAAAAATAAAAGCATAGTAACATTGTACAAATATTAATTAAATTTAAATTTAAATTATTTGTGGAGATGCATTAAAATTAGAATATTAATAAATTTGTGACATAAAAAAAATTACTTTAATTAATTAAGGTCAAAATTAGTATTTTAATAATAGATAGATAGAAAAACTAAAAGCAGAATATGAAAAACTATTATTTTACTGCTGCCAAATGATACATATTCTTATATAATTATTTTTTTAAAATTTACCAAACGCCTAAAATAACTTATAATTGTTTAACAATTAAAAGTTGGACTCCAAAATCAATCTCAAACAAACTCTTAATCGTGTGTAGCTGAATTGATTTTATCCTCTTTTGCATTGCATCACTTGCTGTTGGCAAAATCTTATAATATAATTTTCGTTTTGGTTTTAGAAAAAATAAATAAAGTTTTTTAAAGTTTGATGATCCATTCAAAACCAAGGATAAGTTAAATCCGTTTATTTTACGTGGCAATTTGGAATGATAATATATTTATCCTGATATTATATTTTAATGTTTTTATTTAATTTATTTTTGGTTCGTGGGGGCTGGGGTGATGTCCGACAAATAGTGTGATCCCACACCAATGAAAATAAAGTTAAAGTTAGACCACTCAATATGTGGTGTACGAGTTTACGTCAAATCAATGCATTATAGGCCAATTAGGTATATGATTAAGACTCCCTTTACAAATGCAACGAATTTTGTTTCAAAATTTTTCTGTTATAAACTTTGTTATAGAATTCCTCGCTATTATTTATTTATTATATACTTGTTCGGTTCACGAAAAGTCGACAAATTCATCTAAATTTTATTTTTTAATTTTAAAAGAATCGGTTTAATTCAATTTGACCTTTCGAATCTTGACTCTTTAGTACATAGTATATTACATAAAATATTATATTATTTTTCTTTTTAAATATTATCAAAAATTATTCATCTATTTTGTACTATAGATAACTATTGGGTCATGAGTAGTACTTAAGTAACAAGTCTATGTAAACGTGTATGTCGTTCCCTTTGAATATGAAGTAATGAAGGTGTGTATTGTGCCATAAAACTAAAAGTATATGTCCTTTGAGACATGTATCATGTGCTCAATGAATGCAATTATTTTCTTCAACTAAGATCCTGCAAAAGTCTTAGTTCATATCATTATATTCTAGCTTGGCTATATTTTCAAATGGTCATAATGAATATATTTGAATTTAACGAATTACTAAAACAAGCGTAAGAAAAACTATTCATACCAAATTTATCGAAAGTAAAATTTAACTTGTGATTGTAGTTAAATCAATATAAAAATGAAGTTTTTATTTCAAAATATTAAATAGAAGCTATTAAAAGCTTCAAAGAGATATATATACATGATAATTCTACACTAAAAAAGTTTTTTTTTTACAACCAATAAACTAAATCACCACAAATCTGGTGGGAAATAAGTGTTGGAATACATCAATCCAATTAAAACTAACTAAATCAAGATAGCTAACAAAGCTAAGCTCTTTTAAAAGAGTTACAATATCAAAAAGAACAAGAGTATAAGGAAAAAAACTAAGATCAGGTGTGAAGGAGTGGACAATATTCTTAGCGAACTAACTCAGCAAATAAGAGTAATTTGGACATTCAACTTAACAAATGAAATTTTCTATCACGAACCCCTAAATCTAGAAGGAAATTAGAAAACTACAAGCCAAAGTCTAGGCCTTGTCATTGATTGAGTAGATCGTGCATAATGACAAAATTAGACGGCTAGTGCAGCTTTATAAGGGAAAGGGGAAATGAGAAAACAAGCAAGCCATCTTCAATATTCACACATCAACTTACTCCACTTATTTCTGCTTCTCATTCTTTAATTCGTTTATGAGTTAAGCATTGGAGAGTCGACGTTGAAACCTTTCCGACTTGCTATCTAACACTTGATTGTGAACGCATTAACAAATTCTCAATAAAAAATAATCTCTTGAAATTGGTGACGATTTGAAAAAAACCTCAATACATATTAATTGGGAGAAATTCGTTAATTTCTAAAATTTTGTAGATTCATAAGGATTCTGTCGGAAATATTTTATTTATTTCGAGAAAATGCTAAACAAGAATTACTCACTCCATCCCATAAAGAAAATATTACTTTCTTTATTCATTTATCACAAATTTTAGTTACTTTCCTTGTTTATAGTATAATTAATTTTTTAATTTTATAATATAACCATATTTAATCTGTGTTATTATCAATAATTATGAATGTATCATATTATTAAGAGAATTTGACGCAAATGGTCCCTAACCTTTTTTTTAGTGCAAAAATGGTCCCTAATGTTTATTTTTTGGTATACAAGTCCTTAACATATGTGTTTTGGTGCGCATTTGGTCCTTCTTTTATGAAAAGACCAATATACCTTTAATTTTAATGAAAGGATAATTAGCACAAAACGTCCCTACCTATTGCAGTAATTGTGCAAAACGTCTCTACCTTCCAAATTTTGGCATTTTCACCCTCACCTACTGGATTTTTTGCGCAAAAGGTCCTCTCATCCAAAAAGCATCCGTTAACTCACGTAAACGGCACGAGTCGTACTGCATAGTAAGGACAAATTAGTCCAGCCACATTCTTTCACTTATATGTATATATATATATATATAGAGAGAGAGAGAGAGAGAGAGAGAGAGAGAGAGAGAGAGAGAGTTAAAAATGGAGTTTGGGTTTTTTTTTTTTTTTTCTTTTGTAGAAGAAGATGGATATAGAGCAAAATCTGGATTCAGATTCTTCTTTGTTTGATGCTCTTTACTGTGAAGAAGAGCTTTTTACTGTGAAGAAGAAGAAAAATAGGGATAAGTTGAAGAAGAATAAGAAGAAGAAAATGAAATTATTTTGAACAAAAATAATCATTTTAATGCCAAATCTTTTTCTGTTTTTTCGGTGTTATTAATGGAACAAGATCTGTTATGGGATGATGAAGAACTTTAATCTCTTTGCGGCGGAGGAGATTTTTTCAATGGTTTTGACAAAAATGAAGGAATAGTTCTATTTTTTGATTTTCTAATATGTTGTCGTGAGCAAAGACGTTGACAACCGATAATACAATTAGGTGAAGATGTTCACCACAAATTTTAAAATAGGTAGGGCCGTTATGCACATTAAGAAATGAAAAATAGTGACAATTTATACAAGTTAATCCAAAATATAATGACGTTATGCACATTTATATACAAAGGTAAGGATTTTTTCGCAACGTCAATTACACATCAAAATGCACGATGCACTACTTCCCTACCTTTTCTGAAAACATCCATATATTTGTATATAAATGTGCATAACGTTCATACCTTTTTGATTAACTTGTACAAATCGTCCCTATTTTTCATTTCTTAATGTGCATAAAGGCCCTACCTATTTTAAAATTTGTGATGAACATCATCACTTAATTTGTATTATTAATTGTCAACGTCCTTACTCAATACAACATATCAGAATATCAAAATATAGCATTATTCCTCCTTCGTGAATCATCCATGGCTTATCTTTCTGAAAATGAAGGCTGAAAATAAATATGTCAAGATAATTAACTGCAAGAATGGCAGTTAATGCTGAAAATCCATAATGGGAATTGACTTTCAAAATCCATTCTACACATTGTTTTCGAGCAAGAGACAGAAAATTCGATTTCAACAATATTGTTTGATTAAAAAAAGTTTCCTTCTCTTGGCAAAACAGAGATTGAAGTTCTTCATCATCCCAGAACAGATCTTGTTCCATTAATAGCACCGAAAAAACAGAAAAAGATTTGACATTAAAATAATTATTTTTGTTCAAAATGATTTCACTTTCTTCTTCTTTTTCAACTTCTCCCTATTTTTCTTATTCTTCTTCACATTAAAGAGCATCAAACAAAGAAGAATCCAAATCCAAATGATTTCATTTTCTTCTTCTTCTTCATCTTCATCTTCATCTTCTTTTTCAATTTTCTCCCCACATTTGTGCATAATAATCTCTCTCTCACACACACAGGAGCTTTCTGTTATGTAATTTTACTTCGAAAAAGCATGGAATAAGCATGTATGATATATATATATATATATATATATATATAAAAGTGAAAAAATGTGGCTGGACTAATTTGCCCTTACTATCCGGTACGACTCGTGCTGTTTACGTGAGTTAACGAGTGCTTTTTGGACGAAATGACCTTTTGCGCAAGAAATCCAGTAAGTGAGGGTGAAAATACCAAAATTTGGAAGGCATGGACGTTTTGCACAATTACTGCAATAGGTATGGACGTTTTGTGCTAATTACCCTTAATAAAAAATTATAATTAGATTGCTAACCTTTACAAAAAGTACAAATAGGTCTCATACTTCTATTTTTTTTTTTATAAAAAATTAAAGAAAACTAAAGATTTTTTTTTTAATTAACACTTTATTGACCAAATTGATAATATACTAAATTTTTTTTTGTATATTTTACGAACTATTATAAAGTAACTAAACTTTAAGTTCATAATTATTAAGAGAAATTGGTGCAAATGGTCCCTAATGTATGACAATATTGTGCAAATGGTCCATAACCTTTCATTTTTGGTAGAGTGGTCTCTAACATATCTATTTAGGTGCGCAATTAGTTCTTTTGGACGGATTCCATTTAAAACCTATCCATTTAGGTGCACAAATGGTCCATCTCATTTTTTTTGTCTTTATTGATGGGGGTAAAATTGTCAAGTTACATTTCTTTTTTTTCTTTCAACCTACATGAATATATACAGAGAAATTTAGATCATCCAACTCTTTTTATTTTTCTTCTTTCATCATTCTTCTGAGAATTTTTACACTGTTGAAAATTCATACTCTTCCCGAAAAGCAGCCTTAATGGCCTCGGCAGAAGCCTTGTGACCCCCACCAGTGTCGCTCATCAAAATCAAAACCTTCTTAGGACTTTCAGAATCACCATCAACCGGCACTCCCTCCGAATCTTCCAAAAACCCATGCCCATCATTTCTAAATCCATTATTCTCATCGGAATTAACCTAGTACTCGAAAAAACTAAGCAGAATTCTCTCAAGTGGAACTTAATAGCTATGTTAAACTGATTCAAGACACTCCAAAACCTATAATTTTGGTGCTCAAACTCAATGAAGCCACAGCATTGGGCTTCTTTTCGGCATCAAAATACAAGTAGTTCGTTAGAAGTGCTGAGTGCCCATCTCAATTATGCCTCGAATAATTAAACACAAAAGAATCCAATTCGTATACAAAGCAAAAAGGATTTATCTGTCGGAGGCACCATCGGTTGAGCTTCCTCCTACTAAAGAAATAAAGAGATAAAGAAATAAAGAAAATTGAGGATACTCCCATAGTTGAACCGTCTGCTGAAGATAATCTAGAAGTGGCTAAAAATACAGTGCATGAACCTGATACGCCCAACATTTCAGAATCAATGCTTGAGACTGTTAAATGCCAATCAAATGAGAAGTCAAAAACTGGGAGTGATGAAAAACCAGAGGCCGAATCCAACTTGGAGTCTATTGAAGAAAAGCCAATGGAGGTGCCTAAGATTGTTGATGTGGTTGAACTAACATCAGTTGAGGCTATCGCTTTGGCTAAATATGAAATGATCGAAGATAAGCCGGAGCCACCATTATAGGGCTTCTGTCAACGCCATTAAGGTTGCTTTCTGGGAAGAATATGGATGTTTAACAATGACAAAATTCTTAAAAGAATGATGAAATAAGAAAAAGCAACAGAGTTGAAGAATTTCTCTTCTGAAAATGGAAGGATGATCTATATTTCTCTGTATATATTCATGTAGGTTGAAAGAAAGAAAAGAAATGTAACTTGACAATTTTACCCTCACCAATAAAGACAAGAAAAATGAGAAAGACCATTTGCGTACCTAAATAGATAGTTTTTAAACGGAATCCGTCCAAAGGGACCAATTGCGCACCTAAATTGATATGTTAGGGACCACTCCACCAAAAATAAAAGGTTATGGACCATTTGTGCCAATTTTCCTAATTATTAACAAACATGTTAGATAAAATTATTTTTTATATTATTAAGTAATTATAATATTTAAAGTCTTAACTTTTATTTTATCGTTACAACATAAAAAATAAAATAAAATTGTCACAAATTTGATGTTCAAATATTTTTATTTAATTGAATTATTAGTTTATTAAGTACAAATATTAGAGTTTTAACTGTATTATTCATATTTTAATTTATTAATTTATTATCTTTCAAAAATAAAAAACACATAATGTGTAAATTAATTTTTATTTAAAAAGAAAAACATAATAAGATTAGTCATAAAATTATATATGATATTTTGTTATTTATTTAACTTAATTTTTATTCAAATTTTTCACAAAACATAGTAATTACATATATTTAAAATATAATAATTTTACATTTTTCTCTTATCAAAAATTTAGTTGACACGACTATAGTGATATATTTAATATGTTAAATTAAATATTATTTAATAAATACACCGGACATATTTGTAGATTTTGCAAATGTTAGAAATCTAATTATATTTTTTTCTAATTAAAACAAATTACATATTTGTCTTTTTTATCAAATAAGGACCAATTGTGCACCAAAATATATAGATTGAGATTTCTATACCAAAACAAACGTTATGAACCATTTCCACACTGAATGGCAAATGTTATGGACTATTTGAGCCAATTTTTTTTATATTAATGTAAGAGTTTATTAAAAAAAACGTAAATAAAATTCGTTGTTCTATTTATAATAACTAATTTAACCTAAGTCGAAATACTACTGAAATAGAGGTAGGACAGATATTAAAGAGGGATTTTTTCCATAAATGTGCCACTTTTCTAAAATAATTTCAAAAAGCTATTTTTGTTTCATTTATTCTAAAAATACTGTTTTTTTAAAAACTATTATTTTAATTTATTATATTATATATTACAGAAATATATATCATTTGTATCAGAAATATTTGTAACAAATACAAGCAAAACTCATGTTCTTTTCACTTACAACATTTGTAACAATCTGTGTTACAAATTGAAATGTAAAACATCAATGATACAGAATATCAATTCATGTAACATATGTCATGTAAAATAACATAATATAATATATAACATATCTAGTGATACAAAATATCATTTGTAACATCTATATCAGATAGTGATACACAATATTATTTGTAACATCTGTATCAGATCGCGATACTAAACAGAAACCGTTACAACTACAAAACCAACTCTAAACTTCAACAAGTTCGTATTAATATACACATTGGACTCTAAAAATCTATTGATAATGTGTAATATCAGTATAATATAGATATGTAATACAATGTCAAATTTAATAAATAAACTCATGATTTCATTATTTGTAACATATGTAACATCAGTGATATAGAATACCAATTCATATAACATTTGCTATGTAAAATAATATAATATAATCTGTAACATATTCAGTAATATATTCAGTGATACAAAATATCATTTGTAATATTTGTATCAAATATTAATACACAATATCATTTGTAACATCTGTATCAAAAAGTAATACTATAAAAGACTAAATTGATATAAAAGTATAAATATGGGGATCAACTTGTAAAAATTTAAAATTTGAAGGACTTGGATTACAAATAAAAAAAGACAAAATTGAAATAAAAGATGAAGTATAAGGACTAAAGTGGAGCTAAAGTTGAGATATTATAAAGATGAAAAACTTACTCTAAAAATAATCAAGGATTCAAGTAGCAAATTTGGATTAAAGTTTATCACAATTTATGTGGGGATTAACAGGTTGAGGTCCAGATTTGATTTTAATTCATTATTTTATTAATTAATATAATATTAATTATGACAGTATTTTTAAAATAAATTTGTTAAATTAAAAAAGTTAGAGTTATTTTTATATTAATAAGTAGTGGATGTAATTTGTACTATTAAAAATTATTTACCAAATTTTGGTGTTAATTTACCTCCATTCGTAATTTTGCTGGACCATGTTAGCGTGTAGCTCAATAAAAACGGGAGGATCTCGAGACTTAGCTGGGCTCACCAAAAAAAAGCCCAGTCCTTTCAGAGTTGGATAATGTTACCATACAACCTTGCTTACATATAGGGTTTTTTTTCTTTTTTTTTTTTTTCAAAAATAATTATAATAAATAAAATATTTCTTAAAATATTGTCATTTTTTTTTATTCAAAAAATACTATTTTTTTTTGTTTTTATAACACTTGTTGTTATATTTGTTACAAAAGTAAAAAACAGTATCTATAGAATAAAAAAGTTAAATAGTATTTTTTAAATTATTTTATATTTTATAGTATACGGTAAAATTATCATTACTGATAACAATATGCTCCACCTTCACTTTGTTCTAAGGATGGCAATGGGATGGATTCGAAGTGGGTCGGTCTTGCCCTTGCCCCACCCTGCGAAGTTTTTGGCCTGCCCTGCCGCTTTTATCCTGCGATCTGCGACCTGCGAATTTGCGGGGCAGGGCAATACTTTAACCCGCCTATCGCTCCAATCAATTTTTTTTATATAAATTGAAAAAAATAATTATAAATAAATAAATAAGAATTTGTTATATATTTGTTGGAAATAAAAAAAAAAATAGTCGATTGGTATTGTGATGTAGTGGTTAAGTGTTATAATTTTATAAATTCAAACCGATTTTGATTCTTATATATTTAACCCATTTTTAGGAAAATGTGATTTGTAAATTGTAACTATTATATTATTTTTCAAAAAAAAATAAAAAATTAAGAGCCGGGGCTGTCCCGGACCCGTCTATATTACCCGAATAGTCGGGTCAGGGCGGGGTCGAGACGACGAGTTTTTTTTTTTTCCATCTTTACTCTGTCCCACGCGTCTCGGCCAGTTCTGCCAGGAAATTAGGACGAGGAGTGGAATATGGCCCTTGTCTTAAACTTTTGACAATTAATTCCCGCTTGCCTCTCAGTAATTCCCAACTAGGCGGGGGACAAAGAGGCCCATATCTACTTCGCACCGCTTCGTTTTCATCCCTAAATTATGTCTTTATTTAAATAAAAAGATTTATTTTGTAGACAATGTATTCATTTTCAAACTTAATTTTTAAGTAATTCTTTTAAGCTTAGCCAAACATGCTCTTAACTTTATAATTGACCACTCACATATGAGCTGCGTGTGTCATGAGCTATCAGTGTTTAGTTGGACACGATATAAGAATTTTCCCAAATCAATCTATATATTCAATCGTAAACGTCTTGCTCACTTTATACTTGTACCACTATACACATATTGTTGATTGTTGAACAACAGCACTGCACTGCACTGCAGCTGTTCCTCAGTCTTAATAAAACAATTCTCAAAACATTCTGCATTGATTTTCAAATAATAATTAACAGTGTCATAAACTTGTGATGTTACAAGCAAACCACTTAGATATAGAGTTCATGCCATATGCCATATACAATACCTAATTAATCATTACTTTTATTTTCTTTTTTTAAATTATTTAACTAAAATAAATATTTTTCAATTTCTTCCACTTGAATTTACTTCAACAGACAACAATGAAGGGGACATCTTACCTACCATTTCAATTTCCAATATACCTAACTTTAATTCTCTATTCCAGTTTAAGATGTCATGAAATATATATTACAAATTCAATTAAATTAAAGAATAATTGTTACGTACTTGTATTATATGCTGACAATGAGCGTTGTTTATACTTATATGCATGCGTTGCCAACTTGAAGAAACATACAAACTCGTATTTTTAGTTGAAATGACACAACTATTTTATTTAAAATTTATTTACGTGTGCACTTCAACATTTAAGTAAAAACGAGTTCAATATTATCATAGGAAAAATTTTAATTTTACGTGAATCAATTTTTTTATACAATCAGGTTTTAATTCGAAAAATGAGTCTTTCTCTTTTTAATTATCTCAACCACCACTCTAGACAAGTTGAGAGAAGCAAATCCAATCTAGGGGGCTGTGGGGAAAATAATTTAATAAAAAATATATATTAAGGGGTCCCAAAAGCATCAAAATGAGTCTTAAAAGAACCAAAGTGTAATAAGATGAAGACAAAGGGACCCCATTAATACAACATGCATTTAATGGCTTTTCATTATATAAAAAAAATAGTAGTAAGTCCTACGAAATAAGTGAATAAAAATTGTAAATTTTATGTAATATATAGAAAAAAATAATATTAACTAACTTACAAGTACTTATAAATACTTTCAATCTACTATCAAACGTCTCTTTTAATGCTTAAGGAGGGAGAAATATTGAGTTTTGGAATTGTATCTTGAAATCTAAGTTCTTAACTCTACTTTGGAATTTGAATCTCGATTAAGTTAAAAGTAAGATCGAAGTATTTACTTGAACTTTTTGGGTGTTCTAATACCCTCTTAAATTTTGGGATTCTACATTAAAAGTTCAATCTCGTTAAAAGAAGTAGTTTAAATTGTTATGTGTAAATTGTTATTTTCACATTCAAGAAACGTTGAATTTTACACATAACAAGAAATGAGTATTACTTCTAATTATTTCTCAACTTCTATACAAATTAACTACTTCAAATCGATAAACACTTTTAAAGAGTCTTAGCAGTCAAAATCAATCATATTTACACAAATTTAATAGGAAATACAAAAAGAAAAGTTTGATCAAATCCAAAATAATTTTTATTTTAAAAATATTCTTTTAATTTTCTATTACTTAGTTTACAAAAAAATTATGTCTTATACATCACAAACAAACATTTGTGTTACATATAAACTAATAGTAGTTAAATGTAGTTGTCACATACACACAAGTGACAAAGCCTTTAAAACATAATGTACGCTTCATTAATCATTCACTTAATAATCGTCCCATTTTTTTAATTAAAAAGGGAATTCCATGACTACCCCGCACTTGTTTGTCCGTACTTAAAAGAAGTAAATTTAATTTTTTTTATTTTTAAATTTTTAAATATATTTGATTAACATACTATTTCGTTACTTAAAATGGTGTATGGTTGGCCGGACTTTTAAATTATTATTGTGTGGCTGTGCTTTTAAAAAAAATAGTAATAAGAACTTTTGTTTTTAAACATGTGTAAATAATTTATTTTTTTTATTTTTAAATGAAAAATTTATTATTGTTTTTGAAATAATTTTTACTTTACAGTCGAGATAAATAACTTACTTACTTTACATAAGTAAACAATAAACTTTTAAGCTTGGCCAAATATACGTCCCATTTTATTAAAAAACATAATTTCCATGTCTTGAGACAATCAATTTTCGACGTGTCTTGCGAGATTTTTTTTTTTTTTAAACTTTAAAAATGTGCAAGTCTTGCAGTGTCTTGTTTGGAGGTACTGTCCCATGTTGGCCTTGTCTTGTGTCCCATGTTTGATTATTAAAATCAAACATGATTCTTTATGTTAGATATTATTAGATTATGTTTAATATCTACAAGGGTAGTTTGGTCTTTTTCTGATTTTAGGGTTTTTTAGTTTTCACGTATTTACAATTTTCGTAATTTTTCCATACAGTTCAATAAAAAGATTATGTTTGTTCTCTAAAGTACCGTGGTATCAAAGCTTAGTTAGAAATAACTTCAGAAAAAATGCATAGTTGAAATTATTTTGTTTTGTACACTTCTCTTTCTTTTTGTTTGAATTTTTGATTAATAGATTTACACGTTCTCCTATTTTTTAAGTTAAAATTGTTTCATAACCCTTTTCACCATTCTTGTATTTAGAGGGAGTAAAATATTATATTATTGTCCATTTCTACATAAAAAGTTGAACAAACATTTAAAAGAATATATAGAAAATTATTATTATTGGAAATAAAATTCAAAAACTACGTATAATAGAATTTAAAAGCGAATTTAGATTTTTTGAAGAGGTCGTGAGAAATTATATATACCCTCTATTTTCTCTCCCCTTGTCAAAAACATAAAATTCCATAATTTCAATTTTGCCTCTAGCAAATATAGAGAGTATTTTTACTATTTATCAACTAAATTGCGATTGATAAAAAAAAAAAGAAAAAAAAAATAGAACATAAATAAGAGAAATGGTTACTCGACCTATTAGTTAAGTAACAAAATGGTCTCTAACCTATAAAAGAAAATAAATTGATCTTCAACATTTTATTTCTGTGTTCAGTCGGTAGTTAACAACGTAAATCGTTCAAATGTTGGTTAAGATCTTTTTATTTTCAATTTTACGAGGCTCTATCTTATTTTTATGTCAAATCAATTTCTTGAAATTTGAATCGAATCATATTTTCATAAGGGTTACATGACAATTTAAAGAAAAATTTAACCCAACAAGGACCGATCACCTGCCCCTTGGGGGCAGGTGAAATTCGGCCCACCGCTGAAATTCGGCCCACCGCTGAGGTGTCTGCTGACACCTCAGCGGTGGACCGAATTTCACCTGCCCCAGGGACAGGTGATCGGTACTGTTAACCCAACAATAAGTAGAGAATCATTAATGCAACTTTCTCAATTAATAAACCATTTTACCCCATTGTAGGTAGAGTAAAGGGGACTGGGTGATATATTGTTTCTTAAGAATCGTACCAACTAGTTCCTATTATGAATTGTGAAAATGGAACTAAGGGTTCTGTTGGCAAAAGTAAGAAGTGGACTCGAACACAATTAATTGGTTCTGATTTTGATTCAATTCTTGTACACTTCAAAATTAAATTGTAAACTGTTCGTGTAAAATTTTCTTGTTTTATTTTTACGTTTATGTAAAAGTTTTGATCACTTTAAATACATATTAATTCATGTATTTTCATATAAATTATGGTTTTGATTTTAATTGAGAGATATAAACAAAAAATTTGAAATCGAATTAAAAATTCTTTTTTTTTTTTTTTAAGAATTGAGAATCCCATAAGAAGAAAGTCAATTGAAATTGAAATATATCATATCACGAGATACACTATCTCTTTCACCTCTTCTAACCCCTGCTACAGCAATCATTTGCAAGTAAAGCTGTCACAACACTGCAACCACCGATGACCAATCAAGACACCAGAAATTTTCTATGAAATTTCCTTTTCCAGCCAAAAATTCAAATAAAAAATTTTGCAAATTTTTATTATTAATCCAACTCAAACACCCCAAATGCTGACAAAAATATTCCAGTTTCTCTCTCATGTTATGTGGGCAAGTGTTGCATTTAATTTGAATACTGTTTAGCATTGTTTTCATTGTAATTTCTTCTCTTCTTTTCTTTTTTTACTCACTCACTGATTTCTCTCTGCTTCTGACACCAAACCAAACCTCTCTTCAAATCAAAGATTTCTTATTTGTAGGTTCCTTTTAAACTTCACTCTTTCATTTTCCAGCTGCTTTGCTTTCATGGGTTGTTATGGATCTTGATTTGATTCATAGATTTGCCCTTTTCGCCTAATTTTTCCTTCAATAGAAAGATTTTGTATTGTCCCCCTTACTTTTTAAAATATTTATTGATAAACACTGCCATTGTACTTGAGCATCTTGTTCTAGTAACCATTTTTTGCTCTGTTTAAGGATAAATCCACTTATCCAATTCCAGATTATTTCCATTTTTACTTTTTGGCTTTCTGGGAAACTGTTATTTGATGGGTTCTGTAAGTTCTTGATGTGTGTAAAGATTGAAGATGAGATCTTTTGCTTCATTTCAAGTTCTTTTGCTGAGTTTGGGAATCTTTCTTGCTGCTTGCAATGCATTTCCACAAAATGAAGGTACTTAATATTATATTTCACACTACTATATTCACAGATCTTGATTCTTGATTCACTTACTCGTTAAAAAGTTTAATTTTTCTTTTTTATAGTTTGGGCGTAATATGGATGATAAATTTTCAATTTATTTAACTGTTAGATATATTAATTGATTTTTTTTTAGAAGATCTTGGAATTTTGTGGTTTATATTAATTGTATTTATGAATTATTTTAGCAGAAATTTAGTGCAAACTTTGTGTAATATTTGCTTGACAGAAGAATTTGTGGGTTTTGTTCAGCTGTAGCTCTCACTTTCTTCAAGAGAGCTATTATGGAGGATCCACTTCGGGTTTTGTCAGATTGGAACCCTCTGGAGTCTGGTCCTTGTGAATGGTCTGGAATTTCTTGTTCTATGTCAAGAGACCATGTCATAAAGCTGTAAGATTTTCTATCTATTTCAGCTCACTGAAAATGTATGCATATATATACATACGTGAAAATGCATTCTTCTTGGTCGAAATTTGGAAGAAATTTTTTGACATTGTTGGATGGTATTAATAAGGAAAAACAAGCCAAAATATTGTTTTATTATAGTGTACTAGTATAACTTAAATATTTATATTTATGATGTCACTTGATTCTGCAGTAACATATCCGGGGCATCTTTGAAGGGTTTCATTGCACCAGAACTGTACCAACTCTCTACTTTGCAAGAATTGTGAGCTTCTCTTTCATACATTGTCCTGAAACTACTTTTCAGTTCTTATTTCTAAATCAAGATTTGTTTAGACTGCTTTATGATGCTAATGAGCAGAATTTTGCACGGAAATTTGTTGATTGGTACAATCCCCAAGGAAGTTGGTCTGTTGAAAAACCTGAAGGTCTTGGATTTGGGCGTCAACCAGCTAACAGGACCAATTCCTCCCGAGATTGGAAACTTAACCAGTGTTGTGAAAATGTTAGTGTAACATGAGTTGTTCGACATTTAGATTTATACACTAGACTTCGTTTTTAGCTTTATTTTATCTGCCTGTTTTATTCTCTTCTTGCAGAAACCTCCAATCCAATGGGTTGACAGGGAGGTTGCCTTCTGAGCTTGGCAACTTGAAGTACCTGGAGGAAATTCGGCTGGATAGGAATAGGCTTCAAGGACGATTCCCTGCTAGTAATGGCTCAGGATTCCCTTCCAATGTGCATGGGATGTAAGTGAAAAATAGTTCTAATGGACTGAAAGTGTTTCTTTTCTTCTTCTTTTCTGAGTACTTGACCATGTGATTTTCTGTTCCTGTTTTACTTCTTTTATGGGACAGGAGTTTGGCATTATCTTTTTGCATATTACACATGATCTGCTTGTTTATTTATTGATTCAATGGTTTTCGGTCAGAATTCTGCTCACGGGAAATGCTATATGTTTGAAAAGGAATGAAGATGGAGATAGAATATCTTTGGCGTCAATATTTGTATTATTCAGTTCCTTTGTATATTAATGACCTGATTGTCCATACAACATCGAGTCTTGACCAAAGAGTCTCTTTTTTCAGTGGCAATGGATCGAACTTATCTTTGAGAACTTTGCTCGTGTTAATTGTGTTTGTGCAATAATGATATGTTTGTTAGGGAGGATGGAATAGCTCTAGACAGGTATTAATCAATAAAAAGAAGCTAAAATCTTGTTTGGTGGAGTTTAAAAGTAGTTTTTAGGAGATTTTGAAAAAATTTGATGAAATGTGGGGTTGAAAAGTTGATAAAGTTGTGGGTCCCATGAAATATGTGGTTGAAAATGAGTTTGGGAAAAAAATAAGTTTATTTTAAACTCTACCAAACATGTGCTTATATTGTTTAGTTTAGTCTAGTAATATGTACCAAACGTGCACTAAATGCATATGAGTTATCTACTAGGAAATGAATATTGAGCACACCAACAAAATCTATCGGTCACATATTGATATTATAACCTTGTATTGGGGTTAAGCTGCTATTTGATTGCTGAAGTTTGCTTAATTATTAAACTTTCAATAAATATCTTAAATCTAGAATTTTGAGTGCTCGATTCATAATATTGTCGTGTAATATAATTGTCTCAGGTATGCTTCAAGTGGAAGTCCCACAGGTTTTTGTCTACCATCCCAATTAAAAGTTGCAGATTTCTCGTACAACTTTTTTAATGGAAGCATACCCAAGTGCTTGGGATATCTTCCTAGGTATTATACGCCCCCCCCCCCCCCCCCCCCAATTTTCTTCTCTCTTATTTTTACATCTTTAATTCCATTTATTTTCTTCTGGTGTTTTGATGTTTATTGTACTATATAGATCGAGCTTTCAAGGTAATTGCCTTCAAGATAAAGACTCCAAGCAGCGTACCACGGAACAATGTGGTAATTGTCCTTGTGCTTATCTGAAGACACGTGAATTAGATTTAAGATACATAAACGAGAGCTTCCCCCTGAAGGGTGAAAGACCATAGATAAAATTTTACGTTCTCATTCTATATATAAAAATGGAACCTTAATAATTATGCAAAAATCTGATTCTGCATGTACCCTTTTCTTTTTGTTCTTTTATTCAATGTGTACCGGCTGCTGGTATTCTGAAGCGGCTATCATGAGTGTTTTGATGAATTTTAATCCCTTTTGCATAATTTCAATTTTAATGAAATGTGCTAAAAATTCAACAATGATAATAACGCAAAAATCTGATTATTTAAGTACAGACTGTTATCTGTTTTAATCAAAGTATTGGCCATTGTTTTACTAAAGCGTGGCTAAGTTTTTGATGGATTTAATCTCTTCTGCATTTGGCTTCACCAAATGCATTTATTATTGAGAGATTGACTGCTATCTTAATGAATTAAGTTCTCGATATTTTTGTTGCTAATGACGAAATCATTATAGCAGGTGGTGCTCCGCCCTCTAAAAACCATCCAGTAGTTAACACACAACACCAACCTGTTGATGACAGATCCAAACATCAACCTAATGCTTCCAAACCCGCATGGCTTTTGGCCCTCGAAATAGTGACGGGAATTATGGTGGGTTCTCTATTTGTCATTGCTCTTCTCACTACACTTCAGAAGTGCAAGGGTAAACCTTCTATAATCATCCCTAGGAAGAAGTCGGCAAGTGATAAAGACTACAGGATGATGTACATGGGTTAGTCTTTCACATTCCTATGCCATCTGGATTCCAAAATTATATCATGTTTGGCTAAGCTTAAAAAGTTACTTATAAGTAATTAATATGTTTTAAAATAAGTAATTTTTATATCTTACGTTGACAATAAGGTAAGAAATACTTTCAAAATAAGAACTTTTTTTATTCACGAGTAAAAAAATAAAGTGACTTATCCGAACATGTTTGGAAACTAACGGCAACTTCTACATAATTTTAGGCTTATAGCCAACATGCTCTTATATTTCGATTATCCAACATTGACTATTATTACATCTGGTTTGCTGTTTGTATTGTTGTTTCTAATTTCAGAAGTAATTCTTTGTTCTCATTAATTTCGGGCAATGTTTTTACAGATTCCGAGCTACTCAAGGACGTGGTGATGTACAGCAGACAAGAACTTGAGGTAGCCTGTGAAGATTTCAGCAACATTATCGGATCCTCTCCAGATAGCCTAGTATACAAAGGCACGATGAAAGGCGGGCCGGAAATAGCTGTAATATCCCTTTGCATCAAAGAAGAGAATTGGACAGGCTTCCTCGAACTTTATTTTCAGAAAGAGGTATCCTTTTCTCGTTTCATTAAACAATTTATTACTTTTTGCATGCACATAATATGGAATGTTCAACTTGTTTATTGCTTGGAGACATGCTTTGAGATATTTACATAATTACACACAATTCAGGTGGCAGATTTGGCAAGATTAAATCATGAAAATACGGGAAAATTGCTAGGGTATTGTAGAGAAAGCAGTCCATTTACAAGGATGCTGGTATTCGAATATGCATCAAATGGAACACTTCACGAGCACCTTCACTGTAAGTAAATTTTGCTACAGTTTTCGTTCTTCTTTTCCCTTTTTGCTTGTTTCGAAACTGTGCTTTGTACTTCCAACATACCCGATGAGCTGAAATCAGAAGCTTTCTGAACTAATGCAGATGGAGAAGGATGTCAATTTTCTTGGACACGGCGAATGAAAATTATTATCGGCATAGCCAAAGGACTTAAGTATCTTCACACTGAAATTGACCCGCCATTTACTATATCTGAATTGAATTCGAGTGCCGTATATCTTACAGATGATTATTCTCCCAAGGTGAGACCATATCACTTGCTAATAATGTGAATATCTAGGTGATTTGTGTCATATCCAAACCAGAACTTTTTGATTCATTGACTGGAGCCATTAAACCCTAACATTCTTACACAGAAATTTACAAAACACACCTTGTATCAAGGTAGTTATTACACTTTGTATACCGTGTTTCCAAAAATTACAACTTTCATAAAACTGTATCATCGTTATCATTCGCTTGGCTAATGAAGTGGGTCAACTTACTATAAGAATGTATCTTCGTAAACAATAGATATATTCCTGCAAGTCTCCATTAAAAATTTGAAAATATATACAAAACACTCCATGCATATGGGGTGTAACTACACTCTATATACAGGGCTTTGAAAATTTTCCCATGACAGGATATCTGTGCCCTTCTAATTCTGATGACTAACTAACTCTTAATGTTTCGTTCTTAGGGCTTGTTTGACAAAGTTTTTGATAAAAAATTTAGCAGATTTTGATAGAAGTTGTGGATCCTGTGAAATATGGGGTTATAATTAATTATTGACTTTGTCCTCAACTTTTTAGTAACTTTTTTAGCTTTTCCAAACAAGGGCTTAGTTTCTTATGCCTCCCTCCGCATGTCACAAAGTCGTGGGCCTCCTAAAATCCCGAATATAACAATTATTATTGTTGACTTTTGCAGTTGGTTGATTTTGAGAGCTGGAAGTCAGTTCTTTCGAGATCTGAGAAGAGCTCGGGCACAATCAGCAATGAAGGTGCCATTTGTGTTCTTCCAAATTCAATTGAAGGACGCCATCTTGATATCCAGGGTAATACCTATGCTTTTGGAATACTTCTATTGGAAATAATCAGTGGGAGACCTCCATATTCCCAAGATAAAGGGTGCTTAGTCGATTGGGTAAGACGACGAGAACTTCTTAAACTTTTCGTTTTATCAATTTTCCCGACTGTTTGGAGTATCATTTGCAAAGACCTTAATTTGCATTTTTGTTACAGGCCAAGGAATTTCTTGAAATGCCTGACATTACATCGTACGTGGTGGATCCCGACTTGAAACACTTCAGATACGAGGACCTGAAAGTTATATGTGAGGTGGTAAATTTATGTATCCATCCAAATTCTAGCACTAGGACATCGATACAGGACTTGTGTGCCATGTTGGAAAGCGGTATCGATACATCTGTATCGGTTGAGCTTAAAGCCTCGTCATTGGCGTGGGCCGAGCTTGCACTTGATTCATAGGATACAGTAGCAATACCTTTTACCTTGTTCATTTTCATTTTATATCTCGTGTAATCTCCATTTGGTAGAGTTTTGTAAATCTTGCTGTGTTATAAGAAACATAGGGTTTGGAATTGGTAAATCTCAATTCTTTGTATAATCTTTAGGCCAACTAGTAATATTTGAGATTGTCAAATAGTGAATGAAGATCTTGCTTTTTCCCTAATGTTCTCTCGATACCTCTCTACGGCACTCCTGTGATGATTCATGTGTAACTTTAACAGGTTTGATACAACATACTTGAATATGTTTGGAAGTATTTATAAACATTTATAAATTAGTCATGCATTATTTTTATTTATTTACACATTTCATATAATTTACAAAAATTTCACCAAACAAGCACTTAAAAGAAATATGAAATAGAATCACTTGACAATTTGTTAGTCCAACACAATCCAGTCTAACATATCTATACGACAAAATTTGTCACTTAACAACGCATATGTACTGTACAGAACATGTCAAGTATTATGTTTGGTCTATGATGGCAACCTCGGTTCATGTCCATATACATCTGGATATCCTCATTTCATAAACCCATCCTCTTTGGAATTTAATGGTACATATGAAATTCGGATCCTCTAACTTCAAAATATTCAAAGCAAAGCCCATAATTCCTTTCTTTTCCCCTTTCCAAACCTCCAGATATCCCGTAGATTTTCCTAAACTAAGCTATGATCTTGAAGAAATGGTGGAATAGCTATTAATATTCACAATTTTTAGTTAAGACTTTTTGATGGCCTCCGTTGCATTACAAGAAAAACAGCAATATTTCCTCTAAATTTGATACAAATTTTTTAACTATCAAAAATGAGGAAGTAAACACACTTCAAAATCATAATTTCGGCTCCGCCAACTTATAAGCACTTAGAAAATAATTTCAACACTACCAAACATGCAATTAAAAGGCTCACAAGACATACAGTTGATTCTCACGTCTGAAGAGAAAAGTGCAAAAGCAGAAACACATAAAGAAACAGTCATTAATCACAACTGTCATCAAAAATTTTCCACTACAAAATTTCAGCAACCAATTTCTCAATACATATTTTTTTAACCAAGGCTGCATAAATATTTTGTGAAAAAAATGCTATTCAATGTTTAGCACGCGAATAATGATTATCATTGGGATTCCTCTTTCCGCTGAAAACAGCCAATGTTTTCCGTACAGGAGGCTGCAGCGGAGCTTTCTTACTGGTATGGGTAAGGAAAAGGTCATCTGGAGAAAAAATTTCATCTCCCTACAATGCACATTATGCAAGAAACGTGGGTTAATAAACTTGTTCGATAAAGAAGAAAACATTATCAGATAAAAGAGGAAAGAGAGAAAATATGCAGTTCACCTGCTTGTTCTTTTTCTTTGTCTTGGGATACAGGAACTTCTGTGGAAGCTGATCTTCACGTAGAACAGGGTTCTTGGTAATGGCATCTCGGCCCCCTTGGGGTAAAGGCAACGAAAACTGTAAACAAACCATATATCTGCTAATTACTCGACCATAGCACCAAATACAGTGAGGAAAATATCAAATATTGGCAAACACAGCCCAAAACACCTCAATATTTTCAAGTTCATTTGCTGTCTAACGACATTTACAACATCCAGCATATTTCAAGCAATCGTCATTTAGTTGCCAAAACCGTAATCAAGCCAATAAAATAATTTTCCTCTCCTTATCTTTATTAACACATGTTTCACTTCTTACAGTCCCCTTCATGCAGATTTGCATTAACCAACATAAAACCTTGAAATGCACATATATGCAAAGCAAAAGGCCAGCGTGCATAGGAGATTATCAATCAGTAAAGAGTTGAGAATATATTCCACAACGTACAGACATGAATTATCAACTTGTCTAACTTGAAATACTTTTTTCAAAGAGAAGACAGCTGCAAATCCAGATCTCTTATCATATGCATAAAAGCTAGTCATAGGAAGTGGACTAGAAGAAGTTGCCATCCAACATCCAAATATTTTTTGTTGCAATTAACAGATAAAATAAATGTCATACAGACGTTGACAAATGAACATATCAATATTAGTCAAAAATATTAAAACAACAATCAATCACAAAGAACAATAAAACATCCTCAAATGCGTTCAAAAGAGGAGTGATAAACTGATATACTTGCCTTTGTACCACGCATGGATACACGAGGTCGACGTGCTGCCAGAACAATACCATTTTCGCCAACTGTAACAGCTACTTTGCGCAGTGTGCCCCCATTTCCACATTTGGGACAGAAAATTCTACCAATTTCTGTGGTCACCTTATAGCAGGCATGGCATTTCAGCACCCACCTGAGTATGAAAAGAAATTTATTTCATAGAAAAGGCAGATTGTTCCAAAAGTATCATCCCACACAGAAATAAACATGCAAAATAACTGCTAATACAATTATACCTGTGTAACTAAATTTTGTTTGCATCTATAACGAGCCCCTATATGCACTGATAACTCGGCTATGCAATATGCTGTGGCAGAAATATATTCATGAAAGGATCATAAGTGCATTATGCATATACCTGTGCAGCTCGCGTATCTGCATTCCTCCAGGAGCCACAAGGCGCAAACCCATCTGCAGAAGCACATTTTGCATGGCAAAGTCACCAGTTACACAAGCCACACTGGACTCGGACAAAGATCTTAGTGTCCAGCTCTGTTCACTACTATTATCATCCATATGTAGTGCACCAACGTTTTCGCTAGTCTGGCTAGTAGTCTCCGGGTTCTCCGGTCCTCCATCACTGGCTTCAACATCAGATTCTTCACCTTCTGGAACAGACTTTAGAGATTCTTCTTCCAGTCTCATGTTATTCAAAATTTCCGAGATATCTTCATCACAATTCTTGCCATCAATGACCTTAACATTTCCTAAGCCAAGATTCGTTGTTTCTTCGCAACTTTCATCTGGTATCAGATCTGGACATCGGTCATTATCATCTAGGTTTTCACTCGCATTTTCAGTTGCATCTTGTTGATCACCTTTCTCGGACAACTCAGCATACATTTCACGTCTAGCTTTCCTTCTGAGGAATCGTCTATGAGTACTTCGACTTACAGCAGGCATCCAGTCACCAGAATTATCATCACATTGACCCTGCGATGCATCAATTCCGTCAGCAACCATCTTCTTTCCTTCAATGTTTATCTCCTTTTTCTGCGGTAAGTATCTCTGGGGCTTAGTGAAATCACCATCGGCAGCGTCCTGATTTCCAGACTGTGATTCACTACCATTTCGAATTGAACCGTTTTCAGTACTGTGTTCATCGGCGGCTAAAACATTCAAGTTTAAATTTTTCATGGGAAGAATTCTTGAATTCAGAATTGATCCACCCTCAGTTGCATGCTCTAGTGCTTCCCATTCTTCCAGATTGGGAACATTGGATCCCCAGCCCGGCATGTCTTTTTCAGGCAGTCTCTTCACGTTAACCGTGTGGATGGGAGGAGGGCTTTCTCTGATATGCTGAGTTCCATGGGTTTGAGCCTCCAATGTATACGTCAAAGCAATTAGCTTAAGATCCACATCTGAAAGTGTTTGCAAGTCACCAGTTTCCCTTGCAAAATTGATCACTGCATTACCAAACCCAAGAACAGTTCAGAGCGCAAAGTTAAATAAGACACCGACTGTTAATTGCGCATCGTGCCTGACAAAAGAAATTCACTTAATGTTTCATATATTATGAAACCAATAGAAATATAGTTCATAAAAAATAAAAAACATATGCATTCAATTAATTATGATGACGCTAACCATCACAACTATCCGTGATTAATTAATTGTGATGGCTCTATGATCAGAGGCCTTTCATTCAATATTCATATGTTCTATCGCCAAAATTCTCTGCATACAGCATACATTCCCTTCATATTATAACTCACCCCCCACTCTCTTTTGCTAAAATTCAAATGAGAATAGTAATGCAGTCATTTGTAGAATGCTCTGAGGCAGCTGCAAACTATTAATTTGATGACAAAATGCACCCAAACCCCACAGTAAAAGAACACCCTTTAGTGAATTAAAAACCAAAACAAAGCAAAAAAATTTGGGAAGCTTCTGACCCAAATTTTTATGAACTTAGCAATTTATACTTCTACTTGGCACCTATCCAATTAACCAATGAATATGATTCAAACGATAAAACTGAAGTATTTACGACATAGCAATATAAATTATCACACAAAGATAAACATATTTCTCAACAATTGGCAACTAGGATTTCGCCATGGCAGCCCATAGTAACGAGAGGGCACTGCCTGAAAATGGGCTTGTGGTGGCGTGACACAATTAAGGCACATATGATTTAGCCGGACCCACACCCACATGGCTGCATCTGCATCCCCATTACTTGTAGACATAATCAGAAGGATTTCTGGATTCATTCCCGGATTACCGGGTCGGTCTGGTTTGATTTTGGCAACAATGAGTTAGGAACATAAACAAAGAGAAACAAAATTTGAGTTCCCCTTGCATAAGCCAAAATATTCTTTTGACTTTCCATTTTTTTTTATTTAAGCAATGTAATAACTTAAAGTTCAGTAAGATTAGATTAGCTTCTCAAATTGCAATATAATTTATTCATGACATAAAAAACTGCAAAAGCCTATTTCTGCAATGATAAATTAAACTTGAGACAATAATTAATTTGATATTATCTGGATGACTAATTTCCTTGTACGTAAGAAAGATTATATAAACAATTAGTCAATATCTCGATTATAATATAATTAGATTTTTCTTTCCCTGAGTGGTCTTGGAAGTTGATGCTTCATAGTAGAGCTGTTTCATCACTGTTTTTCTTTCTGTAAAATCAGAGTTTCTTTGTAAAAGTTCTTTGTAAAAATTGATGAAATATGTGGTTGAAAAGTCGTAAAAAATTGTGGGTTGTTAAAATTAATTGTTGATTTTAACTTCAGCTTTTTAGCAAAATTTTAATTGAAATCAAACAAGTCCATTAGGTGAAAAGGCATCTCTAGTCCTGTTATTCGTCGATTTTGCTAATTATAACAGGTGACCCAACTATACAAATTAAGGAAAAATAATCCCACGGTTATAGATAATGAGAACAAAAATAGATAATCCTACATGTTTATACTCGGCTAAATTGTCGCCCCAAAATGGAATAGGCATTGAACTAAAGACTTAAAAATTGACCAAAACTCTTACCTTTTCTTAGGGAATCCGGAGAGGGCTCGAGAGTGTCAACAGAGAATGGAAGGAAATTGAGGGAGTGACGGGAAGCGGGGTCCCGGATTTCGGCAATGACCTCAGGGACGGACACAAATCGATCAGCCGAGAGGGATAGCCTCTCGCCGCCTTGGATTATGGCGTTGGCGTCGACCACCGCCACCGCTATTCCCTTTCGAGAATCGCAACTCCCTACCATAACCCCGTGTTTTTTATTGTTGATAATGGGAGAGAATAGTTGCGGCGCCGGCGGAGGCGGCAGGTTTTGGGGAGGCTTCTGCTTTAATATATTGCTCCATAGGGGCTGAGCTACAGGTTGGGATTGTACCTCCATGGCTGTACAGCTCGTAAGAGATGGTGTGGGATGAATAAAACCCTAGCTGATGTAACAATTTTATTTTTGTTCTTAATTTTTTCGCCTGCGCCTTAAATTGGGCGGTTAGTAAGATATCCGAATTTTGTCTTGGAAGAGCCCATATGTGGGTGGGGAATGGGCCTTTGACTTTATTTAGGTTTTTTATAAATAACCCATTTTTTAAAAATAGTTCTAAAAAATAATTCTTGTTTTATTTATTCTAAAAATATTTTTTTAAAAAATTATTATTTTAATTTATTATATATAGTAACTAAATCATTAATTATCAAATTTGATGGAAATTTATATTAGAAATATCTGTAACAAACACAAACAAAATTCATATTCTTTTCAATTTCAACGTTTGTAGTAATCTATGTTACAAATTAAGATGTAAAACATCAGTGATACAAAATACCAATTTATGTAACATATATTGTTTAAAATAACATAATAAAATCTGTAATATATTAAGTGATACAAAATATCATTTGTAACATCTATCACACAGTAATACACAATATCATTTGTGACATTTGTATCAGACCGTGATACTAAACAGAAACTATTACAACTGTAAAACCAACTCTAAACTTCAACAAGTTCGTATTAATATACACATTGAAATCTAAAAACCTATTGCTACTTTGTAACATCGGTATAATATAGATATGTAACACAATGTCAAATTTAACAAATAAAACTAATGATTTCATCATGTATTAACATCAGTGATACATAATATCAATTCACATAACATGTGCTGTGTAAAATAACATAATATAATATGTAACATATTCAGTAACATATTAAGTTACACAAAATATCATTTGCAACATCTGTATTAAATATTAATACCTGTAACATCTGTATCAGATGGTGATACTAAATAGAAACTGTTACAAATACAAACAACTATAAACTTCAACAAGTTCATTGTCTCTTTCGTTATTCGCCAGTGACTAGAAGTGTTCAACTCCAGTATGGTTTTTCTTCCAAGCGACGCTGTCTTCGACTTTGTAATTCTACGATTTGAAGGCTCCATTCTTTAACTGAGATAAAAAATAAAAAATAAAAAATTGTGAATAATGCACTATGATTTATGAATTTTGAGAGAAAACTTGCTAAGATTTTGAAAGATTTTCTTCTGGTTTGTAAATGAGAAAGTTTATGTCCGTTTGGGGGTTTTCACTTTAATGGCGCGCGATTATCTAGGAGAGTTACAAGCGGTTAATTCTAATTATGGTTGAAAAATTGAATTTAATTCATTATTAAATTAATTAATATAATATTAGCAATGTAGTATTTTTAAAATAAATTAGTTAAGTTGATAAAGTTGGAATTATTTTAGATTGATAAGTAGTATATGTAATTTTCACTTATTTAGAGCATGTTAAGGTAAGTTTTTTTAATTTTTTTTTTAAACTCATTTTCAATTACATATTTTATAAAGCTTATCAATTTTTTAATAACATATTTTACTATATTTTATCAAAAATTACTTTTAAACTAACCAAACAGGCACTTAAGGTTTGCTTAGGATTTTTTTTTTTTTTTTACCAATTTTGAATGGTACTGTTTAGGAGATGTTAGGATAATCAGTGTTTGTTAATTATTTGGGACGATGATTTTGACTGGTTTAAAATTCACTCAATAACAGTATAGTGTAATTTGAACCGTATTTTTCAACACCGAAATCGATGGTCTTTTACCGTTCTTCAAATTATTTCCCAGTTTTACCTTTTCTAAAATAATTGTTTCTAAATTTACCATAAACTTAAAATACATATTTCATCATCCTCTTCTTTCTAAACGCATATTTTGTCTTTTCTCTCCAAACAATAATTTTTTTATGTACTATTAAATTAATTTTGAAATTCTTTGCATCAAATATTTAAATTCTAAATACCATATAATATATTTTTTAATATATAGTTATATGTGTAATTTTATTCATTTAAAAAAATTTCACAACCGTTGAATAATAAATTCTCAAGTATTGATTGACTAACCATCCAAAATCGGACTCTTCATACAGAGTTAAAATCATTACTTTAAAAAGCCCTCATAACCGATACTTAAAAACTCCCAAACAAGTACTTAGTTTTCATTGGAATAAAATAAAATATTTAATCTTGACTAGACAATTGAAAAGTTACTTATAGCATGTTTCTGCCCTTTTTTTAGCTCTGTTTTTTTTTTTTTTTAATTTATTTTCAACCACATATTTTATGAGATCTACAATTTTTATAAATTTTTTAATCAAACATTTCACCAATTTTTCTTTCAAAATCTCCTAAAAAATACTTTTAAATTCTACCAAACAAACACTTAGAACTTGTTTGGTAGAATTTAAAAACAAATAAAAAATTAAAATTAAAATCAATAATAATTTATGTAACTCACAATTTTTATCAATTTTTCATCCATACGTTACATTTATTAGAATATTTTCCCAATCTACATAAACATATATAATATAAGTAATTGGATCGCCATTCAAAAAGACTTACGCATATCTTGTATCGATTAAGTATTAAAATATTAATAGAAAAGTGATCGAAAATTTTAAAAGAGAAAGTTGAGCAACATCATTAGATAATATTTTATAAGGATTTTTAATTATGCATTTATATGTATTAGAGAAAATTATATTAATAAGATTGATATAAATATTTGATGTTCTAAATATTTATAGTACGATACAACACCAAATACTAGAGGTGGTAAAAGCAGTCCGACCCACGCCCCGACCCATATAACCCATATTTTTAGGTTAAACTGGCACTAACCCAAATAAAATCGGGCTAATATGGCCCGGCCCATCTAGCTCGCGGGCTAGTTGGACTGGGCCAAATTTTATTTTATTTTTACTCCTTAACACTAATCACTCATTTTGTGAATATCTCCAATACATAATCTAAATAATATCAATCTAAAATAATCCAAGCTCAAGTCACCAATTAAGGTTAGTCCAAAATTCTCAAAATCCAACATAAAATTGTTTAAATTTAATTAAAATTTAGTTTAATTTAAATTTCAATCCAAAATATATTTGATATGACAAGAAAATTATTTATTTAAATTTACTTATAAGTAAACTTTTTAATTTAAGTCAAACATGCTTATATCTCAAAACAATAAGACTAGCATGCTTTTAATATTTGTATTTTTTTTTTAAAGTGTCTACAAATAGTTTACAATTAACAAAAAAAAAAAAGATTATTATTTTGAAAGAAAATTAACATTTATCTATTCACTAATATATGAGAGCTCCAACTTTATAAATTAAACTTTTTAAAAATATCAAAATATATATGTTGACGTCGGAACCTACAACGTCTACGTGCCAACAGATCTCCAGTCACTCATCTGTCAACTCGTATGTTACCTGCACACTCAGACAATCGTTAGGCACCAAGATCTCCGGATAAAAAGGGTCTGGCGATCGTTGGTACTCTGACGATCAAGTCAACTGCCGGTATATGGATGATACATGGGGGGTGAAAATAACTGGGTGTGGAAGGGACAAGCAGGCAGAGATTTGAGTAGAGTTAGGGTGGAATTTCAAGTGTAAAAAGAGCTTCATCAAATGCTTACTAAAAAATGCATACTAAAAAGTACATACCTTAGAATAACTGGAATATGATATTTATAAGGAGAGAATCCTAATTGATTTAGGGAAGCAATCAATTAGAATTATGTTGAGATTCTTTTTTCTTATCAGATAAGGTAGATTCCAATCTCGTCGTGATCTTCCAAGATTGTATCATAATATCTCTCAATCTCTAAGATTGTGTTGCTGATTTTATTAGATTGGGATATGATTTCCTTGTGACAATCAAACATAATCTTCCCTGAGATATATTTTTAGCTGTCCCAAAATATCGAATTATATGCGGACTATGATAAATATAAAGCTCGGCGAGGCTCTCTATGTCGGCCATGAGTGTCGAGACCCTTCATGGGCCTCACAATACTCTGATTCAGAAATGCTAAGATGTTCGATGGGCTTCTGAGGCCTTCTGAAAATTAACGAGGCCCTTGCTGGACCCTCGAGGCCTTCGCCGAGTCTATGGGACCTTTATGAATCTAGAAGGTCCTCGATGGGCCTATAAGGCTTTAGCGAGGCCTAAATTAGGCCTATAAGGCTTTACCGGGCCTTTACTGACGTAAAAGTCTTATCAAAATCGAGTGGTAACAATATAGTATAAATTTTTCTAAGATTGTATTTGATATAATGTATTAGATTGTATAAAAAAATTATTTAAAAAAAAAAGAAAATTAAGACCAAGTTGAGTCAATGGGCTTGACTGAGCTAACATATTTCTTTCAATGTTTTTTTTTTGTTCAGCAACACCATTTTGTTGAGGTGAATAAGATGCTGTTGTTTCCAATCCTCTAATGGCCAGAGCAAATGTTGTGGAGCATGGTCAAAACTCTAAGACAAACAAGAACAAGTTTGGGCAGTCTGGAAAAGGGACAAAACTAGGTCCAAAAGGGGGAGTTTCCAAAAAGAAATTTTCAGGAAAATGCTACAATTGTGACAAAGTAGGTCATAAATCTTCGGAGTGCAGATTGCCAAGAAGAAACAATAAGAAAGAAGTCAATATTGTTGATGACATCACACATGATGTGTCTGAAATGAACCTCGCTGCAGTTATTTCTGAAGTGAATCTGGTGGGTTCAAATTCGGGAGAATGGTGGATAGACACCGGTGCTACCCGACATGTCTGCTTGGATAAAGAGATGTTCAGTTCTTTTGAAGCAACTGAGAATGGAAAGAAGCTATTTATAGAAAATTCAGCTACATCTGAAATCAAAGGGCAGGGCCAAGTGGTTTTGAAGATGACTTCTGGAAAAGAGCTGACTCTTAACAATGTGCTTTTTGTGCCCGAAATCCGTAAGAACCTAGTGTTCGGGTCATTGCTGAACAAGCATAGTTTTCGTATGGTGTTTGAGTCAGACAAAGTTATTTTGTCTAAGAGTAGAATGTTTCTTGGGAAATGTTATGTGTCTGATGGGTTTTTTAAGCTCAATGTAATGACGGTTAAGCTAAAAATTAATAAAGTGATTAATTCTTCTGCTTACTTGCTTGAGTCTTTCAATCTCTGGCATGGTAGACTAGGACATGTTAATTATAATACTTTACGTTAATCTTGAATTCTATACCTGCATTCCATATTGATTCTAAACACAAGTGTGAAACGTGTGTTGAGACAAAATTGACAAGGTCGTCATTTCAAACTATTGAAAGGAAAACTGAACTACTTGATTTAATTCATACTGACGTTTGTGATTTAAAATCTGTACAAACAATGAGTGGTAATAAGTACTTCATTACTTTTGTTGATGATAGCACAAAATATTATTATGTCTCTCTACTTAAAAGTAAAGACAAAGCTATAGAGAAATTTGTTCTTTATAAGAATGAAATTGAAAATCAACTCAACAAGAAAATTAAGGTGTTGAGAAGTGATAGAGGTGGTAAATATAAATCACCATTTGCTGAATTCTGTGCACAACACGGAACTAAACATGAAACAATAGTACCTTATTCACCTCAACAAAATGGTGTTGCTGAACAGAAAAATAGAACATTGAAAGAAATGATGAATGCAATATTGTTAAGTTCTGGATTACCTCAGAACATGTGGGGAGAAGCTGTGTTATTAGCTAATTACCTTTTAAATAAGCTGTTATTGAAAGAAAGAAAGCCTTCCTACAAATACTTACGAGTGTGAGGGTGTTTTGTCAAAGTGGCGGTACCTACACCAAAGAAGGTGAAAATAGGATAAAAAACTGTTGATTGCATATTTATCAGATATGCACATAACAGTAATGCTTATCGATTTCTTGTGTTTGATTCAAAATTTTCTGATATACACAAAAACACAATAATGGAATCGAGAAATGCATCATTCTTTGAACATGTATTTTCATACAAGTCCAAAGAAGAAGCAAGCTCTTCTAAACGGACATATGAGACTATGATTGAGAATAGTCAAGACCAAGAAGTAGAAGAGGAAGTTGAGATTGAACCAAGACGTAGCAAACGAGAAAGGACAGAAAATTCTTATGGTCCTGATTTTCTGACTTATATACTAGAAACTGAACCTCAAAGCTTCAAAAAAGTTGTAAACTCTTCAGAAGGACCTCAATGGAAAGAGACAATTAAAAGTGAGATAAATTCTATTCTGCAAACCATACATGGGAGCTAATGGATCTTCCTCCGGGATGCAAACCACTAGGCTACAAATGAATTTTCAAGAAGAAAATGAAAGCAGATAGAACAATTGAAAAGTACAAGGCAAAGCTTGTTATAGAAGGATACAGACAACAAGAAGGCCTTGATTACTTTGATTATATTCTCCAGTAACGAGAATAACATCCATCAGTATGATACTTGCAATTTCAGCTTCGCGAAATCTCAAAGTACATCAAATAGATGTGAAAACTGCCTTTCTAAATGGAGATTTAGATGAAGAAATCTACATGGAACAACCTGAGGGTTTTTCTGCTCCAAGACAAGAAAACAAAGTCTGTAAATTGGTGAAGTCATTGTATGGCTTGAAACAAGCTCCAAAACAATGGCATGAAAAGTTTGATTATGTCATGATGGAATATGGATTTAAAATCAACGAGTGCGATACATGCGTTTATATCAAAGATACTGAAAATGGCTATGTCATTTTATGTCTTTACGTTGATAACATGCTTATTGTTGGAAGCGACGATAAGATGATTAAATCTACTAAAGACATGTTAATTCAATATTTGACATGAAGGATATGGGCTTAGCAGATGTGATACTTGGAATTAAAATTTCAAGAACATCAAAGGGATTTGTCCTAAGTCAATCACACTATGTGGACAAAATTCTTGATAAATTTAATAAGGATGATTCTGGCATGACTAGAACACCGATAGATACCAGTCAATATCTATCAAATAACAGAGGCGAGAGTATCTCTCAAGTAGAATACTCTATAATTATTGGAAGTCTTTGTACTTAATGAGTTGTACAAGACCAGACATAGCCTACACAGTTAGCAAACTGATTAGATACACGAGTAATCCAGGAGCTAACCATTGGAAATGAATAATAAGAATACTAAAGTATTTGAGATATACTCGTGATTATGGGCTGTACTATACTAGATATTCGGCAGTTATTGAAAGATACAGTGACGCTAACTGGATATCTAATATAAAAGACTCAAAGTCTACAAGTGGATTTTTGTTCACACTAGGAGGTGCAATTATATCATGGAAATCTTCTAAACAGATGGTTATAGCCAGATCCAATATGAAAGCTGAGTTTATAGCCTTGGACAAGTGTGGTGAAGAGGCTGAGTGGTTACGTCACTTCCTAGAGGATATTCCTAGATGGTCAAAGCCTATGCCGGCAATTTGCATACATTGTGATAACCAATTAGCAATTGGTAGGGCACATAGTAACATGTATAATGGTAAGTCTAGACACATACGTCGTAGACATAATATCATAAGACAACTACTTTCAACTGGAGTTATCTCTATTGACTATGTAAAGTCAAAGGATAATATTGCGGATCCACTAACTAAATGTTTGAATAGAGAGTTAGTTGAAAAGTCGTCGAAAGGAATGCGACTTAAGCCTTTGGAAGAATAAGTTAATACAATGGAAACCCAACCTAGTTGACTAGAGATCCCAAGATCTTGGTTCAAATGGACAACCTAATTGTAAATACTTAATTAGATCACTGTGGGGGTTCTCTCATATCCATTCATATGATGAAACAGTGATACCCGTAGAGGAAATGATAAGCAATAGATTTTTAATGATTCTTACGCGCGAAGTAAAGCAGACTACTCTTAATAAGAAATCACCTATGTTAGAGAGAAGTGGGACCGCTTCTAAGAGAATTGTGTGAGGCGCAATTCTTAAAACCTCTCGCAGAACCAGGCATATGTTCATGGCCATAAATAAACATAACAATGAGAACTGAACTATGTCAAAAAGAATTGTGTGAAGTATATCATCGTTTACACAAAAGGCAGAACAGTTCAAGGACATCGCGTCTACTGGTAAGTTAGTAAAGTAAATATATTTTCATAAGGAAAGGTTCAAAGGGTAACATCTATCTATCCTATGCAGGATTTGGACGTTGAACTTTATCACCAAGTTTTCCGTGTCTCTTTCAATTTTTCATTCATGTGGGGGATTGTTGGAAAATAAGTAAATGAAAAACTTTAAACTCTTTATTTTGAGACCTTCTATCTTCTCAACCATTCATCTCTTGTAACTCTTGTAACTCTCATGTTAATTGTATATTTGGAATTGGAAGGCCACTCATGTGCCTATATAAACAAGTTCAAAGTTCCTCATTTCATCACATCAAAATTCAGCTTTTTCCTCTCTTTCCTCAGTTCATCCAAGTTTTCTTTTTGAGGTGATAAAGTTCGGGCAGTAGGTCGGTTCGCTGGTACAACCAGTTCTACCGTTGTATCTTGGGAAACAGACGTTTATAACCTACGGTAGGGGACGAATCTGTTTTAAGGAAACTGTACTTGTACAGGCCTCGGTTTGCTTTCTTTCTCAATTCTTTATTCTGAAATTTCCTTACTCCATTTGTTTACTGTTCATTTTAATTATAATATGTTGTTTAACATTTTTCAATTGACGTATGTTTAACAGTCGGAACCTTTAAGTTTGATAGTCAGAACCGTAGTTATTAGACCTGGCCTGGACATCGACCCGGACAAGGAGGAGGATCATCGGGTTTTTGGTTCAACCGGTAATCCGGTGGGTCAATTCATGTCGAATCAATAAGTTTATTTTTGTTAAATCATCACCATCAAAAATTTATATAGCAAATAAGTACAAAACTACTATTATCATCAACTAATTCTTGTAAAAAAATAACATAAATTATTGTAATTTATTGCATAACATTTCATTAATAGAGTGAAGAAGTACATGGTGCATAATTTGGATAGAATATAGTAATAGAAAAAATTGAAAATTTTTATTATGCAATGACCCGCCGGGTCATCGGGTTACTAGAAAAATCGACAATTTTTTCGGGTCATAAATGGTTCAATTGTTGGACGGTCCAATTAAGAGAACCAGACCGATTAGGACACCGGGTCACCAGTTTCCAGGTCGGGCCAGTCCGGGTTTAATAACTATGGTCGGAACTCATGAAAAAAAAATCGCCTACCCCAACAAGAAAAAGAAAAGGGAAAAAATATTAGCTTTGGAGTTATGTAAAATTAAAATTAAAATCTCCAATTCTTCTTTCTTTTTTTTTTAATAGCGTAAGAGCTTCATTAATATCTTATGCTTTGTTCTTGTCTATCTCAATATCTTGATAGTGCACAAAAATTCCTCAACCCCGATTTAATGAATTTTCATTTTCACCTTTAATATTCGTATCGTGTTAACACTTGTGTCTAAGTCTGGATGTCGGATGAGTTAGTCAAGATATTTTAATACTTGAAACTACTCGTTACAGTTCAAGTATTTTATAAATAGAACTATTTGGGTCTACGTAATTGTTGGAACCAAGCCCGACGGTACTGGTTTTACCCATAATATATTTTTTTAAAATCGTGAGTAGACAATATGTTTTGGAAAAAAAAAATTTGCAAACCCGTTCACATTAAAGTACGTAAGATATTAAAACAATTTCTGAAAGATATAGACATTAACTGGAAGAATAGACGTCAAAATTATAAACTCATAAATTAGTGTTAGAAAAAGAAAAATTACATCTCAAAATTGAATATTCATTTCGATTACAGAGGGCTTTCCCATTCGTCTTATCACTGTGTGTTGAGCGAGAGAGAGATGAGCGAAAGTGCGAGACAAACGACAATGTTTGTATTGAATATATAAACAATTAGCGATTGAAAATTTGGGATTTGTGTATTTAGAATTGAGTCAATTAAGTTTTGGTTTAAGAGTGATGATTTTGTACTTTTTAGTTTGGGTCTTTGACAGTTGGACTCTTGTATTTGGTACCATAGTGTTGGGTTGTAGGTCATTGGGTTATTGATGAATAAATTATAAAAAAATAAAAAATTTATAAAAAATGACAAATTCGATTTCAATCGAGTACTAACAGTTCTAGTTAGTTCTCGATTTCAGTTCCTAATTTTATTTTTTTTTAAAATCGGATCGAAACCCCCAAATCCAATTCGGGAGGTTCTGTTCTGATTAAAATGTCTACTTCTACTTGTGTCCTTCACTAAACAATTTTCAAAAGCAAATATAATCAATTTACTCCAACACACGTGTGGTGGCAAGCTATGATAATATCTTCCCATTTGGCACAAACTTGTGACAAATCAAGTCTTTTGTATGCCATCTATGATGCTCGAGTACTTGACAATGAATATGTTGGTGGATTTATTGTGTAAAGTGACTCCAAAGTGCAGAAACAAGAAAATCGAATGAAAATAAAAGTTTTACAAAGTCGATGCAAGTGTTGAACACTTTGTCCTTAAGTCGAATTTGCCTCGCAATGGTGTTTACGGTTTATGGCAATCAACTTCCAAGATACAACGACTTCTACTTGTGCTTGTAGCACTTCAAAACACAAGCACAACGAACCAGAAGTGGTTTTGTACTCCAAATGATGAAAATGAAATGAAAAACCCAGAATTTCACAACTAATTGCAAGAAATTTGGTTCAAGAGATGAATATATGAGTTTAGTGTATTTGCATATCTTTTATGTACTCAATAGGACGTCCATAGTGTCCTATTTAACGTTGATAAAGTGTTAGGAACGAAGAGGTGGAGAGCCAAATCGTGTAACACTTCAAATGGACATGCATGTTCGCGCTTATACCCATGCGATCGCATGATTTTAACATGCTGCGATCGTAAGGTACACTTTTGAAGGAAAAATTTAATCCAGGCTAAACATGCGATCACATGGCTTTGTCTCATGCGATTGCATGGTATGACAAAAAAATATTCTGCTTAAAAATTAGGCAAGTTGCGATCACATGATGAAATATCCATGCAATCGCATGGTCAAAAAATGACCCGATTTTGTCCTTTTCCGTAATTTTTCATTCATTCGATATTGGTTTCGAGATGCCAAATATACCATTCAACACATGCAAAAAAATTTGAATTCTCTTTCGGGAGCGTTTTCCCTTCGACTCCCGCGACTTAACAGGTCGAACCCCGTTTCGACGCTCTGAAGTAGCGACGTGGTAAACTAATTTGCCTAAATGAATTGGGTCGGGTCTGAGTATTTTGTCCCAAGTTGACACGAAGTCACTTTAGTTGTTTTAAAACACTTAATCAATTTCTCGAATTCTTAAACCAATTTCCAACATAATATATTTGAATTCTTTGCATAGAGTGGCTCCATTCTGAGTATTGATCAATTGTAGGAGGTTTGGACATATTTAGCACTTTGGATTAAACAAAATTAAAAAAGGCAGACGTCAAAAAATTTATCAATTCTACGCATTTGCCATGTTTGCTGATTTGTGATTTCTACCAAAGTTTAAAGAGTTGGTGTAAAAATTTGAGTTTTGTTATGAAACTAGAAAAATAGAGAGAAAAAGAGAATAGAATAGAGAGAGTCAAAACTCAAGTATGTTAATTTACTATAACAATGACCCTTATTTATAGGGTTCCAAAGGGAGTTACAACTTGATTAGAATACACTCTTCTGGAGTAAGTAGATAACTACATAGACATCTAGATACAACTAAATAGTCATTCATCATTATCTATAATTTTACAACACTCCCCCTTAAATGACTTATTACACAATAACTGGTTCGTTATTTGGCAAAAACCCAATGGGACAAAAATACCAATAGAAAGAAAAATTATCAAAAATTGGAGTACTCAAATGCTGCCTCATTAAAACCTTGTCAGGAAAATCCAGTGGGACAAAACCTGTACGAAGGAAAAAGAGTACAGCTACTCCCCCTGATTTCAACCAATGGAAAAAATTTGTATTGAGCTATCCATATCTTGTGCGTCAATGTCTTCAATGCCACCTTCTTTTTAAAACTTGTATAAAATAATTCTGGTGAAATGTGCTCCATGTTATAACCTCCAGCAATATCATCTTCATACACTATCTCTGGTTGATTGTAATCAGCATGATGGTTTGATGCTATTATATTAAAAATAAATCTTGTTGTTGTTCCCTTCAGGGGTCTCATATATAATTTATAATACACGGGAGTATAACCATAGGGTCATGATGATGATAAAATGTTTTGTAGGTTATGGACATCCATAACTATAATATTTATACCACTTCCAATTGGATGTCATTTATAGAAGAATATACCTCGTTAAAACCTTGCTAGAAAAAACCTCGTGGGAAAAATCCTAGTAAAGGAAAAAGAGTACATAATTCTTTTAATACGCCATGCAAATTGCCTCATTAAAAACCTTGCTAGAAAAATCCAATGGGACAAAACTTCAGTCAAGGAAAAGAGTACAATGCGTATTTACTCCCCCTCATTATAATATTAGTTTAGATCTGTACTTTGATCGATTGAGTTCTCGAAAAGTTAAACTATATGCTTCAGGCATATTAAATCCTCCAGGGATTTATACACATTGTTTTATTAGTCATGCCAAATGAGTTGGTTATAACAATATTCATTATATGCATATATGTCATGCATTGACAGACTAACAAGATATCGACTTATGATTGATTTACATAAGCCTTTGCAAAATTCATATTGTTAAAAGTCGTGCATTACATGTTACGAATTCATTTTTTCATTTCTTTTTTGCATAAATATACACCTTTAGGTGCTCTGACTGCAGGTCTATAAACTTCAGGTTTCTCTAGTCAGTTCAATTTACTTGGATTGCATCATTTTATTTGGCCAATTTATTCGTTGACAAATTTCTTTCAGTATCCTCGCTACCTTTCATAATATGAAGCGTTTTATTATGTACAATAATGTTGTCAACAACATTTATTTTTGAATCCATTTCTTTCTCATAATGACATAACTTAACGAGATCTTTTCGTTTTATTATTTCAGCTAGCTGAACCTCTTCTTGGATTTTATAATTAGTTATGTCTATATACTCTTCAAGAGTATACACCTCCTCAATAGGACCATCTTTATAATTGGCTCCATTTTTTATTTGAGAATTTTTTGGAATCAAATGTCACCACGCTTCAGGCGTGTCATTAATTTACCTGATATAATGTTAATGGATTGTCCTTCAAGGACGCTGATATAAATTGGAGCATTTAGAGCTGGTATATGAGATTTGATTTAATCTCTTTGGTCAGTAAATGCATCTGTCAATTGTATAACTTACAAATGAGTTATTTGTCGAACTTCTGGTTCATATTGTCTTGTGCAAGGATCTAGAAAATATAATATACATCATTTTCATGTATTCTTTCCAGCTACTTAATTTCTCTCCCCTAATGTTGAGAAAACTGTCTTATTAAAATGACATTTGGAAAACCATATTATAAAATATCACCCGTTAGGACTTAAGATATTTTATAATGTTTCATACTAAACATGTATTCTCAACATTTTTCAAAGTTTATCTCAGTGCACTCTGGTGGACCGATTATACATATATTGCACTATAAAAAATTTATTAGATGGATAATATTAGGCTCTGACCATAAGCCAACTATAGCGGGGGTAACTTTGATGTTGGCATGATGCGTATAAGTGTTTCCGCATATAAAATAGCATTCCCTAAACAAAAATGGGAAGCGCTTTGTTCTCAATAGTAATTGTTTAGAATTTAATTGGAGGCGTTGAAAAATAATATTGCCAAACCATTTAAAATCATCTCAATTGATATTTATTAAAAGTTTGAGATTTAGACTCACTAGTATTGACAAGACATATCACCGTCTTGGTTGTATAATCTGAAAATTATACTCATGATTTAAAATTTGAGCTAGTAATCTCGCAAACTTTAAGTTGCGAACACCATACAATCATCTAGTAGATGTATCTATTAGATACAAATAATATATAGATGGTCAACATGGAAGGTGATGGGGCCCCATAAATCACCTTAAATAATTTTCAGAAATGTAGGGAATTCAGTCCCGATTTTACCTAGTGAAAGTCTACTAGTTTATATACAATGAGAACAAGCATCACATGAGAATTCATTATATTGAAAAATCTTCTAGTTTTCAATAGATATTCTCATTAATATTTCACATCATATTGATTCGGGATGGTCTAATCGATAATGCCAATTAATACAATTTTTAAGATATTGAACTTCTGGTTCAATATAGTATTTCTTTAAGAATATCAACACTCTAATATTACACAACATTAATATTCTAAAATTGTAAAGTTGTGCTTCTTCAAAAGCTACAACACGATATTTTTTCTGGAATATTGATATGTACAAATTTATGCTTCTTCAAAAGCAGTCGTATAATATTCGTTTAATTAAATTATGCTTCTTCAGGAGCAATATCAAAATATTAATATATGTAATTTTATGTTTCTTTAGGAATTACAATGCAATATTCTCCAAGAATATTGATGGAATATAAGGTTGTTGTTCTTCAAGAGCAACGACACAATACAAAATAATTTATCGATTAATTAAAAGTTTTCACTAAAACAATCGATCAATTATAATTCGCATTAATCAATTTAACATAATATGATTTATATGCTTTCCTTCGGGGATAAGCATTAGTTGATTAATTATTTATTTATATCACAATTTAATTATGTGATGATATTTTTCGAAACATGTGATTCTTCTAGAGCACAATAAAATATTATTTCGACTACTGCTCAATATTTTTCTGAAATATCAAAATTATAACGTCGTAAAAATTAATATTCTTCTGAAATATTTAAATTGTAACGCTATGCTCTTCAGGAGCAATTAATATTCTTCTGGATATTATAAAGTTGTGCTTATTCAGCTACAACAAATTATTATTTTGATATAAATATTTACTCTCCAGGAGTAATATTATAATATTCTTATAGAATATTAGATCTTATAAAATTAGGCTCTTCGGGAAGCAATTAAAATTCTACTGGAATATTAATGTAATATAAATCTTTGCATATTCTGAATCAACAATAAAATATTCTTCTAGAATATTTATATGTGAGGTTACGTTATATTCAAGAAAAGCAACAATGTAATATTCTTCTGGAATATTACCGGATTTGTGAAAAATAACACAATTAACAATTAATCTTGTTTAAGAATTGATAATACATTAGTAAACATGAAAATATAGTGCATGTACATTTAAAATAATAGGCTGTTGCAATCACATGTAAATTGTTTACTATAGAGTTGATGCGTGCATTGAACAACACTTATGCATGGTTAAAATATTCAATTAAAAGGAAAAAGATTCTTTTAAAAGAATAATTAGTAAAAGATAAATAATTATGTTTTTCTGGACTTTAATTATGTGATCATAATTTTACCACCTCATTAGTTAATTTCTCATAATAATATGAAATCCAATAGGTTAAAAGAAAGAGATAAAGAGATGTACATAAATTAAACCTCGTAATTGGCACCTTCCACCAATTAATCGTCCGAAAAATGTGAGATTGGATTCCAACTAATTTTCCACCAATATTTTCTTGTGATACTGTGAAGGTTTCATGGGCTTTTGCAAGTGGGTCCAAGAATGAGCCTTTCCCATTCATCAGCATCAGATGAGGTTGCCTGTGGGCCACAGCTTTCCTAACATCCTTGAAACTCCCTTGATACCAATCACCAAATAAGAAGATCAAATTGTGCTTCGGGCTTGGGAAATGGCACTTTAATGACAACCCGGTTGTTAACTCGTATTGGGCCGAATCCGCCACCGGCCCGTTGGAAATTTATTGAAGGGAAGTAGAAGAAGCTGCCAATTTGGTCCTTTTTTTCTCTCTCTCTTTTTTTTTTCCCTTTTTTTTTTTGATAGTAAAGAAGGATTGCTTTGATAACTCAATTGGTTAGAACCTCGTGCTGATAACGTGTTATGAAACTAGAAAAATAGAGAGAAAAAGAGAATAGAATAGAGAGAGTCAAAACTCAAGTCTGTTAATTTACTATAACAATGACCCTTATTTATAGGGTTCCAAAGGGAGTTACAACTTGATTAGAATACACTCTTCTGGAGTAAGTAGATAACTACATAGACATCTAGATACAACTAAATAGTCATTCATCATTATCTATAATTTTACAACAAGTTTGTAATATTGTTCTTTGAAAATTAGGATATATATCTATTTTGTTAAACATTATATAAATTACTACAATTGTAAATTATTGAATGTCTATAATCACATAAACTAGTATGTTAAAAACTAAAATTAATCAGCACTACAAATTAAGATTCTCGAACGAAATATAAATGCAATTCAAGTGATTGTAAATAAACCATTAATAATTTAAGAATAAAAAACAATATCACATTTGTAAGAATTAATGTTCAAGGTCCAATTAGTTGAGTTGGACTTTATTATTTATTGGACTAAATTAATTAATTAGATTAATTAATTGGACCCATTTGTTGATGGTTTCTAATTTGACTAGAATTAGGATTAGCCGTACCTATACATATACAAGGCCACAACAGATTAAACTCTAGAGTTGATTTTTAATTACTTGCTAGCACATATTAAAGACAACCAAGACACAAATACTCCCAAAAGGTTCCGCTTTCATCTGTTCTTAATCGTGAAAGTCCAGATTTGTTCTTGCTGTGTGGATTGCCATTAAAGACTGGACAATTGGACAGCTGTGGTATTGAAGATCGCACCTCCAGCAAATCAGAAATCAGATTTCACGAAATTCATCAAAGGTAAACTTCTATCACGAATTCTATCTAAGTACAAGATGGATTCGGGCTTATAGGAATTGAACATTTAATTTTCGCTGTGCATATATACCTCAATTTCTTACAGTGGTATCAGAGCCTACCTTATTACTTGTTAGAGTTCGTTAGTCTGCTTTGATGAATTAGAACAACAATTGTTATTAAGATATTAATTTAATTTGAGTTTTGACAAAATACAAAATTTTGATTTTTTGAAAAAAAAATCTGAAATTAGTTTTGGATTTATTCGGAACGAGACTACCGGAAAGTGAGTCGACCACGGCAGTACTTTAGAAGTACCACCGACGGTGACTGTCGACAACAAATCTGCTGCCTTTCGAAGGAAACATATTACACCGCGAAGTCAGCGATCTCCGCCGCTGATTTTGCGACGGAAATAGCCAAAGCAGCGGCGCTTGTCGACGCATGACCATGTCGAACAACAACTATTTGCTGTTGTTCGATGGTTAATTTGCGGTGGCCGCCGGTGCTGGACACTGACGCAGCCACCGCAAGTTGAAATGAATCACCGCCGCAAATCAGCGGCGGCAATGGTGTTTTCGCAGAAACCCTAGGGTTTCTGCGTTAAAGATGGGAACAGGGTTTTTGTACAATTTTTGAAATTGCATAAGAGGTCCCCTAATTTTAAAAGAAAGAAAAGAGTCTCTCATGCAATTTCTAAAATTGTATGAGAAGTCCCGATGTTTAAAATAAAAAGGAGGAGTCTTTTGTGCAATTTCAAAAATTGCACAGAAAGCCCACTGATTTCTTTTTAATCAAGGACTCATTGTGTAATTTTTGAAATTGCACAATAAGTCCTCAATTTTTATTTTCTAAGAATATGGACTTAAATGTAGTTTTAATTTTTTTTGAAAAATTTGTAATTATTTAAATTTTAATGCTTGTCAAATATTTAGTATTGACTAAATTTTTTTTAAATTATATTTTTAAATTTTTGACCAGATAAAATTTTGACTTTACTTTATAAAATTATAATTTTGACCATATACAAATTTTATCTTCAATTAGAGTATGACTTTAAATTGGTAGATGAAATAAATTTTGAAAATTTTTTTTATGAATAAAATTAATTGATTAATTGGATTAATTGATTAATTTTATTGTTGAAAAATTAATTAATTAATTAATTAATTAATTAATTAATTAATTCCGTCTAGTCTGTTTCAAAATGTCTAAAAGATTTAGACTTATACTGTCAAAGCTGTAAATTTAGAAATTAATATATTTTTAATATTAGTTATTAAAATAGATGTTTAGTGGATGATTATGTAATTGACCAATGTGATTGGTTGTATGGTTAATTATTCTTGTTCATTATTGGTTGGGCATGCGAGCCTATTATTTAATTAAATGGGCTTGCGTGCCTATTATTTATTTAATTGAGTTTTTGAACTCTTTACTTAATATGGACCTACGTGTTCATTTATTTGGACATGCGTGCCAACTAGTATAGGATACATATTGCAATTGGGCCACAATAAAGCAGTGTATATGATACATGTTGCAGCAGGAGATAGAGATAATTGTATTTAGCATTCATTCGATGAATGAATACAACGTCTCTTAGGAATTGACCGACTAATCTTTCTTTTGGCTCAGGAAGATTAGATAGATAAAGTCCATAATCATCCACAATTGTTATAATTGTGTATAATTGATTGCATGTTAGATGTTAATTAATATATATATACATAAATGTGATGAAACAAATCTCTCTTTATCAAAATATTAAATTCGTATTAAATGGTTAATACAACGTGTCTTCTATTATTATAGTGAAAAATCAGAGTCCATTATCGATATCAGTTTGTTGAGTCACTCATGGCTGCTCGCTCATGGATATATTTATTACTATGAAACATTTGATGTTTCTGAATAATAGATCGAATTTAACTAAAATTTTATTTTTTTTGAGTCACTCAAATAAATAGAATTTTAGAGGCACAGTTAAGTAAACACATAAGATGTGTGCGACAATAAGTTGTCTACTTGATAATTTAGGAGTCATATAGAGATGTGATTGATAGAAATATCTACCTGGATGTTTTATTATGATTTGTTGAGTCACTCAAGGTTCTAATAAAACAAAAGGGATCCTAGCCCAATGGGAATCTGACCGATTCTATTGATTAATGTTTGAGTGTTATTAATTTAATTTAAATAGTGGGAGTATAATTAATTTAATATAAGTCTATGTTAAATTAATTTTTCTGCATTTAAATTAATTGTTCTATCTTGTTATTTAATAGCTAAATCATGAGTAACAATATAAGTTTGAGAGGTATATTGGATGCCAACATACATATCGGACCAAATTTTTTGGACTGGCACCGCATTCTGAGAATTGTTCTCAAGTATGAAAAAGAAAAATTGGATATGTCAATAAGCAACCAATACCAAAAGCTCCTATTGTGGATACTACGTCGGAGAACGTGCAGGCTTACAAAAAACTAGTGATAATAGTAACACTGCAGCATATGATGCTTGCAGTATATCACTTGAGTTAGAAAAGCAGCACGAGGGTATGGATGCCTATACTAAAATATATCATTTCAAGGAGTTGAATGATGTACAATCAATGACTGAATAGTATGAGACATCCAAAAGGTTATGAAGAGGTGTGATGGTAAAAAAAATCTTCAGTCAGTGCTCATGTATTGAAGATGATTGATTATATTGAACAATTAAATCAATTAATTTTTACTATGGACCACGAGCTAAGTGTTAACTTAGTTATGCAGTCCCCACCTAATAACTTTTCCCAGTTCATTATGAACTTCAACGTGAATAAGATTCAGTGTACCCTACTTGAGCTGCTAAACATGCTGAAAACTGTTAAGCCCAAAGGAATGAGTAAATTTTGGCAATTGATACCTCTAATAGCACTAAGAGAAAATCTAAAGGGACCTTTTAGAAAGGATCCAAGAATGCCAAATCTGTTGAAAAATAGTTAAGCAAAGACAAATCCAAGTCTGATGATCTGTGTTTTCACTGTGAAAATAAAATGACATTAGAAGAGGAATTACAAGGCATAAAAGAGATAAAACTAACAATTTAAATCTTTGGCATTACAGATTCGGTTATTTAAATGAAAATGCATTACTAAGTTCCATAAAGATGGTTACTTAGATTCAAATGATTATGAATCATTTGATAAGTGTGAATCATGACAGTTGGACATTATTGACCAATACACCCTTTTCTAGAAAGGGAGTCAGAGTTGCATATATTTTGAGTCTTGTACATACTGATGTACATGGACAAATATCTAAAGATGCTAGAGGTGGTTTTTCTTATTTCATCATATTTAAAGATGACCATTCTAGATATGATTTTATCTACTTGATAGACATTAAGAGTGAAGTCCTTGAAAAGTTCAAGAAATTCAAGTAATAAGTATAAATGTAAACTAATAAAAATATTCTAACACTTAGATCTGATTGAGGTGGAGAATATTTGAATGGTGAGTTTTTAGACTATCTAAAAGAGAATGGGATTCTCTCGTAATGGACTCCACCGTATACACCATGACAAATTGGTGTATCTGAAAGGAAAAACTGCACCTTATTTGATATGGTGCGATCAATGGTGAGTCGCGTAGTTTTTCCAAAATTGTTTTGGAGATATGCATTTAACACTGCATGTTATACACTAAATCGTGTCTTATCGATCAATAAACCTTCATACGAGTTATGGAAAGGGAAATGACCAAATCTTTCATACATGAAGGTTTAGAGATGCGACACTTATGTGAAGTGTGTTGAATCGAATAAGTTAGGAGCTAAATCTGATAAATGTTTATTTGTGGAATATCCAGAGTAAACTACATGATACTATTTCTACAATCCAATCGAGATGAAGGTCATCGTATCGAGATTTGTTGTATTCTTAAAGAAAACAGTGAGAGAAAAGTAGATCTTGAAGAAGCTCAATAAACTACTAATAAAATTGACCAATTAGATGTTCCAATAGTTGAGCTTACATATGATGAAGCACAGATTGGGAAAGTGGGAACCACCAGTTTTCAATGACACACCAACTCTGCGTAAGTCGAGCAGAGTCATTCATTTTCTTCTGAGATACGATCTCCTGATTATTAGTAATGTATTACTAATCAATGAAGATGAACCTACTACTTAAGCAGAATCGAAGTCAAGTGTTGACTCAAAGAGATGGCAGGAAGCCATGGAATCTGAGATGAACTCCATGTACGAAAACAAGGTTTGGACCTTGGTTGACCCACCTGAAGGGGTAAAACCCATAGGCTGTAAATTGGTTTATCTTAAAAAGGTCAACATGGATGGTAATATTCATACTTACAATGCAAGATTGGTTGCGAAGGGTTACAAGTAAAGACAAGAGATTGACTTTGACGAAATCTTCTCACCAGTAGCATTGTCTAAGTTAATTCGGATTTCGCTTGCAATAGTAGCATACTATAACTATGAGATCTGGAAAATGGATGTCAAGATCACATTTCTTAACGGGAATCTTAGAGAGGATGCGTACATGACACAAGCTGAATGTTTTGAATCCATAGAGCTTAACAAGGTATGCAAACTACATAAATCCATATATGGATTAAAGCAAGCTTGGAATCTTCGTTTTGATAAGACAATCAAAATGTTTGATTTTATTAAGAATGAAGATTAACTATGTGTGTATAAAAGGTTAGTGGGAGCAAAGTCGTATTTCTAATTTTGTATGCGGATGACATACTATTATTAGGAAACGATGTCTCCGATGCCAAAAATTAGTAAAGTTGTGGTTATCCAAAAATTTCTCCATTGAATATATGTGAGCGGTAGCGTACATTCTCGGAGTAAAGATCTATAGAGATAAATCTAATAGAATGCTTGGCCTATCTTAATCTACATACATAAATAAAATCTTGAGAAAATTTAGCAAATAAGAGTCAATATATGACTCTGTCCCATCGGGTATGTGATATATCTCTCATAAGAGTGTCCAAAACACAAATTGAAAGAGATCGCATGGATAGAATTCCTTATGCATCAGCAATAGGATCTATTATGTATGCCATGCTATGTACTCGACCGGATGTTTCATATGCTTTGAGTGTCACAAGCAGGTTCCAAGCGAACCCTGGCGAGAAACAATGGATAGCAGTCAAGAACATCCTTAATTACCTAAGAAGGACTAAAGACATATTCTTGGTGTATGGAGGAAATGAACTTAGAGTTCAAGGTTATGCCGATGCCAGCTTTCAGTCTGATAAAGACGATAGCAAATCTCAATCTGGATATGTATTTACTCTAAATAGTGGTGCAGTCAGTTAGAAAAGTTCCAAATAAGAAACGACTGCTGATTCAACTACAGAAGCCAAATATATAGCTGCTTCAGAAGCAGCAAAGGTAGCAGTCTGGATCAAGTAGTTCATTACTGAACTTGGAATAGTTCCTATCATTGTTGATCCAATAACTTGTATTGTGATAACATTTGAGCCATTGCATATGTGAAGGAACCCATGTCTCATCAATGATCAAGATATATATTGAGGCAATATCATCTCATTAGGGAATTAGGGAGATAATCTTAAAAAATGATATAAAGATAGAACGGGTCCTAACATACGATATTGTAGTAGATCATTTGACAAAATTGTTGTCTTAGCACAAGCATGATTGTCATGCTAAATCTGATGGTATTAAGATAACTGAGTGATTGGATCTAGTTTGTATGAGACATTTTGTGATATACTCTGTGTTAGACATTGAAGTATATGAACAAATTGATTAATTAAATATTTGTCTACATTTTAAATGGCAGATATGTTATTCTTAAATTTTATTATTAAAAATAATAGAGTTCGAAGAAAAGTTCATAGTAACTTGTTAATCATAAGGTGTTGTGATTGTGAGATACAAGTTATAAATAACTTATTCTTGAAATTTTCCTAGTCATAGTAATAATGAGAGACAGATATCATTATTGCAGATAGACTAGCATGTGTTGCATTTCTTTTGAAGAAAGTAGCTGATCTCATAAGCTAAGATGTAGAGGGACATTTGAATGAACACATGAATGCATTGTTATGAGAACATAATATTGGATGATCCGCCCAGAGATTCCACATGGATAACTATCCAAGCGTCAGTGGTAAATCTCTAATGCGCGGTTGTGGATTTGGTCTTTTGACTTGAGGACATCATAGAATCTTATATGAGGATCAATATACTTTGGCGATCTTTTGATGAGGCTTGAAGATTTGAGTCACCAGGAAGACGTTGTACGGGCATAGTAAAAATCATATAAAGGTTGTGAATGTCCAATATGAGGATTCGTCACTCCTAGAAAGTAGGAGATTATAACCTGATTTTTGCTCACTTAAGTTGATATAAATTTGTTCGGCCGGGGTAGAGTTATGAGTTGAAAATGTTTTAATCATAACTAGATTAGATCGACGAAAAGTTGAGGTGAATAACATAATTGGTTGAAATGAGATTGACGTTGATCCATATCTCTTAACCAATTGGGTTATATTGATGAATGGATTATATTTCCATGGTAACTGCACATATATTGGTTCTGTCATACCACATGACATATTCGTTCACATGGATTGCCTTGACACATTGCTAGATGTCAATCTTGGATGGCGACGTGAATTGATCGATATCGGTGAATCGATGAGAATATTACTGCGTTTGCCATCGTGAATGATAACCTAATGGGTCACACACATAAAGCGAGAATTGAACATTTGGAATTAGACATTGTCCAAGTAGGAGATTATAAGAATTAATGTCTAATGTCCAATTAGTTGGGTTGGACTTTATTATTTATTGGACAAAATTAATTAATTAGATTAATTAATTGTGCTCATTTGTTGATAGGTTCTAGTTTAACTAGAACTAGGGTTAGGGTTAGCCCTACTTATATATATACAAGGCCACAACAGATTAAACACTAGAGTTGATATTTAATTACTTGCTAGCACATGTAAAAGACAACCAAGACACAAATACTCCCAAAAGGTTCCGCTTTCATCTGTTCTTAGTCGTGGAAGTCCATATATATTCTTGTTGTGTGGATTACCATTGGAGGCTGGACAATTGGACAACTGTGGTATTGAAGATTGCACCTCCAGTAAATCAAAAATCAGATTTCACGAAATTCATCAAAGGTAAACTTCTATCACGAATTCTATCTAAGTACAAGGTTGATTCGGACTTATAGGAATTGAACATTTAATTTCTGCTGTGCATGTATACCTCAATTCTTTACAACATTAAACATAAAACATAACATGTCTACAACCAAGTTTTAAAACTCTGAATCACAAAGTATTTAACGATAGTTTTGATATTGTTTAATTAAAAATTTTAAGTTATGAAATATCCACCAATAAATGTATGTAGATACTTACCTATCTTTGTATATATTGTATAAAAATTGATTTTGTAGCACTAGCGCTTCACGTGATTTTTATTCAATTTTATTCCATTTTAAGATAGGCGGCTAACAATTATTTAATAAGTAGATTCTTTTTATTACATCCTTCCATTTTTGAAATATTCGACTATTAATAATTTAAAACGTAGTCATCGTCTAACCAATTTTAAGAAAAGGGTATTGTCCCTCTCTTGTTTAGCATCGATGGACGGCTGGGATGTCTTGCTTTGGTCCAAAGGCTTTGTGATGGTAAAATCTGAGCTCATTTGATGAAAACTCTCCACCTTTAATGGGTGCACAAATTATTGTATGTGATGGGATACCACGTGCAGCAGAGTATAAACCAAGTTAAATAGCAGTGGATGTGTTTTGTCTTTCACAAAAGGCTGCATGAAGAATCCATTGACCATTGGCCACCAATGTAGTACGTTTCGTGCCATAAAAATAATTTAAGTTTGTCAAATTAGTAAAATATATTTTTTATTTAAACATTTCATAAAATTTATAATTTACTATTCATTCATTATCTACACATTCAATATGACCCACAATTTATAAATATTTTAAAAATAATTTCAATACTATCAAATATGCACTTAAATTCAGGGGCGGAGCTAGGATTCTAGTCCAGTGCGAGCAGGATTTAAGCATAAAAATAAAATATTGACATAACTTTAATATGTTAGAGATAGAAGTCCTAGCCGCACACTTAATTAGCCTACACTACTAACAGAAGGAAAAACTTAAAATAAAGTAAAATTCATGGCAAATATAAAAAGTTGAGAGCAGAAACTCTGAAAATACTTTCTGTATTCTTCAATTTTGTTTTTCTTTCCTAAATTATGCAATTAACATATTAAAGAGAATTAATAAATCATTACTTAGAGATTTAGTCATACAATTACTTTATTTTTTTATTTTTCAAAGTTCATGAGCAAAGGTGAAATTTTGAATTAAAATATCTATTCTCTCTCTCTCACATTCACTACATAAAATTATACATACACACACGCAGCTTCTGTTTTTCAGCATGGTCAAAGTTCTCACCTTCACTCCAGGAAGCTTTTGTTCTTCCATGGATTTCTCAAAGTTCAATGCATGCGGCCGCCGGCGCTCGACTCTATGTAGCTCTGTCCCAGCTTAAATTGAATATTACTTTGCATGGCTATCAATTAAATTATTATCGAAATAGCATTCTTTTTTAATTAAAAATTTACATAACATTTATTTTACTCTGATTAAATATTGTATATTCAACTATGGATTGAGTTGATAAGTTAGCTATTCAACCACTCGACCCTTGGTCTAGTACGCTAATCGACTACTTGCTTTTGATCCAGTTGAGATGCAAAATGTACACAATTTTTTTTTCTCTTTTTCTTTGCTTTTAAATGTTTAATATTTGCAACTAGTTCATAGTGTAAAAAACCTAATTGTTTGATGATGATTGGTTAAAGGAATTGGGCAAGGCAGATTTATCTTTGTTGGAGTGTCTTTTAGGAGATTTTGTAAAAATTTAGTGAAATGTATGGTTAAAAAATTGATAAAAATTATAGATCTATTAAATATGTGGTTGAAAATGAGTTTAATAAAAAGAAAGTTTATTTTAAACTTTACTTAAAAGACTAAACAAGTACGTTTTATAGTTTAAGAACATTATTTGCACCAGGTATGAAGTTCGAGAACCAACTAAATTTTTTACGCCCAGTTCATTTTAATCTTTTTATTCTATGTCATTAAGTCTTTGTTTGATTTTGTTTAAAAAATTGACACAAAATTAAGTTAAACTTGATAATTACTTTTAATTACATATTTTATGAGGCTCATAACTTTTATCAATTTTTTAATTTTACATTTCACTAATCTTTATAAAAATATACTAAAAAACTAATTTTTAATCGAACCAAACAAGCACTAAGTACTAAGTATTAAATAGACAAGCGAATAAACTAATTATTTTTCCATATTAGCAAAATAAGAAAAAATTGGGGGGGGGGGGGGGGCACTTTTTTTTATTTCTTATTTTGTAGTAGATACTAGATACCAATATGAAAATGATTAATGGATGCTAAAATATCCGCTGAAATATCTAGATCAGCCAATTATTACATGCCACGTACCCAATCTTACAGAAACTACCTATTCCACATCCCAGACAATCAAAACCCCATTTCAAAAAATTTCACCTTCCCTCCTCCCAGCCCCAATATATTGCCCTTTTCCCATTCCTCTACCTTCACTCCACTCTACCCCACTCAACAAAAACACACACTCACACCCTAAAAAATGCGTGAAATCCTGCACATTCAGGGCGGCCAATGCGGCAACCAGATCGGTGCCAAGTTCTGGGAAGTTGTATGCACTGAACACGGCATAGATCCAACGGGTCGGTACCAGGGGGACTCAGATCTGCAACTGGAGCGGGTCAATGTCTACTTCAACGAGGCCAGCTGCGGCCGATTTGTTCCCCGTGCCGTCCTCATGGATCTTGAACCCGGTGTCATGGACAGCATCCGGTCTGGCCCAGTTGGCCAGATCTTCAGGCCGGATAACTTCGTGTTTGGACAGTCCGGTGCCGGGAATAACTGGGCTAAAGGGCATTATACTGAGGGTGCTGAGCTCATTGATTCGGTTCTTGATGTTGTGAGAAAAGAGGCCGAGAACTGTGACTGCCTCCAAGGTGAAAAATTACCCTTTTGCCCTCCCATTTCTTATGTTTATATATGTGTCTCTCTTTGCTTTGCTGTTTGTGTAGACGTTCGTATTTATATATACTGAATATATGTTCTATATGGCACCGATTTGTTACAAGTTGGATTTTGTGGGTTTTTTTTAATATTCTTGTGTCATTTCATTTATTTTTGTGTAGTATTTGGGGTAAATACGCTTTGGGTGCATTTTTGAAGTCTTATCATGGACCTTTGCTAAGATTTGTGGTTCTGGAAAATTTATTTCTAGATTTGATTCATGGATCTAATTTGGGTAAGACTCTTCCCGAACTTTGTATTGTCATTGAGCGGATTCGAGTGCAATCACTTCACGGTTCATGGAATATTTGAAGATCTTTGCCAATGTTAAACTATGTGCAAAATCAAACATGCTTCTATATTACATAAAATTTAATGTGCTCAATAATATATGTACTGAGCGAGATTTTATGTTTTCTGTATTGCTCTGGTATGCTTACCGGGACAAGTGTTATACATTTATTGGACGAGTGTAAAATGGGCCTTTACACTCATCCAATGGCTATGTGACACTTGTCCCAATGGGCATTAGATCACTACTCTTGTTTTTTGATTTCTGTAGTTTTGGGTGCAAATATATTCTGTGTCTCTTTAGTATAGTAATGGATGCTAATGCTTGTGCTTTTTTGAAATATTTGTCCAAACTTTGATTTTGGGGACCATAAGTGGCATGTCCAAACTTTGATTGCACACACTCATGATGTGCCACATGACCATGCCACAAAATATGGTCCACTGTCAACTTGGTTTGAGCAATAATTTTTCCCAAGCTCTCACTGTATTGTTCAATCATTGCATGGTCATGAAATGTTTGGCTTAATGAGTCTTTGAAACAGCAGGCAAATTTCTATTTGTACAAAGACAAGCATGTGTATTTGTATGCATATTTAAGCAAAAATGACGCAAGTTACAGGTTTGAAATTGTGAAGTACTATTGATGGTGTGTATAAAAAAAAATAATTGGCATGAAACACAAGCAAAAATGAAGCAAGATACAAGTTTACTGACACTTTGGCATGAAATTTACATTTTTTCTAGTGGAAAAAGATTAGGCTGTACTTGTAGTTGTAGGAATTTCAATTGGAAAAATACATCTTGACAAGATGCACCAGAGTTGTGCAAATAAATCTTCCTTGTTTGTGTCAACTTGTATGTCCATGTTTGTCTGTTGGAACATGCAAGTGCCTCCACAGTTGTGTGGCACGTAAGGTGCTCTGTTTTGATAAACTCCTCGGTTGCTTCTTTAGTTTTTTTCATGTTTGTGAAATGTGACATCTAAATTTCTTTCTGTCTATTGAATTGATATTGCCTAAACTGCTTTACACAATATTGGCCTTTTGGATGTTTGATGTGTAGATGTTCTATTTCTACAGCAATACAGCTTAATGCTGGTTTGATTGATGAATTGTCTTGTATACTCCAGGGTTTCAAGTATGTCACTCATTGGGGGGTGGCACTGGGTCAGGGATGGGGACCCTGTTGATATCCAAGATAAGGGAAGAATACCCAGATCGAATGATGCTTACATTCTCAGTGTTCCCATCCCCAAAAGTGTCTGACACAGTTGTCGAGCCCTACAACGCAACTCTGTCAGTACACCAGCTTGTTGAGAATGCCGATGAGTGTATGGTTCTGGATAATGAGGCTCTCTATGATATTTGCTTCCGCACTCTGAAGCTCACCACTCCCAGTTGTAAGTCATGGTTACCCTTTTATTTGTGGCTTTCTAGCTGTATTTTGTTCTTCAGAACCTTTCAATATGAGAGCAAAATAGTTTGGTTTAATATTTTCTTTTCTTTTCTTTATTATTTGGTTCCTGGGAAAAAAATGAAATCAGAAAGAAAACATCCAAATTAGAAGAAGGTTTTTGTGCATGCCTTAACTGTATTTTTTAATTCTAAAACCTTAAGGTTCTATTGTTAAATCAGACTATGTCAGGTCTGTAAAGTCTTTATGGACTGCCCGGGGTTTGCTATCTCTAGCATGCTTAAGTGGTAAAATGATAAGTTTGAGGTCCAAATTTGGCAAATTATGCATAATAGTTAGAGAAGTTTTCAAGTCATTAACAAAGTACTATAACTGCAGTCTTAACTAATTTGCAATATTTGGAGTACTGAAATTTTCAAGGTCTCTTCCCAGAAATCGCTACAAGTTTCTGAGAAATATAGCAGAACATGTTAGCTGTCCACTGATAGTACAAAACAACATTTTGCTGAGTCTAGTCATATGTGAACATTTGTAGGAAGAACTAAATACCATTGTGCTTTTTATTGTTGGACAGGACTGTGTTTAGCCATTCCTTCCCTGCTTTTGTGAGAATAAATATTTGTGAATGCTATTGGAGATATAGACGAGGTTATTACTAATTTCTAATCAAATTGTTGTTCTCTTCAGTTGGAGACTTGAACCACTTGATCTCTGCCACAATGAGTGGTGTCACTTGCTGCCTTCGCTTCCCCGGGCAGCTGAACTCAGACCTTCGAAAGTTGGCTGTCAATCTTATCCCATTCCCACGTCTCCACTTCTTTATGGTTGGTTTTGCACCACTCACATCTCGTGGATCACAGCAATACCGTTCCCTCACTGTCCCGGAACTCACCCAACAAATGTGGGATGCTAAGAACATGATGTGTGCTGCTGATCCTCGACACGGTCGATACCTCACGGCATCGGCTGTGTTCCGTGGCAAGATGAGCACAAAGGAGGTTGATGAGCAGATGATCAATGTACAAAACAAGAATTCATCATACTTTGTCGAGTGGATTCCAAACAATGTTAAGTCTACTGTTTGTGACATCCCACCCACCGGCCTGAAGATGGCTTCGACTTTTATTGGTAACTCCACATCAATTCAAGAGATGTTTAGGAGGGTCAGTGAACAGTTTACTGCCATGTTTCGAAGGAAGGCTTTCCTGCATTGGTACACTGGAGAAGGTATGGACGAGATGGAGTTCACAGAAGCTGAGAGCAACATGAACGATTTAGTTGCTGAGTACCAGCAGTATCAGGATGCCACTGCTGATGAGGAGTACGAGGATGAGGAAGAATATCAAGAAGAGGAGGCCTAGCCAAGAACTGGGAATTGCTTTTGTTGTATGTTTTCATTAATTAAGATATTGCAAGACGGGGTAGTTTTGTGTGTTACGTTGCTATGTTATTGTTCACTTATTTTTGCTTGGTTTCCTTACCAAAATATACTTTCGTGGAATGTTTTGTGAAATTAGCATGTATTGCTATTACGACTTTTGCTGCTAGTTGAAGTTTATGCATATTACTTGATTGAATTGTTTGCTATCCATGCTAATTGCTCAATCACTCGTCTAAAGTATGAATTCCTTGGCTTATTAGATCGTGGGGGTGTGGGAGAGTGTTCATTTGTTATTGGGGTGCAATTGAGCTAGAATTTAATGCCTACTTTATATGTTTATACACTACATTATACATATGACACCAACTATTATATCTAATGCTGAAATAATGACTACCAGATTTTGTTTGTTTCAAGAAATTATCAATCAATTCTGGTTCGTTCTTTTTGTCTTTGATTCTTTTCTGCTCGACATGTATAGATTTTGTTCAAGGATTAGTGAAAACCAGATTTGCCTTTGTCAGATTATGACTCTTTTCCACAGAAGACAGCTGCAATAGTACTGAAAAGTGAAGTTAATTCTATTGAATTGTTAAAATTTGAGGTCAGAACTGTTAAGACTTACATTACATATTCCGAAAACAACTTCTTGTATAACTTTCGATGAACTGAATACAGAACATCGTTAACAATACATCATGTTTCTAGTTTGATTGATTGCATTGGGTAGTTTTAAAAAGGAGAACATCTATTTTTCAGTTTGGTAGTTACAATTAAATGAAATGTTTGGTATATTGAATTAAATAAACAACTAATTCAACATTTTTCTGCTGCTTAATCGTGTCCACTCTAGCTGCTTAGCATAGAAGGTAACATTCAACTTTTTTCTACTAAACAATTTAGCACTTGTTTGGTAAAGTTCTCTAGCGGATTTTGATAAATAATTGATAAAATATATAGTTGAAAAATTAATAAAAATTATAAATCTCATAAAATGTGTGATTAAAATTAATTGTTGAATTTACTTTGACTTCATATTTTTAAGTTTTATCAAACAAGCTCATAGTCCTTATATGTGCCAATTTTTATTTTTTTAATTAAGAAAAAAAGGGATTTTGGCACAAATAGTTTCTAAAGTATGCTCATAGTTTGGTTTTGGTCCCTAACGTATGAATTGACTAGAATGTCCCTAACTTATGCATTTAAGTGTGAAATTGGTCCTTGTAGATAGAATCCATTCAAAATTTCTATTAGTTGAGCGTGTGGTATACACTTTCTTTTAATAACAAGGGCAAATTTGTCAGTTCAAAAAGATACCATAAATTTTTTTTTTTTCAAAAAAAATAAAAAACAAAAAAATAGAAAAGATCATATTTTTCATCCCCACTCCACCCATCAACACGCACGCACCACCACCGCCCATTGCCACACCATTTTCTTTTTCAGCACTATTGTAAGTACCTAACCATATCATTCCATCTTTAAAAGGATCCCATATTTTTACAGCCTGTTTGCCCAATTTTCTCTGTCCAACAACTTTATATTTCTTTGAACTGGGACGCGCCGAGAGCTTACTCTCGACTTTTGCTAAAATCCTTTTCTTCCGCTTTTTACCATTGTTGTTGTCAGTGATTTTAGTCAAGAAATAAGAGATTTCCATTAAAAAGTAAACTTCCTAAATAATTCACTTAACTTTCTTCTCGCTGATTACTCATCACCAGCCGTTGATTCTTCCTCTGCTGTACCAAAATTCATTTTCGCCACTTTCTACAATTTCAACAGGTTTAAATCATTCTATTTCCAGTTAAAACAAATTCTTATTCATCTAAACATATATACATATATCGAACTTTTTGTGGATCTATGTTTTGAATAGGAAGTGATTTATAGTTAAAGGGTCTAACATTTATTGATTGTTCTTACCGGAGAAGACGATGATTTCCACACCAGGAGAAGACGATCATTTCCACACCAGATTAGGTTCGCCAACGAGATCGAATGTTGTTGGAATAATATAATCTTATCTAGGACACTTCTTTTATGGGGAGTATGCATATGGCATGTACATCTATATGTAGATAAAGAGAGAAATAAGAGAGAATCAATACAGACAATTATGGTGGTAGGGTGAATTTTTGAAATGGCCGTGTCAGAGGCTTGGAGTCGGTGAAGAGCTAACTTATTTTAAATAAGTTTTAAAGGCATCTTTTAAGTAAAATAAACTAAAATACCCTTATTTTATAATATCAGTTAACAGATCATCGGTTAACAGACCATCTATTAACAGGTCGGTTAACAGACCATCGGTTAACAGACCATCTGTTAACAGGTCGGTTAACATATGGTCTGTTAACCGACCATTAACAGACCCATAGTCTGTTAACAGACCAACTGGTCTGTTAACAGACTATGGGTCTGTTAACAGGCCTTGGGGCCTGTTAAGGCCAATTTTGGCCTTAACAGGCCTTGGGGCCTGTTAACAGACCCATGGTCTGTTAACAGGTGTGTTAACAGATGTATAGTCTGTTAACGCAGATTTCTGATTTTTTCAATTAATCCATCCAAATCAACTCAGATTTTCAAGAATTTAAAGTAAAAATCATGATTCATACTCAGATTTATACATTTTTTCATGATTTATACTACAAAATCCACAATTTTTACTGTGAATTAAAATAAAAAGATGGAGAATGATGAAACTTCTTACATAAATAAAATGAGTTGGATTTTAACATTGAAATGGGTTGGATTCTAACCTTGAAATCTTCTATTCTTCACAGACAAATGAATTTGAAATGGGTTGGATTATAACCATTTCAAATGAATTTGAAATCGTTTGAAATGGTTATAAGCGGGAAAGAAGGTAAGGATATATTTGGTAATTTACACACCAAAATTGGTCAACGGCCATTTTGGAAAATTGGTCGGGTCACCCGGCCATTCACCACTATTCCCACTGGTGGGGAGGAGATATATTGAATTTTTTCTAGTGTGTGTGTGTGTGTGAGTGCGCGTGAGAGTGCGATTTAATTCTTTTTAGATTTCGTTTTTTATTATTCATTTTTGAATTGACAACGCTCAACTAAGGGCTTGTTCGGTAGAGTTTTTTTTAGGAAAAAATGAATTTTTTTGGTTACTTTTTGACTTTTCAAATTTTTTGGTAGTGTAAAAAAGGTTGAAAAGTCAAAAATTGTAGGCAAAAAAATGGGTTTTTTTTGGAGAAAATGGATACCGAACATGCCCTAATAAAGATTTTGGATAAAAACTAATTTTGCATTCAAATGCATGTGTTAGGGACCTCTTAGCCAAAATTAAAACGTTGGAGACCAAAACCAAACTAGGAGCATACGTTAGGAACCATTTGTGTCCAAATCTTTTTTTTTTAAAATCATGCTACCTTGGATTTTTATTTTAAAGTTCATGGATGTTTTCTAATGGACTATTGCATTGGGTCATAAATTTGTAAAATCCAGTTGCATGGTTTTAAAGTTTGTTGCCTCAAAAGTCAATAATTTGGTCCCCACAGCAAATAATATTTGGTTGGAAAGTCTACTAACTAAAGGGAAACTGGGAAAGTCACACAACTATGCCAATAAATAAAACAAAAAAATAAAAATAAAAATTGAAATGAAGTGTGCAGAAATTCTTATAATTGACAATTACTTAATATAATATATATTTTTTTTTACATAAATACCGTTTTATCTCTACTTACAAAAAAATACAATAAAATCTTGATGACCTGTTACACAAAAAACCACAAAATTTACGTTCCGTATTTTCGAAATCATTCTTTCCAAAAATACTAAAGAATAAAAAAAGAGTAATGCTATTTGCAGTCTTCACTATCGATAGTCATCATACGTGTCATTATTCAATTGGATGAATTATTCATAATTAATGGCTATAAATACATTACTTAATTAGAGTAAATAATTTAACCAATTGAGTAATGACACGTATTGATGACTATCGATAGTGAAGACTGCAAATAGCATTATTCATAAAATAAAAAATAATGTAACCAACAATTTTAATTTACAAAATGAAATTAACAAGTAATAAACATCCGTCTATTGACTATTGTGATAGTACCCCGCAAGAAAACAGTATTAAAATAATAGATTTTGCTAGATAATTAGATACACACAAATGAATGATTTGAAAAATCAAGCAAACCTACAAAGTCACAAAATTAGCATTGATCGCAAAACAATAATAGGATCACAATAAAATTGTCACATCGACTCACGGATGGTCACACAACTTTTTACTTCTCAAAAGTTCACAAAATTCCAATGAATAAAAAGATTTAAGAAATGGGAACGAGATTTTGTATGATGTATATGGATTTACGTTTCTGTCAATTTTGGGTGTTGAGACATTTACATAGTCAACAGATTTACGTTTTTACCTATTTATTGTTTTTACGTCCACCTACATATGTGAGAAATTTATGTCTCTACCAATTAATGATTTCGAGTTCACCTACTAAATTGAGAGATAAACGCCTTATTTATATATGGGTGTTGAGCTAATAGAAACGATCTTCAAATATTCGGATAGGTCTTCACATTTTGGAAAGATTCATATTGCACAACACGTTACGTGAATATAGACAATGAGCTAATCACCATTACACAAATGTCTGAAAATGATAATAGAAATTATTGGAACGTTTAGTATTGAATAGTACTAAATAATATAATAAATAAAATTTTAACTTTTTTTCTCTTCTTAATATTATCCGGTGGATTTTAGATTTTTAGTCCGGTGTATCAAGCATTCGATTAACATTCAACCCTTCCCATTTTAGTTTATTTATCTATCCAAATTATAGTCCAAAAGCAAATTTGCCTCCAATTGATACTATTTGTGTAAAATTTTCAAATATGGACCCCAAAGCATAATTGTTAATTTGCAATATCAAGCTGGAAAGTCAACTAACTAACTAAAGAAAATTTTAATTTGGTTTTGTTTTTAAAACCCAATTTCTCTAGTCCAACCCAGCCTAATACAACAGGAGAAGGACATAAATTTTATTTAATGTAGCAATATTTATATTGAAAACAATGCCATGAAAATTACACTAATTCTTGAATATGTAATCCATTTTAAATTTATTAACAATTAAAACTTGATTTCTCATCGTTTATAAAAAGGTAGTACACGAACCGATAATGCTAATACTAAACATATGCATGAGTTAGCACATTTGAGGTCAAACAGTTAATACTATGTTCAACAGTTCGAGGCACGTGTTTTTAGATATATAAAATATACATGCGATTAAGAAAAGCTAAATTTATTTGAATAATTTGGCGTGTTATTAGTTTAGTTAAATAGATCATCAAATACTATATTGTAAATTTGTGAAAGCGAGTTTGGAGTGTTAGGATGAACAAACCACAAAAAATGGGCACATACATGATACAAATGAAGAAGAATTGTTCCTTGGCAAAAGTCAGACCTAGCAAGATAAGGTTTTTGTATTTTTGTATTTTTTATTTTTACAAAATAGAGTGTTTTATCTAAAATGCTATTAAAAAAAGAATAATATTATTTATTGCGAATAGTGTTCAATATCAATTTAAGTGGAAGTAGGGTCCACAGTCCCACAATTAGTGATCAATAAAATGGGTCATGTGAATGTTGGGTGGAAACTGAATGACCTATTTGAGTCAATTATGTAAGTTTGGGGATGTGATTTCTTCAATTATTTTCAATGTGTGGGTCCCATTTGCAAATTTCCCTAAATAAAAATCCATGCTTTAAAATGAACTCATTAAAAAAGCCCGCGAAAGCTGGACTTATTGGGTCCATATTAATTTATTTACTTTTATATAAAATTTCTTTTATTTTATTGTCAAAATAAACTACTTCTTCAATAAAAAATTTATCGGAGCGAAAATATATATATATCTTCAATTTTTTTCACAAACAAATCTATCTTTCAAATAGTCTTTCCATTATTGTACTAACTGCTTCAATTCTAAAACCATAACCATCGCAATTTAGTATCCAATTGGTGTGGATTATAAACTAGTTTATTTGACCAATAATGGTTAAAAATATCATGCTAGAAGGTAAAAATTTTAGTCAAATAAATTATTTTTAGTCAAATAAATTAGTTCATAATTCACACCAAACAGGCTCTTAGATTCTTATTCTCGCCTATCAAAAATCTACTGTAAATAAAAAGTTCAAATCTTATTAATCCATTCTAATACATTCTACGGTCGAATTCCACCAAACTCGCTTTTAGATTTTTAAAATTACTTTTGTTTACGTGATAAACAAGCCAGCCAGCCAGCTAGCTACTCGTTGATTCGAACACGTACACATTTCTACACGCCCACAATTCTGAACCGCCCTTTTCAAATGGTGGCGTGAAGAAGAAACAAAATTCTTCTATAAATCTCTGCATTGCATATCAAATCGTAGAAAATCCGAGAATTTGAATCTAAAGGGTGCTGCAATTTGATCATGGTGGCCAATTTTCTGTCCCTGGCGTGCATAAGAAATGAGAGTGGAGGCTTATCGCCGAAGCCACACTACCCATCAATGCCCAAGTATCCAAAGGGCATAAATGTGTCTTCTGATCAAGAGAAAAGGATGCAAGAATCGGAGGCGAAGGCTTTATTCTCAGTCATTGGCATGTCGTGTTCTGCGTGCGCTGGATCGGTCGAAAAGGCAGTCAAGAGGCTTCCCGGAATCAAAGAGGCGGTGGTTGATGTGTTGAATAATAGAGCCCTAGTCATGTTTTATCCTGCTTTTGTTAATGTAAGTTAGACATTCAATTTTCTTTCTGGCACCTGGTTGGTGATTTTGTTTGATTTTGAAATTGATTTATGGGCAGAATTTATTTCGCGCAGTGTGTTTTTGAATTTAATTTTAAGTGTTTTTGGGTTAATATTCTTACAGATGATTTATGGAAGAATTACTAGATCAGAGTGGATTTTGTCATTTTCTGTGGTATTTTTTTTTTTTTTTTTTTTTATGTGGCTCTCTGTAACTCTGTTTGTTCATTCTTGCATTCTTGGAGTTGAGTTTTCCTTTTTTCTTTTTTTGAGGTTTGAATTTGGGTTTTGCTAGCAGCTATGGTTTGGTCTTCCGTTCTAAACCTACCATTTTCTGCAAATTCAGTTTCCATGGCAATTATCAAACTTGAAGCTTCGTTCTTCTTCAATCCTAGAATTTTATTCTTTTACTTTAATATTCTTAATTTATCTTTATTTAAAGTTTGACTTTTCTCCAAAATGGCAGCAAAGTTTAGTGTTTTGATTTAATAAAATCTTATTATTTTGGCATTTCTTCTCATCATACTTAGCCTCTCTCGTGTAATTTATCATGTTTAGCTGGCCTAAAAGTTACTTTTTAAGAAAGTTAAGACTTGCTTTTTTGGTACATAATGTAAATTAGATCATGTTTGGCACTTACAAGTAAGTTTGACTTGCCTTCAAGCACAGCCATACAAACATGTGCTGAAGCCTGAAGGTACTATTTGCAATAGATGCCAAATAAAGCTAAAGAGAATCAACACTATCTAAGGTCTATGTTTTTCCACGATTAAATAAAATCTTGTTATATCCTTCATGAATAAGCTTCTTACTTAGATCTCTTGCCGGGAATGTATAGCTTAATATTCCCTTGGGCATCACGCAACTTGGACATTGACAACATTTTGTGAACCTTATTGAAGAATAAAGTAAGTAATGATAACAATTAGAGAGCTTCAACAGTAGAGAGGTGATGTTGAAGTCAAAAGGAGATGCCTTTACACAATAGTTGAAGTGTAACTGCACTTAAAACTTTTGATGTTCTGCATTTATTGGAGATGGGATTTGTAATTGAGAACTGAAACCATAGAACGATTTGGAATTTAATCTCTTAAAATTGAGTTAGAAAATAGTCCATACGGCATAAGTTAGCTTCAGATCTGAGGTGTGTAGACCACTCTTAAATATTCGGGGAGAATCGATAAATCGTGGGCACGGCCTTTCTGAGCTATGAGATGAAAAAGTTCTTAGACATGCCCCATTTAGTCATGCTATTAAGTAATAAGAAATACTTTTACTTGTGTGTTAAGCATGAAGAAAGAGCACACATAATGAATTATGCATTGTCAGATGAAGTCACTTCTAGACCAGACCAGTGTTCCCAAGACTCTTAGAAAAAGCAAATCATCTAACAAATAGAGCTCAATGTACCTAAGTTTAACTCGAAATGGTCGAAAATCAGCGACTTTTTAAATGAAGAGAGATATCTTAAGTCTGTGTAGCCTGCTTCCATCTGCTAGTGATGATTTAAATTTTCATAACTCTGCATTACATGCACTCGGCCTTTGAAAGTTCGTTGGGGTAATATTCAGTTCTATGTTGTTCTACTGCTCATGTGAGTGTCAATGTTTAGGATGTGGTGCGTGGGTGATGTGTTGAATTTGTAGAATTTGTAGATCTCCTACACATTTCTTTTAATAAATTAAGTTACTTTTGACATATTTTAAATGTGTATATCATTTGGAACTAGGTTTTAAGATTCTCAGGGAATTTCAAATTAACAGAAAGTGGTCTGCTGTAGTTGCTAAGGTTCTAGTGCTTTAGATTTTCCAGTAGATTTAGATCTAGCAATGAATGGAGTAAGAGACAAGATTCATGTAGTCGACCCCAAATTTATTGCGAAAAATGCTTAGTTTGTTAATTGATGTATAGTCATAAATGTACGAAGTGAGAACAACAGTAAATGCGATGCCTAAAATGTTCTGTGTAATAATTCAGTCATCACTTATCAATTTGGAACATGAGCAATAATATGGAATGAAATTGCTGTATCACCAAGAATGAAATAGTTAAGTCATGCTGTGCAGGAGGAAACAATCCTCGAGACAATTGAAGATGTAGGATTTGAAGCCACATTGATTAAAGAAGAGATGAATGAGAGATCCAATCAAGTATGCCGGATTCGCATAAAAGGAATGACTTGCACTTCTTGTTCCACAACTGTTGAATCTGCTTTGCAAGCTATACCTGGTGTACGAAAAGCACAAGTAGCTTTAGCAACTGAAGAAGCTCAAGTCCATTATGATCCAAATATCTTGAGCTACAATAAACTCTTGGAAGCTGTAGAAGATACCGGGTTTGAAGCCATACTTATCAGCTCTGGGGAAGATAGCAGCAAAATACAACTGCAAGTTGATGGAGTACTCGAAGAAAATTCCATGAGAATAATTGGAAATTCTCTTCAAGCCCTGCCAGGGGTTCAAGAGATAGACATCAATCCAGAGCTAAAAAAGTTAGCAATTTCTTACAAACCAGATGTAACAGGACCTAGAATATTTATCAAAATAATTGAGTCTACTGGATCAGGACGATTTAAGGCAATGATATTTCCTGAAGGAGGAGGAATAGAAGCCCATCGACAGGAGGAAATCAAACAATATTACAGATCTTTCCTTTGGAGTCTGTTTTTTACAATCCCTGTTTTCTTAATGTCCATGGTCTTTATGTATATCCCTGGTATTAAGCATGTGCTAGATAGTAAGGTTGTCAACATGCTCAGCATTGGGGAGATTTTGAGATGGATATTATCTACTCCAGTGCAGTTCATTACTGGTCGAAGATTCTATACTGGTTCTTACAAAGCGTTACGCAATGGCTCAGCAAATATGGATGTTTTGATTGCCCTGGGAACAAATGCTGCCTATTTTTATTCAGTTTACTCGGTGCTGAGAGCAGCCACTTCTCCCAATTTTCAGTCAACTGATTTCTTTGAGACCAGTGCAATGCTCATTTCTTTCATTCTACTTGGGAAGTATCTCGAGGTCTTGGCCAAGGGAAAGACATCCGAAGCCATTGCTAAGCTCATGAACTTGGCTCCTGAGACTGCAACCTTGTTAACCCTGGACAGTGAAGCAAATGTAATAAATGAGGAAGAAATAGATAGTCGACTGATACAAAAGAATGACGTCATTAAGATCATTCCTGGTGCAAAAGTAGCCTGTGATGGATTTGTCATCTGGGGACAAAGTCATGTAAATGAGAGCATGATAACTGGAGAATCCAGGCCAGTGGCGAAAAGGAAGGGTGACACGGTAATTGGAGGAACTGTGAATGAGAATGGTCTATTACACATTAAGGCAACAAGGGTCGGATCAGAGAGTGCTCTTTCACAAATTGTTAGACTAGTTGAATCAGCCCAAATGGCCAAAGCTCCTGTTCAAAAATTTGCTGATCGTATTTCCAAATTCTTCGTGCCTCTTGTAAGAATACATTTACATTTCTTTATCACGGATTCACCATTAACTACACTTTTCTTGGTCTTTGTTAACGATTGAACTCTTGCGCAAATTTGCAGGTTATTATTCTTTCATTTGCAACATGGCTTGCCTGGTTTTTGGCTGGAAAGTTGAATGGTTATCCAAAAGCCTGGATTCCTTCTTCTATGGATAGCTTTCAGCTTGCACTGCAGTTTGGCATTTCTGTCATGGTCATAGCCTGCCCGTGTGCACTTGGCCTTGCTACTCCAACAGCTGTTATGGTTGGTACTGGAGTTGGTGCTTCTCAAGGTGTCCTGATTAAAGGTGGTCAGGCATTAGAAAGAACTCATAAGGTTAGACCTTATGAATCTGATGCTTACTGATTTACTGCCGATGATTAGATTGAAAATGACACTATATGGAAATATTAATCACGGGGAGGAACGCTCACCATATTTTTACCAAAATCATTTGACTTGAAAACTGAATCGATTGACTCTCTAAGTAACTGTCTTTCTTGTAGGTAAACTGCATTGTTTTTGACAAGACAGGGACTCTCACAATTGGCAAGCCAGTGATTGTCAACACACGGCTCTTAAAAAGTATGGTACTTCGAGAATTCTATGAACTCGTTGCTGCTTCTGAGGTAATCTTCCTTCTTAGAAATTTCTAGGAGGAGACATACATGCATTAGGCCATCAAGTTACAATTTTGGTGCTAAGACCCTAATGTTTTCTCAGGTTTTAGATTGTTAGTTAACCTGGAAAATGTGTATATTAATCTTCCATTTTTAGGAAACCTATATCATGACAACATTCGGCTATTAGATTTGTTTTTTAGGGTGCTCGCACATTCTCAGGTAGTAGGTCCCATCCCCCAACCCCATAGAGTGTGATATTCTTTATTGATGAATTGTGTTCTATGAAGAACTATAACTTTAACCTGTACTGCTTCCTACTTCTAATAAGTGTTTGTTTGGTAGAGTTTAAAAGTAGTTTTTTAGGAGATTTTGAAAAAAGTTGATGAGGTGTGTGGTTGAAATGGTTGAAAATGAGTTTGGAAAAAAGTTTTTAAAAAACTCTTCCAAACATAAATAATCTGTGCCAGCTGATTTTTCTTAATTTCATGAACACCCGTATTGATCATCACTCTCTTGCATAAATCTAACAATTATTGACCCTTGTGTATTTTAACTTATCAGGTAAACAGTGAGCACCCCTTAGCCAAGGCCGTTGTTGAGTATGCAAAAAAGTTCAGACAAGAGGAAGAGAGCCCTGTCTGGCCCGAAGCCCGGGACTTTGAATCCATCACTGGTCAAGGTGTGAGGGCTGTTGTGAGAAACAAGGAAGTCCTCATGGGAAACAAGAGGCTAATGTTGGAGAGAAATGTTGATATTTCAATTGATGCTGAAGAAATATTAGCAGAAACTGAAGGATTGGCCCAAACTGGGATTCTTGTAGCGATTGATAAGGAGTTGATTGGAATTCTTGCCATATCCGATCCACTGAAGCCAGGGGCTCGTGAAGTCATTTCCATTCTCAAGTCAATGAAAGTCGAGAGTATTGTAGTGACAGGTGACAATTGGGGAACTGCAAATTCTATTGCGAAAGAAGTCGGGATAGATACTGTAATTGCTGAAGCCAAACCTGAGCATAAAGCAGAGAAAGTTAAAGAACTACAGGTAGATTATTATGCTCGCTTTATGGTAATGTGCAAAATATTTGGAGCATTCTTGTAAAGTATTCCTGATTTACGTATTTCTGGCATAGCCAATACGTGAAATTTATTGATCTACTGTTCCATTTTACATTTTCTCATATACAGGCTGAAGGCAATATTGTAGCAATGGTGGGAGATGGAATAAATGATTCACCAGCACTTGTAGCAGCAGATGTTGGAATGGCAATCGGAGCAGGCACTGACATTGCAATCGAGGCAGCTGACATTGTTCTAATGAAGAGTAATTTGGAGGATGTTATAACTGCCATAGACCTTTCAAGAACAACTTTTTTCAGAATCCGCCTTAACTACGTTTGGGCATTGGGTTACAATATCCTTGGAATTCCAATCGCTGCTGGAGCCCTTTTTCCTTCCACTGGATTCCGGTTACCACCATGGATTGCTGGAGCAGCAATGGCCTCCTCCTCCGTGAGTGTTGTTTGCTGCTCTCTTTTGTTGAAGAATTACAGAAGGCCAAAGAAGCTGGACGCACTTGAGATAAGAGAAATAACTGTTGAGTAGTTATTCAGTCATGATAGTTACGAATAATGTAAATATCCATGTAGAACTATTGTCAGATATTCCAGTAACGGAGTGGTGAAAAAGGATTAACATAGTCAACTCCGAAAGAATACTGAGAATATGAATTAAGTTTGTTGCTGTTGTCGGGGAATGGTGAATCAAAATGTAGAATTTCCACCGTTCGGAACTTGTATGCATTTAACTAGGCATTATTGGCCAAACAAGTTAGGGAGCTTCTTGATGAATCAATATTCTTACCTTCTAAAGTAGTCGAAGGCAATTATAGTCTAACTTCGAGCTATAGCATGATTGGCCAAGCTTAAAAAGAGTTCACTTATAAGTAAACAAGTAAGTTTCAAACTATAAGTAATTATAGATAAGTAATTCTGTTATTTTCGAAGAGATACTTTCTATTAGAGATACAAATCTTGGTTGAAGGATAACAAATTGTTGACGTGGTATTGATTTGGTCAAGAGATATGTGATATGTGGGAATATTATAAATCTAAGCAAAAAGAAAAACGAGATAACAAAATGGACTAGAGTTTCAAAGAACCAAAAACACTTATTTAACAAAAAAAGAAAATATAAGAATTTAAATAATCTATTAGGCAAAAATTTTAAATTATCTTAACCAAACAAGTAAAATGACAATTCTACTTTAGTCAAATATGCTAACAAATTGGACTTTCGTAGAGATACAAGAACGTTGAAGTTCTTTTTTGGACACAATCACTTTTGAAGCTATGGTCGAGTACGTGGAGTTCTTCTTTTTGGACATGATCATGTACTAAGCTATTGAAAACATTGAAGTTTTCTTTCTTGACTGAGATATACGCAGTTTGACTCTTATAAATTAAATATTAATTTTTATCCACGAGAGCAAGTATAAAGAGATTAGTGATTTACATTTAATGTTAGTCACATTCACTTTTCATTTCTTTCACACACAAAATATCGACTTTTATAAATTTTCTATATAGTAGGAATATTAGGTGTTCGTATGATTTTGTTAAAAATCAGTTTTTTAAGTAGATTTTGACAAAAATTGATGAAATATGTGATTGAAAATTTGTGAAGTCCATAAAATATTTTGTTATAATTAATTATTAACTTTGACTTTAATTTTTTTAACAATACTTTAATCAAAATCAAACAAATCTTAAGTCAATTCTCGATCAAAGAATTAAGAAGTTAAATGTTTAAATAATCACTGAATTATTAGACCCACTTTCATTTACTCATTGAACTTTAAATTGTTTGAAACTTTAAGTGTTTATTAAACTTTACAAAATTACTTAGTGAGCACTCAATTTTTTTTTAAAATTTAGTGATTATTCAAATATTTAACTCAAGAATTAAGTGCACAAATAATTAGACTCTACACAATTTAACAAATAGGATGTTCCAAACTCTTGGACACCGAACCCGCCCCTGGTAACCAAAATCCACATTTAGACCATCTCCAATGCAACCGTGAATTGCATAAAAAATTCGACTATGTAAGCAAAATAGACAATATTTAAAAAATAATAATCTTTCCAATGCAAATTGTCATGCACTCTGTCAAGCTGACGTGATAGGAAAATAATAGACAATATCTAACGCTTCGTCTAGTTGCAAATGTTTTGTTAGACATGCTGACTCGCAATTCTTCACCAGTTTAGAGATTTAAAAAAAAAGTAAAGTAGCTTCAAATACGCAAATGTAGGAATGTGCCTTTTGTGCCTTAGAGTGGGGCAAAATATAAAGAGGTAGGGGGAATGAAGGCTTGGACGGAGGAGAAGAAGAAAGGAGTGAGATTGCATCTTTAAAAATGAGCAAGATTGATTAATAAAGAGAGGTTCCATAGAGAGGTTTTTCGCCAGAAGTTCATCAAAATCTTAGATAAATTATTAATTATTTGATGGTGTGGAGCTTAATGTCTCCTTGGTAGGTCAAAAAGAATGGGATTTTTTTCTATTTGCTCAAACTGTACACATTCAAAGAAGAAGCAAGCTAAACAAGCACCTAAGAGAGAGACTTTTCCAATGAGGAATCATACCTGAACTAGGAGATCCAGCTTGACTTGAGGTAGCCTATTGGCATAGATAGTGAGTTACACAGAGAAAAAGGTTTTGATTCAGCAATATTTAAATTTTGGGTAATTTGCACTTTTGGTCTCCAACCTTTCAAATATGTAACAAATCTATTCTTAACTATTTTTTTTTTAGCACGGGGCATTCCCAACCTTTGTATTTTGTTGCAAATCACGTCTTTTTGACATATTTTGACGATTTTGCCCTCCTATTTAAATAAGCAAAAATACAAAAAAGCTAAAAACAACAAAACATAAAAAAATAATTGCAAATGAACTCCCATAACTTTAAAAAAATACAAAATAAGTTCATCTTCTCCAAAACTCCAATCCACCCCAGCAATGGAGCACAAGCAAGATGTCTTGGAATGAAAAATTACATGCAGATCCTTGGATCACCAAAGAACAATCAAAGGCAAAGATTTTAAGCACCAATCCAAGAAATTGCAGCATCACCACCCCCATTCCACATAAAATAACCAATTAATCTCTACGAAAAACACCCACTCAATCTCAATAATGATACATAGATTACAGAATCAGAACATTGGAATGAAAAAAAATTCAATCAAAATAATCCAATCTGTTTACAATGAATAAAATATTCAAGAAAAGAGGGTAACGCTTTTGTAGATATCCTCGCTGGACACAGAACTGAACAATGAAAAAGAGAACACTTGGTTCAACAAATGCAAAGTTTGTTACATTTAGTATTTTAGTAATACGTCGAGTTAATTATGTTTCTAAACTTATTGCTCCCATCTTAACAATTTGTTTTGTCTTAGGAGAACTGCAGGCCCTTTGGTAGTGAATCTTAGCCGAAAGGAATAGTTTCCGCGACATCTAACTTGGAAATTCGCCCTTTATGGGGTCCTGTTTTGGAAAATGTATCTTTTCTCATATCCTTCTAGTCGAGCTCTTGTACTTTTCTCGTTTACTAACACACGGTATCTTTGAATCAGTACGAACCAAAGCATTCAACGAACCTCTTGGCCATTGCAGTTGGAATTAATAAAGCAAAAAGAATCAGTGAACAAGGTAATGATTGTACAAAATGCTCAATTATATACGTAGTACTTAGCACGTGCATTGACGTCCTATAGTTACAATTTGTTACAGTTTTTAGCAAATGGTTTTGTTGTGATGGCTTTCCATTATGATGGTGTCGTGGATGAATGGAATGATTTTGGATGGCACGACAAAGTCATTCATGTCTCGGTCCCAAACCAAACAAAATGGTATGGTTCGATCTTAAATGTTGTTCCTAGCTACAAATGCTTTTCACCGCGATGGTTCTAAATTTCTTGACTATGTTACAAGAATGTGCAGGTGGTTTGCCAAACGGTTTCTACATCCAGATATTGTTTCTGAGTACAACTACATTTTTCTGTGGGATGAGGACCTTGGAGTCGAAAATTTTCATCCTGGAAGGTATTGTGTTATGCAATTATTCCTCCACAATGATATGTTATTCAGATTTCGGTTTAAACATATCAAATTTTTGTATGCAGGTACCTATCTATTGTTAGGCAAGAAGGGCTCGAAATATCACAGCCAGCCCTTGATCCTAGTAAATCGAAGGTGCATCATCGTATAACTGTACGTATGAGAGGATCAAAGGTGCACAGGTTAGACCAAATTTAACTAGAATCATGTTACAGCAATATTATGTTATTCATCCAACTCTAATATTCATGCCCTTGAATAGGAGATACTATAATGGTGGAAAATGTAATGACAATAGTACAGGTCCTCCTTGTGTAGGGTAAGAATTTACCAGTACTGTCTTGTGTCTAGCCATACAGGGTTAGCTGAAACTCTATACGTGATTTATGAGAATATAATTTGTATTACATGATAAGTTAATATGTGATGCAGTTGGGTCGAGATGATGGCTCCAGTGTACTCGAAAGCAGCCTGGCGTTGCGCTTGGTATATGATCCAGGTATTCATTTGCCCTTCGGAAACAAGTAGGCAATGTTTGGTATAATGGACGAGAATTTTAGCTTTTTTTCATCCTTATTGTTGCCCGGTATCGTATTGTCCACCGATAATGTTTTTCCTTCAACAGAATGACTTGATACATGCTTGGGGCCTGGATATGCAGCTTGGCTATTGTGCACAGGTGAATTCCTAACTAGAATTTAACTATTCTATTTTGGTGGAGTCACACTTATTAGTCACTCATAAATATCATTTATGACAGGGTGATCGGACAATTAAAGTTGGTGTGGTCGATTCAGAGTATATAGTTCATATGGCTCTTCCCATACTTGGTGGACCTTCAAATGAGCCCAAGGCAAGTAAATTAAGTACGTGATTAAGTACATAATATTGAATATGACTCGACAATAGACAACATTTTAACTTCTTTTTCTTCATAGTATTGTCTAGTGCTGGACTATTTCTGTTGCTTTGATATTTGGTTTATCTGAAGTTGTTTCCTTGATGTATGTAGTCGATCTCTGATCAACCTCCACAATCAAAGAACTCGTCTTCAGAAACATCGGTATGATTGCCAGATCAAGTTTATTTCTTATTTCCACACACGAAGGTCAAACTCAAACTTATAATTTCTATTTTGACTCGTAGGTAGATTCAGTTGTGGAAAAAATTGACATCAGATACGAGGTAAATTTTCTCCAACCACTTGTTCTACCGAGAAAAAAATAAGGGATATTTGTTACTGTGAAAGAATAAAGAAGAACATAGAACAACAAACAACTTTATTAAGTAGCCGGCATTATGAAAATACTGATACAACTTATTTATATAATAAGGTAAACCTAATCTATATTAAGTAAACCAATCAACTAATATATTCTAATATATTGGGACAATCTTATAATATATATGAGAATCTTCTAATATATATTCTAACATCCTCACTCAAACTCACGATGCTACAACAATAAGCAGCGAGAGTTTGTCAAACAAGAAACGAAAACGATGAACCAGATGTAACATTGTGAAAAAGTCAGCAAGCCATATCAGCAAGTAACCAAAGCAAGCACAGCAACCAAGGCCACCACACAATCTCAATAGTAGTAGACGACATAGCACGATACTCTGCTTCAGTAGACGAACGAGAAACAACAATCTGCTTCTTACTCTTCCAAGAGATAAGAGAATCACCCAAAAGTGGACAAAAAACCAGTATTATAGAAAGAAGGGAAAATGAGATAGGGGGAAGGGGAAGGGGAAGGGGAAGGGGAAGGGGAAGACAGATTGTCTAGATTAACCAAAAACAAAACCAACCAAATTCTAAGTTACTAGACCAGATTTCAAATCCAAATTAATGGATGTAAATACCAAAAGAGAGAAAGGGGGAGACAGATTGTCCAGATTAACTAGAAACAAAACCAACCAAATTCTAGGTTACTGGACCAGCTTTCAAATCCAAATTAATGTATGCAAATACCAGAAGAGATGAAGGGGGAGACATATTGTCCAAATTAATCGGAAACGAAACTAACCAAATTACAGGTTATTGGACCAGATTCCAAATCCAAATTAATGGATGCAAATACCAAATTGCACAGAAGAGAAGAAGGGAATAGGATGGGGAGACAGATTGTCCAGATTAACCAGAACCATAACTAACCAAATTCTAGATTACTGGACCAGATTCCAAATCCAAATTAATGGATACAAATACCAAATTGCAGAGAAGAGAAGAAGGGGATAACAGATTGTTCAGATTAACCAGAAACATAACCAACCAAGTTCTAGATTATTGGACCAGATTCCAAATCCAAATTAATGGATGCAAATACCAGATTGCAGAGATAAGAAGAAGATGATAGGAAGAAGGAGACAGATTGTCCAACCAAATTCCAGGACAAAACAACTGGACAAATTCCAAATTGATTTGGACATACTGGATGCAAAATCAACCAAATTTTAGAACAGAACAACTGAACAAATTTCAATCATCCCTTTTAGTTGCCATGATTAGTTTGAAAAGATGCACAATGCAGAAGCAGACCTTGCTTAAGCCGTGGGTACGCCTTACTGACTTGAGCAGCCAAAGTCTTTTTTTTTAATGCAGAATCGAACCTTGCGTAAGCTGTGGGCACGCCTTACTTACTCGGATTTTTAGACTTGGCCGGACGAGTAGCACAATGCTACTCGCCGGAGAACGGAAGCAATTTCAAGTTTAAACAAAGTTGGATCAAATATGCTTTGATACCATGTGAAAGAATAAAGAAGAACATAGAACAACAAACAACTTTATTAAGCAGCCGACATTATGAAAATACTGATACAACTGATTTAAATAATAAGGTAAACCTAATCTATATTAAGTAAACCAATCAACTAATATATTCTAATATATTGGGACAATCTTATAATATATATGAGAATATTCTAATATATATTCTAACAGTTACCAATAAAATGTTGTTCATAGTATGTGTGTACAAAGTAATGGCCGGTATAATTGATAAGATTTTAGGCACATCACGTTGGGCGCGTATGGTTTCTGGTATTGATATGCTTTATTTCAGTGTTTACTTTCCCCTTGGCTTTGCTTAGTTATTAGTGTATATGCAGATACGAAAACAATCCTATATTGAGATGAGCATTTTCAAGAAGAGATGGAATAGGGCTGTTGCAGAGGATGAATGTTGGGTCGATCCATTTCGACAACCGGCTGATCAGAAAATACAATAGCGGACGTGTTTTTCTAACACCTTGTTGACTTATCAAGGAGCTGAGACCACAATACTTGTACAGATACATATACAGATTTTGGGACAATTTTCCATAAATTCTTTCTATATATAAAACAAGCAAATATGACAGAGATACTAAGAGAAGTTAAAAGCAAAATCTGATTAAATTCTTACAAATGCTGCTCTGCTACTGCATATGTTTAAGCAGAATCCAGGAGTTGGCAACGCAGATTTTTCTTGCATTAATGTTTTTAATTTTTTAAAAGTATAGATTTTCTCCTACTGATTGAATGGATATTCAACTTTTCTAAATGTAACCAATTTTTCCAGTAAAGAACCTTTATTTTGTGGTTCTGGACTTCTGGTTCAACATTGAACAACACTTTTACATATATACATTCTTGTCTTGTTATTGTGATCTTAGGCATTGATTGTTGGAGAAAGATACGTTATTGGCATGTGGCAGGATTTAGTACTATGATTACGAGGTTATGTGAACATGAGATGATGGAGGAAGCAGAGCAGTACTATCAGGAGTTGTGCAACAAGTCACTGTCTCCAGATGTGAATACTTACAGGACTCTTATTGATGCATATATTAAGGTGAACAATATTGAGAATATGTTGGAGAAGTATTCAAATATGGTCGAGGCTGGTTTGAGGGTTATTCCAGCTTATGCAAATAAGTGGTTCAGGTTCATGATTGAGAAGGGTAAGGTTCTTGATTGTTTCTCAATTTTTTCGAAAATGAGTGATACAGAACCAAAACCTGATGTTACAACCTTCGATATTGTAATTAGGGGGGCTCCTTGAGCGAGACATTTATGATGCTGCTACCAATTTGCTCAGTCAGATGATGAACTATGTTGGCACCACTGCTGCCCTTCAGGAATTTGTGTTGGATGTTTTTAAGAAACAAGGGCGGCAGGCAGAAATTGTAAATATTTTGAATAGGTCTCCAAGCCATTTTCCAACTCAGAGACCTTATACAGGACCAGGAGGTCCTCAAGGGATAGCAAGGGCACCTCAAATGCCACAACAGGGAGGAAAACATACTGCAATGCCATGGCAGACAGCATTGCCTACAAACACACGATACACCTCAAATGATTGAACAGATACACGACCACCTCAAATGACTGGACGATCGGCACATAGACATCTGATGAATGGTTAAATGGTTAGACAAAATGACTGGACAATAGGCAGAGTGCAGTAGCATGGCTGGACAAAATGCAGCTTAAATTATGGGTGGATGATGAATGGTTAGCATTTGAATGAGTCCAGTCACATGGCTAGACAAAATGCAGCTTAAATTATAGGTGGACCGACAAATGGTTAGTGTTTGAAAAGTCCTGATCTGCTGCCCTTAGTGGGCAGCAATTTCTTGCCCATATGCTGACTTGCTTTTTGCATCAACAGCCCACATGCTGACAAGTCAACATGTGGGCAAGGATTTCTTGCCCACTAGGGGCAGGAGATCAGAATTCAGTGTGTGAATTAGTTCACCTTTTCTTTCTCACAATGCAATTGGGACATTAGAATGTACATGGTATTGTACACCTGAGAACATCTATTTTTTTACTCCAAACCGAGGTGAAAACTTACTTAGAATATAATAATGACTTGATTAGAAAATTTTGTAGGTGATGTTTGATAGTGTTAGGGTGTCATTAGGTCGGTCACAGACACGATTCGTATGTTTAACTCTATACTTTGACGATACGTGTAATTCACAGTTCTAGATTGAATAAATATCTTCCGATTGAAAATTATGAGTGTGTATAAAAAGTGTGAAATCATGAACATGTATAATTTCTTTGAACGACTGGAAAAATCTTATTAGAAATTGGAGGAAACATAATGCTTTGTGCATATTTGTTTGTAATTCACTGGTTAGTTTCATTTTGCACAATTGGTAGGCAAGGTACCTATCTCGCTGGGTCTTGGACCGCAGTCTGCAGAATTCCTAGTAGTTATTGCTTCTTGTTTGCTCTGGTTATGAAAGCTTATGCTTGACATTCTGTAAACTCGAAAAGAAGTAACTTGGAGTGAGTTAACACGTGATGGGAGCTTTAACTAGCCATTTTGACTGAATGAGACCACAAAACAAGGAATACATTAGCAGAAAAACAGTGTACTCACACTCATTTGTTCAGGTCAATCTAATAGATCAAGTTCTTTCTTCGTTTTTTACTCTCACATTGCAAACTACGGATACACCTTAACTTATATACCACACATGAAGAGACTAGCATATGTAGCTCCTAAGATGTTGCTTCTGAGTGCTAAATATTGATTAGTCTACATTTCTCGAACCCAAAATTCTCATGTATGCTATACATTCTGCTACAGAAATAACATAAACAAAATTGTAAAAATTCGAGCTCTACCAAAATCTAGCAATTGCAAGAACAGGGTGGGAAAATAGTATCCCTCATTTCTGCTAAATTTAAAATCTTCAAAATCCCATTAGTTTTGAGGTGAGATCAAGTAAAGACTGCAAAGCACTGGGGTCAAACTTCCTAGCAAAGAGGTAACAAATAAGTGTTGCATGAATTGTAAGAACACAATGTGCCATTTTTCCTAATTGACTGCATGAAATTCTCTGTTATATTACCAGCAGTGAAGGTTGCCGGGTGCGGTTCGCATTAAGTGAAGCAAAGAACTTTCGCAGATAGGTCGGAATAAAATGTTCGTCGGGATAGCATGAAGGCCTACAGTATTTCTAGAAGAGTGTGTAGTATTTGGTGGCTGCTACTATTTTGACAGCCAGAGCACGATTAAGCTCAAACCATTGAGACCATTTCCTCCAATCAGCAAGTCTATTATCGGGTAGCATGTGCCGACTGTAGCGACCACGCCCGTAACGAGAAGGGTCGTCATAAGACTCGACAAAACTATGGATGGATCCGGTGAGATACTTATAGACAGTGGGGAAATTGTAAATAAGAATACAGCTCTCTGACATAAAAACGAATCGCTCATTCGAGAAGTAAAGAAGAGCATTGGCTAAAAGCCGTTTCTCAACCAGTGACACCGATCCCCATTCAACATGCTGCAAAGTGGAAAAACAAAAGTGAAAATTGTTTCCAGAACAGAAAATTGCAACAAAAAACTATGTTGGTTTCAACACTGATTATTCAGCATACATGATGGATGGAATTGGTAGAGCTATAATAATTAATAACAGATAACAAAGGTAAGAAGTATTCAACCAATAAGCAATTCCCATCAAAATCTGGCGAATTAACACATTTTAAATGAATTTAGATACTTCGTTCCTGTCAAGCGTTCACTACATAAAGTGTCGAAGATGTAGCTGCTGCTCACATCTTAAAATAAGAAGGGACTTGGACCGACGTTGAACTGTGTGTAAAAAGTGGAAATTGATATATTATCCTATACTTGACTACCTGTTATAACATCTTCTCGCCACGGCCACCCCATTGCTAGATTGAATTGGTTGAATTGGTCAAGTGTCATGGAGAGTGCATGTTACACGCCTGCATCTAAGTCTAACATGGTATACCACCCAACTGCAAAGTGAAAAATATCACAAGACTGGTGTGCAAAGGATATTTGATAACCATAAATCATGGAACATAAGTTGAAATAAGTCTTTCGATGCATCTCTAGGCAAATGCTCCACAAAAAGCATTTTTCTTAATACACTAACAATATTTGATTGCAAACACGTTCCATAAAGGTCCAATATCTTGCTAATTATCACATACGTAGTAATCTTCTTTTGCAAACATCACGATTCGTGCAAGAATAATAGTAGAAGATCATTTCCTTGGTCAAAATTTTGATGAAACAGTAACAGCAAGTTTGGTCAATGGGTAACAAACTTACCTCATCATTGATTTGAGATATTGATAAGGTCAATACCATATTTTGATACGTTCATTAGCCTTATGGGCTCAGGCTCCATTATGTATGAGGGTGATATGGAGGATGGGGCAGGTAGGAACAGTTAGTCATGAAGGGAACATGCGGAAAGGTGCACATATATGCATATAACAAATGCTCCATATTGATCGTTACCTTCCCTTCCCTTACCCTCAAACAGAATGAAGCATGACGGTAAGGAAGTTCCAACAATCATATAATGCAAATGTACATATATATATATATGTATGTGATGTCAACTGACTTCTCGTCAATGAAGGTTCAAAATATTTATCCTGTACCCGTCCTGTCATATCCCTAATCCCACTATTGAATACTTACAATTTCAATTTCTCCTAGCGGGTACTATATTTTTACCTGAATTTCGATTGGATCATTATACTTTAATAATGTCATTATATTTTAATTCTGGGCTACTTCATATTATTTTGACGAATACTTACGTGGACTTTAACTACTAACGGTCTTCCTCCGTGGGGTGACAAAATATGACATGTAATGACTTAATTGACACAAATTAAAGTATAGTGACCTTATTGAAATTTAAATTAAATTGTAATGATCTTTAATAAAATTAAAGTATAGTACCACGGTTGGTCACTTAACTATATTTTGTTTCAATTGGTCACCAATTTAATTATAACATCATGTATTGGTACGACACATGTGAAACAATATGTTTTTAATAATAAAATTGCCTTTTTGAAATGTAATTTTTTCCTTTTCTTTCCTGAATTTTTTTTCTTTTATTTTATTTTTGCACGCGTGACATACCAGTCCATTAAGTTAAACAGTAAATCGTTTACATCAAATGGATTTTGAGAAAGTGATCAAACTAATGACTTGTTTGGTTCTCATTTTTCCCAAAAAAAATCTATTTTTTTGCATACTTTTTGACTTTTCAAAATTTTTACACTACAATAAAGTTTGAAAAGTCAAAAAATTAGACAAAAAAAACCTAGTTTTCGAAAAAATAAAAAAATTACACCGAACAAGTCCTAACACAACTTAGTTGAAACAAATTGATGATCCATATGAAATTTCGCTCAAAATATGGTAACCAATAGTTTTTTTACCCTTTTAACTTATTTTGCTCAAATTATAAAAAGAAATCAAAATGCCCGTTTCAAATATTTGAAATTGATACATATACATACATACAATATATATGTACATATGTAAACAACGGTAATACAAATCATCCAGGAAATAAAAGGAAATCAAAGGCGGCAACGGTAATATATTACTGTTGCCGCCTTTGATTTCCTGATTTCCTTTGATTTCCTATATATATATATATATATATATATATATATATATACCCAGAGATTGCAATTAGAGATCACGCCTTTTCTCCGCCGCGCAGAAATCATCCAGGAAATCAAAGGCGCCAAAGTAGCAACGGTATTTTTTTTTACAAATACCCTTAGAGATCGCCATTAGAGATTACTGCCCCTTCTCCTCGCCGTAGAGATTTCAGTCTGGGCCGCAGTGGACGAGTTATACTCACAGCCGCCGGAAATAAAACGATGCCAAACTTCTCCACCGGCCTTTCTCCACCGCTGGTAGACGAGTGATATTCTTGTGAGTAATTCAACAAAGAGGTCAGTTGTTTCTATCTGTTAGTATTATAATTGTGCCATTTCATGTTTTCTTTCAATTTCTTTTGCCAATTTTTGAAATTATTGTATGATCCGAATTTTTTTCAGAATTTTGTTTACTCCGTCTGTGCAGTCATTTTCTTGGAATTGTGTGATTTCTTGATTTTCTTTTCAGTATGTAATCCTTTAGGGTTGCCAAACCCATATCAATTTTCTTTGAATTGTGTATGTTGTTGATTTTCTTTTTCGTAATTTCTTGGAATTATGTGTTTCTCGATTTTCTTTTCATTATTCATTTGGGATTGTGAGACCAACCATATCAATTTTCTTGGAATTTGGTGTGGGTTCTTGATGTTGCTTTCTAGATAATACGCTAACATCGTTATATCCTTATTCTATTTTTTCGAGATTATATTTCTTCAATATGCTAAGATTGTTTGGAATTATTGTGGATCTTGTAAGCCTACTCATTATTTTTTTCGCATCTCTTTTTGGTTTTTCGATTTTCCTCTATTCTTGATAATATATCTACTGTATACATGAGTGGTTGGATATCCATTTATCTTATCTGAATTCTGGATTTTATTGTTGATGAACATTATTGAGTGACTATGTTGTTTATCTTTTTCAGTTTTGAGTGGTTTCTTTATTATTATTATTTTTAATCAAATTCCTATGTAATTCTTGCTTTGATTGTTAGATGCATTAGAATGTTTTGATTTTTATATACGGTTTTATTTGAATTGTGCATTAAATTGTATGATTTTGATTTTATGTTACCAGTGGTTGTGTTTTAGTTTGTCAATTAATTCCTTGGATTCTTTTCTTCCTTTTTTTTTTTTATAATTGTTGTTTGTAATAAGGGATTAATTGTTTTCTTGTGTCTTTTGTTGTCCGTGGATTTAATTTGGTTGCATTTATTTTCTAATTGTTTATCAATTTTTGTTTTCGAATGCGTTCAATTAATATACAAATAACCTTGTATACTTTGGATTGTTTCTCTATGTTGTTGAGTTTTGTTGTGGTGCTAGTTAATTTAATTTGGTTGCATTTACTTAGTGATTGTTCATTTTGATTATTGATTCATTGTGGTTTTTGTATTCCAATGTGTATGGTTTGTTTGCTTTGATTCAATATACAAATGATATTTTATAATTTGTTATTGTTGCCCATTTCAATTTTTCTATGTTGTTGAATTTGTTGTGTTGTCGGTTGATTTAACTTAGTTTCATTTACTAAGTGATGGCTTATTTTGATGATTGATTTATTGTGATTTTTATTTTCCGGTGTTTTGAATCAATATGTAAATAATCTTTTATTCTTTGGATGTTTGACCATTTTGAGTTTCTTTATATTGTTGAGTTGAGATGTGTTGAGTAGTGTTGTTCGTTGATTTATTTTGGTTGTATTTACTTAGTGATTGTTTTTCAATAATATATTTGGTTAGCTACTTGGCTTTTGTTGAATCAATATACAAATAACTGTTTCTATTTTGGATTGTTGTCCATTTTGAATTTTTATACATTTTTGAGTTGTGTTTTGTTACCCGTAGATTTAACATGGTTGCATTTACATTGTGATTGTTGAATTTGATGATCAATTCGTAGTAGATTTTGTTTTTCAATATATTTGGTTAGCCCTTTTGATGATATATACAAATTTTATTTTATAATTTTGATTCTTGCTCATTTTGATTTTATTTATGTTGTTTAGTTGTGTTGTGTTGCCTGTTCGTTCAATTTGGTTGGCCCTTTTGCATGTTTGTTTCAGTAATTACTTAATATAATGAAAAGTTGCCATTCTCCGAAGTTTGGAAGTGGAAATGATGTGCATGCAATTAAAGATTGGTTTAGCAGGTGCACATTCCTTTAATCTTTCTTTTCTTTTTTAGTCTTCATGTCTTTGTAAATTTCTGAAAGCATGTCTGTTCTAGTGTTTAAAAAAAATTCTCCCTTTATAAAATTTTAAAAAACACATTATTTTCATTTATAATCTATATTTCAAATTTTCATTTGAAAACAATATTTTTACCGGGGAATCATATGTGCTATACCATATGTTATTTCATTATTTTCATTAAAATCAATATTTTACAATCTTTCTCATTTTATAAATTTTTAAAAAAAGACACTTTAATAGCATTTAAAATTAATTTTTCATTTGAAAACAACATACATTGTATAATATGTTACTTCCTTTTAAATTTTTTTAACACATACATTTTTTTATTTATATTTAATATTTAATATTTAATATTTTATTTACAAACAACATTTTTTTACACAATATGTAAACTTCATCATTTCCATGAAAATCAATATTTAAGAATTTATCTCATCTAATTTTTAAAAATATATTACTTTTATTTAAATTCATTCTTCATTTTTATTATATTTTCATTAAAATCATTCATTTTTATTAAAAAAAAATATATTTTTTTGAAAATTACATTATTTTCTTTTTAAATCAAATTTTCAAATTTTCATTTGAAAACAACATAGTTACACATCATATATGTTACTTCCCTATTTTAGTTAATATTTTACCATTTATCTCATTTTATAATTTTTTTTTAAAAATATATTATTTTCATTAAAAATCTATATTTAAAATTTTCATTTTAAAACATTTGTACAATAAGTTGCTTCTTCAATTTTATTAAAATTAATATTTTAGAATTTATCTCTTCTTATAATTTTTAAAATGCATATGTTACTTCTTTATTTTTATTAAAATCAATTTTTTTAAAAAAATATATTACTTTCATTTAAAATTAATATTTTAATATTTTATTTAAAAACAACATATGACCCGACCTGGTCATAATATACCTTCATCATTTTCATCAAATCAACACTCTACAATTTATGTCATTCTATAATTTTTTTTAAAAATATATTATTTTCATTTGAAAACAATATACTTCCTAATTTTCATTAAAATCAATCTTTTACAATTCAAACTCAATTTTTTATTTGAAAACAACATTTTACGAGAATATATTACTATTTATCTCATTTTATAATTTTTTAAAAATATATTATTTTCATCTACCAATCAATATTTCATATTTTCATTTGAAAATAACACTTTTACTCGAATAACATATATTACTTCCTCATTTTCATGAAAATCAATATTTAAGAATTTATCTCATTTTTTAATTTTTTAAAATATATTACTTTTATTTAAAATCAATATTTTCATTTTTCATTCGAAAATAAAATTTTGCATCGGTAACATATGTATTTTATAATTTTTTAAAAAAATTACATTATATTCTTTTAAAATCAAATTTTCAAATTTTCATTTGAAAACAGCATATTTACACACCATAAATGTTTTTTTTCCCATTTTCGTTAATATTTTACAATTTATCTTATTTTATAATTTTTTTAAAAAATACATTATTTTTATTTAAAATTTTCATTTTAAAACATTTTTACAATACGTTGTTTCTTCATTTTTATTAAAATTAAAATTTTAATAAAATATATCTCCTCTTAAAATTTTAAAACATTTTTACTTCTTTATTTTTATTAAAATCAATATTTTTTTAAAAATATATTACTTTTATTTAAAAACAATATTTTAATATTTAATTTGAAAACAACATATGACCGAACCCGGTCATATACTTTCATCATTTTCATTATCATTTTTATCAAATCAATACTATACAATTTATTTCATTTTATAATTTTTTAAAAAATATATTATTCTCATTTAATATCAATATTTTTAAATTTTCATTTGAAAACAATATTTTTACAAAAGTGGGGTTAATATGTATTACCGTATGATACTTCATAATTTTCATTAAAATCAATATTTTATAATTTATCTTATTTTATCATATTTTTTTAAAATACATTATATTCATTCAAACTCAATTTTTTATTTGAAAACAACATTTTACACGAATATCATATTACCACCATATGTCCCTTCTTCATTTTCATTAATATATTATTATTTATCTCAATTGTTAATTTTTTTAAAAATATATTATTTTCATCTACAAATCAATATTTCATATTTTTATTTGAAAATAACACTTTTAACATATGTTACTTCCTTATTTTATTAATATTTTACAATTTATATATTTTTTAAAAAATACATTATTTTAAATTAAAAAAAATATGTTAAATTATTATTTAAAAATAATATTTTAAATAATGCAACACAATATTTTCATTAACATCAATATTTTAAAATTTATTTCTACTTGTAATTTGTTTTAAAAAATTCATTACTTCCATTTAAAATCTTTTAAAAACAAGATTTTTACACAGGGAACAAAATACATATGTTACTTTATAATATTAGTGATATATTTTATAATTTTTTAAAAAATACATTATTTTCATTTTAAATCAAATTATCAAAATTTTACTTGAAAACTATTTTTTTTTACACGGATAAAACATGTTACCATATGTTACTTCATAATTTTCATTAATATTTTACAATTTATCTCATTCTATAATTTTTTTTTAAATACATTAGTTCATCTAAACTCAATATTTCATTTAAAAAAAAAATTTTATAAGAGTGACATATGTTACTTCTTTACTTTCATTAAAATCAGTATTTTAGAATTTATATCCTCTTATAATTTGTTTTAAATACATTATTTTCATTTCAAATCAATATTGAAAACATTATTTTTACATGGGTAATATATGTGTAGTAATATGTTACCATACATAACTTCCTCATTTTCATGAATATTTTACAATTAGTTTTATTTTATATATTTTTTAAAAATACTTTATTTTAACTTAAAATCAAAATTATTTTTCATTTACAAGCAATATTTTTACATATGTGTTACCATATTTTACTTTCTCATTTTTATTAAATCAATATTTTATAATTCATCTCATTTTATATTTTTTTATAAAATACATTATTTTAATTTTAAATCAATGTTTAATTTTTCATTTACAAACAATATTTTTACACGAAGTTCCATATGTACTTACTAATTACTTCCTCATTTTCATAAAAATATATCTTTTTAGAATTTATCTCATCTTTAATTTTGATTTACTTTCATTTAAAACCATTACGTCGAACATTTCATTTAAAAATAAAATTTTAATACATATCTCGATTTATAATTTTTTTTGAAAAATACATTATTTTCATTTAAAATCAAAATTTCAAATTTTCGTTTGAAAAGAACATGTGCATTCATTCATACACATGTAAAATATATGTTACTTTCTCATTTTCATTAATATTTAAATGATTTATCTCATTTTATCATATGTTGATTCTTCATTTTTATTAAAATCAATATTTTATTTCAGTTTTTATAATTTATGTCCTCTTATAACTTTTTATAATTTCATTAATACGTTATTTAAAATCAACATATACCTTCCTCATTTTCATTAATATTTTACAATTTTATTTGATTTTATAATTTTTCATAAATACGTTATTTTCATTTACATTCTATATTTGAAATTTTTATTTTAAAATATTTTTATAGAGTTAACATATGTATAACACGTTGCTACCTCATTTCATTAAAATCAATATTTAAAAATTTATCTCCTCATACAATTTTTCTAAAAACACATATGTTACTTCTTTATTTGTTTAAAATCAATATTCTACAATTTATATTCTCTTATAATTATTCTAAAAATACATTAATTTCATTTAAAATCAATATTTCAATATTTCATTTGAAAATAATATTTTTTATCAAAATCAATACTTTACCGTTTATCTCCTTATAAAAATAAATTACTTTCATTTAAGTTCAAATTTTTTTTTTTTTTTTTTCCGTTTGAAAACAATATTTTTACATGGGCAACTATATGATACTTCTTCATTTTTATTTAAATCAATATTTTACAATTTATCTCCTTTATATATATATATTTTAAAAATACATTACTTTCATTTAAACTCAATTTTTTTATTTATGAATAATATATGTGTTACAATATGTCTCTTACTCATTTTCATTAATATTTTTTAATTTATCTCATTTTTATTTTCATATAAAATCAATATTTCAAGTTTTCATTTGAAAATAACATTTTTAAAGGATAACATATGCCTTATTTTCTCTAATATTTTAAAATATACATTATTTTTATTTAAAACCACTATTTCAAATTTTCATTTGAAATCAACATTTTTAGGCAATCTTCTTCCTTTTTTTCACTAATATTTTAGAATTTATCTCTTTTTTAATTTTTGAAAAGATTCATTATTTTTATTTCAAATCTTCATTTAAAACCAACATTTTTAGTTTTTACCATGTGTGACATGTTAATTTCTCATTATCATTAAAATTAATATTTTATAATATATCTTCTTTTATAATTTTACAAAAAAATTCATTATTTTCATTTGAAAAATCATTTTTTATACGGTTAAATTATGTGTGGGTAATATATGTTACTTCCGCATTTTCATTAATATTTTACAATTTATCATATTTATAAATTTTTTTAAAACATACATTTTTTCATTTAAATTTAATATTTAATTTTTTATTTACAAACAATATTTTTACATTATTTCGTTTAAAATCAAAATTTCAAAATTTCTTTGGAAAACAACATATTTACACATCATATATGTTACTTCCCCATTTTAGTTAATATTTTACAATTTATCTCATTTTTTAATTTTTTAAAAATACATTATTTTTATTTAAAATCTATATTTACAATTTTCATTTTAAAACATTTTTACAATATGTTGCTTCTTCATTTTTATTAAAATTAATATTTTAGAATTTATCTCCTCTTAAAATTTTTAAAATATATATGTTACTTCTTTATTTTCACTAAAATCAATATTTTTGAAAAATATATTACTTTCATTTAAAATCAATATTTTAATATTTCATTTGAAAACAACATATGACCCAACCCGGTCATAAACCTTCTCATTTTCATTAATCATTTTCATCAAATCAACACTCTACAATTTATCTCATACCATAATTTTTTTTTTTAAAATATATTATTTTCATTTGAAAAAAATATAATTCCTAATTTTCATTAAAATCAATATTTTACAATTTATCTTATTTTATCATTTTTTTTAAAAATACATTATTTTCATTCAAACTCAATTTTTATTTGAAAACAATATTTTACAAGAATAATATATGTGTTACTATACATCTCTTCTTCATTTTCATTAATATATTACTATTTATCTCATTTTTTTTAATTTTTTTAAAAATATATTATTTTCATTTACAAATTAATATTTCATATTTTCATTTGAAAATAACACTTTTACTCGAGTAACATATATTACTTCTTCATTTTCATGAAAATCAATATTTAAGAATTTATCAAATCTTTTAATTTTTAAAAATATATTACTTTTATTTAAAATCAATATTTTAATTTGTCATTCAAAAACAAAATTTTACATCAGTAACATATGTTGTTACTTCTTCATTTTTATTTAAATTAATATTTTAATATATATATATATATATATAATCAAAATTTCAATTTTTCATTTGAAAACAACATATTTACACACCATATATGTTACTTCCTCATTTTCATTAATAGTTTACAATTTATCTCATTTTACAATTTTTTTTTTAAAAATACATTATTTTTAAATAAAATATTTAAAATTTTCATTTTAAAATATGTTTACAATATGTTGCTTCTTCATTTTTATAAAAATTAATTTTTAGAATTTATCTCCTCGTATAATTTTTAAAATACATATATTATTTATTTATTTTCATTAAAATTAATATTTTTAAAAAATATATTACTTTAATTTAAAATCAATATTTTAATATTTCATTTAAAAACAATATATGACCCGACTCGATCATATACTTTCATCATTTTCATTAATCATTTCTGTCAAATCAACACTCTATAATTTATCTCATTCTATAATTTTTTTTTAAATATATTATTTTCATTTAATATCAATATCTTTTAATTTTCATTTGAAAACATTATTTTTACACGGGTGGGTAACATATGTCAATCCATATGATACTTCCTAATTTTCATTAAAATTAATATTTTACAATTTATCTTATTTTATCATTTTTTAAAAATACATTATTTTTATTCAAACTCAATTTTTTTTATTTGAAATCAACATTTTACACGAATATTATATTTCTCTTTATCTCGTTTTATAATTTTTTTTTAAAATATGTTATTTTCATCTACAAATTAATATTTCATATTTTCAAATTACAAGCATTTTTACATAAGTAACTCCTCATTTTCATGAAAATCAATATTTAAGAATTTATCCCATCTTTTAATTTTTAAAAATATATTACTTTTACTTAAAATCAATATTTTAATTTTTAAAAATATATTTTTACATCGGTAGTATTTGATATTTCTTCATTTTTATTAAAATTAATATATATAAATATCTCCTTTAATAATTTTTTATAAAAATTACATTAGTTTCGTTTAAAATCAAAATTTCATTTGAAAACAACATATTTACCCACCATATATGTTTTTTCTCATTTTCGTTAATATTTTACAATTTATCTCATTTTATAATTTTTTTAAAAATACATTATTTTCATTTAAAATCTATATTTAAAATTTTCATTTTAAAACATTTTTACAATATGTTGCTTCTTCATTTTTATTAAAATTAATATTTTAGAATTTATCTCTTCTTATAATTTTTAAAATACATATGTTACTTTTTTATTTTCATTAAAATCAATATTTTTAAAAATATATTACTTTCATTTAAAAATAATATTTTAATATTTCATCTGAAAACAACATATGACTCGACCCGGTTATATACTTTCATCATTTTCATTATCATTTTCATCAAATCAACACTATACAATTTATCCCATTCTATAATTTTTTAAAAAATATATTATTTTCATTTAATATCAGTATTTTTAAATTTTTATTTGAAAACAATATTTTTACACGAGTGGGTAACATATGTATTACCATATGATATGTGTTACTACCTTCTTCATTTTCATTTTCATTATATTATTATTTATCTCATTTTATAATTTTTTAAAAATATATTATCTTCATCTACAAATCAATATTTCATATTTTCATTTGAAAATAACACTTTTACTATATCAACATATGTTACTTCCTTATTTTATTAATATTTTACAATATATATATATATATATATATATATATATATATATATATATATATATATATATATATATATATATATATATATTTAAAATACATTATTTTAATTTAAATAAATATTTAAAAATATTATTTAAAAACAATATTTTTTACTTGAATAACATATGTGTTACAGTATGTAGTACTTCTTAATTTTCATTAACATTAATATTTTAAAATTTATCTCTGCTTGTAATTTTGTTTTAAAAAATTCACCACCTTCTTTTAAAATCAATATTTTTACGCAGGGCACAAAATGCATATGCTACTTTATCTTTATTAGTGATATATTTTATAATATATCTTCTTTTATAATTTCTTAAAAAATACATTATTTTTATTTAAAGTCAAATTTTCAAAATTTTACATGAAAACTACATTTTTACACGGATAAAACATGTTACCATATGTTACTTCTTAATTTTCATTAATATTTTACAATTTATCTCATTTTATAATTTTTTTAAAAAATATATTAATTCATATAAACTCTATATTTCAATTTTTCATTTAAAAACGAATTTTTTACATTGGAATATGTTACTTCTTTATTTTCATTAAAATCAATATTTTAGAATTTATCTCCTCTTATAATTTTTTTTTAAAATACATTATTTTCATTTCAAATCAATATTTCAACTTTTTATTTGAAAATAATATTTTTATACGGGTGTTGACGTTGGAACCTGCAACGTCCACGTGTCAACATATCTCCAATCACTCCTCTATCAAACTCGTATGTTACCTGCACACTAGGACAATCATTAGGCACCAAGATCTCCGGAGAAAAGAGGTCCGGCGATCGTTGGTACTCCGACGATCAAGTCAACTGCCGGTATATGTATAATACACGGGGGTGAAAATAACTGAGTGTGGAAGGGACAAGCAGACAGAGATTTGAGCAGAGTTTATAGTAGGATTTTAAGCATAAAAGAGAACGTCATGAAAATTGCGTACTAAAGAATGCGTACCTTGGAATAAACCTGAATCTGATATTTATAAGGGGAGAATCCTAATTGATTTAGGGAAGCAATCAATTAGAATTCTGTTGGGATTCTCTTTACTTATCAGATAAGGTAAGTTCTAATCTCACCGCGATCCTCCGAGATTGCATCCTAATCTATCTCAATCTCTAAGATTACTGTCCCAAGATATCAGATTATATGTGGACCATAATAAATACGAAGCTCGACGAGGCTCTTTAGGTCGGTCATGAGTGTCGGGGCCCTTCATGGGCCTCGCAATACTCTGATTCAGGAATGCTAAGATGTTCAATAGACATTTGAGGCCTTTTGAAAATTTACGAGGCTCTTGCTAGACCTTTAAGGCCTTTGCCAAGTCTATAAAACCTTTATGAATCTATAAGGCCCTCGCTAGGCCTATAAGGCCTTAGCGAAGCCTGAATTAGGCCCAGGTGAGATTTTTACTGGGCCTTTGCTGACGTGGAAGCCTTACCAAAATCGGGTGGTAACAATAGTCCCCCAAGTCCAAGTATATTATTTATATCAGGCGTGGGACTTTAAGAAGAAGCATTAAGTGAGGACGAAGGCCTTTATAAAGCGAACCTCCAATGGAATCCGTGAGATCACATCTCTAGCCATATTTCTCCATATGAGGCATTTTGAACCCTGCGGAGAGTTCTCTAGCCTTCAACTATTTGGAGAATGGGAGATCATCGTCGTCATCAAGGTTGCACAACCGTTCTGGTCTTTCATCCGCAGCCCTGGAGTCTCTTCTCTTCTCTCGGTGGTCATCGCTGGGCTTGCTACGCCGACTACTCAACGATTGAGGTCAAGCCACGGACGACCCAAACTTCAACCTGTCGAATACACTGGTAGAGGCGACTGGTTTCTCCACTCATGAGGCACGAGGTTTCTCCTGGTTCTGGGATTTTAGCCGTTGAAGATTGGTGAATCATCTTGAGACTGAAGGCTTTCGATACAGCCGGACCTTGAAGGGCTTCGCCGGGCACGGCTACGCTTAGGCCCATGTTGAAGAGATTGATTCTCCAACAGTTCAAGCGCCGCTTTCATCCGGGCGTTGTCCAACTTCGGGCGTCTCTGTCGTCGTCTTCTTCTCTTGCAGCGAGTTACGTTCTGAAAGTCTTGAACGCTTTTCTGCCTCAAGTCAGTATGATGGGACTTTACTTCCTCTTCCATTGAGTTTTCTATTGACATGCTCTTTCGGGTAGAAAAACATGTTTTTACCACAAGTCTTTGGTTGTGTGACGTATTTCGTTCCCACAGACGGCGCCAATCTGTTGACGTCGGAACCTGCAACGTCCATGTGTCAACAGATCTCTAATTACTCATTTGCCAACTCGTATGTTACCTGCACACTAGGACAATCGTTAGGCACCAAGATCTCCAGAGAAAAGGGGTCCGGTGATCATTGGCACTCCGACGATCAAGTCAACTGCCGGTATATGTATAATACACAGGGGGTGAAAATAACTGGGTATGGGATGGACAAGTAGGCAGAGATTTGAGCAGAGTTTAGGGTGAAATTTTAAGCATAAAAGAGAATGTCATGAAAATTGCGTACTAAAGAATGCGTACCTTGGAATAAACCTGAATCTGATATTTATAAGGGGGGAATCCTAATTGATTTAGGGAAGCAATTAATTAGAATTCTGTTGAGATTCTCTTTACTTATCAGATAAGATAAGTTCTAATCTCACCGCGATCCTCCGAGATAGCATCCTAATCTCTCTCAATCTCTAAGATTACTGTCCCAAAATATCAGATTATATGTGGACCATAATAAATACGAAGCCCAACGAGGCTCTTTGGGTCGGTCATGAGTGTCGGGGCCCTTCATGGGCCTTGCAATACTCTGATTCAGGAATGCTAAGATGTTCAATAGACCTTTGAGGCATTCTGAAAATTTACGAGACTCTTGCTAGACCCTTGAGACATTTGCCGAGTCTATAGAGCCTTTATGAATCTAGAAGGTCTTCGCTGGGCCTATAAGTCCTTAGCGAGGCCTGAATTAGGCCTAGATGAGATCTTTACTGGGCCTTTGCTGACGTGGAAGCCTTACCAAAATCGAGTGGTAACAACGGATAATATATGTGTAGTAATATATTATCATACATTACTTCCTTATTTTCATTAATATTTTACAATTAATTTTATTTTATATATTTTTTAAAAATACATTATTTTAACTTAAAATCAATATTTCAATTTTTTATTTACAAGCAATATTTTTACACATGTAACATATGTATTAACATATTTTACTTTCTCATTTTTATTAAATCAATATTTTATAATTCATCTACTTTTATATTTTTTTTTTATAAAATACATTATTTTAATTTAAAATCAATGTTTAAATTTTCATTTACAAACAACATTTTTACACGAAGTTTCATATGTGCTTACTATTACTTCCTTATTTTCATGAAAATCAATTTTTTTAAATTTATCTCATCTTTTAATTTTGATTTACTTTTATTTAAAATCAATATGTCAACATTTCATTTAAAAATAAAATTTTACGTCGGTAACATATGTTACTTTTTTATTTTCATTAAAATTAATATTTTAATATATATCTCGATTTATACTTTTTTTAAAAAAATACATTATTTTCATTTCAATTCAAATTTTCATTTGAAAACAACATATTCATTCATACACATGTAAAATATATGTTACTTTCTCATTTTCATTAATATTTTATAGTTTATCTCATTTTTTTCAAACATACATTATTTTCTTTTAAAATCTATATTTAAAATTTTCATTTTAAAATATTTTTACAAGAGTAATATGTTAACTCATATGTTGCTTCTTCATTTTCATTAAATCAATATTTTAAAATTTATCTCCTCTTATGATTTTTCTAAAAATGCAATATCTCATTTTAATAATTTTTTAAAAATTACATTACTTTCATTTAAAATTAATAATTCAATATTTCATTTGAAACAATATTTTTACACATGTTAACGTATAACTTCTTCATTTTCATTAAAATCAATATTTTACAATTTATTTCCTTCTATAATTTTTTTAAAAGATATTATTTTTATTTAAGATCAATATTTTTAAAATTTCAATCGAAAACAACATATTTAGTATTTACACGTGTAAAATATGTGTGGTAATATATTTTACCATACTTTACTTCCTCATTTTCTATATTTTACAATTTTATCTCATTTTTTATAATTTTTTTGTACATTATTTTTATTTTAAAATATTTTTAGAAGGATAACATATGTGTTACCATATGTTGCTTCCTCATTGTCATTAAAATCAATATTTTAAAATTTATGTCATCTTATAATTTTTAAAAATACATGTAACCTTCATTATTTTAATTAAAATCAATATTTTACAATTTATCTCATCTTATAACTTTTTAAAAAATACATTACTTTCATTTAAAATCAATATTTCATTTTTAAAAACAACATTTTTACACGGGTAACATATGTGTCGCCATATACCTTCCTCGTTTTCATTAAAGTTAATACTTTACAAATTATTTCTTTCTATAATTTCTTATAAAACATATTATTTTCATTTAAAATCAATATTTTATAATTTTCATTCGAAAACAACATCTTTACACGTGTAAAATATGTTTGGTAATATATGTTAACTTATGTTACTTGCTCATTTCATTAATATTTTACAATTTTATCTAATTTTAATATTTTTTATCATAAATACGTTATTTTCATTTAAATTCTATATTTGAAATTTTCATTTTAAAATATTTTTACAAAGTTAACATATGTCATGTTGCTTCATCATTTTCATTAAAATCAATATTTTATAATTTATCTCATCGTACAATTTTTCTAAAATTACAAATATTACTTCTTTATTTGTTTAAAATCAATATTCTACAATTTATATTCTCTTATAAATTTTTATAAAAAAAATTACTTTCATTTAAAATCAATATTCAATATTTCATTTGAAAATAATATTTTCATTAAAATCAATATTTTACCATTTCAGTTCAATTTTTTTTAAAAATTTCGTTTGAAAACAATATTTTTACATGGGTAACTATATAATACTTCCTCATTTTCATTAAAATCAATATTTTACAATTTATCTCCTTATATAATTTTTGTTTTAAAAAAATACATTCTCATTTAAACTCATATTTTCATTTACAAACAACATTTTTACATGAATAATATATGTATTGCCTTTTCCTCGTTTTCATTAATATTTTTCAATTTATCTCATTTTATAATTTTTTAAATATATATTATTTTCATATAAAATCAATATTTCAAGTTTTCATTTGAAATTAACATTTTTAGAAGGGTATATGCCTTATTTTTTCTAATATTTTAAAATATATATCATTTTATAAAATTTTAAAATATACATTATTTTTATTCAAAACCACTATTTCAACTTTTCATTTGAAATCAACATTTTTAGGGCAATCTTTCTTCCTCATTTTCACTAATATTTTATAATTTATCTCTTTTTTAATTTTTGAAAAGATTCATTATTTTTATTTAAAATCAATATTTCAAATTTTCATCTAAAAACAACATTTTTACCACGTGTGATATGTTTATCTCTCATTATCATTAAAATCAATATTTTATAATATATCTTTTTTTATAATTTTACAAAAAATTCATTATTTTCATCTGAAAAATCATTTTTATACGGTTAAATTATGTGTGGTAATATATGTTACTTCCGCATTTTCATTAATATTTTACAATTTATTGTATTTTATAATTTTTTTTAAAAATATGTAACTTTTGTTTAAAATGAATATTTTAATTTTTCATTTGAAAACAACATTTTACACTGGTAACATATGTGTTACCATATTTCTTCATCATGATCATTAATATTTTACAATTTTTCTCCTTTTATAATTTTATAAAATTATATTATTTTAATTTGAAATTCATTTTTCATTCGAAAATATTATTTTCACACGGGTAGTATGTGTATTACCATATAAACGCTCTTCACTTTCTTTAGTCTTTTACAATTTATCTCATTTTATAATTTTTAATAACTACATTATTTTTATTTAAAATCAATATTTTAAATTTTCATTTGAAACCAACATTTTTACTTGGATAAACTGCGATTGATAGTATGTGATACCATGTTATTTTCTCATTTCATTAATATTTTACAATTTATTCATTTAAAAGTTTTTTAGAAAGATACATTATTTTCCTTTAAAATCAATATTTCATTTTTTTTTAACTTGAAAACATTATTTTCCTTTAAAATCAATATCTCATTTTTATTGAAATTAATATTTTATAATTTATCTCTTTTTATAATTTATTATTTCAAAAACACATTATTTTAATTGAAAATCAATATTTCAAGTTTTATTTAAAAATAATATTTTTACACATTTAACATATGTGCAATCATATGTTAATTTCTCATTTTCATTAAAATCAATATATTCTAATATAACTTCGCTTATGATTTTTTAATAAAAATACATTACTTTCATTTAAAATCAATACTTAAACTTTTAATTTGAAAATAATATTTTTGCACGGATAACATATGTTACTTTTTCATTATCATTAAAATTAATATATTATATTATATCTTTTTCTAAACAAATTTAAATTATGTATTTTTTTCATTTAAAAACAAATTTGAAATTTTTTATTTGATTTTTTTTTACCCGAGTAAAATATGGTATGATGTTACTTCCTCATTTTCATTGATATTTTACAATTTTTTTAAAAGTGTGTTGATTCATTTAAAATAAAATTTTCATTTGAAAACAATAATTTTACAAGGCTAACCTTGTGTCAGTTACTTCCTCATTTTCATTAAAATCAACATTTTAGAATTTATCTTTTCTTATAATTTTTTAAAAATACATTACTTTCGTTTCAAATTAATATTTCAAATTTTCATTTGAAACAATATTTTTGGACGGGTAACATATGTGTGATAAATTATCGATGGCAATGGGCCGAGCCTGGCCAACGACTCGACCTTTGCCAAGACGGGCCTAACTCAACCCTTAAAGAGACAGGCTCAGAAAACATGAGCTCGAATTGGCCCGTGGCTTGTGGCCACACTTGCCGAGCCACGGGTCGGTCCACGGGTCACACGTGAAATTTTTAATTTTTTTTAGTTTAAAAAGTTTAAAAAAAAACGAGTTATGATAAAATTGACAGTTCAAACCCTCCTCCTTTTTTCAGGCTTGGGACCGACTACTTTTAGTATATGTGGAGTTAAAATTATACACGAACAAGTTTTTGTATGCACAATTTTTTGTAAACTTAAATATCAACACTTAAAATGAATTGAAATGAAATAAATTTATATAAACTATACTTGCATTTTATGTACCCAGTTCTTGCACCTCTTTGACCAATGTGTGGTCTACTTTATCTTGAATTTGAAGTTATGCATCATCCTAATCTTTTAAATACATTAAACTCTCTAATATGTCTAGTTTTAGTCTTGACCTCATATCATTTAGAATCTTACCACTTGTACTAAAAGCAGCCTCCGATGCTACAGTCGATACCGAATGTGTTAGTATATCACGTGCTATAATAGAAACAATTGAGTATTGACGCTCGTTTTGTTTTCACCACATAAGTATATCAAAATTATTCATCTCATCTTCATCTAATAAATTAAGCATGTCGTGACCAAATATCTAGCTAACTCTAAAGGTACGTCTCTAATATTTGTTTCTACATTTGTGGCACAGGAAATTGAAGAAGAATAACTAGATTGTTGAGTTTCCTTAAGTAGAAGGAAACTCCAATAATTGTTAGCGTTATTTGATGACAAATAAGATATTGATGCATGAGGTCTTCTAACGTTCTTATCGATTTTTGCCCACATAAGTAAACAATTCATCCAATGGACAAGTGTCATATTGGATGTGGGCAAGATAACACTTGCCCACTTGACCCCTCCAAGGTGCAGATGGGGAATTTTCAAATATACTCAAAAATAAATAGTGGATTTGAAATATAACTTAAAATATTTGCAAATATGTTATTTTTTAGATGCAAAATTTCAAATATACATTTTTGTAAAAATGACCACTCTTTGTGTAATTGAGATGTAACGGTGATTGACAGTCATACAATAACTTCTAAGAAAAGCTATCAGTCCAAAAATCGACAAATCAATACAAAATATCGACAATTAATTTTTTTGTTAAAGAAAATTGAGAGATTAATTTAAAAAATAGATTTTTTTGTAGTACGATGAAATATACAAATTTATATCACTGAATGTTAATTTGAATTGAACATTGAAAAAAACTTGTATCTCAGAACAAATATTTTTCGATATCAAAAATTTTGTAGACATCGATCGACAAAAAATTTGTTAAGATCGACAAAAATTTCTATCCATTTTTGTCGATGATATCGATAAAATAGACATAGACAAAATAAGTACAAATTATTATGGGAATCCCAAATCAACAAAAAAAAAAGATCGACAAAATGGATGTGGGATTCCCATTTGGTCCCATTTTTTTTTCGATGTCGGATTTCCATTTTGTCGACATCGGCAAAATGGGCATGGGTACATATTTTGTTGATGTCGACAAAATAATCGTTCATTGTGTCGATGAAGAGACGGGTTTAGTTTCCATTTTTTTACTTGTTTTCGATCAAATCTAAATAATTTCATTTTCGACAACAAAATATAGCAGCTAATTAGATTGGCAAAATTTGTAAATTAAACTCAATATTTAATACAATCCATTAATATACAAATTGAAGCGAAAAAAATTTACCCAACATAAAATATATTAAAAAATAGATATACGGTATATCAAAATTCAACATAAAATATAAAAAAAATAGAGATATCGTATATCAAATTTAAGTTTCATGTAATCTATATATAAAAATACACTAATTCTCAATTTTTAATAGCTTATAATTATTTTAAAATATTCAAATCGGTCGACTTCTTCAAATGATTTAAAAATCAGTGGCAGATCTGACAATATATTTGAATCTGGGATAAAAATGAGAGAATCCAGCCAAAAAAATAACAACGGAGAGTGATAAATGGAGCTTATGTAAGTTGCATTGGTGGAGAAAGTGAGGAGAGAGAATGTGAGAGAGAGAGAGAGAGAGAGAGAGAGCTTATGAAGATAAGAAAATAAATATAATAGATATTCAGTTATTAATCTAGGGATAACTTGGTCAAATTTTTTAAAATTTGGTCAATTCATCAACAGTTATAAAAAAGAGTAATACTATCCATAGTCGCTCACCACCGGTAGTCATCCTACGTGGCATTACTCAATTGGATAATTATTCATAATTAATAGCTATAAATACATTACTCAATTGAAATAAATAATTCATTCAATTGATTAATGCCACGTAGGATTCTATAAAAAATAGGTATATTTTAAAATACACTTTTGAATTTAGATAGTTTGTCTAATTCCCTCTTATTTCTTGGTTTTTTTGAGTTGAACGAACGGTGTACAATATGGGGTTGTGAATGCGACCTTCATGGATTGGTTTTTCAATCAGGGTAAGCCAAAGGAGGCAATGGAATCCTACAAGGATTTGATGGATATGAATTATAGGATGGTGCCTACAGCTCGGAATGTGCTTCTGGAGACATTGTTGAGACACGGTAGAAAGAAAGAAGCTTGGGTTCGTTCCATGACATGTTGGATGATCATACGCCGCCGACATTCCGGGCTGTGAATTCTGACACTTACAATATGATGGTTAGCAAATGCTTTAAGGAAGAGAAGATCACAAAGGCTATCAACGTGTTCAAGAGGGCTGGGATGGTGTCAAATTGAAGCCTTTTCAGCTGGATGTGGTAGGATTTAGTAATATGATTACGAGGTTATGTGAACATGAGATGATGGATGAAGCAAAATAGTACTATCAGAGTTGTGCAACAAGTCATTGTCTCCAGGTGTGAATACTTATAGGACTCTTTTTATGCATATATTAAGGTGAACAATATTGAGAATATGTTGGAGAAGTATTCAAAAATGGTCGAGGCTGGTTTGAGGGTCATTCCAGCTTATGCAAATAAGTGGTTTAGGTTCAAGATTGAGAAGGGTAAGATTCTTGATTGTTTCTCAATTTTGTTGAAAATGAGTGATAAAGAACCAAAACCTTTTGTTACAACATACGATATTGTAATTATGGATCTCCTTGAGCGAGACATTTATGATGCCGCTGCCAATTTGCTCTGTCGGATGATGAACTACGGTATTGGCACCACTGCTACCCTTGAGTAATCTGTGTTGGATGATTTTACAAAACAAGGGTGGCAGGCAGATATTGTGAACATTTGAATAGGTCTCCAAGCCCTTTTCCAGCTCAGAGGCCTTATACAGGCGGGAGTTTTCCAAATGATAGCAAGGGCACCTCAAATGCCACAATAGGGAGGAAGACATACTGCAATGTCATAGCATACATCATTTTACCTACAAATACATAATACACCTCAAATGACTGGACAATCCGCACAGGAGGCAGAGTTCAGTAGCTTGGCTAGACAATATGTGGCTTAGGATCCAATTGGGATTGATTTTGGACAGGGTTGGTTTAATTGTTGATCAAAAATCCATAATAATGGTGATGTTTCTTTTGTGGGATAACGCATTATAGTTTCACACTTTTACTTATGGTTCTTCAGCTTCATCCGAATCGTTGGTTTTGTGGTTTTGATCTGACCCCTTCATTTGGAGTATATAAGGTAACCTTGTGTAAACAGGCAACTGAGATAGGTTCTAACTTCTTCTTGTCTCTTCTTCTACTCTATCTGTCTCCGATTATAGTTCATCTAATCCTTTCTCTTCTTCTTTCTGATTTCCTGGTGGAATCACACCATAAAGTGGTTATGATACTTCCCGTGTGAGAATTATTGTCATCTGAGTTTGTTTCAAAGGTCAATCTTTGATTGACGCTTGGTCTGTAAGGGTTAGGGTTTAAAGCGTGATTCTGTGTTGAAATCTTGTAATATCTGAGACGTATGATCTTGTTAATGCATGAAGTCGAAATCCACTTTGTGGAGCTTCAACGGAAAGTAGCCAAAGGTTGGGTGAACCTGAGTCCTTAGGGACATAAAAATCTTGGTGTTTTTACTTTCTGCATTACTTTCTTGTTCTTGTTTGAATATGTATCAAAGCAAATTCGTAACAGTGTTTATTTTATTTCCATTATTGATGATTTTTCAAAAAAAGTGTGGGTTTTCTTATTAAAGCATAAATCAGACACTTTTGAAAAGTTTAAACAATAGAAAACTTTGATTGAAAATCAAACTAAAAAGAAAATAAATACTCCGAGAACAGACAATGGCTTAGAATTCTTTAATTCTGATTTTGATAACTTTTGCAAATTGCATGGAATTCTAAGACATAGAACTGTCTCATATACTCCCCAACAAAATGGAGTGGCAGAAAGAATGAATAGAACACTTTTAGATAAAGTGAGATGCATGATGGTAAGCTCTGGATTACCTAAAAAGTTTTGGGGGAAGCTATAATGACTGCATGATATATTGTGAATTTGACTTCTTCTATTACTCTAAATGAAAAAATCCTTTATAAAATGTGGAATAATATGCCTGCTGATTACTTTTCCTTGAGAACTTTTGGATGTTCTGCCTATTCTCATCAAAGTGAAGGTAAACTTGAGCCTATGGCTCAAAAATGTGTTTTATTGGGTTGTCTTCAAGGTGTAAAAGGGAATAGACTGTGGGCTAAGGGTTATGGTAGAGTTAAAGTAATTATAAGTAGGGATGCTACTTTTAATGAAAATGAAATGCCTTTTCTAGACCCTAAATCTGTAGAAGACAAAAATGAAAAGAAAATTATTTTTTCTTTACTATTGCTAATAATGAGTTAGATAGACCTAATCCTCATTTTGAAATTGAGGTGGAGTCTAATAATAAACAAACTCAAACAGATCTTGAAGAATCTGATGAAACCTTAACTAATTCTGGTACTGAACAGAATGACTTAGTCCCTGATGATGGTGCTATTAGGAATTACCAGCTTGCAAGGGATAGAGTAAGAAAAAATATAAGAAAGCTACAAAGATTAGGTTTTGAAGATAGTGTTTCTTTTGCTTTCTTGAGTTATCAAGATCTTTGTGAAAAGGAACCAAAATCCTATGAATAAGCAATGAGTGGAGTTCATTCAGTTGAATGGAAAAAATCTATGATTGAAGAAATAAAATCCCTTACTGAAAACAAAACTTGGGAGTTAGTTCCAAACCTAAATATAAATCCATTGTTGATTGTAAGTGGATTTATAAAGTTAAAGAAGGGGTTTCTGATTCTCATCCTATTAGATTTAAAGCCATACTAGTAGCTAAAAGCTTTACTCAAAATGAAGGGGTTGCTATAATGAAATCTTTTCTCCCGTGGTTAAATATGCAACTATAAGATTGATGCTTGCTGTAGTTGCTCACTTTAACTGTGAATTTGAACAGCTTGATGTGAAAACAACTTTCTTACATGGTGATTTGGATGAAAAAATTTATATGAATAAACCTCCCGGGTTTAAAGATGAGTTAAAACCAACATATGTTTGTTTGCTGAAGAAATCCTTATATGGTCTGAAACAATCACCAAGATAATGGTATAAAAGGTTTGATACCTTTGTTCTGTCTTTAAATTTCAAAATAAGTAAGTATGACAATTGTTTATTTTTTAAATGTGAACCTGAAAACAAGATCAGCATATACCTTCTTTTGTATGTTGATGATATGATGTTGATTAGTTCTTGTGTAAATCAAATTAAGAAGTTAAAGTCTGATTTGTTTTCTGAATTTGATATGAAGGATTTGGGTAATGCAAAAAGGATTCTAGGAATGAAAATTATTAGAAATAAAAATCTCCTTGAACTGAAACTAAATCAAACTCCTTATATACATAAAGTCCTTGATAGATTTGATATGACTGAAGCAAAAGAAGTTAGTATCCCTCTTGGAAACCATTTTAAAATTAGCAAAGATGATTGCCCTAAATCAAAAGAACAACTTGCTGAAATGGAAAATGTTCCTTACAGCAATGCTATTGGTTATGTAATATATTCTATGGTTTGTACCAGACCTGATGTGGCTCATTCAATTAGTGTGCTAAGTAGTTATATGTCTTATCCTGGTCCTTCTCATTGGGAGGCTTTAAAATGGTTACTAAGATACTTAAAAGGATCTTCAAATGTTGGCCTTACTTTTAAACATAGTTCAGAAGGAATTAAACTGAAATGTTATGTTGATGCTGATTATGCAAGTGATAGAGATAATATGAAATATATAACTTCTTATGTGTTTACTATCTGTGATACTTGCATTAGCTGGATATCTCAACTACAGCATATTGTTGTACTTTCTACTATTGAATCTGAATATGTGGCCATAACTGAAGCTGTTAATGAAGCTTTATGGTTGAAAGGAATCCTAAGAGAATTGGGCTATGAATGTAAGTCTCATATCATCTATACTGATAGTCAATCTGCCATTCACCTATGTAAGAATCCAGTGTTTCATGAAAGGACAAAACACATTGATGTTAAACTCTATTTTATTAGGGACATTGTATCCTAAGAGTTAGTAAATTTGGAAAAGATTCTTTCCCAATTTAATTCATCAGACATGGGCACAAAAATTCTACATTTATCTAAGTTTAAACATTGTTTAAGTATTTTGAACTTGGATACATGTTAGATACAAGTTAGTAAGTCTGAATTTTTTTTTTGTTTTTCAGTATTTTGTTTTCTAACTTTTTTGTTTTTGTGCAGGTACAAGAAGCAATGAATTCAAAATTGGATTGAAGCCAATCATGCATTAATGAGAACAATTGAAGAATGTCTAGGATGAATAAGTTTTGATCAAGGTGGAGATTGTTAATTGTTGATCACAAATCCATATTAATGGTGCTGTTTCTTTTGTGGGATAACGCATTATGGTTTCACGCTTTTACTTATGGTTCTCAGCTTCATCTGAACCATTGGTTTTGTGGTTTTGATCTGTGCCCTTCATCTGGAGTATATAAGGTAACCTTGTGAACTGTTGGCAACTGATATACGTTCTAACTTCTTCTGGACTCTTCTTCTACTCTCTGACTCCGATTACAATCCATATAATCCCTTCTCTTTTTCTTTTTGATTTATTGGTAGAATCACACCATAAACATAGTGATGATACTTCATGTGTGAGAATTATTGTCATCTGAGTTTGTTTCAGAGGTCAATATTTGTTTGACGCTTGGTCTGTAAAGGTTAGGGTTTAGAGCATGATTCTATGTTGAAATCTTGTAATCTCTGAGACGTTATTTGAACGATCTTGTTAATGCATGAAGCCATGCTCCACTTTGTAGAGCTTCAACGGGAAGTAGCCAAAGGTTGAGTGAACCCTGGTCCTTAGGAACATAAAAATCTTAGTGTTTTTACTTTCTGCATTATTTTCTTGTTCTTGTTTGAATTCAAATTTCAAAGCAAATTTGTAACAGTCGGTTCTGACATTTTCGGGACCTGAGACGAAATTCATAAATTAGGCTATCCACTGGACCCCCAAAATGTATTATGCATTTAAAATCCACAAGACTGTTACGGAACTAATTGCAAACTTAAAACTCGAAAAAAAAATAACCAAAAAAATTATATTATAACCAATTAACAATGCCTAAAATGTTCTAAACTATCAGTGTATCACTTTAGTGATTAACTTAATATAAGATAATCTAAGATGTAGTATACATGATACATCACTAAACACGACTAGTTAATAAATTAATCGCTAAAACAAATGCATACATAAATTGCAAATATTAGCTCTTAACATTGTTCTTGTGATTAATTTAGTTCGGGCTCAAAAATCCAAATGCAAAAATTAAAAAAAAAAACTATATTTACTGGACAGTCAAAAATGCAGAAATTTAGAAGAAAAAAAATACCGTAAACTATTTATTGTCTTTATCTTTCTGCTAATTTTTTTTACATATATTAGTCATTATTCATGACCCACTAACAAAGATTAAGAAAAACTAAAAAAATAAAAAAAAAATAGTAGTACTTGCTTATATGCGATTGACCGAGCCGAAATGGAGAACGAGATGGAGGAGAAAGATAATATTTTTTAAAAAAAAATTAGTCCCTCTTTGATTTTGGGCCTCAAAACTGGGCTTGATTTTGGAGTCCAATTGACAATCAGAAGTTGTTTTAGGCGTTTGATAAATTTTTGAAAAGTGATTATAAAAGAATCTGTATCATGTGGCAGTAGTTTTAGAGAAGCTATAAAATGATAGTTTTTCAAATTCTGCTTTTAGCTTTTCTATTTATCTATTATTAAAATACCAATTTTGACCTTAATTAATTAAAGTAGTTCTTTTTATATCACATATTTATTAGTATTTTATTTATAATGCATCTCCACAAATAATTTAAATTTAAATTTAATTAATTTTATACAATATTACTATGCTTTTTATTTTACAAATTTTATAAATTTTGAGATTTAATAGATGTATATTATTTTTATTTTAAAATAATTATGGTAAATACAATGTGCTGAAAAAATATTTGATAATATTATATATATTTTTATAGAAATAAAAATAAATTTTACAATATTACTCATGATAATAATAATATAAAATAACATTATTATAAGCAATGTCTATTTTAGTATTTTATATAGTTACATCAATAAATCACTTTTATTTACCAAATGCTTAAATACTGATTTTGAAACATACAGCAATTATAAAACAAGAGTTTACCAAACACTTATCTAATTGTTTTCACAGTCAATTTTTTCTGCAACACAATAAAAACTAATTTTCTTAAAAATACAATAATATCAAACCAAGCCTTAAACTATGGGTGGATGATGAATAGTTAGCATTTGAATGAGTTCAGTCACATGGATGGACACAATGCAACTTAAATTATAGGTGGGCCGATAAATGTTTAGTGTTTGAATTGGTTTACCTATTCTTTCTCACAATGCAATTGGGGCATACCATCAAACTTGCTCCAATTGTAGCAGTGTGCCTTCCCTGCTTGTGTGTTCTTTCAAGTCAAGAGTTGACATTGACAGCATTGAAGTCTATAATTGTAGGCAGCGAGTATATTCTTATTGTAGTTGGTCGCCTTAAGTTCTATAGGCTCTGCCTTGCTGCCTGATATATTTGATATGTGCTATGGTGTAATCTTGAATAAAGAGGAAGATTTTTTCCGTAGGTATGCTAATCTTATAATTCTAGTTTGTCCATTGAATCAATCTTATTCTAGTGGGGATTATGGGTTCTAATTCTTATTCTTATTGGTTGAACAAGACTTTTTTTATGAAACAAAGTTCAAGTTGTACATACAGTAAAAACGAGTAAGAAATGAAGCAGGGGGGAAAATTTTGTGGCCAGGCTGGCCCATTGGGCCGTTGGTCCAAAACTTGGATGGGTTGGCCCAACAATTTACTGGCCCATCTAAAAATTGGATTGCCTATTTTCATGTCTGGCCCATCCATTTTGGGCGGGCTAGGTCGGGCAGCCCATTTGCCAACTCTACTTGATAGCATCTATTTTTTTATTTCAAACCGAAGTGAAAACTTACTTAGAATATAATAAAGAGAAAATTGCCTATAAGTCACCTCCACAAGACTTATTTCAAATTAGATTAAAACATTTTTTAAAATTGTGATTAAGTCATACTTTCAATAATATTCTAAATTAATTCCAAAATCACCTTGTAATCAACCTCCGGCGAGTGCTTGACCCTGGCTTCCGTCAAATTTCAATTCCGATGACAATCCTTCACCTGTATCCTCTTCCTCCAGAAGTCCCTCCGCCGGCATTAAAGAAGACCTTTCCACCCTATTCCGCGGTGTGGCCGCCTTTCTTTCACCGCCGCCACCCAATTCCTCCTCCACTGAAACGACATCGTCGTCGGGGCTTTCTGCGGACATGATTGCTGGAATAAAGAATGATTTGGCAGAAATTCAGAGTTTTAAATTGGGCCTCTCTTTATTCTCCTCTAAATTCACTTCCAATTTGTTACAGTTTCCGAGAGAAATGAATGATACCGATGATGATGATGAAGATTTGGATGAGGAGAATGATGGTATAGTGGGAATCACTGAGGAAATTGTGGATTTTGTTAGCAAAATTTCATCAAGGCTAGAGCTCTGGACTGATTTTCTTATCTCTCTGCCTGATGGTTTACTTGCAATATAAACACTGATAGATCTAGAATTATTATAAATTCAGAATCATTTTTCTATACTTCAATGGCTTGGAACTTTTAACACTACTAAGGAAGCTGCAAGAGCTTATGATACTGAGGCTCGGAGGATCGGGGGCAAAAAGGCTAAGGTAAATTTTCTTGAAGATGCTCTAGTTTCTGCCTCAAAACATGCAGGCAAGGTGAATCTTCGTGAAGGACTTCCTAAGGAAAGCTTAGACTATGTTCAACCCAGCGTGAAACAGAATGACTATTATTCGTTTGGCTTCCTAGAAGAGAAATCGCCAACAAATCAGTATGGCAATGCTGATGTTTACCCTTCCAATAAAACAGTATCATAGAATATTGTTTTATAGAAAACAAATCTGTAATTAGCAGCTTGATACTGAATTATAAAAAAAAATTGATATTGTATTATAGAATAGCAGCTTGATACTGTATTAAGTTGGCCATTGGATTATTTCTTTGTGTTGTTAGTTAGTCATGTGTTGTTTGATACTGTATTATACAAAACAGTATCACAAAAAACAGTATTACAATATAAATGGGGATAGAATTTGCATACGTGCTCAGAATTTTTATTATAATATGTTTTCAAAATGGTCTCGATGAGACGGTCAAGACCAGTCGCTTCGCCAATGCGTATGATGGATTTTACCCATTTGAAATCGTTTCTTTAGTTTAAAATGACAATCTTTAATTTTTCTTGCCAAAACAGTATCACACATCATCTAAAAAAGTATCACACATCACAGGCGGAGTTGGTGCATCATAATCATTGCTCGAAGGAATGAATTGAACCAGAAATGAATTAACACGGTCCTGATGGTTAAATCAGATCAAATACACACAAATAAGCTGCTTTTAAGCTTAACCAACCATACTTAGAAATGAATTGAAATGAAACAAAATGAAGAAATTATAAATGTCACTTACAGCACACTGAAGTGCAAAAATTTATAAAGACCCAATAAAAATTCCATGAATCTATCCAGATATAAAGTTTGATATATTAGTATCATAGTTGAAACATTATCTTAAGTAAACAATATCATATGTTGATGGATTAAAGTTCACCAATGTACATTATCTAAGTAAAAACAGTATCATGGATTAAACGGTATCAAAGTATACTAATGCACATCATTTAAATAAAACAGTATCATAGACAAAACTAAGAGATTGAAACATTTTCATAATTAAATAGTATCAAAAATAAAACTAAGAGATTGAAACAGTATCATAGGTTGAAATTTTGTCATAATATTTCACTATCATTTGAAACATGTTTTAATCCATGATACTGTTTAATTATGGCAATGTTTGAACCTGTGATGCTGTTTGAATGTCTTAGTTTTAATCCATGGTACTGTTTTAATGTCTTAGTTTTAATCCACGACAAAACAGTATCACAACAAAACAGTATCATCACAAAACATTATCACGACAAAATAGTATCACGATAAAACAGTATCACCACGAAACAGTATCACAGTTAGCGTTTTTTTTACAATTAAGGGTATGTTGGTCTTTTAGCTCTAAAATGTGACTTTAATTGAATTAAGTTTTGAGCATATGACTTTAGAGCCCATAAGTACCAAAACAGTGACTGGCCCTGAATTTACCCTATAATAAATTAATAATGACTTGATGAGAAAACTTTATAGGAGTTACTTGGTGGTGTTAGGGTGTTATTGGGTTGGTCATAGACACCATTCGTATCTCTAATTCTATACTTTGATGATACAGTGTTCTAGATTGATCAAATCATTAAATCTCTGATTGAAAATTATGAGTGCATATTAACTGTGTGAAATAATGGACATATATAATTTCTTTGTACAAACGGAAAATCTTAGTAGAAATTGGAGGAAACGTAGTGCTTTGTGCAGATTTGTTTGTAATACATTGGTTAGTTTCATTTTGAACAATTGGTAATGGTAAAGCAAGGTACCTATCTCGTTGGATCTCTTATAAAAAATTTGTCATTACTAATGTGGTGGACCGCAGTCTGCAGAATTCCTAGTAGTTATTGCTTCTTGTTTGCTTTGGTTATGAAGCTTATGCTTTAACCTTCTGTAAGCTGGAAAAGAAGTAACTTGGAGTGAGTTATAGCAGGCGATGGGAGCTTTAACCAGCCATTTTGACTGTGAGACCACAAAACAAGGATTACATTAGCAGAAGAACAGTGTACTAAGGATGTGTTTGGCACAGTTGTCGTGAGTAAAGTTTTTAGCAGTAGAGTTTTTGGCAGTATAGCTCTTGTTAAAAAGCTTTTGACTATTTGGATATGAATTCAAAAAGTAAATATTAAATTGAGTGTTTGGTTGCATGACTATACAAGTACTTTTGTATAAATTTTATATTTATTTGACTAAACAGTAATTAATTTTTATATATCTCATATTATTTTTTTTAAATAAATAATATTTTTTATATCATGTAATAACTATTAAAATTAATATATTACTTATAATAACATAATTATTTTTAGTATATATTATATTATTTAAAATTAATTAATTATTTAAATTGAACATATTATGTGTAATTTATAACATGGGTAATATATATTTTTCACTTTATATAAGTATGTGAAGTGGAAATTTGTTATAAATAATTAATGTGGTAAATAAATTATTATATTAATCTAGTAAATAAATTAAATTTAGTTTCTTTATTAATAGTAATTTTGTTAATTTTTATTTTTTAAGTTTATTAAATGTAATTACACAACTTTCCGTAAAAGCTCAATTAGAACTTTTTAGAGAAGTTCAAAATTTAAACTTTTCTAAATTAGTTTTTTAAACTATTTTTAATCAAAAAGTGCTTATTAACTTTAACCAAAAGCACTTTTGCTCTTTTTAAAATGCTTTTGGACCTCAAAAATGCCCTTCCAAACATGTTATAACAATCACTTGTTCAGGTCAATCTAATAGATCAAATTCTCTCTTAAGTTTTCAACTCTCACACTACAAACTACGGATGCACCCTAACTTATACCACACATGAAGCGACAAGCATATGTAACTCCTAAGATGTTGCTTCTGAGTGCTAAAAATTGAATATTCTACATTTCTTGAACCCAAAATTCTCACGTATGCTATTACATTCTGCTACAGAAATCACATAAACAAAATTGTAAAAATTCGAGCTCTACCAAAATCTAGCAATTGCAAGAACATGGTGGGAAAATAGTACCCTCATTTCTGCAAAATTAAAATCTTCAAAATCCCATTACTTTTGAGGTGAGATTAAGTAGAGGCTGCAAAGCACTGGGGTCAAACTTTCTAGCAAAGAGGTAACAAATAAGAGTTTTGCCTGAGTTGTAAGAACACAGTGTGCCATTTTTCCTAATTGACTGCATGAAATTCTCTGTTATATTACCAGCAGTGAAGGTAAGCTAATCCCAGCTAAAACTTGTTTCCAACTTAAAACAACAAAACAAACAATCCCTTAATTGCTAAACTTGTGCTCCATTGTTGGTGTGGTGTGGTGTGGTGTGGTGTGGGGTGGGGTGGGGTGGGGTGGTGTGGTGTGGTGTGGAGTTTTGAAGAAGATGAACTTATTTTGTATTTTTTAAAAGTTATGGGAGTTCATTTGTAATTATTTTTTTATGTTTTGTTGTTTTTAGCTTTTTTGTATTTTTGTTTATTTAAATAAGAGGGCAAAACCGTCAAAATATGTCAAAATGACGTGATTTACAACAAAATACAAAGATTGGGATGCCCGGTGGTAAAAAAAAGTTAGGGATAGATTTGTTACATATTTAAAAGATTGGGGACCAAAAGTGTAAATTACCCTTAAATTTTATAGGGTAAATATCACTAGGGGTCCCTAACCTTCTATTTTGAATTCCACGGTCCTTAACCTATGAAACGTTAGCAACTGAAGTCTTTTTTTGACCAAAATCGTTAGTTTGACTGTTAAATGGTCAAAATTTACTTAAAATGACCAATTTACCCTTTATAAATTAAAACAAAAAGAACAGAAAAAAAACATAAAAAACAAAAATTACAACAAACTCCTCATTCACTTTCTTCTTCTCCAACTAAGCCCCCAACCAACTAAAAACAAATTGCAATCAACCTCCTATCCAAAAATTTCATCTTCTCCAAAATCGCTATCGGCCACCACCCACCACTCGCCGGAAAAAACCAATACCAGATCAAACACCACCCACCTCTCATTCGACAAAACTAGCACCAGATCAAAAATCACTCACCGTCTTCCCCTTCTCAAAGATCAGCACCAGTTCCGAAAAAACCAGCACTAGATCCGAAAAAACCAGCCACCATCTTCCCTTTTATCAAACATCAGCACCCGTCTTCTCCTTCTTCGCCGCCAACGCCGTCAGCATCTCTACCAATCGAAACGCGGTCGTTGAGTCCAGTCCCGCAGTGGGCTTGTCTACTATCATCTTTTCCAACTTCTGGGTATAAATTACATCTTCAAGATTATTGCCATTGCCACTGCCACCGCGCAATCTGAAACTGGGTTTTTGCAGCCATGGCAGCGTCTCATTCTCTTTGCCTATTCTATTTGAAGATCTGAGATGGGGTGTTTCGTAAACAACAGTTTGCTCCTCTCTTTTGCCAATTATTTCATGGTGGCTGATTTGGCGGTGGTTGGCTGGTTCAATTCCATGATTTGGCGGTGGTTGGTTGGTTCAATTCCATGGGTTTTCACGGTGGCTGGGTTTTCACGGTAGCTGATTTAACGGTTGAGGAAGTTGGGCTGTTGCGCGGTGGTGGCTGTGTAGAAGTTGGGCTGTTGTGTGGTGGTGGCTGTTGCACGGTGGTGGTGGCGGTGGTGGTGGTGGTGGCTGTTGGGTTGTTGCGCGATGGTGGTGGCTGTGTGGAAGTTGGGTTGTTGCACAATGGCGGTGGTGGCTGTTGCACGGTGGTGGTGGTGGTGGTGGTGGTGGTGGTGGTGGCTATTGGGTTGTTTCCGATAAGGATGGTGGTGAGTGTGGTCTGCCCTCATTGGAGTCCGGGTCCGGTGAAGGAGGGATCGGGTCATGGCCAATTGGGGCCAGATTGAAGGAATTGCTCATGGGGTTTTTTTTTATTTTTTTTGCATAAACTCACAGTTTTCACATGATATCCTGCTCCAATGGGTCTCAGTTGGAGTTTTCACCGGTGGGAGGTGGTTGGCGGCGGTTGCTCAAAAATATTTTCGGTTGGTGGTGGTTGGTGGCGGTATTTTGGAGAAGATTTGGGGGTTTAGTTATAATTTTTTATTTTGTTGATTGGAGTATAGTTGCAATTTTTATTTTATTATTCTTTTTCTTTTCTTTTTTTATCATTTAATTTAAGGGTAATTTGGTCTATTCAACAAAATTTTGACCATTTAACGATCAAACTAACAGTTTTGGTCAAAAAAGAACTTCAGGTACTAACGTTTCATAAGTTAAGGACTTGGGAGTTCAAAATAGAAGGTTGGGAATCCTATTGTTACAAGGTCCAAAGGTTAGGGTCTTCTAGTGCTATTTACCCAATTTTATATGTAAATTCAAATTTTTTATGCATATTTAAATATAATATTATATTTATTTAAATAAAATAAAATCTATCTAAATAACAATTTATAGAATATCAAATTTAAATTTATTAATTAGAGATCAATATCAAATAGGTCGAGAGCTTTCTAATATGTGTAATACGGTACGTACAGTGCATTGGATATCGCTTTCTAGAAAATGATCTCGACCGTCGAAACCTTGCGAAAATTCCCAGGTTCGATTGGAAATGGGACTCCCACGCGGTATGGCATCTATTTGTCACGTGTAAAGTAGCGTCCTCACAACGCAGGAAGACAGACATAAATCTATAAATTGATAGTAATCGATACTTCTACTATTCTTTTAGCCAATTAAAACGAGGTCTATATATTATTGGGTTTTCCTCTTGTGCTAATTCAACGAAGAGTTTTTGTGGGGTTTGATATCAGATCATATAATGGCAAGCCAACTCCAGTCAGTTCACGAATTCACTGTCAAGGTTATATATTTGTTTATCTTGTAGATATAGATCGTATATGCATATTTGTTTGTGCTTAAACATTTCATTTTTTGCTGTTTGGGATAGGATGTTAAACTAACTCGTCTGAAAACTTAATAGACAAAATTATTTATATAAATTGTGTATTCAACACGCTCCATTGCGGCTTCGTGTGCCGGATTTACGTGCACAAGTTTATTAATGTATGGCGCCTCGAATTTAGAATCTTTATATGCTCTCTAATAGCATGCTTAAGCTGTTGGAAAGAGGAATTTTATTTATTTAACTCTTCGCCACGGGATTGATATTGTCAATCTTTTTTTGAATGGTTATTTTTGTTTGAGAACTTGGTTTGCTCGGATGAATGATGCCATTATATGGGTGAAAGCGTGAAATGCGTAGTAAAATGGCTTCAAGGGGACATGAAAGCAGACAAGTGCTTCAAGAAATAAACGAGAATAGATTTATGTTATGTTTGGTATAGAGAGTTGGATAGTAGTGAATAAATTAAGAAAGAAAAGTGACCTAAAATCTTGTTTAGTGTACTGCCTAGTTCTTTTGAATACACAGATTTGGCAGGCATGATATACTAACCCCGTATTGGATTTTTTTATGCCTTCATGATAAATATTTGAAAATCTATGATTTCAGGATGCTAAAGGGAAGGATGTCGATCTCAGCATTTACAAGGGAAAGGTCCTGCTGATTGTCAATGTTGCGTCACAGTGGTACGTGGTGGCTTCTCTGTGTACGTTGTTTCTTTTTGTTTTAAAGAATCATATGGACATAGAATATTTGGAACCAAATAATAAAATGAAAATTCTGTTATTTGGTTGGTTTTTTAAATATTGTATGTTGCATGATAAAAGTACTACCTACATTAGCATGTCAAGGACAAGATTTTCTACCCCTCACAACTTGTATCGACGTACCATCTCATGTGTGTAAATATGAGTCGTCTTTGCCCATTATGGTACACATGCTTCTGAGCATAGCACCAAATCTTCCTATGTTAATGATCATGGACGTCTATTTTGGACTATATATAATTAGAATCATTTGTGATTTTGTTTAAAACAGAATAACCTCTGTCAAGTCAATTTCAGGAAAAATAAGCTATTTTCCAAAAGACACTTTTCATTCTATCCATCCACCCACTGTCTGGTGAAGCTGTTCATTTTTTTTTTTGCTAATCTGCATAAATCGTCAGTAGATTTGTGTTTTGCACCTTTCTCATGGTTAATCATTTACTGAAGTGAGGTATATTAATCTGTGTTCCCGTTGGAATGAATCAATGGTTTCTATGAAAATTCATATGGAGTATGTCACAAGTTATGAGTATCCTCGGTGGACAAATTCCACAATCGCATAATTTTTCAAGTCGGTTTTTGTTGTATTATAAATTAATATCGGTAACCTTTTCCTTAAAAAAAAAAAAAAAAGAATATCAATCATTATAAGTTTTATCTCTTGTCTGCTGCAGTGGCCTTGCCAATTCAAATTACACTGAGTTGACAGAGATATATCAGAAGTATAAGGATCAAGGTATCATGAAGTCAACTTTCATAGAATTAGTATATTTTCCCATTGATAAATGATAGCATATAATTTTACTCGTATGTTTCATATGTTTCTAGGTGTCCTTTTAGTTTTCATGTTGATAATTTCTATGCTTTCATTTTCCTAAAGTTAACAATGTAATTGACCTGAAAAGTCTTGGGAAATAACTTCATAAGGCCAACAAATGACAGCGCATGGAGTGTGTGCTCGTGCTGTTGGGTTGGATTGCTTTTTACATTTCTTTTTTTGTTTTTTGTTTTTTTCTTTTGGTGGGGGTGGGGGTGGGCGTGGGGATTTGTTAAAGTAACCATGGATGGTAAAGGTCTTTTCATCTAGAACTTTTATGGGTTAATTCATAGTTTGCCTTCAAGCAGGTTTGGAGATATTGGCATTTCCTTGCAATCAGTTTGGCTCTCAAGAACCTGGCACCAATGAAGAGATTCAAGAATTTGTTTGCACCCGCTTCAAGGCTGAGTACCCTGTATTTGATAAAGTAAGAGTTCCAGAGGAGAGCTTCTTATAAAAGTTTCTTAAATGAAGTGTTTTTCGAAGGTGAAGCAATCTAAATCATGCCGAACTGCTCCCATTTAATTTTCTCATTAGCGCGTCAATAGAAATAGTTTTTGCCGAATGTGCTAAAATTAGAATGCTTGTGTTGAATAATAAAATCAGTTTCTGTCATAACGCATTTTCAGCGCCGCCCTTGTCTGAACTAAACAGTAGTGGACAAGATTAAGGAAGAAAAATAAGCTAAAATGTGGTCTATTATCCTGTACAGTGCTGTGCACTGCAATAAGAGATATCAAACAAGCTCTTAATATAATATCCGCTGAAATTTTTTATTGGTGCAATCAGTTTAGGTTCTTCCACTGCTTTGCGTGCATGAATTTGACGCGTGTAATTTGAAGAATTTATTTTAGAATAGGAAAATTAAGGCCTGACATTTTGTTATTTTGCTTTTTTCCGTGGATCTATTTAGAGGAAGTGATATTGTTTTGTTGATTCAGGTTGATGTAAATGGTTCCAACGCTGCTCCAGTATACAAATTCCTGAAGTCTAGCAAAGGTGGGATGTTTGGGGACGGTATTAAGTGGAACTTCTCCAAGTTCCTTGTTGACAAAGACGGTCACGTTGTTGACCGCTATGCTCCCACCACGTCTCCTCTTAGCATCGAGGTAAAGTTTGTTTATGCTGAGACATGGCAATCTCAAGTCTATAGATTGGTTGTGTATCTTTGATTGTGTGGAGCCTAATTAGTAATTATAATGTTCACTTATCTCATTCGAAACAGCGAATGTTTTATTATTATAAAGGGGTATATTGGGTCATTCGTAGTTTTGTATTAGGTCGCCTAAGTTTTCTACGTGATATAAATGAATTTGAGGGTAACGTTTTCCTTAGAGATTAAGACAGAAGATGAGAGGATAAATGTGTGTGCGTGCATTTTTTTCATTCCGTTTATTATTGTCTTGGGATTGGGATTAGAGCTTGATCCCTAATAGTGTATGTAATATGAGAGTTGAGTCATTTCTTTACTTCTTTGCAGAAGGATATAAAGAAGCTGCTAGAAAAGGCGTAAGGACTGAGGTCGTCTTGTTCTGCAGTCAGTTGCTAATAAACATCCCGATGAGGATTCTGTTCGACTGAAAGTTGTCTTTTCATGTATTTTGGGACGAATCTCGTTTAAAAGTTCCTCATGGTGTATTATTGCGAGAATTTCTTTTAAGATCAGATTTGTGTATATCCTGCAATTCTCTTTTAGCAATCTGGAGTTGAATACAGTGATTATTGGCAAGTTGATTAATTTCAAGAAGCAAATGTGTTTCGTTTATTGCCATGCGTACATGATATTAAGATTCACTAAAATTTGCATCATCTGTATTAATCTAAAGCAACCTTTCTTTTTTTGGGCTCCTGGCCGACTACAACTAATCGAGTTTACATGTGACCTCCATCACATAGTGGGAGCACTATATAATCTATCTTTGCCGTAACCATCAGTAACTGGTCAAATAATCGAGTTCGTAGGTCGTACATGCTTTATTCAGTATTTATTTTGAATCCAATCTAGTTAAAAGAATCTGTGTGTCCTCTTCCATTATGCTTACTAGATGAATCTTTGTCAAATTCAAAAGTTAAAAGCTCTCAATGTTAACTAACTTGTACGTTTGATCGATAAACAACTTTAACATCAACTCAATCACTATCACTATGTTTAAACTGTCTAAAGATTCTTTGACAAGTTCCATAATAATTTTAATCTAATCTTTCTTCGACAAGTCTTTTAAATCTCCTGTCTCTTTCATCTCTCAAGACAACATAAGAAGGCCTCCAAAAGCAAAGGGTGCTTCCGACCACCACCAAATCTTGACTAAAGAAGATAGCAAATAACATAGATAATGAAGAATTCGTCTGTCAAAACTATTAGAGTACGATTCAATTATTAATCGATTTAGAGAATGAAGATTTTAAATACAATTTTCCCCTTAGGGAGTCGTCTACCAAAAATATTAGAATAAGATCTCATTTTTAGTTGACTTTGAGAATGAAGATTGTAAATATAATTTTTTTCGTTACATGAATATATGGTTTCCATTTTCGATGAATAAAAAAGAGAGAACTGAAGAAACTAAGATACACGTATCAACACATAATTAGTTGATAAGGGATCAACAGTAAAGCATGTATTTGTCAACTTTGTTTGTTTATTTATTTGCTTATTTTGCAATTTGAAGAAGGGAATTTAGAAATCTGACAAAAAAAAGGAGAGATGGAAATATGTCTATTTTTGAAAACATTTGTAAAAATGTCTAATTTTTTGTGTGGTTAAGATTTCATATTTAGTGGACAAGTTTCTAGAACTCTATTTAACAAAATCATAGGATTACGCACGAGATAAAACAAAACTGTGCAATTACACATTAGATGATACTTATTACAGAAATCACAAAATAAATCCATTTTCACCATATTGTGTCATGAACAATCATCTAAAAACACAATGTTTCGATTTATTTCTAATTTCTTTCCTTCCTATTTTTTGAACATAAATCCACATTGCAATTTGGAAGTTGAAATCTTGATACTTGCATTTGAAGGTGAGTTTAAGTAGCTAAGGTTTAGAATGTAAAACTAATAACAAATATCTTTAGAATCATTTTGAAATGTATAGAATGTGGTTTAGAATGTGATAATTTTGAAAAATAAATAGAATCATTTTGAAAAGTTCAACGTAGAGTAGTTTATAGATTATGGTTTTTTTTTTTTAAAAAAAAAAAAAAACTGAAGTTAAGGTATTTTATATTTTTTTGAAATTTTTATGTTAAAAGAGAAAACACATTTTAGAAATGTCGAATTCGACACTTGTGAACAGTAGAATTTGACATTTGTAAATACGTGAATTGTTGAATTTGAAAGATCATGACTTCACATCTGTTGAATTTGACAATTGTAAAGTCGTGATACGTCAAATTCGACCTATGTGAGAAGTGAACTATCGAATTTGACAGTTGTCGAGTGCACAACTATTGAATTCGTAAGTTTTGAACTATGGAATTCGACAATGCACCTGTGCCTTCCTACACTTGTTGAAATATGTACACTTTAATGTTCGTACTGAAAAGTTCCGACTATTAATATATGAATTTATTCAAATCTTATATTATTGTACTATATTGATGTTCATCCTTAAATTTATAGAGCCAGTGTAATTTCAAATGATAAGATTTGGGTGGCAAATGGGTTGGAGAAGAACTGAGGGAACGATATAATTTCAAAATGAATTTTGAATTCTAGTAGAGTGAAAACGAAAAGTATCTTTAGCATTTATAATAGGGAAATTGGCACAAATAGTTCTTAGTCTTTGCCCTCAGTACATAAATGATTCTTAATATTTATTTTTTGGCACATAAGTCATTAACCTATGTATTTTGGTGCACAACTGGTCATTATTTGATGAAAAAAAAAAAATATATTTTTAGTTTTAATTAGAAAAAATTACATTTGGATTTCTAATCTTTACAAAATATGCAAACGGGTTCAGTACATTTAAAAAATAATATTTACTTTAGTATCTTAAATATATCACTTGAGTCGTGTCAATTAAATTTTTCATAAGAGAAAAAGGTAAAATCATTGCACTTTAAGTGTGTGTAATTGCTATGTGATGCGAAAAAATTGAATAAAAATTAAGTTAAATAAACAACAAAATGGCATATATAATTTACGATATTGAATTAATCTTATTATATTTTTTAACATAAAAATACTAATAAAAATTAAGTTACACATTACGTGTTCTTTATTTTTGAATAATAATAAAACGATAAATTAAAATATGAAAAGTACAATTGGTGCTATAATATTTGTAGTTAATAAATGAATAGTTCAATTAAATAAAAGTATTTGAGTATCAAGTTTGTGACAAAATTATTTTTCTTTTTATGTTATAACACTAAAATAAAAGTTTAAATTTCAGATAATATAATTACTTAATAATAAAAATATAATTTTATTCAATATATTTGTTAATAATTATGAGCTTAAATTTTAGTTATTTTATAATAGTTCGTAAAATATAAAAAATAAATTAATATATTATCAATTTGGTCAATAAAGTATTTGTTAATTAAAAAAATTTCTTTAGTTTTCTTTAATTTTTTTATAAAAAATAAAAGTATCGGACTCACTTTCACTTTTGCAGAGTAAGAATTCAATAGCAATTTTATTTAATTAAAACTAAGGATATATTTATCTTTTCATCAAATAATGACCAACTACGCACTAAAACACATAAATTATAGATTTTTGTGTTAAAAAATAAACATTAGATATCATTTCTACACTCATGGCAAATATTGGAGACTATTTGTACCAATTTTCCTTTATAAGACTTGGGAAGTTAGCACAAATTGTCCATAATGTATGTCCATCGTACACAAACAGTCTATAACTTTTTATTTTTGGTAAAGAGATCTCGAACTTATGTCTTTATGTGAACAAATCCTTTTGGACAGATTTCGTCCAAATTGTCTATTAATTTTGTACTTGAACTCTACTCTCATTTTAAAATAGGGGTAAATTTATCGTTCCAGTATAAAACAAATAAAAATTGATTTAAAAAGAGAGTGGAGTTCACACGTAAAACTAATAAATATTTTTTACGATATCTGTCCAAGAGGACCATTTGCGCAGACCTCTCTGCCAAAAACAAAAGATTATGGACCATTTGCACACGATAGGAATACACGTAGGACCATTTAAGCGAATTTTCCATAATACCTTTCAAGGGGTTTTCTTCACTTTTTAAAGCTATTCAATTAAAGAGATAATTACATCAAGTCTCCAATGTTTCAAAATCATTAGAGATATGTCCCTAACCTAAAAAAAATAGTACCACACATCTCCAACGTATGAAAAACTTGGCGTGGTAGTTCCTTTATGACCAAATTACCCTTCTATTTAATAAACAAAAAAAGAAAAAATAAGAAAAAAGAAAAACATAATTGAAAACTAACTATATGTACCCCAAAAAATAAAAAGTAAAAAATATACCCAAAAAAAATAAAAAGTAACAAATATGTCATCTTCTCCAAAAAATTCCAAAGTTTTATTTGTTCCAAATTCGTCGGAAAATAGTAACTGGGAGTTTGAATCTTGAATGTGTTAATGTATAACAGTATATTATGGCCGGTAAAATTCACCGAGCACCGAAGTATTACCAAAAAAATCACTAAAACTTCAAATTTAAACCCCAAAAATTCCTCTCGAAAACAGTAGAAATCTAATTTTCATAGAACTCTTCGGATAATGGTAACTGACCCAGAAGCAACAGACTCCTCAGGTAATGAAGAGGACGACGGGGTTTAGAAATACATTCAAGTAATCAATATTAAAAAAGCTTGAAAAACCCATGTCAATGGTATAGCAGTGAGCTTCAGGTCAAGCAGAAGCCAATGAAGCTGAAAGGGGCGGAGCAGAAGACGGTGAGTGGTGGTGCTCGAAAGTTCAGAGGCGTCCGGCAGCAGCCATAGGGTAAATGTGCTGCCGAGATAAGAGACCCTAACCGAAGAAAATGAGTGGGTTTTTTTTTTTTTTTTGTGAGTTTGAGGTGTTTTCTAACGAAATTGGTACAAATAAAATTTTAGGACTTTTTGGAGAAGATGACTTATTTGTTACTTTTTATTTTTTTTGTACATTTTTTACTTTTTATTTTTGGGTATATATAGTTAGTTTTCAATTATGTTTTTTTTTATTTTTTTATTTTTTTTATTTAAAGAGAATGACAATTTGGTCATAAAGGACCTACCATACCAAGTTTTTCATACGTTGGGGATGTGTAGTGCTATTATTTTCACACGTTTTTCATCCTTAATAATTTTGAAACATTGAGGACTTTGATGCAATTATCCCTTAATTAAATGTTATTAAAAAGTGAAATAGCTATTTAGTTAAATGTTATAAAACAACACAAACCAATTTCCTCTTCAACTTTCCAAAGACCCCCCTTATTTCTTTGCTTTTCTTCACTGATTATCTAAGAAGAAATCGGAATGGCAGATCAATCGGAGAAAGACCCAGCATCAGTATTTGACTTCATAGTTAAGGTCAGTTAATTTCTCTACTTTTCCCACAAAATCAAATATATACATATAGATACACACACTCACAAGAAGATGGAAGACTTGTGACATTTACGTTTCGATTCCGGGTTTAATTTTAGCTTTCACATGTTTGGTAGGACAATACTTGACGCATAAAAGAAGTTAAATTTTATTTCAATATTATATTGTCGAGTTTTATCTGACTACCTGCTTAATGTTTATTCCATTATATTTATGTATTAACTATTGATGACGATTGCACGAACTCCATTATGTCATAGCTTCTTGGAACCCCAGTTTTCATTGCTGAATTTTAATGTCTCATATTTCAGTTGAATCTTGAGTCCCTTTTTTGCTTTTTCCCCCTTATTAGCACACTCAGCTAAGTGGAAAATGAGTTCACAGGTATTAAAACAGTAGCAGGTGGAAAATGAGCTGACATGAGTGGTCTTAAGATTGTGCTAATTCGCGGGTGGAGCAGTTCTGGTGGATTGAATCCAAGATTTGAACTTTGTTTGGGAGGGAAGATCCTTGGGTTCTTGAGGTTCATTCGGGGAAAAATTAAAGTAGTCAATTTTGCTTTTAAGTAAATTTTGTTTCGAAATCTTTTTGGACAGGTTACCTTTATTTTTGTAAGAAAAAAAATTTGCGATTGGCTAAGCTTAAAAGTAGTAAATTTTGTTTTGAAATTTTTTTGGACAGGTTACCTTTTTCTTTTAAGAAAAAAAAAATTACTTAATTTGACACTATATTAAATTACTTCTTAGTAAATCCTTTAGGCATAGCTAAACATGCACAGTGTGTTACATCTACGCCGTGTGCGCACGTGCATGCACTTGTTTGAACCTCTTTTCTCCTTTCTAGTGGTGGGTAAGAGGGAGAGGAGTAGAAGGGGGGAGTCACTGCAGCAGCTGCCTTACAAACACATACAATCACATGCATCCAATACATCTGCGTGTCCATTTTGGATGTTAATGAATTCTGAGATATAGTGCCTACTGTAAAACTTGGACCCATACATGCTTATTTATTTGTTTGATGTAATGTTTATAACTTGCAGGATGCTAAAGGAAACAATGTGGACCTTAGCATGTATAAAGGAAAAATCCTACTGATTGTCAATGTTGCTTCGAAATGGTAAAATATGTTTGTTTTTTTATCTTTCATAATTTTTGCTCTACAAATTCGTTTGCTCGTAGTTCCATTCTGTGAAAAATTCAGCGTTGCTTGGAAAACATGGGCGTTGGCTAAAAATATGATGCTATCTTTCCCTTTGGAAGTTTCATAAGAATTTTGTTCCATAAATCGTACTTGTCTGTCATTGACCTTTACTTTTCTTTCATTTTTTACTAATCACTACAGTGGGATGACCAACTCAAATTACACTGAGCTAAATCAACTATATGAAAAGTACAAAGATCAAGGTATGCTTTTACGGTTTTATCTTTTCAGGCACATTTATAACTCTGACATATAATATGATTGCGCAACCGAGTTCCATCACCTTGCACAGTTCATTTGTGAATTAAGAGCTTGTTTGGTTAAACTTAAAAAGTTCACTTATAAGTAAATAAATAAGTTTGTCTTTTACTTAATTTTAAGCTTAGCAAAACATGATCTAAGTTCTCTCTTGAGTACTCGAATTACTTGTTCCCTTTTTCAAATTATCTTGTAGTTACATTTTAGTGATATCAGATTTGGCATCTTGGTGCAATACCTGCATATTTATCAGATAAAGTAGTTTCAATTCAAAGTAATTTTTTTGTAAACAAATGCATTTACTATTTTTTATTATTTTTCTTTGTTACACTACAATGTTGAAGATGAACTCTCATTTTGTCCTTAATATAGGCCTGGAGGTTCTGGCATTTCCATGCAATCAGTTTGGTGAAGAAGAACCAGGAAGCAATGAACAAATTGTAGACTTTGTCTGCAGCCGATTTAAGTCCGAGTTTCCGGTCTTTGGTAAGGTAAATCCAAATGTACCATGAACTGTGAACCTCGAATCACTAGTTGTTTTTTAGCTACTGCTTTGTGATCATCGACATATTACGCTTTACATCGAAGAGAATATAATGTTTAGTAATATGTTAGCAAATTGTTTCCTGAGTTCTTTAGTTTGATCATTCGAGATATTTTTGCTTTCCTATGTCTACGGATTGGATTAGTTTGTTGTGTTCTTGTGACTCAGACAGTGCTTTGTTTCCCTTCTCAGTATCAGAGTAAGTAATAATGTTTAGGAATTTACATTTTTTCTTTTTCTTTTTTTAAATTTCAATTCCACCTGATCATTAAGGCTAAGGTTAATCTGCCCCTGGGTTATGTATATGCCCAATGAAGGTTTAACTGAGGAAGTTTACATCTGGTTCCTGAATGCCCTCTCTTTTCTCTCTCTTTTATTCTTTATTATTATTATTTGATTGATTGGAGAGTTTTCTTATTTAGATTTGGCTTATTTTCTTTTCATTTTCAAGAAAAACCAACAGAATTGTTGAAGACTAAATTTAAGTAAATAAATGTGTCCCTTCTCTGACAGCTTAAGCTTTTAGATGAGGTGGTTCAACAAGAATTCACGGACATTTTCACCTGGAGATGAAGTTGTTACACTAGCCAGTCCATATCACCTGTAGTTGAGAATTTTCAAGTTGGCAACAGAATTCATTTTATTGGATTGTGGCTTTAGAAGCGATGCACATAATCAGGACATTCCTTTCCCCTTTAATCATATCTGATTCCACTACAACTCAAACATTCACTTGAAATAATTGAAACTGTCTAAAATTGAAGCACTTAAAAAAGTTATATTAACGGTTGGATTATCAAACCATAGAAACCAATTATTATGAAAGAAAATTGGATGTAAAACAGGGGTTGAGAGAGAGAGTACCCATTAATATGGATTATGGGATTCAAAGCTACAAACTTTACATAAAATCCGAAGATGATGAAAACCTTGCTGTTCTTCTGTTGAAGCCTGCTAAAAGCTGAAGGACGATTCTACTTGTCGTGGGGCTCGGCTAAATAAGTACATTGATAAATTATTTTACTATGGTGTTTTCTTAATTATGCTTCACTGGCCATCTTGTATTAGATTGAAGTGAATGGGGATAATGCTGCTCCACTTTACAAGTTCTTGAAGTTGGGAAAGTGGGGAATTTTCGGAGACGATATTCAATGGAACTTTGCTAAGTTCTTGGTTGATAAAAATGGGCAGGCTGTTGATCGTTATTATCCCACCACGTCCCCTCTCACCATTGAGGTATAAGACACTTAAAAAGTTACATGATTATATTTGCCTTCATCCTTTTAATTAGTCCTTTTGCTTCAAGTAATTCCATGACATTTTCAGCATTTGTTTATAGTAAATGATTCTTCCATCCTTGTTCATAGTATGTGATCATATTGCAGACAGATGTTATGAAGCTTTTGGAGCTGTCTTGAATGCTATGATATTAAGGATTCCGGGAGGATATTGACACCGTGGAACTTCTGATTTTGTATTGCATTAGTTACGAGTGTGCGACTCTTATTTCCATTTGCTTTTCTTTCAAAAAAATGGCAAATAGACAGTTGAGTTCCGGACAGGAAAATTGAGGCAGATGCCTGGCCAAGAAGACTAAACTGTAAATTTGCAGTAGTAAGATTACTAAATGTTTGTGATGATTTTGCTCCAAGATAATAGCAAATGTTACAAGAAATTATCATTGTGTGATCCCGAATTAAAAGTTTTCTTGATTATTCCCAGGCATAATGGCATTTAAAGTTTACATCTGGCTGTCATATTTCAAGTTTTTGGCTCAAATCTTGTAGCATATTTGCTAAGCTTATAAACTGCTTATTTAGCATCTTATTTCGGGCATATTGACTGCCGAAATAAGCCAAGAAACACAGCACGTGTTACACAATACCTTCAAGACAAAATAATTCAAGTTAAAAGTGCGCTGTTTGAAGTTCTACAATTCAACATTTCAGGTTACAACACGAACCGAGATCCAAAGGAAGAAATCCCACAAATTTACCAAGAGAACTCAGTTCAACTTGAAGATGACACCTGCTACAGCTATCAATAACGCGACAAATACAATCCCCTACGGTTGCTACTCAAGAACTTAGTAATGGAAGCTTTGTTACGGAATTTGTTTGCAGTTCACAGTTGGTTGATCCCATGGCCTTTCGTTTACAACCTAAACATATATACAAAAATCTCCAAGTGTCTAATGCCAGTAGTATCAACCACGCATCAAGTCAATGTCCGTCTGGGAATTTTTCAGATCTTGCCGTGAAACTGTAGGCCAAATGCTCGTTGCAGGATTTGGGGTAAAAGTTTGAATAGGAGTAGCGGTAATTGGCATCAACAACTTCTCAGCAGACTGGCTAGCAGTATTCTTTTCATCTTCTAAGTGGGACTCTGTTAAAATCTTTGACTTTGAACCACCATACACAAAACTGAATACAACAACCTGTAGAGACATTCATTATGCACCAAGTTAAGATAATACTCTAGAACACTTCTAAAAAGTATTAATGGCAAATACGAAGGTTAGCTTCACCAGCATGCATTCATCCAGATGTGTCCTGAACGGATCCCCCACCTTACATAAATTAAAAGATGAAAAGTATATGACACATGGCAAGAGGATGCTTATCTAAGGCAAGTCGGGGCCTTGTTAAAAACCTTAAAATGTATTTGTGTGTGCTAGCACGTCATTTGTCGAACAGACACCTCCACAGTAGGAGTGACCATCATCGACAGCTTTCCTCTGAAGAAAATAAAATAGAGCAAAGGTAGAAAGGGAACAAGAAAGACGCAAATACATTGCCCATCCGTCAACATCAAGACAAATTTCACCGTGGATGTTGCCTGAGAACTTAGAATACTTGTTACCATTTTCTAGTGAATGAACTAAATAGAAACATATTCCTAAGAATACTAGGATTTCCAGCAGAAGATGCTATTTGTTTGACGAGAAATAAAAAGGAATATGGAAAATTCCAATTGCTCAAGCGGCTACTCTTGAAGTAACAGAAAGAAAAGCCACGACTGGTCAAAAAACAACATCGATGATTGCGTGTAAGTGCACTATTCCGTGGTGGGGATTGTAACTTTCCATAAATTCCACATTAGTCACTTAAGGATAGTACTTTGCTTATTTCAAAAAAGTGATGACAGGAGGCAATAATTGGTGCAACGTGCTGATACATGGATTTGGCAGCAACATACAAAGTGATGAATCTGATGAATTATACAACCAAGCACGCAATATGACCAAGAACATGGAATGCAAAAATTAGGATTTCAAACTCTACAAAAGAGAGAACGTAAAGTGAGAAAATCTAGACCTGCACTGGGCTTGCTGCAATGAGCCTGCCCCCTACTGCACCCCCAATGATATGCCCATCAGGACTACAGACAGAAATACTGATACCCCCAGTCCGATTGCGGGGGCCACCACTTTCAGCGAGCAAGTAAGAACCAGACAAGCATATAATCTCAAAACGGCCCTGAGGAAAGTGACAAGCCATATAAGTTTCCTTCTGGCAGACGTAAAATAATGTTCTTGAATAAGAATGCCCAGCACAATTGCCAAAAAGTTCACGAAGAACTATTCATATCAAACTTCTAAAGAATGTAATACAAAAAGTTAAACTTTGTCAATGCATTAGAGAACATTCAATTGATAACCGTGACAAACCTTTAGTGCACAGGATTTCTTAAAAATTCCAATTCAGAAAAGGATTTGTCTCTACAATCATCCATTTTGGTTGCAATGTTTATCTGTTTGATTGAACTTTCTTTATACATAATTGCTTGGCATATTCATGTAATTTCACAGCATACATATTTGAGATCTTTAATGAAGCAGGAAGAGAAAGGAGGGATGATATTGCTTTTGATGAATTTTAGTGCAACCACACTAAAGTGCATAAAATCCCACAGATAAAGAGATTACAGTATTACACCGTGTTTTTCTGTTAAAGCATAAGTCAATTATATTTAGTATCATACAAAAAGTATCAAGTCATTCACCATTTGCCCCATAATTTAGAACATAGATCGCACCCACGGGCAAGGCAGGATTTTTTTGTAAACCATCTCACAAAATTTACAACTTATGAGGTATCAAATTTTAATCCCAGTAAGTAAAACATATGAAATTTCATAAGTGCTCAAGAACAAGAAAAGTATCGGGAGTTCTTCAACCTCATATGTGACAATGCTGCCAGAAGTTATGGGTTGGCGTAATGTTACTATGGAAACTGATCCCTTAGCTGATAAGATGCACAAAGCTCTTGGCCTCTGTTGTGCGAATGACAATACTTTTGCAGCTACATCCTGCAGGGGAAAACCACAATTACCTTTCTTGTTATAATGAATAAAGCAACACATAAGACGGCTCTAAAATCTCAAAATAAGTATGTAATTAAGAAACAGAAATGATTTCATCAAACGTATATGGTAAATAAGCATGACTTCCAAAATATCAGGCAAAGCAAATTATATAAATAGTTAAGTGAAACTTTCACCATGAAAGGCATCCTCCAAATTTTATGTCCTGTTATCTGTTCAAATCTACAAGGGCCACAGAGATAGATATGTAGCAGAAAGAGGTTGTCATGCCGACAATTATAATTGCCTTTGCCTTTGACTTTGCCTTTGCATAGATAAATGGCTAAACCCACAATCTGAAGTCCAAAAGACAAAGAAACCTAAAGGTGTGCTTAAGAAAATGCAAGATGAAAATATACCTCTCCGACCCCAATGTGTAAGACGTGTGGTGTAAAAGCTAATCCAGCAGAACTGTTCATCCATTCACCTGGTAAAAAAAATTAAATTTGCTCAGAACAGCACGTCTCCCAAACTAAAATACTAAAATACTAAAGTAAATCTCGGGAAACAGAAAAAATAAGGGGAGTTCTCAATCCATATATTTTCCTTTTCGGACCACGCTAGTTGTACACGATCCCTTACACTCTCCTTTACACCCTCACATGTGTCAAATATTAGTTGGTTCAAATTATTATTTATTTGGCCAAATAAATAAAGTGACCCAACCATTAATTGACACATATGATTTTCCTTTTCCCCTTAGTTTTTCCTTTATTAAATTGAACCTTGAAAAGATAAAGGACAGTAATCTAAAACAGCTAATACTTTACTAAGCTATGAATTTGACTACAGAAAACAAACAAGACATCATCTAAATCTCAAACATTCGGCTCTGTATGAAACAAGATAATTAACTCCAACCTAATTTGAAACTCACCAAGATGGGCCAGTTGCTGCTTCCGCCCAGTTCCAGGTGGCCGCCCTCTGCGGGAATTCTCTCCTGAGCTAATGACCCCCGAGGAAGGCGTGGAGGACATGGGAGACAGTGCTAAAGACATGTTAGACCCTTCCGGAGCATATTTCTTAGGCCTACCCCTCTTTTTCTTCCCAGAATCGCCACCAGGTGACACAGTAGAGGCTGCAGCCATGCTAATGCCACAAGGAAAATTGGGCGATGGGTTCTCGACATGAAATGTTGAACCACTTATAGCACCACCACTGACCCCAGCACTGGGCTGAACTGCAATACCGAGGTCCGACTGGGGATTAAAACCGGCCGGGAAATGTACCCCGCCGGCTTGTGGCGTCCCAGACCCCCCACCAGCAATAGCAGCATTGGGACCAGAACCACCAACCCCTCCTCTATTGAAGTAATATGAAGCTGACCCAGATAATGTCATCCCTTCCCTTCCATCCATGCATTTAATTAGTGAATTTATTCACTGAAGATCTAATTTTTATAATTAATTTACTGTTAAAAATAAAAACACAGTCTTTTCACCTTCTTAACCAAAATCTACAAACCTAAACCTGACCTACCAAAGAAAGAAACAAAAACTACCCTAAATTAAAACACAAACATAAAATATTGCATTTTCAAAAAGGGTTTAGCATGGATTTTTCATGAATTTCAAAAAAAGCTAACGAAATTTCACAAAAAACAAAAAACTCCAGGTCTCAACCTAACAGAGAAGCAATAAGTAACCAAAAAAACTCAAAAAGACTAAATCTTGAAACAAATGAAATGTAAAGAACTATGCCGAAGCTTATTCTGAGAGTGTAAATAATCGTAGCTGTACAGCTATTGAAATTAAAGCAGAAACGTAGAAGTTGTTCAACAATACATTATCAAGTCAAGAAAAAACAGTTAGAAGAAAATGAAACCCTAGATTTAAAATGTGGGAAATTGAGAAAGAGAAAAGAGAAATGTAGAGATGGTCAAGACAAATTGAGATGAAAATAGAAAATTTTGAGCATTTGAATTAAAGTGAAGGGAGTACAGGAGGACACCTTTTCCTTTGGCTATGTTTAAAAAATTGTACTTATAAGCAATAAGTAAAATTTGGCTTCTTTTGAGTTCTTGTTTGCTTAGAACATGTTTGTTTTTACTTAAAATTTTATTAAAAAGTTGAAGTTAAAATCAACAATTAATTTTAACTACTTAATTTGTAGACTTACAACTTCTTACAATTGTTTAACTACATATTTCATCAACTTTTACAAAAAAATCTTATTTTAATCAAAATCAAACACACCCTTATATTGATTGACACTGCATATTTTTTTACAAATATATTTTTCAATATAAGTTGAAATAAAAAGTTATTTGGTGTATGTTTGTGTATATTTATAATTTGATCAAATATTATTTTTATCTATATATTTTATATGATTCATAATTTTTACTCATTTTTTATTTACACATTTTGTAGAATCTACCAAAAATATATTGAAAGTAACTTTTTATTTATTCTTAAGTTTTAGCAATACGTGCATGGGGGTTGGGGGAACTAGTTTTTGAATTTTATGAGTAATTATAAATTGTGAATTTTATAAAATATATAAATAATAAGTAATAAAATATAATGTGAATAAAAATTATATTTGAAGCTTAAAAAATAATAAAAAATGTACTACGGTCTACGGATTATGAGTGGGTTGAATTTAATGGGTTTTATGATTTTGCTTTTGGAAGTTTGTATATGAAAGAGATCAGTCAAATACCTGACTTCTTTTATTACAGTGCTTTGAATTCAATGAAAGTAAAAATCATAAAATCTATTTATTTTGTCAAATATATTTTTATTTCACCAACATTTTGTAGAACATTTAATTTACAACATATTTATTATCTATAGGATTCATAATTTAGAAACGATTCAAATATAATTTAAGTATCACCAAATATGCACTAAATATATGACAAAATTACTCTAACAAAGTACTATGCTTGGAAATTTGGTATTATCTGTATTCACGTTTTATTTTGAATACAATCTATTTGGAATCGATGTTCAATAATTTTTTCTATTTGTGTTTCAATTTTGAGTTTTGAATTCATTTTCAGTTTTCTGTTTTGAGAGTCTATTTTAGGATTGCTGAAAACGTGTTTGGTTTGTCATTTTAAAAAACTATTTGTGAAAATAGAAAATAATATATACATTTTAAAGTAAGTGGATCTTACAATATTTTTGTTACAAAAATAAAATACAAACAAATAAAAAATTAAAAAAATAAAAATTAATGATGTGGAATGAGAATTTTAATCAATTTACATTTAAATTAATTTTTTTATTTAGATAATCAATAAGGGCTTGAATTATTTTTTAGTATTTATAATTTTCATTTTTATAGAATTTTAAATTTTTTTAGAAATTTTACTTTTTTATAATTTTTATTTTTTTATATTTTTATAATTTTTGTTTATATAAATTTTGTTTTAATTTTTGTAGATTTTTTTTTATAAATTTATATTTTTAGACTTTTTTATATAAATTTTTATTTAAATAAATTTTTTTAGCATTTTTATTTTTTATTTTTTAAGAATTTTATTTTTTAGAATTTTTGTTTTTTTAGAATTTTACATTTTTTAAATTTTGGTTTATATAAATTTTTATTTAAATAATTTTTTTCTTTGTTTTTAGTGTTTCCATATTTTCACTGAAAATACTCAAAACGTCAAAAACTTGTTTTGTGTTTTGTGTTATAAATTTAATTTTGTTTTCAAAAATGAATTTTCAAAAACAACACAGTAAACAAGTTTTTTGTGTTTTGTAAAATTAAAAATGGAAAACAACTTGAAAACAGTAAGTTTAAAATTTAAAAAGGTTGAAGTATCAGATTAGGAACCAATTGCAAGTCAAGAGATTTCAATAGATGGAAACAATTAGTTATATTATCAAAATTGGTCTTCATCGAGCATCACCGATGTTACTTTTTACTTTGAATGTCTAACTGATGCAACGATGAGGTGGAAAGAACAAAAATCATGTGACAGTATTTATTGTAGAAAGTCGTCCAACAGATTGTCCAATTTTAGACATTTTGTTAGACGGCTTTCTACCCATTTTTTTCATTAAATTGTGTCTATCTCTCTTATCTATTTTCCCTTTCTCTTTTATCCATTCACTATCTATTTTCCTATTTTTTTTTCTTTCTATTGCCACATAGATTTTGTAGAAGGTGTCTAACATTTGAGATGTTCTTATAGCATCTCCAATAGACTCTCTATTTATAAAGAGCACATTTGATATTTTAAATAGCATTTATAAATTTAGAGAGTTAAATTTTTTAAGTACTCCAACAATCTCTTCCAACAAGTATTTATTATTTTTACTTCTTCCAATAAGTATTTATTATTTTTCATTTATTTTCTTTTAACTTGCATCTCTCCTAATTTTTATATGATTTTATTCCATTTTTTCTATTTTATTTTGTATACACTATTTAATTCAATCATTATATGGAGTATTGAAAATTGAAATTATTTGAATGCATTTAATTATAGATAGTGGGTTTGGCTCTCCAAATTTGAAGAGTCAAACTCACTCTCTATTTTAAAATGTTAATTTAGGGAGTCCGTTGAAATATAATTTTAAAGTTTGGCTCTTTAAAATAGAGACAATCTTATGTTTAAAGAACCTATTGGAGATGCTCTTAATGAATATATTTTCAACCTACGACCATATTTATTATATCAACATTTCGTAGTTTGAACTCTATACAGTCTTCTTTAACGTACTTTTACCAAATCGTTGTATCATTGGAAATTATATATATTTCATAGAATAATATACAATATAACTTCTATAAATTAATAGTATCGAGATTGGACAAATTTATTAATTTATAGAGTACATTTATAATTTCATGTTAATACTTTCTACTAATTAATGAACACTAATCAAACTAACCTTGCTTGACAGCCTTTTCACACTCACACTAGGAGTCAAAGAATGAACTCTTTACGATTAAAAAAAAAAAAAATGAACTCTTTACTGAGCTATTGCATAAGAGAGAGAGAGAGATATTGATCAGATCAATGCTAAATTAATGAACATTGATGTACTAAAAAGACATTAATCAATACATGACTCAAGGTATGTATTGAATTTTATTATAAATAGTATTCATTGATGAAATTATTATTTTATCAATTTATCAAAATTATTAATTTATCCCATTTGCCCGAGTTAGGACCGAAGAATTTGATTATTTAGTAGATGTTATCAATTTATCGAATATTACTATGTAGATGTTTATATTGTATAGTTTTTTATTTGAGCCCTTTTAAGATGTTATGGATTTTTGTTATATTTTTTTGTTTTGATGCTTTGCGTGAACTTCAAATATCACAAGTATGTTTTTAACTTATAATTAGATTGTTATATGTTATATATAACATTTACTTTAAACAAGCTTGTTTGTGTATTTAGAAGTACATTTTCACTTTGAACATGTTTGTCTAATTTTTACAGAGGTTTACTGTCAAACTAAGTAATTTATTTATTTAAAAATTGACTAACATAAATAACTAAATATTTTTATTATTCTAACAATTATTACCACACATATGCTAAGAGTTGGGGCTTTGTTCTCAACGAGTCGGTTTTGTTCTCAAAGAGTCGTGTTTTCAAATTTTAAAGGTTTTTTAAAAAAATTTGAAGATTCTCGTGAAGATTTCTTTTTCAAATATGAAATTGTCCGTCTTGTGATTTTGAAGAGTTGGGAAATTGGCATTTTGCTGACATGCGACAATTAATGACACAATATAACATGATTCAATGTTCAATAACTAATGAGAACATTTTAAACAATACTTTAGCGACGAATGAAATAATCAACATATCATTTCCCTTTATTTCTAAGGGAAATTTTCATCAATAAGCTAATTTATGTTAATATTAATAAAAAAAAACTGTTACATATTTTATATTACAAGAATACTGGATGAGGCTGCCTTTTTTTTTTTCTTTTTTTTAATTTCAAATCTAATTAATTATAATCAACAAATCATATTTATCTTCAGTTTACCATATTAATTAGGATTCTATATTTGACTAAAAATCATAATCAATCCTAATCTTTTCAACATCTCCCCTCCATTAAAATAAACTGCAATCAAAATTATTTACAACAAATTATAACCCAAAAATCGTAATAGATTAACACACACGATAACATCAAATCAGATTTATAACATTCATTGCAACATATTAATAGCCAATTTAACATCACTACAAATTTTGTAACATTCTTTGCAATTAATATTTTTAATATTCAAATCTACAAATTTGTAACATTCAATAAGCCATATGATATTAATATTTATACAAAAACACATGATAACATCAAATCAACATATAAAAACATATTAACACACATGATAACATCAAACCAATTTGTAGCATTCATTGCAATAGATTGATAGCCAATTTAACATCACTATAAATTTTGTAACATCCATTGCAATTGAAATTCACAATTTCTACTACCTGTGTTTTGTAGACATGAGGTTGGTTAATCTTCTTGGAATTACAACTCTGGACTATCTTGTCCGAAATAAGTTTGTCCTCATTTTCATTTTTATGCAAATCCTTCAAAGCAAACGAACCCATTCGCCGACAAGTTCCTTTTCTCGTAGTTTGAATCTTTTGAAGGAGTTGGCGTGTCAAGAGAAATGAATTTTTGTTTGGAATATAACACAGGGTTGTTCACAAAATTAGGCGATTCCTTTTTTACCGCCGACCGAGTCAACCTGCGAGTTAGTGCATCCATGTTCGGCGATTAAAATTTCTACAAGTTGGTGGTTAGTCTTTCATTTAGTGATAGAACCCTATAGATTTTGGGAATTACATGATATGATTGTCGATAATTTGGGCGAGACGTATGTGATAAAGAGGGTTTGTGATGAAACTATTAAATACTCTGATTCTCTCTCTTTAAATTTATAAAATTAATATATTTTGTTTCCTTTTTGTAAAATATTATAATATATTAAATATATTATAATATATATTAATATTCAAATAATACCCAGTTTTTTTAAAATAATTATATTACAAAAATAAATTTAACAATATATTGTATATACATAGTAATTGGTGTAATTTCCACTATTTCTAAACCATGAATTGTGACTTGCAAGTTGGGCCTCAAGGCTCAGACCATCCCTCTGATGAAGTCCATTCATATTTTGGACAGCGTATTTCCATAGTTGATGGACCATTAAAGCCCAATCTGTATGAAAATGTGACTCAGGCCCACGACATAAGCCTTCTCAATTAGTGCCTGTTTAGTAGAATTTAAAAATATTTTTATTAAAAAAATTTGAAAAAAGTTGGTGAAATGTGTAGTTAAAAAGTTGATAAAAAATTTAAATCTTACAAGATACTTGGTTAAGAATGAATTTAAAGAAATAAAATTTAATCCAAAAATCTCGAAACGAACTTTTTCTTTTTTCTTTTTGTTTTTATTTAGACATCCAAGTTTGTATTTTTCGCTCATTTTTTTTCCTATTTGTTATTATAGCCATTCATGTTATGTTTAGTAATCCAGCAGAATATGAGTGGTATGAGCACACGATCTAAAGCTTAATACATGTATCTAAAGTTTAAACATTTAACTCGTTCACGTAAAAGCAAAAATAGAAAATTTTGTTTGTCAATTGAAAACAGGCCGTCTCCATTGTAAGTTGTAATTACTTATTTCTAAATGTATATGTCAAGACCATTATAATAATTTTAGAGTATTTGTACGAACATATGTATTTTTTTAATTGAAACAATACGAAGAATTAGTAAAAAGAAACACTAGAGGAAAGTATAAAAACCTTAGAAGAATGATACACACACTATGCCTATAATAAAATACATTAATATCTAATTAATCCATACATCAACCGAATGAATTTTGCTGATTAATAACTTTGTTAGCTACTTCGCTCTATGTTTGAATTCACTTCAATTTACAAAACAAGAACCAATGGCGACTTTGTCTAGCAAAGCAAAATGTGTCCAAATTTGCTTGAATGCTTAAGTCGGATTATTATAACTATTCATAAAAGATTTGCAAGTAAGTAAAATGTCAAGTTCTCATTATTTTAAACTTACGATCCTACGTGTGTGGCATGTCGGGTGAGCTTTACAAGATGTCTGTCAATCTAGTCGAACATGTACATGTTATCAAGTCTTTCAAGTTCAAGTTTACTTGTTTAAATAAGTTGTGATTGACTTAAAATGAGGTTATATATATAAGTATATATTTTTGTGGCCAGAATGTTAATTAAATATATTGCTTCAAAAACATATAATAAAACAAAATATATAACAGAAAAAAATAATTAAAATAAATAAAATGTCGGTGGAAATTTGAAAAATAAGCATAGAGTACACACACACTGGCAAGAACAAATAAAAACACACAATACACACACATTTGTACACATCTGTATTGATATATACACCTGTCTATACATATATCCCCGACACTCTTTCTGATCTCTCTTTTGATTCTCTACTCATCCACCACTCGTACATGCAACTTCGTATATGTATATTTATATATGAATAAATACACACACAAATATAGAATTAAAGACTTACGCTTTGTGCTTTGACCAAATCAAGTTTAATCAAGAAAGGTTCTTTTTTGCTGCTTTTTTTATTTTTTTGTTCATTTTTGGAAAGTGGGTTTTGATTATTTCATTTTCAAAATGGGTTTTTATGCTCTTTGATTTTTTTTGGTGAAATGGTTTTATTTGGATTTTTTGCTTTCTGAGGTCTAATTATGACTTTGATTGACTGATATCATTGTCTGGGTCAGGTGAATTACTGAGTTGACTCAGCTTGAAAAGGAAGCTTTTTCAAGCGGTGCTGTAAATGGAATGAGGATTTGGTGTCTCTAAGTTGACCCAGATTTGAATCTCTGCTAAAGGTAACTTCTTAAATTTATACATACTCAGTTTTGTATCTTGTACTGTGATTTAGCTGAAGGTTTGATTTTTATTCCTGTACGTTACTGTAAAATGCAAATGTGAATCGCCTGTGATCCTATAATTGTGTCTATATGAACCGGTTTTCTATATTTCTTATGGCAACTTAGGGACATTGAATTGGGATAATTTGTGCTTTCTTCTGAAAGTTTATGTATGCACATGTTTGTTAAAATGCCAACTCATGCTTCCTTTTGCAAATATTTGAACTTTTCAGTCAATTTAAATGAACACACAGACACACGAAAAATGCATAGAGTCATACATATATATGTACATTATAGAGTATAGACATAGAAGCATGCCCTACCTTATTACTGCTGCGCTGGCAATTCTTAACATGTCATATTTGAAAGTAATATAATATTATACAAAGTCTTGTCTTTGTTTATCATGTGATGTGGCTATTTCTTTAAAGATTTACTATTCTGGTTTTCTTTCTTATTTTCTTGGTGTCACTGAGTTGAAACTTTGAGGAAAATTTAATCATTATAGTTCACATATCTTATTTGTGTTGCATATTTGGAATGTGAAGCCAGATGGAGAGTTTCTGAACACCGAAATTATAGTTTTTGGGCAGTTCTGGAAGTTTGAGGGCTAATTCTTGTCTTTTGGGTGGTGGTAGTGTGATGGGCTGCAAGTGTTCGAAACTCACTTCGTGTTGTTTTATCTCGGAGCAGAATGGACCAGTTCACGAGGCGCATAATGCTGGTGTGCCAAATTTCTCGTACCTTTTTTCCCTTTAGGGTAATTGAAAACTTGATTTTGAAGGTAATAATTTCTTTGCAGCAAATGAGGAGAAAGGTGAAGTCAGTGATTTGCCTGCATTCTGTGAATACTCCATCGAACAACTCAGGATAGCTACATCTGGATTTGCAGTAGAGAACATTGTTTCAGAGCACGGGGAGAAAGCCCCAAATGTTGTTTATAAGGGGACGTTAGAGAATCAGAGGCGAATTGCTGTTAAACGCTTTAATAGGTCAGCTTGGACAGATGCCCGACAATTCTTGGTAAGTATTTCCATGGACGAGTACTTGACATGTGCTATCTTAATGCTGGCCAGAAAATTGGTGGTCATTTATTACATTTTGCGCAATCAATATGACAGTTTTCTTAATCTTTCTTTTGACTTTTATGTCTAGTTTTTGTATACCTCAAAATTTGGAGTCCTTATTTCACGAAAGATGGTCTTCTTTATTATTATCTCATTTATATGATTTTCTATACTTTTTCTATAGTTTCAGGGGTGTGGGGTAGGGATTGGAGTGGGTAAGAACGTATAAACAATTACGTAGAGCTTTTTATTTCTTAGGTCTTTTGATGCTCTTTCAAAACTCATTTGCTTTGAATATAGTTGAACATATTCTGAAACTTCAGGAAGAAGCTAGATCTGTTGGTCAACTCCGCAACCATAGATTGGCAAATTTACTTGGCTGTTGCTGTGAAGGTGAAGAGAGGTTGCTTGTTGCAGAATTCATGCCCAATGAGACCCTTGCAAAACATTTATTTCACTGTAAGTACATTACATTATCTTTTTATTTTCATTCCTTATCTGGAATTCTCATCGTATCATCCTTCTGAATCTATGAGATCTTGTGATGATGAGGATGCTTTTCTATAAGAAGTTTCGACTTGGCTACTACTTTAGATATTATATTTACTACATTGCCATTGTTAGTTATTGCACTACACACCTTTCCTTTCTTCGTTACCATCAATCTTCCTTTTCTTCCACCTTAGGAGCTGCCAAAACTCACCGAACCTCCAACTTTTCTTCTTCAGGCAACATATCAATTTCCTCTTCCTTCTGTTCCAAACCCCTTCTGGTAGCTAAAGTCTCACTTTGAGGGAACGAGAGGGGGGAATCTTTCTGTGTCCTATCTGGATTTGTTTCTGTAGTTTTACTCAAATTTACAACTTGTGGACTATCTTTAATTTCATAAAAAACGAGCACTTGGAATTCAATTTGCTTCAGTATTTCTACTTTGTACCTGATTTTATTGGTTCGTTCATCTTTATGCTATATTGTGTTCCATTTACATGATGATTTAGGGGACACACAACCTATGAAGTGGGCAATGCGGTTAAGGGTGGCTTTATATCTTGCCCAAGCACTAGAATACTGTACAAACAAAGGACGTGCTCTTTATCACGATCTTAATGCTTACAGAATAGTCTTTGATGATGTAAGCATGGACCAAGACTCTATTTCTCCTTTTTCTCCTTGTTGTGAGCATATATATATATATATATATATATATATATATATATATATAATATACTAAATCATCAAGTTCTTCTTATGTCACAGGATGGTAATCCCAGACTGTCATGCTTTGGTTTAATGAAGAACAGCAGGGATGGAAAAAGCTACAGCACCAACTTGGCATTTACTCCTCCAGAATACCTAAGGACTGGTACCGTTCATATCTCTAGAAAGAAGAAACATATTGTCGAAATGGGTTTTGCATGGATTATAATTTATTTTCTGACCAAATTTTTAGTAATAGATTTAGCTGAGCTCATAGTAGTTTGATCATTTTTGGTATTTTATGTTTCAAAATTGAACAGCGTTTTATTGTGAAATTTTTCCTGCTATTCACTGCCTAAGGTAATTATAACATAAAGTTCAGACACAAAGATTGTGTTTTGCTGTATCTGATGTGTTAAGTTGTCTGACATTTTGTCGGTATAGAGCGTTCAGGGGGTTCTAGCGAAAAGTCCTTGCTATTAGTATTATTCCTACTTGTTAACACTGATCCTGCCACATGTTCTTTCTTTAGGTAATAAATGAAATTTAAAACACACTTGTCATTCACATTTATGACTTTTTAATGTATCTGTCCTGATCTTAAAAGAAGTTGTTTAGAAATGATTCACTATTTAATATATCATATCCAATGCTATTCGATCTAACTGACTAACTGATCATGCTTCATGTTCAGCTATTAGAAATGACTAACTTTTACTTCATTGGCCACAAGACAATTGATTATTGAATTAGACTTTTGCGCTTTCTCAATTCTTCTCCCATTCTCGGTATTCTTGTGAATCGAGTTTTGCTACCTAGTCTTCAAGTATTATTAGGAATCAACATAAAATAGAAGGTTGTTCATGTTTGTTTGTGTGTTTATTGTTTTCGTACATGTTCCCTCCATCACTTGTGTCAGCTCAATGGTGAAGCCCGTTGCACGCTTGAGAAACTATAAAAATTCATGGAGCATTTCAATTGAATATCTTCACACACATAGATATATATCAACATTTACTTCTTTGTGTTATCTTTCTTCTTTCCACCACTGCCACATTGTTGAGATCCAGCCTTTTTCTTTCATTTCCATGTGGTAATCATGCTCCCTCCCCTATCCCAACTGCGTGTACAAGTGAAAGTATATTCGTAGCTCCGTGATCAATATTCTAAATATGTTATAAAACAGTGGAAAAGGAAAGTCCTTTTGGGAACCTCCAGGATAAAGAACGAATTCTTGACTTGAAACTCGATTATTGCACATTGCAATTTGTATACTGCTCGTATGCATGACAGAGGCTTTTACAGTCCGACATTTCATTCTCACTGTTCAAACAAGGTCACTACGACTTTTGATAATTTTGATTAGTGGGTCACCCTTATCTCTTTGTACTGCTGTATGAAAATAAGGCCCCATTATTACAATATACACTTGCCATATGGATGTCATTAATTTCCCTAGATACAATCGAGTGGATTCTTATTTGTAGAAAATAATCGGTTTATAATTCATCGATTTAATTATAGTGTTTTCTCTTGTTCTTGATCTATTTAGCATGCTACACCTAATTAATGAAATCTTGGAACAAATTAATTTAACAGCACAGCGCTCTTCTAATATCTAAAGCAACATCCTGGATGTAATTATCAAATACGAAGATGATAGAGATGTCTCATGCACTTCTATTATCTTCTTTCTACTACCTTCCTAGTTACTTTTTTGTTTTCTTGGCGAGCTCATGCAAAAAATTGATAGAATTTCACTTACTTCACTCAACACATCCACTCCTCTTTTTACCATACCACATTGTAGTTATCCCACTTTTCTTCAAGATTTATTGGGGACCTCTAATTCCATTCTTATGCATATGGCTCCACCTTTGGATCCCTGTGCCATTTACCAGATTTGGTTCTCGTCTCCTTAAACCTCTTGGGCAATAAAGACATGGACATGTTTTAATGAATATAGTACAATGAATTGGCATACTCCGAGTACTTGGTGAACTTGGATAATCCCAAATCTATCTGGCAAAGAATACTGCATGAGTGTAACTAAACTTGATGTGGCCAGGCTGTATTTCCTCTTGTTTTCGCCTCTCCATTTTTGGTCCACCCCTCCCACTTCTAACTTGCTCTAAGGAGATCATATCACACTTATGAAAGAAGTCTAAATCTCTGCAGCTTAATATATGCGACAAAAATCATTGTGTTCGCTTACTAGAGAGCCGTGTTATAATCCTGCAAAGGAGAAAGGAAAAAAATTGAAAGAATGGCCTCAATTTGGCTCTCTATGTTGTTTTGTTTATACTGATGCGATGCAAGCCAAATGTCATCATCACTCACGGATTAGAAGTCTAAATCTCTGGAGCTTAATATCTGTGACAAAAATCATTGTGATCCCTTACTAGAGAGCCCTGTTATAATCCTTCAAAGGAGGAAGAATTTTTTTTTGAAAGAATGGCCCAAATTTGGTCCTCCATGTTGTGTTGTTTATACTTTATACCGATGCGATAATGTCATCATCACTTGACAATTAGATCTTTCGTTTTTTTTGGGGTGGGGGTGGGGGTGGGGGTGCGGGGGAGTTATTTAGATGGGGCTTGTTTGGGCGTGTTGTTTCTTCGTTGATTATAACTTATCAATAATTCACCTACTTAATATAAAATTTGTTTTAAATAGATGCTCAGAATAAAACTGTCACACTTGGTCCTTTATCGTATAGATCTGTAACTTGAGATTGAGGCAAGGAAGATCTTGTCAAACTAATGCGTGTTCAGACTGACAGATTGTCTTGATTATATTGATTTGAATATCCATTATTGTGTATCTATCATACCATGAATTGGTGTCTACCATTTCCTAACATATTTGGTATTATGAATTTTTTAACTCCTGTATATGTTCGAAACTTACTACATGAGAAAATTACTGTAGTATTTACATGGAGCTTCTAAATTTTGTAGGAAGAGTTACCCCCGAAAGTGTAACGTATAGCTTCGGCACACTTTTGCTTGACCTTCTCAGTGGAAAACACATTCCTCCTAGCCATGTAAGTCTTCTTCTGCTTAGTCTATCTTGACACTCTGAAATTGAGTTGCGCTGAATGAGATATTGCAGCTATTATATTGTTTAGTGACCATTTCATGTAATTGTATGAAATCTACTGACCTCGCACACTCCGAAATTGAGTTGCGCTGAATGAGATATTGCAGCTATTATATTGTTTAGTGACCATCTCATGTAATTGTATGAACTCTACTGACCTCGCATTTATTACAGTTTTCTGATGTCATGTAATTTTTTTGAGTAATGATTCATACCTCCTGCAATGGTATGTTACCCCGCCATAAGCGAAAACAACATGTGTATTTCTGCTTCACATTCATTGCACTCGTGCATTTCCACATACAGGGGAGTCACACATCATAACTAATGGTCTGTATGTTTGTATACCCCACCTCGTCCCCTCCCACCCAATGTATTGTGTGTATCATTTCTCAGTTTCTCTTTCAACTTTGGATCCATAAGCATTCTCAACAATCTCATGGTAATTATCAACACGTGAGCATGGAAGAGAAGAAAATTGTTGGCCCTGACTTTGATCATCAACGATTCTCGATATTTGAATATCATAAATTAGTGAAAGTCTGATGGAACCTGAAAAAAGATAACTTGGCATATGTGCCACACTTGACAGATTTGCCAACATCTAGCTTCCTTGTTCCCTTTCTTTTTCTTTTTATGAAGAAGACGCACAGAGACTTGATTAAGTAAATTAGCTTTGAAGAAGTGGAGTTATAAACTATATTGTACGGGAAGATCCTAGAATGTTGAAGTTAGCCTACTTAGGCATGTTGATATGCACTTCATCGCAACATTTCTCTCCCGCTCCGTCTGTTGAATGGATCCAAGGGATTCTATTCTATCTGATTTTGCTGACAAATCTGATTTACTAGTTCTTTTTAACCCATTATGGCTAAACTTTTTGCCTTTGACATTTTCTTTTTATTAGTTCTGATTCTATTCAATTGGTGTCAGGCCCTTGATTTGATTAAGGACAGGAATCTTCAGATGCTGACTGATTCTTGCTTAGAAGGTCAGTTTTCTACTGATGATGGAACTGAATTAGTACGTTTAGCATCAAGGTGTTTACAGTATGAACCCCGCGAGAGGCCAAATCCAAAATCATTAGTTGCTGCATTGATTCCTCTTCAGAAGGAAACTGAGGTTGGTTGTTTTCTATATGGAATAGCACTTAGGATTTTGAGCTAATGTCTTTCCAGTTTATCATATCCCTTAATTATCTGCAGAAATTGTATAATCTCAGATTGAATACGTCATTATACTATTGAAGTCATTATACTATTGAACTCTCATTTGCTTTATGCTAATTCCTTAATTATTGCTTCACGTTATTAATATGCCTTTTCTAGTTTATGTTTGCTTACATTTTTCTTTTTCACGGTTCATCACATTTATAGGTACAAGCTTACCCTAGCTCTTATTTATAGATGATAAATTTTTTGAGATCCATCTGGAGCTTTGGCATATGATTGGTGACTATTTTCTTGGGATTACAACTATATGAACTAATTGACTGTTGAAAAACCAGAATCTTGTTACTGCTTGGGTTACAATTATTTCTAGAGAAATTTCATCTTATTTTCTTCCAAGAGTTCGGTAAATATTTTCTAATTGACACATCTCTTTCTAGAAAAGTTCTTATGCAATTGAGTTCACATTTGTCTTAGTCGTTCCATTGAGATGTAGATATATGAATTCGTATGTATAAAATGCTGTAATGGCTTACGTTGTACTCCTTACATCTTAAATTGAATTATAAAGTTTAACGTGTCTGTTTCTTAGGAAAGAGTTAAAATTGTGAATGTTTTTCTCAACTTACAGCAAGTGCAAGTGTTATCTTAAAGAAGATACCATACAGCTATTTTACAGTTTCAATAGGAAAATTATCGAAAATGTCGAGAGCAATAATCAGGAGTGATAAAATTCAATAACTGGATACTACCATTTTTATTCTCACTGTTTTTGTGTTCTCGCACGTTCTTGTTTGTATGGGTGTCATATAATTATTTACGCTAAACCAGAAAAATGATATAGTAAAATCATGGCTTTTTGGTGATTGAAGTTGTTTAATCTAGCATGGTATATGAAGTTGTATCTGTCAAATTTGATCCTTGTAACTAAATGCACTTTGCTGGGATGACATTTTAGTAATGCATTTTGCAGGTTCCTTCTCATGTATTGATGGGTATCCCTCATGGTGGTGTGGTTATGCCTCTGTCTGCACTTGGCGAAGCATGTTTAAGAAGGGATTTGACTGCCATCCATGAGATATTAGAAAAACTTGGTTACAAAGATGATGAGGGAGCAGCAGCTGAGGTTTGTTTCTCGTTGATCAGATTTATAAGTTTTCACGATAAAGCACGGAGATTCAATTTCACTTAAAAGTTACTGTTGATACTGCACCGATTTTAGTACTTTTAGGACTAGTTTTATTACAAGATTTTCTGGTTGGTTCAGCAGTTGTTTGATTGATACGCTTTTCCCAGTTTTGAGATTTGCCTTGTTAGTTATATTATTTCCTTCAATTAGGATTTAATTTCACAGTTTGATCAGAATTTGCAGATTTTAGGCTTGAGGTTTCTGTGATTAATTAAACAGTGTATAGCAAATCTCATCATACTACACGACGAAAAAAATAAATAAAGAAAATCATACTACATGGCAACATAAAGGAATTTGTGAAGTCAATTCTGCTAATTCGGGTTGAACATGAATCCTCGACATTGTATTCACCACTCCAAAATCTAAAGTAGTGGTATAACGAAGGAATTGTTGTGGCTGGGCAGGTTGTGGAGTGATGTCCTGTGTGGAAGCCCAGCAGTTATCTGCTAAATTCTTGGTTTTTAAAGATGGCTTTGAAGCAAGTGCTTGATGCAATGACATATATATCTGTTATGTTAGCATTTCATAGTCCCAACCAGAACTTTTTGCAAAAATGGAGTGATAATTTAGAGAATTCATATTGAACTGTCCTTGCTTGTATTGTTTTAGTAACCGTATGCACTTGCAAAGATGTATACTTTCTTTGTTCAGGGGCAAAAGCCGTTTGCCTACTCCTGGAAGCACTGTCCTTTATCTCATTATTTTCTCTCTCTTATCACACACAGAGGCTCTTTCTTTATTCCTTTAGTCTATTTGTATGTACTCTCGTGTGGTTATTTGACTCTGTCAGTTGATAAAGTCCTCATAATATTGTTGATCTGTGTAATATCAGCTGTAGTCTATTTACATGGTGCATATATTTGCTTGATCATGGACCTGTGACTATCCCTACTGTGCACAGTTTTGGTTGGTTTTGCACAATGACTATTACTTTCACGTTTGCATATTTCATTGCACACCCGAATTTTGTTTTCAATTTCACAATCTCTTGTGCACTTAATTGTAACTCTCATTTGAACTGTTGTTTAATGCAACCTTATACGTGTCTTGCTGACAATCACTTGTTTACTGCATGCAGCTTTCCTTCCAGATGTCGACCAATCAGAAGCAGGAAACATTGAACTCAAAGAAAAAAGGCGATGTGGCTTTCCGGCATAAAGATTTTGGGGCTGCAATTGAATGTTACACTCAGGTTAGAACTTCGATTAGTCCTCCAAGAATTCATTGAATGGAGACAAGATAAGATGATTTATGTGTGGTGCCTTCTCTAAACTTTAAATAAATAAATCCGTCCCTTCTCTAACAGTTTAAGCTTTTAGACGAGGTAGTTGAACATTATATCAGAGCAGACAAAGGTTCAAATTTCAAGTCTCACTGCCACCACTTCATACAAATTGTGCATATTTCAAGCCTTTAGTGAAAAATTGTACCTGGCCTGCAACTGACGGATGTGTTGAAGACCAACTTTAAACATACAATTTATCCACTCTTTAACAGCTTAAGGTTTTAGATGAAGTGGTTCACTTGGGATTTTACCTATTTTTTTCCGTACATCGGTCTTCCAGGTTATTTTTTCTTTTCTTTTGTTTCCCCTTTCTAAACTAAATACCTAGTTGGAATTAATGCCTACACCGTGCTGGAGGGTGTTAACTAATAAAACCATGAAAAGTGTCATTTGACCTCTTTTGTTGTTTCAGTTTCTTTTTTGGCGGTACTGTTGCTGCTACTCATTTATCAAATTGAAGTATTGGTATCAAAGATTATGTACTATGAAGATTTTCAGTTGTCTAAAAATGGTGGCTCTTTTGTAATTATTCTTGCAGTTTATTGACGTTGGAACAATGGTCTCGCCAACTGTTTTTGCACGCCGCAGTTTATCATATCTCATGAGTGAAATGCCACAGGAAGCCCTCAATGACGCAGCACAAGCACAAGTCATTTCTCCTGTTTGGCATACAGCTTCATATTTACAAGCTGCTGCTCTTTTTGCTCTCCGGAAGGAGAACGAGGCACAAATTGCACTCAAAGAGGGTTCAATACTAGAAGAAAAGAGGAAAACAACTTCCTGAAATTAAAGGGATTGTGCCAGTAATTTTCCCGGAGACAAGTCATAAATCACAGGCCTCTTGGTTTTTGGACTGAAAATATCAAAGCCTCTTCGACTCTATGAGCAACATATACAAGCACATTCTGCATCATTTACATCCATGACCGACTGAAGGATTCTTTTGCGGCATCATTGGGCCGGTTGTTTCTCATTCGCTTGGTTGGTTAGTCAAGATTCCCTCATGGACAGTTGTCCGACCTTTTCGAATAACAAACTCTAAAGAATAATTCAATGCGATTTGGTTGGATTACATGTTGATAAAGGATTGACCTTGGAGTTACATGCAAAGGGATTTGAAAGACTTGCCGTGTCGTAACATATGTACAGTGCTACATGGCTCGGTCATCTGAGATTGGCTTTTTTCTTGGATATTTGGTTGCCTTGTTATTTCATGTTTGTTGGTTATTGTGGAGATAATTTATTTGTATGGCAAAATTGTTTGTAATTTGTCTAGTTTAAGAATTGATTATTTGGGACTGGATTGAGTTGATCCCTATGAAAATTGAACTGCATTAGAATCAATCCATTGGGTCGAAAATACTTAACTTTATATTGTTTTAATTTAATTTTGTCACGACTGTAATGTAAGATTATCGGATATTTTGTTGGAAAAACTATATAGTTTAATTGAATAACCTTTCAGTGAAAAAAAATAAAAAAAATAAAGTTTAGTGGTTAATGCCAAACTTTACAAGTTCTTGTTTTTAGTACGAATCTGGCTCAAAAGTGGTGTTCTAAAAGGTGTGTCTAGATGCAAAGCGCGGTTTTCGCGTTTAGTTGCGCCCTTTTTATTTTGAAATTTTTTATTTTTATTTTTTTAATATTTAAAATAATATTAAAAATAAGAAAATGCATTTTTACATTTCGTCATCATCTCGTCTAAGTCCGAAAAATTGAAATTTGACACTTTGCGTTTTTGTGATTATTTAATCAATAAAGTAGGTTATTTGTTAATTGTTGATTATGCCCGACCCCAAGTTATTTAATGTATGTCTTCCTATTCTTCGTTTTGTTTAATTTGATTTTTCGCCTGGTTTTTTTTATAGGAGTGGCGCTGTCTCAATATAATAATTAGAATAAAGAGTAAATTGAAATTAAAATGATTTTCAAAGATTTAGTTGCTTCATATCCTCTTCTACTAGAAATAAATTATGCAGAATGACCAAAAACAAAAATCATGTAGATGACTTTAAGCACTTATAGACTGATTAAACTTCGTTTTTATCTAAATGTTTCGTAGAATCCACAATTTTTATCTATTTTTTATCCATATATTCCGTATGACTAACTGTTTATAATCTACAAACATTTTGAGAGTTTCTTGGGATAGAGTCCTGATCTGCTGCCTCTAGTGGGCAGCAATTTCGTGCCCACATGCTGACTTGTCAGCATGTGGGCTGTTGATGCAAAAAGTTGCTTTTTGCATCAACAGCCCACATGCTGACAAGTCAGCATGTGGGCAAGGTTTTCCTGCCCACTAAGGGCAGGAGATCAGAATTCTCTTGGGATAAATATTCAACAAGAGTTATTATTCATATTCATAGAATCACTTTATGGCATTTAACTGGATTTTGAATTTACGTCTTTTGAATTTTTGTTAAATTTAAGATCGACTACACATTTTTTTTCGCCGCTCTGGTCGACTCATGTCTAGGAAGGTCGATATATTGAAATTCAAGATGCCAAAATTACAAGTGGCTCAAAGAGAGTGTGCAAACCATCCATTTATGAACAGAAATACAAACATGTACAAATTGTAATCAACCATTTAAAACAATACTCACACATATACATATAAAAAATTAAAAGAAAAAACATTAATCATAGCGCAGAAGAACATAAAAAAACAATTTATCATACAATTGACTCCCTCCTAATTTTCCAAATCCTCCTCTTCATCAAATTCTTCTTCATTAACAGCAGCTGCATCCTGATATTGCTGATATTCTGAAACCAAATCATTCATATTACTTTCAGCCTCAGTAAATTCCATTTCATCCATCCCTTCCCCAGTGTACCAATGCAAGAAAGCTTTGCGCTTAAACATGAGCGTAAACTGCTCGGAAACGCGCCTAAACATCTCTTGTATCGACGTAGAATTCCCGACAAACGTTGATGACATAGACAGCCCGGTTGGTGGTATGTCACAAACGCTCGACTTAACATTGTTTGGTATCCACTCTACAAAGTAAGAGGAGTTCTTGTTTTGTACATTGATCATTTGCTCGTCAACCTCTTTCGTGCTCATTTTGCCCCGGAACATGGCCGAGGCAGTTAAGTACCGGCCATGGCGCGGATCGGCTGCACACATCATGTTCTTGGCATCCCACATTTGTTGAGTGAGTTCCGGGATGGTGAGGGCTCGGTATTGCTGAGATCCATGCGAAGTCAGGGGTGCGAAGCCGACCATAAAGAAGTGTAGACGGGGGAATGGAATAAGGTTTACGGCCAATTTTCTGAGGTCGGAGTTCAATTGGCCGGGGAAGCGAAGGCAACACGTTACTCCACTCATAGTTGTTGAAATCAAATGATTCAGATCCCCAACTGCAACCATAGACATGTTCAATTTGTTATAGCTAATACTCTTAAGTCATAAGACTCGAAACTAAATGTAATTGGCATATACACTGCATTCGACAAGACTGGACAAGACTAAACAGGACAGCGAATTGTAACTTACAGCTTGGATTTGTGAGCTTAAGTGTGCGGAAGCAAATGTCATATAGAGCTTCATTGTCAAGAACCATACATTCGTCAGCATTTTCAACAAGTTGGTGAACCGAGAGGGTGGCGTTGTAGGGTTCGACCACTGTATCAGAAACCTTGGGCGACGGGAATACTGAGAAAGTCAACATCATCCTATCAGGGTACTCTTCCCTGATCTTGGATATGAGTAGTGTCCCCATCCCCGAACCGGTTCCACCTCCAAGTGAATGGCAAATTTGAAATCCTGTCACACAAAGAAACAGTCTGATCAATATATAAAACGAAACTCTTGCAACAAATAGAGGAATCAAAGGTGCATTGCAAAAAAGGGACTCTGACCGAACTCTATCCAGAAACCAATCCAATAGATTGATTGTTTTTTTAATTCACGAAAGATTATACCCCTAAAACGAAATAAACACAAACAAAATGCAATAGATAAGACCAACCTACAACAATTTCTAGACTCTCACAAAAAGAAACCGTGTGATCAATACACTAAGGACCTAAGAAGCACGGACATGCCATTAACACCGGCGTGTCGGTGTCAGACACGTATCAGACACTTCGTCCGATATTTGTTTAGAGTTTAGAAAAAATAGATCAATCCTTATGGTCCGATCAACATTTTAAATGAGGCAATTACTTGTTTGTTAATATTAAAATGAAAATCATTTTTTGAGTATTTTTTTTTTTATGAAATAAGTATAGAAATTTTTATTTTCTTTACGCTATAAAATTTGAAAAAAAAAAATTAATCGACATATCGATAGCGTGTCGGTGTCGGTGTCGGTATTTTTTCAAAAATCGTGCGTAAAAAATTAATCGACGAGTCGATAGCGTGTCGGTAGTTTTTCAAAAATCGCGTGTCGTATCCAATACGTGTCGTATCAGACACGCATATCCATATTGGTGCATCATATCTGGATTGGTATCTATAGGTGGCCATTAATATGTGGTTATTGAATTGTGAATTGAATATTCAAGTGGTCCCCACTCCACTACTACTGGATTCCAAATCGAAATTGAAATTGAAATTGAATTCCAAATCGAAATTAAAATTCAGTTATGCTAAGTAAGCCTCTGTTCCCCGAATCGGGAAAGTCCTCTTTCCCCGAATGTCAGATCCCTCAATTATTTAATATATCCCAGCAAACCCTCCTCCTTACCCCATTATTTAATTCATCCCTGCAATTATTTGTTCGTTAATATTAAAGTAAGAATCATTTTTTTGAGTATTTGTTTTTTATAAAATAAGTATAGAAATTTTTATTTTCTTTACGCTATAAAATTTGAAAAGAAAAAATTAATCGGCATATCGATGGCGTGTCGGTGTCAGTATTTTTTCAAAAATCACGTGTAAAAAATTAATCAACGAGTTGACGGTGTGTCGGTGTTAGTGTCGGTAGTTTTTCAAAAATCGCGTGTCGTATTAGACACGCGTGTCCGTGTCGGTGCATCTTATCTGGTATCTGTAGGTGGCCATTAATATCTGGTTATTAAATTGTGAATTGAATATTCAAGTGGTACCCACTCCACTAATACTGGATTCCAAATCGAAATTGAAATTCAATTATGCTGAGTAAGTCTCTGTTCCCTAACGTTAGATCTCCCAATTATTTAATATATCCCAACAAACCCCCACGCCACCAAGTTATTAATATAATTAAATTTATTAAATTAAAAATAAATAATTTCTTATTATTATATTAATTGTATAAAATTTTAAGAAATATAATGTGTTGATGTCGGAAAATGGTTTGCACTAATCCCAAGTCAACTTAATGATGGAGTTCAGGTCGGTTGAATCCGTACTGGGTTTTAGCTAGGTAAACATGAGCAGGGAGAGCTAAATGTACGTTCTTTGTATGAATGTGTTTTTCCCGTTTTTTTTGTGTGTGTCCCGTAGGACATTTATTTCCTCATACTTATAGGAAAATTTACAATGATTACTTGCATTTAATGCCAAGCTAGACATTTAATGCATAGCTTGGCCATTTGATGCTTACAAGACATCCCCTTTTTGGGGGATTTAATGCAGGCTTATTTAAGTAATATAAACTGCAGCTAGACTGTCACCTGACACTCCAAAGGACAACCTACACTGATTATGTCAGCCATGACGACTCTCGTGCAAATCCGACCTGAAAGGCGAGGCCGGTCCGAGCTGAGCATTACCGGGTCGAACTGAATGTTCACTTGTCAGTCCGTACTGGGGCTCAGTCCGGACACCAACATAATGTATAATAATATTTATTAAGTTAAATATTATTTATATCATATAATAAATAATACAGTTACCGTTACTTTTTTTTTTTAATTTTTATTAAGGTTATAGTGAAGGTAATTAGTTATTTTATATTTGGATAAAAAGTTAAGTTTTAATGTTTGGTCTAATGATTTGATTAAGTTTGTTATTACGACTCATTTGGACTTTTTCGATTAGGGTAACAGAGACTCTCATTAATAATAAACTCAACCAAATCATCAAGTCAAACACTAAAACTTCATTTGTCACCCAAATATAAACTAACTAATTACTTTCACTACAACCTTAATAAAAAAAAGTAACGTTAATTGTATTATTTATTATATGATATAAATAATATTTGACTCAATAAATGTTATTATATATTATATTTTTTAATAAGAAATTATTTATTTTTAATTTAATAAATTTAATTATATTAATAATTTAGTGGGGGTGGGGTGTTATTTGCAGGGGTGGATTAAATAATGGGGTAGGGGAAAGGTTTGCCGGAATATATTAAATAATTAGGGGGCTCTTACATTCGGGGAAAAGGGTTACTCTAATGGAGTAAAGATCTAGACCTCGAATTGGGGTCCAGGCCATTTCCCCGAAATAATACGTGTCAAAGACACGCAGCATTTTCAAAAAGAAAACCACCCCCTCCTGCAAAAGAACCCCCCTCTGCAACACCCACCCACACCAAAAATTCATTTACTTTCTTCAATACTTTATATATCTATGTACCACTAAATTTATATTCACATTATTAATATAATTAAATTTATTAAATTGAAAATAAATATTTATTATTATTATATTCATTATATTTTTTAAAAAAAATATAATATATAATAATATTTATTAAGTTAAGTATTATCTATATCATTTATTCTCTCCGTCCTAAATATATAGGCCACTTTTCATTTTTCTCTTGTCCCAAATATATAAAATTGTTTCTATTTTGAGGTATTTTTTTTTTGGTTCCTTTACTAAAATACCTTTATTTAATTTGCTTATTTATAACCATTTTTTTCAACTTAATCTTGAAATTGTACATTCATAATTTACCCTTAATTATTATTCAATGCTTGGAAATTTCGAATATTTAATAGTTTCTACACATTAGGAGTTTTGGTTTCTGGTATAGGCATGGAGTCAATGGAGAATTAATTAATGTGTTCACTCAATTCATAGGTATTTGAGAATTGAAAGTGAATTAGGAATAATCATTATTTTTAAATAATACTCATTAAATAAGGGTAAATTAGGAAAATTATTGGTAAAATTTACTTTTTCAATAACATTCTTAATCCGTGTGAAAAAATCCAATCAACCTATATATTTGGGATGGATGGAGTAATAAATAATATAATTAATATTAATTTTATTATTAAGATTATATTGAAACTAATTAATTAGTTTATATTTGAGTAACAAATTAATTTTTTCTTAAAAATAAAAATAAATAAAGTGTGCATAATAAATTTGTTTCAATTCATAATTTACACACATAAAAAAGAAAGTAATATTACATTAGAAATAATAAATTAATGACGAATGTTAAAACGTGCATCATATTCCTATGGTTCTAGAAAATACGATGAATTGATACTATCTGTAATCGAGTATTGTAAGTTCAGAACATGATATATGTATCCATAGTACGAGTATCATGCGTACCCACATTACGTGTATTGAATTAAATAATATTTAATTTAATAAATATTATTATAAATTATATTTTTTAAAACCAAATATAATGAATATAATAACAATAAATATTTATTTTTAATTTAATTATATTAATAATGTGGATATAAATTTGGTGGTACATAAATTGGTAAAGAACTGAAAAAAGTAAATAGATTTAGGGTCGTGGGGATTTTATTTGTAGAGGGGGGTTCTTTTTGCAAGAGGGGGTTGGTTTTCTTTTTGAAAATGTGGCGTCAGCATTTCTGGGAAATGACCTTGATTCGGGGTCCAGGTCCAGATCTTTTCTCTACACTAATAATCAAATAGAGAAGTCCGTAAAGGAAAAGACAGCAAACAGCATATGAGCATACACATCAATGGAGAGCAAAACACAATGGCTGCGACGTGATGGCCGCAGCCCCCAAGTTTTCCCTCCCACTTTCCCACGTCACATTATTTCACAATCCTTTTCCCTCTATTAACTTTTTTCTCTACTATATATTCCCTCTCCTATTTTTCTTTCTCCTCATTTCATTTCTCCTATTTCTTATCCATAGTAGTGATATATATTTCCTCTCCTATTTTCTCTCTCCTTGTCCAACACTTCACCATGCATTTGTTTAGAGTTTAAAAAAATAGATCAATTCTTATGCTCCGATCAATATTTTAAATGAGCCAATTATTTCTTTGTTAATATTAAAATGAGTCAATCATTTTTTGAGTATTTATTTTTTATAAAATAAGTACAAAAATTTTTATTTTCTTTACACTATAAAATTTGAAAAAAAAAAAAAATTAATCGACGTGTCGGTGTCTGTAGTTTTTCAAAAATCGTGTCTAAAAATTAATCGACAAGTCGACGGCGTGACGGTGTCGGTGTAGATAATTTTTCAAAAATCGCATGTCGACATATTTGATACGTGTCGTATCGAACACGCGTATCCGTATCGGTGTATCATATATAGCTAATGACATATTAGGTACACTATGCTAGACACTAAACACGACCATGAACAAAATTTTAGTAGCTTTTTATTCTTTAATATTGTCTAGTCCACCTTAAACACACTAAAAATGAAAATCTTGGATCAAATTTTGGACTAACAAGAGTATTTTAGCATTGGGTTTCATCGAAAGGCACCTGCAAAAACACACATTATCAAGAAAATCAACAATGCCAGAATTAATACCTTGTAAGCAATCACAGTTCTCTGCTTCTTTGCGAACAACATCAAGAACAGAATCAATCAACTCAGCTCCTTCAGTGTAATGTCCTTTAGCCCAATTATTTCCAGCTCCATTTTGCCCAAAAACAAAATTATCAGGCCTAAAAATTTGCCCATATGGACCAGTCCTTAAACTGTCCATGGTTCCAGGTTCAAGATCCACAAGCACAGCCCTAGGAACATACCTCCCACCACTTGCTTCATTGTAATAAACATTAACCCTCTCAAGTTGAACCCTAGAATTTCCCACATAATTTCCAGCTGGATTAATTCCATGTTCACCACATACAACTTCCCAAAACTTGCCCCCAATTTGGTTGCCACATTGCCCAGCTTGAATGTGAAGAATTTCTCTCATTTTCTTGAATAAAAGTTCCAAGGAAATGGGCTTTCAAGAATTTGGAATATTGATGGGGCAATGAGTGAAGAGAGAGAGAGCATGGATGAATGAATTAAAACAGGGTTTTTGTAGTGAAGATTGGATGGATATTTGTGATTATGACATTGATATTTTTTTGGGATTTTAGTTTATGTTCAGTTGGTAATACTTGACAGCAAAATTTTAAATTCTTTTTTGTTTTTATTATTGTTCAATCAAATACTTGCACCAAACCTGCAAGTTGAGTACAGGATAATAATAATAATGGAGAAATACAATCAATAATTTTCATGTGGGCATGGATTTAGAGAACATGTCAAAGATCAAACAGGAATTGTGAGCTGGAAATGAAAGGAGACAGGACAACCAGTTCCATGCACTCTCATGTGGTTTCATACGTGCCAAATTACAATTCTATCCTTTGGTACTAACTACAACCTGAAGTGCAGCTAGCCATCCTGATTTTTACCATGTTCTTGATATTCGGTTTGAGGTTTAAAGGAATTTGTTTTATGGCAAGTTGAAGAGGGGCAAAAAAAAAAATGGAAAAAGAAAAAATGATGTTGTTTAATAATTTTCTTTAGAATGACCATTTTAGTTGATATTTTATTTATATCATTCTAACTTCGTCACCTAATCACTTCTTTCTGACCTTATATCGTCCACCTAGCTACCTTCTCTTGTATTGTGTTTCTTTTTCTTTGCATCTTACTACTAGTCAGGTGTCCCCCAAATTACTGAGTAAGTGCTCGAGTGATTTTTGAACGACTCTCAAGTAGTAGGGGGGAAAGAAGGGAGAAGGCAAAGGGTATGCAACTAGAATTAAAGATGGGTAAAGGGTGAGGAAGAAGATTAATTACTTGATAAAAGGATAAAAACCAAGATGACAAAATCGAATGTCATTTTTAAATAATTGAGTGACACTTAATATAGTAGATACTAAATCGTTTAAGAAAATATATTATTAGATATATGTTATAAGAAACGCTCACTATGAATTGCATTACTCATGTTATAGTTTTGTACAATATAATTTCAACTATTGTATATTTTCAAATTTATTATTTGATAAGACATTTTCTTAAACTGTAATTTATAATTAATAACATATTGGTTATTGGTTATTAAATTTAAATAATATTATGATATATTAAAATATAACTCGAGTAAAAATCGAAAATACCCTTTTGAATCACTAGCTATTTTATCACATGGAAAACTAATATTTATGGAGGGAAAAAAAGCATTACTACTTATAAGTCAAAAAAATTTAAGCGTAGTCATATGATCTCTAATGGGAGCAAGAATGTACTAATTCAATGTAATTTGAAAAAAACTTATTGTGAAAAAAAGTAGAGAAAGGTTTATTCATTGAATAAAAAAATTGACTTTATATTTGGATAATAAAAAACAAATTATTTTTGTTTTCTCGTGTAATTTTTGGTGAAATTAAATATATTGTTTTAAAGATAAAGTTAGGCGACAATTGGAGTGATATGACATCTTACTGTAAAGAGAAGGTGAGAGAGGTAAGAGAGTTCAATTATTGAAGCCAATAGTGTCTCATTCCAGCTCTCATGAAAGGGATGGTTGGGATATGATTTGAATATAACATGTATTTATATGGTATCGAACAAAATAAATTCACATCGGTTTAGTTTTATATAGAGAATGAGGACAAGAAGCTTGCAGGATTTGCCTCAACTCAACTCAAATAAGTGTATACTCGAGTACGACCTTTATAATAAGGACATTCTTAACATTTTGCAAAATAACTCGTGTTTGGATTTACGGTAAAAATATTTTAGGGTTGTCAAACTTGTGCCCAATTTCAAGAATGTTATTAAATTTTATTTAGTTTCAATTGAATCAGTTAAATTATACTTTTATCTCAATTAAGTCACTGATTCTTATTCTGTTAATTTGCTAATAAGACTATAAAAGAATATGACATGGATGTTTTCATAAATTTGATCACTCTTATGTCAGTATTTATACATGTTAGACTTTAAAGGATTGAACGGGATAATTCGATTGAAACAAAGTTATCACGACTGTAGAGAGTTTTCTCTACTACGGGAAGAAAAAAGTACTTAAATGTTTGTGTGTCACTACGTCTTCAATTTCTCCCATCACAAAATCATCTCCTCCAAAATTTGCTGATTGTTTTAATCAATTTCCCTGATTCGATCATCTTCAAAATCTGCTCACCTCCTCAATACATCTTCTTCAATCGATCATCTTCAAAATCTGTTCAACTTCTCAATCTATCGTCATAATTGAGCTGCAGTGGTATTCCACCGTGCGAAAGCGGTATAATAGTTAATTTAATCCCAATTGTGATGGAATTGGGTTTAAAGACCAACTTGAAATTGGGAAAAGTTTGATGACACGCGAAACTTTTGACCCTTCGGTTTATGTTTTTTTATCCATTTTACTCTCCCTCTCAGTCTCTCTCTCTTCTTTTACGTCAAGATCTCCCTTTTTTTCTCACGGGATCAAAAATAAATAAATTATTGCTTTGGCATTTAGAAAAGGATTAGAGTATAAGACATGATTATACAGCTTGTTGCTATTAAAGCACTATTTCCCAAAAAAAATAAAAAAAATAAAATCATATTTTACGACAATTATTACAATAATGTTTAAGTTTAATGTTGAGATAAGATAAACTGTCTATACCTTAATATCACATGTTCCCTTTCAGCAACTCCTTGCCTCTCTAGTTGCTGATATAGTGTCGTCTTTCACAATTTGTTATTTTTATCGACGACTCGACTCATGCAATAAATTTTGATCTTAATCTCAAAACTTTCACATATTATGATCTTATATTAAATCATGTTGTCTAAATTCCTAAACCTATGGTATTAAAAAAAAAAAAATCCTATAAATGAAGTGACATTGAAACTTGAATAACACTTGAATGCAATTTATCCCTCCTTAAATTTATCAAGACATACTAAGAGCATCTCCAATGCAACATTGTGTGGGTGTGAAGAAAAGTGTGCCATTTGGCAACTACTAATAAGACTTCTAATCTACTTGGCATAATGTCTAATAAATAGACATTGGAAGTTCAAAAATCATCTCCAATGCATTATGTCTACATTATAATAATATTGCTTATGTGGCGTTTATTTTATTAAAATAAAACTAAAATAAAATATGTTAATATTCTGAAATCTGAATCAACGGACCAAATCTCCAAACATTCAATTCAAAACAAAATTAACAAAGGATTAATCTGGGTTCTTCAAGCGCAAAACCCTTCATATCCAAATAATTTTTTTTTCTCAAATCTATCAATTATTTAATCAATTTCTATTCCTTATTTCTTCCCCTGCAAATCGGTCAGGCAGCCATTGTTGAATGAGATTGATTATTTCTGGAACCCACAATGCAAAAATCAGTGATGATGCAGCACGGCCACCTGTGTAAAGTTTCCATTTTAGACAAGATTGTTGATTATACAATCTTTATTCACATCCAAATGGCCCAATATTTCTCATGAGATAAAGGATAAGAAACTTTATTGCATGATCTCTGAAAAATTGATTGCAGTACCCAATTGAAGATTTTCTTGTGCGATGTTGCTGCCGCCGGTGACTGAAGGGAGAGATGAATGGATGTTGCTGCCGCCGGTGACTGAAGGGAGAGATGAATGGATGTTGGTGGAGAGGAATTGATGTAGGTGAAGTGGGTTTATACAGAAATTGGTTTTTCCATCTGAAGATTTTTTCCCAGATTCTCTTGTGCGGGTTGGGCTCTTCGTTTCTTCCTTTACCCGCCTTTTTTTCCCTCATTTGCTGACTCAGACTGTTAAACAGGCCTTCTAGAGTTGAACAGTGGGTTTGACAGTGTTTAATTTTTTTTTTGCCATGTCAGCTGAACATAAATGAAGACAGATTGCATTGGAGAAGATAAATAGTTCACAGTGTCTATTTTGATGATTTGGCACATTTTTCTTCACACCCACAGTGTTGCATTGGAGATGCTCAAAGAAATTCAGAGGTACTCGAAACTTCTATATAAAACATGTTACTTGTTAAAATTCATCGATGTTGATATTTAATTATCAACTTACATTTTCCACACTAACAAGAAGGCAAAGGGACGTGTGAGTATTTAAAATAATATAATTCACATGTAAACACGTGTGAAGTAGAGTCAAAATCTGCTGTCCTAAATGTATTTCTCATAAGCTGTTCCACCAATTAAAAGTGTACACATAATCCAATAAATACAATTGTTTAATTTGTTTACACTTAACGTTAATATTGACTTATATTTATTGAATAATGTGTACATTTTTAATTGATAAAACAGCTTATAAGACATATATTTAAAACATCAGATCTTAACTCGTAAAGTACATGCACACAACATAACACGCATCACAGGCTCTTGTAATGTATGTTCTTCACGTCCTCAACATCCTCACAAACGTTTTGACTCTTAATTGGTATTTAAGTATGTGTATGAGTATGTTTGATAGACAATATTAAATCGTGACATAATTTTTTTTCTTATATAATACTACGGGTAAATTCAACCAATAGCCACTGAACTTTAATTAAGTTTCTACTTAATCACTGAAATTTAAAAAACATCTCAATGGTCACCCAACTTTCAACTAATTTCTATTTAGCCACCGAACTTTGAAAGGTATCTCAATGGCCACCCAACTTTCAACTAAGTTTCTCATATATCACCAGTTATTCATTCGCTTGCAATACCTGACGAAATATCCTATGTGACAAACCATCTTCCGACAGAGTTGATCCCAACTTTCAAACTATAACTGTATTACCCTTGATTCAAACAACACGACTGCTGTAGCACAAAATGGTCCCAGAATCAGAATGTGCCAAAAATAATCCATCCATGAAAAATAATTAAACAAGCATATTATACAGTAATGTACAACGTGGTGGGGAACCAGTGGGAGAATGGGAGCACATGGCTACGTGGGCTTGGGATGGAGAACCCTACCAAGGTGAGAAGAAATCCAATTCGAGCGGATTCTTCTCCCAACTAACGAAGAGATCTCAACATCGAGCATAAATTTGTGAAGAAACAACTCACTTGATTCTTGGGAAGAGATTGAAAAACATGCTCAATATCAAGAATACATATTGAATAGTGAAATTCTGCATTGAGCACAAGTCAGTACTTAAAAACCTGCTAACAGCAGTGGATTTCCCAATCCTTTTCCACAAATAATGAAACACATTTTGAGATTTTTCCAAGAGAGAGGTCATTTGATTTTCAATAACAGCTCTCTCGGGTTAGGTACCCAGAATCCAGCTGAATCCCGACTCAAGATGAACGTTAGAGGCATGCTTAATAGATGCAAGTGATCCAAGAAATGGGATATCTTTTGCTAATATGAGATTTTTCAATACTTGTTTAGGGTGTGACCCCGTATCAAACCAAAATATTGAACAAGAGTTTGATTCAATAAACGTACCCCTCAATAATACTAGTCATCCGCTACTACAAACTTCAGGGAATAAACGATCAACAAAATCTCAAGTAACAATACTGAATTTGACCAAGCATCAATTTGCACTAAGAAAAGTTTCAACTGATTCTATTTGACCGTACGAGAAGCTTTGTGCCTAAGAGGGAAATGACTTTGCCAAAATCTTTGAAAGGAAAACTATAACAAAGCAGCGCACGATATTCTCAAATCACATTAAAGCAGAAATTCAACTCGAACCACCTCAGTAGAGGAGCTCCTCGAAAACAGGATCCACGCTTTGTCCCCACTTCCCATGGTACAATTCTAGCAGCTTTTCTGCTGGTGTTACACCTGCCATGAGGATTATGCCAAGAAATGTCAAATGCCATTGGTCCATTGGAGACACTAAATTTAAAAAAAAAAAAAAAAAAAAAAAAAAAAAAACCAACAACAACAACTTGCATACAACGAAAATATTATACATGATGCACAAGCCAACAAGTCTTTTGTCCCTGGAGACAAACGATGGCCCAAAGACCATGTTAAAATTGGTACGATTTCTGCTTTCTATCAGTTGGTATGTTAAAATTGTGTCCCGCTTATTAGCATGTTTGGCCATGTTACTTTTTTCCTTCTTTGAAGTTAAAAGTTGCTTATTTTGAAAGTAACTCTTACCTTAGCATCAAAACAAGCTTATTTCCATCTTTGACCAATAAAAAAAGTTATTTATTTTAAAACTTACTCATTTACTTATAAGTTAAATTTTAAATCTTCGAGATACATACTCTATATACAGAATAAAAAGTGAGAGTATTTACATTAATTCAACTTAATACTAAATAGACAAGCAACCCAAAAAAATTGATAGAATTATAACATCAATTGCATACCTGTTCTAACCACCTCGGTCATTTCATTTAGAAATCCTGTTTCCTTGTAGCCTCTCCTTTCCAAACCGTCCTGTGAAAGAGAAACGGATACACGAATCAGTAATTAGGAATAAAAGAGTACTTTTTAACTTATAAGTGAACCATAATAATGACATTAACATCACCTTAGCCAACTTTACAACTTCTTGTGCAACATGCTTCAGCAGTCCATCTCGAAATGGCGTCTTCAAACCAAACTTCGGAACCTACCATACACAAATTTTAATTTAAAATCGCACCACCAGTGCTGCAAAGAAAAAGGAGAAAGCAGAGAAGGTAGCGTCTATATATTTTGGGATGCACTAGTTATCCATATTGATTCATCTTACATGAGGGTACTTGAGTCATTTCCAGTAACAGGAAAATCAGTCAAAACGCAATCTACTAGTAATAGTCTTAAATATGGTCATCAAATATCGAAATATATGAACAAACAGATCCGAATATCACAAAAATGATGAGGAAAACAAAGATAATAACAAAACAAAAACAAAAAAACGAAATAGATACAAAGGATTAGGCTGCTTTTTTCTCCCTAGAAGAAAGGGCTGGAGGAAGTGCAACAGCTTCAATGTCTCTTTTCTTGATTTTATTGAAAAGATTTTCTGTTCTCTTCTACAAATTCTAGCCCCACTTTTATGAAGTGTAATGGGCATATTACAGATACTCCAGGCAAACTTAAAAATAAAGATATTCTTATGATCCTCTTCTATTAATTCATAGAAACAATAGTAGAAAAACCAACGGGTGTTAGAAAACCTTTCATCTCATCTTCATGAAATGGCGAAGTCCAATAAAAGCAATATGTCAAAAAATATATAATGTCAAACTGTATGAATACCATTATAATAACCAGCTTTAATATTGTTGGGATTGTTGATTGATAAAACAAAATAGTATTGAAGATATAATTTAAATAAATATATTCATCTCCTATCTAACAGCTTATACTTTTAGTGAGGTGGCTCAACATGGTACAAGAGCAAGCATGGGTACTAAGTTCAAGTGTCTCTGCCACCCATTTATGATAGAATTTTGATACTTTGGATACTTGATCCAAAAAAAATGAATTCAGCCTGCAACATTAGAGGGGCGGGTTGAAAACAAAATTTAAACAAATATGTCTCCCACTAACAGCTTAAGATTTTAGACGATGTGGTTCAACAAAAAGCAGTATTCCATTGATATGCCAACTGACGCTTTACCTTATTCCTCAACATCTGTCTTTCTTCTGGAGTCCAATCAGCTGTCATGTCCAGAACACTTTGCAGAGAGGTGTCATCATATAAGATGCCTACCTGAAATTTTGTAATAGCATATCTAATATATCCAGACGAAAAGATTCGACACAAAAATACGAATAAAACAAGAACCAGCCAGACACGCTGAAGCAGAAACATCTCAAAAAGTTGGATATATGTACTGCATGTCACTCTCAACTCCACCACCTCCTCTTACAAACTTGTAAGTAGATCAAAATTTCTCCACACCATGGAACTAAATAAATGAGCACTTTCTAAAATTTCAAGATAAATTGTTTACCAAGAATATATAGAGAGCACTTATTATCATCAAAATTCTTTTCCTTTTTCTCTATGAGTATGATCTCGTTATGAGATTTTTTTCAGAAAACTTGTGCTTATATCCCAACGACACAACAATTATATTTATATTGCACAAATGCATATCAAAGAGAAGAAGTACCCAAAATGCAGGCAATGCACATAACCTCCTCCAAGGTCCTCCATCAGCACCCCTCATCTCCAAATATCGTTTAAGCCTAACCTGAAATGAGATATGGTGGAAACTTACAAATGTTGAATGTGATTCTAACGAATAAATCTGCATTAATGATAGAAAGGCTTCAGCCAACTAATTTCAGATTAAGATGTAAACCTCAGGAAATATTGTTGTCAGATGATTCTCCCAGTCATTGAAGGTTGGATATTCATTGGGAAGACAAGGAAGTTTTCCAGACATAAAATCCTGCAGATGATTCAAATCAAAATATTAGAATTCACGTAAAGAAAAAGGCATAATACAAAATAGTGAAATCAACTGTGAGATTAAGATAGATAAAAAACCCGGAAGGACATTCCAGAACAGTCGATGTACTTCTTTTTCCGATAGACAAAATACATCGGAACATCAAGAGCATAATCTACATACTGCTCAAACCTGGCCAAAAAGATAAGCAGTGCACTTAAAGCATGAAGTAATCCACCAATAATATCGTCAAACCAAATCACAAACACTAGTGCATGATTAGAAGAAACACATAAATGTAATTAAAAGAAATGCCACAAGATCAACAGGTAGCAGAATAAATTTTGAGTAAAGCATAATTTTCAATGGGTTTATATAACAGGAAAAATTCATTGATGGACTCAAACCAAAGATAGTACAGGACCGGTACCCAACAGTTCCCAAAAGGACACTTAATAACCTCATATATCAGAAGATTAAACTAGAAAATACATACTTGTGTGCTATACTTCAGATGCAACTTAACCTGTTTGATTGCATGGTAGTTTGATATAAATTTTGAAAAATTAAGTTCAGCAATAGTTTTTAATAGACGACCCCACGTGGGATGGATTTGCAACCAAACCCCAACAGAGAAACACAAATTGAGAAGAAGTGGTAGAAGGAGAAGGTTGGCTTAGAAAGGAACCATTGTTTTTGTTATTGTTGTCACCATCACAACACAAGTATTGTCAAATATTCTGGTCCTTTAGTTATCAAAGGAAAAGGGTATTAACTCCATGTGTGAATGCATCAATCGAAAATTAGAAAGGTCTCGTACTGAGTGATGAGTATCGAATCAATCAAATTAGCACAAATTATAAAAAATCTCTGACAGAAATATCTGGTCCACTAGCCTCTCCAACAGAGTCCAGGTACATGTCTTTATTTTATTCCTGTCACTAGAGGAAGGCCAGGCTATCTTGCATTGGTCAAAAAGGAAAGCATCGTCACAACTAAGACAATTTTTGCCTTCAGATAAACTACAAACAGTTTGGATAAAGCCCAGTGAACTACCATCACCGCATGCTAAAGAGGAATAAATGAACTTGAATCTCAAGTTTTTCAATCTATATTCCATGATATGTAGGCTTTGTGAAATTGCTATATAAATACAGAGAAAGATGTCAAAGAAAATACTCTTTAATCCCGAGAATAACAGATAACAATAGTTTTCCCCCGTTATTTATTATTCCATTTTCAAAAAGTAGGACAAATGACACGAGTTTTTTGTCTGTTTTATGGAAAAGCATATGGAAACTCACCCAAAAGAGTCATCAAAGACAAATGGAAGCATGCCAGCGCGATGATTGTCTGTATCTGTCCAAATTTGGCTGGGAAAAATATTATTACATGATGTCAAACACTGAAAAAGCTCAAAATCCAGGAGAGAATAGTAATCCAGGGGAGAGAACGAAATGAAAAAAGGAAAAGACTAGTCTCAAGAAACTCAATAATGGGAAAAAGTGAAGTACCTTCTCATGCTGAGAAAGCCATTTGGTTTCCCTTCTGTGAAAGGTGAATTTGCAAACAATGCTGTAGCTATCTGTTTAACTAGCTAGTTAGATTCCACATAAGCAAATGCAATTCCATCATGAGAAATAATCTACTTACAGGCTGTAATGCAAGACCAGCCCGGAATTTCCTTATCATATCAGCTTCAGAATCGAAATCCAGATTCACCTGTCATATACAAGGTTACATGATGTAATGCTCAGTAACTCAAACATATATTATAACACATTCAGATGAAAGTGGGGGCTTCTGCACGAGATATAGTCATGAATGAAGTCAACAAATGACCAAAAAGAAGATTCACACTCTCCTCACCTGAACAGTACATGTCCGGAACATCATGTCAAGTCCAAGTGACCCAACTTTTGGCATGTAATTTCTCATAATCTCGTATCTTCCCTGAGCCAAGTTATTTTGTCAGTATATGTAGCAGCTTGTCAAAATCTAATAATTTATAAAAGGTGTAGAATATTTGCAAAAAGAATCGGTGGCACATTTTAAATAAAGTGGACCAACAGAAATTATGCTCAAAATAACAGATGCAGATTCCATATATGACTTACCACACATCATGATTAAGTAGATGTGGCATCGTAAGGTGCTGAAAAGAGTCAAACATGACTGTTTTACAAGACTTAAATAGAGATGGAGTTCTACTGTATTTAAATGTAATTGTCTTACTGTATTTAAATGTGCAACTATTTTACAGCTTACTGTATTACTGTATTTAAATGTGCAACTATTTTACAGCTTACTTCATTTTCATGGCAGGATCTAATTCAACCTTTGTCCTGATTAGTCGTCAAAACAAATCTCTTTCCTGATCAAAGTGGACGATGGTGAAGAAATTTTTTTTTTTTTTTTTTTTTTTCCATATACCAAATTCCCATTCCAAACAGGCATTTAACGCCTAGGCATTATCGTTGCATTGCAAGCTGATTCATTACTCAATACTCTATTGGACACGTGAAATATCGCCATATCCATTATTTTTGTTATTCCAAGATATCTCAACAGTATATAGAAACTACCTTGGGCATAATTGGTATGTCTTTACGTTCCCATTTGGGCTGGAAGCCAATTCCTAAGAATCCAATCCCCATCTCCTCTGCAACAGCCTTGACCTGTGCATCTCATGTAAATGCAAATGTAAGCTAAAAATAACTTACTTTTAGTATGTTTCAAGCAGCAAACAGCAACAAGCTTCAAAATAAGAGTGTCTTAACCTGGTAAAGATGTGAATTAACTTCAGCACAAGTTTGATGCAAAGTTTCGAGAGGTGCACCACTAAGCTCAAATTGGCCACCAGGCTCCAGTGATATGCTTTGCTTTCCCTGACAAAAGGTAACAAAGTTACTCCTAAGAATGTGCTGAATCTAAAATAATGAAATTTGAATTTCATGGCAGTGGCGTGCATTTGATATGAATAGGGGAAAGATGTAATAAATATTCAGAAAATTTTGAACATTAATGGTACGGACTAGTTACACTACACGTGACTGGGATGAACTTGGGAGAAATGATATACAGATTGATAGTGAACCGTCTAGTGTCACCCTGCTATGTATTGTGTAGAAAAGCCAATACAAGTATAAACCGACAATATATAACCAGAAATTTCCAGAGAAAAAGGTAATACCTGTTTGAGTCCAATAATCCTGTCACCCTCCATTATTTTTTCCCAATCAAATCTCTCAGAAATACCATAAAGCAGCTCTGCTATTTGTTCATATTTCATGGGCTGTAACGTTCCAAACTCAAACCCAAACTTTTCATGTTCAGTCCCTATCCTGTTTAAGCCACGGATTCATATCAAGGGAGGATTAGATTTCTGGACACCGCTTCAATATGATTCAACTTCATGCAAACATGCACAGACCAATCTATAGAAACAAAAGCACTGAAATCAAAACTGTAACTACATTTTTAAATGAATACAGGCTTTGATAAACGGAGAAAACTTTAATTGTATCAGTGTGGAACATTGGATTCATGACAATGCAACAAAAAATAAAATACCCAGCCTTCGTACATTTGAGCTAAAGCCAAGAATAAACTAAAAAAAGACGGCAGTCATATTACGCAGGGAAGTCGTAAGATGGGCTGGTGTCTTTTTACTGTGTCAGGGGAGGTTGTTTGCCAAGAATAAAATAAAGAATTACCTTTTTTATTGATCAATTAACTTAGGAGATAAAGGCAACAAACAGGAGGAGGAATGGACGGATGCTAAATTCCAAGTATTCAATGGCGCCAAGGATCAACACCAAGCACCAGCTTCACGACCAAAACAACTATAAATTCAGATAGCTAACACTTGAACTTATCCCTTCCCATTAACGGAAAGCAAATAGAAAGCAGCAGCAGCAAAAGAAGAAGAAGACACTAAATGTTTCATTTTATACAACGAAGAAGTTAAGTGATCGTTATACGGTGGATGAAAGTGAAATGCATACATCTGAAAATTGAGCTCATTGTATTACTTTTTTCGCCTCAAAAAGGCATTAAGCCAAATTTGGTGCATAAGTCATGGCAGCAGCTTTCAAGACACGTAACAAACCATATCACTAACAATGTTTCTCACAAGAAACTCTGCAACTAAAATTTAAGTACCAATAAAAGCTAGAAGTTGAACCTCCAGTTTTCCTTAGGCTTGCAACCAGAAACAAGGTAACCTACAAGATCTTCTTTGGTCAGTGGCTCCATGGCAATGACGGCATCTTCTGTTGGAGGACTTGCAGCAACAATCACCTGATGTCCTCTCGTGTATTGTACTTCAACAGCACCCAAATTCAAACTTTTTGTTGCCTTTAAAGAATTCCATGATGAGGGACAAATGCCAAAAAATATTCCCTTCGTTTTCAAAGCCTCCATACTGTTAGCAATGCTATGGATCCAATCGTGTCTAACTTTACACTGTATTGTGTGGAAATGCATGTGATGTGATGAACCAGTCTGGGACATCACTGCCATCCCTTAAAGCTGAGAAGTCAAGCATAGAAACTATTATGGAACAGCCTTCCAAACCAAAATTTGGTGCTTCACCATTGTGAATTAGAAAGCCCATTGAACATGTTCTGAAACATGATTGAATTGAGAAATGATGCATGTCATGGATATTTTTGTGCCACAGAATTTCCGTGCAACAACAATGCCAGAGTACAGTACTAAACAAATGAAAATTTAAATATTAAGATACAATTTAAACTGAACTCGCATTGAAGGGCCTCGGAAACCACATAAATTGAAGTAATTTCAATTTTGACATCTGTACATTCGCCCTACTTCCTCCAGCCCACCTGGACCCATTATATGTTGAGGTCATTGAACCACATTTGAAAGCTTAAACTGTTAGAAAGGAACTTCTTCAATTATTTAACTTTGTCAAAATGGTGTAGGCCAAATTGATTTTTCATCAAAGACCTAACGCACGCACTAGTTTCGTATATGGGTCGTGGTAAGACTTGAACCCTGTGCATTTGCCTTATTTGATAACATGTTGAACTACAAGACCTTGCAAGTATCCTGAGTTCTAGTTCCAATCTTACCATATATGAAACTCGTGTATGTGTCACGCTGTTGACGAAAAATAAATTCAGCCTCATAACAAGCACGTCAAAGACAATTCAAATAAGTAAATTTGCTCAAGATTAAGCTTTTAAATGAGTTGTTTATTAAACTTGACCAGATTAGAATTTATGGTGTTAAGCTTCAGACACTGCAACACACAAATTGATTCCATTCGCCGATTTTTTTTTATGCAATCAAGATAAGACCTAGCAATACTAATACTGAAATTAGCTTTAGCTGAAAATCACTCAAAAGAAATTTCACAACCTTGCCTTGGTTTTACACTCTTCTCTCTCCATAATAAAATCACAACCTTTCCATTGGTCAAGTCACGCAATAAAAATAAATCAACAATTGTACAAACAAGAAACTTAAAATCAATTCACAAATAAAGAAAATGATCATAGAAATAAAAATAGCTAACTGTATACAAACCCATATGCAAAAAATATAACTTTCCCATAAATATCTCATAATAATTATGGAAACCCCACTAATACTTGATGAACTGTGCTAAAATTCGATATTGAAAGTACTGATATATCGAAAACAAAAATACCTCGGCTTGGTAAAAACGCCAAGTTTTGACTTCGTACTCTTTTGACTTTTCAGTCCACAATAAATACACAATCTTTCCAATGATCGAGTCACACAGTAAAAATGAATCGATAACTATACAACCAAAAAACTTGAACTTAATTCAAAGATGATACACAGAAACAAATAAATAAATAAATAAATAAGCTAATTATACATAAACCCACATGCAAAGAATCACCTAAATATCTCATGAAAACTAACGAAAATCCACAAATACTTGATAAACTGTGCTAAAACTTGAATCTTGTAAATACTGATAAATAGACGAGAACAATACCTCGAGTTGATATACCCAGAACAAAAATGCCAAGATTTAATTTGAGGAAATTTTATAGAGAGAAAGTAGAATTGGGGGCTGCTAAAAAAGCCATTATTGTATTTTATGTTTGTATTTCATTTGCTGTAGCTAGCAGAGACTGAGAATGATGAATTCAAGAAAGGACGGTGGAGGGGCACGGGGAAGCTATACAGTACGGCGGCATCCAAATTTTTTTTTTTTTGTGGTCCAACTTCATTTTCGTCTGATGAGTCACCTCATCATTACGACTCCCATTAATATCTAGTATACCGGTTATTTTTTTTTTTTTTTTTTTTTGGTGAAATTCGACCGCAGAAAATTTTAATGAATTGAAGAGTTGAGAAGAATGAGAGAGAGTTTTGTTTAAAGAGAGTTTGATTTTAATGAATATGGAGAAGAATATAGAGAAATTAAAGAATTGAGATAATAAGAGATATGAGCTTTGATTTGAGAAAATGAAAATGTAATAACGAATAAAGAAGTGTTTTTTTATGCTTATAACAAAATAAACCTTTGTAAGTAATAATGATAAGTTGATAACATCTCAAAAAAGAAAAATAAGGAGGATTATTAGAGGGTTCATCGTGAATATAAAACTTTGTCACGTGTTAAAAAGCATCCAAAATTATTTATTCAGTAGACTACAAATTTATTGAAAATATACTTAATTTTTTATTCTTGTTATTGTGAATCTTTCCATTAATTAAAAATGGCAACATGACAAGATTGAAAATGAGACAATCTCCTTTGTCCCTGCCGTACTAGAAATTTTCAAGAGGTGGGTTTAGGTACCATATTTTTCGTTTCCGTCCCAATTCTCTAACGACGTGGGTCAATGTGGGACATTTTGCTATGCATAGTTCATTTGTGATCATTTATAGTAATTTTCCTCTATTTTTTTTTTTTTTTTTGTAACTTCTTATATTGTCAAAGTTTTTATACTAGTATACTATTTTTCTTTGCGGTAGAATTCGACCGTAGAAGATTTTAATGAATTGAAGAGTTGAGAAGAATAAGAGAGAGAAAGAGTTTTGTTCGAGGAGAGTTTGATTTTGATAAATACTGAGAAAAATATAGAGTGTTGACGTTGGGAAACGGTTTGCACTGATTCCCAGCCAACTTGAAAGATAAAAAAGTATTGAGGTCGGTTGCGACCGTAGTAAGTGGCAGATAGGTTGGTATAAATGGGAAGTTGTGAATGTATATCTCCGTCCCTCTTAATGACATTTATTTCTCCTATTTATAGGAGGATATGTAATGATCATCTATTCTTTTGATGCTAACCTAGGCATTAAATGGCCATCCTATGCATTTAATGCTTACAAGACATTCCCTTTATGGGCATTTAATGCGAAGTGGCTCCTGTCAGACAACTGAGATGCTGACGTTCGTATGACGATATCGGGCGAGGTCCGAACTGGGACCCTGTCCGAACTCAGTTCAACGTGGTAGATCTGATAGTGCCGAAGTCCGAACTGAACTTATGTCTTTAATTCGGCTCTCTCCGTATTCCCTATTGAATGATTGAATACTTGGGGGGTGGCCAAATCGAACTGGTCGACAACAATTGCCCCCAAGACCCACCTTGGAATTAATCAAGGGCGGGTTTTTATTCTTATTTGAGATCGAGCGCGGTTTGATTTGGCTTCCAACGCCTGGTGCAGCGCATCTGACAGTTCGTCTTCCTGATTGACACATGGGACGAATCCAGCGGGTATGTCAGATTTTTGCGTGGCTCGAGAAGGCGCTTTTAACGGGGCGTCATCATTACTGCATTGATGGCATGGCTCCTTGGTCTTCCTTCTCTATAAATAGGGGGGATTAGGGTCATTTGGAGTTGCTGTTTTCTGGTATCTTCATTTCTCTGAGTCATATCATCTGTGCTGAGTGTCAGGACGGTAGGATTTGGGCCGAACTGAGAGTCACTGCTGTTATAAAACGGTCAGTACCCGCTTCTTCCTCTTTCACGTTACTCCTTTCTTTTCCTTGTTTTTTCTTCTTAAAGTAGATCGAGTAGGATGTCGAGCGAGTTCGGTAGTGACAGCGGGGGAGAGGCCATGTCCTGGGGTAGAGGTGAGGAGGAGGAGGAGTCTGGTTCGGGTAGAATTGTGGAGGGAGTAGATGAGGACGAGGTTCTTAGTCCAGCCCCGATAACCGCCGTTTCTCCCCAAATTAGATCGTCTCCGCAGGCCGGGACGAGTGGTGAAAGGGAAGTCGGGCCTGGGAATTTAGGTCGGAGGGAGGCTGCTGTTGAGTCGGGCCATAGGTCGGCCCCTGTATGGAAATGTAGGTCGTTCCCATCCGAGGTGAATGAGAGGCAGCTTAGGGATTGGCACCAGGCTTACGGGATTCCAGGTGACATCGAGTTCTTCGTCCCTGGTTCCGATGACCGGGCTGACGATCCTCCTCTGGGTTGTGTGGCCTTGAACCAGGCCGTGCTGGCGGCCGGACTCCGCCTACCCTTCCCGAGAATAGTTAGGAAATTTTGGGAGTGGAGAATAGCTCCGACCCAGCTATGTCCCAACGGGTGGAGGATAATGATAGGCTTCTTCATTCTGTGGGACCAGCTCGGTTACCCCTGTCCTTCAGTCAGGGAGTTCAACAACCTGTACTCCTTTAAATCGGACGGGAAGAAGTCGGGCTGGTGGTACGCTTCGGTCAAGGCGAAGACCGGGGGTAGCGTTATCACTCAGACCCCAGATTCCATTAAGAATTGGAAGAAGTTCTGGTTTTTTGTCTGAGGGCCTTGGCAATTCTCGGTGAATGACACCAGACCCGATCTGAGTATTCCAGTTCGATATCACGCCCTGAGTAAGCGTGTTTCTTTACTAGTTTAGTACGGATATAGTTAGACCGACCTGTATTCGTGGTACTGAGCTAGCTTCGTTTTATTTGTCTTTCAGGATACACGTCTCAGGATCCGACCCCGGAGTTCTCAGAACGAGCTCGAAGGGCTAGATGCATTAGTGAGGCTCTTCGGTCCAGCGGCGTATTAATAACCGAGGAGAATTTGGCATCAGCTCGACTTTCGCCGGCAAGTTCAAGTCGTCCAAGCGCAAGTGAGTTATTTCGATCTTGTCCTAGTTATTCCGAACTTGCTACTTGTCGATTCTGACATTGGTTTGTTGCAGGACAATCCGGAGGAGAAATGAGGGACTTATCCGCCCTGCTAAAGAAGAAGGCCCAAACCGGAAAGGGGAAGAGGAAAGCCCCTGCTGGGGACTACGAGCCCGTAGTTTGACAAAGGGTTCAACCAGAGGTCCCCCCTCGGTGCGATCCCAGCCCAGCTCGGAGTGTGGAGGTTGTGGCTTCACTTCCGGTTCGTGCAGGGCCCTCCTCCTCCCAGCACGTCCGATCTCCTCCGTCGTCGCCTCAGGTGCCGCCCAACTACTTGGGCTCCACTCCAGAAAAGGATGCGGAATTTCTAAGGCTCCGTGGAGCTCTCCCGAAGCTACTTCGGGAGTTCATCCGGTCGAACTCCCTGACCAGGGAGGAGATAGTTGGGCTCCCTCTATCCACCCGAAGGGCAATCAGAACTGTTGCGAAGTGCTGGACTCCAGCCCAGCAGAAATATCTGGACACAATGGGGGTGGTGGACTCCGTGATGGCGGCGTCAGTGAATACTTCGAGGGCGGCCATTCAGCTTACAGCGGCCTCCGAGAAGATGGCCAGGCTTGTAGCGGACGTTCAAGTTATGAGAGAGGAGGGACTTAAAGTCGTGGCCGAGCTGGAGGAGGAGAAGAAAAAACTGGCTACCTCCGAGGACGTCCTCATGAGAAGGGAGGAGGAGCTGAGGAGGCGGGAGGAGGAGCTGAAGGCCAGAGATGCGGAGTTGGAAGCGTTGAGGGCTGAGCTGGAGGAGGAAAAGCACGGTAGGGCGGCACTCCTTCAGGAGCTCGAGGCCGAGCGGAAGGGCCATGCTGAGTTGAAGGAGCAGGCCGTGGCTGAGTTCAAGTCCTCTACCGCCTACATGGCCGATCAGGAGATGATCTATTTCTTGACCATGGAGGAGCTGATCGATGTGACGGTGGAGAGACGTCCGGACTGGGACGTCCAATTTCTCAGGGACGAGCTTGCCGAGCTGAAGGAAAAGTCCACACTCAACCCACCGTCGCCAGTCCAAGCAGATCTGGGTCAGTCCGGTACTGATGAATGACTACCGAGCTTTTTGTAAAAAATTTTAATGCGTCGAACTGGATGTAGTGATGTACCGGACTAAATTATTAATGAAATTTCTCGTTCTGTGTACTTGTTCAAATTTTCTTGATGAAGTAATTTTAGTACTGACTCTGAGTTTTAACTTCTGACTTTGAAATCTTGACTTCTGACCTCTGACTTCTGGAACCCTGAGTGCGAGAAGGAACTTAAACCGAACTGCCAATAGTTAAATAATTTCAAACTTCCAAGTGTTTACTTTGGCGAGGGCGAACTTAGCCCGAGCTCAAATACTTTGAACTTCAATTAACTTCTGAATTCTGACTTCAGTACGTGGGTGATCTGGAACTTCAAGAACGAGGCCCGACCTGTAGTCAATACCAGGTTGGATGGGTGGAGGCCCCCCAAGTTTCCAGATCGGCATAGTACATTAATGTTTGAGGACGGCGTGTGGGACGACCTGAAAGTTGAATTATTTCGCATATTTGGGAAAGTAGTTCGGTCTCACGGACGAACTCTATTCCTCAGACTAGTTCGGTCTCTTGGCCGAACTATATTCCTTAGACATAGTATGTCTGAGATGAATAAGCTTTAGTTTTGGCGTTGGTAGCGCAGCACTTACGCCACCCAGCCGGGTTACACGTTCATGTGTTCAAGAGGATTGCGACCTTAGTCATTCCTTGTTAGGTCGGAGCCTTTCTAGGCTTTCAGGTTTCAACGTGAGCCCTTTATCTTGTAAAATTTTCTTCATTTCATAAATTTGAGAAACTATTACAAGGTGGAAGCCGTGGCTTCTTTTGACAAAAGTAGCTTACGCCTGTGGGCATAGGTGGATAGTCTTCATTGGTAGTACTTCTTTAGGTGCTCGGCATTCCATGGATGCGCGAGTGATAGTCCTTCTGCATTCTGGAGCTCGTAAGCTCTATTTCTTAGGACAGCAGTGATCTTGTAAGGTCCTTCCCAATTTGGGGCGAGCGTGCCCGCCTGACTTTCTTTCGTTGCTAGGGATACCTTTCTCAGGACCAGGTCCCCAGCTTTGAATTTCCGCTCATTGACTTTGCCATTGTAATACCTTGCACTTCTTTGCTTGTAGATGGCAGTTTTCAGTTCTGCCCCCAGCCTTCTTTCCTCCAGAAGGTCGAGCTCGAATCTCAAGCCTTCGTCGTTGTGATTTTCGTCAAACGTCCGAACTCTATAAGACGGGAGCTCGAGTTCGACCGGTATGACGGCTTCTGTGCCGAAGGCCAGTGAGAAAGGTGTCTCTCCCGTGCTTGACCGGCATGTTGTTCGATAAGACCATAGCACACTCGGGAGCTCTTCCGCCCAAGCTCCTTTCAGTTCATCCAAGCGTGTCTTCAGTGTATGCTTAATAATTTTATTTATTGCCTCAACTTGTCCATTTGACTGGGGGTGGTTTGGAGTGGAGAAGTGCTTTCTGATATTGAGGTCTTCGCAGAATGACCTGAGTCTAGCATTGTCGAATTGCTTGCCGTTGTCTGTAATGATCGAATGTGGGACTCCAAACCTGCAGACAATCGATTTCTATATGAAATCGGTAGTTTTCTGCTCAGTTATTTTGGCAAGCGGTTTTGCCTCTGCCCATTTGGTGAAGTAATCCACGGCAACTATGGCATACTTAGTTCCACATCTTCCTACTGGCATGGGACCGATGAGGTCAATTCCCCATTTGGAGAAGGGCCACGGACTGAGGATTGAGGTCAGCTCTTCTGGGTGTGCTTTGATGGAGGGACCAAATTTCTGACATTTGTCGCATTTCCTCGCGAAATCGATGGAGTCCTTCTTCATCAATGGCCAGAAATACCCCTGCCTCAAGATCTTGAGTGTGAGGGAGTGCCCCCCAGTGTGGTTGCCGCATACTCCTTCGTGGACTTTACTGAGGGCGTATTTAGCTTCGTTTTCCTTTAGGCACCGCAGTAGAGGGAGCGAAAAGCCTTTTTTGAACAGGATGTTATCGATTATAGTGTACCTTACTGCCCTGATCCTAAACTTTCTAGCTTCTCCGCTATTTGGGGGTACCTTCCCATCCTTCAAGAATTGGATGATCTCGTCAGTCCAGCTGGAGCTCAGTTCGGACGTGTTGCTAATTTGCTCAGGCTGAGATATAGCTGGGCTACTGAGTCTTCCAATCGGGATGCTCTCCAGCTCTTCTATGCCCTCGCTGGTAGAAAGTCTTGCTAGTGCATCAGCGAGGCCATTCTGTGTCCTTGGAATCTGGCTAACCTCGACGGTGGCGAATGATTTCAGTTCCTGCTCCACAATGAGTGAGTAAGACGCCATCCTATCGTCTTTGGTTTGGTAGGACTTGTTGATTTGGTTGACCACCAGCTGAGAATCGCTGTACACGAGCAGTTTGAGTGCACCCATACCTTTCGCAAACCTTAGGCCGGCAATTAGGGCCTCATACTCAGCCTCGTTGTTTGAGGCACAGAAATTAAATCGTAGAGATTGGCATAGTGGCTCTAGGTCCGGGCTCATCAGGACCACTCCGGCTCCAGCCCGAGTCTCGGTCGATGAGCCATCCACAAAGAGAGTCCAGACTTCCTCCTTTCTGGCACTGGGCTCGTGCTCCGGGCTGAACTCAGCGATGAAGTCTGCGAGAGCTTGACCCTTGATTGCAGTCCGTGGTTTGTAGTGGAGCTCAAACTGGCCGAGCTCAACTGCACACTTCATAAGCCTCTCGGAGGTGTCTGGTTTCTGCAGGACCTGTCTCAGAGGATAGTTTGATAGGACCTGTATTGGATGTTGCAAGAAGTAGGGTCTGAGCTTTCTTGCAGACATGATAAGGGCATACGTCAATTTTTCCATCGGGGTGTAGTTCAGTTCGGCATCGTGTAACGCCTGTCTGACATAGTACATAGGGTGTTGGATGCCCTCGTCCGTCCTTATGAGTACGGAACTAATTGAGTGCTTTGAGACTGCTAAGTAGAGAGTGAGAACCTCCTTCACTAGAGGTTTGGAGAGTAGTGGAGGTTGTGCCAGTTGCCTCTTCAGCTCTTCGAATGCTAGCTGACATTCCTCGCCCCACTTAAACTCCTTTCCTCCGCGTAAAGCGTCGAAGAAGGGTTTGCACTTATCGGTCGATTTTGAAACAAAACGACTAAGCGCTGCTATACGCCCAGTAAGACTCTGTACCTCTTTGATCTTAGTGGGGGACCTCATTTCTTGGAGAGCTCTGATCTTTTCCGGGTTGGCCTCGATTCCTCTTCGGTGGACCATGTACCCCAAGAACTTCCCTGACTTTACACCGAATGAGCATTTGTTAGGATTGAGCTTCATTTTATATCTCCTCAGTATGGAGAACATCTCGGAGAGGTGCTCCACGTGGTCCATTTCCTTGGTGCTTTTGACAAGCATGTCGTCAACGTACACCTACATAGTTTTCCCAATGAGTTCGGAGAACATTGAGTTCACCAGCCGTTGATAAGTGGCTCCGGCGTTCTTCAACCCGAAGGGCATAACTCGATAGCAGTACAAACCTCGATCAGTGATGAAGGAGGTGTGCTCTTGATCATCCTCATGCATTGCGATTTGATTGTAGCCGGAGTACGCATCCATGAAGCTCAGGAGCTCGTGCCCAGCGGTGGCATCCACCATTTGGTCTATCCGAGGGAGTGGAAAGCTGTCTTTAGGGCAAGCTTTGTTCAGATCAGTAAAATCTATGCACACCCTCCAAGCTCCGCTGCTTTTTTTTACGAGAACAGGGTTGGCTACCCACCGGGGATAAAGTGATTTCCTAATGAAGCCACACTTGAGTAGTTTATCGACTTCTTCAGCTAGGGCCTCGTACCTCTCTGGATTGAGAGGACGCCGACGTTGCTGTTTTGGTTTGACGTCTGGACTGGTATTCAGTCTGTGGCACGAGAGTTTGGGATCAATTCTTTCATGTCCGCGTGTTCTCATGCGAAGACGTCAGTGTTGCTTTTCAGGAAAGTTGTAAGTTGGGACCTTACTGGTTGTTTGAGTTCTTTTCCGATGTGGAGGACCTTTTTAGGTCGGCTAGGGTCGACCTCTACTTGCTCCAGGTCTTCAACTGGTTCAGCCTTCCGTAGCACTTGTGCCGACCTGGGGTCGAGGTGACCCAGATCTCCCACTGTGTTCCCATCCAGATCATCCTCGGACTTTCCAGCTGCAAGCTCAGCGTCAGTCCGGATTGTGTTTACCCCTGCTCGGGCGAAGTTGATGTTGCAGCTCCTTGCTACCAGTTGGCTTCCCCGTACTACTCCTACCCCATGTGGAGTGGGGAATTTGATGGTGTAGTGATAGAAGGACGCGGCTGCTTTTAGCTCATGCAGGATTGGCCGCCCTAGGATGGCATTATAGTTAGATGGGAGATCTACAATTACAAAATCCGCAATGATCCTCCTGTGACAGGGAGGCAATCTGAGCTCAACCACCAAGGCGATCTGGCCCTTGGGATTTATGCAATCCCCAGTGAACCCCTGCAGGGGCTTTGGGAAAGGCCTAACGTGTCGAATGTCGAGATCCATCTGGTGGAATGTTCTGAGATATAGGATATTTACGGAGCTCCCGTCATCTACCAATGTTCGATGGATGTTGACGCCGGAGACCGGCATAGTGATGACGAGTGCATCCGAGTGTGGTTGCAATATATGGGATGCGTCCTCCTCGGAAAAAGAGAATTTTTCCGCGTCAGGGTTAGCTGTTGTACCTGCTAACACTTGGTAGCTATTGTGAGCTTCCCTGGAGGACCTACGGCGCTGTCTCTTTGATCCTTCCAGGTACTGACTCCCACCGACTATCATGTGAATTTCACCTCGTCCGGGTTGAGGTGGAGGTGGAGGTGGAGGTGGAAGTTCAGCTCGGTCATGGACCTGGGAGGGCTCAGTTCCGCCAGATGGCCGCGCTAGGAACTCCTTCAGGTGGCCTCGTCTAATGAGGCTTTCAATTTCTCCTTTCAAATCACGGCAATCATCCGTGTCGTGCCCAGCCGATCGATGGTACCTGCAGTATCTCATTTGGTTTAGCCCTGATGAGTTCGCCTTCATAGGAGCTGGACTTTTGAGGATGCCCTTATCTTTGGTTTTCATTAGGACATTCTCAAGCGAAGTGTTTAGGATATGGTACCCTTGGTACCTCGGCGTGGTGGGCCTTGGACGCCCTACATGCTGAAAATCCGGTGCTTTCTTAGGACTATCCTTCTTTTCTGTTTTCATGTCTTTCTCTTTACCCTTCGTGCTGTCCTTACGATCAGGGCGGTCGTTCTCCTGGTCCGAGGTAGCTTCCTCAGCGCCGATGTGTTTTTCAGCTCTAGCCAGGAAGTCTTGGTAAGTAGCAGGTCCGTCTTCATGAACGGACCACCAGAACCGAGTCCGTGTTCTTAGTCCTGACAGGACTGCCATCAGGGCGGCATCATCTGATATTTTATCCACCTCCACTATCCTCTTGCTAAATCGGTCCATGTAGGACCTCAGTGTTTCAGTTCGACCTTGTTTAATGCTGATAAGGCGCTCTTTCGGGGTGGATCGAGTTCTTGCCCCCATGAAGGTGGAGACGAATTGACCTGAGAGGTCATTCCAGCTTCGAATGGAGCGCGGTGGTAATTTTTTGAACCACCTCATCGCTCTATTCCCGAAGGTGAGGAGGAATGCTCTGCACATGATAGCGTCACTGGCTCCTTGGAGTTCCATCCAAGAGGTATACCTGTCGAGGTGGCCCACATGATCATTGCCATCCTCATAGCTAGCTAACTGCGACATTTTCAGCTTCTCCGGCAGAGGTTTTGCCAAGATGTCCTCCGTGAATGGGGAACGCCTGTCCGTGGTGACTTCTTCCGAGGTATTCTTTTGCTTTGCTTCCAGTTCGGCCAGTCGTTGCTTCATGAGTTCAAGCTCATTCGGAGTATCCTGTACACTCGAGGCTGCCATGGACGGAGCTCTCTTCTTTCTTTGTGTCTCTTGTTCGCGAGGGACTTGAGAAGAATGACCTAGACGGTCAAATACGCTAACGAACCGTTGCGTGGAAGCTTTCCTGTGGGGACTGGAGCGCACACTTTTTCCTCCCTTACTTTCTGATGGGCTTTTCGCTTTGAAGTCTAGTCTTCGTTTTACTCGACGGCTTTTAGACTCATCGTGCGTAGGTGACTCGGCTTCTGAGTCAGAAATTCGTTTGGTAGTGGCTTGATTTCTCTCGAGCCGTTCAATAGCTCGAGTTAGGTATTCGAGCTTCTGTAGGACTGCATCTTCCTCGGGCACATGTGTTCGAGCCGAGGTTTCTCCCTGTTGTTTACGACGGAAGACCTGGGGAAGGTTGACCTGCTGACTCCCAGTTCTTCCGTGGCTACGAGCCCTTGAGTCATGACTACGACTCATGTTTGGATAATTTTTGAGTGTTTTGGTGTGGTGTATGGTAGTTGTGGAAAATGGAGAGCCTTTTAGAAAATCCCCTCCTTCTAGCGCCAAACTGTTGACGTTGGGAAACGGTTTGCACTGATTCCCAGCCAACTTGAAAGATAAAAAAGTATTGAGGTCGGTTGTGACCGTTGTAAGTGGCAGATAGGTTGGTATAAATGGGAAGTTGTGAATGTATATCTCCGTCCCTCTTAATGACATTTATTTCTCCTATTTATAGGAGAATATGTAATGATCATCTATTCTTTTGATGCTAACCTAGGCATTAAATGGCCATCCTATGCATTTAATGCTTACAAGACATTCCCTTTATGGGCATTTAATGCGAAGTGGCTCCTGTCAGACAACTGAGATGCTGACGTTCGTATGACGATATCGGGCGAGGTCCGAACTGGGACCCTGTCCGAACTCAGTTCAACGTGGTAGATCTGATAGTGCCGAAGTCCGAACTGAACTTATGTCTTTAATTCGGCTCTCTCCGTATTCCCTATTGAATGATTGAATACTTGGGGGGTGGCCAAATCGAACTGGTCGACAACATAGATAAATGGAAGAATTGAAAGAGAGAGATGTGGATTTTGGTTTAAGAAGATGAAAACGTAGTGACAGACAAAAAAATATTTTTTTTTATACTTATAGCAGATTAAACATCCCTATGGTCGGTGATAAAGTTAAGGTAAAGAATGCAAATTACTACACATTGAAAAATTAATGTTTGAATTATTTATCTTGTTTAGTACATTGAACTAGACAGAATAAAATATGATCTTAAATAATTATGTATGCGATGTTTATTCATTTTCATTTCTAATTATGTTAGTCATTAAATAGTATAATTATTAAGATTTTTAAATTATTAGAGCCTTTTGTGTGACATTTCCTTTTTCTTTGTTGAAGATTCAACATTTTTCATCACTCACCATAAATAATCGATCCCAGAAAAATAAAAATAGCATGCATTGATTGAAATTTCCATAAAACAATTAAACCAATATAAACAAGAGAGCAGTCAATATTCAATGATAATGATCTCTTGCCCCAATAGGGGTATGATATACCACCCATCTACTGAAGTGTCAGTAAGAGGATGACTTATCTTGTTCCCATGGGGGTAGGAGGTGACCCTTGCAATATTCAATGCCATGAAATTGACCAAGAACATATCATGGTGGCGTATATGTGTTGGCTGTAGTGGATGAAGGTGGAGGGTTTGGCATCATGTTGGTTTTTTTTTTTTTTTTTTTCCTTTCATTTTTTGCTATTTTCTTTTTCTTTTTTATGTTTTTCTTTTACATGACTTTGCAACGTAAGAAATAAACATTTTATCTATTTATTCATTTGAAAAATGTACCTCCTTAGCATTCCAAAGAGTACAACGTTGCAACAATATGAAAGTTCAATTTGAGATAAATGAAAGTTTGGTTATCCAAATGACATTTCATTCTAAGTTCAGTGACTTTAATAAATTTAATGTCGATAAATTTATTTTCGCTATTTCCACATTAATTCATCACTATATCTTGAGAAATTGGCACAAATAGTCCCTAGCCTTTGCCCTCAATGCGAAAATGATCCATAATATTTATTTTTTGACACAAAAATCTCTAACTTATGTATTTTAATACGCAGTTGGTCCTTATGCGATGGAAAAAATATATAACATTAGTTTTAATTAGAAAAAAATTGTAATTGAATTCTTAACTTTTGCAAAATGTGCAAATGGGTCCGATACATTTATTAAATAATATTTTAATATCATTATTGTCGTTTCAATTAAATTTTCATAAGAGAAAGATGTAAAATTATTATGCTTTAAGTATATGTAATTGATATGTGATGTGAAAATTTTGAATAAAAATTAAGTTAAATAAATAACAAAATGACGTATATAATTTTATGACATTTAACCAATTTTATTATATATTTTTTAACGTAAAAATTAAATTATACATTATGTGTTCTTTGTTTTTGAATGATAATAAAAAGATATAAAACATGAAGAATATAATTGTATGTCTAATATTTGTAGTTAATAAACGAGAGTGGTAATCTCCTCCCCACAGTGGGGAGGATTTATGTTGCACTGTCTTGTCTGGCAGTGGGCAATTGGCAAAAAAAAAAAAAAAAAAAACACTCATTTAATATTAGCAAATTTTTTTAACCAATTGCTCACTGCCATGTAGGCAGTGGGCAACATAAATCCTCCCCATTGTGGGGAGGAGATCACCACTCTAATAAACGAATAGTTCAATTAAATAAAAGTACTTGATCATCAAGTTTGTGACAAAGTTATTTTTCTTTTTATGTGATAACGATAAAATAAAAGTTTAAATAATATAGTTACTTAATAAAAAAATTATTTAACATATTTTTTTAATAATTATAAGCTAAAACTTTAATTCAAAAAAAAAAAACTCGTTAGTTTTCTTTAATTTTTTATAAAAAATAAAAATATTGAACACATTTGTATTTTTTTTTGTAAAAGTTAAGAATCCAATTACACTTTTCTCTAATTAAAATTAAAGGCATATTTATCTTTTTCATCGAATAAGGACCAATTATGCACTAAAACACATAGGTTAAAGACTTATGTGTCAAAAAATAAATATTATGAACCATTTCCATACTAAGGGCAAAAGTTAGAGACTATTTGTGCCAATTTTTCATATTTCTTTGGCAATTCCTATTAATTTGTAGTAAAGAGGATCTTGCTGAAGTAGAGAGTATTAAAAAATGAGTAACATTATTCATAGTCGTTCAATACCGATAGTGAGTCTACGTGGCATTACTCAATTGAAGTAATTATTTATAATTGCTGACTATAAATAAAATTACTCAATTAGAGTAAATAATTACTCTAATTGAGTAATACCACGTACACTAACTACAGTAATAAGCGACTATGAATAAAGAAAACATTATTTCAAGATTCATAGTTTCAAAAATTTAAAAACACACAATGAGAAAAATAAATATTTTTATAAGAATCTTTCAAGAAATTAACCTAAAGAGCAAATTTTTCTGTAAACTTTCTTGGCATCAGATTCAGAAGCATATGGACGAATCCTAAAAGTCTTTTATGGATCACTCACAGCAGAAGATGAATAAACATATAAAACCCTAAATCTATTTTTCACATTTTTTTTTTTTTGAATACTTGAAATGAATCGAAGAACTTGATACAACACCCCATCCCACAGCAGCAATCATTAAGAAAAAAATTTCTTCAAGATTTTAAAAAATCACAATGCAAAAATAGGAATATGTATTTATCTTTATATAGATCTTGGATTAAAATGAAAATGCAATGAAAATGAAAAAAACTCACCTCACCGTTTCTGTTGCAGTGAAAATATAATTGATCCTAAACTTGATAAATTTATAGTAATAATGAATATTTAATGGCAGACTGGTGTGTTGTTGGCGGCGTGGAGAATGCGGTGGTCTGGAGGTGGTGGGTGTGGTGGGTGAGGAAGAAGATATTTTGTACTTTTTGAAAATTATGAGACTTTTTTTATAATTTTTTTTAGCTTTATTTTATTTTTTATATATTTCAAGAGGATGTCAAATTCGTCGTTATCTGTCTTGAGAAACGTGATTTGTAATTAATTGAAATATTGAGAATGTGTGGTACTATAAAAATTAGTTGGGAATAGATTAGTAACATATTAAAAAGGTTGAGAACGAAAATTACAAATTTTCCTTTTATAAATACCCACGTACTTTTGAAATAAAAAAAATCACTATAATCTTAATCATGTAATGAATAATGAAAACATTATTGAAAAAATACTTAACAAAATAAACCATAATTTCTTAAAATCACATTTATATAAAGTAATAAGATTCTCTTACCTTCAAATAATAATTTTGGGTATCAAGACTTCAAGTTTTAAATTACAATATTAGATTTACGTTCAACAAACACAAACAAAATAAATTCTAACTACATTAAAATATTGTATTCTTAGATGATATTTCAAACACAAAGAAATGGGAAAATGAGATATATTTTATGATTTTGTGCTAATTAGTATTATTTTTTGTATAATTGCGTGTATCACTTAGATAGTTTGTTATGTTCAAAAGTTGTGCATCAACCAAAAGTACTATGAAATTCTAACAACACAAAAAAGTAGACATGTTAATAAAAATGTAAAGTTTACATTTTATATCCAAAGTGACCATTGTAAAGTGAACATATTTCCAACTCACGCCCGTTCTTAGCTACAAATCCAAATTCCCCAATTTTTTTTACTTCAATTAAACATTTCATCCATAGTATTATCAGAATTAAGAACTATTAGTCAGCTTCACGTCGTTGATGAAATGCTTAACACTCATTTGATGATAAATCAACTAATCTGACACATATATTGAAAGGGGATTGGCGATTGCATAAAGACAAATTTAGAATTCTTAATCTTTGTGGGCAAAACGAGTCTTAGGTCACACATTGGATTGAGAGTTAGCCTTGATCACGGTAACATACAAAATTTTCAATTGAAACTAAAATGTAATTGGAGGATCAAACTAAAATAAATTGAAACTAGATGATCAACATGAAACAAACTTGTAATTTGAATGAACACATAGAATTCATTTAATAAGAGTCATTTTCATGTTAATTAAAATAAGGATAATTTGCACTTTTAGTTCTTAATATTTCAAATCTGTAACAAATCTATCCCTAACCTTTCTTTTAGCACCAGGCATCTCTAACATTTGATTTTGTTACAAATCACGTCCTTTTGACAGTTTTGCCATCATTTTTAAATAAACAAAAATACAAAAAAACTAAAAACAACAAAACAATAAAAAAAATACAAATAAAGTCCCATAACTTCTAAAATACACAAAATAACCCCATCTTCCCTAAAAAAACCCCACCCCACCTTGTATTTTTTATTAAGTCAGTCTTAGGATTCGCTAATTTTGTTTAATGATATAATTATTGTCTTTCATATTTAATTATATTGAAATCTGTAATGTTGTCCTTGACCATTTGTGCACACCGCAGCCTCAAGGAACAGACTATAAACGGTCAAACCTGCCATTATATTTGATAAAATTAAAAAATACAAAATACAAAACATTAAAAATTGTCGTAACGAGGGATCGAACCCAGGTCTCCCGCGTGACAAACGATGTACTCCCAACTATACTACGACTGCTTGCTGACTTATGAATCCCAATATTATATATCTATTAATATGAGAAAAAAACATAGAAAACATAAATATCGCCGTTGCCGGGGATCGAACCCGGGTCACCCGCGTGACAGGCGGGAATACTCACCACTATACTACAACGACTTGCTTGCTATTGGGTCTCAAATCTCAATATTATATTACTTTAACATTGTATGTTCAAACATAAACACGTTGACCACCATTTATTTTATTTACTCTTTTTTATATGAATTACGAAAATTCTCCATTGCCACGTTTCATAAGACGACGACTCATTTTAGCCTCAACAGAGTTCCAAAAATAATTTTAAAATTTTGTCAAAATAAATTACTCCAATACGTGCACAAAGTTACAAGTGCAATTTTAGGCACTTCTTAACACGATTTTATATATATATATTTTCAAAGAATGGGTCACTAGAAGTGATTAGCCCTAAAATGAAAGAATTGCTAAAGCTTTTTAATAATCATATTTGTAGAATCTAATATCTACCTAATTAACCACATAAACCTACATATTGTACTTTGAGACTAGAATGGAAATCAACCTACTTTCTCAAATCAAAAACTTTGATGGAATGGATGCAAGGTGGATGGACAGCACAGGAAAAATATTTTTTCTTAAAAAAAAGTTTAAATCTTATCCAAACATGCACACCATAATTTCATGGAGCATCTTAATAGCATAGTTGGTAAGATGAATTTGACACCTCGTCCATTCTTCACTCTTGTCTACTACTACATATCAAATATGCCCTATTGATATTTTTATACATGTGAATCTAACTCTTGATCATACATTAAAACAATTTCTTTAGGACGTGCATCACCACCATTGCCAATCAAAGATTTTAGACTTTAAACAAACAAACACGCAACTGAGATTGCCAGTTGAATTCGTCTCCGTGGCATTAAGAAAGCACACGTGGACAAAATGGGGAGGCAATAATCCTAAAACATTTCACTGCAACCTATACTGGAATAAAATTTCTAAACATCTCTATTAGCAAGATAATTATCACCTAAAAGCCCAAGAATTGGCTGATTTTAATTTACAAATGGGAAAGATTGTTAATCAATCTTTCTTGTTGAATGTGTTTTGACTTACTTTCATTGTTTTGGAAGTTTAACTGTAGAAGAGCTGCCAACAGTGGCTCTTTTGGAACCTAAGAAGCACCAAAAGAGGAAGACAGATTATTTGATTTATTTTAGAGAAAAAATATCTAAAACTTACTTGTATAGTTATAAATAGATATACTGAAGTAAACATTTTAAGTTATGCTGATAATCCAACACAAAAGAAAGAAGGTGAAGGTTCTTACTCGAAACTTTTGAGGAGCGGTCGCCCATAGACAACCTAGAAGATCCTGCTTGGACTTGCTTTTGTTGAGGCCTTGGAAGTTTAACTGGCACATTGCGCCTGCATTAGACCAGGTAGCAAGGTGAAGGATCTGACTTTCTGCGTAAAACATGTGCTCCGACATGCAAATAAGATCAACAAGATGCATGCAATAATTTTTAAAACAAGTTCATGTAATAACGAAGAAGCCGAAATTGAATGTCTTAGATGAAAAATTAGTTAAAGTAAAAAAGGAAATCAGGGAAAGGACAGTGTGGGCTTGGAGTAGTAGTTCCATTTTGTCTTAAATATCTAAAATATCAGGCCATGCAGATTTCAAAATACGAGACCATGTTTGGCTAATCTTATAAAAAAAATGGTGAAGTACAGACTTGCTTTTAAAAAAGTAAGTTTCTGAACTAAAAGTCTCAAAATGAGGTAGCTTCTAAAAAAGCTCAAACATACTAGGCAAAAAAGGTTACCTACAGGTAACATTTAAGTTCAGGTAAACATGCTCTTAGTCGATAATACTGCTATGTTTCTACAGTTCCAGCAGTATAACAGAACTCAAAGGATGTATGGAATGCTCACCTTTCCATGCTCTCTGAAGTTCGTTTTGCAGTTTCAGGGAAAATCGTGTGCTCTACCCTATTATTAATCGAACAGTCAGTTTCCGTTCCCATTGAAAGAACACCATCAGATATATCACTTAGTCTCTCTTCAGAATCTGCATCTCCAAGGTTCAGGAGCCCTACATCTACACTATGAGTTTTACCTCCATTTGCTAAACCGAGGCTTGATCCAACATCTTCACTAAAATTTTGACCACTTCGTACGATGACAAACCTTGATTGTTGAAAGAATTCCTCGTGGTGCCTAAGGTTGTCTATTGATTGCTGAGAACCAGCCTCGCAAAGTTTATCACTGTACTCAGAACTATTGTCCAAATCAGTTCGGCTTGGACGCGGGACCTCTATAGAATGCCTTCTTGGGGAGGCAGACCTGTAAGAGTTCATATCTTGTCTCTCAGCATTTCCATTAGTTTTGAACGATCGTAATCTTCCAATTTCTTCGTCTTTTTTCATCACAGCATCCTTCAAGAAAGCCACCTGTAAGCTCAAGAGAAATCAATTAACAGCAGTTCATTTTTTGGTTTCCTTAATAGTAATACTATATTAGTAGTAATAACAAAAAAAGGCAACACAAGCTTCAGAATACCTACAAGAATGAACTAGAAACGTGATATAAATGAATGGCAAAGTAATAATTTAAACAACACAGTGGAAAATAGATATAAATAGCTTTTGTTAAAGTATGCTTCTATTAGTCTCTTAAATTTGAAATAGACATTTTCACAACATCAGCTGGAGGAACAAAAAAGTAATGATGGACAGAGCCATCAATGGAAAAGCACTAATTTTATACCATAAATAAAGGCAGGTCGAAATTGGTGAAAATGTAAAGCATGGAATAAGGGCAATTCAATTTGAATTCAATCCGAACCTTCGCATCTACTCTCTCCCTCTTAGAATATGAACCACGCCTTTGCTATCACAAGAATATTGCAATCTAGAAGAACTAGATATAATCATACCACTCAAAAGTTCACCAGTCAATCAGAAATCTATGATTAAAAATAAATCAATCAAAAATCTACCAAGATTCTATAGAAGTAATCTAGCAATGAGAAACATCATTAGCATTATTCTTCGGGTGAATAAAAGTAAGAGAAAAAGTCAAGCATGAAATAAGATATAAATATGGAGACTCCAAATCACAAATCAAGGTGAATAAATAACCACGGAAAAAGTACCTGTTCTAAAAGTTCTCTAACACCCCTACCCTCTTTATTACTTCGTGCAGCACCCAACTCAACACCAGAAGCCCTCTCAGCAAATTTCAGCGTACTTATAGTTTCTGAGAAGGATTCTACATCAGGATTGAGTTGTATGAACATAAGCGCCTTTGCTTGGCTACCTACAACACCGGGGAAAGAAGAGTGGGAATAAGTGTGTAAAAATGAAAGAGCAATGGAAGGACAGAACGAAAAACCAATCACATGGACAACGACATTTAAAACCTTTATCATTCAGTTCAGTAGTGTAATACACATGATATGACTCAATAGTTTCCTAAATACCTAGAGAGCTCTGAAGAACTTGAGTTAGTTTGCTGTTTCTGTATGGCACGTGGGAACTTTTTTGTGCCAGAGCAGAGATCACATCTCCCAAAGCCGATAGGGATTTGTTTATATGTTGTGCTTCCCGTAGTCTATCCCCTGTTGCTTCAGAGCGCTCTACTCTTTCACTCCCTGCAAGATCTACTAAATGTAGACAACCACGCAAAACAGCATTGGTCTCCAAATCCATCCCACGGACATGAACTGTAAGTACACTGCACATATGAAGTAAAATCAAAATCATGCCCACAAAAGAAAATATACAGTTTGAAAACAGACAATTAATATGCAGCCAAACCTGTGGGACCGGCTGCTTCTTTCATTTAGCGCAGTTGCACCAACAGCCCTATTCATTAACCCAATACTCATCAAATCTAACACATCTGCAGTTGATCTAACAGGGTGCATGCTAGCATCAGGTACAGCTAACCCATTCGGTTGGGAAGTGTTCCAAATCCCAAGCGTGTGCAAGTCAAAGGAAACAGTGGAGAAAAATAAAAATAGATGTAGAGGCATAATAGCACAAACAATCTTGCAAATTCAAGGTAATATAGGTGCGAAAGGGGAAAAAAGAAAGAGTAAGTTGGAGAAGGAAAATTCAGTGCTTCATTAAACATGGAGTCATAAAAGAAATTTCTATAGGATATCTCTTCTGACAACTATCGTTACTGAGTAAGTCACGCACTTGTTCATTATAGATTTCAACCATTTGAACCCCAACTTCATATGCAATGGAGCTTTTTCTGCTCTGAGATATATTGAAGAGATCATTCAGAGCTCTATAGTTGACTCCCCAGTCCTGTACAGATGTTACACTCGGCCCAGTCTGGAGATACATTAAACACCGTGAGTTTACAAACCCAAAGAGCAAATAATTCTTTTTTTACTTATCGTAAGAGTAAGAACGCACCATTGTGTAAGTTTTCCCCGAACCTGTTTGACCATAAGCAAAAATACAAACATTATATCCATCAAGGACAGACCTGATCAATGGTTGTGTGTCTCGAAAGACTTCCTCTGGAGATGAGTAATAGAGAGATACAGCATGAAAGAGAGAGAGAGAGAGTTGTGAGAACTGTCTCTAAAATGGATTGTGTCTCATTGTTCTTTAGAAATTCCATGTCTGATAAAGTAAGAAAATTAGAACCTTGAGTAGCTGCAGGACCAAAGACTTTATTGAATTTGAAAAGCCGATGACTGTCTTTTCCTTGTTTTGAGGGATTTATGACTACCAGTTCTCCACTGTCACCAATGTACTGTATGGTTGTGTTTTTTTCACTTTGTCCCGGAAGAAATGGCCTTACACGGCAATAAACTCTTATATTTCCTAGCAAAAAGGATTTCAAATACATGAGTAATTTCATTAGCACCTAACCACAATGTCATAGCCAACTTGTTTCACCTTTTAAATCTTGAACCTCATTGTAAAGTTTCCGATTTTCCTCAAGTACAGTGTGATAATTCTGTGCGGCATCTACCAATCCTTTAAGATTTAATCCTGATCAAAGCAAAAAAATTGCATATAAGCAATTCCAAGAAGATAGGTAATCATTATTTCAAAAATTACAAAAGCGAAGAAGTTTCATTCATCTTCCTACCAAAATGATGAACTTCGTCAGCATAGATTTCCTTGGTCTTTAAAACCTCTTGCTTTAAGTACTCAGATGCCAACCTCAATTCCTGATTAATTTACATTATCATTTGATAATAATATTGATCTCTATAGAATTAAAGCATTAAGCTTGATGCAAAACCTGCAGGGATCCAAATTGAGAATCGATGAAATGCATGTATCTGTGTTCCTTTCTTTTCCATATCAGAAATTTTGATTCTGAAAAGTCCTCAAGTTCTTTCACTTTCTTCCTTGAATCAGCAAGAAGGCACTCAAGTTCCAAAATTCTCTTCTCCAGCTGAACTTTAGTTTCCTTGGCATGGGTTTCTAATTGTAACTGATTCTCTTCGTATGTCCTTTTGGCTAATTTCAATTCTTGCTTCAATGATGAAATTTGAGTCTCATAGTCGTCCTTTTCTTTTCTTAATCTATTTAAATCATTTTCTTCAAGTTTCTTCTTCTCCTCAATTTTAGCCTTTTCAATCTGACAAACATATAAACAATATATTATCATCAGTGCTAGGACCACTAGGTGATATAATTACAAGAACCTTCTCCACAACAAACTAATCTACAAATACCGCATATCTAAAGTATACCAATCACCAATCAAAGGAAGGAGTAGGAAGGTGAAGAGAGAGAGATCATCTACCAAGTGTTACATAATTGCTCAAAAGTCATGATATACATGTGCCAGCATATATAGTCATTCACTTAATAATTGGGAGAGAATATAAATACCCGAAGCTTGTGCATTTATGAACCCCGTGGTTTAGTAAGACCAAATAATTAATGCACTATAATGGCAAACCCAGAATGATAAGTAATCTAAAAGACAAAAACAAAGATTTGGTCTTGGAAACCAATACACATACTCTGTTTTAGTATTAAGTGATTTTCAATTCTATAGCTTAGTTAACAAGTCTCACATTTATAACTAATCTCAAATAGAACACTGGCTGATTTTTTTAAATGGATGACATGATTCAAAGCCAAATATAAACTTCAATACTTGCTCTCTAGAACTTGATGATTAATAAACTCAAATCAACCTGAGAAGTCTCATTTTCCCTAGTCACGAGAGGAGAAACTAAGTTCATGTACAGACACGCACCTTTATCTGTTGTAGCTGCTTCATGACAATCTGCAAAAATGAGAATCAGTGACATGAAATGAATGAAAGGCAAAGAGAACCACCATCATAATTCCACGCCCATAACTACCAACCATAGTACCTCATTTTCTTCAGTTGTTCCAGTTGCAAGAGTTTCGAGTGCTCTAATTTTCAATTGATACCTATCTTCACGAGACTTGTACAGATTTCTTTGCTGCACCCATAATAATGCGAACAGATCATCAAGCATTTTTTCTTTTCTTTTTTAGTGAGAGGATGATCTCATAATCACTTCAACGATAGAAAAATCATATCTTAGAACTGATAATCTTTTAAGCATTTACCTTTCTCATATTTTCTGCTTGTTTAAATACCCTGTGCTCAATTTCTTGTACAACTAATTTCACCACAGATGCCACACGCTGAGCAAAAGCAATATGTCACCAGCACAAAATTGAAAATAAAGCTCATAAAGGGGTAAAGGAAGAAAATAGTGACATAAAACTGTATCAGCATGATGACATTCAACAATCTCTTGTTATCAGCATGATGACATTCAACAATCTTTTGTCACTTTGCCATACCTGAGGTATATTCCCATTCTTTCTCTCAATGCTTTCCTCCAGAACCCTTTTCACAACACTGAAAAGAGACTGAGAAGTGGCACTCTGCACATAAATAGTTGCTTGACACATAAGAAGACCATTCAACTATAGATGTGAGAATATGATATTCAGAACCAACCTCCTTTTTTCCAGTTCAATGGTAGCCAGACTAGTCCATAATTATAAGTATTCAATGCAACAACAAGATGTTATTTGTAACATATTACCTCTAAACTTTCCAACTTCATTAGTTCTGAAAACTTAGATGCCAGAAAATCCCCATGATATCCATGCTTTGTTTGGAACACATCAGAAAAATTACTGCCTGCATGATGATTGGTGTGAAATAGCTTTAAATAAGTGGAAAATGTATCAAAATAGCTAAAAGGATGAGCAATTGGAATCGAGAAACCATTAACACATATATGAATCAAACGACGACATGCATACTTATATCTTCACATAATTTTTAGATTCGAGTAGGGTGAAAATACTTCTCAATTGGGTACAGCCAAGATGAGGTCATATTAAAAGATGTTGAGAAAAAGTCAGGTCTTTAAATTTGAATTTGAAATAAAATATGATCTAATCTAATTAGCTTTAGATGTAGATAAGATTATATTTGTTTGTATTTTATTTTTATTTAGTTACTGACTAGATTAGATAAGGTTTATCTCCAAATATCTTGAAGGAGAATCTGTTTTTTTAGCTAGAAATAGTTAGTGTAATGTCCTATAAATACTTGTACTATCTTAATCAGTTCAAAAATTAGAATTTGCACTATTTTTCACAACTGTTTACATTGTATCAAAGCAGTCTCTGTACCTCACAATTTAGTCGGCCCTATGAGAGAAACTGGCAAGGGTAGTAACTATGAAGTTACCTCAGTTTCTTTGTTGCCACCCACTTCTGATGCTCATATCACTGTTCACAAGTTGTATGGTAGGAACTTCGTTCAATGGTCTCAATCAGTCATTAGCTTGATTACAGGAAGAGGAAAGATAGGTTATGTGACGGGCACTATTAAAGCTCCGAAGATAGATAATCCAACCTACTATACTTGGTATACCGAAAACTCTTTTGTGATGGCTTGGTTGATTAAGTCAATATTGCCCAACATTGGACAAACCTTTCCTTTTTATCCTACTGCTTAGGAACTTTGGGACAATAAAAGAGACTTGCTCAGATGTAGAAAATTCATCGGAAGTGTTTGAGATCAAGACCAAACTACGTGATCTTCGCGAAGTATGGATGACACTCAATATTTCAATCTCTTAACCAAATATTGGCAAGAGTTGGAGTTGTTTGAAGTGTTGGAGTGGAAGTGCCCGGATGATGGTATTCTATATAAGCAGATGGTAGAGAAAGACAGAGCATATGATTTCTTGGCGGGTCTCAAAATTAATCTGGATGAAGTCCATGGGTGAATTCTTGGGCGAAAACCATTACAGCCCATTCGAGAAGTATTCTCAGAAGTCAAAAAGGAGGAAAGCCGCAAGAAGGCGGTGAAGGGTGAACAAAACAGCCAGAACACGTTGCTGCCAGTAGAGAATTATGCTCTAATAGTTAAGAATTTTAAAGTCGCATGGGTCCTGACCAACGATCTGTAAAGAAGAGTGAGAAAGTGTGGTGCACTTATTGTCACAAACCGTATCACATTAAGGAAACATACTGGAAATTGCACGGAAAGCCTCCAAACTGAAATCCAAGGTCTAAAATAGGCGAAAGGGCTTTCAAGGTGCTGTTGAATAACAAAATCAGAATGGAGATAGTGGAGAGCCACCTTCAGCAAAGAATAGCTAGATCATTTGTATATACTCCTAGATCAACCAAAGCCGGACCTTAATGGTAGTTTTTCTTGTTTTTAGCACAAAAAAACATATTTATCACCGAGCTGAAGGCTTCTAATAGTCACAGGAGGCTTGGATCATTGACTCGGGGCTACGAATCACATGACTTGATGCTTTAAATTGTTTTATGATTATTCTCCAAATTCTTGAAATGTCAGTATTAGGATCGCAAATGATTCTCTTTCATTGGTAACTGGAAAAAGGTTAATTGTTATTTCAAATAAACCCTTACATGTTTTATGTAATCTCAATATCTCTTATAATCTGTTGTCAATTTGTAAGATTATCAAGGATCTTGATTGTAGTACTCAATTATTCCCTTCTTACTGTTTATTTCACGAACTATCATCGGAGAAGACAATTGGTAATGCTAGAGAACAAGCAGGGCTCTATTACTTTGAAGATGAAGTTGCTGATAAAGAACAAGGTTTAATAACATGCCGAGAATCTGTTTATGTTTCTAGGTCTAGTGTTGATGAAATAATGTTATGGCGTCTTAGGTTAGGCCACCCCAATTTCCCTTATTTGAAGAATTTGTTTCCATCATTCTGTATAAATAAAAATCCAGCTTTGTTCCAATGTGAAGTTAGTCAATTAGCTAAACATTTTCTTACCTCATATCCTTTTCAACCATAAAAATCGTCAAACCCTTCTCAATTATTTATAGATGACCATATAAGAGTTTGTTGGGTCTACGTACTCAAGGAAAAATCAAAACTAAAACAAATATTCAAAAATTTCCATTCTATGATAAAACCCCAATTTCAAAAACCCATCCAGATGTTAAGAACGGATAATGGGCAGGAATACTTTCACTCTATTCTAGGGGATTACTTGAAAGAAAATGAGATAATGCACCAGAGTTTATGTGTCAATACCCCCGACAAAATGGAATATCCTAACGAAAAAAGAGTCACCTCTTAGATGTAGCATGAACTCTAATGTTCACAGCCAAAATACCATACAGCCACGTATTTATAAATTGTATGCCTACCCGTGATCTAAATTACCAAACAACGTTAAACAGATTTCTCACCTACCCTCAACCATGAACTATAACTTCCTTAACCTTAAAAGGGTTCAGTTGTACAACATTTGTTCATAACCATGATATCAACTGTAGCAAGCTTGGTCCTCGAGCTCTGAAGTGTGTTTTCCTTGAGTATTCCCCATATCAGGAAGGTTACAAGTGTTATTATCCAGAAAATAAAAAGTTATATATATATATATATATATCTCTTGATGTCTCCTTTTTTGAAAATCAGAGCATGTTTGGCATGGTTTTTTTAAACTCGTTTTTCCCAAACTCATTTCAACCACGTATTTCATGGGACCCACAACTTTTATCAACTTTTCAACCACACATTTCACCAAAAAATTTCAAAATCTCCTAAAAAATCTACTTTAAAACTCCGCCGAATAGGCACTCAGTTTTTTCCCCCAAAATTTCACTTCAAGGAGAGAACAATAGTGAACTGAAATTTCGGGAAACCACTTCACTACCATTAGTCCCCTCCCATTTTCAACCTCAACCACCAAATTCTCATCAAACTGACCCTAAACAGCCACATGAACCTATGGTGTCACTAAACATCGAAAACAGTCTTTAAACTTAGGAACTTGGAAATTTCTCGAACAAATCCACCAAAGCTGCATGTTTATTTGAGGAGACAACATCCACAATTAATAGAGCAACAAAATTCTCAGCTCTGTCAAGAATCACAACGTGGAAGTTGATCGACATTTCCTCAAAGAGGAGATTGAAGAGGGAATAATCTCTATGAAATATGTTCCTACTGGGAAGCAGATTGCTGATATTTTGACAAAGGACTTTAGAGACAGAATTTCGAAATTTAGAAGCAAGCTGGGAATGTTTGATATTTTCTCACCAGCTTGAGGGGGATAGTGGGACTGTGGGAGTGTGGAAAAGTCAGAAGGTCTTTAAATTTGAATTGGAAATAATATAATCTTATTAGTTTCATATGTAGATAAGATTATCTTTGTTTGTATTTTGTATTTATGTTTTGTATTCTAAGTTGATTAGTTATTGACTAGATTAGATAAGGTTTATCTCCAGATATCTTGAAAGAGAATCTGATATGTTAGCTAGAAAATAATTAGGTTAATTTCTTACAAATACCTGTACTATCTAACCAGTTCAAAAATGAGAATTTGCAATATTTTTTCTCTCAATAAACAGATGTAAAATACTAGATTCTCAAAGAAAATATATATTCTGCAAGTTCCCTCCAAAGATCAACGGAGATACAATTTTTTGAGAGGGGAAGAAAGAATTGAGATAAAACGTGGTATTTCTCATCATACAGAAAGCTCGATAAATAACCAACTCAGATTCGCATTACAATTTACAACGCTACATATTCCATATCAGGCTGAGTCAATGATTTTAGATGTTGAGAATTTAGTGATACTGAATACAAATTATCCAATATCACAGTTTAACTTTTAATTCAATTCAACTTGAAAAATGTTCTTACAACATAAATTCCATACTACTTTTAGCAAACTTGAGGTGTCAGCATTTCTACTTAGAGTTTGGCAACTTGATTTTCAGAAGTCACAGCACAGCAGCTTTTGTTTATGGAACATGTGAAAAATTTAAGCAATTAGCTGAAAGAGCTTTTACAAAAAGGACGCTAATCCCACTTTTGAAACTCTCGAGGCTATCAGATATATTGCCGTTGTGAATTTCATTTAAGCTACCTGGTTGCTCATTTTCAGTTGCATGTGCTTCCGACTGCATATTCATGATAAACTTGACAGATGCACTCCGAGACCAATAATGCACACAATGCTGAAATTTCAAAAACAATCAAGAAAAATCTATTAGTCAAATAGTTATTAGATTGCAGAAAAAGAAAACAAAAATTACACAAGAAACTGCAATGATCAAGTCATGACATAGTAGGCAAATACTTAATGATATCAAAAAGGATATGAAACAATTCCAATATGTCTAAGTTCGATATGTTCTAGTTATAAAGTAAAATGATACCCAAGGTGTAAGAAATTAAACCCAGCTATTCCAAATGTCACTTCAAAAATGCTCAAATCATAGAAAGAAAAAAGAGTTATAAAGCATAAAAATAATATCAGATATCACCCTGAGTAAGATGAAAATGACTTGCAGTTAAACTAGGAATTTTCCTGCCTTTGTATCATATATGTATTTCACAAAGCTAAACTAAAGAACAAGATCTGAAGAGAAGTTTTTCACAAATATACCACTTAATTTTTGCAATTGATGCCCATCTATTCGTCCACCATTTACATTCTCAAGCACCAAAATAATGTAAACCATAGGAAGACTTGGAATAAGATTCAAACAATTTAACCCGAAAACATATCATTAAGCCTGAGACCACAACGCATCTATTACTTATGTTTAGGGAATAGGGTTTCATAAAATCCTTAACTTCCAACTAAATCCTAAATAGGGACAATTTAAACCCTGAACATAGATATTTAGCTATCAATAAACCTGTATTAGAAAAGGGGAGGAGTCCCTATTTAAAGCTACTACAGATCGACCATAATTTGCAAATGATGTCATAGCTGGGTGATTTTGAGTTTTTTTTTTTTTGCATTGGAAAATCCTTGCACAGTGCATTAATTATATGGGTTCATCACTAATATTAACCATTACCTATATTCGAAGTATGTTCAAATAATGTAATTATTACATGCAAGATGTCAGAAAAGTACGCTATAAGGGTGATAAAATGTACAAAATCTTTAAGGAGCAGAGAAATTGACACATTTAGATCAAAGTATTTGAAAACTTAATTTATCTTAACTAATGGAAAAATTGACAAACGGTACACATGAAAACATCGTGCCATAATTATTAAAGTTTTGAAAAGAAGAATAATTCACCAAATATCAACATTCAATACACGGACAAACACGTACTTTATAGATACAACAATCAACAAGAGTTACACGGACAAAATGTAACAGTTAAATTACAATGAATACTGTCATAATTAAGTGCATTAAGTATTTTCTGAAGAAAAGAACTGAACAAATTTATTCCAGACATCATCCAGAATTGTAAAAGTCATAGAAGGATAAAGACGTGCCATCGGGCAAAATATAAAGCAAGCTGTGCATTATTAGCATAGAATATAATTGCTTGCAATTGAACTATAGAATTCCGTGCATATATGATAGACTGATAGCACTTCACTGTAAATCAAAACCAATAAAAGTTTTGAGGGTGGTTCCACTATCATGTCACCTAAATCTTGCCATGGTGCCCAACCATCCCTTCGGCACTTATATTCTTGAATACTAAAATAAGAAACTAATGCATATGCCTCCCACTGTTCTAAAAGAGACAAGAAAACTATATGGATGCAGTTTGACAATTTGACAATCTGGAAGAAGATTTCTAATAAGGAACCATAAAGGAGTAATTTGGTTCAATTTATTGTCTAAGAGCATTTCCGAGCGGTTCTTTAAACATATCTCTATTTTAGAGAGTTAACCCTTAAAATTATGCTTCAAAAGGCTCTCCAAATTAACTTTTTAAAATGGAGAGCCAAATCCACTCTCTATAATTAATTGCATTCAAAGAATTCCAATTTTTAATACTCATTTGTTGACTAAATTAGATAGTATATACAAAATAAAATAGAAAAAAAGGGAGGAAAATCATATAATAATTAGGAGGGAGCATGTCAAAATAAAATATAGAGAAAAATAATAAATACTTATTGGAAGAAATAAAAATATAGTTTTAAAAATAAAGAGGCTATTGGAGTTTAGTCACTAAATGTATATGTGCTCTCTAAAATGCAAAAGATGCTCTTTTGCATAACAAAATCAACCAAATTGAGCATCATCTTTTTATAATTTTTGCTCTCTTTTCCATTTAATCATCCTATTAAAAGTCCTGGTAGCTCGATTATGAGACCGAGAAGTAGAAAGTTTGCCCCTTCAGTTTTGCTGTCCATTAAAAAGCAGCAGCACAAAATAGGCAGCGTTTTCACAGCACAAACGGATCTAAGATTTCTAGTAGAAGGAAGTTCCAAATTCTGACATTGCAACTTGCACATAAACATTAAATTTAAAAAATGCCACACATTGTGCAAAAATTCCACAATTTCATCATCAAGGTTCACGAAAATCAATTATTTCCCATTTCATCATCCTCATTTTAAGTCTGGATAGCTCGAATATAAGAAGTAGAAAGTTTGCCCCTATAATGTTACTGCCCTTTAAAAACAAGAAGCACAAACTGATCTAGCATTTCTAGTTGAATTTCCAAGCTCCAACATTGCACTTAAAAATTAAACGGATAAATAATTTAAAAATCAGCTAATTTAAAGATTTGGCAACATTAAAGTAGACAAATAAATGCCACACATTGCGCAAAAATACCACAATTTCATCGCTAAGGTTCACAAACATCAATTTTGACACCATTTAACATCAAATTATAAGCATATACACTCTAAAAAACCAAATAAAAATCAACTAAATTTGGGAAAGTGTGCAAAAACTCTACAATTTCATCGTTAAGGTTCACAAAAATCAATCTTTACACTAATTAAACAGAAATTTACTAAACAGATTCACTCTAAAGAGTACAAACCATACAAAAATCACCAAAATTTGGGGAAAAAGTACCAGTAGGCGGAGAAATCTAGATAATCCTTAAAAGCACCTGATAAATAAATAAATGAGAAGCTCCTATTTCATTACAGATCGAGATTTTTTCAGTTACCTCTTTTTGGAAGTAAAGCGATTATGCAATGATGTCTGAAATTGACAGGCTACAAGCAAAATGAAAAGGAGGGGAACTATTCTTGTGTTTTTTTCTTTTTTTCTTTTTTTATGGGTTATGAATTTCTGTGTATTTAAAAGTGCAACGGTGAGCCCCACTACATATGCTTTGGAATCACGTTCCCGCCCGGCACTGTTCGTTTTGTTTTTTATATATTTTAAATAAACGTATATGGCATACGTGTGTACACATTTTGTTGAGTTACTCTTAAATAATTTTTTTTACAAAATTGACGTAAATTGTCTCTAACGTATAACAACAATAGTGCATAAATGGTTCTTAATCTTTTATTTTTGGTGGAGTGGTCTTTAACCTATCCATTTATGTGCGAAATTTATTCTTTTTGACATATTCTGTTTAAAACATATCTATTTAAATGCGCAAATGATCTGTCTAGTCTCATTTTTTTAATCTTTATTGATGGAGTAAAATTGTCAAATTATATTTTTTTTTCTTTCAATTTGCGCAAATGTCCCTAACATTTACTCTTAGTGTGGAAATAATCCATAACCTTTGTTTTTTTGACGCAGTAGTCCATAACCTATGTGTTTTGGTGCGCAATCGGTCTTCATTTAATTAAAAAAAATTTCAATTGGATTCCTAACATTTGCAAAAAGTGAAAATGAGTCCAATACTTAAATTTTTTTATAAAAAATTAAAAAAAAATAACAAATTGATAATATACTAAATTAATTTGTATATTTTATGAACTATTATAAAATAACTAAAATTTAAGTTCATAATTATTAACAAATGTGCTAATTAAAATTATTTTATTATTATTAAGTAATCATATTATTTAAAATTCAAACTTTAATTTTATCGTTACAACATAAAAAGAAAAATATTTTGTCACAAACTTGATACTCAAATATTTTTATTTAATTGAGCTATTCGTTTATTAACTACAAATATTAGATTTCAAATTGTGTTCTTCATATTTTAATTTATCGTTCAAAAATAAAGAACACATAATGTGTAAATTAATTTTTGTTAGTATTTTTAAGTTAATAAAAGATTGGTTCAATGTCATAAAATTATATAGGACATTCTATTATTTATTTAACTTAATTTTTATTCAAGTTTTTCAAATCACATAGCAATTACATATACCTAAAGTGCAATAATTTTATATTTTTCTTATATAAAAAATCTAATTGACACGACTACAATGATATATTTAATATGATAAATTATATATTTAATATGATAAATTAAATATTATTTAATAAATGTATCGGATTTATTTGCACATTTAACAAAAATTATAAATCCAATTGCAATTTTTTTAATTAAAACAAAGGGTTTTTTGTCGGACCAATTACGCATCAAAACATATAGGTTAGAGACGGTTGCACCAAAAAATAAAAGTTATGGACCATTTACACTAAGGGTAAAGGTTAGAGACCATTTGCGCCAATTGAAAGAAAAGAAATGTAATTTGACAATTTTACATTCACCAATAAAGACAAAAAAAAAAAATGAGATGACCATTTGCGCACCTAAATGGATAGATTTTAAAAAGAATCTGTCAAAAATGACAAATTGAGCACCTAAATAGATAGGTTAGAGACCACTCCAAAAAAAATGAAAGATTAGGGACCATTTACATATTATTGTCATACGAGATCATTTGCGCCAATTTCTCTTTTTTATTTTTATTTTTAAGCATTCGTGTAGTCATGTAGATTATTTTTCTTATTTTTGTTATAAAAAAGTTGGGGGTTTTTGTGCAAATGATCTCTAACGTATGTTATTAGTGCATTTTTTGTCTATAACCTTTCAATTTTTACTAACGTGGTGCCTAAATTATAATTTCAATTGGTCAAATTGGTCAAACACACCTTTTATCCACATATTTCATAGGACTCACAACTTACAACTCACTTTTTATCAACACATTTACCTACAACTTATAATATAAGCACTTAAAAATAATTTCAGCACTACCAAACATACACTAAAAAGACCATAACCTACATATTGTGTAACACCCCAAATCTAGAAACTCTAGATTTAGAAATGTTATCATTTAATTTCCATTAAATAACAAGATATAAATGTGGAAAAGTGGATAAAACATTCATTCTATTTTATTTTATTTGAAAATACGAACTAAATGTCAATGACTTTAATCAGTATTAATTAAAAACAATAATTTGCATAATAAATTTTATGCTCAAATCCATTATTGAATAAACATAATAATTGCGAAAAATTTCATAGTTTGACTAAATTAAAATAAGTAAAAGAATAGTATTCCAAAAACATTAATCGGCATATGGCATCTTATTTCTGAAATAAAAATAAAAATAAAACTTTAATTTAAACAGTACTGAGTCCGTCTCACCCCAAGCAGTCGTCCCAAATCATTTAGCTCTCATCATCTGAAAAGTGGAGAATATGGAATGAGCTAACGCCCAGTAAGTAAACCTCATGCACATGATGCATGCTTATGATATGCATTGGTTTCAATTAGTTTTCTAGAATATGTATCTCATCTTTCCTTATCATTTAAAAACTTTAACATTGTGAGCTCACTTTTGTGTATCGCCTATCCAATCAGTATGCAGTGGGCAATTATTATTTGGAACTCGTTCCATCTACCAGTAGTACCGCAAAGCAGTTAAACATTAAACATTAAACATTCAATATTCAACATTCAACATTATCATTCGTCGGGTGCGCCGGTCCCCCACGCTCCATTTCCCACTCACACCTTCCATGGTATAGGCTAACACCATTTCATTTATAAAATTTGGGATACATATCATTTTTGAATAAAATACACTTTACAATATTACCAATTAAACTTTACTTCATGCATGCTTATGGATGCATTAACTTAATTACACATGCAAGAATATGTCATATGAATATTAATAACATATGAAACAATTACAAAATGATATGTTCAGATAATAATATAACATATTTAGACAATTAACATAGCATTCTACAAATGAATACAATGAGAGTTTACTTACTTAGATCTTTATTCACGTTTTAATTAGCAAATGGAGATGTTCTGAGCTGCCCACGAAGTCAACGTGCCGAAAATCCTAGGTCATTACCATTTATTTAAAAATCTAAACAATATTCGTTTCTTGAAATAAATCAACATATATATACCCGTATCCTATTAAAATAAATTTGTTTATTAATTTATTAGGACCAAAGTGCTAAAACAAAATGCCAAGAATCCCTTAGAAATTTAAAAGTAATGCTTACTGTCAACTTATATATCCCTAGCAGCTTGGTTGAAATGCTATTAAATTAATACATACAATACAAATAAATGCGCACACGGGTAATGGATACATAGGTATATATAAACATATAATTATATACATACAATACAAATATATGCATGCACGGGTGTGCAAGTGAAGAAAATCCACCATTATTTCTTTCATATTCAAAAGGATGCATAGGGTATATATGTATCTGTGGGTATATGTATATATATATATATACTAGTTTTGACTACGTGCAATGCACGTATGTAAAAAATGCAGAGAGAAGTTTTAGAATTATTCATACAATCATTTTTAAAATAAAAAAAAATATGAAAATGGTTAATATAACATGTATAAAAAAATATTTGAAATTAAAATGTTTATTTTACAAAAAAAAAAAAAAAATTTGGGTTGTCGAGATGCCCAATAACCAATTACATAAGTGAAAGGAGTACGTGTGGTTTTGTTACTGTTCAAGAGCACTATTAAAAAAAATAATTAAAATATTGTTATTGTTCATGGCAATCAATTGATTGCCGAGCACTGTTCACATTTGGTTTGTTTTTTTTTTTTTTTTTTAAATGTGTCAAAGAAAATGAGCTTAAAAAAAATTGATGAACAGTAAAATAAAGATCATTGCCGAGTTGCTCGACAATGAACAATTCATTGCCGAGAATTTTACTGTTGACGATCCTTTTTTTGTTTAATGTGGCAACATTATAAAAAAATAAAAACATTCAATTTGCTTAAGATAAAATAAAAAAGATTAATGAAAAAATTGAATGAAAAGGTGTAAAAAAAAAATAAAAACATTCAATTTCCCACCAAGATTTCACAGCGTGGATTTTGAAATTCTTGAATGTCATTTTTTTGCATTTATTTAGAATAATTTGTAAAAGGTAAAATAAAAAAACAAGATTAGTAAAAAAATTAAATGAAAATTAAGTGTAAAAGAAAAAAAATAAGAAAAATGAATTAAAGATTTTTTTTTTAAGTTGTTGGCATATCCCAACGATTTTAAAACAATAGGGACCTTTTGTGCAATTATTCCTTAAAAAAAAAAAAAAAAAAAAAAACTATTCATGGCAATCAAAATTGATTGCCGAGCTATCTCGGCAATCAAGAGCTCTATTAATTTTTTTTTTTTTTTTTTTAAATTGTGTCAAAACAAAAAAAAAATGTTACTGTTCATGACAATCAATTGATTGCCGAGCACTGTTCACATAATTTTTTATTTTTTTTTTTTATTTTTTTATTTTTTTAGATTGTGTCAAAGAAAATTGGCTACAAAATTTTTTTTACTATTCATGGCAATCAATTGATTGCCGAGATTGCTCGGCAATCAAATAAGCACTGTTGACATTTTGTTTTGTTTTGTTTTTTTTTTTTTTTTTTTAATTGTGTCAAAAAATTGGCTTAAAAAATAATTTAAAATATTATTACTGTTCATGACAATCAATTGATTGCTGAGCACTGTTCACATTTGGTTTGTTTTTTTTTTTTTTTTTAAATGTCTCAAAGAAAATGGGATTAAAAAAAAATTGGTGAACAGTAAAATAAAGATCATTGCCGAGTTGCTCGGCAACGAACAATTCATTGCCGAGAATTTTACTGTTGACGATCCTTTTTTTGTTTAATGTGGCAACATTATAAAAAAATAAAAACATTCAATTTGCTTAAAATAAAATAAAAAAGATTAATGAAAAAATTGAATGAAAAGGTGTAAAAAAAAATAAAAACATTCAATTTCCCACCAAGATTTCACAGCGTGGATTTTGAAATTCTTGAATGTCATTTTTTTGCATTTATTTAGAATAATTTGTAAAAGGTAAAATAAAAAAACAAGATTAGTAAAAAATTAAATGAAAATTAAGTGTAAAAGAAAAAAAATAAGAAAAATGAATTAAAGATTTTTTTTTAAGTTGTTGGCATATTCCAACGATTTTAAAACAATAGGGACCTTTTGTGCAATTATTCCTTAAAAAAAAAAAAAAACTATTCATGGCAATCAAAATTGATTGCCGAGCTATCTCGGCAATCAAGAGCACTATTAATTTTTTTTTTTTTTTTAAATTGTGTCAAAAGAAAAAAAAAATGTTACTGTTCATGGCAATCAATTGATTGCCGAGGACTGTTCACATAATAATTTTTTTTTTTTTTTTTAGATTGTGTCAAAGAAAATTGGCTACAAAAAAAATTTTACTATTCATGGCAATCAATTGATTGCTGAGCACTGTTCACATTTAGTTTTTTTTTTTTTTTTAAATGTGTCAAAGAAAATAGGCTTAAAAAAAATGGTGAACAGTAAAATAAAGATCATTGCCGAGTTGCTCGGCAATGAACAATTCATTGCCGAGAATTTTAGGGTTGGCGATTTTTTTTTTTTTTAATGTGGCAACATTATAAAATAATAAAAACATTCAATTTGTTTATTTGCTTAAGATAAAATAAAAAATATTAATAAAAAAATTGAATGAAAATGTGTAAAAAAAATAAAAACATTCAATTTCCCATTTCGATTTTGAAATTCTTGAATGGCATTTTTTAGCATTTATTTAGAATAATTTGTAAAAGGTAAAATAAAAAAACAAGATTAGTAAAAAATTGAATGAAAATTAAGTGTAAAAGAAAAAAAAATAAGAAAAATAAATTAAAGATTTTTTTTTAAGTTGTTGGCATATCCCAACGATTTTAAAACAATAGAGACATTTTGTGCAATTATTCCTTTTAATAAAAAAATACTGTTCATCAATCTCTGCAATCAATTGATTGCCGCCAACTTCTCCAACTCCACTCTCAACTCATCACCACCGGCCTCCACATCACCGCTGCTCAACTCTCCTCTCCCTCCTCCAACTCTACCTCTCAAACCCCTCAACCTTTCCACATGCAACCACCCTTTTCCACCAAATCCAAGAACCCAAAAACTGCTCTCTCAAATAGAATCACATGATCAGGCACACCTCAAATACCAACCCGTTAAAGGCACTATCTTTATTCCAAGAAATTCTATTAACCCGTGCAAAAAATTCCAATGAGAAATCCCATTTACAATTTCACAATGATCCTTTTATTTATGCTTCTTTGATTAAAGCTTGTAACAACGCTCAGGCTTTTGTTGAGGGTAAGTCAATACACTGTTATGTTGTGAAGCTTGACATGGATTGTAATGTGAATATATTGAACAATCTTGTGAGTTTTTACATGGGTTCTTTTAATTTAATGAATTATGCCGATGTTCTGTTTGATAGAAGATATCTGGGTATGTTAAAAGGATGGATCTTGATGTGGGTTTCATGTTGTTTATTAAAATGTTGAGGGCCTCTTTTGGTTTGAATGTAGTGCCTAATTATGTTAGTTATGTGATTTTGATATCTGGGTTTCTTCATGGTTGGCAGATTTATGCATATTACCATTCTCATCTTGGATTTCATTGACCTTGATTTCTCCACTTGTTGATACATTAGCCCTTGTTGTCCTTAGATTTACCAATGAATTTGATGCATCATCGTTACTAACAGACCATACCTTGACAGGCAACTCGAGATGGCGCTTCAAATCCTCAATTTCAACTTCCTTTTGTCGTAAGATTTCAAACAGAGCTATGACTTGGGGATTTCGATCATTCACTTCAATAGACTTCAGTTTCAACAGCTTGGCCTCATATTACGTGTGTATATATATATATATATATATATATATATATATATATATATATTACGTATATCCTTACAATATATTACTCGGCAACCAACTTGGTTGCCGAGAATTGGTAAATATATTTTTTTTTTTCGTTTTTTCTCTTATTGAAAGCAATAGATAAATTGTAGTCAAATGAAGTATTCCCTACGTGAATGCGCACTCATTTTGTATACTGGTGTTGTCAAATGAATCTCTAACTGTTGTAATAATACTTACAGTGTCTAAAAATCTAAACTGTAGGATCCAATCTTTCAAAATTCAGCTCCACTCTGAATTCTAGAATTCTAATTCTAATGGTGAATAAAATCTGCTCCAAAGCTTGAAAAGTAATAGAGAATAAAACACATTAAAATTAAAGTTGTAAAAGGACGGAACTCCAGTATCTGAATCTGAATTTGAATTCTAATTCCAATAGTCAATAAAGCAGCCTCAAAAGTAGCCGAAAATAAAACAAATTAAAGTTGTAAAAAGAAGTTGTAAAACGACGGCGTGTAGGACGAAAATGTGAACAGTAAAAAATTTAAGGCTCTTATATTATTGTAAAGAAAGAATATAAGCAATCAACATAGGTTATACTAGGGTATAAAAAAATGATTCCTTAAACAATTAATTTTAATTTTATTTTATTTTCATCTTATTTTAACTTGAACCCATTGATTTGAAAAATAAAAACATGTTATTAAAATCATATTAGAATGTAGAAACTATTCAAGCTATAAGAAAATAGATGAACTTGTTTGATAATTTATTCACTAAATTATACGACAAAATAATGGAATCATTAACATATAAATTCAATCACCAAATTAATTGACAAAAAAATAAAATAAAATAAATAAGTAGTTGTTAATACCTTTTCAAAGTGTCCAGAAAGTGATTGAAATTTCAAAAGATGCTAAGATGATGAAAATATTTTGAAGTAGAATGATTATTGGCTTGGAGAGAAATAGACACAGCAATACCCTTAACTTTTATGAAGAATAGTGCACAAATAGGAGATTTCCCTATTTTCAATAGTAGATACCCATTTAAAAATCAATTATACAATTTATGGGAATAAAACTTCACTATATTGGTGCCATTCACGGTTCTTTAGGCCCAAACTTCATGATTTATATGGTAAATTAACTTAAATATATTTTACTTCATATAAAAGAAAATGAATATATTCAAGAGGCATGTTTAGATTCATTAATCTATACAATATTGAAATAGGCACCTCATAATTAAAAATATTATATACTTTAATTTAAGTTTAAATAAACTTATAAGTGTCTTGTAATTTAAATCAATAAGCACGTTGATCGTCTAGGGCGTCCACAGAACATTCCACTGTAAAACTATGGTTAGTCACAAAAAAATGATAAGTTATTAATGAAAGATTAAATATAATATTAGGACATGTATTGTCATAATATATAAAAATCATGTAAGTGAACATGCGGCGTTACATATTGGGTGCGAAAATGTTCCTATTGACGGATTCCGTTCAAATACTCGTTAGTTAGTCGCATGGATTGGACTCTCATTTAATTTATTTTTACTTGTATGGACAAATTGGTCATTACACTTTTTTTGTCTTTTGTTCGTGACTCTGTCTTTTCAGTTCACTGTCTTGCGACTCTGGTTTTTGAACAAAAAAACTCAAAAAAGAAAAAGAGAAAACCCTCGTCGCCTTACTTTGCAAATTTGAATTGACCCAAAAGTATCATAACTGCTGGTGGTTATAGTTGTGGGTAAGTGAACCCTCGCTCTGTTATCTTCATTTTGATGGTTCGTATGTTTACAATGTGGTTTTGAAGCCTTCTTTTTTGAGATCAACAGAACTCCAAACATCTGTGGTTGTAATGACTCATAATTAAATGAGAGTTAATTGGTGGAAAAATAAGTACACACATCATATGAAACAACCCACCTCCTATGGTAAGTTTACCCAATAATCATTGTTTTTGTCAATGTCCTTTGTTTTATTTTTATTTTACTTTTGTGCATTTGGTATGATTAGAAATATATTATTGCTGGTTTTGTTGATTTGTACATAATTTTGTACAATCTTGAGTGTTTTCAAAACTTTTAGTTGGCTTTGCATGTGTCTTCGTCTCACTTCTAAAGGGGAATAATTCTTTATGCAATATGCGGGCATTGTAGTACAATGCAATTGTGGGGACAATTTATTGTGAGACCAATTTGAAAAAGTAAGATTATTCTAATGTTGGCAATGGATATGGAGACCACGGGAAATATTAGAAAGCGGTTGTCTTTTTGTCTAGTAAGTCCTTGGCCAACTTTTTGTTGCTCACATGCATGTAAAAATTTGTGCAGCTTCAACTAAAATAATAAATCAAGTAGTTTGTCCAATTAGAAATTGAATAGCAAATTATTTAATTGTAAATTAAAATTCAGTTGGGCACTTCGATATGTTATTTATCTCTTTTAATTACTTCGTTTAAGTATTCCATGATGTGAAATTTAGTATATAATGTTTTTTCCCATGTGTTAAATTTAAGTACCTTCACACAACGTATTCGGGCAACAAAAGGTTCGAAGTCAGGCACATTCATCATGGTTATATCAATGCAGTGGATCTAGCAGCGAGAACTTGTACTTGTAGGGGTTGGCAGTTGTTTGAGTTGCCATGTGGCCATGTGCTCTCTAGTCTCAATTCAAGGGACATGTCAAACGACATTATGTTATACGTTAGTCACTGCTACAAGAATGAGGCTTATTTGAGGACGTACTCTCCGGCCATCTACCTTATGACATGCATTGAATTATGGCCGAACTTTGGCCAACACCCATTGACTCCACCACCAATGAAGAAACTATATGGCCGTCCAAAAAAAGCAAGACTAAGGAAGGCAGATGAACACCAGACTTCGTCTAGCAAATTGAGAAAGAACGAAATGCTAATGAATTGTAGAAAGTGCAGCAATGAGTGATACAATAAAAGAACGTGTAAAGCACCACAACTGGGGCAACCGACTAATGTTCCAGAGATATAGAATTGTTGGCTTTGGACAAGATTGCTTGGGTTGAGATTTTTTTATCACCATTGTTCCATAAATGCAACTGCTACAATTTTTTGTTTCATCTAATCCAGATTCGTCACTAAAACAATTTTTTTACTTAAATTTTTTGATGACTGCTATCCAGAAATGTAACTGGTTTTTTTTTATTTTTTTTATTTTTATAACTGATGTTGTATATATTGTTGCCCATGTGTTATATGTGGCTGGTCTATGGAAGTTAATGTCAGTCTTTAATTTCTAGCTTTCTCAATTGTTTGATTGTTTTGCTGGATGTATATGCAATTGTCACTGGATGATTGTTGTTTGTGTTGGAAAATTGTTGGTATGGTTGACAGAGTTGCTGGTGTATAAATATACATTATTGGGTAAGATGTGGATTGCAAGCGAATATCATGGCTCATTTTATAAGGGAACATATTATTGCAACTTTTTCAATAGGTTATGGACTAACTTCGCACCACATTATATATGTTAGTAAGCATTTGCGCACCCAACTATAAAAGTTTGGGACAAAAAATGCACCTCCCTACAAACGTTTGAAATCATTTGTGCACCACATTCAAACGTTACATATAGTCAATGCATCATCTCCAAACATTCCACATCATGAAAACAGAAAAAATCTATTTAGTGATTATCGGAATATTAAACCTATAAATTTGATTTTATTTTCCATTCATTAAGCTAAGAACTGCAAATACAATACATTACAAAATCTTAACCATTCACCCACATAAAAGCAATTCCGCAAATAAAACCCAAAATCTAAATCTTCCAATAAAATTCTTTTTTTCCGGCTTTTAAGGTATATGTTTTCTTCTCGCAGCCTACTATTGGAGTTTAGGAATTCGGGTATTGTATCTTTACATATCGAGCAAGTTGAAGGATTGCACCACACAAATAACATACAACCACCTACTTCCTATACAATTACAGAACAAATTTCAAAAGGTATGAACATTCGTAGGAAACTCACTATTAGAAAGAAATAAAAAAAAATAGCTCATCAGTCTTCATTGCCAATCAAGAAAACGTCTACCATAGTTCAGATTTGTCCAGGAAATCTTGAGCTCCATTGGAAGTCCACAATGACAAAGATTGAGTTCTATTTACTATTTCTCAACTCATGTAGAAATAATTTCTTTTAATTTTTGTAGTTTTGTCTGAGAGCTTGGCGGGTATGTTTTAGGTTATATTGGCAGGAGTTAAGAACAAAAGGCAAAAAAATGTACTGACCAATTTGCCACTACAAATAAAAATAAATTAAAAGAAAGTCTAATCCATGCGACTAACTAACGGAGTATTTGAACAAAATCCATCCATATAGACCACTTTTCAGCCAATAGCATAGGTTAGAAGCCTCTTAGACAAAAATCACACTAAGGACATACGTTATGGACAATTTGCGCCAAAATTCCAGAAAGTTATTTTAAAGTTATACTTATCTTGTTATCAAAATAAAATTTTATTTTAAGACTCATTATTTACTCACAAGTGAAGTTTTTAAGCTTTGCCCTGCATCTGGCAACAAACAAATACAAATAAATATGTCGACTCTTCGAATTTTCAAGTATCTGTTTATTTTGAAAATTTTATTTGCTATAATATTCATCTATTCTGTGTGTGCACACATATTTTTTTTCCGTTTTGAATAAGAAATATGAAATGGAATTTGTTTATTTTTTGAGAATTTTACGAAAATGGTCCCTAACATTTACATTCAGAGCAAAAAATGGTCCATATTATTTATTTTTTGACCCAAACGTCTCTAACCTATGGGTTTTAGCGCACAATTAGTCATTATTTGATGAAAAAGTTCACTTTACCATTAGTTTTAATTTTTAAAAAAGAAAAGAAAAATAACATATTTGGTCTCCAACCTTTCAAAAAGTAAGAGATATACCCATAATCTTTAAAATTAGCATCAGACGTCTCCAGCATTTGAAGAAATATGTATGATAGGTCATTTTATAATAAAACTGCCCTTATCTTTAAATAAACACAAAAAAAAAAAAAAAGAATAGAAAAATAACCAAATATAGCCTCCAAAAATGAAAAAATAACAAATAGGCTATCTTTTTCATCAGACCCCGAAATTCAAAATCCACCACCCCAAACTCCAAACCCCAAATCTCGGTTGCATATTTTCTTTTCTTGGTCAAGTCATAGCATTAGCGGATCGAATAACGGCAACCCTAATTATCGTTCATCTGATTCCCAAAAATCTCCACGCGTTGAGAGCTTGACATTTCAAGCTTTCGGGCCGGATTAATTAGAGTTTGAATGGTGGAAATATTACATTCTTCCTACAAACTTAGGCTGTTGACCCTTGTTAATCTTAACTTAAAATCCTCTTTATTCAATTTTCATTTTGGTTTAGGCATAGATATGAGTGAATTTAGAGACTTAACAATGGACATGTGGTAGCTTTCACTTCTTTAAGCACATTGACAACAACCGCAAGGCTGCATTGGTCGACTGTCGGAGCTGTGGTAGCGGCGACATTTTTGTTTTTCATCTCTTTTTGTGATTGTAAACGCTTTAAAATGGCTTTCTTTGGTATTTTCCAGTGGAGGTGATAGACGGCGAACTCGTTCCTGACGGATGTGGTTTCATTGACACTGATTCTGTGAAATTTGGATTGAAGTTCTTGGAGATGATCTTCTACATTGCAAAAATACACATTTTTGCATGTAGTAGGCATGTAAGCATGGAGAGACGACATATAGAGCTTAAGAGATTTAATGACAATTTTCTCTTTTGGGTAGATAGTGCATTTGGAGATGGTGGATAGTGAAGAAGAAGAAAAAGTAGGAGGTTGGGTAGAAGAAGATGGCATATTTGTTATTCTTTAATTTTGGGGGTACATTTAGTTATTTTTCTTTTCTTCTTTTTTTTTTTCCTTGTTGTTTATTTAAAGAGAATGACAATTTCGTCATAAAAGACATATCATGCATTTTTCTTCAAAGGTTGGAAATGTCCGGTGCTATATTTAAATATTATGGTATATTCCTTACGTTTTTAAAAGATTGAATACCAAATATGCTATTTTTCTTAAAAAATTACAGTTAGATTTCTAATATTTGTAAAATGTGCAAATAGATTTGGTATATTTATTTAATATGGTTAATTACACTCATAGTCTCCATTCTTTCATCTTTGTAATAATATCATCTCAATTAAGTTTTCGCACAGATGGTCACCAGCTAACTTATAGGAGGAAATGCATTTGATAATACTTATATTGGTAAGTGTATAGCTGATTAAATTAACACATTCGTGCTCACCAGCTAACTTCTATTTCAATTAACTCATGTGACCACTCCAACGTACTTGTGAATTGAATTGACTCGATATGAGACCCAGAGCCCATTTTCTTTACGTTTCGGTTTTTAGTTTTCAATTTTCTGCATTTATGGTATATTTTAAGATTGTTGAAAATGCATTTGGTTTGTCATTATAAAACTAACAGAAAATTAGAAAGCATGCTTTGTTTGAAATTTTGAAAAATTATTTTATAACATTTTATTCAATAAATTTAATTATTCAGTAAAATAATTTTATGTTAATATATTATCAAGTAATTTATACATTTTAAAGTTAGTAATTTTACAATATTTTTTGCTGTTACAAAAAAAATACAAAAAATAAAAAATAAATTGGCAAAATATAAAATAAAAACATAAAAATTAATGACATAAACTGAGAATTTTAATGTTTTTTTATTTAAATATTATTTTTAAGAATTTTTATTTCAATAACCGATAAGGACTCGAACTATTTTTACTTTTTTAGATTTACTTTTTTTATTATTTTATTATTTTAATTATTTAGAATTTTATTTTTTTAGAATTCTATAATTTAATTTTTTTAAAATTTTTCTTTTTTTAGTATTTTAGAATTTTATTTTTTACAGAATTTTATTTTTTAAGAATTAAATAAAAGTTTCATTTGGGGCAAAGTTATAAATACATTTCTTGTATGCATCATGTGCTTGACATTCTCATTTTTTATGATGTTGAAAGTTTATTTATTTATTTATTTATTTTGGGATCAACAAGTTTGGATACTTCTTTATCTTGAATGATTATTATATAACAATTTTTCCAAGTTTCATTGAGATTGATAGGTTGATATTAATTGGAATGGAATCGTCTGTTTAATTGAAACAAGTTCTGTGACGTCCTGAAACTTAATCTTCGAGTGTCAATGGATACATAAAATCAGGATTTAAAATTTACAAGGATTTTAACTAAATAAAAAAAATTTTGTTTGATACCTAAATGGTATCGTCGAGTTGCTAGTTTCCTATATTAAAATATGGAAAATTAACAAGATCATATGATATAGACGTTTTACTAAAAATAGTGAGGTACTACACAGACATTTCAGATTGACCTTTCAACACTTAAAAATTTATATCTCATGCCACACATATCTAAATTGAGTGATTTTTGTGCTTATATAAAGACAACTCACAGAAGAACGTAGCAATAATTTTAGAGTCTCAAATGGATGTTTTAAGAGTTCGTAATGGAACTTTGAATTAACCCTAAGAATCTGTCCTGTCTCTGCCTCTTTTATCATTGCTGGAAAAAAATCTATAAAATTGCCTTTTAGCATAACATGAAAAGTATGATCTCAAAACATACTTCCAATATCATATTACATCATGTCTTATACATTGTTATATTCAAAACCACAAGAAAACCCATGGAAAGCTAGTTTTTGAACAAAACATACGAAAAGGAAATTTCGATACAAAATAACTTTGTCCTTGACCCATCATCGAGTATGCCAACTAACTTCCATCAACTTCAACGATCATACATCTGAAAATTTAGTATGAATACTATGAGTATAAGGAATACTCAGTAAGATACCATGCTCGGATTTAACATGTTAATATTACACAAAGTAAGCATTCAAACACATACTTGCACATTTCCGGCTTGCCGGTACCTTTCGGACTTGTCATAAGGCATAAATAGATATCTAACTTTGTGGACACATCTTCCATATTATGGTTTTCATGCATAACTTAAGCATAGATATTACCATGAAATCCTACAACTTGAGCATAGAAAGCATCTTACCTTAAAATTTGGAGTAACGTGCTTGAAAAATATGAAAAACCCTACGAACCAACTTCCTTATAATTTTTCTTGCACCAAAGCCTTATAATTTTTCTTGCAAGATAACTGTAATGAATGACGGAAATGATACTTCCTTTAAATACAATGGAAACAATGGAAATTGTGATAAAGAAATGTATTATTCATCGCCACCTTTTCCACTGAAATGTTTATCTTCAATTGTCTTGGAAATTGTGAATATATATCTCAATTCATGCACAATGTCCAAACTACAAGGCCATATATATATATATATATATATATATATATATATATATGTATGTAACTTTCTCAATTGTAAAGTAACCCAAATCATTAACTTATTCATTATATAATATATAATTACCATAATTAACTTTATTAATTATAAAAAATCAAAATCATTAACTATTGGTCATAATATAAACAACCTAATTAATTTTCTTATCAATTTACTTTGACGACCATATCTAGGATCTAATTTAACCGAATAATCTTTTTCTTGAGCTAATTATAAGTAATTTAATACGAGCTTCGAAACGAGCCTAATATTGACATATATATTTTCAAGTCTTTAGATACCCAAAAAATATTTACTAAACTGGCGTAGAAAATTTAATAGTACCTAATATTCAAAGCATAACTAAAATCATAAATGAATAATCTAGCATAAAAATTTGGGGTATTACAAATTTCACCGTTTTTGACATCTTAAAAAATATATTTTGAAAATGCGCTTGATGACACGATATTTATGCACTTATTCGAACTTTAAAACTAAACTTTTGTCCCATTATTTTATAGAATTTCTATTTAATTTAGTGTATTTTCTTTTCTATTTCAGTTTTGGACTCGTTTATAAGCACACATAGAAGAATGGATGAAAAGAGCAACAAATTGAAAGATGTTTAGGATGTACTGTGATCAAATTGCACTTAATTGAAGCGAATGACCACATTGGATGTTATTGAAAGATTTGAGGACTAAATAAGCCAAAATCCAATGTTGGATGACTAACTTGCACAGAACATAAAATATAAGCTAGGTGAACGCCCAACCTTACTATTGCCAAGCAGAAACCAATTTTTTTGCCTGGGCGATCGCCCAGTACAAATTTATGTGAGCATATTTTTTTTTCCTTTTTTAGTTTTACTCCAACTATGAAACCTTTTTTGCCACGATTTTTACATATTTCGGAATCTTTTGGGACACTTAGAGACAACTATAAATAGGAGAGATTAAGCGAATGTTTGGTAGTGTTGAAATTATTTTTAAGTGCTTATATTATTAGTTATTGAAAAATGTGTGGATAAAAAATGGGTTATAAGTTATATGTCCTATAAAATGTGTGAATAAAAATTATGTTTGACCAATTTGACTACTTAAAATTATAATTTAAGCAATCTCAAACATGTGCTAACTCTGAATAAATGAGTAAATTGTTATAGGATTTCAAGAGGAGAAACAAGAAACGAATATTGAAGAATCATCTGGGCAAGATTGAACGAATAACAAGGATCACATATTTATTCTTATCTGGGTGATGGATTTTTTTTTCTTCTTGTTAGTATGTTAGGCTATATTTATTTTATGTTATGATTGCGATGAAACTTGTATCATAAACTTTTAATTCTTTGAACCTAGTTTTTTATATTCATGTTTTTAATTTTGAACAATTGGTGTTGATTTCTTTTCATCTACATTTATATACGCAATGATTGTATGATTTTTGTGACTTGTTTTACTATCGAGAGATTGAAAATAAGTTAAACATAGTATCAATTGTCGTAGAGTCCGATAGATGATAGAAATATACCGCTATACTTTATGTGATCTTTAAGTATTCACAAGTTCTAATATATTCTTGTAAGTTCGCATCCGTCATAGAGATATAGTCGGGTCACATATAGAAATGTGTTTAATTCTAATTGAGAGAGATTGTTAAACAAACTATGAATATTGATCTTCATAATTAAATCGTGCTATCAAATTAACGATCCAAGTTAAAGGGGATTGATATAAGTAGATTTGGATCCTAGTATCCTTTCCTTTATTAAATTTATATCACATTCGCATTCATCTCAACTTTGCATAAATTTTAGTTAACTTAGGTCTTGCATTGATTAGTTAGTAAGTAATTTGATAATTGTATCCTAAACAAAAATTCATTAAATTCTATAGTTTCGATTAAGACTAAGTTAATTTGAATTAGACTAACGCAATCTATGTGGCAACGATACTTGGAATATAAAATTCACTTTATTATTTGTGCGATCCATAAGTGTACGAAATAAAAATTGCTAACACATAACGCGCAACTATTCAAGTCAGTAGATTTAATGGCACAACATGGATGACTCATGTTCATTCCGTCAATGGACTGTTATTGAATAGTCATGAGTGAGTAACGGATTATAACTTTAAAAAGTTGAATAAGCATCTACTAACATTTTAAAGTTTTGTGAGTGAAAAGTTAAGTGATTATTCAAAACACAGATTGTTGATATAACAAACAGTTCAACATTGGTTGGTCGTGTTTGTTCCGTCCACTAGCTGTTAATAAATCATCAAAAATAAATAACGACGAGTAACATTGTAAAGTTCAATAAGCATTCAACACCATTTTAAAATTTAGTTAGCAAATATTCATTATTCAAACATTTAGGTCGATCAATATATAAGGACCTCATGTCTTCAATCATTCTTTGTAAACTGTGGAAATTATATCCATTACTTATCAATCTAAAAATAATTCAAACTCTAACAACTTAACTAATTTATTTTATAAATAATACATTGTTAATACTACATTAATTTATTAATTAATTTAATAATGAATTAAAATCAAAATGTAAGCTTAAATAACCATTAATCACTTGTAACCCTCATAGATTATCACGTCCATTAATGTAAAAACCCCAAACTGTGAAGAAACTTTCCATTTACAAATTGATACAAAATATTTCAAAATCTTAGCAAACCTTCTTCCAAAATCCTAAATCGTAGTGCATTTTTCACAATTTTTCATCTCGGTTGAACAATGGAGACTCCAAATCGCAAAATTATAAAGTCGAAGACATCGTCGCCTAGTGGATAAACCATATCGGAGTTGAATATTTCCAGTCACCGGCGAATAACGTTTTCTACACTCACTAAAGATTCCGAAACGAAAGAGACAATGAAGATAAAGACGTGCAAAACTAATACTACAAAGAAATCGAATAAAAATCTCAAGCGAAAAACATATTTCAAACCGTACAAAATGTCTTTTTTTACAAATCGAAGTTATTGTTTAGTAAAATCAAAGTTATTATTTATGTAATTTTGTTCAAATGAGTATGTTTTATAAAATTTGGTGTATTATGTTCCTGATTAATATGTTACAACGTAATACAAATTATGTTACGTAATAATTTGTTATTATATTACGTATGTTACAATATTGATTATTCTGTAACACATGTTATAAAGATGGTTATTCTATAATACATGTTACATAATTGGTTATTATATAATACTTACTGGTGAAGATGTTACAAATACAATTTTTTTGTAACACTAATTTTTATATGATGTTCTGTAACAATGAAGTGATTATAATGTTATTACGCAATATTCTCCTGCCCCTTGGGGGGCAGGATAAAACAGTCCACCTGCTTGTGTCAGCAGGTGGGCTGCCAAGTCTTTTTTTTTTTTTTTTTTGGTTTCTTTATTTAGTAAATAAACAACCCACATGCTGACACATCAGCAGGTGGGTTGTTTTTTTTTTCCTGCCCCTTGGGGCAGGAGAACAACACCGTAATGTTATTATGTACCACATGTGTAACATGTGGTTATTATGTAACAATGAATGATAAAAATTATACAAAATATTATTATTACATTGGTTGATACATATGATACAATCGAGTATATCATGATTTGTTTTCTGTTAAAACTGTTATGATTCGTAACACTTCAATTTTTGTAACATAGATTGTTACAAATGTTGAAATTGAATGGATCATGATATCTGTTTCATGTTGTTACAATTATGTCTGATGCAAATGGTATATATTTGACAGTTAAGTTACACTTTAATATGATATGTAGTCGATGATTGAAAGTAAAGTTCATTTGTAATTTTTAGGTTGAAGATTTCTGTATCAATCCTAATGACATGATTGGAGTCAGAGTAATGGTATCAGCACCTCATATTGTAATCATCTCACTCAACCAGAAGAAGAACAATTCTGAAAAAAGGCTATTTGGTTCAACTTGTTTTGGACACTTTCTGAATGTAAACAAGATTCATCTTCAGAATCATTTGATACACAAATGGAGGTGAGACAGCCAAACCAGCAACAAATTTGGTTCAGTATCTTAGGCAGATTACTGAAATTTTCAATCGAAGAGTTCTGTATAGTTACTGGTCCTGATGTTGTACCTAATACTAAAATCCCTACTGTTTGGCTATTGTTGTCAATGAGAATGTTTATGGTATCCATTCCTGCAAATAAACAATAAATACAAATGTAACATATGTTGAAATCATTAATAGGCAATATCAACCCGTTCGAGTAATGATATGTAACATTTTACAATATTACCGATAAAAATATTGATATGTAACATCTATTGCAACAAACGTAAATTCAAATTATCAAACATAACTAAGAAGACTACATGTTACAAATTCAATGTAACATAACGTCAAATGTTACTTACGTTGTAGATTGTGATAAAAAAATTAAAAATTGAGCAACAACATCATATGATACTAATGTTGTATTACATTGGAATAATTACTATATGCAATTTGTTACTAAATGATAACATAAAATAATATGTTAAAAACATGCAATTGTAATATATGCAAATGTAACATAAGCAAACGTAACATACACAAATGTAACATATGCAATTGTAACATACGCAAATGTTCAAAATGTAATCAATACTTGCACAAACCATAAAGTTCCAAATGTTACAAGATCATTAAGAAATCTTGGAAATTTTATGTAACATAATTATTTAAATCCATAATTTTTTGGACAATTACATATAAACGCATTTATTCAAAAACAAATTATATATAGTTGTATTGATAAGTTGAGACAAATTATTCACATACATATTGATAAAAAGATTACAATAATTCTTACAATAATTCACATTACGTAATTATTCTGATGAAAGACATTCTTCACGTAAATATCTTCTTCACCGAATGATGTTCTTCACATAATGATGTTTGTCCGATTTTCTGAAATTGTTTATTTTGTATTTTGGCACAGAATCAATTAGATACCCAATTTAAGGTAAATAAGAAAAAATTCCCATTTTTCGAGTATTCAGCTAAGAGCTGGTAATTAATATATGAAATTATAATAAATATTTAAAAAATATTATTTTTTGGAATACTTGTAACAAAAATAGCTTTTTTGAATTATTTTTAAAAAGTGAAGGGATTTTGGCACAAATGATCCCTAACGTATGCACTCATTGTGGTTTTGGTCCCTAACATTTTATTTTTGGCTAGGAAGTCCTTAACCTATGCATTTGGTTGCAAAACTGGTCCATATGGACGGAATCCGTCCAATTGTGCCGTTAGTCATTAATTTATTTTGGGATTTTGGTGCAAATTGTCCATAACCTTTACTCTTAGTGTGGAATTGGTCCATAATGTTTATTTTTAGCATACATGTCTCTAACCTATGCGTTTTGATGCAAAATTGATCATTATAGGATGAAAAAGGCAAATATGTCCTTCGTTAATTAGAAAAAATTGTACGTGGATTCTTAATCATTACAAAATGTGCAAATAAGTTCAATACTTTTATTTTTTTATAAAAAATTAAAGAAAATTAATGAGTTTTTCTTTTTGAAATTAACACTTTAGTAATAAACATGTCAAATAAAATTATTATTTTTATTATTAAGTAATTATATTATTTAAAATTTAAAATTTTATTTTATTGTTGTATAAAAAAATAAATTTGTCACAAACTTGATGTACAAATATTTTTATTTAATTGAATTATATTTTTATTAACTACAAATATTAGAGATCCAACTATATTCTTCATATTTTAATTTATCGTTTTATTTTCGTTCAAAAATAAAACACATAATGTGTAAATTAATTTTTATTAGAATTTTTATATTAAATAAAAATGTAATAAGATTAGTTCAAGTTATGTAATAATTTTTATTTAATAAAAATTTTATTTTTATTTGACATGTCGTGTGATTGTGGTTATATAATTTTTTCAATAGAGTGTGTACATACTATTGAGTATTTTTTTTTTTTTTTTGAATGCTAACGTTCCAAATTATTTTATTTACCAGATTCAAATTTTTTTGAATGCTAACGTTCCAAATTATTTTATTTACCAGAATATAGTTGGATCTCTAATATTTGTAGTTAATAAACATATAACTCAATTAAATAAAAATATTTGTACATCAAGTTTGTGACAACGTTATTTTTTTATACAACAATAAAATAAAATTTTAAATTATAAATAATATAATTACTTAATAATAAAAATAATAATTTTATTTGACATGTTTATTACTAAAGTGTTAATTCCAAAAAGAAAAACTCATTAATTTTTTTTAATTTTTTATAAAAAATAAAAGTGTTGGACTTATTTGCACATTTTGTAATGATTAGGAATCCACATACAATTATTTCTAATTAACTAAGGGCATATTTGTCTTTTTCATCCCATAATGACCAATTTCGCACCAAAACACATAGGTTATGGACATGTATGCAAAAAATAAACGTTAGGGACCAATTTCATACTAAGGGTAAAGGTTAGGGACTATTTGTGCCAAAATTCCAAAACAAATTAATGGCTAATAGCACAATTGGACGGATTCTATCTATAGGGACTAGTTTGCAACTAAATGCATATGTTAGGGACTTCTTAGTCAAAAATGAAAGGTTAGGAACCAAAAGCGCACTAAATGCATACATTAGGGACCATTTGCGCCAAAATCCCAAAAGTGAATGAAAAAAATCCCTTGTAAGATTCGTTTAACCCGAGCCACCGGCATAACAGTCGTGACCCGATCTACTATCCGGGTCACTTGCAGCCCGACTTTCTTCTTCCTCTTCTCCTTTTCTTCTTCTTTTAAGCAGTTGATTAATTGGTAACTATTATTGGACATTATCATCAGAACCAATGGAATCCGAAGGTACTGAATGGAGCAGCTCCGAATCCTCTGTTCTGGTACCAGTGCCTGATCCGGAACCGACTGGTCAGTCGAAATCAGAAGAAGAAGAAGAAAATCCGGCTGATATTAACGACAATGAGGAAACGACGTCGTACGATAGTCAGAGGGAGATTGTGAAAGCACTGGAAGTGTTGGAGCGGGATTCGGTTGCAATCGCCGAGAGCTTCACCTCTCTCTTTTCCTCTCTCCGTTTAGTCCTCTCACAGGTTTCTATTCAAATTAGCGTAATCAGTGATATTTTTAGTGAATTGAAATTGTAAGTTTTGTGCCCTTTGATTCTATTTTTTGAGCAAATTTGATATTTTTGCTCTTCCGTGTCCTAAATTTTTAATGAAAAGTTGAATTTTTTTAGTAAAACATGAGTTTTTCAAAATAATTGATTCCGCCTTTATTAGTTGAAAATAGTGCTATCAGCTGACAAATATAACGCATAAATGAAATGCATTTATAGTATTTTTTTTTCCTGATAACTTTCATATTAGCATAATCAGTTTTTATTGATTCTTGTTGATATGAATGATTAAGTTTTAATCGTATTTTAGATGATTATATCAAATTTGATATTTTCTCGTGAAAAGTTGAAATATGCTGTTTTTTAAGTAAAACGAGATTTTTAAAACGTTGATTCCACCTTTAAATAGAGATTAACCAATTTAGATGTTTAAACTGAAATAACGTTCAGCTGAAAAATATAATGCAGCAGTGAAATGCATTTATAAAAGTTTGTTTCCTGATAACGTTCATGCCATTTCAATTTAATCTGAACCTCTAGGAATTAGAATTTGTAAAAAGTTAAATTGTAACTTGGATGGAATCATGTCTAGTTCCAGCTTTGAAGCCCAATTTATGCCACCAAATGCAGAAGCCTAAAAAAAATTTGTTTTACTTTTCTTTTGATGTTTCTCATTATTGTTTGTTTTGATGTTTTTAACATTGAAATCTGATTTTTAGGTTACCAGCACGTCGGTTGATCATTTGAATTGCTTCAGCGATGCAGCTGGTGGCCTTCAAGAATGTGGTAAATATGTTAATCTTTTGTTCTTTTCAATTCTCTAATAGAAAAACTTGACTAGGTTGCTTATAGTTGTTAGATTTTTCATCAAGATTGTTCTTTTTCGTCGTCCATAATCTTTTTTTTTGTTGTTTTCTTTACTTTTTGTTGGGGTGGATTGTGGAGGGATTGGATAGGTGCAGGGGGTTGGGATTTTCGGGAGCTTATATATCTACCTGTTCTAGAAAGAGAAGCTCTTCTTAGGGTTTAGATAAATGAATCTCCTGCATCTCTTTTTGTTCCACACATTTCCTACTGTTCTTTCACCTCGAGCCATTCATATTGCCTTATGCCATTGCTCACTGCCAACTTCTCCTTCACTATGAGAGATTTCCACCTTCAAAATGAGCTTCTTTTTAGTTTTTACATCAATGGATTGTTAATGCTGCTTCAAAGTACTTCTTGAATCAATATTTGGTGTGCTCTCTATGTATTAACTACGACTTGTTTCGACATTTTAATTTCAGTGCTCGATGCAGCAACTAAAGGAAATCGGTACATAAATTCCTGTCTCAGGTTTGGATTCCATTTCTTTGCTTTGTAATGATTGGAGAAGATGACTGGTAAAAATTTCATGGTTATGTGATTCCAAAAGCTGACAACATTCATTACACACAAATTATACTATTTCCCAAACTCGTTCACTTTTGTGCATGCAGAAGAGAAGCTATTAAGAAGTTTGCATGTGATTTTGAAGTTCCTGATCTTTCAGTTATCCCCTTTTGTTTGCCACCATCCCCTGAAAAGGGAGATACTTGAAATAGTCCTCTCCCATTTAGTTCATGCAACAAATAGGACATTGGCAAGTCTTGAATTCTTCAAACCACTAGATTAAAATGTCCACTTTATGATCACGATACAGGCATTTTGTTGTGCTTGGGTCTTTTTGAGAAATCTATTGTCTTGGGAAGCCGGTTTGAGCATTTGAAGAAGACCTTTTTCTTGGCCGACAGGAGGTAAATGAGACTTGCAACAAGCTGGTTAGAAGTTAGATTAGAGGAGCTAGCATATAGGTCCTATGGGTATAGGTCCCTAGCGATCGATGCTTGTTGTTTCTTCTAGGGCCAGCTTTCCCTGGGTGTGTACTCCCAAAAGGTTCTTGCATATGGCCTAAGAGTGGAACTTTATATATGAAGAGGGGTCCCCCTTATCTAGATGCTAGGTCAACTTCGGGGAGTGTCAGCTGGTGGGGCTGTTCTGTAGTGCGATCAAAAATTTGCTTCTTCCAGTTCATCATGACTGTCAATAAAAGAATATTTTGTAGTATTCTAAAATACAAATATAAATACTATATAAAATAGACTATAAAGATGATTACCGCTTATGTTTGGACAATACAGCTAATATAAGAAAAATTAGTAAATCTATGAATATGGTGCATAGCTGGCATTGAATATCTACAGATTAAGCGACTGTCTGGGAATGGTCTTAATGTGATTACAACTGCTTTTCTTTTTTCCCCAATTGTATTCCTTATTTTTCCTCTTTTGTTTTCCTGTCATTTCCAGAATGCTACTTTTCATCTTTGCTTTTTTGGGTGTGTCACAGATTAAATGAAGAAATGAAAGGAATTGAAAACCTTGCCGCACAGCTGTATCCTTTCTTTACAGTCATGCGCTCATTTTAACCACTTCACTTCCAACTTTTCTGGTTTTGGGTAAATTCCAGCAGGGATCTCCAACCTTTCCGAAGTGTCACTCATGTCCCCAACCTTTTAAAATTGTGGCACCCATGTGCCGAGCTAATGAAAAACGTTTATTTGAAAATTAAATGACCACGCGACACTCACCTGATGTCGGACTAAAAAGACAATCTGAACGGTGACTTCAACTTTCATTAAGAAATTTGAAAGGGTAACATTCCTTGGTCACGAAACATCCCTCTGCTTCAACCCACCCCTGACATCACATGACGTGGCCATTTAATGTTCAAATAAACATATGTTAGTTCGGGACATGGGTGCCACTGTTTTAAAAGGTTGGGGACATGGGTGCAACAAATGGTAGGTTGGGGACATAGATGCCACAGTTATGAAAGGTTGGGGACCCCTAGTGGAATTTACCCTTTCCTTTTTGTCTGTGCCGGTAGTGGTATACCTTCTTTGTCCATGCATGTCATGTGTGACACATATTTCTACGTGCTCATTCTTATACCCCCTCCTCTTCCCCAATTATTTGAAAGAAAACTTCATTTACCCTTCCCATTTTACATGCAAAAATTCGGTCCAGTTCACCTCCTATAGATGGTCAAGCAGTTTGGAAGAGGAATATTGTAGTTTGCTTCTCTGCCAAAAACATGTTCTGATATGTTGTCTTGTAACATATAGAGAGAATTTAGAAACATAGCCATCAAATGGGACACTCTGATCTGTAGCGCTGGTTTCATATGCCTAACCTCTACTCTCCACGACAAGTATTGCATGCAGAAAAACCTTTTCACACGCATATTTTGTTTGGATTGGCATATGCTGTCTAGCGTTCTGTGTTTATTCCCTTGATTTCTACAAGAAAATTCCTCCGGAGGAATGTAGATGCATTGGACTCCGAAGTGAATAGGCTTGTTACCTTTCCATGATGTGATGATGATACTAACAAATGAAGCTTCACAGTTGCTTGTACATACAACATGCTGCTATTATTGCATGCTTAAACGTTGTGAAAGTCCTATGGTGCCGTGACTTCCGCCAGAAATGCAATTGAAGGAATGAAGCAGGGAAGAAAATCATTGTTTAGCTTGGGTAAGGAGGTGTCTTCTCCGGATTAGCTCAAAGGTACTGCAGTTTCTACAAATCTTGATAGTATTGCAGTTTCAGAGAGCATTTCCTCGAATCAAGAGGAATGTACCTTTGACACGGACACATTATCTGTTTGCTACATTTTACTCCATCCTTGACATATTTGTGCCTTCTCATTGTTTAGTGCCGTTTGATCTTGCTAAAAATTAGATTTTTTTTTATAAATTTTGATAAAAGTTGATGAAATATGTGGTTGAAAAGTTAATAAAATATGTGGGTTATATAAAATATGTGGCTAAAATTAACTGTTGATTTTGACTTTTTCAATTTTTTAGCAAAATTTTAATAATTATTTAAAGATTTTAGTATACTTATGAGGATTTGTGAAAGATGACAACAAAGAGAATTGATTCAATCAACATGACAGTCCGTGATCTGGTTAATTAGGCAGTGCCAAATGCATATCCCGGACAAAACTAGACATAGCATCCAACTTATCAGATGTGCCGTTAAGGACATCATTATAACAATTGACAATCTTGAATTATATCCACAAAACTCATAAATTTGGATATATGCATATTCAAATAATCTGTTAAATAATGAACATTGTTTACAATCATGTTCAAAAAAAATTAAAACCTTTCAATCAGAGAAAAAAAATTGTACTTATTTATTGGACGAATTCATTTTCTTTTAATTACTTGTTCTGATCAATTTGAAAATTGTTTGACTTATGATTCTGATTACTAGATCTTTTATGATTTTACATTAACGCGTAGATTTTTCCGTAGACAGATAGCAACCTAATTTCCACCCGGCACCTTCTTGCGCGTATGAGATTTATATAAACGACACATCATATAAAATTCCGATCTATAAGAAAGAAGAAAAAAAAATGTTTTTTATAGAAAATTTAAGTAGGCAGATAATGTGAATCAAAACTCATGAAGAGATTTGTAGAATGAAAATATAAAATGCTGTTTTACATTCAACCAAAGAAAGTTTTCAAGTATAACTTACAATTTTACAAGGCTCACAAAGAGAAAAGAATAAGCTTTTTATTTACATGCACTCTCGGTTGAATTTGAACCTGGATGAAGTTTTGACCATCCACGAGAGAAAAAAGGAAGAATTGATCTTGTAGGATTTCATCAATTTCTTCTGGTCAAGTTCTGTGAATATCCGGGACGTTGAGAAATATTCAGAAAGGCGATTCCCACTTCCTGCTACCCCACGACTGCCAGCATCCTTTTGACTAAGTTTTACCCGTTCCAACTGGTACAGGGCACTGGGATGAAAGACATGAAATTAGAAACAAGGTCTTCATGCATTGGATTCAAGTATTATATCAACTACTGATTCCTCTAGAATGTCTTCTGAAATGTGAATAGCAATATCTTCTGTATCTAGTCGGAGATCAAGCCACAATCCGGATATTTCCATATCTCTTCTAGTAAGCAGGTCCAATGTTGTCGGCCCTAAATGTGGAAGAAGGTGAAATTTGACCTTTTTTGTTACCTCTTCAATAACGCAATCTTCCGATGGCACAGACCTAATTTCCGGTTTGATGAACGATAGCCAAGGAGAGGAACTGATTTGACGCTGATATCTCTCTAATAAAACTTCATTCATATGATCAAATAGAAGTTTAGGGTCACAACGAGATTCAGTAGGTAAAAACTCCACTTCATCAAATACAGATGCATGAAGCAGCTGTTCGGGTATTGCCCTAATCATTGATAGGTCATTCCAACATACACGAGAAGCTTTCAAAACTGAATGCACATAGCCGGAAATGGAATCCCGTTGATCTATGCTGGCAGTTGGATTCACCGGAGGATCTATCAGGGATTTCTCGTGTGAGTATTGTTCGAAATCAATACGGAGTGGTTGTAATGGCTGTCGAGCTGCAAATTGCCACAAATTACTACAACTCCGGATCTTGCACAAAAACCGAAGCAAACAATATAGTTTTATAACAGACGTACCTGATTGTACTACAATGCTGGGGGGACTTGTCGTGTCATCTGTAAAAAATGGATCAAGAACAGAAACTGGACTTGGATGCATTTCTTGATCTTTACTGCCATATACTATGTCTAATTGGTATATGCTTGGACTCGATGGAGAATCATCCAATGCAGAAGTAAGGATTTGATTATCTGAAGGTGAATCCTACGGAATGGAAAATTGTTAGCCGGACAAGTGTCAAAACTCTGAAAGGTGCAGTATAAAAGAATAAAAATGCAAGAAAGGCAATGAGCCCCCATTGAACTAAAAAGGGATGAAGGTTTCACCAGTCTCGAGTAAGTTGCACTGCAATCTTCCTTCTGTAATTGTGCGCTGTTTAATTCGTTTGGCACTTCTGGAGTATATATATTTCCTGGTTGCAGAATGTCATTCACTAATACTGTATTTGCTTGACCTGGAGAAACATGGTGAACAGATAAACATTAGATTGACAGAAGTACAGAAAAATGTTCATTTATGGAGAAAGTCGTACCATTATACTTCGAATCATAGAATGAAGAACAAATATTCACTTCATGGTCAGTGTTTTGGATCCTCGAGTCATCAGCCTTCCTAAATTCAACACCTGATGTGACTTCTGCATTCTGTCTCCATGGACTTGCACAAGTTCTCTGTCTTCCTTTCTCTATTTTCCAACTGCTTTCCATTGTCATTTGCAAGTCACTGTAACAAGCAAATCTCATTTGTGCAGAAGCAGAATCACATTCCCCATCCCTTCTTGGGCTTAGAGGCCAGGAATCACATTCAGGTGAGGAGAGAATTCGCCCTAAGGTTTTTGGGATTTTTTTGCTTTTTGGGCTCTCAGTCTCAGTTAAATTCTTTAACCTAGCAGAGAGATGCCTTTTTGCCTCCAAAATTATGCCAGATTCCTGTTTCTCCGTGAGATTAACTCTTGGTGGATCCAATTTTTTGCGTACAACTTTATTTTTGCAAGTATCAGTATCGTAGCTTGATTTGAGGTTCCGTGTCTTGCGTAGCTCGTCCTTCATCTTGGCATTGGTGGAAGACTCTGCAGTATTTCCACTTCCTCCTAATGAATATTTTAACTTTCGCTTCATCTCTCTGAAAAAGAAGTACGCAGGTTTGTCATCCGGGCCTTTACTACTTGAGCTATGACGAGACTGCAATGATGAGCAATGACATGCAACATTTTCAGGATATTTTATGTTCTTCGGTGTTGGCTTCAGTACTACTATCTTATTCGAAGGCCGGTGAGTGAAACTTCCTTTTGGTGGATATTCATGTTGATACTTGATCTTTTCCCACAAAAGATTATTCACATTTCTCTTTTTAATCTCTGCTGTACATTCAGACTTTTCCAAACTCTCCTCGTCTTTACCCCCAAGTTCCGAGTAATTTACATCTAAGATTGACTTGATTGTTTCTTTCTCCATCTGAGATTTCTGTAGGTTCTTAATGTATTTTGCCAGTGCGGAATTCGGATCTTTCAGGAGTTTCACAAATAAATCCTTGTTAGAATTCAGAATTTCCATTTCATCAGAGAGTGGTTTCAACTCTGAGGTTGCCCCTTCTTTACTGGTGAATTTTCGATCAAGAAACATCTGATCGACAAAAGCTTTGGCTCTCATCTGAACTAGCTGCGCATTGATCTCATCAACTGCACCTCCACAATAGATAGTGTCTTCTTCGTGAATCTGATTGTAGGTTGCTTCCAAAATTTCTGCAATGCTGAGCTTATTCGGAAATATTTCTGCTGAACCCGGAAGGTGCTGATACATCTGCTTTGCTGCATTTACCGAGTGATGCTCCGTTGACTTACATGCGCTCTGGGAGATCTTGCTTGCTATCTTTTGATTTTTAGCTGAATGATAAAAAACTTCAGAATCAGTTCCTCCAAGTTGCTGTTTCTCATCTATGATTTTCTTCTTTTTGTGCTTCTTGGTGTGCTTCTTGGTCGACATATCTCCTTGAATGGGATTTCTTACACTTTTATCACTTGCATCAACTGTAAGACTTGCCAAGTTTGCTTTATCCTGAAGGAAATTAAATCTATGATTAGTTTATTAGTTCATCTTTCTCATACGATACCTTTGAGGATATCACTTCACATCTTGTAAAGCTCACATTAGGCAATTTGAAATATACGGATGCAAGCGGGGAAAAATCTTACGTTAAGTCTTCACAATACGCCTATAATATAGATTAAAAGGGTAAAATAAGAATTTTTTGATCTGTGTAAAGAAACATGTCAGAATAACGGGAAGAAACAAGAACATCATCATAAATGATGCAACATTTGACACCCTTCTATTTATCCCTATTCCAGATATTATGCATAATCATTTATAAACTTAATCTCTGCAGCTGAAGAGGGCCATTACTACTTACTTTAATTTTCCGGCATTCTTCGTCAAATCCGGTAACCATATCGGGCTTTCTTGGATACTCTGTCGGAAGAGAAGACAAGTCAAGAACTTGCAATATATTCAAATGGAACAGCTCTAATAAATTAAGACAAACACACATGAGGTTATATACCACATAAATCCACCTAAAATTTAAATAATGGAACATGAAGATCTCGGTACAAGGCCTATCCGGGTTCATTTACTATAAGGACTTTCTAAATTTGTTGAAGTACCAACACATGTAATCAACCACTGTGTCATAAATAATCATAGATTAGTAAGAAAATGCTTCAATTGTCAAATTACAGAACATCAAGAATTTGGTATAAGGCCTAACTGTGTTCATGCACTATTAAGGACTTTCTTAATTTGTTGAAATAATAACATGTGGTGTTTAACGGTCAAGAACTGCAGTGTCCTAAATAATCAGAGTAGTAAGGAAAAGCTACACCTACAATTTAATTATTGATTTAATAGGAAAAACCTGTTGAACCGCGTGGATCTTAATTGTCCTGTACAAATTTCCCTTGCGCTGGGGATCAACCTTCAGGGTACAATGGACATTCCGTATTTTTATTAGGTCACCCTAATAACTCCTACAATTTAAGCCTTAGGGGGGACGTTTTCTGTGTGACAAGGACGACTGAGAGGCATGAGATCACCTTGTAAAACTTTCTTCTTCATAGTGATTACCTATGGGCTATGGCGGCTAGTGCTCTCACATTAAAGGAGAACGCAACAAGTCTGTGTTTCTAATTTCTGTTTGCTTATTATTTCTCTCGAAATTGGGGATTAGGATTTAACCATAACAAGACCATTCACCATTGTTCATCTGCATTTTCTTAGAAGTCAGACTCAATTACAAAATTTAGAGGATCAAGAAACTCGCAAACAAATAGGCTCAGCTGGACTCTTTCCTCGTATGCCCAGAAAATGAAATTTCTATACAACTCAGCATTTCAATCACTCAAATAAATGTATATTTTTTTATTCTACTTAGGCGGTGTTTGATTGCATGATTTTCCATAGAAAATGTTACATCCATGGAAAATAATGTCACTTCAGTAGAAAATGTTTTCCAACTTTGGCGGTTAGATAGAAAGTGGAAAAAGAAAATATTTTCTAAGGTACAATCACTTAGGGTGTGTTTGATAGCTTTCCATGAAAAATGAAAATATTTTCCATGTAAGTTGGAAAAGAAATTCCACCAAATAGGTGAGAAAAAATTTTCCATGTAAGTGGCCAAATGTGTGCTTTAGATGATTGTACCAAGAAAATCTTTTCCATTTTTCATGTGCCAATCAAACAAGAAAGTGGAAAAATAAAAGCCATTGATTTGACAAAATTTTCCATGGAAGTGACATTTTCCATGGAAAATTTGTGAATCAAACACACCCTTAAAATATGGATTTGACCACTTTATTGGAAAATGTTTTCATCATATTTGGTGGTTTTTTTTTCCCACCTTATATGGAAATTGTTTTCCTTTTTCACCCTTTGCAATCAAACACACCCTTAATATGAATTGAGGGAGTTTTACCATTCATGATATGTTTGTTCACAGGCCTCCCATTCAAAAGCAGTTTTCGACTGGCACAACCATGGTGGGATTCAAAGATGCTGAACAATCCCCACTTACAATTCAACTCCATCTCCCTCTCCCTCTCCTCTGGAATTCTTGCCGATCTCTTTGCCATGGCCAATTCTACTCCACAACTTATTTTAACATAAAAATTGACTCCTGCATCAACCTATAAAACTGAAAACTGGGAAAAGAAAATAAGTTGCCGACATTTTCTCAAACATGTACAAGGCAAGAAATCTTGCAATATTTTCTTAATCATCACACATACATTTGCTCTCTCATAAGCAAGAAAACCTTCAAAATCACTTAATTCTCCTTAGTTACACACTTAAATCACTTCTGTAACTTATTCAATACTATTCAACAACTTGCACTTTTTACTAAAATTTCTTCCAATAAACAATCTTGAAACATTTTCCAAGAAACTTAACAATACACAAGCTTATAAGCAAAGAACAAAAATGGGAGGTGGGATACCTGAAATTTCTCTTGTGATAACACAGGGTGAGCTTAATTTTTGTCCTGTCAACAGTTTTTGAGGAGTGGTGAGAAAGAAAATAACAAGAAAAAAGGGGAAGTAAAATTCAATTTTTTGTTTGTATTTGTACAAAATAAGTATTAAATTAAGGGTTTTTGACATCTACTATTGCCAGCACACGCAACTAAGAGCTTATTTCGTGGAAGTTTTTGGACAAAAAAATAGGTTTTTTTAATAAGATATATTTGACTTTTTAAAAATTTTAAAGATGAAATGACAAAATTATCCTTAATCAACACAATTCTATTTCAAAACGGTAAGCACAATTTTATTATTTCACATTCAATACTTTTGAAAAATCAAATATATCGTACTAAAAAAATTTATTTATTCTCTCAAAAAATACTCTACCAAACATGCTCTAAATTTGATTTTCCTCAACTACTGCATATAAAATCTTTCAACTCAAGGAAGATATTGAATTGTTTTTTCTTCCATATATTTATATGAATTTTGATCACCTGCCCCTTGGGGGGCAGGAATTCGCCACCCACCTGCTGAGGTGTCAGCAGGTGGGTGGTTAGTGTTAAAAAATGTCAGCAGGTGGGTGGCGAATTCCTGCCCCCCAGGGCAGGTGATCACTCCTGATATTTATATATCTATATTTTATTCCAAAATCTTTCAGACTATTCTAATCACCTATAATGGTCTGTGGGGATTGTCTGCCTCAGCTTGCGTACGTGTGTCTCTCTTCTCTCTATCTGTATACGTGTAATGACAAGAAAGTTTGTCCAAAATTTTATACATTATTAGAAACTTTTTTAGTTTTACTGGGATCCAAGTGCAAAATGGCAAAAGCTATTGCATTAGTTTACCAAAGTGTAAATAATTATATTTAGAAATTATTATTTGCGGAAAGTCGAGTTGGACACTTATATAACGATTTTTAGAAAATTTAAGGACCAAAATAAAAATTATGTAAAGCTTTTAAGAATCATAATTTAAATTTTTGAGAATATTGTAACGATGACTCTCAATAAAAAGAGTAGGTTTTGAAATTTTAAACTCAAGATTGGGTCCAAAATGGAATAAGTTCAGAGTTTAGGAATTAAATTACAAATAGTGAGAAACATATTTAATGAGAAAGTGATGAAATAAGATTATTTAGTGATGTGAACGATCAGTTTCGAATTGAGACTCTTTTGATAATTTTGAGTGGAGTATTTATTCATATTAAAAAGATAAAATAAAATGCAGGGGACCTCCAAGTAATTAACTTAAAAAATGAACAACTCAATTATTTAAAAACAATAATATATCTCATGTATCATCTTCATATTTTAGGTTACCCTACATCTGGTAATGTATTTTGTGGACTTCTCGCAACTATTGTCGACGTCCTCTTCAGAGTAAGCCAATATAAGTTCAAAATTAGTGTTAGAAATATCGCATCCCTTGTTGATATCTCCACGTTTAAAACCAAGTGAGTCCCATGTCATAGAAATAAAGTTATGATCATATGTCTTGAGCATAGTAGACTTAGTCCTAGGGCAATTGGACGGAGATCGGCCTACAAATTTGCAATACAAGTCGTAAATTCCCTACAAATTTGCAGTACAAGTCGTAAATCCATTCTCATGTTATCCATATCCTATTGAATAATGTATACATCTATGTTACTGGTCACTTTCTTAGTAGTCTTACCAGCATCAAATCAATGTGTTGACTTTCATCCACTATGTACCAGTCGAAATTGAGAAAAAATATATACTTTTAAGAAGTAAGACATGTAATGGTCACGTGAAAATGTAACAAAGATTCAAACAGTGAAATGTTGAGGATGTAACTTTCGTTTAAAGTTTTACAGATTAAGAAGTAACTAACTTGCTACTATAGTAATAAGTGGGCACCAACAGTGCAATTTTTCCTTTTATAATTCCAAAACCATATTAGGCCATAAGAAATTAGGAATATACAACTATACAAGCATCAATTTTCCCGCCGGATTACTGGAGTTGTGTCCTCGTAGTCGTTCATTTAAAATTTTATGTTATTAAAAAATAAAAAAATGTTTTATAAATGTAGTTTCAATACTATATATTATGTGCAAATTGAATTTATTTTTGAGATGGCGAAGTATCTACTCCAATATTATGTATCAACAAAATATATAGTATTCGACAAATTTTTAATACGAGTTATTGCATCAAAAATATTTATAGTTCGAAATTAACAAAAATCTCAAAAAAATTATTAAAATTTACACCAAATATAATTTGGTTCTACTTAATACAAACAAAATTCTCCAGCAAATTTAGAGCCCATATATATTTTCTCAGTTGATCAAATGTTAAATAAAGGAAAATCGTTGTAGTAGGCTAACAATAACGCAAATCACTTTGAAAAAAGAAAAAATCCCTACAAATCTTCGCCACATTACATATCTTTGATCATTGTACCATGCAAACGCGGTGAAATTAAATTAAATCTAACTTTGTCTTTGTATAATTCTTAAAATTATCAACAAGAGCCTTATAGTTAAACTTTTAAATCCTACCTTTTTATATAGATTTTGAGTCTTTACTTAAGATTGAATTAAATTGGTCAACTTTGGTAATCAAATAAATAATTCATTTATGTATAATCTCTCATCAATTTATTTAATTTTGAAAAAAAATATATAATAAGAAATAATCACTAAACATATTATATTGATTTAGTGATAATTTATTATTTAATTTACAAAATTTCAAACCCATGCAATTTTGCATAGAATAAGTAATTGTAACATATTTATTGATGGGCATGTGGAATTTCTTTATGCATTATTGTGCCCATTTTTTCTTGTCTCTTAATTTTGAATCTTACCAACTTGAATGAATTGGACACCAAATCATAGACAAGAAGCAAATGTTGACATATCTATTCAATATCTAATCTCATGACCCACATTTTTTTTTGGTTGACAAAGAAAATTATTGCATTTTGTTAGGTATTTTTACCTAATTTATTTAAATAAAAAGTGGTTCTAGTTCTCCGAGAAATTGCATCAAAATATTGTTTAGGGAGAAAAAAAAGGCTATAGTTGTATCTACTCAATTTCTTGTTGTTTTACTCTTCATTAGAGAATCGAGTAATCCATAAACTAGCCACTTCAGCTATCTCTTCCCGATATATTTGCTAAGTTGATTGCATTTTTTTTTTTATCGCACATTCTCTTAGATGATTTATTGTAATATAGTTCATGCTTTGAATTATAAAAAGAAAATTCTTATTTAAGAAATTGTCCATTTCTATCTTTCAATAAAGGATTCATGTTTTCCAAATAATTGCGTCAAGACTATACTAAATTTTATTAAATTTTATATTCCGCATATTTTAGGTAAATATGTAAAAAACCTATCGAGTTTGTATAAAATACAAGTAAAATACTGTTTGACTTGTTTACTATTGTATACTAAATATAGACCTCAACAACTAATAATTGTACATTAAGAGCATGTGTATACTATGTATACCTTAACAATGCACAAGTTTATTCGAAACTTCTCGTTATAGATCCAATGAATTGAAACAATTAATTAAGAGTTGGTCACATGTAAAGGTTAGGACAAATGAGAAAACCCTTTTCCTAGCAACTTCTTTAGGAACAAAGTTATACACATGTTGTACTAAAGTGCACCAATATGGATACTTTTTGATACATGTGGCAATACATGTACATTAAGAAATTGTGCATGTCATGTACACAAAAAGGACTAATGGAAAACCGTTAGACGGTTGATCACTAGTGGATGTCAAGCTCAACAAGAGTGTCTGATAATAATATAAGACAATTGAATAAGACATAAATAATCTCGAATATCAATAAATATAACAATAACATATTTACTACACAACTTCAACATGCTGTCAATTTCAAATCTATGTTGTGACAAGAAAGTTGTACCAATCAACAACTTCTTTCACCTCTATATAAACAAGTCATTTCACTCCAAATTAATGATACCGCAAACTTGTTTATTCCAAAACTCGCTATTGTATCGAATTTATTACGATAGTTAAAACAACAACTCAACCATTAAGTGACAGTAATTATAATTCCTTTCGTTGACTAAATTCAATAATAATATATAGTTTTATATACTTGACGTAGAAGTTTCAAATAATTTTCGACGTAGTACCACATACTCGAGGAGTATGTACATATGTGTGTCATGTTACCATAGGATTCCCTAAGGTAAGGTGTTTGTTTCTAGACACCAAAATATTGTAGTGTCGGCCACGGGCCATCGATATCTAGCAGCTGGCCTCATCAATATTTTCTTTGGACTCGACTAAAGAATTTGTTGGGACCGCAGCCCCACCACCTTCTGCATTAATTATTTATTGTTCAGTCCTCAATGTATAATATAGTTTTTAATATAACATTATATAATCATAAATACTGTTAAATCAAATTATATATTAGACTTAATACAATTAATTAATAAACTACCGTACACAAATCGCAACAAAGTATCTGGCATTTATTATTAAAATAATTTAATTCTACTCGTAAGATTATATACAATTACAATTTTATTACGTGATTGCATATGACAAAACTTATAAGTTATTATATTAACCTTAAATTAATAACGTTATACGCATGCCGTCCAGGATATAATTGAATTAAATTAATAAATAATATTTATTTATTATACTATCTAGTTTAATGTTCCAAATATGCAATGTGATGCATAGAATACTACAAACTCACGTCATATATTATAATAATTTGTATATTGCATAAAAAATGATAAAAATGTGTATAAACAAAAGGTGAAGCCCAAGACTTGCTGGGTCATCATAAGGTGGGCTGGGCTTAGCCTGCCCAGGCCTACAAAAATTGGATCGAAACTCTATACAACCTTTACCCAGCCCACTCTTCCTCAACACTTTGACACACAATTAAAGTATGCTGTATATGTAATTTTTAGTTTAGAAAAACAAATGTTTTTATTTATTTGTTCACCTACTATATATAGATTTGATATTTTATCATATTGTCTTTTGATATGCAGTTTGTTTGTTTCTTTTTCTTTTTTTTTTTTTTTTTGTAATTTTGAATCTTCAGAAAAAATAATTCATTTTTGACTGCTGTGGTCGGACCGGTTTTGGGCTGAGACAAGTCAGGCCCGTGTCTCAGCCCAAAATTAAAGGCTCATTTTTGTTTAGCTTCCGTTTAAAATAAAAAAAAGTTCAGCTTATTTGTGGCCCAATTCAAAGCCTACCCAAAAAAATAGTAAGACCCATTTTAATCCAAATCTGATCCAATACATATCATCCTCTATTTTCCATTCCAATTATCCAGCCTTACCCATTATCACTAATTAGTGAAGTGCACTAAATGTTAAATTTTATTAGAAGAAAATCTCCTTTCAGGTAATTCATATTTGCAGTTTCATAATTTTATTTTATTTTTTATCTTTTTTCTTATGAAGTATTACTAAATTTTATTTAGAGGTGGACTAGTACTTAAAAACAAAAAAAATTTACACTTTAAAAATTAGTTTTTTTCAAGAGCAGAACATGACTTTAGTCCGACCCCACCCCCTATCTTCACTCCTGTGGTAGACTTATAATTCATCGAAGGGAAACATATAAAAAATCCACGTTTTATCTCATTCAATAAGGGCATCAGTTTGTAACACCACGGATTACATTCAACTTCCAAGAACATTTATCACCATAAACAGTTATAATAATTCTTGAAATTCAGAAGGTAAACTCATAATGTATTACCATAAAACATTTTAAAATTTCATGATTTAACTCATCAGGTAAGGTCCTCAAATAAATTTCTGAAGTGTACCAACTTCTAATATATATTATTTAAAACATGCTACATTCTTATTGTACTCGATCTTCCGGAGGATTAGTTCGTGTGCCAACTTTCCAGTAAATTGTAACCGTCTATCTTGCAACCTTAATAAATATGCGAAGCAGGTTTGACTAAACGCAGCTTTATATTTATCAACAAAATTCTGTAATTCAACATCTATATAGAATGGAACTAATCTGAGTAATTTGTCATTTGTCCCTCAAACTTCCGGTATTAAGTAGGGAGATACATCTACAAAATAAACGTCAAAATATTTTAATCTGACATAACAAACAAACATATGAATATATTTAGTAAATTTTGCAAAAATAAGTGACTGTTCTACTATGAATAAACACCATTTACGAAAACTACAATCTATCGATTTTAATTACTGTACAAAAAATTCAATGATAAAATACAATGCTAAGTTGACTAACAAAGTGTCATACAATGAATTTTATATTAGCGTTGCGCTAGTTAAAACAAAAAGTGATCCATACAAAATATTCTTTCACGACACACGAGCCGGCTTCGTGTTGACAACGTTAAAATTAAGTTTGTCCTTTTGTTATAATATAGTCTTAATTAATAAAAACTAACCTTTATTATAAATTTGATTTATGTCATGATTGGGACATCCATTTCCAATATAATAAAAGTTGTTGACAAAATTCCAAATAAAGATGCTCATATTATATTATCTTATCTACAACATTATAAAATTTTATTAAATTCCTTAAATAATACACTGCTTAATGTTAAGTAGGATTTCTCTGTCAATTAATTGTTTAATGACTGTATTTTTTTTATTAGCAAAATTGTATCTATATTTTATAGATACTGAATTCTGGGCAGCTGAATTGAGGAGACTAGGCAAATGTAACTATACGTTAACAAGTAGATGTGTAGATGGCAAATGGATCGGACCGCGCTCGAGCTCGTTGAATGACGGATCGGTCTGTAAAATGACACAAACTCAGCCCGTGAAGTCCATGGACCGGCCCGTGGGCCTGACCGCGGACCACGGGCTTGGCCCGTGGTCCATGGCCCAAATGGGACCAAATTGGTCCCTAGTTTTAAGTTGGGGACCAAAAATTGCAATTGACAATTATATTTCCATATTTCTTTTTTTTTTTAACTTTAAAAAAAAATTGAATTTCACGTGGGTCCGTGGCTCATCCCGTGTGGCCCGCGGACCGGCCCGTGGCTCGGCTCGTGTGGCCTGCGAACCACGAACCGGTCCGAACCCACATTTTTTACACGGGTCGAGCTCGGCCCATGAGAAGGACCGAGCTAGCCCCAGGTCGGTCCATTGCCATTTCTAGACGTGTTGTTAATTGATACAAAGTGAAGAGAAGATTGATTTAAATATTTGAGATATTCATTTTTATACAAATATCTTTAGTAGAACAATGTGGGTTATACATGTGGCAAGTAAAAATAGAGATGGAAAGAACAAAAATTTCCAATTGAGTTGTGAATTGAAAAAAATGTGGTTCATATGTACAAAATATAGTGGTAGATAAATTATGAAAAATTAAATAAAAGATAATTAACACACATTTTGATGGAGATAAATTATAAAAAATGTATATAAAATAGGTTTAGCACACATTTTGATAGACATAATTATAAAAAAATAAATGGAAGATGTCTAGCATACCGTCCAAATGTCCAAATGTGGACGGTGTGCTAGACATTTTTCACTTTTTTTCTTGTCATGTAAACAATTTAGGATGATATAGCATACTTTTTAGTGCAATCCACAGTTGCATTGGAGATGCTTTAAGAGGAATAGTTTTGATGGAAAAAGTTATAGTGTGTTTGGAAAGGCTTTTTTGAGGTCTAAAAAGTATTTTTTGGTTATACTAGTGAAATTTACGTGTTTTATTAATTTTAATAGTTATTATAGGATATAATAAATATATTATTTATTTTAAAAAATTAATATGAGATATATAATATTTAATTACTATTTATTAAAATAAATACAAAATTTATACAAAAGTACTTTTATAGTTATGCAACCAAATACTCAATTTAATATTTACATCGCCAAAAGTTCTACTACTAAAAATTCTACTTTACCAAACGGACCTTTAAAGAATGAGTTAGATCAAATTAATACGGCTTGATATAGTAAGAAATCTGATTTAATAAATATTTTGTTAAATGTAGCGACATATCAAATGTGGAAAGACTTTTTTCTTTTTTTTTTTTTATTTTTTTAAATATTTATCTCTAAATTTATTGGATAAAATTGAATTTGAGAAAATTGGCTCAATCCTAGTTTTTATTTTCTGTTTTGGGAAATCAGACCATTAAGAATTATTTTGAAAAATCAGGCCATTTTTAAATAAATTAATTAGTGTTATAAAACTAGAAAAGTAGAGAGAAAAAAGGAGGAGAATAAAGAGAGTCAAAACTCAGGTCTTAATTTACTATAACAATGACTCTTATTTATAGGGTTTCAAAGGGAGTTACAATTTGATTAGAATACACTCTTCTGGAGTAAGTAGATAACTACATAGACATCTAGATAAAACTAAATAGTCATTCATCATTATCTATAATTTCATAACACTCCCCCTTGAATGACTTATTACACAATAACTGGTTCGTTATTTGGCAAAAACCCAATGGGACAAAAATACCAATAGAAAGAAAAATTATAAAAAATTGGAGTATTCAAATGCTGCCTCATTAAAACCTTGTTAGGAAAACCCAGTGGGACAAAACCTGAACAAAGGAAAAAGAGTACAGCTACTCCAACTGATTTCAATCAATGAAAAAAACTTATATCGAGCTATCCATATCTTGTGCGCCAATGTCTTCAATGCCACCATCTTTTCAAAACTTGTATAAAACAATTCTGGTGGAATGTGCTCCATGTTATAACCTCCAGCAATATCATCTTCATACACTATCTCTGGTTGACTGTAGTCAGCATGATGGTTTGATGCAATTATATTAAAAATAGATCTTGTTGTTGTTCCCTTCAGGGGTCTCGTATACAATTTATAATACACGGGAGTATAATCATAGGGTTATGATGAAGGTAAATATTTTGTAGGTTATAGACACCCATAACTATAAGAATTATAACACTTCTAATTGGATATCATTTACACAAAGAATATGTCTCATTAAAATTTTACTAGGAAAAAATCCTATGGGAAAAAATCATAGTAAAGGAAAAAGAGTACATAATTCTTTTAATACGCCATGCAAATTGCCTCATTAAAAACCTTGACAGAAAAACTCAATGGGACAAAACCTCAGTCAAGGAAAAGAGTACAATGCGTATTTACTCCCCCTTATTATAATATTAGTTCAAATCTGTACTTTGATCGATTGAATTCTCGAAAAGTTGAACTATATGCTTCAGGCATATTAAATCCTCCAGGGATTTATATACATTGTTTTATTAGTCATGTCAAATGAGTTGGTTATAATAATATTCATTATATGCATATATGTCATGCATTGACAGACTAACAAGATATCAACTGATGATTGCTTTACATAAGTTTTTACGAAATTCATAGTGTTAAAAATCGTATATTACATGTTACGACTTCATTTTCCCATTTCTTTTTTGCATAATTATACACCTTTAGGTGCTCCGACTATAGGTCCAGAAACTTCAGGTTTCTCTAATCAGTTCAATTTACTTAGATTGCATCATTTTATTTGACCAATTTATTCTTTGACAGATTTCTTTCAATATCCTCGCTACCTTTCATAATATGAAGCGCTTCATTATGTACAACAATGTTGTCAACAACATTTATTTTTTTGAATCCATTTCTTTCTCATAACGACATAATTTAACGAGATCTTTTCGTTTTATTATTTCAGCTAGCTGAACCTCTTCTGGGGTTTTTATAATTAGTTATGTCTATATACACTCCAAGAGTATACACCTCCTCAATAGGACCATCTTTGTAATTGACTCTATTTTTTATTTGAGAATTTTTTTGGAATCAAATATCACCACGCTTCAGGCGTGTCATTAATTTACCTGATATAATGTTAATGGATTGTCCTTCAAGGACACTAATTTGAATTGGAGCATTTAGAGCTGGTATATAAGATTTGATTTAATCTCTTTGGTCAGTAAATGCATCTGTCAAATGTATAACTTACAAATGAGTTATTTGTCGAACTTCTGGTTCATATTGTCTTGTGCAAGGATCTAGAAAACATAATATGCTGCATTTTCATGTATTTTTTCCAGCTACTTAATTTCTCTTCTCTGATGTTGATAAAACTGTCTTATCAAAATAACATTCAAAAACTGTATTATAAAATATCACCCGTTAGGACTTAAAATATTTTATAATGTTCCATTCTAAACATATATTCTCAACATTTTTCAAATCCCATCTCAGTGCACTATGGTGAACCGATTATACATATATTGCACTATAAAAAATTCATTAGATGGATAATATTAGGTTCTGAACATAAGCCAACTATAGTGGGGATAACTTCGATGTTGGCATGATGCGTATAAGTGTTTTTGCATATAAAATAGCATTCCCTAGACAAAAATAGGAAGCGCTTTGTTCTCAATAGTAATGGTTTAGAATTTAATTGGAGGCGTTGAAAAACAATATTGCTAAACCATTTAAAATCATCTCAACTGATATTTATTAAAAGTTTGAGATTTATGCTCACTAGTATTGACAAGACACATCATCGTCTTGGTTTTATAATCTGAAAATTATGCTCATAATTTAATATTTGAGCAGGTAATCTCGCAAACTTCAAGTTGCGAATAATAACACCATACAATCATCTAGTAGATGTATCTATTAGATACAAATAATATATAGATGGTCAACATGGAGGGTGATGGAGTCCCATAAATCACCCTAAATAATTTTCAAAAATGTAGGGAATTCAGTCCCGATTTTATCTAGTGAATGTCTACTGGTTTATATATCATGAGAACAAGCATCACGTGAGAATTCATTATATTGAAAAATCTTCTGGTTTTCAATAGATATCCTCATTAATAAGTCACATCATATTGATCCGGAATGGTCTAACCGGTATTGCCAATCAATAAAATTTCGAAATATTAAACTTTTGGTTCAATACAATTTAGCAAATATATTTTTCGTTTATTTGAGTAACTACACAATAAACAAGAAAATATAATTAATTTTCTATTAGACATCGTATAATCATATAATTCACACTAATCAACATAACATGATTTATATGCTTTCCTTCAGAAATAAGCATTAGTTGATTAATTACTGATTTATATCACAATTTAATTATGTGATATGATATATTCTTCAAGACACGTGCTTCTTCTAGAACACAATAAAATATTATTTCGAATACCACGCAATATTCTTCAGGAATATAAAAATTATAACGTCATATTTTCGTAAAAATTATAACGTCGTAAAAATTAATATTCTTCTGGAATATTTAAATTGTAACGTTATGCTCTTCAGGAGCAATTAATATTCTTCTGGAATATTTAAATTGTAATGTTATGCTATTCATGAGCAGCTAATATTTTGTCAAAATATTATACGTTGTGCTTCTTCAGTAGTTACAATAAATCATTATTTTAATGTAAATATTAATATTATAATATTCTTATAGAATATTAGATCTTATAAAATTATGCTCTTCGGGAGCAATTAATATCCTGCTGGAATATTAATAAAATCTAAAATTGTGCTACTTCTGGAACAACAAAATATTCTAATATAATATTTATATGCTAGGTCGTGAAATATAACACAACATTCTTCTGGAATATTAAATTAATGATGTCACACTATTTATGGACAAATAACATTCGATCTAGAATATTAATATAATATTGTGCTCTTCGAGAACCTTAACATATTTATCAAACTTAAACTTGTATAAAGTTAATCTTCAGGACTAACAATATTCTTCTAGAATATTGATTTATATAAAATTTTGATTTCTTCAGGATTAACCAAAAAAATATTCTTCTTGAATATTTATTTAATTGTGTTATGTTTCTTCAAGAACATCAACACATTATTACTTATTTAAAAGTATTTAATTTGTTAAAACAAAAGATTTAACCTATAACAAAATTCATAAATCATGTAAATCGAATCTTACAAAATATAATTAAAAGATTTGTAAGAATATACTTACTTGGAATAGGAAAATAGTCATTTGTTGAAAGTAGTATCAATACAAAAATTGCTATTATTCACGTAGCAATTTCTTACGAATGAACCGTCTGATCTTAATTGTAGCCGTTGGATTTCATGAACAATAAGTTTTGAAGTTACTGTCCAAATTTCACAATGATCGAACCACGGAATGTTGAGATATCAATATTTGATCACAATTGCGCAGGCTGTCCAGATTCTGCGAATTTTTCTAAACTATTGCTCTCAGATTTTCTCTCTATTTTATTTTGGAAGAGCTTTATCGTGCTGATAACGTGTTATGAAACTTGGAAAGTAGAGAGAAAAAAGGAGGAGAATAAAGAGAGTCAAAACTCAAGTCTTAATTTACTATAACAATGACCCTTATTTATAGGGTTCTAAAGGGAGTTACAATTTGATTAGAATACACTCTTCTGGAGTAAGTAGATAACTACATAAACATCTAGATAAAACTAAATAGTCATTCATCATTATCTATAATTTCATAACAATTAGAATATTATACTTTGTCTCCAACATAATCTCTCTCTTCCCGTGTCTCCAAATAATTAGAAATCAAACCTACCTATTTTTATATACTCTTATCTCCAACGTTCTCCTAAATTAACGCAACACTGCAATTACCAAATAAAAAATCAATCAAAAACCCGAATAACATCATAAAGTTACATACGAAATCTGCCAATCACAATTATTTCATACACATTAACATGGTCGCAACTTATTAGAAAAAGTCAAAATAGTCTGAACAACCAAACTAAAAAATATATTTACATAATATTGATAATTGAGAGATCATATTTGATTAATTAAAATGTGACATCATTTTAATAGAACACCCCATTATAATGATAGAGTCTCGTTCTTCTGCCCACAGTGAGCAGGAGAATTCATGTTCACTCCCTACGTGGCAGGCCTAATTAGATACCAATTCAGCATCGAAAAAAAAAAAACTTAACCCACAAAAACCTCACCCAGCAACAATCATTTCATCTCTCTCTCTCTCTCTCTCTACCCATCAGTCAGCGAATTGCGGCGAAGCAACCACCACCCCCATCGCCAACGTGGAGCCAACCCAACATTCCCAGCGAAACAACCACTACATCACCAACGGCGGAGCAACCACTCCCCCATCACTTAACCCACCAAAACCCCACCCCAGCAACAATCATTTTATCTCTCTCTCTCTCGCGTCTACCATTAGCCGGCGAACGACGGCAAAGTAACCACCACCCCCATCGCCTGCCCAACATTCCCGGCGAAGCAACCACCACATCACCAACAGCGGAGCAACCACCACCCCCATCGCTGTGTTCGCCGTCTCTTCCCTCTATCTCTCCAAGTTTAACCTCATCAACACCGCCATAACCTCCACCATCGACGAGGGTTCCTTACTGGACTTTATTCATGGTAAAAAAAATGTCACCACTTTGAGATCTGTAATATCAAGCTAAAATTTGGGGAGGAAGAAGAAATTAAATGGTGGACTTTACCTTTGTTTCTCATTTTCATGGTATTTTTGAAGGTATTTGTAAATGAGTTAGGAGTGGATTTTGGGGAAAACCCAAGTCGCAGAAAGAACGGAGAGAGATGTGTGTGGGGTTTGGTGTTGGGGTGGGGGGGGGAGAGAGAGAGAGAGATTGATGGGGGTGGGGAATTATTGCTGGGACAATTTTTTTTTTTTTTTTTTTTTTAATTGGCATATGACTGGACCCGCCATGTAGGCAGTGGGCAAGAATTCTCCTGCCCACTGTGGACTAGGGATGACAATGGGGCTGGTCGGCCCCGTCCCGCGAAATTTTTTTTTAAACTGAAAACATAATAAAATATATATATATATATATATATATATATATATATATATATATATATATATATATATATATTTGTACTAAACAAAACAAAAAAAATTATAAAATTAAGGTTATGGTGTAGTGGTTAAGATTTGTAGTTTACAAGTTTCAACCCGGGTTCGATTCTTTTTTAGTCTATTTGTAGTGAAAATTATAATTTCTATTATATATTTATATTTTATGATTTTTCAAAAAAAAAAAAATTTCTAGAGGCGGGTCGCGGGACGGCGGGGCGGGTCGGGGCTGCCCCGGACCCGCGGCGGGGCAGATTTTTCTGCCCCAAACCCGCCCCTATTGTCCAACGGGGCGGGGCGGGGCGAGTCGCGGGTCGGGGATTTTTTTGCCATTCCTACTGTGGACAGGAGAATGGGACTCTATAATGATAATTGAAATATCATATATATGATGTATACAAGTGTTGACGTCGAAACCTACACTGTCCACGTGTTAACAAATCTCTAGTTATTCCTCTGCCAACCTGTATGTTACTTGTACACTCGGACATTCGTTAGACACCAAGATCTCTGGGAAAAAAGGGTCTAGTGATCGTTGGTACTCCGACGATAAAGTCAACTGCCGGTATATATAGTAATATACGGGGGGTGAAAGCAATTGAGTGTGGGAGGAACAAGCAAACAGAGATTTAAACAAAGTTTAGGGGTGAAATTATTGCATGAAAAGAGCGTACCTTAAAATAACCAGAGATGTTGTATTTATAGTACAAGAGTTCTAATTGATTTAGAAAACAATCAATTAGATATCTGATCGGATACTCTTTTCTTATGAGATAAGGATGATCGGTTGTCAAGACAATCTCCTAGATCACGTTACCTAATCTTTAAGAGATTGAGATTTGGTTTCTTTGTGAGGATTCGTGTGCCAATCAAACACAATCTGTCTTTAATTACTTATCTGGTTATCACAAAATATCGTGTTGCCTGCTAGTTATAATAAATATAAACCCGGTGAGGTTCTATGGGTCGGCTATGAGCGTCTAGACTTTTCATGGGCTTCGCAATGCTCTGATTCAAGAATGCTAAGATGCTCGATGGGCCTCTGAGGCCTTCTGAGAATTTACGAGGTCCTTGCAGGACCCTCGAAGCATTCGCTGGGTGTATGAGATCTTTATGGATCTGGAGGGCATTCGCTAGGCCTATAAGGCTGTAACGAGGGCCAACTTGGGCCTTTATTGGGCTTTCGTTAATGTAGAAGCCTTACTAAAATTTGGTGGTAACAACAAGATCACAAATACTTACAATAAAGATGGCAAAAGTACCATAATGTAATATTATAGCAATATTTTATACAAATTAAAATGGTCACAACTTATTAGAAAAGGTCACAATAGTTTGAACAGTAAAATTAAAAAATTTATTCACATGATATTGATAATTGAAAGATCATTGAAAGGTCATATAAGATGAATAAAAGATCACAAATACTTACAATAACGTTACGAAAAATTCGAGTCTTGTAATGAAAAATAAAGCGTTTTTACAAATTAAAGTGGTCACATTATATACAGCTTTAGTGGGCATTACTATGAGAGGCAATTGGACGGTGAAAATTCTTAATTTAGGTCTTTTTGTTGAATGTATTAAAAGTATGTAACAAAATTATTATAGTTGGCACTTGGCAGAGCATTGAGGCCTAAAAGTGGGGGACCTTAGTGTTAGTTGCATGTGAGTATCCGATGAATATGTGTTGTGTACCATGATTGGTACTACTTATTTTTAGAATGTACAAATTTCGACAACAAAGTCCCAATTAAGGATAATTTTGAAGAAACTAATGTAGTGCCATGTTAGTGATATATTATATTGGTATTTTATAGCCATCTAGCATTAGAATTCATTTACAAAGGAGAAGGATATTGAATGAAGAGGGTCGTGGTGAATTGAAAACTAGTGTAATCTTATGGCATGGATTAACCGAAATGAGTTTTAAAAAAATGATTTGTGTATCGATTTTGAATTTATAAAGAACAATATTTAATTTTTTGCTATTATATATATTTATATTTTTCTACATGTTAATTTATGTCGCATTCAGTTTTTCTTCAAAATTGCATGATCTTACTCAAAACGTAACACGTGACATGGACAAAAAGTTTACTTAACTCTAACAAGCTTTCAACATAGCTCTCGGCTCCAAAGTATTTATGTGTTTATAATTTTGTTTGTTACTTACTTTCTTTTTGGCTAAAATCTTTGATTTGTTTATCAAAAGTGTCTATCAATAAATGTTCTAGTGACTACATATAATAGAGTCGTTACTACTTTTTCACATAGAATTATAATAAATCGCTTTATCTAGACTTGAGTAGAAAGCATGAAGGAAGACTAGTTTTTTGTAAATAAATCAGTATTTCAATAAAGTTTTATTCTTGGAGATGCTTTATTCTTCCTTATCTCTTTAGTTTCCATAGGTAACAACCTAATCAAATGGGCCCTTGTTTGTTATGTGAAGTTAGAATTTCGATTAATTTTAGCCGTTGGGCCAGGCCGCCTGGCCCACACGTGGTCCAGTTCATGTCTGTCACTTTCTGCAACGGTCACATTAACGTCTATTTATTTATTTTTCTCTCATGGATACTGGATTAATTTCAAATTTAGGCACGTTGGGTTTGAGTTTTGGTTTAAAAAAAAAAAAAAAAAAAATTCGGCTTGAAATTTTTTATTTTTCAAAGTTTTTAAAAGTGAAATGACTATTTTATTCATAATTAACATAATTCCATTTCAAAATAGTAAGAGCAATATAGTCATTTCACCTTCAACAACTTTGAAAAGTCAAAAATATCAAACTCAAAAACTTATCTTTTTGAACAAAAACTCAAACCGAACAAACTTTTTATTTTCTATTTTGTGGCTATAATTTGCCTATTAAGAAATTGTCTTTAAATTTTGACTTTTGAGCTTTTTCAAGTTATTTGAAATAATTAAAAAACCTTGGCAACCCTTTATTGAGTGGCGATCTAATGTTCACTTGGTGGGCAAGATGAAGTGCCCACCTGCTGATGTGGACACTTCATCTTGTCCACCAAGTGGGCATTAGATCATAATTCACCCTTTATTATCTAACCCAAAAATGACAGTTTACCTAATATTGAATAGTCATATTAAATTATTAATAATAATTACAATTATAGAGTAAATTAAGAGAAAATATCAGGAAATAATTACATTAAAGTGATAATTATTGTATAAACCTTACAACCTCAAAACAAAATCACACCTTATTTGATATTGAATTACATGAAAAAAAAAAAAAAAGAAAGAGAAAGAACATCGTTAAAAATTAAGTCTTGTCCTACTGATTGAGATCCATTGCGTCATTTTTTCCCCCATTGTGTTGGACATTACTACATTAACTAGAGAACTGTAATTTAAGTTTGAACTTACTTTAATTAACCAAAATAAAGGAAAAACAACCGTAGTGAGAAAAAAAGTTTAAACTAAAAAATCGGCCTATGAAATGAACAAAATATTAGAATATTTTACATATGGTACTAAAGATTCAAAAGAATTTTGATGGTAATAATTTGTTTCCTTAGAATCTACACAAGTAGATTGGGTAACATATCTTCTGTTCAACTGTCTCGTGTTGACAGTCAGACACAATACATATAGTGGGAGTGAGAGATGTGCATATGTCCGACTATTGAAACGTGACAATCAAGCACAAGATATATTGTTTGATTTGAACAATATATATATATATTTTTTTTTTTGTGTAAAAGGTGAAGCAAACCTTTTTAAAAAAAAGTATAAAGCAAGTCATGCTGAGCCTATAATGAGTTATTTCAAATTTTTGTTCCTTTTCTTTTTCATATTTTTGAACTTTATTAAATTTATCTTGTCAAGTTCAACTAAACTTTTTTGAACCTGTTTGATCATATGAACGATTAGGTTTGATAAAAATATTTTGAGTTTTTTTTTAAAAAAAATCTTTCTATAATAAAAATAGAGACTGTAAGTTTGCATGGTGGTGTATGGAGGCAGGGTGGTCACGAGTAGTAATTTCATGTGTTGGGTCGTTTTTAAACTCGAACGATCTAGTATATTCTGACGTCTCTCTAATATCTTATCATTATTATTTTGTTTATATTTTTCTAATTCTCTATTTTGCTCACTCTTGATGAAATCAATTTGCCCAGCTGCCCACATTCTTATTTGATGATTAGGTTAGCTTAAATCAAACGGCCCAAAACAGCTAATCAAATCAAATGCATGATCTGTTCTCAAATATTATTAATAATGGTGACACTCTGTAAAAGATAAGAACAAACAAAATTAATCATTTAAACCTGTCAACATCCTTCTGTTCTCTTCAGGAAAAAAAAAAAAACACACACACACACACTCTCTCTCTCTCTCTCTCTCTCACTCACCTCAAGAACCCTAATCCTATACTTAAAGAATTATTATATAAGTAACTGTGATTAGTTTTGAGATTAGAGCTGGCCAATGATTGTAATACAAGTAACCAACTCTTATAAAAATACATTAAAGATTGATAAAACAATGTGGCATTTCTTCAATAATTTAAGCTTTTGAAACGAAGTTGTTCGATACGATATTGGAACAAATATAAATTTTTATATTGTTTACAAATTAAATTTTTAATAAAAAAAAAACCCAAATTTGATACATACATGAGATAATATGTCACACTTCTACAGTCTAAAATTTTTTAGATGAGATAATTAATCTCTATAAGAATTTTTTTTTTTTACTATTGCTCCCCAACTTAATGCCTAACTAAAAAGTTAGTCTGCACATAGAATAATTTGGTACTTAACTTTATATTATAGTTGAATATAGTTGAATATATAATCGATTTTCAAAAATAAAAACTGTTCAAACTTTAGTGATTCGTTGTATGATCTTACGTGTCTGACTTTATAATGAACTTAGATTTTGTTTATCAACTAGAGGTGGAATGTACAAATTTAAAATTAGACATATTCCTATAAAAATCTCGTAACGATATAATAAATTTTGAAATTACTCAATATAGATGTCAATTGTGTAATTTATAAGTATTTATAAATTGGTCAAATAATATTTTTATTTACATATTCTATAGGATACACAATTTTTTTTTATCCACGTATTTTATAAGACTCGTTTCTTATAATCTAAAAAAATAATAATTTACGAAACAAAAATTATAATAAAAATCCAAAAATCAACTTGCTCGTTGTTAAAGGTCATGAACCAATTTGCTATTAGTATAATAAATTGGAACCAATAATGCAAATTTCCCATAAAAATGACTTCTCAACTATAAAACACATCAGACCAAATTCTTCTGCCATCACAACACAGTCCCCCCTTGCCTGATTCACTGAGTCTCCAAACCAAGAAAGAGTAAGAAACAAAAACCCAAAAACTTGCATTTGTTCCAGAGACAATTAATGGCAGAAAACAGGGAAGAAGATGTTAAACTTGGAGCCAACAAGTTCACAGAGAAGCAGCCATTAGGCACAGCAGCTCAAACAGACAAGGACTACAAGGAGCCACCACCAGCACCATTATTTGAGCCTGGAGAACTGAAATCATGGTCCTTTTACAGGGCTGGTATTGCAGAATTCATAGCGACTTTCTTGTTCTTGTACATAACTATTTTGACTGTTATGGGTGTTGGCAGAGCAAAGAATAAGTGTGCCTCTGTGGGCATACAGGGAATTGCTTGGGCCTTTGGGGGTATGATCTTTGCACTTGTCTACTGTACTGCTGGTATCTCAGGTCAGTCTTTAAACCCCTTTCCTTTCCTCTCTTTATTATTTTTTTTAAACTTTAATTTTTAACTTTTTTTAGACTTAGCCAAACATGCACTTACTCTTCTCTCTGTATATCTAGTTTTTTACTCCTGTTTTTGTCCTTTTTTTAATTTCTCTGGCTCCTTTTATATATTGGAAATTATTTGTGGCCTTTTATTGTTCTGTTTCTCTGGATCTTATAGTGCATGAGTAACTGAGTTCTTAATTAAGACATGTAGTTTAAGGATCTTTAAGGGTCTTATATTTGGTACAAACGATTGTATCTTAAGGATTTCTTGAAAAAAAAATTGACTTGTTGCCATAAAGTTGTTTGGCTAAGCTTAAAAAGTTTACTTATAATTAAATTAGTAAATATTAAAATAAATATTTTTTTATGGTTAATGTTGACTGATAGCTTATGAGTAAAAAAAAAATATATCCAAACATTTTTTAAACAAAAATTTACTTAAAAGTCACATATATTTGCTTTGAGAGTATGGTAGAAGACTAGAAGTTGTCAAAAAATGTACTTTTTTTTTAAGCTTAGCCAAATATTAGTAAGAAAAAAAGTAACAAATTCAAATATTTTTGAAACAAAAATTTACTTAAAACTAACTTCTACTTTGATGTAGCTCAATACTTATTTTTTTCCTCGTTTGCATGTTAAAACAGGAGGGCACATCAACCCAGCTGTGACATTTGGATTGTTCTTGGCAAGGAAACTTTCTTTGACCAGGGCTATATTTTACGTGGTGATGCAGTGCCTTGGTGCCATATGTGGTGCTGGTGTTGTCAAGGGGTTCATGCAGGGTCCATATGAGAGACTTCAAGGTGGTGCTAATGTCGTGCAGCACGGCTACACCAAAGGCGATGGCCTTGGTGCGGAGATTGTTGGCACCTTTGTTCTCGTCTATACTGTCTTCTCGGCTACTGATGCCAAGAGAAACGCCAGAGACTCGCACGTCCCTGTATGTTTACCCTATTCCCTCTGAATTACTTCAAATTTAACTCTACTATCATGGCTCACTTAACCTTTTCTTGGAGATAAGCTTAAGTCTAGGGGAGATATCTATCGATTTTAATTCTCCTCAATATACATAATTAAAGACGACTGGCAGATGCACGATTTTTATAAAATGTATTGCAATGAGAGAGGGGATATATGTTGCACGAATTCGTGCAACATATATATTCCCGAATGCCACGTGTCCAAATAATGTTTCCCCCAACTTTTCAATCTTCTCCCCCACCACCCTTATGCGCCCCCACCACACCACCCCTATTTTGGGTCAAAAATTACGGCTAAAGCTAGGGCTGGGCAAAATAACCGCCAAACCAACCCGACCCGAACCGACTCGGGTCGGTTTTGGTGGTTTTCGGGTTGGGAAAACCCAACCCGAAACCGACTCAGTTTAAAAAAAAAAAAAAAAAAATTTTTTTTTTTTTTTTTAGGCCATACTTGGCCCAAAACCGAAAACCCGAACCGACCCGAGTCGGTTCGGGTCGGTTTCGGGCCGAATTTTTTTTTTTTTTTGTTTGGTTTCGGTTTGGCTTTTTGCCAAACCGAATTTTACTCGGTTTGGGTCGAAAACCGACCCGACCCGACCCACGCCCACCCCTAGCTAAAGCTGAAACTCCCCACCCCCACCAAATGTAATCACCCCACCTTTTCAGTAATGATAATAAATATTAATTTATTCTCTAATATTTATTCCACATAAATATACGTGAATAAAATTAAATAGTATTGTACGATATTTCGAATACATTAAACTTATACAAAATAGTAATACACGTAATCTTAAATTATAAATTACAAAACAAACTTAATCTAAAAAAACAAGTACTGATTGTTGAAAAATTCAGAGACAGCTTCGAAGTTGCTACTGTCAATACTCGTAAATCTATCGTCCTACGCATCATATGAGTACCGTGGGTCTGGCACATCGTATGAATACTGTGGGTTTGGCGCATCGTACGGGTTGAAAATGTGTTGTCCAACCTGCCAATAAACGTGTCGCGCCTATAGTACTAGTGGACACAATAAAAGAACTTGTCTGGGATAAATTAATTACATGTGTTATTTAATTGATTATTTTAATAAGAACTTGTCTGAGACTCACTCTACCCGTACTATGTGCCAAACCCACAGTATTCATACGATGTTTCTGGATTTTTCAACAACCAGTACTCGTTTCTTTAGATTAAGTTTGTTTTGTAATTTATGATTTAAGATTACGTGTATTATTATTTTGTATAAGTTTAATGTATTTGAAATATCGTACAATACTATTTAATTATTCACATATATTTATGTTGAATAAATATTAGAGAATAAATTAATATTTACTATCATTACTGAAAAAGTGGGGTAGTTACATTTGGTGGGGGTGGGGAGTTTCAGCTTTAGAGCTTGTTTGACAAAAATTATAAACCTATTTTGGTTTTTTTCAACCGTAATTTTTGACTTTTCAACCCACTTTTAACATGAAAAGTTAATAATTTCAACTCAAATAAATCAATATTGATCAAATAAACCAAAAATTAGTTTATAAACTAGTTTATAATCTCTGTCAAACAGACTTTTAGCTGTAATTTTTGACCCAAAATAGGGGTGGTGGGGTGGGGGCGCATAAGGGTGGTGGGGGAGAAGATTGAAAAGTTGGGGGAAACATTATTTGGACACGTGGCATTCGGGAAGATATATGTTGCACGAATTCGTGCAACATATATCTCCTCTGCAATGAGAATCGAACTTATCCCCTCTGACTTAACACATCAGTGTATGCTAAATTTGATTATTTTAGCCTGTTGTGGTTAGGATCTAGTTGCTTTGGAACGTAGCAATGAATGGGACCAAAACTAGGATTTCCCTTTATGAGTTTTCGTGCTATTTTCCCTTTCTAATGTTTACACTCCTCAAATTCTCGAAAAGAAATTTTCAAAAATCTTCGTCCTGTTCTACATATCCATGTTAGTACACCTTTCCCAGTAAATATAATTCCGGAATATTCTATGTACTGGCATAATTGATCTGGTGAAAGTTTTAATGATTTTCATCTTAATGTGTGGAAAGAGTATTCATGAGTTGGTTCTTAAATAAGTCTTCATGATTTGTTACAGCTTTTGGCTCCTCTCCCGATTGGATTCGCAGTATTTTTGGTTCATTTGGCCACCATCCCCATCACCGGAACTGGTATCAACCCTGCTAGGAGTCTCGGAGCTGCCATTATATACAACAAAGACCACGCATGGGACGACCACGTAAGATTCATGCCATACATATGTTACATATAACACCTGTGATCTATTCTGATATGTTTTTTTCGACTAAATTCTTCAATTTTATGTATTTTACAGTGGATTTTCTGGGTTGGTCCCTTCATTGGAGCTGCTCTTGCTGCAATTTACCACCAGATTGTCATCAGAGCCATTCCTTTCAAGAGCAGGGCTTAAGTTTACATACACTTTAGAGTCTAATAATAATGTCTCGTGCCAGTAGTGTTTTTTCCTCTTTTTGTGTTCACTCTGTAATTTATGGGGCTCTCTATGTATTTAAAGCTTGTTGCATATCCTTTGAATGTAATTCTTTTTTTCTTTTTCATGGTTTTGCATTATGTTTATGTATTCTGAATCAAAATCTTGGATGCCTGTTTTCATAAATAGGATGTAACAAAATTTGAATTTAACACATTATCTAAAAGTTTTTAAGCTAAAAAAAGTCTTTGACAAGAAATAATAGTGTAAGAACTTTAATTTGCTTTGTATTTTAAGGCAGTGCATATAATGCGAGAGAGCATGAAAATTATAGTTTCAAAATTGTATATATATCCTTGTTTATCAACTTTTCGAGTTTATGTGGTATGTAGTCAATGATTAAAGATAATGGATAAAATTTGTCTTATTCTATTTGGACGAAATTGATATCTGGATATATTTTTATTCAAATATAATAATTTAAGTGAAAAATGAAGAAAAAATTTGTCGCCAGAAATAGGAGGATAACAATTTAGATTTACTTAATTTTTTTTAAAAGATGTAACAAACATATTTTGGACATCCAGGATAATTGCCATTGCATGCCGCCATTGCGCGCCATCCCCCTTTGCCCTTCTGTCGCTCCACACATTTTGTATTTTCTTTTAGTTTTTTCGTTTAATTAAGAATAAGAGACATTTTTTTTTAACGAAAAATCAACTTTTTAAAAGTAATTTGTTTTTAATATATAGTTAAATTAAATAAAATAATAATAAACTTATTATCTGAATAACTAATAACTATTAGTAAGATAACTTTTATTCATATCAACATTTTTATCCACAAATCAAATGGACCATTTGATGTTTTCATTCATTTAGTTGGAAAAAAACATTGTACATATCGTCAAATATTTCAAAGAAAATGATATCTGTTAATAATCCCATCTGACGTGAAAACAACTCCTGATCTTCAAAATAAAAGAAATGTACATATTTTGAAAATAAATAAATAAATAAATAAATTTCCAATCTTTAAGAGCAAAATGTTGATTTTGAAGAAATTGCCCGCCAAATTTCCATTCTTCGTTGAGACGCAAATAAAATTGGACAAAGAATTGATAGCTCAAGAACAAAGATGTCAAAACGAGCTGGACAAAGAATTGATAGCTCAAAAATAAAGGTGTCAAAACGTGTCAGAACTATCTAAGCCAGACCTGCTCAAAAACGTATAAGGCCGGGGTACAGTCCAAATGACAATTGTACACCCATAAAAGAAAAAACATCCCAAAAGCACAAATTAAAGATGTAAGTACCCACCCTCCTTCTTTAATGTACATAAGAACAAAAAGAACAAAACTCAGTATGGGAAAGAAGTTGGACTAATTTTTTCAGTTTTGATATTGATGGAAAGTACAATAGTTTTTGGCAGGAAAGCCCCATAAAACGAAGAGCTCTTTCATAACCAAATCAAAGTAAAAGATTTTACAAAACAATTTCCCAAACTGCCTAAATTTGTTGTTCTACTCTAGTATATCCAATATGTACAGCAGCTTTCCAAGGACTCATCAACATTCACCTGCCTTCATTTGCAGCCAGGAGGAGAAAAAGTTCCCAAAGTGAAAAACACAGCTGTCAAGTCGGAGAACTCAAGGCTCTTCTCCTACACCTTTTCTGTTTTCTTCTGTGATTAACCAAAACTTTACAGTTTGTACACCGGCTTAAATGTATTTCGTTGCAGGTTACTGTTGAAAACTGGAGCACCTGATCTCTGTACCATCAAAACCATCGAGATTAGCATTCGCATTGGCATCCAGGGTGTGTTGGATACACATTATTGGACAGGATTAGACAAGACAGGAATCTTCTTTTTTTCTTAATCGTGTCTAGCGCTATCCAATTTTCAATACCAAAACATGCCAACCAAGGTACTGCGCTGTAATGCAATCATATATGACCAAAAGAACTGAAAACAATTAATGTCTTACCATTTAGCAGAGATATCAGTTAAAATCAGCATTGTGGGTTTGAGTTCTTGGCCTCCCACCTCCTTCTCCAGCTTTAAGGATACACATTTTATCTGACAAGCAATTTAAACCCTATCCTTGTCACATGACACTGCAGAGTTAGGATTTAGGTCCAACGTCGGGTTTAATCTCACAGGATTTCTCAATAGCTGTTGTGAAACCCGATCGGCTAAAACTAAATGTGCTTCATATAGTTGTTGCTTTGGGGCATGGGAAACATGCTGTCCAACCCTTTCTCCAGGAACAGAATTTTCAGATGAAACTATTTCCGGTGACAAATGAGATCGAGCAATTCCCCAAAATATGTCAGGCTTCAGGTCTTGATTATGGGACCTCGTTGTCGTCCCCATGCCTTCGTGCAAATAATTTGTTGGCTGCTTTGGGGGATGTAACGGAAGAGCGCCAATGCGACTACTAAGAGGCGAAGAAGAAACAGATGTTGCTCGAGGGCTTGACATGGGAGAAGGGGATAATCTTCCGCTCATATGTTGTGGCGATCGTGAAAGCAACTGAGGACTTCCAAGGGGAGAAACAGGGCAAGATATGTTCCTTGGCACATGGGCATCACTGCAAAACCAAACCAAGTGAAAAACATTTATTGACCTTCTTGCCCATACTACAACAATCCATGTCTGCGAAACCCAACTCGTACTGTTATTGATCACAGCAATATACAAAATGACTCTGAAGTCTGCTGATTTCAGGAATTCAAACATTGATAACATGTAATTGCTTGTTTGGTAGTGTACTGTATAGTATTTTAAAAGAAAAAAATCGGCATTATGCAAAACCTCGCGCACTAGAACTAGTGACACCACGTTTCTATATTCATGATAAGTAGTTACTTCAAGATTCAAGTGCAAACACATCTCCATGTGCATGTCAATGTTGTGGGCACTCGTGCACTTACGTGTGTGTGTGTATGTGAGAGAGAGGGAGAGAGAGACCTAAATCCAGGAACCATTTTTGGACTTCTGGGGAGACTGACAGCAGCTCCTGATAAGTCCAAGCAAGGTGGATTTCGGGAATGTCCAAAACCCTGAACACAGCAAGTGCATGAACCAAGTCAATCCCAAGGACCGGCACAAATCCAGCAACCAATTGCAGAAGCAAAAATAGTTTGTTGATTATGTACATCACTAATTAAGTAGATGTACTTGTGTGCACTGCGTTCAATTTTTAACAGAGTCGATTTAAAGTGATTAGCATGGTCTAAACTCATGACCATCAGTGGCCGCGCAGAGTTAACAGGCAATTGTACGAAGTCATAAGAATACAAGGGCATAAACAATTCTTAGAGAGAGATTTCAATGATGTCATTTCAACATATCATTTTCAAGAAACAAATTTAAATGCCGCATTATTACAAAAATAGAACGCGTTCTTTTTTGTTTATTGGGAAATTGTACTATTGGCTATAACTAGTTTCAATGACACTGATCAGCATAGGAAATTTACATAAATACAGGGATTCAGATGCAACAAAACCACTCCACAGAAATCAATAGCATTTGACAGGTGGAAAGAAACTCACATACCATCGATCTCACAGAATTTGTGATTGCAGGTATGGCTTCTAGAGGCTCAGGATTCAGAATGGGTCTTTCAGTCAAAGCTTTTTTAACGAAAGGATGCTCCAGGAGCAGAATAGCTGTAGGACGGGATAATGGATTGCGCTGCAAACATTGCCTAACAAAGTCTTTGCCCTCATCTGAGAGGTGATCAGGGATTGCAGGCAGTTCCTTGCTGTTTCCAACCTTGAACATAGCAGCAACCTTCCGGGAAAGAATATAAAACAAACAAATTTGAAGATTGCAACAAATTTACATATTATACACAAAAGACAATCATCAGATGTGTAATATTACATAATAAAGAGATTTAAGGGTCTTCAAGACCGTATAAATATCAAGTATCAACTAACCCCTTCATACTGACTCCAAGGCGGTTTTGTTGTAGCCATCTCCAAAACTGTACAACCAAGGCTCCAGATATCCACTGCCAAGTTGCAACCACTTGCATTATTTATGACCTATATAAGAAGAATAAAGTACAAGAACATTGTAAGCACTTTGCAGCTCAAGCTGACTGAAAATAGATAATGAGTTAGCCCTTATGCTAACCTCAGGTGCCATCCAGTAAGGGCTTCCCTTAAATGACAATGGACAAGACTGCCCAGTGATCTACAAAATGTAGCAATTGGATTAGAGAAAATTTCAAGACGCATCTGAACAAGTGAGATAAACTTCCCGACTGGCACTAACTGCATTATTGTCTTTATTGAAAATATAATCTGCATTTTCAACTATTTCTCTTTTTTCTGTATGACGAGGACAAGAATCACACTTCATCTTTTAAGTTTTCAATTCACATCACACATCAACTCATAGCTGCTAGAACTAAGACATGACCACATGTCTATTATCAATCAACTTCAACAGTAAGTACACGATTATTTTGGCAAATGTACGCATGGCTTGTCAGGATTTGCTAGCAGCAAGAGTTCCATACAATATTAATATTATGACCATTCAAGTTGACCACTATGGCTCTTTATAGAGAAAAAGTTAAAGAACAAGTTTTGCAATCAAGATAGTAGATAATGGAGTAGATGAGATTGTCCTCTTACATGTTTTGCCATCCCAAAATCTGCCAATTTTACCCGGCCATTGGGGTCAACCAGTATATTTGCTCCTTTGATGTCCCTGAGAAAAAATATTATTTGTCAACCTTATCCAGGCAAATTTTTTTTTTACAATTACAAAACTCCAAGGTCATGAAACTTAATAGTCGAATGTGAAACATACTAGTATATAACTAGGCATCATTAATAGAAAATCACCTATGAACTGTATGTTTGGCATGCAAATAGGCCAGCCCAGACAGTATCTGCTGAGTATAACTTCGAATTGCTGCTTCACCCAACCGTCCGTAGTCTTTGAGTATTTTGTAAATGGAACCACCAGATACATACTCAAGGTAGATATACAATTTGTCATCTACCTGCAGAGAAAATATAAGATCAGAGTGAAGGTTATCGTATGATAGCGACTCTGCTCAGCATTATGCAACATTATTCCATGAAATCAAAACTTCAACAAGGAGATTATGTATAAATAAAAATGAAAAAAAAAAACCTATGAAACAGCAAACCAATTTTTCACCAGAGAATAGTGTGTTTCTTGAAGCCACAAAAGATTGCAAGAACAATAAGTAAAATATAATTTATAATTGGGCTCTATTATTTTATTCCATACATTCAACTCTATTTATACAAGTATAATCTTGTTTAGAATAAGAAAACTATACAACCATTTACCATATTGATTCCTAGCTAAATAAGGAATACATATTTCCCATATATTCTAACTCTTCCTCTTGGTGCATAGATATCACACATGCCAAACTTGGATAAAGATGTATACAAAAGTCCACTAGTACCAATATGAGTCGTTATATTAGCTAGCTGATCCGCATTTTTAACATATGAAACTTTTATATTCCTAGAATCGAGATTATCCTTAATTACTTTCTATCAAGTTCAATGTACTTGGTTCGATTATACTATAACGAGTTATTTACAATCTCAATTACTGTTTAGAAAATCAGACCAGACCGGCCGGTTCAATCAGTCACAAAACTAGTCCGGTATACTAATTTAACCAGCCATCAAAAAACCAAACTGGAAACTGGAGTTTTTAGCAGTTGAACAGGAAAAACCAATAGAACCGATCCGGTTTTAATAATTTTCTGGTTTGAAATTTTTTTAAGGCAAAATCACTCATTTTTATTTCTTTTCCATTTCTCCCATTGTTCCTATTTTGTTTTTGTGTGAGATTTTTGGATTGATTTTTAATTTTTTTAATTAAAACTTATGAAAAGTCTATTTAAAGCCAAGTTTTGTGAGTAATTTTGTCTATAAATGTTGGTTTATTTACAAATAGCTTATTTTTAGAAATTTTGTGAGATTTTTAGACTAATCTTTAATTTTTTAATTAAAACTGGTTCGACATTGGTTTGACATGATTTGACCTTTTAACCATTGACTCGTTGCCTTTTTTGGGTCGATGACCGGTCCATTTTTCTGAACATTGATCTCAATAGCTGTTGTGAGTTTTGTTGGACCAAAGACAAGTTCATTAAGAAAAACTTTCAGCAATGTAAGTTTCATAGTTGCATGGTAAAGAGCGAGGTATTTTGCACTAGACAATGATATCACATTTTGCTTCTTACTCCTACAAGTTACTAAATTGCTTCCAACGAATGATACATACTTGATATAGACTTTCTATCAAATCTAGATCCAGTAAAGTCAGAATCTGTATAATCCACAATATCTAGATGTCCATATTTAGATAACATAATACCCTTGCCTGCAGAAGATTTTAGATACACCAAGATCTGATTGATTGCCTTTATATGCAAGTTACTCAGATTACACATAAACTGACTTACAACATATGACAAGTTAGGTCTCGTGTGAGTTAGGTAGATCAACTTCCTTACTAATCTTTGATATTTTTCTTTGTTTGTTAGAGTTTGATCGAGATAGATAGATATGCCATGATTGACCTTAGTAGGAGTGTTTACTGGCTCACAAGCTGAACAACCAGTTTTTGTCGAGAGATCTAGTGTATATTTTCGCTCGGAGAGAAGAAGCACTCGCTTTGACCGAGATACTTCAATGCCCAAAAACTATTATAAAATCTTTAAATTCTTCATTTCAAATTCTTTGGCCAGATAAGTCTGGAGCTTGTCTATCTTATTAGAGTTAATACTTGTAGCAATCATGTCATCAACATACACAATAAGCATAGTATCAACAAAGGGTTAGGGTTAGAGAGAGAAAATAGCATAAATTGCCTTTGCTCCACACCAAATTGATAGCTGGGCTCTATTATTTTATTCCATACATTCAACTATATTTCTATAAGTATAATCCTATTTAGAATACGAAATATAACATCCCGAATTCTGGATCCTAGCCGTTATTTTCGAATTTAAGACCCGTTTGCAATCATTTAAAAGTTTAGGGACCAAATTATAGGTTTTCTCATAATTGAGGGACCTAATTGCATTTTAAAAATTTTGAAGATAATCTCCTGCCAATGATTTACTAAGAATATAAATATTTAATGTCCTATTATATATGTATAATAGTTAAAATAGTTGATTATATGTTAATAAGTAAATGATTCTTTTATATACACACATATGATTGTGTGATTGTCTTAAATCATGCATGTAATTAAATGTTAATGTGTATATGATTATATATATACATATATGATTATGTAATTAGCTTAAATTATTCTCTAATCACTCGACCAGACGAAGGAGATATGAATTCCATTAAGGCGGGTAAAAACTTGGCTTGCCCATGTGTTTTCTCGGGTCGGAGGCGAAAACTGGAAAGTTCATAATTCAGTGGTGGGCTGTTCATAGAAAAGAAGGCATCACCCAATGAGTAGCAGATTTGGATGTAGTCTCGCTTTGATGCTGGGGAGATTTATAATTTATAGGTAAAATAGGAAGGTAATTAATGAAATTAAAAGTTTTCATGTATGACAAACTCCTTAATGCATAGAAACATAGAGGTGGGTTGCGGTGATGGAACCCTTTAACATTATTAGTATTTCTGTATTTAAGTCTTTTCAAAAAAAAAAATTAGGACCTAATACTTCTTTCGATAGTTAAGTATTTTATGAGGTGTTATTAAGAAATAAATTTTCTTAAGTTGTGTTATTTGATTTTAAACTTTTATGTAGTATGTTAGTAGCACCCGGGTCATAGGACACGGGGAGTCACAGGAAAACTATACAACCCTCTTACCATATTGATTCCTATGGAAAACATATTTTCCACACATTCTAACTCATATGAATTTTGACTTGCAAAGTATGATAAATTTCTACAATGCTAATATACTCAACAGTCATTTGCAACCCAAAGAAGGCGGAAAAACGTACTTCAAACTTGAAAGAAATAAATATTCAGAGCAACTTTTTGTTCTTTATAGATGAGTTAATTAATAACTTTATGACTAAAGAGCAAGACATAACATGGCAACTGCAACAAAGAGTTAAAAAATCTTACCATCTCAGATCCGTAATATAGCACAATGTTTGGATGACGTAAGCGACTCAGTAATGCAACTTCCTGTGAGATAATACCATAGTTATGGTTTCAGAAAGATAAGTGGCCAATTCAAAAATTGGAAAATATCGATTTTTCTTCCTTTCTTTCACACTCTTCCAATAAGTATACTACAGCAATGGTATATCTCCTTGAAAATAGAATTCTGCAACATCAAACTTTGCCATTATCAATTCAGTGTACCAAAAAACTAAGCACTCACTTGTCTAAGCTGCTGTGCACTTTCCCTCGACTTTGCATCATCTGCAAATAACGTCACCTCCTTCATTGCACACATCTCACCGCTTTCACTGGATCCCAAGCATTAAAGTAGGTTTAAGGGAACAATATGGTTACTGAGAACCACTAATTGACTTAACTGTTAGCTGCTAGAGTAAACAATGCGTATATATAGTAAACATCAATTTAATGAATAACCATTTACTACCACTTTGACTACTCACATGTTAAAACCAAGATAGACATGTCCAAAAGATCCTGTGCCAAGAAGACGTCCTTTCTTCCAGTGTGAACCTGGGCTCATAGGATTTTCTGTCCTACCAGGACTACGTGGAATACTGGGTGATGTTCCTGCTGAATATGATGGAGAAAAAGGAGGAGAACTAGAGACTGCTATTGGAGGAAGAGGCAACCGGTGGCTTTGCTGCTTTCTATCATCAGGCCGGGCCAAAGGATACTCAGTAGATGGCCCTCCAGCATGAGGATGCAGTGGGGTGACTGCACCACTTTGTATTCTGGAGCCGGGACCAGCACTTGTCGTTCTGGAGCTAGGTAACGGTGAGTACTCGGGACTACAACTGCTGTGTGGCCAAAAAAGCTGGCATGATGTGTCTCCTCCAATGGAATTGTGCCCAGAATTGTGATCTGAACCTGGAGTTGAGCACTGTCCAGAACCCAGTGAAAAAATATCTGCATGTGTCTTTCCTGGCCAGAAACTAGTGTTGATTACAGGGTCATGCCCAAATACCCGAATTGGACTTCTAGAAGGACTTGACATCGAGCTATCCAGAGCACTAAAAAAAGCCCCACGGGGAGGAATCTGCAAATGTGGTACACGAGATTTTAATGGTTTCTGCTTAGGCGATGTAGGGCCAGTCTGATTGTTCAACAAAATATTTGGCAGTTTCAACATCTCTCCGGAGGTTTTTTTGTTGGCAATGGGGGAGTGATCCTTCTGCTTCACTCTATATCAGTGTCAACAGAATAATTATCAGGAACTATTGAATTTCAAACAGAAACAATGTTCATGAACATGATGCTTCACAAATTGCAGCTGTTGTAACATGAAAACTCACCCAGATGGACTAGACATGGCAGATTTAATCCCACTTTCATAATCAAATGCTTGAGGACTTAGGAGACGTGAGTCAGATGGATCATCACTATTGCTGGAACTATCACTAGAAATTGAAGCAGGTGCCAGGTCCCCTTCTCTATCCACAGCATGTGGCCTATTTGGTACATGTCCAGGTTTAGGAAGGGGAAGAAGAGATATAGGTTGGGAACCTCTATCAACTCCAAGTTGTGTTGATGCACCAATTCCACAGTCAGCACGTTGAATATTAGTAAGCTGACCCCCTGGTAGCGGAAGTGGTTGGGAATGAGGCCAGTCGGCAAAACTCTGACAGCGTGATACTTGTGTAGAGGATGATGGTGATCGTGAATGTGCCCTGGATTGACATCCCTTTTCCGAAATGGTATCGCTACAACGTGTTCGAGGAGCTCCTGGCCCAATGCATTTCCTTTGTAATTTATCAATGACACTTTCCTTATTTTTCTTCTTCACTTCTTTGGAAGACTTCCCCCACCAAGAAGGCATGGTTATATGAACAACAAGAAAGATTCCCCTTGAATATAAGAGACAATACAATAAGAAATATCTCAGGTCAATATGGGGTATTATCTGCAATTCTTGGAGTTAAAAACAATTGGTCCAAATGCCTTTTGCAAAATCTCTCCCAAAGAAACACACATCTAAAACAGCAATTGTGTTTATAGCACTCAAAGAATAGAATTGAGGTGGTACAGAATAGACGGTGCAGCTACAACCCTGCAATAAGCATACTGCAATTAGCAATTTTTACCCCTTAGGAGAAGGCAACATAATACTTATTCGCTAACACTGTCCGAAATTTATCTTACAAATGCTGAATTAAATGGAAAGAATCCGCAGCAAATAGAACAGCAATTGGGATGACAAGATATTTAATATTGCTCAAAATATTATGAAAGGGCATAAATGCAGAATGACAAGATTTTTAGCAAATCAACAATCAGAAATAAGATTATTAAATGCAAATAAGAAACAAAAGAAAATTACTAATTACAATTCAAAGAACTAGCCATCTTTTAAGGGACAACATTAAGGGCTTTATGAAAGGATAATATTGAGATTGACAGTCATTGATGAATAAATAGTAAACAACTGATAAGCTTACTGAGATATTAAGTGTCAGTATGTCAACACAAGTTGCAGCTTCTATATTTTCTATCAAAAAATTTCATTTCTATTCAACCGGAATAAATTATGGACACTTCAATCTCGATAAACTTTCTGCTTTGACCACACTTTCACCATACTTGAACAGTTGAACGAAACTTTTTTCCCATTCATAAAACTACTCACCAACAAGAAATTAATATTTCCTGTATCATAAAGGACTTGCCAACAAAACCAGCAGGATCTATTCCTCGAGATCAAACTTAAGAGATGAATATACAAATTGATAATACATCAAATCTTGAAGGCAACCCCCATGTATATTCCAAACTCTAAGATGCATCCATGATCCATGCCTTAACAATGGTTACATATAAAGGAATGCAAACTTCACAGCTTGGTTATGTTAATTAAACAGATTCTAATACGATCCCAACAAACCCTTCCATATGCCCACATGTTACCAGATTATCACATAAAGTTAATAATGTTCACTTAAATTAATCACCACACAAAAATTAACATGTACACTCACTTGGCTTAATCATATATAAGCAATATTCTACATACATACAGGTACAATATGTATAAATGTGAGTGCATTACAGATTTTTCAATTAAGAGTAACAAGAAATTATAATAATTTTGACAAGGTTACTTTACAAGCAACACACTAAAAAACAAAAACCCAAAAATCTATATTCTACACTACAGATCTGCAGTTCCGCTCTACCTCTGAAAACCAAAACCTCATTATAACACATCTACTACATAATTATTTGCATGTATAGATACATGTGCATAATAAATTGATAATAAGAAGATAGGTTACATGTATATATAGAGTAAGGTGGCATGTTCCCCTCTCCTTTCAATAATTTTCCCAACCTGTAAGTTAGGTAGGGGCGGATGCCAAATCCCATAAAAACCCTGCCTATGCATACACGGAGTTTAATTATAAAAAGAAAAAAAAAAAGAAAGAAGATAAGTCACATCAATAAAAAAAAACAATAACTGATATTGAAATTCACCTTAAAATGTAATCTTAAAGCCCAAAAATTTCAAGAATGGAAACTAAAGACGGACCAGAAGCAAATTTAAACAGTACAAAAATATTTCTGAGTCAGTAACGATAAGAACCGATTGAACTACTACTTCTTGGAAATGGGAGTTTGTGAATGTGAATACGTATATGGGTGAAAATGGGATGAATGATGAAATCATAGTAAGTAAAAGAAATAAAAAAATCTGAGGTGAATTACATGAAAGTCAAACTCTAATTAATAATAATACTCACCGGAGGAAGGGGGAGCTGCGAACCGGACCGAATTTTTCCTCACATAATCAGTATTCAGTTGTCAGTTATCTACGCGTCGCAGAGGGGACAGAGGTGGGGGAGAAATAGAAGAAGAAAGATATATAGAAAGTGGAGTAATAAATAATCACTAAATTTTACCCTATCATATCACCCCACTCTAAATAATTATTTATGCTTATTCATTTGTTTCAAATTATTCTCATTCACCTTAAAACACGTTTAAATTATAATTTTAATTAATCAAATTAATTAAACATACTTTTTATCTACATATTTCATATGTCCTATAATTTATAATCTACTTTTTATATATACATTCACCAACAACTTATAATATAAACATTTAAGAAATAATTTTAGCACTACCAAATATTATAATATAAGCATTTAAGAAATAATTTTAGCACTACCAAATATTATAATATAAGCATTTAAGAAATAATTTTAGTACTACCAAATATGTGTATACAATAACCCATAGTTCAATATAGATAAGTGAACAATAGATAATATTTTAAAATTAAGTAAACAAGTGGTAAATGTGGATAAAATTAGATAAGCATTCGTTAAATTCTCTCGAGCCATGAGTATTAGTGATACATTGTGGTCCCCAACTTATCGATTTCATGGGAAATTAGTCCAGATCTTTTGAAAGAATCAGAAGAAGATAAAAGCAAGATGCTAAATAAAATTGCTGAAAAGGGATTTTAAAAAAACAAAAAATTAATGTAGAAAATATTCCATCTTACCGACAATTATCAAGAGTGTCAATTTCATTCTCTCTTTGTAACACCCTGTAATATATTCCATCTGTCCTAAAAAAAATAGAATTATTTCTATTTTTACACAAATTAAGAAAATATAATTCTTATAAATAGAACAATAAATTTTACTTAAATTTTTCTTAATATATCCGTACAATTAATATAATTTTAGTTCATACTTTATTGATAACAATGAACGTTAAATAGAGAGATATATTAGTGAATTAAAAAATCAATTATATTCTCAAAAAAAAAAAAAAGTAACATATAATTTAGGACGGACGGGAATTACTATTTTTTTGAGAGTATAACGCAACCTCTTTTCTTTAATTTTTTTCCAAGCCCGAGTTAACCAAGATATCTCTTCAACTCAAACATAAAAGCCAGTTTCCACTTAGCCCTGGCTCTTGCCAATACCTTTTCACAGTGTACAAGCTATTCGAAGGCTTTGTTTCTTTTCATTCTTGAAGAAATTGAATGGAAATCTTTGCTTTATACCAACTTTTAACATTGAATTTCCTTTCAAGAGCTTTTGATCTTTGGATTGTTTATAACTTTTAATGTTTTCTCGCTAACTGACCAGAGTTTATTAAGATATCAATATTATGCTAATCACCGGCACATATTTGCTATTGGCTTTCAATTGTGCTTTATTGAATAGGGGAAACTTTAATAATAACTAATATATATATATATTTTTTTAATGAAAATTGGCCCCTTCGATTTTGGGCCCGAGTTACTTGCCTAACTCGCCTTGGCCCAAAACCGGGTACACGGCAAGAAAAGACTTACTAAAAGTGCCTAAAAGATAGGAAAAAGTATAATGCTATAATAAACTGAGATACTAACGTAACAAAGTCGAGTATATTTGTCCAATCTTTTGCTGATTCTCTTATTAGACGAAGATATTAAAGAAAGGTTATCAGTCGACGAGAAAGACGGAGCACTTCTCCTATGCTTCAACAAACACTGAATACTTTGACATGGCTTTTCCATATTCATTACATTCGTGGTTTTAAAAATACATTTGTTCGGAGTGAGAACCAAATGAAGAATATTACCTTGACGATGAGAAAATGCTAATTAGTTAGCCTAATAATCATGGGCCGCAGCATATTCCCTCTACCATGTGAAGAATATCCACCTGTCAGAGTTAGTTACAAAAGAGCATGTGTGAATAATTGCCACAAAATTTAGGTAAGACTTGAGAGAGATAACTAAAGCTCATGAAATCATCTATAATCACTAGTCTCCCTGCGTGACACATGGCAATGAAAGTACAAAAAACTAAAAAATCCAAAGATTTAAAATATCTATAAATAATCTTTAAAAAATTAGAGAACGGAGAGATAATTAGAAAATCTTAGCCAAATTCTTGCTTGGTATAAGCGGTTAATGCCGATAAAAGCAAGATTGGCTCTTTACTGAAACTCGTCCCTCACTTCAACTCTTGGTATTTCTCCCGAAATTTGTTTGATTGCGTTGACTTTATTTTCACGTCTTTGCTGCAAGAAGATCAATCCTCTTGGATTGGTTCTCAAACTTCGTTGTTTCTCGTTGCAAAAGGTTTCTACAAATAGAACGAAACAATAGAAGAGTTTCTATGACTATATTGCGAGATCTTTTGGGAGGAAATCTAAGATCAAAATCACGTGTTTTATGACTAGCGAGCGAAAGAATTTGTGGGTAGATTTTCATCACGAGCACTATAACCTTTTTAATCCCTCAAGATTGATGCACCCAAATTTCTGAAATTTCATTCTTTTTTATATTTTTTAATAAGTTGCTAACGAATAAATTAAAATAAAGATGTAAGGGTTTTTGTTAAAGATATAACAATAGATTAAATAGGATAGCGTAAAAATATATATTATTGACTCTAAATTAGTTAAAATAAAAGTTATTTATTTTATTATAACGAAAATTGAGAGGGAAAAAGTACATTGCTATTTCAATATATATAAACGTGTTAGATAAGAAATGTTTGATTGTGTGGTATTGGAATATAAATATGTGTCGCTGACTAATGTTTTACACTCAATTAACACATTGAATTGTTGACTATAATCGTAACTTACTCGTACATATTTATATATTTATTTACTTTAGATACAAAAATGATGAACATTACTATATATATATATATATATATATATATATATATATATATATATATATATATATATATCACACGTGTTTTTCTTTTTTTTTTTTTCCAAATTTGTCGAATTTTATTCGTCGTACCTAATATGTCATCAATTTCATTAATATACTACTAGTAGAAAAATACTTGGCAATTGAAAATGTAAGTTACAATCGATTCATCCGTACGTGACAATTGACACTAATTATTGTATGTATTTAAGGCTATCAATCGTGCAAGTACTCAATAAAACTTATGAACAAGATTGGTCTAGGTAAAATATGTACTTTAGTTACATGTATAAATTAATTAGTTGCACAAAAACTGATGGGACGAGGTTAGAGTCATTTGGTGGGCGCACTTCGAAAGCACAATTGTAAGTTAGTATATAATTATATCAAATACCATGTTTTTTTATTTATTATTTTTTTTGTCTTTCTTTTTTAAATATGTAAATTGAATAGTAATACTTCAAGTGCTTCATTTTCGTCTTTTCATTTTTCTTGTACCTCAAAGTCTTCTTTAAAAAATTGCAAACCCCCTAACTTATTTGTCTTGAATCTGCCTGCCCTTCGGTGTATTACTGCTCAATTCAACTCAACTAAAGACAGATATGAAAAAATTTCACTTTTGTATGAAGGAAGGGTATAATAGTTTTAGTATTCTTGTTTCTTCATGTGAAAAATTATTATATTTATATGTGTAAGCATTTTACTGAAGATCAAAAAATTGCAAACGCTCTAACAAAATTCCCAATTAGAGCATAATCAAAATAGTAAAAGCATTTAAAATGAAATATGCATCAATAAAAAGCATTGCAACAAAAATCTAAATAGAAAACAATTTTTTAAAATACAAATATCTAACGAGAATTTGCATAAACTGGCATTTTATTCTCATTTCAAATAAAAAAAAGAAGTACAATATATTAAAAAAGAAAAAAAAATTATATAAATATAGTTAAATAATTGTCTTCTTCTTGTTTGGCAAAAGGTGAAACTCATAGAAACATGAACACAAATTGATACGATCCCTTGTGAGAGGCACCCTAATTAATTAACCTTGACGATTAAGTGATTATTAAGGCATCTATCATAAAAAATCGTCCTACAATCATCAGATTATGATTGGTATACAGTATTGAATATTAATAGTGACAAGATTTTATAATCTTTTTTATTCTTTAATTTTGTCCAAAATACTATACAATCCCATTTACCAAATTCGACTCCACTCCATTTGATTACTCTGATATGCATCATATCCGCAGATCAAAACTCCCAAGTTATCTTAAGCAATCCCACTTACCATTTCACTCTCTTTGCCAATTTTAGCCACTATAGGAGTTAAGTCCCTTGGATGCACATTGACCTTGAGACCATCCTTCATGAACAATGTCAATGACATTTTTTGCTCCACCTTGTGCCCCTGCGCCACCGCGAGACGGTGTCGGAGCAACACCGCCGCCGCTATTGACTTCATTTGCAAGTAAGCTAAGTCCTTCCCCAAACAGATTCTTGGGCCAGCATTGAATGCAACAAATTGAAATTGATCCATAGTTTCAAATTTCTTGCCATCTTGTGACAACCACCTTTCTGGCTTGAATTCTAGGCAATCATTCCCCCATATGAATTTCATTCGACCGGTTGAATATATCGAATAAGTGATATTTGAACCGGCCGGAACAAAGGTTCCATCTGGCAATATGTCGTCGGAGATGACATGTTTGGAGTCTTCGGGAACTGATGGATATAGCCTCAGTGTCTCTGATAGTGCTGCTTTAAGGTAGATCAATCGGTCAACCTCTTCAAATATTAGAGGGTCATCAACCCATTTTGTGATGTCTCTTCCACGAGTCTCCGTTAAAATAGTACAAATTTCAATCAAGATTTTCTCCTCCACTCTAGGGTTTAGGCTGACCAACCAGAAAAACCAACTGAGAGCCACCGATGATGTGTCACGTCCGGCAAGGATAAAATTAAGTGCAACATGTTGGAGGAACTCATCTGTGTACGACTCTTTTTTCTTCATGAATCTTGATAATAAATCATCATGTTGGGCCCCACCATTTTGCTGACTCACCAACTCTAGCTTACGTGTATTGATGACATTTGTCATGTAATTGTCCACGTGTTTCAGGCTCTGGCTCAAGCTGACTTCCATTCCAAGCCGAAGACATTTCTTCAATTTCCATACAAATTCGGGCAAAATGAATCGCTGCAGGGTGGCTTCTGTGGCTCGGTCAAAAGATGAAGCGAAGCTGTTATCTGGTAGGCCCGGAGAAAGAGTTTGCGGGTCCTTCCCAAAAGCCAAGCCACATATGTTATCAAACGTTAGCCGTAACAAAAGATCTTGCAAATCAACTACACTGCCATCAACTTGAGCCGTGTTTAAAATCGGGCAGAACCTCAACTTAATGGCTCGACTCACCCACCGAGCCATGGCTTGTCGGAGGGTCCGTGTGGTGAATTCCAGTGCAGCAGTTTTACGTTGGAACAGCCACGTGTCACCATCCGAGTTGAAGATGCCTTGGCCTAGTAGATCATGGAACACAGCTTGCCAAGTAGGGCCCTTGGGGTAATTATCAAACCTAACCTTCAAAATGTGCTCTAAATTCTTGGGATCGCACGTGACAGTCACGAGCCCTTGCTTCCGGGCTAAAAATGGAATTGCACATATGCAAGTCTGGTACGTGCCACCGCACGTGCGGAGGTTGTCGGCGATCCATTCATGCATCTGATTGTTATTCGCGATCAGGCCCGGTAAGCTACCCAAAATGGGCCACATTCTTGGGCCCATGGGCCCTTTCATGGACCTTGTAATGGATCTGAACCACATAAAATAAGCTGCAACTAGTGCTAAAATCATCATACCCGTCGAGATATCCATCGACCCAATTGCAACAAAAGTCCGACCCGACACTACAAAAATAAGCTAAAAGGAGAAGAAAAAGTAATTTTTTATGAACTGTAACGTGGATTTTGAAGCTTGTATTTATAAGTCAAAAATCAAAATCCCAGAAGAAAAAATGCTGTAAAAAATGTATGGAATGCGAATTTGGAGCAAATTGTGAGAGAAACTATGAAAAAGGCTACAATGTGATGAAGAAGAAGATGAACAGAAGAGAGAGAGAGAGAGATCTGGGAGTGACAGAGAAGAAGAAATAAAGTGATTTATAGAGAAAGAAAGAGAGGCAATAAATAGCGGGTAGGACTGTTGGAAACTTCAGTATATAGGTACATTATATACAATAATGATATATGTATCATCATCCACTCTCTCTCTCTCTTGATTTCTCTCTCTAGCTAGAAAGAGTCTAGACTAAACTGCTTTAAGCAAACAACATTAAATGCCAGCAAATGTCGTTGAGGGTGAAAATTAAACAGCCACACACAGATTTTTCCACCTCCAAATCTGTGAGAATGCAAAGACTTTAATAAAAAACCACTTATTTAAGTCAAAAATCACTTATTTTAAGTCATTGATATTATCTCAGTTTAACGGAGGGCATGCAGTTGAGAAATATTTTAATTAATTTTAATGGTGTTTTGACGAGTTATATGAATAAATTCTGTATTGTTGTTTTTTGTAGCAAGAATGCTCACCTAATTTGGCAGGAAGGAGTTTCTTATTAAATTCCTGCATTGAATGGCAGAGCAAAAGTAAATGAGATTAGTTGAGGAAGCATGCATGTGTGTGTTTGTGTATGTATACATACATATACATTGTGCATGCATGCATTGTTACTGTTAGGGTTGGGTTATGGTGGTGTGGGTTCAAAAGAAGTCGAAGCTATTGGACTTCGCTAAGAACTACTATTAGTCAAAAAGAAGGGGTTTTTTTGTCCCAATGGCACAGACGAGTTGATAAGGTCTGAGGTGACGTCGGGAGAAATTCTCCAGCAACGCAGATTCGATTCTTGTGTGGAGCAGATTTTCACTGAAATATTGTGGGGGTTTGTCATGGGGTTGGCCTGTTGGCTTTCTCCCTCAGGCCCCTGCCACTCGTGCACATTCCTTAATTTACAACCCGCCTGGTCAAGGGGTCTCTGACACAGGTGGAGGGTTTCGCCTTCGAGACTTTTCCCTTAACAAAAAATAAAATAAAATAAGAGGTTTTTTTTCCATAAATAATCACAATAAATAAAATATTTTTTAAAATACTATTTAACTTTTTTTATTCTAAAAATACTGTTTTTTTTATTTTTTTAACACTTGTTGTTACATTTGTTATTTTAGTTATAATAAAAATGTTACATTTGTTATTAACAAACATAACAAATGTAACAACAACTGTTATAAAAAAAAAACAATATTTTTAAAATAAAAAAAATTAAATAATATTTTTTAAATTATTTTATATTAATTATCACAAAAAATAATGATCTCCAAGGGCAGATTTAAGGAGGGGGGAAATTTTGGCCCAAATTTCATAAAAACATCCCAAAAGAATCTATAAAGCAGTTCAAATTGAAATTCAAACTTTAGAAAGTTAAAAATTTAAAAGTGGGCTTTAATTTTTTAATTTGTTTCACCTTTCACTATTTGGTGTAGAAATATTATTTTATTTTCTAACTTGGTTGCAATAATCTCGTTGTATATGATTTACTTATATGTCGTTTCATTAAATATAGAATTACAATATGATTGTATATAACACTAATAAAGGGTTTAAATATCTTGTGCATCGACTACATAGCTTAGTTTTAGATAAAATAGATATAGAATATATTAGAAAACAATTTTTGTGCATCAACTACATAACATTTTTTGTTGAGAGAGACTTTGTTAACAAAATAAATATACATTTTATTATAGAAGAATATGCACTTGTAAAAAATCGTCGGGCATAACTTTCTTTAACTAGTTCAGATCTTGAATATTTTAGTGTAATGATTTCTTGTAACTTTTTTAAATATTATGACTTATAAAAAATATTATATTCTCATAAAAATAGGCTAAGAAATTGTGGTTTGAGAGGAAAAAAAATCCGGGACTCTACCCCCGAACCCCCGTCAAAGGGTCCCCCTCTCCTAGTCCACCCATTTGTTATCCTAGTCCACCCATTTGTTATATCTTAGCTTTGCTCTCGATGATCCCACGATTAGTATTGATGATCAGTGTGACACCATACAATTAATTCTTTTTTTTTTTTTATGTATCGGTATTTATCCATTGGTTCGCAAAAATGTACCCCAATGAATAATCATTGGGTGAACTGTATGCCTAATAAGTATTAGCACATTATTGGTACTGATTTATTTCAACGAAAGTTACGTTTGTTTTTTCAAAACATAAATATATATATATATATATATATATTCCAGTGGGTCATGTGTATATATATATCAGTATTCTAAAAGGCCCGCCTAGGCCTCGCCTAAACTCAATGCGTTTGCAAAACGCATCGCATTAGGGGTATGCGCGTTAAAATGCGGTCAACTCATTTTGTTGACCGCCTAGGCGCGAATAGACGAGAATATGCGAAAATAAACATGATTAAGCGAGAATAAGCACGAATAATCACGCATAACACGCATTAGAGCAAGCAAGCTTCTTTTTATATTTTTTTTAGATTATGCCAAAATAAACATTTTTTAAATCTACAAAAGACACTAGAAATTCTCAAGATAAAATAAGAGAACCTGACGAAAATGATTTTGTATCGGATGACACGGAAGATGAGTTAGATGAAGAAGAAGAACTTGACTTAGAATCCAATAAAGAGTTAGACAAAATTTAAGCTATGTTGGTATGTAATAAATTGTAAAAAATTATTGAGTAATTTGTGTTTATATTTGTGGTATTTAAAATTTACTAACTTTTGAAAACTATTATGTTGGGCTTTTATTTTGTAGTCTAATTGTAGACTATGATATTAAAATTAGTCCTGCAAATTTTGATTTTGAACCACGTTGAATGTGATATGTTTAACCATGATATGTGTCTTAATATAAATCTAATTTTTCTTCATTGTTACAGCGTGCATCTAATTTTGAAAAATCATCTAATTTTGAAAACTCATGTATTTTTTATGTGTTTTTTGAAAACTAAGCCTGTAATTTTGTAATCTAAATCAGTATATTCTAGGCTATGCTATTAAAATTTAAAATTTGAGCATGAAAAAAAATTAAAATTCAAAAACGCATATTGACGCCTAGGCTTCGCATAGGCGCGCCTAGGCCTATAATTCTTGATGCTTCACCTCGCCGCGTCGTCACGCATTACGCATTTTAGAACCTTGATATATATATATATATATATATATATATATATGTGTTAGAGAGAGAAAAATACTTGAGGTCACTAAAGTTTTCCAGAAAGTTTATTTCCGTCATTCATGTTTTGAGATGATTTCATTTCAGTCACTGTCAAACTATTCAGTTAAAGAGGGTTGATCTCTTACCCATGATGGTAAGAGATATAATGCCCACACATGAGGTGACAGCCCATGAACCATTCATGAGCTGCCACCTCATGTGTGGGCATTATATCTCCTAGTCATCATGGGCTACCATAGGTAGAAGATCAACTCCCTTCAATTAAATTTTTTTTTTTATGGGACTTACGGAATATATGCATAGACATTAGTGTTTGTTTGTCTATGCTTAAATTAAAATTAAAATTGGTCAAAAATAATTAAACATATTTTTCAGTGATAATTTTGCTACATACTTTATTTTATGTTAAAATTTGACAATTTCTTTTTAACATTAAGTTCTAAATGTAATAAATGTAACAACTGTAATACATGCTTTTTGTAAAAATTGTAACAAACATAACAAATGTAATAATAAGTGTTACAAAAAGTAAAAACAATATTTTTAGAATAAAAAAAGTGAAATATTATTATTTTTTAATTCTTTTATTTTTATGGTATACGGTAAAATAATCTTTATATTTTATTCGCACATCTCATAGGATCCACAACTTACTACCTATTTATTATTCACATTCAATAGAACCCACAATTTATAAACACTTAAAAATAATTTTAGCACCACCAAACATACTCTTATTTACCTTTAGTTGGACAATCACAACTCCACTTGTGCATAATTGCTAGTTTCTAACGATATTTTGTATTGGTTGAACGCAACTTTCTAAACTAATTTAAGATTCTCAAATTGGAAAATTCCATAAATCACGAAGGTGGAAATGTGAAATTTCGATCCAACTAAGGACCAACCATTGATGTCCATGTGTATATTTCGTAAGCCACATTGGTTTTGTTTTGAACCAAATGGTTCGAAGCGAATATGGCAAAAAAAGACCAACTCACAGGCCATTATGTATTATCCGAACTTTGGGTTATATTAGACCAGTATAAAGTTGGCTTGAAAAAATCTAGGCCTATATTGGCCAGGCCCGAATAGCCCATTGGGCTAATCGGACTCTATCCACACTATCCTAATTTTTGCAAACTAGTCTGTATTTTTTTAAAAAATATATATAAAATTATGTCTCTCGTATTTGAGTACAACGGTTAGTAAATCATGGTCGTACGGTGAAAATTCGCAATGTTCCGCATTTGGGCTCAAACAGGCCCTTTTGCCTTTGTGCTTGTCCACTTTTATTGCTATTAATTGCAAATATACTTACGCTGAGATGGATTCACTTTTAGGCTCTGTTTGGGAGTTTTTTTTTCACCGGTTTTGACTGGTTTTGAATGCACCGTTTATGAGGGGTTGGGACAACCCGTGATTGTTAGTTTTTTAGAGCACCGGTTTTGGGAGGTTTAAAAACTACCCAAAAACCCTGTAGTGTAATTTTAGGTATACTTCTCAACCCCTCAAATCGGCGATTTTTGACCGTTCTTTAAATTTTGTTCCAACTTTACCCTCCTTAAATAATTTAAATCTGCAATGAAAAAAAAGACATTTCAACTCCCCCACCAACAAACTAGACACAGACTCTTCTACAAAAAAAAGACATTTCAACTCCCCTTTATTTATTGCACTTACTAGGTGAATATTTGATACTTATGAGCGATGATCCATTACTGCATGAATTTTTATTTTGTGTTTTTCATTGTGGGACTAAACAATTATATTTTTTATAAGTTTGAATTGATTTATATATTATTTTAGTTAAATTATCGTTGCTCCAACAATGAAAGAAACAAGGATTATAGTTTTTAGTTAATGTATAATAATTGGGTCATGAATTAAAGATGAAAAAATTTGAGAAGTTGGTTCATGATGAGAAGGAATTTTATTAACTTGATTCAATAATATAAATTTATTAATACAATTTTGATTATGAGAAAAAAATAAGATAGAAAAAAAAAAGTGGACAGAAAAATTTCACAATACCATATTATTACATAGATCTTCTTTGTTATCTATATATGGGTATATATGTAATTTGATTGTTTAAAACACTTTCAGAATCGCTGGATAATAAACTCCCAAGTATGGGTTGGACTGTTTCTAAAACCGCTACTAAAAACCACTCAAAATCGGACCGCACATAAACGCTCAAAACTGGTACTTTAAAAAACGCTGATAACCGCTACTCCAAAACTCCCAAACAGAGCCTTAATTAATTTTAATTTTCATAATTTGAATTTAAAAAAAAAAAAAAAAAGAGTTTACAAGATCATTAGTGAAGAACCGATTAATAATACTTTCATTATTCTCGTCTTCTAATTTTTTTTTTACTTACAATTATTAAATTGAGCTTAGTGTTTTTTTTTCCCCATTTATTTTCATTAAAATTTAGTGGTTTTAGCCTTAAGTTGTCTTATGTGATGCGTCAATATTATAATTTTATGAAATAGATTGTCATGTTAGATTTATCGTTATCAATATTAAGTAAATATGGTGATATAATTCAAATAAAAACTTTAATGTTCAAATTGAAGCATAATTGAATTGGATGATCAACATGAAACTTCACTTAAAGTTAAATGATTTTTTTTCATATATTTTTATTTATGAAACTAATTTGATCAACTTATAAGTACACACAAACATACTCTTATTATATTTTATATAATATATAGAAAAATAAAAATAAAATTGGAATGATGGTTGGGCTATCCCCTAAATCAGTGACCCAACATTGGGCTGGACTGGCCAGCATTTCGTTGGCCTGTATATAAATCGGGTCGGGTTGGCCTAGGTCGGTTTCATGTGTGGACGAACCCTGTCCAGCTGTTTGCCCCTTCTAGTTTGAAGTGACCAAATTGAAATTATGATAAAATTATAAGTGATTAAGAGTATGTTTGTGTATGCTTATAAGTTGATCAAACATTATTTTTATCCACACATTTTTTAGGAATCATAACTTTTATCTATTTTTCATCAACACATTTCGTAGGACCCACTGCTTATAATCTTAAAAAATATTTACTAAACATACTCTAAAATTGTAAGGAAAAAAGTTTAAGTGACTAAAATGAACTTTTTGGGAAACTTAAGTGATCTCCAGTATATTTTTTTTACCTCTTATACGCATACATACATACACATATAACATGTGCATGAATGCATCCAAGGAGTGGGGTTGGGGTCCCGGGTGACCTAGACCCCAACTTTGTGATATATATATTATATATATTTAATTTTTTAATTTTTTAATATGTAATTTAATTTTGATATAATATCAATTTAATAGATGGTAATTGGACATATTGGCCGAATATCAATTTAATGTAAGGTAATTGGTGGCATAATAAAATTTATAATATAAAATTACAAATGATTGGTATTTACCTCAATTTCAGTAAACATTCACACGTCTGAAATCTGAATCTTACATTTCTACTCTCCGTTTTCTACATTGAGTAAAGCAGAAGTTAGATTATAATATTCCAATATCTACAAATTTCTCGCAAATCACTCAACAATCACCTTATATTAATTTCAACTAAAATTTTAAATCCAATTCCTAAATTTTACCATAAAATCTTCAACTGCTAGACCACCGAAAAAATCAAAATGACGTACAAGACGCTGAAGCATGGGATAAATTCCATGTTCATCACTCCATTGGTAAATTCTTTAAGGTAAAGGGAATACTAAAAATAAGTCTTTTTTATAAATAAAAATTAATAGAGACACTTTGCTTATGAATGTATATCGTGTTCAATTGAATTTTTTTTTCTTTTGAGCTTTAGTGATATTTAATTTCATTTTGTGTATCGGGTCTTCTTCTTTTGGAGGATAATTTTGCAAAAGGCAACGTGACCAATAAGAGTTTAATATTTGTTTTTTTGTGGTATTATTTTAGATATTGCACATTAATAGTCTAAATTATATATTTAGAAGAAAAACAAACATATTCATGCGAAATCAGGTCAAACAATAGTGTAGTGAGTTTGTTTATTTGTTTGTGTATATTATAGTATATAACTAAAATAAAATATGAAAACTCGTAAAGAAAATTTGTAAAATAATTATATCATTATTATGTTGTTTCAAAATTTTTATACGTTAATTTAGAGTCTCTTAACTCAAAATGTATGACTCAGCCACTAAATATAAGTAGGGTGAGTATGGGGGTGGGTGTCAATGGTTTTATAGTGGAGGAGATAAAAACAGGTCGTGGGTCATGGATATGTTTTATGGGGTTTACATGTGAGAGCCGGTGGTGTTGGGTGGCTGATCCACCCTCCACCATTAATGCCTCTAACCCCAACTTTTATCATACAACCGATGCCATGTAATTTCACAATGACAACTATTGTTAAGTAACATGAGTTTCATCAAATCTCTTCCCAATAAATAAAATATAAAAGTAAATAAACTCATTAATAACCGGGAATCTATGTTAAAAAACGAGTCAAAAATCTCATTATAAGTGTGTTCATTGACACTTTGTGGTGTCTATACTTGTGGCACTCATAATAGGTGTGTATTGTGTTCATTGACACGTTGTGGTATCTATTTTTGTGATACTATGATGATCGACTATGTATGAATTATGATGTAGAGATACTACTATTTATGTACATAGATAGACGATTGAGTCTGTAATAGATAGAAATTTTCTTAAAGTTATAAACTAGCAATTTAAGAGTGATCTAAAAAGTGACTAAGACAATCATTACTTTCAACTTGTGTGATATCTCATTCAGGTTGGATCAATCACATATACACTAACACTGTTATTGATAAATGGTGATCGATTTTGAACATTATTTTATTTATTTATATATTTTTAAATTCTCTCATTTTTTACGTTCAATGTTGATGATGAGAGTATGAATTATAATTCATGTGCGGCTACCATGAACTTCAATCACAAAGGCTATCATCAATCAATTTAAAGCAACGTCTCATACTAGCCAAGCCCAAAGTGCCAATCTCCTTTTTTGGGAGCACGTTTGGGTAAGTTAAGGAAAAAAGGTAAAATTACTTTGTTTTCAATCATATTTAGATTTTATGGTTTTGATAAAAAAAATTAAATAACTATTATTGTTTGCTTAGAATTGCAAGTCAAATACAAAGTAGTGAATGTAAGCATTGTCCCGCGAAGATTGTGTATTTAGACTTGAAGTTAATTAATTCTAACTTTAACACAAATTTTGTGATTTTGGTTTGATAACTAAATTTTACTACACTTCAACTGAATGAACACAAAATGACATTCCAAAGTAAGTTACTAAAACTGGAATCGAGACCGGTTTTAGTAACTTCGCTCTAGCGAGAGTTGAGGAGAAAATCTATCTTCTCTGTATTCTTCTTCACTTGAGCGAAAGCTCACCTGTGCTCTAGTAAATTTTATACTTAACCAAAAATTTCATTCTTGCTTTCCCATACAGTCTTTGGATTGCTTCTCTTCACTCTGGATATTCCATTTTCTTTTCAAATTATCTAGTCCTTCTCACTTTTCTCTTCATCATCGTCAATATTCCTCAAAGTCGGGGTGTTGACTTAAATAACAAAAAAAAAATTTAAAAAAAAAACTGAAAATCAATTACAATCAACTTTGACAAACTATTAAAAAAGTCTTGCCTTTTAGTCGAGATATGTATAAAATTTACATTTACCTATTATATTACTAGACTTGATGCGTCACTTAATAGGACTTTCATAAAACTCAGAATTAAGGGTGCAATCAATAAGAGATATCTTAAAATTCAATAAAATTCTCTTTACACCCTTTATATCCAGAAATACCTCTATCATTCTTCCCTAAATTTAGAGGCACCCACATAGAGATAGCAAGTGGGCCGAGCGGGCGAGCCCAAGCTCGATCCATGATGAGCTAGGACTTGTTGCGGAATGAGCCCGAGCTTAGGCCAAGCTAAAAAAAAAGACTGAGCCTATTTTGCTCGGTAAATAGACGAGTCGGCTCGTCGGTCGGCCCAACAAGCCGGCTCAAATGCCCACGAGCTACTCATTATAAGGGCTTATGGTCAAACGGTCACTTTTTTGTGACTGTTGGACGATCTACCAACTGTTTGAAACTGATTTTTTTTTTTCAATTTCAGATTTTTTTTCTATAAATATCTCATTCTAAACTCATTTTTTTCACACATCAATATCTCAATCTATTATATACTCAAATTCAACAACAATTCTCAAATCTCATTATCTCTCAATTTTAGTTTTAATTAGTGTGTCACCCATGCGATGAACGGATATTGTAATGAAAGAAGTAAATTAATAAACGTTGATGTTAGAAATTTCTTTGACACAAAAGAAAAAAAATTAGTAAATAAACGAAAAAATGTTAGTGCAATAAAAAATCCACTTATATTCTTGTAGATTTTTATCTCTTCGACACGACAGAAAAAAGAAGAAATAAACAAAACATTAACATATTTTCAAAACAGAGATATAAAAATCGTTCAACAAACAGTGGACATGGAGAAATATTGAAAGAATTTATAGATAGAATAGAAGGTTCTACAAAGACTATCGGTTTCTTAATACTATAAAAGAAAAAAAAAAAAAAAAAAAGAGAGAAATCGAAGACTTTTCCAGCAATAAATGTAGCATTAAGAATAAATATTTAATAACTATTAAAAAAATTCATTTCCGAAAACTGGAAAACAAAAACAAAAATTATAAATAGGAAAGTACATTTGGGTAGGAAAATAAATTTTGACGGTAGTTCTCTTTATATATATTAGAAAAAATTGCAATTGGATTCTTAACATTTGCAAAAAGTGCAAATGAGTCATATACTTTTATTTTTTATAAAAAAAAATTGGAAAATTAACGCAAATGGTCCATAACTTTTGCTTTTAGTGTGCAAATGGTCCCAAACATTTATTTTTTGGCACAGAAGTCTCTAACCTATGTGTTTTGGTACACAATTGATCATTATTTAATAAAAAAGACAAATATACCTTTATTTTTAATTAGAGAAATTTTTAATTTGATTCCTAACCTTTAGAAAAAGTACAAATGGGTTCAATACTTTTATTTTTCATGAAAAATTAAAAGAAAGTAACAAATTGATTATATACTAAATTATTTTGTATATTTTACAAACTATTATTAAACAACTAAAATTTAAGCTCATAATTATTAATAAATGTGTTAATTAAAATTATTTTATTATTATTAAGTAATCAAATTATTTAAAATTTAAAATTTAATTTTATCGTTACAATATAAAAAGAAAAATAACTTTGTCACAAACTTAATACTCAATTATTTTTATTTAATTGAGTTATTCGTTTATAAACTACAAATATTAGTTAGAGCTCAAATTGTATTATTCATATATTAATTTATCATTTTATTATTGTTCAAAAATAAAGAACACATAATGTGTAAATTAATTTTTATTAATAGTTTTACAAAAAATATAATAAGATTAGTTCAATATTATAAAATTATATACGTCATTTCGTTATTTATTTAACTTAATTTTTATTCAATTTTTTCACATCGAATAGCAATTATATATACCTAAGCGCAATAATTTTATATTTTTCTCTTAATAAAAGTTTAATTGACACAACTATAGTAATATATTTAATATGCTAAATTAAATATTATTTAATAAATATATCAGACATATTTGCACATTTTGCAAATGTTAGAAATTCAATTGTATTTTTTTAAATTAAAACTAAGAAAAATTTTGTCTTTTTCATCAAATAAAGATCAATTGTATACCAAAACACATATGTTAGAGATTGTTGTACCAAAAAACAAATGTTAGAGACCATTTTTGCACTAAGGGCAAAAGTTATGGACCATTTGTGCCAATTTTCCTAAAAAATTAAAGGAAACTAATGAGTTTTTTTTTTTTTTTTTTCTTTTCTGAATTAACACTTTATTGACCAAATTGATAATATACTAAATTGTTTTGTATATTTTACGAACTATTATAAAATAACTAAAATTTAAACTCATAATTATTAACAAATATGTTAAGAACTTGTTTGGTATAATTTACAAAATAGATTATTTGACCAGTTTTATAAACTATATCAAGCATGCTCTAAATAAAATTATTTTTTATTATTAAGTAATTATGTTATTTAAAATTTTATTTCATCGTTACAACAAAAAAAGAAAAATAATTTTGTCACAAACTTGAGGCTCAAATACTTTTATGTAACTGAGCTATTAATTTATTAATTACAAATATTAGAGCTCCAATTATATTCTTCATATTTTAATTTATCGTTTTATTATCATTCAAAAATAAAGAACACATATATATAAATTATCTTTATTATGTAAATTAATTTTTATTAGTATTTTTGTATATAATTTTATGAAATTGAACCAATCTTATTATGTTTTTTTTTAACATAAAAATACTAATAAAAATTAATTTACACATTATGTATTCTTTATTTTTTAACGATAATAAAATGATAAATTAAAATATAAAGAATACGGTTGGAGCTCTAATATTTATAGTTAACAAATAAATAGTTCAATTAAATAAAAGTATTTGAACATTAAATTTATGAAAATTTTATTTTTATATTTATGTTGTAACAATAAAATAAAATTTTAAATTTTAAATAATATAATTATTTAAAAATAATAAAATAATTTTATTTAACATGTTTGTTAATAATTATGAGCTTAAATTTTAGTTATTTTATAATAATTCGTAATACATATAAAACAATTTAGTATATTATCTGTTACCACACGATTACGATATGGCTGCCACGTCAGCACAGGCCCCATCCAAGCCCATTAAGGGTCCAGTTCAAGGTCCATCAAGAACCCTACATGGACCCTGCTAGAGCCCTGGAAGGCCCATGGCACGCTTGGGCCTTCGGCAGCCAGAAATCCGCGAGGCATGTGGAGATCCTCGGCACTCACATGCGAACCATAGGGCCTCGTCAGGCCTCGCATCATTCGTAACCAGCGAGCAACTCGACATGCCGAGACAACCAGAGAAGTAATTAAAGAAAGATTGCGTTGGATTGGGCGCACAAATCCCCACAAAGAAACCGAATCACGATCTCCTAAAATCATGCAACGTGATAAGCTCAAGAAAGGAAGGTAATCTCGGATATCTTTATCAATAAAGAAGGATGATCCGATTGAGTATCAAGTTGATTTGTCTCCTAAATCAATTGGAACTCTTGCGCTATAAATGCAACGTCTCCGGTTGTTCCAAGGTAGGCACTTTTTATGCTTAAGAATCACACCCTAAACTCTGCTCAAATCTTTGCCTGCTTGTCTCTCCCACACCCTTTTTTGTTCCCGCCCCCGTGTATCTCTCATATACCAGCAGTTGATTTGATTGTCGGAGTGCCAACGATCACCGGACCCTTTTTCTCCAGAGATCTTGGTGCCTAACGGTCGTCCTAGTGTGCAGGTAACATACGAGTTGGCAGAGGAGTGACTGGAGATCTGTTGACACGTGGACTGGTGCAGGTTCCGACGTCAACAGATTGGCGCCGTATGTGAGAATCGAAAAACATTACACGACCAAGTACCTGTGGTAAAACGTGTCTTCTACCCGAAGGAGCATGACATCCGAACAGTCCACAGAAGAGGAAGTGGAGTCCCACCACACCAACTTGCGACAGGAGAGCGTTCAAGATCTATAGAACGTCACCCGTCGCAGAAAGAGAAGACATCAGAGGAAACGGACGATGGAACAGGAGAACCAGGACCTAAAGATGGATAACGCCCGGATGAAGGCCACGCTTGAACTGCTGGAGAATCAATCCCTCCAACATGGACCCAAGCGCAGCCGTGCCCGGAGGAGCCCTTCACTCACTGGTTCGCTGGACAGCCACGGTTCCCGGGGAGAACCCCCCGTTTCTAACGGCCAGAACTCTCGTAACCCAGCTCCGAAGCCCCCGCAGGACGGTTAGAAAGGGAGGCCCTTCCCTGTACGAGAAAGCCACCCGGTTCCTACAGCTAGCGTGTTTGACAGGCTGGGAGTGGGGTCTTCGATTGCACCAGTATGGAAAAGAAGAAGGTCCCGAAGAGTCAAGAAAAGGCCGAAGACGAAAAGGAAAGGCTGGAGTGACATGAAGGCAATGGAGGTTCTTGCCAACTTCCGAATGCCTATCAAGGACAAGTATAATGGAAGAGGTGATCCCACGGATCACATAAACACCTACAAGACGAAACTTCAGGGCCAATCCCCCGTAATGAAGTGTCGAAATTTTCATACCACACTCACTGGTGACGCGAAGAGGTGGTACAATAAGTTGAGGCCAGGAAGTATCCGAAGCTGGCTACAACTTAAGAGGGAGTTCGTCAACGCCTTCATTGGCAACCGGACGATGATTGCTGACATCGCCCAACTCAACGATATCCGACAAAATGAGGGACAAACCGTCAAAAGCTACTTCAAAAGATTCAGCAACATCATCAACAAGATCGAGACGGTGACTGACGAGAAGGCCCTGGATGCGCTGATAACAGGGCTACACATGCGAACTCCCTTCTGGAGGGACGTTTAGAATAGTCAGCCGAAAGTCTACAGCCAGCTGGTGGATATGATCCAGCGCGAAATCCAATCAGAAGAAATGATCGAAAACAGAGAAAGGGCAGAAAGGGAGAGAGGAGATCGATACAGGAGAGAGGGACGTCGCTCTCCAGAGCCTCGGTTCTTCCGTTTTCAGAGGAGACGTTCCCCGGAACCAGCCAACAACCACTACCGAAGGTTCAATCAAACGGAGGTAGCCCCGGCGCCCCGGGAACCAATCACGGCCCCCCTACCCGTGGTGACCCCGCCCAAGTTCTGTCGTATACACAGAACCAGGGTATACAACACGGAAGATTGCCCGGATGTGAGGCAGCTAATCAACCGCAGGAACCACGGGCAGGGCGAGAGGGATCAGGCGGTGCGAGGACGTCGAGGACTGCCTACACAGGGGCGAAGACCTCCTCTCCAACGCCGGAACGATGGACCTCGCCGCGACGGAAGAAGGAATGATGGGGACAGGGACCAACTGAGGGCCGATGGGCCCCAAGGAGCCCCGCCTGTCCGAGAGATAAACACCATCTTTGGAGGGCCGTATGTTGGAGGAAGCACGATGAACTCGCGACGTAACTACGCGAAGGCAGCCAGGAGGAAACCCTTGGAGAGTTGGCAGGTCCATGGGCATCGGCCTAGAGTGCCGCCAATCTCGTTCACTGAAGAGGACGAGTCCGGGATACATTACCCGCATTGCAATGCCCTAGTGGTCCGCGCCGTTGTTGCCAGAAACGGCCTGGGCCGAATGTTGGTCGATGACGGAAGCGCCGTGAACATCCTATTCGGCAGTGCGTTCGACCAAATGGACGTGGATCACGAACTGACGGCCATCACAGAGCCGCTATTTGGTTTCACAGGAGATAGCCTCGTCCCGCGAGGAAGGATTACCCTGGCAGTAGACTTCGGGGAACCACCTGGCCACCTCCGAAAATTCATGGAGTTCCTAATAGTGGACACCCACTCCGCCTACCACGGGGTCCTTGGTAGGCCCGCGCTGAAGGATTTGCAGGCAGTTACGTCCATACACCATTTGGCGATGAAATTTTCGACGCCCGGAGGAGTAGTCAAAATCCGCGGTAATCAAACGGAGGCAAGGGCATGCTACATGAACGCGTTACGAAAAGCTGCCAAACGTGAGGATATCACCCCAGCCGTGGCAACCTGAGACCTTATCGCTAGCATTTTTGTTTTGTCTTTTTCCTGTATTGTTTTGATCTCCTTGAGATTTTTTTCTTACCGGACGCCAAGAAATTCGGCGCCGTTCAATAATATTCATCTTTTATGAATCCAAAGTGTTCCCCATGCGAAGTGTACCAATCTGGCAGCGAGGGAGTGTGGTTCACGGCCAACTCTATTAACTCGCTGGGTAAATATTTTACGCGTAAGAAAGCAAGTACAAACAACTCGGCAGCGAGGGAGTGTGGTTCGCAGCCAACTCTATCAACTCGCTGGGTAAAAATTTTTACGCGTAAGAAAGCAAGTACAAACAACTCGACACCGAGGGAGTGTGGTTCGCGGCCAACTCTATCAACTCGCTGGGTAAACATTTTACGCATAAGAAAGCGAGTACAAACAACTCGGCACCGAGGGAGTGTGGTTCGCGGCCAACTCTATCAACTCGCTGGGTAAACATTTTACGCATAAGAAAGCAAGTACAAACAACTCGACAGCGAGGGAGTGTGGTTCGCGGCCAACTCTATTAACTCGCTAGATAAATATTTTACGCGTAAGTAAGCAAGTACAAACAACTCGACAGCGAGGGAGTGTGGTTCGCGGCCAACTCTATCAACTCGCTGGGTAAACATTTTACGCGTAAGTGTGCAACTATGGTTCATTCGATAGCGAGGAAATATTGATAATGACTCGCGAACCACTCCGCGCCACCGGGGACGTGTTTTGCGACCTCTGACTCGTACCGGTGACTTCGTAAGCGACATTAAACATCGACAAGGCCCGAAACAAGTATGTAAAACATAGGTATCACAAACACGATAAGGGCACACACACGCAAATAAGAAGGTAACTCGGCACTTTTTTATTAAATACGAAATACAATACAGAAGCAGATATAACTGTAATATATTCTAAAACCCAGCCGCCTCATTGGGCCGGCACATGAATGGGGTAACTAGATCTACTAAATCTATCCCCTGGTTTACGCTGGCATCGTCCAGGTTAGGGAACCTGACTTCACCATGATAGGGGGTCTCACAAGCCAACCTGAGTTAATTTGGTGGCTAATTAGACCATACTGCTCAAAAAGGTTATTGATACTTTTTTTGGCAGTGAGAGATCTCCCCAGCCCCATCAATCGTTCAGGGGAGGGTCGGGCCAATGCTGCTAAGCCTAAATCTCCACCCCGGACGTTTGGTCCCCTGAACGTTGATTGGCCTGTCCTTTGGTCATCTCAATGTTGATTCTCAGATTAACAGGCATCTTGGATGTCAGCCCCCCAGCCACACCACCATCACACGTTTGCTATATCTATCTCGATCGCACGATAACGACAGGTTAGTTACAAGAGGCTCACGGTGGAAGAGTCCTAGTGCACTTGTATCCTATTTATAAGGGACTACGTTGGGAATAGGTGCAATGCAATGAATACAGTCATAACAGGGGGTTTGGAACGATGCACGGACGTTCTACCTCCCCAAGGCATTGAAGACGCCAACCTTCCGGATTCCACCAGGTGTCTGCGTCATCAATGCTAGGAGAATGATTCTCAAATTTAAAGCGTCTTTCCCCCCCACGCGCACACAGAATCGAAACGTCGGATAAGCAAAAAGTTAATTTCAATTCTGTTTCAATTAACTTAGGCAAAACCAGATAAGGATTACAAAGTATGAGTCCCCTGCTGCCTCTTTAAGGGTCGGCACATTGCGGGCCTTTCTCAGTTTGAGGGGGTGTTCGATCGCCTACTAAACTAGGCCAAGCATCGCGAACCTGAGCCTCAGATGAGTCCTGCTGAAGAAAGGAAAGGTCCCACTCCGGATGGAACTCCATGATGCTCTCCACCACCCGGTCACTTGAAGTCCTCACCCGTCATAAATGTTCGACTTCGGACTTGGAGGACTATACTGGGTAGGTTGAATCACTTCCTGCCAAACCACCACGGAACCATATTTTCCGCGAAGCGCATCAACATTCCGCTTCTGCGAGGCACATCAACATTATGTTTATCCTCAAAAGTCTCACGCCTATTATAAATAATAGGCTTGTACTTGGGGGACTATTGTTACCACACGATTACGATATGGCTGCCACGTCAGCACAGGCCCATCCAAGCTCATTAAGGGCCCAGTTCAAGGTCTATCAATAACCCTACATGGACCCTGCTAGAGCCCTGGAAGGCCCATGGCACGCTTGGGCCTTTGGCAGCCAGAAATCCGCGAGGCATGTGGAGATCCTCGACACTCACATGCGAACCATAGGGCCTCGTCAGGCCTCGCATCATTCGTAACCAGCGAGCAACTCGACATGCCGAGACAACCAGAGAAGTAATTAAAGAAAGATTGCGTTGGATTTGGCGCACGAATCCCCACAAGAAAATCGAATCATAATCTCCTAAAATCATGTAACGTGATAAGCTCAAGGAAGGAAGGTAATATCGGATATCTTTATCACATAAGGAAGGAGGATCCGATTGAGTATCAAGTTGATTTGTCTCCTAAATCAATTGGAACTCTTGCGCTATAAATGCAACGTCTCCGATTGTTCCAAGGTAGACACTTTTTATACTTAAGAATCTCACCCTAAACTCTGCTCAAATCTCTGCCTGTTTGTCTCTCCCACACCCTTTTTTGTTCCCGCCCCCGTGTATCTCTCATATACCGGTAGTTGACTTGATCGTCGGAGTGCCAACGATCGCCGGACCATTTTTCTCCGGAGATCTTGGTGCCTAACGGTCATCCTAGTGTGCAGGTAACATACGAGTTAGCAGATGAGTGACTGGAGATCTGTTGGCACATGGACTGGTGTAGGTTCCGACGTCAACATTATCAATTTGGTCAATTAATTGTTAATTCAAAGAAAGAAAAAAAGAGCTCGTTAATTTCCTTTAATACTTTATAAAAAAATAAAGTATCAGACTTATTTGCACTTTTTATAAACATTGGGAATCTAATTATAATTTTCTCTCATTAAAATTAAGGACATATATATTTTTTTTAAAATCAAATAAGGACCAATTACACATCAAAATACATACTATGAATTTTTGTACAAAAAATAAATGTTGGAGATCTTTTTTATATTAAAGACAAAGGTTAAGAACTATTTGTGCCAATTCTCCTAGCTAATAGACAAGTACTTGTTGCATAACTAGTGCATCAATTGATCATGACTCTTAAGTAATAGGTCCATGGGACCATAACACTAGCCCTTAAATTAGAAAAACATATGTAATTTTGTAATGTGAGTCGTAATCAACGAATCATAACTGCTCAGCTTAACCAATTGGGTTGTCGATTTTCTCGATTCAATTGCAATCTAATCAAATATGGTCGTATCTATATTTCGCTCACTTGAGTGACATTTTACCAGCTTCTTGGGATGAGCTGCACAAATTTTAGCCTAAATTAGTAAGGCTTAGAGTACCAATCTTATTTTGATATTCATTCTCACCGAGTAGATAAATTTTCAACAAATTAATAAAAAAATAACACAAGAAATAATAATTACAACTCTATTGCCTTTTCAATTCAATTTTATATTTCCCTTCCGACCTCAAATAAACAGTTGGTATAGATATTAAACAAAAAAGTTTATTGAGTTTTGTAATTGTCATGGCTCTTTATTAGTGGCTATGGTTCTCAAAGATACTATCGAGTACTTCAAATTATAACCTACATTGATTAGAAAAGAGACCAGTAATAAGTAATAACAACTTAGATTATTAAAACATGTTTTTTGTAAACTTAAAGAGGCTTTTCGCTCATAAGCATGAAGCCATCTTTGTACAACATTTCAAAAGAGTGAGAAAAGGAAACCAAAACTAATATGTCTTATTGTGGTTGCTAAGAATCTTGTAACTTTAGATATCCACTCCAAATTATTGATAACATGACTGAAACAGAAGCTAATAACAATGATCATCATATAATGGTCAAGAAATGACATTTTTCTCAACATCTTTTGAGAATAAGCAATCTGATTATCATTGAAACACATAAATATGAGTTTTTAGATTTTCATAAGAAAGTTCTAAATGATTCAACCATGCAAATAACAACAAATTAAGTGTTATCTCAATAAATTTGAGATCGGTTACATAAATCCTTTTCCATTAACTACAATGGATCGTGTTAGTTTAATCCTCCCTCCTCTGACTTGTTTTACGAACGTCTTACGAACGCAGATATTGGTATTGATAAAAAGGTAACAGTTCAATATGCAAAACAGTCCATTCATTTGCAAAGGGGAAAAACAAGCCAGTGATCTTCTGTTAGTATTGTATAAACACAAATTTGTATAAAGAATATGTTTTCTGAAGTACAATAGCATTTACAAAAGAATAAGTTTAAAACCAGCCAATGCCTCTATACATAATTGGTACAAACAATAACAAAAAACTAAGCCTCTCGTTGCCAATAAATTTTGGATTGTCTTCACGAATGATTTTTTGCCACTTTGTCTCTCGAACCAAAACAATTAGGAGCTAAGTGGCCGTCATTGCCTTGGCACTGAATTCTGTCAACCCGACTTTAGTTTACTGGTAAAAACACGATTAAGTTGTTAAGCAGTAGCATTGTTCATCAATTTCTACACTCTCCCCGAACTCCAAACTTCAACACATTGCTGGTCCTTCCTTGTCACAAACATTTTATTCCCACCAAAATTCAAGTTGGTTATCCGACTTCCTCCCATATCCTTCGCTCTCCCCATCAAGTTCCTTCGGAAAACTCTGTCCTGTAAACCACCTTCCCGCGTTTTTATAGTACCGGCTTGAACCTCGGACCACAGCTCAATGTCACCTCCTTTACTACAGAACACTTGGTTTCCATGGCTTTCGACTTTACTCCCAAAACCTTCTTTCTTTCCCTTGATCACTTTTCTTTCTTCCCCGAGACAGATCCAAGAATTATCAGCATCCATATTCCTTAAATCCATAAAAAACACTTCACCCGTATTCACTCCAACCTTGAACATAGACGATAAAGAATCTGAAACCGTGACATCAGAGAAACAATCGGATTTTTCTTTAAGTTCCCAAACTACATTCCCTGATCTTATGTCCCAAAACCTTATATTCCCTGATACTCCGGAAGGTCCACTGTGTGAACCCGAGGCCATCAACAAATTTCGACTAGGAATCCATTGTAATTTAGTCGAAGGAATCGCAGAATCAAGCTCTGCACCAAAAATTTCATAATGTCCAATCTCAGCTACTGGCCTTAAGCTATCATTAAGATCATAAACCATAATGCAATTCGAATTCCTCCTGCCCGACTCGAAGCTAGTGAACAAGTATTCGGATGATGACCCGATTGCCTGCACTGTAGAACTGGACCTAGTGACATTCTCCCAATTCAAAGTCTCTTTAACAAAACCCTTGTCAAGATCAATAATTTGCAACCCCGAAAAGTCTGTGGCACCAGCTGCCGCAGTTTTGGGGGACAATGCCTGTAATGAATCAATGGCAGTGAATTGAGTCAATATAGTAGATTTCCTCTGCAATGCCCAATCAAAGGAGGAGATTTTACTCCCATGAGCAACATGAAGTGACCCATACTGAGTTGTGGAGATAGCTGAGGGCGAATCCCGGCCACTCAAAGGTAAAACCAGTGATTTTTCAAGGTTAAACGCATCAAATTGAGAAGGGTCTGATTGTGAATTTACAAGGAGGTTTTCAACACCATAAAATTGGGATTCAAAAATCAGGTCTTGAATATCAAATGCTTTGGCTTTTGAGGGAAGATTTCCAGTTCTTAATAGTGAGAGTAAAACTGAAAAAATTTCAGGGTCTCTATCAATAAATGGAATTGTTTCATTAGAATTTGAAATCTTGGAGAACAAAGATTTGGAGCCAGCTAAAGCAAGGGTCTGTTTGGTGGTTTGAAAAAGCTGACCACCCACATCAATTGTAACTATGCTTGAATTTGATTCTTGATGAAACCCATATGAAAAGGGATTTGATCCTGCAAAAGGAGGCATTTTTTTGACAATCTTTGTACACTTACAATATGGTGGATTATCGGAAAACTTAGAACCCAAAGATTTGCACTTCAATTTAAGACAGAAGCAAAGAATCAAGAAATTCAAGAATTAATAACTAGAACCTGGGATTTTTACTTAAATATTTGAAAGAGGAGGAAGCAAAGAATCAAGAAAACTCAAAAATTTAATGCCTGGAACTAAAGAAAGAATCTTGTGAACAATAAATCAATAACTTTAATAAACTATAATGAGAAGAACCTTGAAACTCTTTAATGAATTTCAAGAACAGTTTCAACTTTTGGGATGGAAAATGGAAATGGAAGAGTTTGAGTCTGGATTCTGGAAAAATTGGGTTTGAGGCTTTGCTTTTGAAGGGTTCAAGGGACGGTCTAGAAGGTCAAAAGGAGTGGAGCCCACAATTCAGCAGTTTCTCTGGTCAAGAGCGGCTAGAAGAACTATCTTTTGTTAAGATTTATTAGTGCACATGACAAAATTGTTGTTTGAGCAGTCCAATGTGGACTACATTTTTAATTTGTTTTTGCCAATTTTAAGGATTTTAAGTTTTGTAAGAAAATAAATAAATATGTAGACTGTTAAATCAGAATTCTCTGACCTTTGATTCGTTGAAGATAATTCAATGGTCAAAAGTCAAAACTATTTATTTCTTCTTGAACACCCAAAGATTTCATATACCCTTCATTTGGTCATGTATTGAAGAGTATACCGAGTTTGACATTCTTTCTTTCTTGGGGAATAAATAATCAAGCAACTAAAAATCAACTCGAGAAAGGTCAAGGATCCAAAATTATAGGGTTCAATAATTTTACTTGTACATACAACATAAAATAAATTACAATTATAAATATCAAAACAAGAATTGAACAAAAAAGTTTTATGACGTCAAATATATTCATAAACAATACAACATGATTTATATCAAAATTAATGCAAGTAGTCATCTAACCAGTTGACCAATTTTCATTCCGATTTTTAATATATGATTTATAAAGCTTAATTGGATCACTTTTCGTTTCGAAGCAATTTCTTGTCTTTTGATTAGAGCTGGCAAATGGGCTGGGTTGGACCAGCCCAACCCGCTAGAACAGGGCCACACATGAAAGTGAACTGGGCTGGTCTAGCCCAATTTTGTATGGCCCAGAAATAGCTAACCCAGTCCAGCCCATTGGTCCAACTTATCTTAATTTTCTTTTTTTTTTTTCTTTTTTTTTTAAATAAATTTTTTATACAATCTAATACATTACATCAAATACAATCTTAGATAAATTTAGACTATATAGATATTTTTAAAAAGATTAATTTATAAAATTGGGGCTCTCATGTATTAGTTAATAGATAAAAGTCAATTTTCTTTCAAAATAATAATTTTTTTTTTGTTAATTGTAAACTATTTGTAGACACTTTTTTTTAAAAAAAATACAAATATTAAAAGCTTGCTAGTATTATTATTTTGGATTGAAACTTAAATTAAACTAAATTTTAATTAAATCTAAACAATTTTATGTTGGATACTAAAATTTTTGGACTAATGTTTATTGGTGACTTTGGCTTAGATTATTTTAGATTGATATTATTTGAATTATGTATTGGGGCTATTCATAAAATGAGTTAATTAGTGTTAAAGAGTAAAAAAAAAAAAAAAAAAAAAAGAATCGAAATCAAAATCGGGCCGGCCCAACTAGCCCGCGGGCTAGATGGGTCGGGCCATCTTGGCCCGGTTTTATTTGAGCTAGGGCCAACCCAACCTAAGAAGGTGGGCTACATGAGCCGGCCCGCGGACCGGGCCAATTTTGCCACCTCTACTTTTGGTCAAGTAAGTCGGATCGAACCAATTTCACAATAATATTTAATACATACCAACTCGAAAACTCCTTGTTAAAAGAGTTTTGAAATATTTCTCGATCATATTTAAAAATATATATATAATGATATAATTCTACTTTAAAAAGATCTTACTTCAATAAGGTGTAAAGTTACAATGTGAGAAAAACATGGAGCAAGACAAACGTCATTGCTCAACTAAGATAAATCATCTAGATGTGAATTTCTTCAACTATTTTAGTGGCAAAAGAAGGAAGATGAACTTTATTATAAAAGCTTATAAAGTACTCCTTTTCTTTTCAATATCAACCTTACATAATGGAATTCTCTCTTTGTAAGATTCATCATTTCTTGAAATAAATAATTTATTTTTCGTTTTTCATATTTTTTGTGCTCGAACAATTATCTTCAATATGTAGACGTTTATTTAAAATAACAAATTAAAAGATTATTTTTATAAACATTTTGTTACAATAATTTCTGACACGTTTTAATTGAGAATAATGTTGTACAAATAATAAAGAATTAACGTGAGTCAATTAAAATCTTATTAGATGATAATAATTTTTAAGAAAAATTTTGAAATATATATTTTACCATTATGTTGATAACAAAATATTTCTTGTCCCACGTGTCTAGATGTCTAGGTCTAGCAACCTAGCGAATTGTCATTTTAAATTTTAAGTTCATCTTTTATGAGACCTAGAACTATAACATAAAAGAGTTAAAAATAAAAATATGTACAAGTCAAAATATAAAATTAACCTTCTAGTGGCTTCTTGTGCTTCATCAATCTTCAAGCATATTAAAAAAAAATGCAAAAGTCAACAATGACATTATATTTTTATCATCAAAATTCAAACCAATAAGATGAAATGATTTAGTGCTTGTTTATCCATTAAAATGGATTTTTTTTTTTTGGTAATTAGTACGTTTCGTTTCTATTCTTTTGGTCTATTGTGCAAATTATTCATATCGTTTGAATTTTGACATTTGGATCCTTAAATCACCAATTTTTTGTGCAAAACGTCCATTCCGTTTAAATCTGTCAATTTTTGCCGTTAAATTAGCGCGTATAGTGCACTCCCTTAATTTTAGAAGGACAATTTCGTCAAATCATAAATTATATTATTCTCCACCATTACCACCAAGAAACCCACACTTCCAACACCACGACCAGCCACCACCACCACCACCAAATGCCAGCAACTTGTGCCGCCAGAGTCTTCTCTTGTCCACTCTCCACTGTCCACACAACCATTTCCGCACACCCAAAATCCTATTTTAATCAAAAGAATTCGACATTCCCTTATTATACAAAATGGCAGATTTTTGCTGATTTGCCCCAACAATTTCAAATTCGGTTCAGTTCTTTTTTCATTTTTTTCTATTTCCAATGTCGGGGACCGTTCAAGTTTTAGGTACTTGTCTTCTCTGCAACTATGGCTGTATTTCAGAGCAAAATTGTTTCACTTTTTAACTCTATTTGTGCATTTGATTCGTCATTATAGTTCTGGAATTCAAGGGCCCTTCTCCTTCATCACATTCGAACTTAACATCCCTGAAAGGTAAGTGTTGGTCTTTATATTTTATGGGCAGTTTCCATGGGCAAAAGAGTTTTTCGAACTTGGGGCACGGGAGATTTCTCTTTGTAAAGATTCTGGACTTCATTTTGGTTTCAGAATTCCTTTTCGTATAACTACAAAAATTGGTGGTGGTTGTTGTTGTGGTGGCTGGTTAGGGTGTTGGAAGTGTGAGTTTCTTGGTAGTAATGGTGGGGAACAGTAGAATTTATGATTTGACGAAATTGTCCTTCTGAAATTGAGGGAGTGCACTGTACGCTCTAATTTAATGGCAAAAATTGACAAATTTGAACGATATGGACGTTTTGCGCAAAGAATAGATGATTTAAGGACTCAAGTGCCAAAATTCAAACGATATGGACGATTTGCACAATAGATCTAAAGGATAGGGACGAAACGTGCTAATTACCCTTTTTTTTTAAGTCAACTTTCCTCCAAAAAAGAGCCCACCATTAATCAACTTTCTTCCAAAATTGTCTCTTTTTCTAATCAAATGTTGCATCTCATTTGAAAAGTAACAGGGTTATTTTGGTTATTTTCTCCCTATTCTTTTTTCCTTTGTCAGTTTGGTCAGAAGCAAAAAAACCAAAAACTCATTTTAATCCCCACCAAACAAGCACTTACTCTTTAAATTAACAATTTTTTTTTTTTGGGTCTAGAATATCTACTGATCAGTTAATTGTTGTAACTTGTAATACTCAATTCTTAGAGTAGACAGAGCTTCAAATCTTGCTCCCCTACAATTTTTTGTCATATTTTGTGGATGAAATAGAATCAAACCGATTATTGAATTGCTCTTTCCATATATTTCCCCAATATATTAAAAAGTATTTGTATTGACCACTACTAACTGTCATTTTTAAAAAATGTAACGAGTGTTTGTCATAAAAGAATAGAACAGTTAAAAGTCGTATAACAAAAATACTGCAGGCGCAAGGTATGACAATCCTGTATTGGGAGAGCCTAGCATGGAGGAGAAAATGAGACCAGGTGTAAAAAAGTTAAAGAATCGACCAATTCATTTGACAAAAATGGAAGGCATTTTTTAGGGGTGGGAAATGGGTTGAGTGGCTCGTAAACTTTGGCTTGGGCTTGTTTTGGGACAAGCTCAGGTCCGGATCAAGTCTAAATTTTTTTTACGAGCGTACTTGTGAACGACTTGACCCTTGAGGCCCATGAGCTATAGGTCGAGTCGAACCCCCTAGTGGATCACGAGTTGAGCTCAGACTCAACTCAAATCCACACAGGTCGAGCTTGGCTCGTCTCTTGGCCGAGTTGGATACTCATAGCTTTTTCCTTATTCAAAAAGTATCTTTAGAGTAAATGTAGAATTTAACATTGTAACTTTGCTCATTGCTCTAGGCGGAGCAAGAGATACATAGAAATAACTAAATTATAGAAAAGTATATATCGACTCATAATTTTATTTTATTTTTATTTTATTTTTGACAACTAAGCCAACATCTAAATAAAGATGAGGAAGTTTACGATCAAAAAAAAAAAAATAAAGATGAGGAAGTTGGAAAGCAGGTAGCTGAGATAAGACAGCCCACAAGAGGTCAATAATTTGGGTTGGTTCCTATTCTTTTCTGGTAGCCTACAGCGCACATTCCATGTGGGTTCTGAATTTCATATATGTAATATAATTCATTTATATTGGTGGTTTGGTTTGGTCAAGTCATGTTATTTTGTAGGAAACTTCCAATAATGTCTCTTTGTTTAGATGCAAATTAAAAAATAAAAAATCACGGCTCCTCTCTATATTTAATAATTGAATTAATTGAAATATATTAAAAAATTAAAATAATTGAATATCAAAATCAGGCAAATTATTGTATCTAGACAAACAGATGTGAATTTTATTCCAGAAGCCAAGGAATAAATTGACGTTCTGGTTTGTCCATATTTATCGCAAACTTTTGGTATTCCATTTTTTAATTAAACAAGTTGACGTGTTGCACAAAGAATAAACGTGGTTATTTATTTTGATTTGATACCAATTATTGAATATTTAAAATAGGATCATTACTATATTTCGTCATTATCGTTTGCTCTTATTTTACAAAACATCTTTATCGTTTAAATTTTGATACCTAGACCTCTAAATAAACATTTCTTTGCAGAAAAAGTCCATACCGTTCGTATTCGTTTAATATGTGTCGTTAAAATTAACAAAAAATAATAATTTGCTCAAATAAATATAAATGAGTTGGATGATTTGGCAAAAAACAATGAACGATATAGGTGTTGGGCGCACACAAACGTTAAAATCAGATTTTGGGTCTTCTTCTTCCAGCAACTATAAAATTCTACACAAACAAATAAAATTACATACATTATAAAATTATACTTAAACATAGTGAAAAAAACTCATACACATTACAAGAACTTGACACATCCAAACAAATTAATGTCGCCAAATGCATTACAAACACTTCTAGATGTGGCTTTTATAACTTACATTACAACCAACTCACACACAAAACCTAAACACCGTGTTCTAAAATTGAACAACTTCTTTGCTTTCTACAAATTCAACAATTGTTCTTTATACGCAAACCAAATATTATCTCCATTGACTTGGGACATATAGGAGGGTTACACTAGGCAAAGAAGCCACAACTTTCATTTTGTTGTACAAGAATTTCAATTTTAAATGTCTAAAAAATGACATAAATTGAAAAAATAAAATTGTGCAAGAGTAATTACCAAATAACGTTGGCACGTAAAAAAGCATTTACCAAGATTGGCTTGTGTGCACGGGGTTTTCATTTCAATTTGTATTCCACATCTACACAAGCGACAAATTATTTTTGTTCTACTGTGCAAGAAGGGGTTCCGTGTATCATTTTGCATATAATTGTTCTCATAAATGTATATGTATAAATATACAGTATTACCGTTGTTGGGTAAGCAGAAAAAATAGATTTTTGCGCCTTGATGATATGGACGTTTTGCACAATGAGAGCAAACGATTATATTACAATGTATGTGATTTTATCTGTTTGTGTGGAATTTTATAGTTGATGGAATAAGAAGACAAAAAATCTGGCTTTAAACGTTTGTGCGTAAAACACTCCTATTGTTCACTGTTTTTTGCACAAATCATCCATTGCATTTAGATTTATTTCATTATTTGCACAAATTAACTATTTTGTTAATTTTAACGAAAAATATAATAAATGTAAACGGCATGGACCTTTTCTACAAAGAAACATATATTTAGTAGTTAAAATATCAAAATTCATACTATATGAACGTTTTGCACAATAATAAGAGATAAAATGTACTCATTACCTATAAAATAAGGACCACCAAACATTTTTAAATATTTACAAGGGGAATCAAATGTCAGGTATTGAAAGATTTTATAATATTAATAAAATATTGCATTCATATGGTTGACAAATATTTTTTTAGTTTGCAAATTGGTGCAATTTTCCATTTTGTTGCACTAAGTAATCTTTGTTGAAAATATGCAAATAAAGTCTCACATCGATTAAATATAAAATAAATAATAAATTTATAAGAGATAGTACTACTCTACCTAATAGATTAATCTTTTAGGATAAAAGTTCAATTCTCTACAAGTAATATCAGAATTAGACCTCAAACTTAACCATGTGAGCACACAAGGCAAATCTTCCGTTGCTGAACAAAGGTGGTGGGCCCTAAATTGGACCGCGATTGATAAAAAAAATTTATAGTTGGCTCTTAAGGCAGTTGTGCCCACGTAAAGTGAAAGAGTTGAATTTTGATAGAGCATATAATTCTTATAGGTTTGAGGAAGAGAGATGAATTGACGAGAATTTGTTGAAAATGATATTTATTTTTAATGAAATTAAATGATGATAAAAAAAAAAAAAAAACGAGACAAAAAGAAAAGAAAAACCAACTCATCTCACCCATTCAATGTGCTGCCCATTTGTGGCAGTGGCCCTCTTGCAAATTCTAAACTAAATATTTGTTCTAGTAACCTTTGTTGCACCATTGTTGCAGGCATATCGGATTGCACGGTTGATCCAATAATCCGACAAATATGATTGCAGTTCGACATAGTTGATACTAATTGACCAAGTTGCAATGGTACCAGTCAACGTGGTTTCATACCGGCCAAATCTTCCACCTAGACACAGACTCGATTTAAAGTCGTGCACAGTAGTTTATCTCATTCACCAAAGAGTGCGTATTAGAGGAAGGTTGCGTTACACTTCAAAGATTCTTAAGTAGTAGACTTTTAAGTCCCATCTCCTTGATATGAGATGAATACAATATTGGTCCTGAGCCAAAGCCCAAGCTCATTGACAGAAACTTCATTATAAGTTATGGAGAAATTGCAGCCATTGCCCTCAACTTTTATCCTCTTCTGTACTTTTGTTCGCAACTTTTCATTTATTGGCATGTATGGTCCCTTTTTTACTGAAACAATACAATTGACTGTTAATTTGCTTAAAATAACAAAACATATTTAATTAAAACAAAAAATGAAAAAAAAAAAAAAAAACACAATCTTCTCTACATTTCTCCCTGTCCCACCCTCGGCACCCAATCTTCACCCCCTGCTACCACCACCACCACAATCACAAGTTCAAGATGTAGGTCTTTTAAAGTGGGTCTTGATCTCCTACCCACTTATACTATCTATTTATAATATTTACGTTGAGGTGTTATTACATAATTGGTAAAAATAATGAGTGTGTGACCATGAACTACCAATCATGTGATGCCACATCAACGTAGACATTATAAGTAGGTAGGAGATCAAGATCTCTTTCAAAGCAAATATGTCATTAAGTGAGTAATAAGACCTTGAATTGTTGTTCATAAAAAGAATATCGTCGCTGCAGACCAACACTAGGGTAGAGCTAAGACAACTAGTTACATTCACAGCAAAGTTTTATTATTGATGCAAGGATAGGGGATGTGAGAATGAGATTGGAGTGAATCTAGAGGAGCTATAGCCATCTTTTACAACTATTATTGTTGAGGTGTCCACCGCCGAAGTTTGTCACCCTAATTATTGAAAATGTTTGTAGTGAAAGCTAGTTAAATGAGTTATGACTGTATCTAGCACCTAATTTATCATATAGACACGTGTAACAATCGATGGATCCAAACAAATAGATGCATTAAGCACTAAAAATATAGACATACAACACTTAATTAATAGTCAGATGCTTAAAACACTAACTAATTTGAATTTTTTTTTTTTTTTTTTACAGAACTAATTTGACTTTTGACTTCAAACATAAACAAAAATTAAGCAAAATACTTATAATTTACATGAAGAAAATAACTAATAAGGGATTCCCTAAATTCAATAAAATGTTGTGTAGTAAAGTAGTTAAGTCACGCAACTTTGCCTTCATTCATAGATCTCAACCCTCCTACAATTATGTGCTAAACACAAATTATAAATGAGTTATGTTGAATTAGGCAAAAGCAAAGAAGGAAACCAAAAATGAAAAGCACTAATAACAAGATTATCTCATCTTTTGAATTTTATAAATTCAATTCTTAAAATGGTTGTTGGTAATTTCAATTTCAAGTCTTAGATTGATTTTTCTCAAATTATTTATTTTATATTTGTTTCATTTTAATTGCTATACTGTTTAAGTTGTATTTGATCAAATTATAGAATATACGTGGGATAATTTCTCACAAAAAAAAAAAGAAGTTAAATTTCCAGTCGCCTACACAAACCGGTCTCCCTTCAGAGGCGATTGCAAAAACGGGCCGAGCCCACCATGGCCAAGCTCAATCCTAAATTGTCATGGAAACAACTATGTGTGGTTCTCTCATCCTTTATTGGATGTTTCACTATATTTCGCCACGAATTTCTCAATACTCATAAATCTTGTGACACATGTCCCTCTATTTTCTATGAATCTTCTGTCACATGTCTTTAATAGATGCCTATATAAAGTTCTCACAACATTCAAAGTAAATTTCAATGATACCTTTCAATTTTTTTATGCTTTGTTCTTTATATGAATTTCCCTTTTAAGTTTATTCTTTTCAGTGTAGTGATTATCATGTCGTCAGAGGAAGGAGACTTACCCCCATCTTTTATTGCAGATATTGAAAATGCTTGGAGTCATTGCCAAGAGCCCTGCCAAAAAGGACTTAACCATGCAACATAGATTAGAACTTGCCCACTTCAAGAAGAGACTTAACCAAACAACATCAGTTGTTTTTGGGGTATTTTCGTGGTTATTTGCCTTGTTGGTTGAATTCTTTTTGTTCAACACGTGATTTAAGTTCATCAATTACTTACTAAATTTCGATTTATATGCTTAATTGATTGGATAATACATGTTTATAGATTTTCAAAGTGATGCATTTTAGTTACATTGTGTCCTATGCTTTCAAGAATTGTTGTTGAAAGTTTACGCTCCATTATAGAAGATTTGGTCGACACGTATTTAAAATAAAAGGTTGAAATTTAAGTAATAGTGGTGTCGTCAATTCAGATTTTAATAGATTTCTTAATATTTATAAATTTTAATAGAATTTGATAGATTTTATAAGATTTCAATAGATTTCTATATTATAGATTTTAATATATTATCATGGATTTCATTTATTCTAATGAATTTGTGGTCTTTTTATTAAAATTATAATTTAATTGCCTCCTCAATTGCTAAAGCAACTTGTGAACTGAAACTTTGGAGAATTTTTTAAAATTCCACAATACCATTTCAATTCTATTTTTTTTTTTTCTTTTCAAATCAAATTATATTTGCACGAGCAACTTGCTCTAAAATTAATGTTGACAAATCAAACCTCCACAAAAGTCCACCGTTTTATTTGTTAAATAACTAGACTAATAACCATATAAAAACAAAAAAAAACAAAAATAGACAACTAATTCATGATCTATTAATATATATAATTTACTTTTTAAATATTACAAATAAGAAACAAGACGTTTGTTTCTTTTAACAGAATTCTAAATTATTGAAGTTAGTTCATACAATGCATTTTTTTTTTGGTATTTACTTTAACCACTCGTTGTGCACAAATTGAATATGAATTTTGAACAAAAAATAAAATCATAAAATAGAATAATTTCTGATTAGATCACTTTGAAAAGAAAAATTCTAATATTGGAACTAGAAAATAAAATCTATTACATTAAAGTTTATTAAAAGAAACTCGTAAGTTTGTCATTTAAAAGAAAAAAAACCATAAAGATGGAAATATGGATAGTGTTTAGAGAAAAATAGAATAAGGACTTGAAAAATTATAAATTGGTACAAAATGATTTCTAGAAAAATCTTGTGTGTGTGTGAGAGAGAGACAGAGAGAGAACAAGGAGCCAATTGGTAAAAAAGAATTTTCAACAAAATCGTATGTGAACCATCAATTGAGTGAATTTTTTTATTTTTATTTTTTTTGAAGAAGAAATATGGCACCAGAAAACGACTAGCTCTCATTCTCCTTGTCTTCAATGGAAATGGTTCAATCCACCATAAATGCACGTCACTCTGTGGATTATCAAAATTATTATTCCTTTTTCGATAACTTCTATGCCAATGATTAATAAAAAAAAAAAAAAACTCTCTCTCACACTTACACACATTGATATGAAAATTAATTAATATTTATGACTAAGTTTTTCATTTAAAGAAAAAGAATGAATCTTTATTAAAAAAAAAAAAAGAATTATATCATTGTGATTATTCCCTCAAATTAAAATAGAAATATTCAACTAATTTTTGAACTTAAGAAGATTAAATTTACAGTTCGCTTAAAATTATTACAATACGACGTATCCTTTCAAACATTTGCAGTTTTAGTTGCAAAAAAATAAAATCCTTTAAAACTTGTAAACAATCTTTTTATAAACAAAATCTTCAAAATAAAATTAATATTGCCTTCTATAAGGACATTCAAGATCTTGCAGTGGAAAATAATAGGGGTAGAAAATAGAAATTTTTAATTGACAAGGAGAGAGGAACCTCATAGAGATCTATTTTTTACTTTCTTCAGGAATTTTTTTTTTAAAAAGATGAAGAAATTAGTACGATTTTTTTTTTACCAAAAAATTTAAATTAAAGAGCAAAAATGCAGAAAAATATTATCTGGACCATTTGATTGTGTGCAAGTTCAACAGCGTGTAATCAGTATGTCAAGCCACTCAACATATGGCTAAAGACATGCCCTATTGTGGGCTGAACCAATTTTATTGTCAAGCCATACCAAACTTGGTCCACACCGACATGTTTTTCGAAAAAAAGCTCGCACGCTCTTCCAAGTCAATCCGGCACACCTCAAAATTGGGTCAAGACGGCCCAACCCAGTATCACATTCAAACTTTTAGCGGGGAGATTACCTTCAGGGAAACTAAAGAACAAGAACTTGTATTCATAAATGCACAACCAATATGATTCAACTTATGAACAAGATAATATTGGACTGGGAAATGTACTGCATTGTGTAATTTGTGATTTTATTGATATTTCACAAACTAGTTTAGAGCTTGACATAGTTAATGTGATTCCAAAGAATATGCAACAGTTGCATATTTAGAAAACATCTAAAAATTGAATGTTCTCACAAAACTTCGTCAGAAAGTAAAAGTTTTCGGCCATAATGAGGATAGAAAACTTAAGCGGCCAAGCTCTTTGATGCAATCTCGTACACATTCTCCGAGAGTCCATTGGCGGACAAGATCATTTCCAGCTGGGCCTGTAAATGTTGACGAGCGCAATATTAAATGTTGTATGTTATGGATGTTACAAGATAGAATATACAACATACAATCGTAAACTAAGCATTGTTCTCAATAAATTCCAAGTGAGCAAAGAAGAATCATTTTTCGCCACTATATTTGGTTCATTGCAAGATTTACTGGAAATTTTAAAGCAATTAAATCCTCGACAAACACAAATACCATTATAGTTTTGGTATACTCCTTCCTCTTCTAATTTGTTTTACTAAAATCGTGTCGCTCTTATGAACAAGAGTCTCTGTGTCTATGCAATTCATGTCCTAACTGCCTATGAATTTCATAGCCAGTCCTAAGCTTGGTTAAAGGAGGAAAGCAGCGGTAGATCGATAGGCAGATTAAAACTTAGCCAAATCTTACATTGATCTTAATACACAAGATAGAACTTGCAGTTCTCAAATAACAGTACGGAGAATGCCTAAAATATGCAAAGAAAATTTGGGACAACCATAAAAATGTCAATAAGAATAGATCATATTACCTTGGCGAGATTTTGTCTGGTTTCATCAAAACGCTTCCACCTAGAGAAGGCTGACACCATGCGAGAGGCCACCTATGATCCATTAAAAAAATGTTTTCATCAAACAAGCACAAAAAATAGTAGGTAAAATCCGTAAAAGGAAAAGAAAAGTTGAAGGTAATCAACCCAAGAAACATCCCTAAACAGACCTGAGGATTCAGTTTGTCCAGCTGCACCACTATTTCTCCCAAAAATTTGTAGCCCGAGCCATCTTTGGCATGGAAGTTAACCGGAGATCCACAAAATCCTCCAATTAGCGAGTAAACCTGTGCACCATAAAAGGTTTGAAATAAGACCAAATTAAATATTCCTTTCCCCGAGGAATAAATTTGACAGTTCGCATACCTTATTTGGATTACGCATGTCAAATGCAGGATGGTTTAGGAGTTTCCGGACATGCTCAACATTCCTTGGAACATCAGACATTGCTTGAAGAGCAAACCACTTATTTACAACCTGGAGGAGAGAATTAAAATTATGTCACAAGAAATTCATAAGGTTTTCGGATCCCCATCACTACATAAAAGAAAGCAAAAGAATATTGCTCCACGTCTAAGTAGGTTAGAACTAAACAAAGGCACTTCTAGGAAAGTGACAGAATTCTACTTCTCAAATCATTACGTAAATGAGATTGCTTAATGGGAGTTATAACATGCGAACTACGAGCATGTTTGACAAAGCTTCAAAAAGAAGAAAGTAAGTTAAGACTTGCTTCTGGAAAAAGTGTTGTTAGTAAAAAGAATTAACTATTGAAATTATGCTTTGCAAAAAGGAAGCTTAAAAGTATATTTCCTTCATTTTAAGCTTGGCCACATGCTAGCCCACTGAAAGACGAATTTATATCCTTGGGAACAAGTGCTTTTGAAAACACAGTTTGAAGAATGATTACAAATGTCTAATCACTTAACTTTTATGTAGCTTCCTTAACATATCGCATTACTCAAAACAGATTCATTAAACAAAAATAAAACTTGATAGGTCAATGGATCATTAGAAGTAGAAATTCCTTCTCGAGGAAAGAATAGGATATCTCATGAATACAATGAAACAACAATTGTGGCAAACGCAAAAGAAGCATACCAAGAAATCGTGCTGCCACTTGCTGTAGAAATCGGCCAAAACATCATCTCGAGTTTCACCCGGGTTCTGATCAAGAGCTACAAGAGCGGCAAATTGTTCGGTCAAATTTTTGGCAGTTCTATATTCATGCAGTGCAAGCTCAGTGATTTCTGCATCTTCAAGTGACCCAAGATATGCTGCAGACAAAGAAATCATAATAACAATCAAATGTACAGATATGAACAGAGTTCTAAAAATCAACATAGCAGAAGAAATACAAGAAAACCAGATAGCACAGACCAAGGGCAACGTTTTTAAGGGAGCGCCTTGCCAAATTTGGATGGTTGAACTCGTACTGTTCTGAGCTCCTGTTTTTTTTCACCTGCGAAGCGCATAAAAGTTTGTAAGTTACCAGTGAGTATTATGGAAAAGCGAAGTTATCCAGTCAGTTTATGAAAAATCGAAGCAGCAGTCAGACTTAATACCGTCTCAAGAAACTCTTGTTTTAATTCAAAAGCAAGCTGCTTTCTGATGAAAGTTCTGACTGCATGAACAGCATCAGGATCAGCAACTTCCATCATGTCCATGATTTCCCCTTCACCAGGCAGAGTTAATGACTTTGCAATAAATTCCTGAATAACTCCAAGCGAAAAAAGAAGATCAATAATCTATTTTCTTCTTTCGAAAGAACGATAACTACAAAGAGAAGATGTACGCACCTTATCCAAGCTTGGATCACTGAGTATAGTTTTGAGTCCATGCACAAACTGTGGATTAAGAACCAATGGTTTGTTTTGCTGGAAATCTGACACTAAGCTGAGCATCAGCTTTCGTGCTAGGACCTGCCCTGACTCCCAACTAAAGCATTGGAAATGGAAGTTCAGATTCTCTCAATGCTCAACCAGATAACAGGCCAAATAAAATTTAAGAAAGGGTTAAAAACACTTTTAGTCACCAACTTATAGCATTGTTTCATTTTAGTCACCGATTTTTGTTTGTTCCAAGTCAAGGAACTTTTATTTTTCTTCAGTTTACACACTCTATCTACATCCGTCTGCTGAACTAAAGGAAATGATGACATAGCATGAAAAATCCATTACTGAATTATTTTTGTCATCCAACTAGGCAAATGTGTCTTGTTGAACAAGCCGAGCTTTTTTTTTTCTCTTTTTTTAATTTTTGTTCCTTCATAAAAAATTGCATTTTGAACCACAACAGTCCAACAACACATTTTTGCCTAGTTGGATGATAAAAATAATGTACACAAATTTTCCATGCCACGTAATTTCTGTCAACCATGTTGGCATTTCAGTTAATTCAGTAAGATGGAGTGTTTAAACTGAAACCAAAAGTTCGATGACTAACTTGGGGAAAAAAAAAGAGTTTGGCGACTAAAATGAAACAACACTATAAGTTGGGCTATGGACAATGTTTTTAACCCATTTAAGAAATACATACCGGTTGAACTCGTCAGAATCATTAGCTAGGAGGACAAACAAATCAGCCTCGGTGAGATCAGACTCCAGTCTGACAGGAGCACTGTAACCCCTCAGTATAGATGGTACCGGCCGCTCTGGTACGTCATTGAATACAAATTCTTCTTCTTTCTGCTTGTTACCAAGGAGTACCAGATTTATTTAAAGAATTACAGAACAAAATCCAATCCTCTAACTTGAATACAAAATTCACTAGAATTCCATGGGTCTTTATATAAACTTAGCGTGAAAATCAAAAGAAAATAATACAAAGGCCAAACTGGTTCCCATTGAGAGCACGACAATACATAAGAAATACAAATCATCAGAAAAACACAAAAGAAATATACAATTACAAATATGTGTGTAGCATCTTTTTGTAAAGTTGCTTCTACTTAGAGCATGTTTGGCTAAGCTTAAAAGAAGAGTTTGTTAACCTAATAACATGTTTGGATATGTTATTTATTTCTTACTTTAAAGTAAAAACAAAGTCACAATTTTTGTCAAAATAAATAACTTACTTAACTTTGACCCCCTAAATAATATTTAGAGCTTGTTTGATTTTACTTAAAATTCTGCTAAAAAGTTGAAGTCAAAGTCAACAATTAATTTTAACCATTCATTTCGTAGACTCACAACTTTTTACAACTTTTCAATCACACATTTCATCAACTTCTATCAACTATTACAAAAAGTCTGATTTTAATCAAAATCAAAGACACCCTTATTTTAAGAACAACTTATTTACCTATAATAAACTTATAGTTTTTATAAGCTGAGGCAGGCATGCTCTTATTCTTTTATATATATCGAGTTCACATCAAGAGCAGAGTTCACATGGAAGGTTTTACTCAAAACAAAACCTATCTACATTTACACTTTTATGGCAGCATAAAAACTGGCCATAGGTGATCATATAGTTATTAACGTGCCGCGCTAAGAACAAGTGCTTAAAGAGTTTACACACAAAACAACTATTCAGGACTGACCTTTGTTACTCTGAGAACTGTAGTGTGAACTGGATGACCATTGCATGTTACGCTCTCCAAATTTCCATCATGATACACAGAGGATAGAGGCAGGTCCTTGCCACTGGAGTCGAGTAATCCTACAGCTACAGGAATGAACATAGGTTCTTTGACGGGCTGTCCAGGGGTGGCTGGGACCTCTTGACTGGAAAACACAAAATTCAATGTGTAGTTTACAATAGAATTTCTTTTTCTTAAAACAGAAAAAATATAGATTCCCTCTTAGCAAGTATTTCCAAAAAATAATTCATTTTTGCAACGGGTTCTGTATTTCGTGTGTGTATATACTAGTATACTGCTTCCTTTCGGTGGGATCCGACCATAGTTCTATTATGATGATGGATTGAGGCGGTGAACAAATTTTGGAGATGATCTGTAGAGAAAAATCATTGATGGAGAGAAATGGACTGTGGAGGTAAGCAGATTTTAGAGATATTCGAATAAGAGATATGGATTGAAACGACCAGCAAATTTTGGAGGAGATGATTTCGTAGGGGAAATATTGAAGACGTAATGACACACGAACATTTAATTACTTTTTTCTTCCCGTAGCAGAAAAACCTCCCTACGGTCGTGATAAAATAAGTTTTTTACTTTTCTTATTATTATATGTTAAATGAAACCAAAAATACGATCAGCAAAATTACCTACCAAAGAATAATCATGAAACAAAATCTTTAATATTTGTACCTAAACTTGAGAGAGTAAGTACGAGCTTCAGCATTATAGGAAGAAGCAACCTTCAAACGAGGAGTCCCAGCTTGGGAATACCTGCATTTTCATTTAATTTAAGAGATTACCCGTCGTCAATACAGAGGACTAGTAGTAATTCAAGGTAGATTGCAGGTTGACAACATACCATAACAAGAAATTAGAAAAATCGGCACCATTTGCATCTCTCATGGCAGCTAAGAAGTCTTCACATGTTACAGCTTGCCCATCGTGCCTCTCAAAATATAGATCCATTCCCTAAAACAAGAACAAGGAGCATATAATCATTGGATTGAAATCCTACTCACATATGTGCACTACATAGAGGTTTAGAAGAGATTGATTGGACTTACTTTTCTAAATCCCTCACTCCCCAACAAGGTTTTGTACATTCTCACAACTTCAGCTCCCTGATTGAAGAGATCATACAAGTGAACCAATGACGCATCAAGAAGATCTAGTACATTTGCATCCAAACACACATGCCCCCACCACAAACCAAAAAAAACAAAAACCAAAACCAAAACCAAATGGAACCTGGATTCGCATACACATTACAAACAGACACACACAGAGAAGGGTCAGCAGAAACCTTTTCGTACACCTGCAAACATAAAAGTAAACCAGCAGACAAAAGAACAATTAGTCATCCTTCCACAAGAAAACAAATTACAGCAAAGACAAAAACAGAACATGATGGAATTGCTGTGTCATACCGTAACTGCAATTTGAAGAAAGCGAGGTCCACCATCAAATCCAGCATATCATAGAAGGAACAGCCAAATCAAATAACCAGAGAAACAAAAACAATATTTTCAAAGTCACCAAAAATATGACTGTGTAAGAGTAATATTCTTTTAGAAGATATAGAAACGAAACTTGCCTGTATAGAAGTTATCCATCTGTCAAGAGGATAAATGAAACAATGTTAGCACAATAGCACTATTTCCCAACAAGTAACTGCGTTCTTTAAGAAGAGCATTAAAAGAAAGAGCAGACTTCAGACCTTGATATAAGAGTGAGGTCGAACGGGATGGGCCATGGGACCAGCATCCTGGAAGATTAGGAGAAAGGACAGTCACAATTTGCAATGACTTAAGGTCAAATCACAGGAATAAGGTCGTATGACAAGGCTATTAGGATTAACTCTTTGAATATATTCATCTAAAATTCTCATCTTGATGAACACTATGGCAAAACCTATACAACCATATGCACACCTGAGGAAATTGATAAGTTCGGAGCTTTGAGACATCAGCTATCCGTTTCACAGTACGGCTTCCCATATCAGATGAAAATTCCTGGAAATTGAATAAAGCGTTAAAAATTTATGTGAGCTAAGATAAAAAGCAAATGCATAAGCATACGCAAATTAGGAACTAGTTTTCTACCTGATCACGGAAAACAGTGAGACCTTCCTTCAAACTGAGCTGAAACCAATCCCGACATGTCACTCTGCAATTAGTTGACAGTCAATCTCAATTTAATATATATAAAAAATCAAGCGCATATCCCTCCTATTTCAGATCATTAAAGTTTAAACTTTTGGTTACGGAATCCACATTGATTGTGTGCAATGGGTTTTAACTTATTTTAAATTGCTTATTTCAAATATAAAAACCAAAGATAATATATTCATGAATTGGATGGGTAAAAGCACGTAATTAGACGGTAAAGGTGAAGGAGCCAATCAAATATTCAATACAAAACTTCAGAAGTAACAGATTAGGATGTTAGCCCAACCTGTTGCCCGTCCAGTTGTGAAAATACTGCAGGCAAAGACAAGAAGCAAAGGCATATTAATAAAATTTCCTTGATGTTGAAGTAACTTAGTTCGGAAACATTCAATTTTCGTAATCATGCAAAGATGACATACCTCATGCCCAATCACACCTAAAATTGCTGCATAATCTGCATCAGTTGCAGTTTCAGGTGATGCCAAGACAAGTTTGGAATTGAAAATCTGCCAACAATAAATATTATAATTCAAGAAATAATATAATAGTATAAAAACACAAAGGAAAGTATTATAGCTTCTCAGCATACGTTCAAACTTTTGTTTTCCATGGCTCCCCTATCAATCAGAAAATTGTAACCAATGTTAGTAATGTGATAAAACATATATAGTGCGTATGGTAGGGAAGATTGGACAGCAGGGGACAATATTATGAAGAAAAATGAACTAAAATCTTGTTCATTATATAGACTTGTCCTATCCAGTCCTCCATACCAAAGTGCGCAGAAAGCATGAAAATGAGCTGCCAAAAGGAGGATTAAACTAACATGTTAAAATCCGGAACAGCTACAATATTAAAAAGATCCAGGTCATACTGAAGCCCAAAAACCTGTCCACAAAGGTAACAAAGAGAAAATTCAAGGATTTCATTATTACGAGGGCAAAATTTTCAAAAACACTACAAAAGTCAAGACTTACATCTTCATCCCATTTCATAGCAGCTTTCAGAGAGTACATTGCATGGGCTGTCTTCGGTAAATCTTGCGCGGGGGTCCAGATTCTAAGAGAGACTTTACGGCCCGAACGCGTTATAAATGTATCGTCTCTGCTCTCCAACTGTCCAGCTACTAAAGCAAAAAGATAGCAAGGCTTCTTGAAGGGATCCTCCCAAAGAGTATAATGTTTGCCTCCCTACGGTGAAGCAACAAAATTTTAGCTCGGTGCAAGCAAAACAAAAATCACATTGAATGCCAATTTTGAAAAGTAATAAAGAAGTTCACCTCCAAGTCTCCTTGCTCAATAAGATTTCCATTAGATAACAATACAGGGTATAATGACTTGTCTGCTTCAATACGACTAGTATACTTTGCCATAATGTCGGGACGATCCTAATAGTGCAAAAGAATGTCAGCAGCTACAAAATTGAACGGGAACCACGGAATTTAACAATGATCCAAATAATGTACCTGATAGAATGTAATCTTTCGAAAACCCTCCGCTTCACATTGTGTGCAGAAATTCCCAGATGTCTTATACAGCCCCTGCGTTGAATATTACCAATAACTAACTCGAATGACAATTAAACACTGGACAACAATTATAGATGTTACTTTGTACACGAAGTTGTGTATGCTATTAAGTGGGTGCAAAAGAATTTGGAATATTAAGCAGACATAATTCACCTCTAAGGATGTATTCTTCTGCGGGTAGATTTCGGTCACAATTTGCAAGGTAAATTTACCACTTGGAGGCGAACGAACAATCAAGTGACGAGAGTCTGAGCTAAAATCTTCCTCCTGTATTTGTTATCAAGTAAATGAGGAGTCAAATAGAGTTAACTGCAAAAAGTTAACATAGGAATAAATTTATATTCTTCCACAGAACATTGTCATCAATACAAAAAGATGCCAGGAAGTTAGGCGAAAATGGGAAAACTAACAGGCATAAGATTTTCCTAGCCAAGAAACATGGAAATAGCATAAGAAAGCAGCATTACAAATAGCAACAACTTCAATAGTTATGTGAGTTCTTCAGCACTCTTTAGAATATCATGTACATATTACTTGCCTTAAGCTCCTTGCCATCGATCTTTATTGAAATCAGCTTCAGATCCACCCCATCCAAGACCAGTGGAGCAGAACAGCCTGTTCATGAATATAAATTAGATTAAAATCATTTCAAAATAAATTTTGCATGGAAGTTATGGTGTAACGGCATGAAACCCGTAGAAAACTGAGTTCAAGTATCAAAACACACAGCATGCATGAATGATAGATAAAGCAGATGCTCATAATACAAGAACAAAACCGTTATATATCTAACACTAATGCCAGTGGAAGAAGAATTCTATAATAGATCTAATATTTATAACAAGCTAAAAGAAACGCTAAATTACCTTCAACTCTGGGATATACAGCTATTTCAGAACAAACAATTGTTTTCTCCTCACCAAGCGAAAACTTCAAATCCACCTAACAAACAATCCCCATCTTAAATTAGTGAATAGCAATATAAAAAAAATACAGGCACCCCAGAATAATATCCGAATACATAATCAAGTGTAGATGCAAATGTGCATACAGTATCAAAGAAGTAATCAGGCTGCTTGTAATCCTTCAAGAAGATTTCCTTTGGTGTATCCATTTTGGGTTCTTCGACTTGCTTTGCTAGTGACTCTGTTGCAACCGAACAGATTAACCTCTGACTGACTTTTTTAGTACCCTACAAAGATCAAAAAGTACTTGTAAAGAAAACATAATTGTAGAAACAATGATGAGCAGTAGGATTAATTAAACTGCTTACAGGCAATGAATTATACGGAAACCGATGATTCCTCCAATAGTTAACCTAGGGGAACAAGAGATTGAGAAATTTCAGACAGGAAGAGAAGTATGGCTTTCAGAAGGCAGGATGTGGAAAATGTGCAAACCTCAGTGCTGAAGTATTGCCTATATTTACAGATATTCTTTGCTGAATGCCCAACAGAACCGAAACGACAACTAGCCTGAAGCTGCAAATGTCAATTTAATGAATGTAAGCCACAAAAATGTCTTTGTAGGAGAATACTATGAAAGTAAAATACATTTGAAAAGGCAAAACATATGCGCCACTTTTACAGAAAAGTCACAATCAATAACACATTATAATATCAAAATAAAATAGCTAAACTTATGGCTCTTCGGTTGGCCACCAATAGCACCCAAAAAATAAAAAATAAATAAAAATAGAAAGAAAAGTATAATTCTCCAGAGACAAATTATTTCCTCAAAATTTCATTGGCAAACAACTAAAAAATCGTGGAAACAAAAGGAACAAATTAAATAAGGGATTGGGTAATCACAGGAGCATAGGAGACCAAACCCAAGAGACAGTTCTTTGACAGATTCGAAACTTGGCATGGTAGAATCAACCGAGCCATCACCCAATCACAAAACTCTACTATTGATAAAAATAATTTCAATAATCAGATTTCTATAAACTATACTCCTAAATAATCGCTGATTCAATCTTTATTGATTAAACCCTAGAAGTGATTGAATCTTTCACACCCAGATTGCCTAGGCCAACAAAATTTCACATAAGGGAATCCAAACCCCTGGATCAGTAAAAAATACGAATACCCATGTGAGTAAACAGAGAGTGAGTATTCACTCTTATATGGGTTATGTACAAGCCTACAAGGATGTGGATAATTCAAAATTATGGACTAGAAAATTTATATATTAATAAAAATAAAAAATGAGAAATTAAATTAGTTTCAATTGATCAAAAACTCCATTGCACTGTCATACCTTTTTTTGATGATCAGAAATGAAGAACGAAAACAGAGGTATTCAGTACTACGAAAGAAGTGAATAAATTCCTTTCCTGGAAAAATGTAATTTGATTTGACCTATCTTGAATAGCCTGAGATAATGAGTAATATTTTTTTTTTAAAATTTTTTTATAGGTTTTAGATATGTTTGTAATTGAAAGTGGAATCTATCAGTTTCATCTAATTTATCCTATTTTGATCTAGTTTGATTAGTTTCAAAAAAAAAATAAAAAAAATAAAAAAATAAAAAAATTTGACCACTTAAAAGAGTTATGATATATATCATTTTAATAGATCGACTCAATGAATTATAATAAATGGTATAATTTTAAAAATAAATTAATAAATAATATTGATTTGTAAAATTCGATTTATGAAGTTTTATAAACATAAGTAACGTTGATGAAATATAAATTTAGAAAAATGTATATATAAAATTTATATCACTACTTTACTAATAAGAGCCCGTTTGATGTGTATTATAAACTAGTTTATTTGATCAAAAACGATTTATTTGATCAAATTTTTTGTCTTGTAACATAATAACATTTTTTACCATTATTGGTTAAATAAACTAATTTATAATCCATACCAAACAGGTACTAACTTATTAATCAATTCTTTTTGATCGAACGTATTCTTTTTAATAAGAGTAAAACGGACATTATGTGAATTTTGAATATAAAAAATTATTTGGCTTAAAAAGAAAAAAGAGTTTGCATCTTGACCTCAAAATAAAGTCTTTTAAAGTTAGATATTTTATTGATTTTTATCTTTTCAATTTAAAAAAGAATTAAGATATTTTCGAAACAATAATCCAATAAAGAGCTAAATTTTGGTTGGATGCGTGATGTGATTGGCTCGTCTACGAGATGGGCCGGAAGCAAGTATACATTTCGATTCAGTTCAGTAGGTTGAGGCCTTGGAATTTGTCCCAAAATCTCATCTTTAAATGCTGAATTTTGTAATGGACTTTTGGATTGTTGGGCTTTCTTTTAGTATAGAGAACATCTGAGCTTTGGGCCAAGTTATTTTGGGCAACATTTGGCCCTGAATCACACATTACAAATTAAAATAGTGAAAATTAGGACCTCCATTTATTTTTTTTTCAATATTTCAAAATTACTAGATATATATATTATTTTCAATATTACTAGAATGTGTTTTTTATACTGTACAATTTTAAATAATATATTATATTTATTTAAATTATAGTCATTATCACTTTGTAACTGAATTAGCTAATTATTAGGGATTTAAATAAGTCAATCACTAAAGTTCAGCATTAAGTAATGTACATTACGGTTTTGCCCTCATTACTTTATCTATTGCCTTCGTTACTTTATCAATACAATACGTTGATTCAAATTTCCTATTCTCTGGAAACTTCTCACAAGGTGGAACCCTCATTCACTGTCTACCCATAATCAAATAACAGCAATCGCCGAATCCCGTGATTGAAAACCCACATTCAACAAAGTAAGTGAATACAATCCCTTGTAATTTGATTTCGAATCAATTATTCACTGTTTTTCTCTATTTAATTCTCACGTTGGGATGTTTTTTTTAACATTGTTTTGAATACCCATTTCTTCAGAATGGCATCATCACGTACTGCTTCAAAATCGAAGCGTAAATGCAGAAATAGAAATAACACATCGACCGCGAAGAGAAATTGGCGCCACAATAAAGCTAAAACTAAACCGATCAAGGATAAGCACACTATTCCGATACCGGAAGGAGAAAATGTAAGTTCTTGTGATGTTATACTTTTGTCAATCATTGCATGCAACCGATTATGTTCAAAAAAAATTTTATTTTTTTTATAAAAAAAAATTGATCAAAATGTTATTCTGCTATTAGAGGATAAGAAATCTGGTTGTTGTATATTGTTATAATTATGATTTCGTATATATTTTGTTTTTTTATAGATTTGTTATCAACAAAGAAATAAGATTTATGATGTAATATGTGAGGATCTATATGATGCGTTCATGTATATCATCTCTATTCATTGTTACCTTAGTGTAAGCGTGTTAATTGTTACCTTGAAATGTATCTTATTGATTTATAGTATCGATTACAGTAATAAAATAATTTACACTAATTGTCTCTAGCAGTCTGACTTATTTGTGTCCTATATTTGTATAATTACATATATAGTTACGTGAAGATGTATCGATGAAATGTTGTGCTTCATTGTTAACATACTATGTAAGTAGTAGCCCCATTGTCATAACTTAATTGCTTAATTGATATGTGTGAATTTTTTATTTTAACTGTTATGTGAATATCTTCTATTAACTTATATTATACCATTTCATGCATTTAAATTGTATAATCTCATTGTTACAGACCCATGCAACTTATATATGTTAACATGATACTTTGAGTTTTATATATCAAATATTAATTTGATCGTTAACATATTATATAACCATAATCAAATTGTGTTAACTTAATTTGTTAATAATGCATGTTATTTGTTTACTATCGTTGTTACGTGAATATTTTATATTAACTTATTTTATACTATTTCATATGTTTGAAATTGTATACATTCATTGTTACATCACCCATGCAACATATACATGTTTCCATGTTACTACGAATTGTAATATTATGGTGTAACCAGATTGTGTTTGGTTCCGAATTAAACATTATTTTAACTTTGTGATAAATCAATGTGACAATAAGGTGAATATCACGAAAGATGTGTCTTTGTTGATTTGTGAGTTGAGCATTGAAAAAATTGGGAAACATGTATGATCTTATATAATATACTTTCCAATGTATTAGATTATTCACAAGTCACAGATACTAATTTTTGTTTTTTTAGGATTGGGAATATCTCATTCATCCGGACATGTGGTCTCTCGGAAAAGTGAATGCATTTTCAAAGCCTAATACATTTAGCTCACTGTTGGGTAGGTTGTCTAGTGTGCAGATGAAACTCTTTTCGGACACGTGTTTCGGACACTTTCTGGAGGCTAAGGATATTGCAATAAATTACCAACTAATACACCAGGTGCTTCTCAGGGAAGTGAAGCAGCCAAAATCTGATGAGATGTGGTTCAACCTTGGCGGCAATCTGGTAAGATTCAATATGGAGGACTTCTGCTTGATATCTGGGCTGCGTTGCTTCGGGGAAGAGAAACGCTTGAAATATGATGCATGTTACTGCAGAATAAAACATGAACTCCTTAGTGAACTTAGCAACATTTCGACGGCAGAAATATCTGATTTTTTCCTGAACAATTATCAAATGACTGACAATGATGTCGTTAAACTTGACTGCCTTTTTTTGTTGACGAATTTGATGTTCACAACAGCGTACAAGAGGTCTGTTGAGGATTCACTTATGGTGTTAGTTGACTCGGATGAGATGAATGCATATGCATGGGGAAAAGAGTTGTTTAAATTAACTATGTCATCTCTAAAATCTAGTCTTAGGAATAAGTCGTTAATAGTAGAGGGGGACGGTAGACCATACATCGCGTATAGGATAAGTGGATTTGTGATTGCATTTCAAGTATGGATATATGAGATTCTACCGATACTGGAAGGAAAAGTATGCACCCATATTGGTTCACGCAGCCCACGAATTCTGAACTGGACATCAAATGTACACGGGAACCACTCATCCAAGTTGAATTTGGGTAAAGATATATTCAGTCGTCCTGGTGTAAGTGTTTTTTATTGTTTTTGAATTTTTAGTTCTCTATCACAGTGTATTCATAATTTCACTGATTCAACATTTGTTACTTATCTTTAATGTTAATTTGTACTATTTTTTTCTTTATACCGTAGTTACAAGTAACTCCAATAAGGGCTACCACTCACGAGAAACAACATCTCCTTACATCTGGTTTTTATTCTGGAATTTATGATCAACATGTAGAGGATAGTGAAGATGATTTCATGTTTCCATTGTTACGTCGATCTATGCGTGGTAAAAACAATCAACCGCCGGATGCAACAACCAGTAACTCTGTTCGGAGGGTAGATAACCCGGCAAAGGTAACAGTAATTTCATTTTTTTTTCTTTATTAATTTAAGCTGTAACATTCCAATGTGGCTGATTTGTCTCCCATTGCCATGCCGTGGTAGTCGAATGCGACCATCCTTAGAAATCAAACAAATCATCTTACCCTTTCCTCTTCAAACGGTGTACCGATCAATGAACTAGTTGACCTGTCATCTTGCAAACCATCCAATCATGTTGTGGTATGTACTTCAAGCGTCTCCAAACAAGCACAAGCACAAGCACACATCCTAGTGGAGTGCATTGTCCATTCGAGGGAATCAAAGGGAAAAGACAAACTAGTTGACGATACTTCGGAGATTAAGGTATATATGCTGGTGGTCTGCTTTCAATGTTATTCTGTAATGGGTTTTATTATTTACTTCATGACACATTTTCAGAAATCCCTGAAGCGTTGTAACTCGAACGATGTACTCAAAAGATGTTTCAGTGAGATTCATAGAAAGCACGAGGTACTAGTGGCTGAGCATTACAGTCTCAAATGCCATTTTCAGTACTTGTGCAATGAGTTTGGTCAATCCATTGCCAACGGTTTGAATGAAGTAAATAGATTATGCGCAGCCAAACAGTCTCCGCCTTCCAAAATGGTTAGCTCTTATAAGAAGTCCTCCGCTGCTAACATGAAGGTTAATGCGAGTACTTTAATCGCATTTTAATTATGTCAAAATTTTATTTTGCAGACACGCCTAATGACATATTTGATTTTTGGTCCAGGTAGTTGCAATGAATACTGATAGTGAACATCCAGGATCATCTTTGAAATGTAGGGGGATTAGACCATGTGAGACAAAAACAATTGAAAAGGCTGAATGTCCCAGCTTTGATCTGGGGATAGATTCACTATCAAACATCCCTAGTATTGAACTATACGATGGTGTACTACCAACACAAGACGAGATTATGATAAATGACGACACTGTTGCTGGAAATATCTCCGAGTATCATCAAACAGACGTTAGAGTTGAGAGTAGCAAGAAAATGAAATATACCAGTCCCGTTGTGGAATGCAGTGATGCTGGACGCAATCTTTCTAATTCAAAGTCATCCCCAGAGTTATTGGATGATGATCTGGTGTTTACTGAAGAGGACTTGAGAAACATGGACGAGTCGGTTGAAAAACATGCTGTGGGTAGTCACAAAGTAACTTCTCAGGTAACCGTTACACTGTCCCAAAGCCTGATTTTTCCTTTTTGAATCGTACTAATTATATTTTCATACTAAGATAATAATATATATTTTTATAACACATGCTCTTACGCCGATCCCATTTGTGATGGATGATAGTAATACACCTGAACTTAATAAGAGGATTAGAAGACCGGCAGCGTGCGTTCAATCACCATTTGTTCAGAGTTTCCAGTCACAGCCTGGTTGTCCATCTGTTGATTTCCCTCCGTCGTTCCAATATAAGATGTTCCTCGATCCTCCTGATTCATCTCATATCCGAAACTTTGACAAGTGGTATCACATTGGCTTGCGTCCTGGAAACAAGTAATTATTTTACTCGATTTTTAACATGGTTTAATATTATAATTTTGAAGATTGCTGACATTTTCCGATTTGATCATCCAAAATTAGGTTGCAGAAATTTCATAAGGATCAACTGGAGATTCGGCCAACAATGGAACTTGGACCGGTCAAGATTCAATCCAAGATGTGGTGGTTTACCTTAAATCAAGTCGCGACTCCACTAAATACCATGGTATTTATGATTGTATTATATTACCATTAACCATTTTTAATAAAAAAAACATATCCAACAGTTGTACGTTTTTATTTGTGGCAGCACATCGACGCAATGTTCTACTACCTGAGATTGAACATGAAAGTGAATAGTTCAAGTGGGTTAAGTGCTACATCTACTGATTGCTATTTCGACTTCATGGTCCGTAGCATGTATGATAAATCGAAGAAAGTCATCAATGCAATCGATAAACAAAAAGCGTTGATATCGTATCTTACCGGTGACAGAATGCCATTTAATACCAACTGGGGAGATGTTGAACACGTGTTGATACCAATTTTTATGGACAAGAAAGCACACTGGATATTGGGCCACCTTGACATTACTAACTGGCACATGGATGTATACAACTCTTCATTCAAGACAATTAGAGATGGTTCTGTATTGGACGCGGTTGAGCCATTGCGAAATGTTATTCCACAACTCCTTCGCAGCTCAAAGGTTCTAAAGTTTGAACCACCCGAATTCCCACTGTACTGCAGATTATGCAAGGACATACCTCATCAAACAAATGGGTTAGTATATTATATTCATTAAATTCGTTAATATCTTTTAACCATTTCTAAAGAGATGTGGTTTATATTAATATCTCTGTTTGTGTGTTTAAAAAGCAATAACTCATACGTCTTTCAATAGATATCTTTGAAGACTATTAGTTGATACTATATAATAAACCGTTTGAACTTTTCTTGCAGTGGTGACTGTGGAATTTTCGTTATTAAGTTTGCAGAATACATATTTGGCAGGAAGATTAAAGAAATTCCCAAAAAGTTTGACACAAAAGTAGCTCGTCATAACATGGCTGTACAGTTGTACAGATTTGCATTAGAGAAGCCGGATCTGCATCTGCCTGGGTAGTTTATGAACATTAACATCATGCCATCGGAGCATTTTTCCTTTTTGAACTTTATCATTTGGTCCTGTAAGTTATTATAGTAGTTGATGATGATTAAGTTTAGTATCATCTAAAGACTTGTTGGTGGCATGAAATGAATTTTTTTTGAAGTTGTTCTTTTGATAAGTATGTACATGAAATGGTACAATCTCTAGGATATTTATGGAACAGATGGTACTATCTTTGCGTTGTTCCAATTTTCGCAATCTTATTATATAGTTGTTAAATTCAGCAGCTAATTAAGAAATACATGTGTTGTGGTAATTGAGGATGATGCGTGATCTGTTGATAATTAGGTGCCAAGCACTTTATATCATTCATGGTGCAATGTTTGTATGTTTGCAGCAAAGATTCTCGTTGACTGTTTTGTTCCAAACAGTTTATATCTCCAGCAGAGATTGCGTGATTGAGGGTTCCATAAATTCATTCACTCCTTTTATCATATTTCAATTTTCTCAATGGTTTATCATATTGCAATTTTGTCCACGCATGGGAGTGTTCGTTTTCATTCTGTTGCGGGTAATTGTGGATTAAATCAGCCATATAATTACACCACAAAACCGACATTGAAGCATAATGGAACGTGAGAGTTTAAGGGTGAGAACTCGTAATACAAATCAATATCCAAATGCTGATTTAACCAAGCCAACAAACGATGGATGAACACTAAACATATTACCAAACCACAGCATTTATCATATCTGATTGGTTCTATTATCAGACAACAACCAATCCTCATTCAACTAATTAACAACGTTATTGTAACAAATCACTCAAATAAATGACAAATTGCAACAGGACAAGGTCAAAGCTGAATAAAAAATAAACAATTGGATTAACAAAGCCGTAAATCTCATTTTATAAATCATTATTCATTGCAGTTGCTGAATATGATGATGATCAATTGATATACAGATGGGTAGCAGAATCTGTTGACACTGTGAATTCATCAATGAATGAACGCTCTGCTGATACATGATATATTTATGATGGTCAGCCGATGTTATTAAACCTGCATAAAAAGAGTTCAAAGAATTATACTCATTTTCATTGATTAATCCAATAAAGTGTTAGCAGTGAATGAATTTCGAAATACTGTTAATAAAGGTACAAGTATTTGTCCTAACTCGTTACAGTCATTTGCCTCATTATCATAATCTAATTATATCATAATCTAATTATATGATAATATATTCAAATCCATATGCACATCACAACTAAACAATGAATGTAATTTCGGAATACATATTAGTTTCTAATTTATCAATATAATGGGACATGTTAACACTATGAAAATAATACCTCAAATTCATTAATAATTCTTGCCTTTCTTTTCTTCCCATTCTTCGTGTTCGAATTTGCTTGATTTTGACAACGAGTTTTGTTGTGTCCGTACTCCATGCAACGACCACACTTTGATGTATTTTTTATTTCGGTGAATGATCGATATCTCTTCTCACGTGGTCTTCCAGATTTTCTTTTCCACTTAGGGGCCAGAACCAACTTTTTCTCCACGTCAACCTCCAACCCCCAGTCAGATTTGTTACCAACAGGATATATTGTACCGATATATGCCCCTAGATATGAATCTTTGCTGAAATAATCCGAGCAGTAGTTGTAGAGGGATAGATTCTGTTTTCTAATAACTGCTATTCCATGTGGACAAGGCATTTCATCGATTTGAAAACGGTTGCAGGAGCATGTTTTTATATCGAGCCTCACCAAATAAGAAGATGTTTCGTCATTTACTTGGTAATTAGTCTCATTTATCGGAAAAACCTATTTAATGACATGCCAATTAAGATAAGTATTTAACACGATAATATACTAAAATTTATATATAAAAAACCATATTCAATGATATTAATTCAATTATGCGCAATGGAAATGAAATACAATAGTTGACATACCTCAATTCCTATTGATTCTCGAGATCTATCCCTCAACATGGTCTCGTATCTTGAACCTAATTTGGTGAATGTCGACTTTGCATCATTTAAATTCTTGTGAAACCATCTTTGCACTGTACAACGCAATGACTCAAACAATGTCTCTATAGGAAATTTTTTTTCTGATCTTGTAACTAAATTAACTGACTCTACAATGTTTGATGTCATTGTGGTGAACCTGTTTCTTGTCATGTGCGATCTGGACCATTTATGGTAGCCAACACCATCCTGTATCAAGCGGTATCACATTATCATTGATATTATTAAAAAAAAAAAAAAAAAAAAGACAAATATAATAGCTGTGTATATATTTGTTTACCTACCAAATATTCTCGTATACCAGTGTCTATGGTGTCCAAATGCCTCATCTGTAATTCGAATTCAGATTTTGTGTAAGCCCTAGCTGCTGCATTGAACGGTTGTCTCATGAATTTAGCCTTTTTACTAAATTCTTTCTTCAAATTCTGAAATAGGTGATAAGAGCATATTCCATGCATTGCATTCGGGTAGACTTTGAGTATTGCATTTTCAATACTACCATGTCTATCAGATACGATAACCAACCCATCACGGTCGCCGTATGCTTCTTTTAGCCTCAACAGAAACCATTCCCATGCAAAATTATTTTCAGAATCACCAACACCAAAAGCAAGAATGAAAATGTTGTTATTAGCGTCCTGTGTGCAAGCAGTGAACAACGTCCCACCATAACTTCCAGTTAGGAATGTACCGTCAATTACGATAATAGGCTTGCAATATTTCCACCCATCTATGGAAGCACCTAATGCAACAAAGCTGAACAAGAACCTGTTACTTTCATCAGTTTCAATCATCGTATGCGACCTTTCATTTGTTTTTTCGAGCATATATAGGTAATCTGGTAATCTCACATATGATACCTCTGGATCACCCCTTATCAACTCTAATGCTTGCTCACGAGCTCACCAAGCCTTCTCATAACCAATTGATACTCCGTAAATTTTCAACATATCCCTTACAATATCATTTGGTGTGTAAACTGTTTTTTCTGAAGTGAACTTATACTTGATGCAGCTAGCTATAACTGAACATGTTGCTTGTCTATGATCACCTAGCACTATGTCTAGAGAACATGTATGACTATTTTTTATTTTTCTTATTTTGAACATCGTTGTTCTCCCAATTACCGAAGACCTAAGCCCCCATTTGCAATCATCATCTATACACTTCAATACGTACTCATTTTTGTCTGATTTGTATACCTTGAATTGAAATCTATAATGAATTGCATGTAGTGATAGACTAGTTGTTAATAATTCTTTGTTCTTGAATATTGCATTCTCCTTGACACTTTCAATACTTGGTTGGCATACGACCTCACTCCCTGTTTCTTCCAATATCCCATCAATACATGACATGTTATTACTAATTTCAGAACCCATTTCTTCAATTGTTGGTACTCTCGGATTAAAGCCATTATCTAACCACTGATCTGTACAATTTCTAAGAACCATTCTTTGACACTTCCTAAAGCAACTAGGACCTGAATGTGAAGTATCTAAGAACATTAAATTAACTTCATCACATGCCACCTTCTTTATATCGACTAACAATGGTAATTTAGTCAATTCTAAATCTAACTTTTTCGCTTGTATGTAGAAATATACTGAACTATTGGTGCAGACTTTGATTAGGGGACAATTTGATAATACTTGATACTGAACTGTTACGGCATACTGCGTCGGATCCATTTTTAGCTCCTTCATTATTATGTCAACCAACTTTGAATAACTACAATCCAATGGGACTATTATTCCAACAATTGAGTAACCATTGTATGTCCGTGTTGAGTCCCATTCACCATCGTAATATACCAGAGCACTAATAAACTCCATATCTGCAACATATACAATCAATAATAACATTGAATTTAATTTTTGAGTTGCATACACTGTATTATCAAGATCTAATATTTAATTAATACAAATTACAATATATGAACAAGCACATATGAATTTAATCGCAGTACAAAATTATCATAAAATAATATTAACAGACAGATTAAATTTCGAATCAGTAAGAAAAAAATACAGTAACAATCCAAATATTTCTTTGATGTTTTATGATAGTATTTAAGATTATCACATGGTTCTTGAATTGTTAGAACCTTTGTATTCAAATTTAACATCAGATTCAAAACAGTATCATAGTTGGTTATCAAAAATTCTCCATTGATTGCATCAAAGGATTGATACAGATTTCTTCAATGGAGACAACACAGCATTAATGTTAAATGCTGAATCTAAAGTAGACACTTACCTCACAATTTAGTCAATAGAAAACCAATCAACCTGGAGTCACAGACCACGGCAATGAAACCCAATTGCAGAGATGTTGATGCCGATATTGTTAACTGATGAATACTGGTACATGCGTTACGAATACCCAATTCGTTGGCATTTAATTTCATTACAAAGCTGTAAATATGAGTTTTGAATTTCAAATTAGCCATAATCATCGCATAATATTCTCATTTTGGTTATGGAATGTTTATCCTTGTTAACAGTAAAGATGTTAACAGCAAAGATAACACCACGTCTTGATTGTGGGCCTCATCCACAAAGCCCAGTAATTGTGTTAACTTTTTGACAAAATACAGTAAAGTTACTATTTCTGAAATGGACCAGTATATTTGATATTATGAACATGAAAATAGGGTATATATGTTATTAACCCATTAAAATATAAATTGAGTGAAAAGTGGCAGCATGTTATCTAGTTTATTAGGGATATAGTAAAGAGTTAGAGCCCGTTTGATAAAGTTTATAAATTAATTTATTTGACTAAGATAATTAAAAATGTCCTATTAAAACAATTTTTTTGGCCAAATAAACTATTTTTGACCAATTCGAACTAGCCAATTCAATGTGATTTTAATACCCATACTTACAAGTGTCAATAGAGTCTCACACTTTCCATCTCACTTGCTTCTTAACTATGTCTAAGGTGGTATGCAAATAAAACCCTTGTCCCTTTTATAAGTACCATTCTTTAGGGTGGATGGTGTACATGATTATGATTTATTAGAGAGTCCTTTCACCTAAATATCTAAGATATTCACTCTAGAACTCTCTAGAGAATGATAAGAGCATCTCCAATGTACTCTGTATATTGCTTTTTAGACATGCTATATAAGTGTATATAGACGTATTTATAAAAAATCATCTCCAATGCATACTGATAAGGACACCATCTATCTGATGTGGCACATTAAAATATAGAGTTCGTCTAAATATAGACGGGCTTCCAGACGAAGTGAGTCAGCAAATTTAATTTTAGACGGAGTGTATTGGAGATGAATTTTAATTTATCCATCTATTCTATAGACATTGTGCCACATGAGTTAGAAGTCTATCTATTTTACTTGCCACATAGACTGTAATAGATTGAGTGCATTGGAGATGCTTTAACTCTACAACTTTTCAGTGTCGTTTCAACAAATCTAATATGTGATGTTTTAAAATGTTGTTTCTCTATGGTTTTTATAATACTATAAAATGTTCTTACAAGTCTCTTCCATAGAACACTCTAAGGTGTTCCGTAAGCTTCTTCGTGTGTTCACCGAATGGAAAAGCCCATGATTATGCCTATCTTGCTACCCAGCCTATGACTCCCCAGCCATTTGCTCCTTGCACACTCATTGAACGTCCTTGGGTACAACTGTCGTCAACATTTGCTAGTTTGCTAAGCGGTCATGACTAAAGCACAAGTGCTATGGTTTTGAATGCAAGTCTTTGATTAGTTTAATATTAGAGAGTAACATAAAATTAAATTTGCTGGCCGGATTCATGTTGTAATATCGTACTTGTAAGTTTTTTTTTTTTTTCTAAAAGTATAAGATAGGAACATTTTTAATACATTTGAACATAAATTTGTATTAAAAAAAGTATGTGTTTATAATGAAAATTAATTAATATTTGTGACAGTAAGTTTTTCATTTAAAGAAAAAGAATGAATCTGATAGATTCTAATGTTTTGTTATCTGAATTCTTGCAGATTTCAACTCTCAAGACAGAATGGAAGAAGAAAATCGCACAGCAATTCAAATATAGTGGATAATTTTTGTAATGGATAATATAGCAGTGATTGTATTATAGTATTCAGAAAAACACTCGTGTTTACAATTGATTGAATGTAAAATTGCAATAAAAAAATACAATGACTTTGAGCAATTCGAGAGGCTCTTTCTCTCCACAATTCTTCCTTTCCAAAAAGATGCAGCTTCCTCTCTCTCTGTTCCTATTTATTTCCCAGCAGCTGAGGTGGCCTCTTCCACTAACGGTTTGCACGTGAGTTTGTTGGTGTCAAGTGATTCCCTGTGGTCCTCCTCCATCTATTTCTGTAATCTCTTTTCTGCCCTTGGTCCCCCTGCTGCGTTTCCTGTACGTGGCCATAATTTGAGGTTTATCATTACCCCGCCCTTCAAGAATCACCTTGTCCTCAAGGTGGAAAGACGGAAACTGTTGGTTGATTGTGTCATAAGGCTCCCACATAGCTTCTAGAGGTGGCAACTCTTTCCACTGAATTAACACGTCCAAGCCCCGAAGGTTTCTTCCCACCCCCGGACGTATCCCTAAAACTGCCTCAGGTTCAACCCGTAGTTCCAGCTTCCCGCTGAGCTGTGAAGGTAGCTCTATCACCTCTTGCACCAGTCCCAAAGCCTTACGTAATTGCGACACATGGAATACCGGATGGATGTGAGACGTTGGGGGTAGTTTCAGCTTGTAAGCTACTGGCCAAATTTTCTGCTCTACCGTGAATGGTCCATAAAATCTCGGGGACAGTTTCTCGTTAGGGCGAGAAGCTAACGATTTATGCCTGTAGGGTCTGATTTTTAAATACACTTTGTCACCTACCTCAAAGTGCACTTCACGTCTTTTTGCATCTGCAGTCATTTTCATCTTGGATTGTGCTTGACTGAGTTGGCCTTTCAATTCATCCAAGATCTGATCTCTCTCCAGTAGCTGTTGTTCCACCCCATCCACTATTGCTCCTCCTTGCTCATAGCGAATCAATGGAGGAGGTTCCCTTCCGTATACAATCCGAAAAGGGGTAGTTTTCGAAGAAGTGTAGAACGAAGTGTTGTACCATAACTCTGCCCATGACAACCAGTTAAACCATGCCTTCGGCTTCGTAGAAGTGAAGCATCTCAAGTAGGTTTCTAGCGTCCTGTTTACTGCCTCCGACTGACCATCTGTTTGGGGGTGGTATGCCGTGCTACGATTTAATTTAGTGCCTTGCAAGCGAAACAACTCCTCCCAAAACTTGCTCATGAAGATTTTATCTCTATCGGACACAATTGACTTCGGAATCCCATGCAATCGAATCACTTCCTTCACAAATACTGCCGCTACAGAATTAGCGGAAAAAGGGTGCTTCAACCCTACAAAGTGTGCGTACTTACTCAACCTATCTACCACCACCAATATCGTATCCATTCCTCCGGACTTTGGCAGCCCTTCCACAAAGTCCATAGTTATCTCCTCCCACACTTGGTCCGGAATAGGTAGTGGCTGTAATAGCCCAGCGGGTGAAAGGGTCTGATACTTATTCTGTTGGCAGATCGAACACTGACTAACATACCTTCCAATATCACTTTTCATCCCTTGCCAGTAGACACTAGCTGCTAATCGTTGATATGTTTTTAGTACCCCCGAGTGCCCTCCAATGTTCCCATCATGCCCCTCTTGAAGCAGAAGTGATGTCATAGGGGATCGCTTGGGAATTACTAGTCGCCCCTTTCGAAGAAGCCGATTGTTGCCCACAGAAAAACCTGGGTAAGATAATGGGTTAGCCTCCACTTCTCTCATGATCTTCTGTAGTCTTTCATCCCCATTAATCTCCTCCTTCAACTGGTCCAGTGAAATTACCTGAGGCACTGTTATAGCTATCAATTCGACATCTGGACTTATTCTCGATAGCGCATCCGCCGCTTTGTTTTCAAGCCCGGGACGATACTGAATGTCAAAGTGGTACCCCATTAACTTTACCAACCATTTTTGGTATTTCGGACTAACGACCCTTTGCTCCATTAGAAACTTTAAACTCTTTTGGTCAGTCCTTACTATAAATTTCTGCCCCAACAGATAATGTCTCCACTTCTGAACTGCAAATACAATTGCCATCAGTTCTCTTTCATATATAGACTTGGCGCGGCTTTGAGGATTGAGGGCATGACTGTAGTATGCTATTGGACGGCCATCTTGCATCAGTACGGCTCCCAAACCATGTCCGGAAGCATCGGTCTCTACTATAAAAGGTTGGCTGAAATCGGGAAGGGCCAGGACCGGGACAGAAACCATGGCAGCCTTCAATTTTTGGAACGCCTCCTCAGCCACCTCATCCCAAAAAAAATTATTCTTGCGCAACCTTTCAGTAAGTGGCCACGCTAACTTCCTATAATCTTGCACAAATCTCCGATAATATCCCGTTAAACCCAAGAATCCACGTAGTTCCGTAAGGCTATGAGGGCTGGGCCAATCGCACATTGCTTTAATTTTTGACTGATCCGCAGCCACCCCGTCCTTGGAAATAATGTGCCCCAAATATTCCACTCTTGACTGCCCAAACTGACACTTCTTCCTGTTAGCAAACAATTTGTGCTCCTCCAAGATCCCCAACACACATCTGAGATGTTCACCATGCTCTTTTAAAGTATGGCTATAGATCAATATATCGTCAAAGAACACAAGCACGAATCGTCTCAACAGGGCCTTAAAGACTTCATTCATAAGTGACTGAAATGTCGCCGGGGCATTGGTCAGCCCAAAGGGCATCCCTAAAAACTCATAGTGCCCTTCATGTGTTCGAAACGCAGTCTTTGTTACGTCATCATCTACTACCCGAATCTGATGGTATCCCGCCTTCAAATCTAGTTTAAAGAATACTGCTGCGCCATGTAACTCATCTAGTAACTCCTCAATTATCGGAATAGGAAATTTGTCTGGCACTGTTACTCGGTTTAAGGCACGGTAATCCACGTAAAACCGCCAATTCTCATCCTTTTTCTTAACTAACAATACCGGGCTAGCGAACGGGCTAGTACTCGGCCGAATTATCCCTGCTGCCAGCATTTCTCTAACCAACTTCTCAATTTCATTTTTCTGTATAAAAGGATATTTATAGGGTCTTACACTTACTGGAGAAGTCCCTGGATGTAAGACAATGGCATGGTCTTTATCCCGGTGGGGTGGAAGGCCTCGAGGCTCGTCAAACACCTTCCCATAATCGTTTAACATTCCTAACAACATCTCTGGAATAATATTTTGGGCCTCATTACATTCAGCCGTGATGTTGCCTAGTTCCAGAAGTACTCATTCCCCATTTTCTTTAAATGCTTTCATCATCGATCTCATGGATACTAGAGTTTTGCTCAAGCTAGGATCACCTTGAAGCATCATTGTTGTTTCTCCAATCTGGAACTTTATCGTCAATTCTTTCCAATCCACATGTGTTCCTCCTAACGTGGCCAACCATTTCATGCCCAAAATTACATCCGAGCTACCCAATTCCAATGGCAGGAAATCCTCCTTGACTTTGATGTTTTGAATTTCCAGAACTACACCTTTGCATATACCCGTCCCTTGCACGGCCAGACCCGTCCCCATAATGACGCCGTAACCCGGGGTTGCTGTTCTAGGCAGCTCCAACTTTTGAACTAACTCCGATGAGATGAAATTATGGGAGGCTCCACAGTCAATCAAAACCACTACTTCCTGTCCAGAAATCCTCCCTCTCACCTTCATGGTCCGTGGGGTGGTCAGCCCCACTACCGAGTTTAACGATAGTTCGACCACCTCCCCCGCCGTTTTATCCTCCTCTTCAGCTCCTTCTTCTTCGCCGTTCACCGCCTCATCCCACTCTTCTCCTTCTTGGATCAATAGTACTTGCAACTCTTTGTTTTTACACCGGTGACCCATCGTGTATTCCTCATCACAACAAAAACAAAGCCCCTTTTCTCTTCTCGATTGCAACTCAGCCTCGCTCAACTTTTTGAATGGAAGATTTGATGGTTTTCCAGTGGGGACATTTCTGGGGCTCGTATAATTTGAAAATTTTGGTATTGCAGGTGGTGGATGTGAAGAAACCGGGTATGGGTGGGAGTAATTCATAACCTTTTGTTTTACTGGGCTGGATCCTCCAAAAGCATTTTTAATAGCCCAATTTTTATCCTTCACTCTTTGGGCTGTTTCCATGATCTGGCCCAATCCTTTGGGATTCATCAATCGGACCTCTGCCCGAATCTCAGGCTTCAGTCCATTAATGAAGTTGCCTTCCAGAATAGCCTCCGGCATTTCCTCCAGCGGCGACGCCAGTGTCTCGAACATTCGCCGGTATTCGCGCACGGAATTCTCTTGTCGGAGAGCCAAGAATTTTTCCTCTAGAGACCCCTCATGCGATGGTCGAAATCTCTCCAACATCATTAATTTTAATTCCTCCCAACTTTGCAGTTTTCGCCTCTTCTTCTCCCATTGAAACCAGGCAAGAGCTTCCCCTTCCAAACACACCCCTATTGACTCCATTCTTTTCTCCTCAGCCATTTGGTTGACGGCGAAGTACCTCTCCACTCTAAAAATCCACCCATCCGGGTCCATCCCTTCAAACATTGGCATCTCCAATCTTCGGTTCCGATAATCGGAACGCCAACCACTTTCCATGACTCCTTCGATATCTGGGCTCAGGTTCTTGATGCCCTGTGGATTCTCCAATGAAGCTGAGTTTCCAGATTGTTTGGTTCCCTCTTGTTCCTTCCCTTTTCTTGCCTTTTCTTGTTCATCCCATTTATTAGCCATCCAGTTAAATCGTTCCATTATGGCGGCCATCTGCCCTTGGAATTCCGATTTCAAGGAATCCATACTCACTTGCATCCCATGGTGCCACTCTTCCATCTTACCCTCCATCGTTCCCATCCTCTCATTGATTGTTTGCCCCATGACCATTGCTCTGATACCAAAATGATAGATTCTAATGTTTTGTTATCTGAATTCTTGCAGATTTCAACTCTCAAGACAGAATGGAAGAAGAAAATCGCACAGCAATTCAAATATAGTGGATAATTTTTGTAATGGATAATATAGCAGTGATTGTATTATAGTATTCAGAAAAACACTCGTGTTTACAATTGATTGAATGTAAAATTGCAATAAAAAAATACAATGACTTTGAGCAATTCGAGAGGCTCTTTCTCTCCACAATTCTTCCTTTCCAAAAAGATGCAGCTTCCTCTCTCTCTGTTCCTATTTATTTCCCAGCAGCTGAGGTGGCCTCTTCCACTAACAGTTTGCACGTGAGTTTGTTGGTGTCAAGTGATTCCCTGTGGTCCTCCTCCATCTATTTCTGTAATCTCTTTTCTACCCTTGGTCTCCTTGCTGCGTTTCCTGTACGTGGCCACAATTTGAGGTTTATCAGAATCTTTATTAAAAAAGAATTATATCATTGTGATTATTCTCTCAAATTAAAATAGAAACATTCAACTAATTTCTGAGCTTAGGAAGATTAAATTTACAATTCGCTTAAAATTATTACAATATGACGTATCCTTTCAAACATTTGCACTTTTAGTTGCAAAAAAACAAAATCCTTTAAAAGTTGTAAACAATCTTTTGATAAACAAAATCTTCCAAATAAAATTAATATTGCCTTCTATAATAACATTCAAGATCTTGCAGTGGAAAATAATAGGGGTAGAAAATAGAAATTTTTAATTAGCAAGGGGAGAGGATAGGGATGGCAATTTAACCCGTTCCCCGCCCCGTTTAAAATTTCCCCGCCCCGGACAATTGGGTATTCGGGGCGGGGAAAATTACCCCGGGGCAGATTCGGGGCGGAGTAGCCCTGCCCCGAAATACTTTTTTTTTTTTAATATTTTTAATTTTGAAAATAATGGTTACAAAAAAAAAATTTTTAAAAAAAATAAACGGGACAGCAAACGGGACGGTAAGCCGCCCCGCCCCGCCCCGCCCCGCCCCGCCCCGCCCCGATTTAAACGGGGAACGGGGCGGGTATGGGGGTCAAAAATCTCCGACGGGACGGGGACGGGAAGGGCCGCCCCGGCCCCAACCCCAACCCGCCCCGTTGCCATCCCTAGGAGAGGAACCTCATAGAGATCTACTTTTTACTTTCTTCAAGGAAAAAAAAAAGTTAAAAAGATGAAGAAATTAGTACGAGTTTTTTATCCAAAAAAATTAAGTAAAAAGCAAAAAAATGAGAAAAATATTATCTGGACCGTTTGATTGTGTGCAAGTTCAACAGCGTGTAATTAGGATGTCAAGCCGCTCAGCATGGGAAATCATGGCTCAAGGCAGGCCCTAATGTGGGCTGACCCAATTTTATTGTCGAGCCAAGCCAAGCTCAGCCCACGCGGTCCTGTATTTGTATTTAGAAAAAAAGCTCGTAAACCCTTCCTAGACAATCCGGCAAACCTCAAAACCTGGTTAAGCCGGCTTAGCCCGGTATCACATTAAAGCTTTTAGCCTAAAGGGAAAGATTACCTTCATACTGGAAACTGAAGAACAAAAACTTGTATTCATAAATGCACAACCAATATGGTGCAACTTATGAACAAGATAATATTGGACTGGGAAATGTACTGCATTGTGTAATTTGTGATTTTATTGATATTTCACAAACTAGTTTAGAGCTTGACATAGTTAATGTGATTCCAAAGAATATGCAACTGTTGCATATTTAGAAAACATCTAAATTGAATGTTCTCACAAAACAACTTCGTCTTGAAGTAAAAGTTTTCGGCCATAATGAGGATAGAAAACTCAAGCAGCCAAGCTCTTTGATGCAATCTCGTACACATTCTCCGAGAGTCCATTGGCGGACAAGATCATTTCCAGCTGGGCCTGTAAATGTTGACGAGCGCAATATTAAATGTTGTATGTTATGGATGTTACAAGATAGAATATACAACATACAGCCGTAAACTAAGCATTGTTCTCAATAAATTCCAGATGAGCAAAGAAGAATCATTTTTCGCCACTATATTTGGTTCATTGCAAGATTTACTGGAAATTTTAAAGCAATTAAATCCTCTACAAACACAAATACCATTATAGTTTTGGTCTACTACTCCCTCTTCTAATTTGTTTTACTAAAATCATGTCACTCTTATGAACAAGAGTCTCTGTGTCTATGCAATTCATGTCCTAACTGCCTAAGAATTTCATAGCCAGTTCTAAGCTTGGTTAAGGAAGAAAGCAGCGGTAGATCGATAGGCAGAGTTAAACTTTGCCGAATCTTACATTGATCTTAATACACAAGATAGAACTTGCAGTTCTCAAATAACAGTGCGGAGAATGCCTAAAATATGCAAAGAAAATTTGGGACAACCATAAAAATGTCAATAAGAATAGATCATATTACCTTGGCGAGATTTTGTCTGGTTTCATCAAAACGCTTCCACCTAGAGAAGGCCGACACCCTGCGAGAGGCCTCCTATGATCCATTAAAAAAATGTTTTCATCAAACAAGCACAAAAAATAGTAGGTAAAATCCGTAAAAGGAAAAGAAAAGTTGAAGGTAATCAACCCAAGAAACATCCCTAAACAGACCTGAGGATTCAGTTTGTCCAGCTGCACCACCATTTCTCCCAAAAATTTGTAGCCCGAGCCATCTTTGGCATGGAAGTTAACCAGAGATCCACAAAATCCTCCGATTAGCGAGTAAACCTGTGCACCATAAAAGGTTCAAAATAAGACCAAATTAAATATTCCTTTCCCCAAGGAATAAATTTGACCGTTCGCATACGTTATTTGGATTACGCATGTCAAATGCAGGATGGTTTAGGAGTTTCCGGACGTGCTCAACATTCCTTGGAACATCAGACATTGCTTGAAGAGCAAACCACTTATTTACAACCTGGAGGAGAGAATTAAAATTATGTCACAAGAAATTCAGAAGGTTTTTGGATCCCCATCACTACATAAAAGAAAGCAAAAGAATATTGCTCCACGTCTAAGTACGTTAGAACTAAACAAAGGCACTTCTAGGAAAGTGACAGAATTCTACTTGCTCAAATCATTACGTAAATGAGATTGCTTAATGGGAGTTATAACTTGCGAACTACGAGCATGTTTGACAAAGCGTCAAAAAGAAGAAAGTAAGTTAAGACTTGCTTCTGGAAAAAGTGTTGTTAGTAAAAAGAATTAACTATTGAAATTATGCTTTGCAAAAAGGAAGCTTAAAAGTATATTTTCCTTCTTTTTAAGCTTGGCCACATGCTAGCCCACTGAAAGACGAATTTATCCTTGGGAACAAGTGCTTTTGAAAACACAGTTTGAAGAATGATTACAAATGTCCAATCAGTTTACTTTTATGTAGCTTCCTTAACATATCGCAATACTCAAAACAGATTCATTAAACAAAAATAAAACTTTATAGGTCAATGGATCATTAGAAGTAGAAATTCCTTCTCGAGGGAAGAATAGGATATCTCATGAATACAATGAAACAACAATTGTGGCAAACGCAAAAGAAGCATACCAAGAAATCGTGCTGCCACTTGCTGTAGAAATCGGCCAAAACATCATCTCGAGTTTTACCCGGGTTCTGATCAAGAGCTACAAGAGCGGCAAATTGTTCGGTCAAATTTTTGGCAGTTCTATATTCATGCAGTGCAAGCTCAGTGATTTCTGCATCTTCAAGTGACCCAAGATATGCTGCAGACAAAGAAAGCATAATAACAATCAAATGTACAGATATGAACAGAGTTCTAAAAATCAACATAGCAGAAGAAATACAAGAAAACCAGATAGCACAGACCAAGGGCAACGTTTTTAAGGGAGCGCTTTGCCAAATTTGGATGGTTGAACTCGTACTGTTCTGAGCTCCTGTTTTTTTTCACCTGCGAAGCGCATAAAAGTTTGTAAGTTACCAGTGAGTATTATGGAAAAGCGAAGTTATCCACTCAGTTTATGAAAAATCGAAGCAGCAGTCAGACTTATTACCGTCTCAAGAAACTCTTGTTTTAATTCAAAAGCAAGCTGCTTTCTGATGAAAGTTCTGACTGCATGAACAGCATCAGGATCAGCAACTTCCATCATGTCCATGATTTCCCCTTCACCAGGCAGAGTTAATGACTTTGCAATAAATTCCTGAATAACTCCAAGCAAAAAAAGAAGATCAATAATCTATTTTCTTCTTTCGAAAGAACGATAACTATAAAGAGAAGATGTACGCACCTTATCCAAGCTTGGATCACTGAGTATAGTTTTGAGTCCATGCACAAACTGTGGATTAAGAACCAATGGTTTGTTTTGCTGGAAATCTGACACTAAGCTGAGCATCAGCTTTCGTGCTAGGACCTGCCCTGACTCCCAACTAAAGCATTGGAAATGGAAGTTCAGATTCTCTCAATGCTCAACCAGATAACAGGCCAAATAAAATTTAAGAAAGGGTTAAAAACACTTTTAGTCACCAACTTTCAGCATTGTTTCATTTTAGTCACCGATTTTTGTTTGTTCCAAGTCAAGGAACTTTTATTTTTCTTCAGTTTACACACTCTATCTACATCCATCTGCTGAACTAAAGGAAATGGTGACATAGCATGAAAAATTCATTACTGAATTATTTTTGTCATCCAACTAGGCAAATGAGTCTTGTTGACCAAGCCGAGCTTTTTTTTTTCTCTTTTTTTAAATTTTGTTCCTTCATAAAAAATTGCATTTTGAACCACAACAGTCCAACAACACATTTTTGCCTAGTTGGATGATAAAAATAATGTACACAAATTTTCCATGCCACGTAATTTCTGTCAACCATGTTAGCATTTCAGTTAATTCAGTAAGATGGAGTGTTTAAACTGAAACCAAAAGTTCGTGACTAACTTGGGAAAAAAAAAAGAGTTTGGCGACTAAAATGAAACAACACTATAAGTTGGGCTATGGACAATGTTGTTAACCCATTTAAGAAATACATACCGGTTGAACTCGTCAGAATCATTAGCTAGGAGGACAAACAAATCAGCCTCGGTGAGATCAGACTCCAGTCTGACAGGAGCACTGTAACCCCTCAGAATAGATGGTACCGGCCGCTCTGGTACGTCATTGAATACAAATTCTTCTTCTTTCTGCTTGTTACCAAGGAGTACCAGATTTATTTAAAGAATTACAGAACAAAATCCAATCCTCTAACTTGAATACAAAATTCACTAGAATACCATGGGTCTTTATATAAACTTAGCGTGAAAATCAAAAGAAAATAATACAAAGGCCAAACTGGTTCCCATTGAGAGCACGACAATACATAAGAAATACAAATCATCAGAAAAACACAAAAGATATATACAATTACAAATATGTGTGGGGCATCTTTTTGTAAAGTTCCTTCTACTTAGAGCATGTTTGGCAAAGCTTAAAAGAAGAGTTTGTTAACCTAGTAACATGTTTGGATATGTTATTTATTTCTTACTTTAAAGTAAAAACAAAGTCACAATTTTTGTCAAAATGAGTAACTTACTTAACTTTGACCCCTAAATAATATTTAGAGCTTGTTTGATTTTACTTAAAATTCTGCTAAAAAGCTGAAGTCGAATTCAACAATTAATTTTAACTACTCATTTCGTGGACCCACAAATTTTTACAACTTTTCAATCACACATTTCATCAACTTTTATCAACTATTAAAAAAAATCTGATTTTAATCAAAATCAAAGACACCCTTATTTTAAGAACTTCTTATTTACCTATAATAAACTTATAGTTTTTATAAGCTGAGGCAGGCATGCTCTTATTCTTTTATATATATCGAGTTCACATCAAGAGCAGAGTTCACATGGAAGGTTATACTCACAACAAAACCTATCTACATTTACACTTTTTGGCCATAGGTGAACATATAGTTATTAACGTGCCGCGCTAAGAACAAGTGCTTAAAGAGTTTACACACAAAACAACTATTCAGGACTGACCTTTGTTACTCTGAGAACTGTAGTGTGAACTGGATGACCATTGCATGTTACGCTCTCCAAATTTCCATCATGATACACAGAGGATAGAGGCAGGTCCTTGCCACTGGAGTCGAGTAATCCTACAGCTACAGGAATGAACATGGGTTCTTTGACGGGCTGTCCAGGGGTGGCTGGGACCTCTTGACTGGAAAACACAAAATTCAATGTGTAGTTTACAATAGAATTTCTTTTTTTTAAAAAAGAAAAAATATAGATCCCCTCTTAGCAAGTATTTCCAAAAAATAATTCATTTTTGCAACGGGTTCTGTATTTCGTGTGTGTATATACTAGTATACTGCTTCCTTGCGGTGGGATCCAACCATAGCTCTATTATGATGATAGATTGAGGCGGTGAACAAATTTTGGAGATGATACGTAGAGGAAAATCATTGATGGAGGGAGATGGACTGTGGAGGTTAGCAGATTTTAGAGACGATCGAATCAGAGATATGGATTGAAAACGACAAGCAAATTTTGGAGGAGATGATTTCGTAGGGGAGAATTGAAGACGTAATGACACACGGACATTTAAATACTTTTTTCTTCCCGTAGCGGAAAAACCTCCCTACGGTCGTGATAAAATAAGTTTTTTACTTTTCTTATTATTATATGTTAAATGAAACCAAAAATACATTCAGCAAAATTACCTACCAAAGAATAATCATGAAACAAAATCTTTAATATTTGTACCTAAACTTGAGAGAGTAAGTACGAGCTTCAGCATTATAGGAAGAAGCAACCTTCAAACGAGGAGTCCCAGCTTGGGAATACCTGCATTTTCATTTAATTTAAGAGATTACCCGTAGTCAATACAGAGGACTAGTAGTAATTCAAGGTAGATTGCAGGTTGATAACATACCATAACAAGAAATTAGAAAAATCGGCACCATTTGCATCTCTCATGGCAGCTAAGAAGTCTTCACATGTTACAGCTTGCCCATCGTGCCTCTCAAAATATAGATCCATTCCCTAAAACGAGATCAAGGAGCATATAATCATTGGATTGAAATCCTACTCACATATGTGCACTACATAGAGGTTTAGAAGAGATTGATTGGACTTACTTTTCTAAATCCCTCACTCCCCAACAAGGTTTTGTACATTCTCACAACTTCAGCTCCCTGATTGAAGAGATCATACAAGTGAACCAATGACGCATCAAGAAGATCTAGTACATTTGCAACCAAACACACATGCCCCCACCACAAACCAAAAAAAACAAAAACAAAAACCAAATGGAACCTGGGTTCGCATACACATTACAAACAGACACACACAGAGAAGGGTCAGCAGAAACCTTTTCGTACACCTGCAGACATAAAAGTAAACCAGCAGACAAAAGAACAATTAGTCATCCTTCCACAAGAAAACAAATTACAGCAAAGACAAAAACAGAACATGATAGAATTGCTGTGTCATACCGTTACTACAATTTGAAGAAAGCGAGGTCCACCATCAAATCCAGCATATCAGTAGAAGGGACAGCCAAAATCAAATAACCAGAGAAATAAAAACAATATTTTCAAAGTCACCAAAATATGACTGTGTAAGAGTAATATTCTTTTAGAAGATATAGAAATGAAACTTGCCTGTATAGAAGTTATCCATCTGTCAAGAGGATAAATGAAACAATGTTAGCACAATAGCACTATTTCCCAACAAGTAACTGCGTTCTTTAAGAAGAGCATTAAAAGAAAGAGCAGACTTCAGACCTTGATATAAGAGTGAGGTCGAACGGGATGGGCCATGGGACCAGCATCCTGGAAGATTCAGAGAAAGGACAGTCACAATTTGCAATGACTTAAGGTCAAATCACAGGAAAAAGGTCGTATGACAAGGCTAGTAGGATTAACTCTTTGAATATATTCATCTAAAATTCTCATCTTGATGAACACTATGGCAAAACCTATACAACCATATGCACACCTGAGGAAATTGATAAGTTCGGAGCTTTGAGACATCAGCTATCCGTTTCACAGTACGGCTTCCCATATCAGATGAAAATTCCTGGAAATTGAATAAAGCGTTAAAAATTTATGTAAGCTAAGATAAAAAGCAAATGCATAAGCATCCGCAAATTAGGAACTAGTTTTCTACCTGATCACGGAAAACAGTGAGACCTTCCTTCAAACTGAGCTGAAACCAATCCCGACATGTCACTCTGCAATTAGCTGACTGTCAATCTCAATTTAATATATATAAAAAATCAAGCGCATATCCCTCCTATTTCAGATCATTAAATTTTAAACTTTTGGTTACGGAATCCACATTGATTGTGTGCAATGGGTTTTAACTTATTTTAAATTGCTTATTTCAAATATAAAAACCAAAGATAATATATTCATGAATTGGATGGGTAAAAGCACGTAATTAGACGGTAAAGGTGAAGGAGCCAATCAAATATTCAATACAAAACTTCAGAAGTAACAGATTAGGATGTTAGCCCAACCTGTTGCCAGTCCAGTTGTGAAAATACTGCAGGCACAGACAAGAACCAAAGGCATATTAATAAAATTTCCTTGATGTTGAAGTACTTAGTTCGGAAACATTCAATTTTAGTAATCATGCAAAGATGACATACCTCATGCCCAATCACACCTAAAATTGCTGCATAATCTGCATCAGTTGCAGTTTCAGGTGATGCCAAGACAAGTTTGGAATTGAAAATCTGCCAACAATAAATATTATAATTCAAGAAATAATATAATAGTATAAAAACACAAAGGAAAGTATTAAAGCTTCTCAGCATACATTCAAACTTTTGTTTTCCATGGCTCCCCTATCAATCAGAAAATTGTAACCAATGTTAGTAATGTGATAAAACATATATAGTGTGTATGGTAGGAAGATTGGACGGCAGGGGACAATATTATGAAGAAAAATGAAGTAAAATCTTGTTCATTTTATAGACTTGTCCTATCCAGTCCTCCATACCAAAGTGCGCAGAAAGCATGAAAATGAGCTGCCAAAAGGAGGATTAAACTAACATGTAATCCGGAACAGATACAATATTAAAAAGATCCAGGTCATACTGAAGCCCAAAAACCTGTCCGCAAAGGTAACAAAGAGAAAATTCAAGGATTTCATTATTACGAGGGCAAAATTTTCAAAAACACTACAAAAGTTAAGACTTACATCTTCATCCCATTTCATAGCAGCTTTCAGAGAGTACATTGCATGGGCTGTCTTCGGTAAATCTTGCGCGGGGGTCCAGATTCTAAGAGAGACTTTACGGCCCGAACGTGTTATAAATGTATCGTCTCTGCTCTCCAACTGTCCAGCGACTAAAGCAAAAAGATAGCAAGGCTTCTTGAAGGGATCCTCCCAAAGAGTATAATGTTTGCCTCCCTACGGTGAAGCAACAAAATTTTAGCTCGGTGCAAGCAAAACAAAAATCACATTGAATGCCAATTTTGAAAAGTAATAAAGAAGTTCACCTCCAAGTCTCCTTGCTCAATAAGATTTCCATTAGATAACAATACAGGGTATAATGACTTGTCTGCTTCAATACGACTAGTATACTTTGCCATAATGTCGGGACGATCCTAATAGTGCAAAAGAATGTCAGCAGCTACAAAATTGAACGGGAACCACGGAATTTAACAATGATCCAAATAATGTACCTGATAGAATGTAATCTTTCGAAAACCCTCGGCTTCACATTGTGTGCACAAATTCCCAGATGTCTTATACAGCCCCTGCGTTGAATATTACCAATAACTAACTCGAATGACAATTAAACACTGGACAACAATTATAGATGTTACTTTGTACACGAATTTGTGTATACTATTAAGAGGGTGCAAAAGAATTTGGAATATTAAGCAGACATAATTCACCTCTAAGGATGTATTCTTCTGCGGGTAGATTTCGGTCACAATTTGCAAGGTAAATTTACCACTTGGAGGCGAACGAACAATCAAGTGACGAGAGTCTGAGCTAAAATCTTCCTCCTGTATTTGTTATCAAGTAAATGAGGAATCAAATAGAGACAACTGCAAAAAGTTAACATAGGAATAAATTTATATTCTTCCACAGAACATTGTCATCAATACAAAAAGAAGCCAGGAAGTTAGGCGAAAATGGGAAAACTAACACGCATAAGATTTTCCTAGCCAAGAAACATGGAAATAGCATAAGAAAGCAGCATTACAAATAGCAACAACTTCAATAGTTATGTGAGTTCTTCAGCAATCTTTAGAAAATCATGTACATATTACTTGCCTTAAGCTCCTTGCCATCGATCTTTATTGAAATCAGCTTCAGATCCACCCCATCCAAGACCAGTGGAGCAGAACAGCCTGTTCATGAATATAAATTAGATTAAAATCATTTCAAAATAAATTTTGCATGGAAGTTATGGTGTAACGGCAAAAGGGTTTAGCTGAAACCCGTAGAAAACTGAGTTCAAGTATCAAAACACACAGCATGCATGAATGATAGATAAAGCAGATGCTCATAATACATGAACAAAACCATTATATATCTAACACTAATGCCAGTGGAAGAAGAATTCTATAATAGATCTAATATTTATAACAAGCTAAAAGAAACGCTAAATTACCTTCAACTCTGGGATATACAGCTATTTCAGAACAAACAATTGTTTTCTCCTCACCAAGCGAAAACTTCAAATCCACCTAACAAACAATCCCCGTTTTAAATTAGTGAAGAGCAATATAAAAAAATACAAGCACCCCAGAATAATATCCGAATACATAATCAAGTGTAGATGCAAATGTGCATACAGTATCAAAGAAGTAATCAGGCTGCTTGTAATCCTTCAAGAAGATTTCCTTTGGTGTATCCATTTTGGGTTCTTCGACTTGCTTTGCTAGTGACTCTGTTGCAACCGAACAGATTAACCTCTGACTGGCTTTTTTAGTACCCTACAAAGATCGAAAAGTACTTGTAAAGAAAACATAATTGTAGAAACAATGATGAGCAGTAGGATTAATTAAACTGCTTACAGGCAATGAATTATACGGAAACCGATGATTCCTCCAATAGTTAACCTAGGGGAACAAGAGATTGAGAAATTTCAGACAGGAAGAGAAGTATGGCTTTCAGAAGGCAGGATGTGGAAAATGTGCAAACCTCAGTGCTGAAGTATTGCCTATATTTACAGATATTCTTTGCTGAATGCCCAACAGAACCGAAACGACAACTAGCCTGAAGCTGCAAATGTCAATTTAATGAATGTAAGCCACAAAAATGTCTTTGTAGGAGAATACTATGAAAGTAAAATACATTTGAAAAGGCAAAACATATGCGCCACTTTTACAGAAAAGTCACAATCAATAACACATTATAATATCAAAATAAAATAGCTAAACTTATGGCTCTTCGGTTGGCCACCAATAGCACCCAAAAAATAAAAAATAAATAAAAATAGAACTCGAGAAAAGTATAATTCTCCAGAGACAAATTATTTCCTCAAAATCTCATTGGCAAACAACTATAAAATCGTGGAAACAAAAGGAACAAATTAAATAAGGGATTGGGTAATCACAGGAGCACAGGAGACCAAACCCAAGAGACAGTTCTTTGACAGATTCGAGGCTTGGCATGGTATAATCAACCGAGCCGTCACCCAATCATAAAACTCCACTATTGATAAAAATAATTGGGTAAATTTAACAAATACTCACCAAACTTTGAACTTGTTAATACTTACTCAATGAACTTTAAAGTGTCACTCACAACTTACTAAACTTTTAATTTTGTTTACCATCCATCATCCTTTAATAATCCGTTAGAATAAGTTAACGAAAATTGCCAACGTGGATAACAAATAACACGTGGCACCAATCAAGCTGTGTTATTTGTCCAACTCAGCACTGAGGTAAAAAATGTGTGCCCTGTCAACAAATGGAGGACCAATCTTCATCATCTTCAACTATGGAGGACCAATCTTCATCATCTTCAACTAACCCAGGGACCGGAGCTGCAATTTTCCAAAACTCTCCCTTACCTTCGCCGGATGGCAACTCTGCAAAAAAATAGCAAAATCCAAAAGCAGATATCACTTCACGTTCTCATAAAATCCCAAATTCAGCAATCAAAGACAAATAATTGAGCACATCATCATGCTTCAATAAGCCAAATGAGAGTACAATTAACAAGAAACACAAAAATAACTCCAAGAAGCAAACTTTATCCAATCCCAAGTGAAAATTTAACTTCCGACTCAAATACTTGTGTGGAATTTCAATCAAGAGACGACAAAACCCAGTAAAGCGGCCAATCGCACATTTGAACCAACAAAATAAAGGAAAAAAAAAACCTTTACCTGATTTAGGTAAGCGCCAAATGAAAAAGTATGCGGGCTAGAATTTCATAACAAAACAGTAAATTTTTGTAGCAGCAGTACTGATCGATCTTCGTGGGTGGTTCCGTCCAGTCGATCTCCGTCTCCGGCGAAGGCAGCGAAGGTAAGGGAGAGTTTTGGAAAATTGCAGCTCCGGTCCTTGGGTTAATTGAAGATGATGAAGATTGATCCTCCATTTGTTGACATGGCACGCATTTTTTACCTCAGTACTGAGTTGGACAAATAACACAGCTTGATTGGTGCCACGTGTTATCTATTATCCACGTTGGCAATTTCCGTTAACTTATTCTAACGGATTATTAAAGGATGATGGTTGGTAAACAAAATTAAAAGTTCAGTGAGTTGTGAGCGACACTTTAAAGTTCAGTGAGTAAGTATTAACAAGTTCAAAGTTTGGTGATTATTTGTTAAATTTACCCAAAAATAATTTCAATAATCAGATTTCTATAAACTATACACCTAAATAATCGCTGATTCAATCTTTATTGATTAAACCCTAGAAGTGATTGAATCTTTCACACCCAGATTGCCTAGGCCAACAAAATTTCACATAAGGGAATCCAAACCCCTGGATCAGTAAAAAATACGAAAACCCATGTGAGTAAACAGAGAGTGAGTATTCACTCTTATATGGGTTATGTACAAGCCTACAAGGATGTGGATAATTCAAAATTATGAACTAGAAAATTTATATATTAATAAAAATAAAAAATGAGAAATTAAATTAGTTTCAATTGATCAAAAACTCCATTGCACTGTCATACCTTTTTTTGATGATCAGAAATGAAGAACGAAAACAGAGGTATTCAGTACTACGAAAGAAGTGAATAAATTCCTTTCCTGGAAAAATGTAATTTGATTTGACCTATCTTGAATAGCCTGAGATAATGAGTAATATTTTTTTTTGAAATTTTTTTTTATAGGTTTTAGATATGTTTGTAATTAAATTGTCTTTACTTGTTTATTTTTAAAGATAGACATGATTTGGTTTTATCTAATTTAGGGGGTGTATTTAATCTAGATTTTTAAAGATTTTGATTGATATTTTTTAAGTTACTTATTTTGATGGATTTCATTAACTTTTAATGATTTTTATAGATTTTAATAGACTTCTACAAACTTTTATGGATTTGTATAGATTTTATTTTGAAAGATTTTCTTAGACTTTCACATACTTTTATGAACTTTTATAGACTTTTTTTTTAATTAAAAATTTTGAATATAAAATTTAATATCCTACAATTAAAAAAATGTCGCATGAGAAAAGTCTAGTAATAATTTATTTAATTGTATTAATATTATTAAATTCATAAAAATTGTTCTATTTAATTGTTGCAAGCAACTACATCAAAAGTTAATGATATAAATTATTAACACATTCCATTTTTTCTTTTGAGTAAAACTATAAACTTTTAAATGGTTTGTGGATAAATTCAAAAAATAATAGCATGCAATTCTTTTTAAAAATATTTTTAAACAAAAAAATTTATCCAGTTTATAATCTTCTTTTTTATATTTAATAATCTATAGGTAACATATCATTATTAATCACGACAATTGCATAATAAATAACCAAAGTACCAATTTACGAAGAAAAAATACAACCATTATATAGAAAAAACAAGAATGAAAATGAAAAAAAAAATACATTAATAAAAAACAAATTTTTGACCTGATGAAATTCGTTAATAAACTATAATCAACAATTATATAAGAATTTAATTATAAATTTATCTTATTTTTAATGAAAAATAAAAAAACAATGAAAAAAAAGGGAAAAAAAAATAGTTATGGGAATATTAAAGAAAAAATCATATTGTCTCTAAAAGTTCATAGAAGAAAAAAGAATAAAATGAAAAATTGGTTAGGAGAATATTAAAAAGAAAAGAAAAATCAAATCGAATAGAGATATACATATTAATATTTTTTTCATAAAAAAATATTGGTAATTAATCATGGTTATGAGATTTGTAGAAGGAAAAAGAAAGAAGATAAAAAAAAATAGTTAGGAGAATATATTGAAGACGAAAAAATATTATCTTGACTCTACAATTTATTGAAGGAAAAAATAAAATAGAAATGTTACATGCTAGAAAAAAATAAGAAAATGAATTTTTTTTTTCCCCTCAAAGTCTTTCAAAATTTTAGGGGTGAATGGGAGAGAAATTGTAATATCATTTATTTATACATTGTGTTTTAAAGTTTGTACATATAAAATGATCTATAAAGTCATTAAAAGTCATCGACATTTTGAATACCTCTTAATTTCGTAGGATTTTAAAATGTATGAATTAAATATCGCATGATTTTATAAGATTTTTTAAAAGTCTTTACAAATCTATATTGAATACTTCAAGACTTTTATGAAATTTAAAAAGTCTAAATTGAATACACCTAGACTTTTAAACTCTATAAAAGTCTTTAAAAGTCTTACCAACTCTTAATTGAATACACCCTCCTTAGAGTGATTTATAAGGAATTACATTGAAAGTGGAATCTATCAGTTTCATCTAATTTATCCTATTTTGATCTAGTTTGATTAGTTTCAAAAAAAAAAAAAAAAATTGGCCACTTAAAAGAGTTATGATATATATCATTTTAATAGATCGACTCAATTAATTATAATAAATGGGATAATTTTAAAAATAAATTAATAAATAATATTGATTTGTAAAATTCGATTTATGAAGTTTTATAAACATAAGTACACGTTGATGAAATATAAATTTAGAAAAATGTATATATAAAATTTATATCACTACTTTACTAATAAGAGCCCATTTCATGTGCATTATAAACTAGTTTATTTGATAAAAAATAATTTATTTGACCAAAATTTTTGTCTTGTAACATGATATTTTTAACCATTATTGGTCAAATAAACCAATTTATAATCCACACCAAACGGGCACTAACTTATTAATCAACTCTTTTTGATCGAACGTATTTTTTTTAATAAGAGTAAAACGGACATTATGTGAATTTTGAATATAAAAAATTATTTGACTTAAAAAGAAAAAAGAGTTTGCATCTTGACCTCAAAATAAAGTCTTTTAAGGTTAGATATTTTATTGATTTTTATCTTTTCAATTTAAAAAAGAATTAAGATATTTTCGAAACAATAATCCAATAAAGAGCTAAATTTTGGTTGGATGCGTGATGTGATTGGCTCGTCTACAAGATGGGCCGGAAGCAAGTATACATTTGGATTCAGTTCAGTAGGTTGAGGCCTTGGAATTTGGCCCAAAATATCATCTTTAAATGCTGAATTTGTAATGGACTTTTGGATTGTTGGGCTTTCTTTTTGGATTGCTGAGTTAATTGTGAAAACTAAGCTTATTATCTGGGATGAGGCATCTATGATGAACAGATATTGCTTTGAAGCTTTGAACAAGACTATGAGAGATATTATGAGGTTCAGCAATCTATTGAGTTTAGAACAATCTTTTGGCGGAAAAACAGTTGTTTTTTTAGGAGATTTTAGACAGATTTTGTCAATTATTTCGAAAGGAAGTAGGCAAGATATTGTGCTTGCAACAATCAACTTCTCATATTTGTGGAGACACTGTAAAGTTTTGAAGTTGACAAAAAATATGAGGCTCAGGGTCTTGGATCAGACATTCATTCCACTGAATTAAAGGCCTTTTCAGATTGGATATCTAGCATTGGAGACGGAACAATTGGCGGTCGAAATGATGGTCATGCAACCATTGAAATACCTAATGATCTTTTGGTAAAGGAGTTAGGAGATTCAGTTGCAGCAATCGTAAATAGCACATATCCTTCTTTTTCAGATAATGTGAACGACCCATTATATTTACAAGAAAAGGTCATTCTTGCTCCAACTCTTAATGTTGTTGAATCAGTCAATGAATACATGATCTCTCTTAATCAAACTGAGGGAAAGACGTACTTGAGTTCTGATGCAACTTGCAGATCAGATTCCAACATTGATTTATTATCAGATATTCATACTCCAGAATTTTTGAATGGTGTTAGATGTTCCAGGGTGCCTAATCATGAGCTGAAGTTGAAGGTTGGTATTCCCGTTATGTTATTGAGAAATATCGATCATTCTGCTGGACTGTGTAACGGGACTAGATTGGTCATTACAAAGCTTGGAAATCATGTTTTGGAGGCTAAAGTTATCTCAGTTCACAATGCGGGAAACAAAGTTCTCATTGCAAGAATGACTTTAACTCTGTCAGATCCAAGACTGCCTTTTAAGTTCCAACGAAGACAGTATTCGTTAATTGTCTCATACGCTATGACTATCAATAAGAGTCAGGGTCAATCTCTCTCCCACGTAGGATTATATCTGAAAAAACCAGTTTTTAGTCATGGACAACTTCATGTTGCATTGTCTAGAGTTACAAATCGTGCGGGATTGAAGATGTTGATTTGTGATAGGGATGTAGTGCCAACCAATTCGACCACAAACGTGGTTTTCAAAGAGGTGTTTCAAAATTTGGATTAATTATATTGTTTTTTTTTCCATTATCAATGAGTAATCAAATATTATTTATATGATACTTTTTTATTTGAATATAATAAATAAACAATATACTTTTAAAATATTTTAAATTCACTATCATGAAAAATAAATATCGTATATCGCACGGGTGATATACTAGTAATCCAATAAAGAGCTAAATTTTGGTTGGATGCGTGATGTGATTGGCTCGTCTACAAGATGGGCCGGAAGCAAGTATACATTTGGATTCAGTTAAGTAGGTTGAGGCCTTGGAATTTGGCCCAAAATCTCATCTTTAAATGCTGAATTTGTAATGGACTTTTGGATTGTTGGGCTTTCTTTTAGTATAGAGCACATCTGAGCTTTGGGCCAAGTTATTTTGGGCAATATTTGGCCCTGAATCACATATTACAAATTAAAATATAAATTGAGTGAAAAGTGGCAGCATGTTGGCTAGTTTATTAGGGATATAGTAAAGAATTAGAGCATGTTTGATAAAGTTTATAAATTAGTTTATTTGACTAAGATAATTAATAATGTCAGTTATTAAAATAAATTTTTTAGCCGAATAAACTAATTTTGACCAGTTCGAACTAGCCAATTCAATGTAATTTTAATACTTATACTTACAAGTGTCAATAGACTCTCATACTTTCCATCTCACTTGCTTCTTAACCATGTTTAAGGTGGTATGCAAATATGACCCTTGTCCCTTATATAAGTACCATTCTTTAGGGTGGATGGTGTACATGATTTTGATTTATTAGAGAGGCCATTCACCTAAATATCTAAGATATTCACTCTAGAACTCTCTAGAGAATGATAAGAGCATCTCCACTGCACTCTGTATATTATTTTTTAGACGTGTTATATAAATATATATAAACGAAGTTATAAAAAATCATCTCCAATGCATGCTGACAAGGACACCATCTATCTGATGTGGCACATTAAAATATAGAGTCCATCTAAATATAGACGGACTTTCAGATAAAGTGAGTCAGCAAATTTAATTTTAGACGGAGTGTATTGGAGATGAATTTTAATTTGACCGTCTATTCTATAGACATTGTGCCACATGAATTTGAAGTCTGTCTATTTTACTTGCCACATAAACTGTAATAGATTGAGTGCATTGGAGATGCTCTAACTCTACAACTTTTCAGTGTTGTTTCAACAAATCTAATATGTGATGTTTTAAAATGTTGTTTCTCTATGGTTTTTATAACACTCTAAAATGCTCTTACAAGTTTCTTCCATAGAACACTTTTAAGTGCTCGTTTGGTGTAGACTATAAACTAGTTTATTTGACCAAAAATTTTGCCTTTGTAGTATGATATTTTTGACAATTCTTAGTCAAATAAACTAGTTTATAATCTACACCAAACGGGCAATAAATCTGTTTACAAGATTCTAAGGTGTTCCGTAAGCTTCTTCGTGTGTTCACCGAATGGAAAAGCTCATGATTATGCCTATCTTGCTACCCAGCCTACGACTCCTCAGCCATTTGCACCTTGCACACTCATTGAACGTCCTTGGGTGCAACTGTCGTCCACATTTGCTAGTTTGCTAAGCGGTCATGACTAAAGCACAAGTGCTATGGTTTTTAATGCAAGTCTTTGATTAGTTTAATATTAGAGAGTAACATAAAATTAAATTTGCTGGCGAGATTCATGTTGTAATATCATAATTGTAAGGTTTTTTTTTTTTTGTCTAAAAGTATAATGAAAATTATATCATTTATAATGAAAATTAATTAATATTTGTGACAGTAAATTTTTCATTTAAAGAAAAAGAATGAATCTTTATTAAAAAAGAATTATATCATTGTGATTATTCCATCAAATTAAAATGGAAATATTCAACAAATTTCTGAACTTAAGAAGATTAAATTTACAGTTCGCTTAAAATTATTACGCTACGACGTATCCTTTCAAACATTTGCACTTTTAGTTGCAAAAAATTAAAATCCTTTAAAAGTTGTAAACAATCTTTTGATAAACAAAATCTTCAAAATAACATTAATATTGCCTTCTATAATGACATTCAAGATCTTGCATTGAAAAATAATAGGGATAGAAAATAGAAATTTTTAATTGGCAAGGAGAGAGGTCCAGAGGAACCTCATAGAGATCTACTTTTTACTTTCTTCAGGGGGATGAACCTCATAGAGATCTACTTTTTACTTTCTTCAGGGGGGGAAAAAAAGTTAAAAAGATGAAGAAATTAGTACGAATTTTTTATCCAAAAAAATTAAGTTAAAAGCAAAAAATTGAGAAAAATATTATCTGGACCATTTGATTGTGTGCAAGTTCAACAGCGTGTAATTAGAATGTCAAGCCGCTCAGTATGGGAAAGCATGGCTCAGGCCAGGCCCTAATGTGGGCTGACCCAATTTTATTGTCGAGCCATGCCAAGCTCAGCCCACGCGGTCCTGTATTTGTATTTAGTAAAAAAGCTCGTAAACCCTTCCCAGCCAATCCGGCAAACCTCAAACCTGGTTAAGCCGGCCTAGCCCGGTATCACATTAAAGCTTTTAGCCTAAAGGGAAAGATTACCTTCATACTGGAAACTGAAGAACAAGAACTTGTATTCATAAATGCACAACCAATATGATTCAACTTATGAACAAGATAATATTGGACTGGGAAATGTACTGCATTGTGTAATTTGTGATTTTATTGATATTTCACAAACTAGTTTAGAGCTTGACATAGTTAATGTGATTCCAAAGCATATGCAATAGTTGCATATTTAGAAAACATCTAAATTGAATGTTCTCACAAAACAACTTCGTCTTGAAGTAAAAGTTTTCGGCCATAATGAGGATAGAAAACTCAAGCGGCCAAGCTCTTTGATGCAATCTCGTACACATTCTCCGAGAGTACATTGGCGGACAAGATCATTTCCAGCTGGGCCTGTAAATGTTGACGAGCGCAATATTAAATGTTGTATGTTATGGATGTTACAAGATAGAATATACAACATACAGCCGTAAACTAAGCATTGTTCTCAATAAATTCCAGGTGAGCAAAGAAGAATCATTTTTCGCCACTATATTTGGTTCATTGCAAGATATACTGGAAATTTTAAAGCAATTAAATCCTCTACAAACACAAATACCATTATAGTTTTGGTCTATTCCTCCCTCTTCTAATTTGTTTTACTACAATCGTGTCGCTCTTATGAACAAGAGTCTCTATGTCTATGCAATTCATGTCCTAACTGCCTATGAATTTCATAGCCAGTTCTAAGCTTGGTTAAAGGAGGAAAGCAGCGGTAGATCGATAGGCAGAGTAAAACTTTGCTGAATCTTACATTGATCTTAATACACAAGATACAACTTGCAGTTCTCAAATAACAGTACAGAGAACGCCTAAAATATGCAAAGAAAATTTGGGACAACCATAAAAATGTCAATAAGAATAGATCATATTACCTTGGCGAGATTTTGTCTGGTTTCATCAAAACGCTTCCACCTAGAGAAGGCTGACACCATGCGAGAGGCCACCTATGATCCATTAAAAAAATGTTTTCATCAAACAAGCACAAAAAATAGTAGGTAGAATCCGTAAAAGGAAAAGAAAAGTTGAAGGTAATCAACCCAAGAAACATCCCTAAACAGACCTGAGGATTCAGTTTGTCCAGCTGCACCACCATTTCTCCCAAAAATTTGTAGCCCGAGCCATCTTTGGCATGGAAGTTAACCGGAGATCCACAAAATCCTCCGATTAGCGAGTAAACCTGTGCACCATAAAAGGTTCGAAATAAGACCAAATTAAATATTCCTTTTCCCGAGGAATAAATTTGACAGTTCGCATACCTTATTTGGATTACGCATGTCAAATGCAGGATGGTTTAGGAGTTTCCGGACATGCTCAACATTCCTTGGAACATCAGACATTGCTTGAAGAGCAAACCACTTATTTACAACCTGGAGGACAGAATTAAAATTATGTCACAAGAAATTTAGAAGGTTTTTGGATCCCCATCACTACACATAAAAGAAAGCAAAAGAATATTGCTCCACGTCTAAGTAGGTTAGAACTAAACAAAGGCACTTCTAGGAAAGTGACAGAATTCTACTTCTCAAATCATTACGTAAATGAGATTGCTTAATGGGAGTTATAACTTGCGAACTATGAGCATGTTTGACAAAGCTTCCAAAAGAAGAAAGTAAGTTAAGACTCGCTTCTGGAAAAAGTGTTGTTAGTAAAAAGAATTGACTATTGAATTTATGCTTTGCAAAAAGGAAGCTTAAAAGTATATTTTCCTTCTTTTTAAGCTTGGCCACATGCTAGCCCACTGAAAGACGAATTTATATCCTTGGGAACAAGTGCTTTTGAAAACACAGTTTGAAGAATGATTACAAATGTCCAATCACTTTACTTTTATGTAGCTTCCTTGACATATCGCATTACTCAAAACAGATTCATTAGACAAAAATAAAACTTGATTGGTCAATGGATCATTAGAAGTAGAAATTCCTTCTCGAGGAAAGAATAGGATATCTCATGAATACAATGAAACAACAATTGTGGCAAACGCAAAAGCAGCATACCAAGAAAACGTGCTGCCACTTGCTGTAGAAATCTGCCAAAACATCATCTCGAGTTTTACCCGGGTTCTGATCAAGAGCTACAAGAGCGGCAAATTGTTCGGTCAAATTTTTGGCAGTTCTATATTCATGCAGTGCAAGATCAGTGATTTCTGCATCTTCAAGTGACCCAAGATATGCTGCAGACAAAGAAAGCATAATAACAATCAAATGTACAGATATGAACAGAGTTCTAAAAATCAACATAGCAGAAGAAATACAAGAAAACCAGATAGCACAGACCAAGGGAAACGTTTTTAAGGGAGCGCCTTGCCATATTTGAATGGTTGAACTCGTACTGTTCTGAGCTCCTGTTGTTTTTCACCTGCGAAGCGCATAAAAGTTTGTAAGTTGCCAGTGAGTATTATGGAAAAGCGAAGTTATCCACTCAGTTTATGAAAAATCGAAGCAGTAGTCATAGACTTAATACTGTCACAAGAAACTCTTGTTTTAATTCAAAAGCAAGCTGCTTTGTGATGAAAGTTCTGACTGCATGAACAGCGTCAGGATCAGCAACTTCCATCATGTCGATGATTTCCCCTTCACCAGGCAGAGTTAATGTCTTTGCAATAAATTCCTGAATAACTCCAAGCAAAACAAGAAGAACAATAATCTATTTTCTTCTTTTGATAGAATGATAACTACAAGGAGAAGATGTACGTTCCTTATCCAAATTTGGATCACTGAGTATAGTTTTGAGTCCATGCACAAACTGTGGATTAAGAACCAATGGTTTGTTTTGCTGGAAATCAGACACTAGGCTGAGCATCAGCTTTCGTGTTAGGACCTGCCCCGACTCCCAACTAAAGCATTGGAAATGAAAGTTCAGATTCTCTCAATGCTCAACCAGATAACAGGCCAAATAAAATTTAAGGGTTAAAAACACTTTTAGGGTGTGTTTGATTTTGATTAAAATCAGATTTTTTGTAAAAGTTGATAAAAGTTGGTGAAATGTGTGGTTAAAAAGTTGTGGGCCCATGAAATATGTGGTTAAAATTAAATGTTGACTTTGACTTTAGCTTTTTAGCAAAATTTTAATTGTTTACAAACAAAGCCTTAGTCACCCAACTTACAGCATTGTTTCATTTTAGTCAAGGATTTTTTTGGTTCAAAGTCAAGGGACTTTAATTTTTCTTCAGTTTACACACTCTATCTACGTCCGTCTGCTGAACTAAAGGATCCATTACTGAATTATTTTTGTCATCCAACTTGAACAAGTTGTGCTTTCTTTTTTCTCTCTTTTTTTAATTTTTTTTCCTTTATAAAAAATTGCATTTTGAACAACAACAGTCCAAAAACACGTTGTTGCCTAGTTGGATGATAAAAATAATGTACGCGAATTTTCCATGCCATGTCATTTTTGCCAACCATGTTAGTATTTCAGTTAATTCAGCAAGATGGAGTGTTTAAACTGAAACAAAAACATCGATGACTAACTAGGGAAAAAAAGAGTTTGGAGACTAAAATGAAACAACAATATAAGTTGGGCTACGAACAGTGTTTTTAACCCATTTAGAAATGCGTACCGGTTGAACTCGTCAGAATCATTAGCTAGGAGGACAAACAAATCAGCCCCTGTGAGATCAGACTCCAGTCTGACAGGAGCACTGTAACCCCTCAGTATAGATGGTACCGGCCGCTCTGGTACGTCATTGAACACAAATTCTTCTTCTTTCTGCTTGTTACCAAGGAGTACCAGATTTATTTAAAGAATTACAGAACAAAATCCAATCCTCTAACTTGAATACAAAATTCACTAGAATTCCATGGGTCTTTATATAAACTTAGCGTGAAAATCAAAAGAACATAAAACAAAGGTCAAACAGGTTCCCATTGAGAGCACGACAATACATAAGAGATACAAATCATCAGAGAGACACAAAAGATATATAAAATTACAAATATGTGTGTAGCATCTTTTTGTAAAGTTCCTTCTACTAAGAGCATGTTTGGCTAAGCTTAAAAGAAGAGTTTTTAAACCTAGTAGCATGTTTGGATATGTTATTAATTTCTTAATTTAAAGTAAAAATGAAGTCTCAATTTCTGTCAAAATAAGTAACTTACTTAACTTTGACCCATAAATAATATTTATTTTAAAAACTTCTTATTTACCTATAATAAACTTATAATTTTTATAAGCTGAGGCAAGCATGATCTTATTCTTTTATATATATCGAGTTCACATCAAGAGCAGAGTTCACATGGAAGGTTATACCCACAACAAAACCTACCTACGTTTACACTTTTAGGGCAGCATAAAAACGGGCCATAGGTGATATAGTTATTAACGTGCTGAGCTAAGAACAAGAGCTTAAAGAGTTTACACACAAAACAACTATTCAGGACTGACCTTTGTTACTCTGAGAACTGTTGTGTGAACAGGCTGACCATTGCATGTTACGCTCTCCAAATTTCCATCATGATACACAGATGATAGAGGCAGGTCCTTGCCACTGGAGTCGAGTAATCCTATAGCTACAGGAATGAACATGGGTTCTTTGCCGGGCTGTCCAAGGGTGGCTGGGACCTCTTGACTGGAAAACACAAAATTAGATGTGTGTAGTTTACAATAGAATTTCTTTTTCTTAAAACAGAAAAAATATAGATCCCCTCTTAGCTAGTATTTCCAAAAAATACTCATTCATTTTTGCAACGGGTTCCGTATTTCGTGTGTGTGTATGTGAGTTGGGGGGGGGGGGGGGGGGGGGGTATATATATAAAATAAGTTTTTTACTTTTCTTATTATTATATGTTAAATGAAACCAAAAATACAATCAGCAAAATTACCTATCAAAGAATAATCATGAAACAAAATCTTTAATATTTGTACCTAAACTTGAGAGAGTAAGTACGAGCTTCAGCATTATAGGAAGAAGCAACCTTCAAACGAGGAGTCCCAGCTTGGGAATACCTGCATTTTCATTTAATTTAAGAGATTACCCGTCAATACAGAGGACTAGTAGTAATTCAAGGTAAAATGCAGTTTGATAACATACCATAACAAGAAATTAGAAAAATCGGCACCATTTGCATCTCTCATGGCAGCTAAGAAGTCTTCACATGTTACAGCTTGCCCATCGTGCCTCTCAAAATATAGATCCATTCCCTAAAACGAGAACAAGACGCATATAATCATTGGATTGAAATCCTACTTACATATGTGCACTACATAGAGGTTTAGGCGGCATTGATTGAACTTACTTTTCTAAATCCCTCACTCCCCAACAAGGTTTTGTACATTCTCACAACTTCAGCTCCCTGATTGAAGAGATCATACAAGTGAACCAATGATGCATCGAGAAGATTTAGTACATTTGCAGCCAAACACACATGCCCCCACCACAAACCAAAAAAAAAACAAAAACCAAATGGAACCCGCGTTCGCATACATTACAAACAGACACACACAGAGAAGGGTCAGCAGAAACCTTTTCGTACACCTGTAAACATAAAAGTAAACCAGCAGACAAAAGAACAATTAGTCATCCTTCCACAAGAAAACAAAATACAGCAAAAGACAAAACAGAACGTGATGGAATTGATGTGTCATACCGTTACTGCAATTTAAAGAAAGCGATGTCCACCATCAAATCCAGCATATCGGTAGAAGGGACAGCCAAAATCAAATATCCAGAGAAACAAAAATGATATTTTCAAAGTCACCAAAACATGACTGTGTAAGAGTAATATTCTTTTAGAAGATATAGAAACAAAAATTGCCTGTATAGAAGTTATCCATCTGTCAAGAGGATAAATGAAACAATGTTAGCACAATAGCACTATTTCCCAACAAGTAACTGCGTTCTTTAAGAAGAGCATTAAAAGAAAGAGCAGACTTCAGACCTTGATATAAGAGTGAGGTCGAACGGGATGGGCCATGGGACCAGCATCCTGGAAGATTGGGAGAATGGACAGTCACTATTTGCAATGACTTAAGGCCAAATCACAGGAAAAAAGTCGTATGCAAAGCTAGTAGGATTAACTCTTTAAATATATTCATCTAAAATTCTCATCTTGATGAACACTATGGCAAAACCTATACAACTATATGCACACCTGAGGAAATTGATAAGTTCGGAGCTTTGAGACATCAGCTATCCGTTTCACAGTACGGCTTCCCATATCAGATAAAAATTCCTGGAAATTGAATAAAGCGTTAAAAATTTATGGGCTTTTTTGCACAAATGGTCCTGTCTTTTGCACTAACTGCGGGTTGAGGACCTATCATTTTTGGCAGTTTGGCCCCTATTTCAAATGTTTTTGGCAGCAATGGTCATTTTCATCAATTTCCGTCCAAATCCCTGTGAAAGTTGACGATAGAAAATTTTTTATTTAAAAAGTAAAGAAAAATTTGCAGCAAAAGTCTATCTTTCAGAAAGTGTTGAAAAGTCCCATAATTTTCTAATCCTAACACATATGACCCCAAACCTTTTTGACAATTTAACCCCCAACTTAAATAAATTAAAAATAACTCATAAATCTTTTCAAAAATACAAATAAGTCCTAAATCTTTTTATTTTTTACAGATTTACACTTAAAATAATAAAAAATGTGTCATCAAGTCCCAAAATTTTTAATTTTGTTCACCAAAATGACATTTAAATTGTTTTTTATTAAAATTAGATTTTTTAGTAAAAGTTGTTGAAATGTGTGGTTGAAAAGTTGTGGGACCATAAAATGTGTGGTTAAAATTAATTGTTGACTTTGACCTTAGCTTTTTATCAAAATCAAAATTGAAAACAAACGGACTTTTAGAGTCTCTACAGATTTTGTCCAGTGGTCCATTAATTAACAAAAAAATTATACCCATGATCAAAATTTGACCAATTTAAAATTTTAATTGGTAGAGCTGGCAAATAGGCAAGGTGAACTGGCCCAACCCGAAATTAGACGGACCACATAAAAATTAAACTGGACTAACCCTGACCCAATTTTACATGGGCTGGTATTTGCTGGGCCAACCCAGCCCGATTTTAGGCCAATAGGTCAGCCCAACTTACATTTTAAACTTATTTTTTCAAAATAATTACTTATAATTAAAAAAAAAACCAAAATTCACCATCTTCCTCCACTACCCCACCCTATGTCTAAAAATTCGACCAGAGGGGAGGAGATTTCTCCCTCCCTGGTGGCCAGAAAATCCGACCAACAGGGGCGCGAAATCTCCTCCCCGCTGGTCTCGAAACCAGGGAGATTTCTCCTTGGTTTCGCCGCGAAAAGAGGGGAGAAATCCCCCCTCCCCATCGCAACAAATAGGGGAAAGAAATCCCCTCCCCTCTGGTCGGATTTTCAAGGATGGAGTGGGGGGTCGGGGTGGGGTGGAGCAGTGGAGGAAGATTGTGAATTTTAGTTTTTTTTTTTTTAATTATAAGTAATTATTTTGAAAAAATAAGTTAAAAATGTAAGTTGAGTTGGCCCATTGGCCTAAAATCGGGCTGGGTTGGCCCAGCAAATACCAGCCCATGTAAAATTGGGTCAGGGCTACTCCAGTCCAATTTTTATGTGGTCCGTCCAATTTCGGGTTGGGCCAGTTCCTCTGGCCTATTTGCCAGCTCTACCAATTAAAATTTTAAATTGGTCAAATTTTGATCATAAGTATAATTTTTTTGTTAATTAATGGACCACTGGACAAAATCTGTAGAGACTCTAAGAGCCCGTTTGTTTTTAATTTTGATTTTGATAAAAAGCTAAGATCAAAGTCAACAATTAATTTTAATCACACATTTTATAGTCCCACAACTTTTCAACCACACATTTCAACAACTTTTACTAAAAAATCTGATTTTAATCAAACACAATTTAAATATCATTTTGGTGAACAAAATTAAAAATTTTGGGACTTGATGACACACTTTTTATTATTTTAAGTGTAAATCTGTAAAAAATAAAAAGATTTAAGACTTATTTGTATTTTTGAAAAAATTTATGAGTTATTTTTAATTTATTTAAGTTGGGAGTTAAATTGTCAAAAAAATTTGGGGTCATATGTGTTAGGATTAGAAAGTTATGAGACTTTTCAACACTTTCTGAAAGATTAGGGACTTTGCTGCAAATTTTCCTTTACTTTTTAAATAAAAAATTTTCCACCGTCAACTTTCACAGGGATTTGGACGGAAATTGATGAAAAGAACCATTGCTGCCAAAAACATTTGAAATAGGGGCCAACCTACAAAAAATAAAATGATAGGTCCTCAACCCGCAGTAAGTGCAAAAGTCAGGGACCATTTGTGCAAAAAAGCCAAAATTTATGTGAGCTAAGATAAAAAGCAAATGCATAAGCATACACAAATTAGGAAGTACTTTTCTACCTGATCACGGAAAATAGTGAGACCTTCCTTCAAACTGAGCTGAAACCAATCCCGACATGTCACTCTGCAATTAGCTTGACAGTCAATCTCAATTTAATATATATAAAAACTAAAGGGCATATCCCTCCTATTTCAGATCATTAAAGTTTAAACTTTTGGTTACCGAATCCACATTGATTGTGTGCAATGGGTATTAACTTATTTTAAATTGCTTATTTCAAATATAAAAACCAAAGATAATATATTCAGGAATCGGATGGGTAAAAGCACATAATTAGGTGAAGGAGCCGATCAAATATTCAATACAAAACTTCAGAAGTAACAGGCTAGGATGTTAACCCAACCTGTTGCCCGTCCAGTTGTGAAAATACTGCAGGCACAGACAAGAAGCAAAGGCAAATTAATAAAATTTCCTTGATGTTGAAGTAACTTAATTCGGAAACATTCAATTTTAGTAATCATGCGAAGATGACATACCTCATGCCCAATCGCACTTAAAATTGCTGCATAATCTGCATCTGTTGCAGTTTCAGGTGATGCCAAGACAAATTTGGAATTGAAAATCTGCCAACAATAAATATTATAATTCAAGAAGAAATAATATAATAGTATAAAAACACAAAGGAAAGTATTATAGCTTCTCAGCATACATTCAAACTTTTGTTTTCCATGGCTCCCCTATCAATCAGAAAATTGTAACCAATGTTAGTAATGTGATAACACATATACAATGTGTATGGTCGGGAAGATTGGACAACAGGTGACAATATTATGAAGAAAAATGAACTAAAATCTTGTTCATTATATAGTCTTGTCCTATCCAGTCCTCCGTACCAAAGTGTGCAGAAAGCATGAAAATGAGCTTCCAAAAGGAGGATTAAACTTACAGGTTAAAATCCAGAACAGATGCAATATTATAAAGATCCAGGTCATACTGAAGCCCAAAAACCTGTCCGCAAAGGTAACAAAGAAAAAATTCAAGGATTTCATTATTACGAGGGCAAAATTTTCAAAAACACTACAAAAGTTAAGACTTACATCTTCATCCCATTTCATAGCAGCTTTCAGAGAGCACATTGCATGATCTGTCTTCGGTAGATCTTGCGCGGGGGTCCAGACTCTAAGGGAGACTTTACGGCCCGAACGTGTTATAAATGTATCGTCTCTGCTCTCCAACTGTCCAGCGACTAAAGCAAAAAGATAGCAAGGCTTCTTGAAGGGATCCTCCCAAAGAGTATAATGTTTGCCTCCCTACGGTGAAGCAACAAAATTTTAGCTCGGTGCAAGCAAAACAAAAATCATGTTCAATGTCAATTTCGAAAAGTAATAAAGATGTTCACCTCCAAGTCTCCTTGCTCAATAAGATTTCCATTAGATAACAATACAGGGTATAACGACTTGTCTGCTTCAATACGACTAGTATACTTTGCCATAACGTCGGGACGATCCTAATGGTGCAAAAGAATGTCAGCAGCTAAAAAATTAAACAGAAACCATGGAATTTAACAATGATCCAAATAATGTACCTGATAGAATGTAATCTTTCGAAAACCCTCGGCTTCACATTGTGTGCACAAATTCCCAGATGTCTTATACAGCCCCTGCGTTGAATATTACCAATAAATAACTCGAATGACAATTAAACACTGGACAAAAATTATAGATGTTACTTTGCACACGAACTTGTGTCTACTATTAAGAGGGTGCAAAAGAATTTGGAATATTAAGCAGACATAATTCACCTCTAAGGATGTATTCTTCTGCGGGTAGATTTCGGTCACAATTTGCAAGGTAAATTTACCACTTGGAGGCGAATGAACAATCAAGTGACGAGAGTCTGAGCTAAAATCTTCCTCCTGTATTTGTTATCAAGTAAATGAGGAGTCAAACACAGAACTGCAAAAAGTTAACATAGGAATAAATTCATATTCTTCCACAGAACATTGGCGTCAATACAAAAGATGCCAGGAAGTTAGGCGAAAAGGGGAAAAACTAATTCATATAAGAATTTCCTAGCCAAGAAGCATGGAAATAGCATAAGAAAGCAGCATTACATAAAGCAACAACTTCAATAGTTATGTGAGTTCTTCAGCAATCTTTAGAAAATCATGTACATATTACTTGCCTCAAGCTCCTTGACGTTGATCTTTATTGAAATCAGCTTCAGATCCACCCCATCCAAGACCAGTGGAGCAGAACAGTCTGTTCATGAATATAAATTAGATTAAAATCGTTCAAAATAAATTTTGGAAGGAAGTTATGGTGCAACGGCAAAAGGGTTTAGCTGAAACCCGTAGAAAACTGAGTTCAAGTATCAAAACACACAGCATGCATGAATGATAGATAAAGCAGATGCTCATGATACATGAACAAAACTGTTATATATCTAACACTAATGCCAGAGGAAGAAGAATTCTATAATAGATCTAATATTTATAACAAGCTAAAAGAAATACTAAATTACCTTCAACTCTGGGATATACAGCGATTTCAGAACAAACAATTGTTTTCTCCTCACCAAGCGAAAACTTCAAATCCACCTAACAAACAATCCCCGTTTTAAATTAGTGGAGCAATTTCAAAAAATACAGGCACCCAGAATAATATCTGAATACATAATCGAGTGTAGATGCAGACGTGCATACAGTATCAAAGAAGTAATCAGGCTGCTTGTAATCCTTCAAGAAGATTTCCTTTGGTGTATCCATTTTGGGTTCATCGACTTGCTTTGCTAGTGACTCTGTTGCAACCGAACAGATTAACCTCTGACTGACTTTTTTAGTACCCTACAAAGATCGAAAAGCACTTGTAAATAAAACATAATTGTAGAAACAATGATGTTTTGTAAGCTATACAAGTTGATGAAATAGAAAATTTAGAAAAATGTACATATAAAGTTCATATCACTGCTCTATCAATAACCTATTAATCAACTATCCTTGATTGAGCATCTTTTCCTTCTAATAAGAGTATAATGAACATTATGTGAATTTTGAATGTGAAAAATTATTTGACTTGAAAAGGAAACAAGAGTTTTCATCTCCTCTTCAAAATAAGTCTTTTAAAAATAATATAACAGGTTAGATATTTTAAGATTTTTATCTTTTCAATTTAAAAAAGAATTAAGATATTTTCGTAACAATAATCCAATAATGAGCTAAATTTTGGTGGGTAAATAGCACATGGGTCCTAAAGTTTTAAACTGAGTCCAAAACCTTTAATTTCTACCACCCAGTCGTATGAAACGTTAGCGCTCGAAATCTTTTTTTTGATAGAAACAGTCAGTCAATTTTTTGTTAAACCGACCATTTCCCTTAAATTGAATGATAAAAAAAAGAATAAAAAAACAAAAATTGCAAGAATTCCAACCAACAAAAAAAAAAATTGCAACTTACCCCAAACCAGCAACTTCTTCTTCTCCAAATTTGCTGCCGCCCATCAGCACCCACCAGAAAATCACTTTCACCAACAACCAAACAAAATTAACAGATGTTATCGGAGGCTGACTGTAAGTGCCATCAGAAAGATTTGAAGGGGCTTGATTTCAGTTTCTGGGGTTTAACATTTGTGATGGAAATTAATGAGAAAAAAACTCTATTTTTCTTGACAGAACATGGTAAAGTTTTTCTTTCTGTGCATTTCTTTTAGGAAAGTGGTGGCGTTTAGAAAAAAAAAAAACCATTTTGTATGTTATTGGAGGCTGAAGAGCGTCTCCAGAGTTCTTCGCTGTGGATAATGGCGGCGGCGGAGGTGGCGCATCGACGTTTATGGGATGAACGCGCTCAGCCATTCTGATATACACCTACTAATTACCAGAGTACAATGGATTATTTGAAACAGATTTCTGCGTGAAAATTTTTGAGGAGTTCAAAAATGGAAGTGTGGGTTGTATGTATACATGTAAGTATATGCACGTTAAATGTGCTTAAATTATAATTTTATCTCATCAAATCCTTATTTTTACAATTTATTGGGAGAGAACTTATAAGCATATGTTTGGAGGTGCTGAAATTATAATTTAAGTGCTTATATTATAAGTAGTTGGTAAATGTGTGGATAAAAAGTGGTTGTAAGTAGTGGGTCCCATGAAATGTGTGGATGAAAATTATGTTTGACTAGTTTGACCAGTTGAAATTATAATTTAAGCATATGTTTGGCATAACTTAAATTATAATTTCAGCTGGTCAAACTAGTCAAACATAATTTTCATTCACACATTTCATGGGACCCACTACTTACAACCACTTTTTATCTACACATTTACCAACTGCTTATAATATAAGCACTTAAATTATAATTTCAGCACCTCCAAACATATGCTAAGTTATGCCAAACATATGCTAAGTCACTTTTTATCCATTTATTCAGCAACAACTTATAATTTTAACAATTAAAAAATAATTTCAGCTATACCAAACATCCATAGTGAGTTCTCAATTTATTGGGAGAGAACTTATAAATCACTTTTTATCCATTTATTCAACAACAATTTATAATTTTAACAATTAAAAAATAATTTCAACTATACCAAACATCCACTGTAGTGAGTTCTTACTTCATAGTGTATGTGTGAATAACCCTCTATTTTATGAATCTATTTTGTGTGTGAATAACACTCATGTTATTTGGTTTTTCTAGTCGTAATGGACGGCGACAAATTTGGAAGAGAATAAGTGGTTAAGTTAGATGTTAGTTGCAAATTATTATTTTTTGTATTATTGGTTAGGGTTCAATTTTTATTTTTTTTATCATTCAATTTAATGGTTCAGTGTTCTGTTTAACAAAATTTTGACTATTTAATGATCAAATTGATGGTTTGTGTAACGTTTAATAGGTTAGGTTCTTAGTGCTATCAATTAAAGATTTCGGACATGTACCAATTTTGGTTGGATGAGTGATGTGATTGGCTCGTCTACAAGATGGGCCGGAAGCAAGTATACATTTGGATTCAGTTCAGTAGGTTGAGGCCTTGGAATTTGGCCCAAAATCTCATCCTTAAATGCTGAATTTGTATTGGACTTTTGGATTGTTGGGCTTTCTTTTAGTATAGAACACATCTGGGCTTTGGGCTCAAGTTGTTTGAGAAAATTATATCCATCACCTACATTTTTTTCAAATTTTGAATTATACTATATTAACTTTTTCTTTGTAATAATATTATAAATATACTAATTATACTGAATAATAAAAAAAATATTATTTAAATATAATTCAAACATATCAATTAATACCGTTTCAACATATTATTCAAAAATCAAATCTTATCATTCTATAAATAGTGGAGTTATTTAAAATAATTACTAAATTATCTCTTTTTCAACACAGAGTCCACCATTTTTAAATTTCTTTCTTTCTGGGTCTGTAATTGTAGAAAGATAAATATCTACAATATCTTGAAGAAGCTAAATTATTTCTCTTTACTGTCAATGACTTCTGCATGCAACAGTAACAAATTCAGATGTAAAAACAAGAAAAGACGAAATATTTTAGCCATGAAGAAGAAAAAAAAATTCAGACATTGAAAAAGAGGTTTACCATGTTGATTCCCGTAGAAAAAAACTTTTCTTGCTCATCGATTATTGATTATCGATTTTTCGACAACACTACCAATTTCAAACTTAGTTCTACATAGTAAGTGCATTTATTGTCATAGATTTTGAGGTTGAATGAAACAATTTTTAATTAATTATAGTGATATTTTTTTAACTTTTTTGGAACCCATACACATTAATGAAAAATGTTTAGTCACATTGTTACGTGTGAAATGGTTTGTCAATATGATAACATTATGTGTGTTATGTGTGTTACCCTTATCATGTGAACATGTTTTCACATTGTAGTGTATTAATTAATATCGTATAGCTGTTACACGATTTTCTTAGTTATAATGTTATCTTCGATTGTTCACGTCTTACATTAACTTCTTGTATAATGTTAATGTCTTACATTCATTTAGTTACATTGTTACGAAAATCAATTTCTTCATTTCTTTGCAATCAAAATTTTTTTTTTTTTTTTGTGGATGTTAATTTTGAAATTTGAATTCTCCATCTTCTTCGATGTTAAGGTATAATGGATGATCATTATCTTAGTTTGTAACAGGACATTGATTGTGGGATATTGTCTCTATCGTTTTGGTTTCAATCATATTGAAATGGATCTCATTAAAAGTCCAGTAATATTATAAATTTTGATTTGTAATCTAGTAATATTATAATTATAAATTTATCTTAATATTCTTAAAATTTATGTTTACAAGTAGTGTAAATATGTAAAGAACCCAAATTATTTTGGGCAACATTTTGGCCCCTGAATCACATGATTACAAATTAAAATATAAATTGTGTGAAAAGAAGTGGCACGTTGGCTAGTTTATTAGGTATATAGTAAAGAGTTACTAATACTATTTGTTTATCAGTTTATGTATTGTTTTCTTATCGGTGTTTCATTCATGGATGTCAAATTGAATCAACATGTATAAGATTATATTTGGTAAAAAAAAAATTATAGATTATAAGTAATAGATCTTACAAAATGTCTAAATAAAAGTTGTGAATCCTATAAAATATGTGGATAAAAATGATGCTTGACCGGCTTATAAGTATTTATAAGCACACATAATCATACTATAAAACAAGAGTTGTGTCGAGTCAAGGATAGATAGTCAAGGTTTGCTTCATAATCGAGTTGTATCCATTCAACATGGCCTAATTAACACCTCTAATTTTACCTCGTTTAAAGATAAACCAAAATAGTCACTTAAATGTCATTTCCCAAGATTTTTGTAAGTTTACCTAAATAGATGCGACGCTGAAAATATGTAAAAAATTATTTCGCAAGTTGATCTAATCATCTCTTAGACTTCAAACTCGAGATACAAAGGATAATGGGATCAAACCATAATGCAGTTGTAAAAATTTAAAGAAAAAATATATAATGATTTTAAATGTCGAACAAAATATCAAATGTTTTTAAGAGAAACTTAGGAGTAGTTCTAATACATTATATGAATTACTATATACGTGGTATGAAAATCGAAAGACTTTCAGTCTACATAGTATTGATGTCTAATGAATACACACTCAAATCCATAATTGGTCTCCAATGAATTTTATCTAACACTAAATAATATTCTTTATGTGTCTTTTATTTTATTTTTAAAAAAAAATCACATATAAATCTGTATATGAAATATAATTTTTGATGTTTAATAGAAATTTTGAATCTAGACGAAATTCTGGACAATGTGTCCCCCCTCCCCCTCCCCCTACCCCTACCCCTACCCCTACCCCTACCAAGCACATGTCATATTCATTGGAGATTAAAAAAAAATTAAATTAAATTTTGTTCATTTTTCTCACGTGACAAAAAATAAAAAAATAAAAAAATTAACAAATCAGAAATGTTCTTAAAATTGCAAATTTGACAAATGAAAATAAGCTCAAATAGATTTTGTACAAATTTGCCGAACGATACTCCTAATCAAATCCTACTTAACCTATTAAAGGGTAGGCATTTTTTTTTTTTTTTTTGGTCAATATCACTCAAAATGAGTTACAATAGGCCAAATTAGTTGGTTCAGTTTGATAGTAATTAAAATTCATCTCATTCTGATTTTTAGAATCGAATGATTTTGATCAAATTCTTGATTAATAATCGAATTTTAGGATGTGTTTAATTCTGATTAAAATCAGATTTTTTGTAAAAGTTGATGAAATGTGTGGTTGAAAAGTCGTAAAAATTTTGTGAACCAATAAAATGTGTAGTTAAAATTGATTGTTGACTTTGATTTTAATTTTTTAGCAAAATTTTAATTGATTTCAAACAGAACCTTAGTTTGGTTTAAAATAACTTTTTATAATCTTAATATTAACTTAATTTTGAAAAATTGCATAAAATAGTAAATATCAATAACAATCAGCACATTTGTTACAAACAAAAAAAGTATAAAAGTAAAATAAGAAAATTTACACAAGTATCATACATGACAAATTTGTTTTCCTAAAATATAAAAAGAATTAGACTGCTTCGAATTAAGACCGATCAATTGACTTAAATTCTAATATAGTTTAGTTCTATCACTATACCAAAGAACTAAACTATTTTCACGAGTATAATTCTTAATGATACTCGGTTAAGTCTAATTCTGATCAACATCGGACGGAATGGATCATCCCAGCCTAGACCTACAATTAAAATTTAATACTAGTGACTAGTCCATATTATTGAGGGTTGCCGCATTATATGAAACACACATCCATAGAAGCCGACCAAAATCCTAAATTTCAAGAAACGAAGACACTGAATTGGGTCCAGTACGGTTGACTTACATTGTCCCCCCCACCAATCATTCATAAAAGGTTGGAATTTGATTGGTCCCCATTGATGGGCTGGGGTTGGGGGTCAATTGGGTGTCAAATCGTTCATCAACAGTTGGCAATTACATAGGGGTGCCCTCCAAGTTTTCATAGCTTATTTTTACGTGTGAAATTCGACTTCCACGTCTAGCCACGCTTCACGCTCCACCCCTTGCATCGCTCTTATCTCATCCTCGCTTAGGCCTAAAAAGTTTGAAACTTGACCTCCACGCCTAACAACGTTTTACGCTTTTTAGAACATTGCTAATTAATTTTAATAGTGTTATTTTTCTTATAATGATATTAAAAATTACAAGGCATTTATGTTGTCCACGGGGGCCCACCCCCCTGTGAGAATCGAGCAGCTTATATTTTTCGTAAAAATTTTATTCATTACCACTTTCTACTAATTTTGACGTTAGTTGAGAAATATTTTCTTCCATGATGAATTTTCATTTTGTGCTCGTTTATTTGTTTTTGCTTCTTTTTTTTTTAGTAAAAATGATAGAACAAATTTTCGTGTATAATTCGTTATGATCTAAAAAACTTGCTTAACTTTTTCAACAAAGAAAAGACGTGTTTCTTCTAAATGGGCATTGAAAAAGTCCAAATAAATAGCACGTCTTTACTGAAATATGAAAGTTACACAGCGAGAGAGACTTGCATTTACTCGACTACTTTTTTTCTCCTTTATATAATTTTTTATTTTTAAATTGATTTAAAACTTAAGAAATATCAAACTTTCTTACATATATATCAGTTGCAACTAATAATTGAGTGTTTTTGCTTGGGTTGCACGAAAGAAATGAAAAAACGGTATGAGATAGGAAGATGCATTCTAAATTGGTAATGTATTTTAGCCTTTTTAGAGGTTTGTCCCCGTCACAAGTTCATAATCCCGTGTCTCATTTATTGTAGCAGCGTTTCACTCGATTCATTAAACATAATATAACAATATAAACGAAACGGTATAGTTTACTTTTAGAATGAATTAAGTTATTAACAACAAAATGAAATTGAAAAATAATCCCTCACATACAAAATATTAATAAATCATGTCTCCACATAGTATTTGGGGTTAATTCACAAAGGCAAGTGATTGTCCTACTTTTGTTTTGTTTTTTTTTTTGTTGTCTTTTCATATTGTTCAAGACCTAGATATTATTGACGAAATTAAATTTCATGCCATCGAGTCTTCAATTTATTTCGTAGTACAAAAATGCATGCAAGATAGATAGTCGTCAAGTAATATGTTGAATTGTTCATGTACATATTCTTCGATCATCAAGTGATCAAAGAGCAAAGTTTGGCACTATATTTTTGCATACATTCTTACTATGCATTTGATTAGGCCTTGACATGACATGAATTCTCTAAAAATAGAGGGGTTATTGCCGTAGACATACAGTGCATGTTAACGGCACTCGAGATTAATTTTCTTTATTTTAAAATGTTGCTTTTTTAGGTGAAAGTCAAATAAAATTTCCCCAAGAAATAAGACCAATGCTCCAGCTTTGCTGTTAATTGGTTTCCCTTTTGTTTAATTTCTCTATTTCTATTTTCAAATAATATTTTTACTTTATAAATTGTCAAAGTTCAGCAAATTAGCAACCAAAGCCAATAAAAAATTGAAAAAAAGTACATGATTTATTGTTTATTGTGTGTTGGCACCTTGATTTTGTAAAATATTCCAAAAGAGGACCTGGACAAGTTTCCTGATTATGGGCCTCATTATGAGTAGTGAAAACTCGTGCAATAGAGCCACCCAATTTGACCACTTTCCAGGTGTAACCAATCTCATAAATTCGTTAAAAAATCTTTATATTTTTTGATCAGCTCATCTGATAGATCTCTATTGTATTTACGCTCATTTTTTTATTTATTTATTTTATATTGTTGTATTTTCTTCATGTTGGGATCAGCTTTTAAATATAGTTAAAAGCTTTTACACAATTTGATGAAGCATAAAATTCATTCATATCATCGATAAAGTTTGAAAGATCGATTTAAAAGAAAATCAGTGAAAAAACAGCACATCATATTGATAAAGGTTATGAGTATATTTCGTTCTATTAGATCGATACAAAATTTTGTTCAAATTCTTAAAACAAAAATAAAAGAAAGTTGGATTGTTAAAGTAAAATCAGAAAAAAAATGCTATCTTTTTTCTAGGGTTGGCAAAAAAATCCCCACCCCACCCCACCCCACCCCACCCCACCCCACCCCACCCCATAATAGGGGAAGATTTGGAGCAGAAAATTCTGTCCTGCCGCGAGTCCGGGGCGGCCGCGACCCGTCCCTCCACTCTTTTTTAAAAATAGAATAGAAATTATAGTTTTCACTATAAATAGATTAAAGATTCGAACCCGAGTTGAAACTTGTAAAATATCAATCTTAACCACTACACCATAACCTCAATCTTATAATTTTTTTGTTTTATTTGATATAAATATATATAAAAAAATTATTTCTTTTTTTAATTATTTTTTCAGTTTATTAAAAAAATAAAAAAAATAACCGGGGCGGTTGGCGGGTCGCGGGGCCGTCCCGCCCCATTGCCATCCCTACCCCGCGACCCGCCCCATTGCCATCCCTACTTTTTTCTAAGTCTTTAATAGTACTCTAATAAAAACATGCATTTTTGCGATGTTGATTTTTTTGGCAACAATGTGTAATTTAGTGCTTGTTTGATTCCCATTTTAATGGATTTTTTTTTTCTCATTTTTTGACTTTTGAAGAAAAAATGACATAAATGCTCTTTTGCTTTTCAAAGTAGCCGTAATATTTGACTAGAAAAAATAGACATTTTGGTTATTTTTTTTTTTCAAAAGTCAAATAATGGAAAACAAAAAACCCATTAAAATGAGAATCAAACAACCTCTTATATGTTGGATTGAAATGAACGTTTATGGTATGTTTGCTATATTAGGTCGGGTAGTATTAAATATAATTAGTATTAAATATTGTTACATATATACCATTTTTTCAGTTTAACATTCATGCCCGTAAAGAATATTAATTGATTATAGAAGAATGTGATGCATGCGGTTCTGTTGTTTAGTAAATATAGATTATAATTATGATTTCTCTAGTCAAGAAATTTAAGTCTAATTTTGTAAACGTTTTGTGTGCTTGTGTATATGTATATATCAGTATACACTAAAATCATGTTCAGCATTCAATGTTAAATAAGATGAGACATCACATTGTACAAATAAACTAATTTACCAAATAAATCGTGAATGAATCATAATATTTTCGTACAATTCAATCCCAATTAGTGCTAACTTTTATAGGGCAAATAAGGGTTTTGCAAGTCTAATTGTTATGGGACCACCAAAAAATATTAAACATGTTTTGTCCTTTTAAATAGCTACCAAACACTATAAAAAAAGTGTGTAATTGTTTATGATTTATAGAATATTTCTCCTACGTTGTCTACATGTTTGTAGGCCAATGTGCATGGTTTGATTGACTGTAAGATTTGCCTTTTTCATATGATTTCAAACTTTAGGACCCCCCCCCCCCCACCCCACAACACACACACACACCCACGCACACACAAAAACAAAACTATTCTTACAGCTGAATTCTCTAACTTATTAAAGTGTAGCAAGTAGGTCCCCAACCTAATGTTATAGCAGCCTCAGTCTCCAACCTTTCATTTTTATACTATTTACTTTAGGTCCTCAGTTGATGGTTTTGCTTTAAAAGTCAACCTCCTATTAAAAATAATAATTTATCCTTGTATTTAATTTAACAAAAAATAAATAAATAACGAAAATGGAAAATAAAATATAAAGAAAAAACCAATCCCACCCAAAGAGAGAGATATTGGGGGCAAGTTGATTAGTTGGTGGATTTGTATTTTTTTTTTTTTTAAATTAAAAATAAGGTAAAATCATCTTCTTAATAAAAATTGAGTTCTAATAAAAGATAAGGGTAAAACTGTCCATTAGGGATTCAAACTGCTAGTAAATTGTTGGAGATTGCACCCACCAAAATAATAGCTTAAGGATCTACTTGGTATATTTGCAATAGATTGAGAACTCCAACGTAATTTCTTCTGTTATATTATGTGTTTCAAATTGGAAAACCATTTACCCCCACCCCACCCCACCCCACCCCCACCAAATACACACACTAACCTATGTGTTTCAAGTAGGAACACCACCCCAAACACAACACGCTGTGGTATTCATATGATTTCAAACTTCAGGAAACACCCACCCCAGCCCACCCCAGCCCACAATTGCACAAAAACATTATCCTACGTGTTTCAAATTGGAACACCCACGCCCAACCCCCAGCCCACACACACTACTATGTGTTTCAGGGTTGGCAACATTGGGTGTGAACACATGAGTCACCCATTTTAATTAGTGATATCACATGGAGGCATGTGCATATTGGGAGTACAAAAAGAGTGGTTTGGACTGATGTTGAAAGATCCAAACTACTCAGTATCACATAAGTCAACTCAACAGTCCTTTGAGTTGTTACCACATCAATCAATGATTACTGGAGAATAGAGAACTGTACAGACAGACATATAACTAGTGGAATCAGCTCAAATAATTACTTGAAACCATGTGTTGGACACGTTAATAATTTGATAATTTGAGTAATAATCTCCTATCCAACTATAGATATGAGATTATTTGTCTATTGATGACGTGGGAGTGCTACATCAACTTCTGTTAAGGAAAAAGTTTCGAAGGCAAAACCTTCCCACCTGTGTCAGAGGCTCTTTAACCAGGCGGGTTATAAATCAAGGAATGTGCACGAGTGGTAGGGACTTGAGGGAGAGAGTCAACAGACTAACCCCCAAGACAGACCTACGCAATATTTTATTGAAAATTTGCCCCACACGAGACTCGAACCTACGTTGTCAGATGATTTCTCCCCACGTCACCTCAAACCTTACACAACACACAATTGCATGTAGACACAAATGTATTCACACACAATAGGCAAATAATCTTCTACCCACAGTAAGAGATCATTACTCTTAATAACCGTATGTTTTTGCATGAATTCAAATAAAATTACTTGAATTCATGCTAAAATAACTTCGAGTCTACTATTTAGTAGTGATGAAATTATTTTTAAGTAATTATAAAATGTAAATTTTATTAAAATGTATATATATAAATATATTTGACTAATTTAAATTATAATTTGAACTTAGACAAACAAACACTTATTACGACAAAGTATTTACAATGAAAGGATATAATCGTAAATACAAAACAAGATAATCGCTTTTTTACTACAGTTAAGGCATAAGATGTAGCATTCGAAAAAAAAAATGTTTATGAAATGACATTTGGACCATTCATAACAAATGTTCGTTCTCGACCAAACTTTTCATTTGCAAATCCTTTCCCTAATCGAACTTAATATTTCTAACATCCGTTCTCTTTCTCTTTCTCTTTCTCTTTCTCTTTCTCTTTCTTCCCCACTAAATTTTGACTTAAAATCTAGAGGTATTGCTCTCTAAATATATTTATTTAATATTAAACAGTTCAGTACATCAAACATACTCTTTAAAAAATTTCTTACAATTAAAATGTTAAAAAATTTATTATATAGATGTCAACGAGTACATAGATGCAATAGAGATTCGTAATTGATTTTAATTAATTTACACATTTTCTCTCATTTCGTGATAATTACTCTTATTGTGCTCTCAAATTTCCCTTTCTTCTTGGCTTTCAGTATTTTTTATTTTCAATAGAAATTTTAAAGTATCAATATGACTAACGTTTCTAAGGCTCCGTTTGAAATCAATTAAAATATTGCTAAAAAGTTAAAATCAAACTTAACAATCAATTTTAACCACATATTTCATTGACCTACTACTTTTTATAACTTTTCAACTACACATTTTATCAATATATACCAATTTTAACAAAAAATCTGATTTTAATCAAAATCAAACACACTCTTATAAACAATTAATTTGAATATTTGAAACATTGAAATTATACTCGAAATAATTTTATTTGTTTTTCTCACGACTCTACTCTCTTTCTTTTTAACCTACGCAACAAGAAACTTATGTGACATCATTAAATTGGATAATTAAACAAAATGTACTTGTTAGGTCTAAAATACGAACAATTTTCTAAATTCTTTAAAATTTTTAGCAATAGAACTTAATAATTTGGATAGAGTGCAGCCCCACAATTTCTACTTTAAAAAAAAAATAAAAAATTGAATGGATTAATTGACTAATTGTCATTAAAACATAATAATTAATTAAATCCTCGTTTCTTCTTCTCCTCTCTTCTTCATTTTCACTCCCATTTTCCATCGAAAGATGTAGTGGCAATGCAACCAAGAAAAACTTATACTTAAAAAAAAGATAATTATATTCACAATATATTTTTTATTGCAATAAAGATATTCAACTTTTGATCTTTGTTACATTTATATCTTTAATTTTTTTCGTCGCATCTTTATATCAACCTTTAATTAATTAGCATATTGGACTTTGCAATAGGGAGTAAATATTTTATCGTACTTTTATATTTATTATTATTTTTCTTATTTAAAAATACGAAGGGCAAACAAGCTTTTTTATACCCTCGTAACCGTTTTTTTTTTTTCTGACAGAAACTATAATAAGAAATAAAATGTGCCAATTAATAGAAGGTTGATGATAAGAATACGATAATTTTTTTTTAGCATAAGTGCAATAATAAAAAAAAATTAAAAACCTTTACAATTAAATTACAGTGCAACAAAGAAAATTATGGTGTAAATATAACTACGCTACTTAATAAATCTAAACTATCCATTCTTTAAAATTTCAGCAGTAAAACGAAATTATTTGAATACATTGCAGCACACAATCTCTTGAACTAATCAATTCATCATCATTAATTCGTTATTACGAAATAATTATTTCCAAATAAACCATGATTTCTTCAATTAAATCCTCGTGATTCATTATCATTAAACAAATCATTAATATAAGTACCGATTAAGAAAAAAAGGGTAAAATTTGAGGACAAAATTAGAAAAATAACGATTTGGATTGCCGGGGCATTATACATAATCTCAATCGAACATGTTAGAAGATAAGGGGTAGATTAACACTAATGTAACATTCTCTATTGGTTAAATATGTAATTGTTTTAAATCTTTTAACAAATTAAATCGTTAATCAAAGAGAGCGACAAAAAAAAAAATTACATAATTAGTTCCAAATTTATTAAAAGTAAGACTTGCAACTTTTTTGGCATTGCTTAAATTATAATTTTATTTGGTCAAATTGCTCATATAAATTTTGTATCCACTCGTTTCGTAGGATTCACAATTTACCACTCGTTTATTATCTACAAACTCTACAAAATTTACAATTTATAAATATTTAAAAAATTATTTGAACAATACTTAACATGCAATTTCAAGAACTTTCAATACCTTTCTAATTCTTATACATATAGTTGGCCACAAACATTTGCAATTGAATTACTTAACTTTCTGAAACATTAGACCACGTTTTGCCAAACTTAAAAAAATAACTCTATATTACGATGGATTTTTAAAAATAAATGTAGACGAAATTATTATAAAATAAAATTAAAAAAAAAGAGAGAGAATTTTAAGTGTAATTTGCCCTATTTTTTTGGGTCAATATTACTGTAGATTTTTAAAACATAGATTAGTAGAAATAGAAGTTGGAGACTGGGAGTAGTCATTAGTTAAAGCCATTTGCAGAAGCACCATTCCTCGTCAGATCCGTCCTTCCTGTTGGGTCCCATTTATATCCCCGGCTTCCAACGGTGCAGCCCTTATTCTCAGTTTCTCAGAACTATACACACAATATATATATATATATATATATATATATATAGAGAGAGAGAGAGAGAGAGAGGGGGTAGGTTTTAATGGGACTTATGTTTGGCATAACTTAAATTATAATTTCAGCTGGTCAAATTAGTCAAACATAATTTTCATCCACATATTTCATAGGACTCACTACTTACAACCACTTTTTATCCACACATTTACCAACTGCTAATAATATAAGCACTTAAATTATAATTTCAGCACCTCCAAAACAAGAAAGAAAGAAAAAAAACCTTTTTTTTTGTTGGGATTTTTTTGAGGGTCTTTATTGTGAATACTGGAGTCAGAAAACTCTTTTAGATTTTCTGCAAATAGGGTAAGCCTATTTTACCATTTTCATATTTTCTGGCACTTTTTGAAAACTGGGCTCTCTCTCTCTCTCTAAAATAGTTAAAAACTTTCAAACTTCACTTCCCAGCATTTGAAAAATTCTTTTTCTCATTGTCATTTGTCGATTTTCCCTGTTTTTAGGTAATTTTCAAGACCAAGTACTCACATATTTATACTGTATACATACACCTGTTTATAAAGATTATATTTCTATATGTATGTATATTTAGTGTTTGAATAATTTAAATTAATTTTTTTGACAGGTTCAAAAAGTTCGTGGGAGCACTACTCAGAGTTTGGTTTGCTTGGAAAATAAGGATTTTGGATCGATTATAATTGATTTGAAGAAGTGGGTTTTGCTGGATTTGAAAAGAAAATGATTGAATCTTTGTATCTAAATTCTTGCTTTTGATTAAGTAAGTTCTTCAGATCTGATTGTTGTCAAAACTGAGGTTTATTTTATTGAATTGGGATTATGTCATTTATTTAAGAGAGTTTTTATAACTTTTAAGTTTATTTTAGATCTAAAATCCTTCGAGTTTGAAGATTTGTAATTCTCCCATTAGATCTTTTGAAATATACGTAGGAATTAAGCATTTTTTTTTCCTTATGATTGTGAGTTCTAATGGTTTAAGATGGATCCTAGAGAAATAAAACTCGATTTTTTTTTTGTATTTTAAGTGCTCTATTCAGATATTTTTCTCTTTTAGCTCTTGTTTTGACCATGAGTTCTCTGCATATGTAATGCTAAGTGGTTATTGATTTGTTGGAATAATGAATAATTATTTAGTTCACTACGTTTAATCTGCTTATTAGTGATAATCTGTTTCGGAATAATGTGGCGGCTTATGATTTCCAAAAATTATGCTGTTCTTGATTTTCACATTATTCCTTTTTTCATTCTTCTTTCTTTAAGAGTTTGATTTGATTCTTTGTTGGTCTGGCACTGCAATGCTGCACTTAAAAGTGCGTGCCTTGTATGTAGTATGATACCATATATCAAAAATTTAATTGGCGGCAAGAGTTTAACTTATTTTTCTTGTTTAATACCGTCCAGTTCTATCTAATCAAACTATAAATGATTTCATTACATTCTAGTTCAGATAATGATGTACTCATTTTAAGGTCTTAAAATCATTTTTCTCCATTTCAGATGTGCTTTTCTTTTCAAGAATGCATGGGAATTTAGCTTATGTGGAATTGAGCAAGGGTAAATATGGATCTTCAGGCAGACAGTTCTAGATTCGGGTCTTTACCGAATGCGACATTGAGAAATCTCTCATCGTCGTCTTCGGCATTTTTTTCAGCAAATCAATCGCCCTTCTTCTCCCCAAAATCGCCTACAGGCCGGTTATCCACACAATCCAACAATCCATGTCATGGTGCCAGTACAAATATGGATTCCCAAAATACGTGTTTGGAGACTCAAGAACCGGAATCTTTAACAAACATCAGATTTGCCTCAAATGGTGTTTATCCTGTTTCAGCGGCCTGTACCTCGAATGATTTCCGGAAGGTAGATCATGTTTCCGCTTCAACAGGCATATCAAATAGTCCTTTATCGAGTTATAGTATTGGTCATGATGGTTTCACGAGAAATAGAGGTAAGAACAAAAAGATTGGGAGATTGGTCGAATATTTGGTTCCTCCAACTTCTTTTTCTTCTAATAGACTCAGGAGTTGCGACGTGTACATAGGTTTCCATGGCCGCAAACCTTTATTGCTTAAGTTTACTAATTGGCTTCGGGCAGAGTTAGAAGTTCAAGGGTTGAGTTGTTTTGTAACAGACAGGGCTCGGTGTAGGAATTCACGAAAGCATAGCATTGTTGAGAAGGCAATGGATGGTAGTACATTTGGGGTTGTTATCTTGACGAGAAAGTCATTCAGAAATCCGTACACCATTGAAGAGCTCCGGTTTTTCTCGAGCAAGAAGAATTTGGTTCCCGTATACTTTGATTTGGGTCCGGATGACTGCCTTGTGAGAGATATAATTGAGAAAAGGGGAGAGATGTGGGAAAAACATGGTGGTGAACTCTGGCTGCTTTACGGAGGACTCGAGAAAGAATGGAAAGATGCCGTGAGTGCCCTTTCTCGTGTTGATGAGTGGAAACTAGAGGCTCACGAGGGTAAATGGAGGGACTGCATATTAAGAGCTGTCACTCTTTTGGCATTCAGGTTAGGAAGGAGAAGTATTGTAGATAGAGTAACTAAGTGGAGAGAGAAGGCCGAGCAAGAGGAGTTCCCTTTCCCTCGAAACGAGAATTTCATCGGTCGGAAAAAGGAGTTATCCGAGCTGGAATTCATGCTTTTTGGCGATGTGAGCGGAGATGCAGAGAGAGACTATTTTGAACTCAAGGCCAAACCGAGACGAAAGAACTTGACAATTGGTTGGAGTAGGAGCAGTTCGATGGATGAAAAGCGAAGGGATCGCTACAGTGAAAGTAGCAAGAGAAAGGGAAAAGAACCCGTTGTATGGAAGGAATCGGAGAAGGAAATTGAAATGCAAAGCACAGAATTTTCTCAACATACACCAAAGCAAAAGAGTACTGGAAAGCACGGAAAGAGATGGAAATCGACGAAAGTTGTGTACGGCAAGGGAATTGCTTGTGTGTCAGGAGACTCGGGAATTGGGAAGACAGAGCTACTTCTTGAGTTTGCTTACAGATACCATCAGAGGTATAAAATGGTTCTATGGATAGGAGGGGAAAGCAGATACATTCGGCAGAATTATTTAAACCTCTGGTCATTCTTAGAAGTCGACGTAGGGGTGGAGAATTGCATGGAAAAAAGCAGGACAAAGAGCTTTGAAGAACAAGAAGAGGCAGCAATAGCCAGAGTTCGAAAGGAGCTCATGCGAAACATTCCTTTTCTGGTGGTGATTGATAATTTAGAGAGTGAGAAGGACTGGTGGGACCACAAACTCATAATGGATCTACTTCCCCGTTTTGGTGGGGAAACCCACGTTATTATAACCACACGCCTCTCTCGTGTAATGAACCTTGAGCCTTTGAGACTTTCTTACCTATCAGAGGTTGAGGCAATGTCTTTAATGCAGGGAAGTGTCAAGGATCTCTCGATTTCAGAAATTGATGCATTACGGGTTATCGAGGAAAAACTTGGACGGCTAACTCTCGGTCTCGCTATTGTGGGAGCAATACTGTCCGAGCTTCCTATAAATCCTAGCAGGCTATTGGATACCATTAATCGGATATCGTCAAGGGACACAACAAGGAATGGTAGGGAAAATCATTCACTGAGGAGGAATAATTTCCTTTTGCAACTATTTGAGGTTTGTTTTTCCATATTTGATCATGCGGATGGACCGAGGAGTTTGGCGACTCGAATGGTCCTGGCAAGTGGTTGGTTTGCACCCGCACCAATTTCGGTATCTATTTTAGCCATGGCGGCTCATAAAATACCTGAGAAACACCAACGTCGCCGGTTATGGAAAAAGATTCTACGTTCCTTAACTTGTGGCTTGACATCATCATACGCTCGAAGATCAGAAGCTGAAGCATCTTCATTATTGATAAGATTTAATATTGGACGAACTTGTTCCAAGGAAGGTTACATTCAATTCAATCAGCTCGTCAAACTTTATGCCCGGAAGAGAGGAATCACTGGAGCTGCACAAGCCATGGTACGTGCAGTCATTAGTCGAGGGTCAATATCCCATCACTCCGAACATATATGGGCCGCATGTTTCCTGCTTTTCGGATTCGGAAAAGACCCTGTAGTAGTCGAGCTTAAGGTGTCGGAATTATTGTTTCTTGTGAAAGAAGTAATCTTGCCACTTGGCATTAGGACATTTGTTACCTTCTCAAGATGCAGCGCAGCTTTAGAACTCCTTCGACTATGTACAGATACATTAGAAGCTGCAGATCAAGCATTTGTCACCCCAGTCGAGAAATGGTTGGATAAGTCACTTTGTTGGAAACCTATCCAAACCAGCGCTCAACTGAATCCGTACCTCTGGCAGGACCTCGCATTGGCACGAGCTACCGTGTTGGAAGTCCGGGCGAAGCTAATGCTACGAGGGGGACAGTTCGACATAGGGGACGATCTCATTCGAAAGGCTATTTTTATTAGAACTTCAATATGTGGTGAAAATCATCCCGAAACAATATCTGCTCGGGAAACGCTTAGTAAACTTACAAGACTCCTTGCTAATGTTCAAAGTCATACATCACCATAGATTTTAAATTTCTTGTAAACAGTAAATTTTTACAGAATTTTGAATAAGCTGCTTTGAGAATTTTTTATACTATTCTTACATTAAACAGATGCTTTTCCAATTCCAGAAAATATTTTTAAATTTTTAGTTGTTCTGTAAATAACATTTCTTTCTCCTTGCAGAAGTCACCTGATTTTTGTGGTCTCTATTCATTACTTCCTGCGTCTGATAATGTCGTACTAATGATTAAACATTTATTTGTCATGGATTGTAATTTTGGACCCTAAGGGGCGTGTTTGGTACAAAGCACAGATTGTACAATTGACAATATTTTAAATTAATGCCTATGGTTGGATGGTTTGAATGACAATATGTCTGCATTTTGATAAGAATGATAACCAGCTAGATATACTAGTATATCGCTTAATCGATGGATCTGACCGTATAATTTATTTTCAAATAAAAAATTTGACAACAAAAAGCAATATCAATAAAAAACCCAAAAAAAAAAAAATAGAACAAAGAAAAATTTATTGCTGTAACCAAAATAAAAACAAAGAAAAAGAAAATTCAATTTATAGTTTTAAGAGATAAATTGAAATGGTGAATAAAACTTGAAGATGACCGTTTAATAGAGAGTTTCGTTTGAAAAGAGAAATTGAAGACGTAATGACACACAAACACAGTTTTTATTCTTTTCATATAGGTCTCTGATGCCATCTATTAGAGAATGCATAAAATGCGTAGCCGACACTACAGGAGCACATTTTCAATTGGTCAAACTTACCCTTAAAACTGACTTGTAGCTAAGTTCCAACAATAAAATCATCGACTAACAAAATTCGTTTAAAATACATAATCTATCTTCAAAACCCGTGAACATTCATTCCCTCAGCTCCAAATGCATATTAACTTCAATGCTACCAAACATTTGATCTATTTATATCCCAGGTTGATGATGCAACAAACCAATAGTAAGATGTTCTAAGCACATTCAACCAAATTCCCAAGAGGCGTTGGACAACAAACAACGACTAAGCATGAGCGCATGCACGCGCTCGTGAGAGATGGCTACACACGAAAAGTGTTTAAGAACAAAGCATTATGTTACATGAGAAAAAATAAAATAAAATAAAATCCTAGTTTGATGACCTCTCTGCAGTTGCTTATCTATGTATAGTACACAAGAAACTAAAGTCGAAACTCCATAGTCTGATACTTACAAAACTGTTTAACCATATCTGACTGCAAAATTTAGCTTGTTCTCGACAAAAGCTTTAAGCATCATCCAGGATTCGGTAAGACAGCCTCTTCCACCACCAAATCGCCACTTCTTCCAAATCTCTGTTATTTCTTATTGGTGAAGAAGGTCATTTTCAGTAGTAGTGAATGCTGCATCTGTAAATATAGAAAGGAAAAGTTTATATATAAACTGCAGAAAAGCATGAAGCTCGTCATTTACTACACCAAATCAGCAGATTCCTTATTCTGTGCGCATACAAGTAACTTCCAGCTGGGAACCATAACTGCTTGACGCCCAAAACTATCACCTACCGATCCACACTCCTTTTCGTCATTATCACTGTCAATATCATTTGGCGTTACCCGGTTTTGATAGCTTCTGCGTTGGATGAGGAAAACATTAAAGTAGTAGCTAACCAATTTCTCCCGTGTCTTGCTAGGTAAAAATCGGGAAGCATTGTTCCAGAACTTATTTCGGACTGCAGCATGTGCACTTTTTGTATCCTTGAATCTCTTTTCTTCTTCTTTCGTCCATGAAAGTGAAACCTCCTCCCCCATGCGATCAAATCGCCAATAGTAGAACAGCGAACCGAGTTCGTGTTTTAATTTCAACCTCTTCTCAGCAATGTGAAACCTAACACATTCAACCGAATATGGAAATAGACAATAACATTTATGCTGTCTTCCCATTGTAATAGGATCCAATTCAGCTACAGATTTGTTTCTACCATCTTCTGGGGGCCACATTTTTGTGCCTAACCACTTAGAATCACTCTTGAGGGGAAAACCAGTCCATTCAGGGACTTCAGATTGAAAGAGAGGGCCCACAGAAACTTGCTTCTCTGCTGGCACTCCACTGGATTTGGGACCTTGTGAATCTACAGTTGGTATCTCAATAGAGATCACAACGGATTCTTTTGGGCTATTCCTGGCACCTGCCTTTTGACGGCTAACGACTTTACTTTTAGTGCCCGAGGGTGAGTTGCAACATGAACACGAGAGAGATTTTGTCAAAGAAGCTCTTTTACTGCATCTCAATTTTTCTGAAGCTTGGCGGTCAAGATTGTCTTCTTCATACATAGAAGGATGCATCCTGAGCTTCTTCTGTTGGTCCTGCTAATGCCTTGATAAGTTCAATAAAAGGAAGATGCATATCAAGTAATTCATGAATCAAAATGGTACAGATGACAAAAGAATCAAAAACTACATGTATCAAAAAGATTACACTCAAAGAATTAATTACAACTCCTCTCAGATTTTTAGCTTCCTAACAGCCGCACAAAATTGACAATCTATATAAGTTTAAGTCTAAAAAGAGAAATTCCAATTTCACGCGAACATTTACTTTGTGATTGTAGAATTTTTTATTGTGACTTGAAGACTTGTCTTCCTTTTTGCAGAAGAACTTACTTGCCCACTGTTAAAATGTTTCCCTCTTTGTCAAGATTAGTGGAGAAACAAATATAATCTTAATGGTTCAAAAAACTCCCTACAAACCACAACAATAACTAGTTTGCTCAAGTAAGAATGGATAGGTGCACTTTAAGTCAGGGAGTTAATTGTTGCATTGTGGCATTTATATTCTCCCAACTTTCACGCGTTGCACCTTAACCTGGTGTTACTTTATCATAGGTACTCAAACAACCAGAGATTTTCCACAGCAAATTTTTCATACATCGCATTCTAACTAGTAACTAGTGATGTCTCCAGATATTTAAGAGTTCAACACATCACAAGTGCATGCACATACACATACACAAACACACAAAACAAGCCCACCGCCAAGTCCCTAAACTTCTTTGCCTGGGGAGAAGAATCATGCATAACTTGACAAACCAACCAGGAGAATCATTAGGTAGGAATCCTCATAAGAATCAAAACAGTTGAATCTTTACTCAGCATTCAGTCAATCTGTCCAAGTGCTTCAAGCCCTCAAACTGAAAGTTACTGAACTCTTTCCAAAGTAACCTCATGGCGTCTATATATCCATGTCACTGTGCCAACCAACTTGGCACTTCCCTTCCCCTTAAAATCTAGATTTTCAAACCCATTCAATGCCTTCACCAAATATATCCCAAAATTAAACTCTTAACACTTCTCTTTCCCTTAAAATCTTCACTTGTGTGACCTTTGTTCACGTCGCAATCATCTTAGAAATTCTTTCGTCTGACGTCAGTTTCTTAGAAAACAAGTCGTTTTTTCACAAACTTCTCTTCACAAAGAGAATTCTAAGGAGTATCAGTTCTGGGGAACCTTTCAACTGCATAGTGTTCAAAACGAGTTATCTTTTTCAGTGCCAATCCAGTCACTTTCTAATTCTTCAGTGCTATTAACTAGAATCAAAAGATGCACCCTGAGATCAGGATATGTTCTAGGCAGCCTAATAAAAAGGGAATCAACAAGTACTCTTTATCCTAGTTATTTCTGAAAGTTCAATTGGTCATGATTTATCTACTGATCTTAGAAAGGGAACAGTACACTTGCCATCTTATCTCAAATGCCTATCTTATAATAGACTATCAACTTCTTGTAGAGCCTTTATCTCTCGCCTATCAAGTGTGCAAATTCCCAAATTTGTGCAAGAAGCTCTAAAAATGCCAGCATGGACAGATGTAGTCCTAAAAGAGACAAGGGCACTTGGCAATCAATGGACCAACCAAGAGGACGACTCATATGGGTTGCAAAGGGGTATTTACTGTCAAATACAAGGCTGATGGATAGTTGATAGATATAAGCGAGAATCAGTTGAAAAAGGGTACACCTAGACTCAGGGTATTGAAAAAGGGTATTGATTATCATTCAACCACCTTTGGAAAGAATGAACATGAATTAGAGGGCTACTTCCACTTGCAGCCAATTTGGGAATGTCTCTCCACCAACTTGATGTTAAGAATTCATCTTGAAGAGGAAGTGCACATGCAACTGTGAACCAAGGTTTGAGAAGGTATATGGAAGTCAAAAAGTATGCAGACTTGTAAAATAAATTATATGCCCTAAAACAGTTCTCTAGTGCCTTGTTTAATAGATATTCCAAATCCATCAAAGCTCATGATTCATAAAGCCAACTTGATCGCAGTATGTTCTCCAAGCACATAGCTGAGGGTAGGATCACTATCCTTGTAGTGTAATTAGACGCTAGTATCTTGACTAGGAATAATGACGTGGAAACAAGAGAACTCAAGAAAGTAGTTGCTAAAGAATTTGAAATAAAGGACCTCGTCCCTTTGAAATGCTTTCTATGTATGATAGTTACTCCGTTCAGCAACGGAATTGCACTTAAATAAGTACACTCTTGATTTGTTACAAGAGATAGTCTATGCTATGGTGCAAATCGCGGTAATTTTCCCATTGACCTCATTGCAAAATTGGATTGTTTCACATATTGGCAGGACTTCCTAGACCAGCTTTTGAGTCCTTAACAAGCAAGCTGGGTTTGATTGACATCTTCAAACCAACTTGACCGAGAGTGTTGAAACATTCAGATTTTAAGGTTCCATCCTCCATGATTCTCCCCTAAATTTGTTGGAATATTTTGGGTTTCAAGGCTTCATGTCCTCGATTCTCTGCATACCTTAAGAGTGATTTTGTTGTTTATTAAGTAGGACGTAAATGATAGGAGGGGTTTTAGGAATGATTTCTATTTCCTTTTTTCCTCTACTCCAGTATTTATACCCACTTACTAGTTTCTCAGAACAATACCGAATTGGTCTCTCATATTGTCTTTGGCTTTGGATTCTCTTCTGCTCTCAAATACACATGAGCTGAAGTGTGGGCGGAACTTTAGGAAGAATGACACTTGATCAATATGACAGTGGGAACTCCAATGTTGTTGTTTGTTCAAATCAAGGCACTATATATGACAAAGAAGAATGATAGTAGATGTCATCCATATTAAGAACTTTAAAGCAGAAGCAGCACACAAATACACAATTAAACTACCCGAAGAAGAAGAAATAATAAACTAACTACAACATCACTGTTGAGTTAAAAAAATTATGAATGAAGCCAAATAAGACAACATAACTTTTGGGTTAATAACGATGAATGCTGCAAATTACCGTGAAAGAAAATGGTGAGAAATTTAATGCTACAAGTAAAATAACTTCCATAAATGTAAATCCCACAAAAAAAAAATCAATACAAAATTCCTTCTACCTGCTGGACAGATTCATCTGTATTTATATCACCGTGCCTTCTTATCAACAGCGCCTCACGAATTAGCAGAGCCTGGACCCACAACCCCTCATTGCCTTGATCCTTCCACTTGGAAGACTCGGGTAACTTTCCAATTGTGGGATCGTCAGAATGTTTTGCAACATGGATGAACCAATTTAACATTTCCGACACAGATTGACATTCTCGTTTCCTCTTCCGAGAATCAAACACAGTCCTAATAACACTGCCGGCTGACATCACAGCGTCTTTGTAATTTTGGGCACCGAATCTTCCACCAGCCTCAGCAATGTTACATGAAAGATCCTGCATATTACAAATGACTTTATCAACTACTTTCTTAGCTGATGCCAGGATAACATTATTGTCTAGGGCAGATAATTTTTTATCCTCGTCATCAGCATTTTTTTCTGCTCTTTTATGTACATTTTCAATGACTTTCTCAACAACTTTCTTGGCCGATATCATGATGTTATTATCATCTTCTTCAAGAAGAGACTTTCCACTGTCATCGTCAATTTGTCCTTTCGAAAATCCGTGTACTTCATTGAAGGCATTTCTGACCACCCTCTTGGCTAATGCAGCAAAATCACGATCAGTGCAAACTTTTCCATCATAATTATCATGGTTAACACTTCTGTCTGAATCATCATGCATTTCACAAATGACGTTTTCAACAACCCGCTGGGCTGAGGGTGGAAGATTATGGTCATCATTATTGCAAATTTTGTCATTATTGCAAATTTTGTCTTCATCATGAAAGAAATTTTCCTTAATATCCACCCTTTCACTTATTCTTCCTATCTCCAAAGAATGTAATCCGCTTATACTGTTATTGGGATTGATGTCCTTTCCATTCTTAACATCATTTTCTTGCTCTTCTTTTCTATCCGATGACAAAAGACAGAACCTTGTCTTCAACTCCTGAGACAAGAAATCTAATTTCTGAACAACGCCATTCTCCTCATCCTCCAAATCCCTATCAACAAAAACCCGTCGCAACCATTGATCCAACTCATTCAAATACTTCATATAAATCAACTTAAGGGACGGAATTGATCCGCAACTCAATCCACATTCCTCCACGACAAAGCTCCATAAATTATTCCTCGAAACAGCATCATATCCGCCTATTTTCCAAACTACCCAGAAAAGCTTAAACAAATCCGTTGCTCGTCCATCACCACACAAAGCCGGAAGAGGCCTAATGCATTTGCTGACAGACTTCTCTCTCAAAAAAGCCACAAGTAGTTGATCAAACAAGCTCCTTAGCCTCTCCTTACATGCATCAAAACTACATCCCTCAATTGGAAAATCGAGATCAAAACCAAATCCAACTTTCCCTTTACCATTTTCAAATTCATGCAACAATGAATTATCTCTCAAATTTGAACATCCTTCCATTAACTTCAATTCTTTTCTCCCCCTTTTGACAATTTTTGTGGGTTCTTTTTCTTTTTATTTTTCTTCCTTTCAGGGGAATGAATTATTGCACCCAAGAAATGAACAAAAATCTACATCAACCCAAAAGAAACAGAGTAAAAAATTAAACCAAAGTTGATAAATAACAGAAAAAAATAATTAAAGAAGGCGATACATACAATCTATACATATAAACACAAACTCTACTTTGCATGAAAAAGGATATATATATATAGGAATTTACCTCGGATGCATCGCACCAGCTCTGTATAATTCTTTTTCCTGACCATTTCCCCCCCTCCTGCGATAGCAATGTGAAAGAGGGTGCGCGTGTATGTGAGTTAATACAGACAGCAATTACCGCTTAGACCATTTTTCCTTTTTGGGGTTAGAATTTTCAGTGGTGTTTCTTTAGAATAATGGTCTGGATTATTGCATATTTACGCAGATTACAGTAATATATTTAGGTCAATTATACTAATGGTCCATACTTTCAAATTTGTAACGATTTCATCATTATCCAATTTTTTTAGTAGATATCATCATCATTCTTTTATTTATTCGCATAAATGGTCCCAAATAGCTATTTTGACAATTATTTGACAATTTTTCCCATGACTTAAATAAATTCAAATAATAAAAAGAAAAAAATACAATAAAAAAATTATAAGTGGACCCTAACCTTTTCAAAAATACTAATAAATCTTAAATCTTTTATGTTTTATGTATTTGAAACCCTATATATATGGGTCATTTATTATAATGAAATACACAATTTCTCTATATTCTCGTCTGTTATTCTCTCTAGATTATAACACGTTATACGCGTCTTTCCTTGACCAATGTTTTCTCCCAATTGGGATTTCTTGGCAAAGTTTTTAATGAGTCAACTTTCATGGCGTATTAAAAGAATTATGTACTTTTTTTCCTTCACTAAATTTTTTTCCACGGAGTTTTTTCTAGTAAGGTTTTAACGAGGTATAATCTTTCTGTAAATGACATCCAATTAAAAGTGGTATAAATGTTATAATTATAGAAGTCCAAAACATACAAAATATTTACCCTCATAATAACTCTATGGTTATACACTCACGTATTACAAATTGTATACAAAACCCCTGGAAAGAGCAACAAGAAGGTCTATTTACTATTATGCTGACTACAGTCAACCAGAAATAGTGTATGAAGATGATATTGCTTGGAAGTTATAGCATTGATTGAAATCAGGAGGAGTAGCTGTATTCTTTTTCCTTAATCCAGGTTTTGTCCCAATGAATTTTCCTGTCAAGATTTTAATGAGGCAACATTTTCTTAATACTCCAAAAACTTTTATAATTAATTGTACTTTTTTTTTTCGTTTGATATTTTGTCTCATTGAGTTTTTATCAAACAAAGTTTTTAGCAAGACAGTTATTGTACTAATGGTCATCAAAGGGGGAGTGTTGTAAAATATGGAAAACAATATTGATAACTATATTTAGATATTTCTTACCTAGTTTACATGTATTTGAAACTCTATATATATGGGTTATTTATTATAATGAAATACACAATTTCTCTATATTCTCGTCTATTATTCTCTCCAATTTATAACAAACTCTACTTTTATCTTCCCCAACCCATACCCAAACCCAAGCAATCAGACATTTTTCTTTTGTTTGAATGAAGACTATTGAAAACTTTGCTCCTAATGATGTTATTACTTTCCTTTTTATTTTCCTTTTTGTAAAGAATAATTTGGATATGAATATGGCCTGAGAGAGAAGCGAACTTTTTTCCTTAAGTGTGTTTAATTGGATAGGTTACTATGTGCAAAAGTAAACCAGCTCTGACCATACTGCTGTGTGGTTCACATAATGAAAGATGAGATTTTGACTTTCACATTTCCTGCTCTAATGTGTAGTAATTTTACTTATCTTATGGGGAAAAAAACTGCAACAAGTGGAAAGCCTCTTCACTATAAATGAAGCACATTCCACAGGATCATACCAAGCTTTATGATCCAGGGAGGCGACTTTACTCGTGGAGATAGAAGAGGTGGCAAATTAATTTTTGGTAGTAGTTTTCCTGATGAGAACTTCAAACTAAAGCACACCAATCCTGGGAAGTGTTCTCTCTTTTAAGGAAATAAATTGCTTTCTCATTCATTGATGTCTGATAGCTTGGGTTGGAGAAGATGAACTGTGATTTTTTTTTTATAATTATTTTGAATAATATAAAAGGTTTTAGGATTTATTTGTACTTTTGAAAATGTTAGGAGTCTAATAGCAATTTTTTTATTATTTGAATTTATTTAAGTCAAGGGTAAAACTGTCAAAGAATTGTCAAAATAGTAATTTGAGGACCATCTGTGAAAATAAATGAAAAGATGTAGATGATATCTGCTAAAAAATTGAATTGTGATGAAATCGTTACAAACTTGAAAGAATGAGGACCATTAGTATAATTAACCCATATATTTAATTTCAGAGTGGGGACATTTGTCGAAAAGGGTCAAGCAGTCCAGCTCCCCGCACTACTCAACTGGTGAAAGAAAATTGAATCGAAAAGTTCAATTCGAGCAAGTTTATCGGTTGACCTGACTGTGATGGACAAATTGAGTCTAACTTGATAATTCAGCTCAATAATTCAAGAGTATTAGTTGAATTGATTAGCCTATTAAAAACCAAAATTAAGATAGTAAAAGTTACTAATATACCGCTTTCCGCAATTGATTCAATTGAATATGTCACTAAGATTTGAACTCATTTGTTGCAGTGGTTATGGTTTTAAGACTGATGCAATGAATAGAATAAGGAGAATATAATTTAAAAGAGAGTTTCGTTTGAATGAGAAATTGAAACGTAGAGACGCACGGACGTATATATTCTTTTTTTTAAGTAGCAGAGAAAACTCCATACAATTGTGATAAAAGTTACTAGTATACCGTTTTCCTGCGATTGATCCGATCGTATGATCTATGAGAATGGGTCACCGAGATTTGAACCGTTTGTTCCTGATGAAGTATTGATGGTTTTGGTTTTAAGATTGAGATTGATGATAAATATGATTACACTTTGGTAAATGACGGTTGCTTTCCTGTGGACGCCTGTCTTAAGTAATCTGCCCGCCTTGTTGGTCTACCCTCCTCGTTAGTCCGCCCGCCTCATTGTCCTCATATGCCCGCCTACAGTGGATAGAACAACAGTCACCCACGTACATTGGAAATATGAAACACCAGCAGTTAAAGAAGACGAAACGTCCCACATTAAATCCTAATTATGAAGAAGATGAAAAGGCACCCGCCATTAATGACCATTGAAGATAGAGCTACGGGTCATTCCTATAAATAGGAGATCATCCCTCCAGGTACAGACAGAACATATATACTCAATATTGTTATCCTGCATATTTGAGTTGATACTATACTAATTATCACGCCGGAGTGGAAACGGGGGACAAAGCCCCGCCACCTTTTGCAGGTCTCCACCACTGCTGTCGTCGCACTTGGAGGAGAATAAGATATATAATTATCAATTGGCGCCGTCTGTGGGAAACCGTACAAGAAATCATGGCTCGAACCAGAAGAACTAAGAATGCAACGGCCCGGCAGCCCCTGTCAGGGATGCAGATACGGAGTCTAATGCCGTCACTAATCATCCACAGCAAGAGTTTGCTTCTGTTGCTCAACTTACGACGTTGCAAGCTCAAGTGGCGGCCTTAACGGCTTTGCTCCAGAGTCGTAACACTACGGTTTCTCAGTCACCTCAAGGTCCTGGCCCTTCGCAGGCAGGACCTTCACCGCTGGACGTTCCATCCCAGGGTCCCACCCCTTCGCCTTTAGGACCCTCGCCACCGGAGGCTCCTCCCCTAAATCATAATTTCCAGCAACGGAACCACCACCGCGAGCCCCTCCGTTGGCTCATAATTTTCCAACGATAGAAACACCGCCGACAACAGCTCCACCGTTGGTTCTGAGTTCATTAGCTCCATTTTCTGCACCTCATCTCAATTCACTGGCATCTGGTCCAAATCCACTTTGGGGACAACCGTCATGGGTTCCAACGCCTACTCTGGTTGAGACACCTGTGTTAACTCTAGAACATGGACAGGAGGACATGATGAGTCTCAAAATAGCTGAGGCTATGTTGAAAAAAGGCAGTAGACAGCAATCAATGGTGTTGGAAGAAGACCCTTTTTCTCCAGAAGTGATGGCAGTTCCATTGCCACGGGATTTCGAACAGCCGAAGATGGAGAAATACGACGGATCAGCTGACCCGGTCGATCACCTCAGAGCTTTTGTCGATTTGATGAGGTTGAGGGCTACCCCTGACGCAATCATGTGCAGGGCCTTCCCGCCCACACTCAGGCGTGAAGCCAGGGATTGGGTAGCTACTCTCCCCCCAAAGTCAATTCGTACGTTTGATGATTTTTCTAAGAAGTTTGCTGCATACTTTGCCAGTAGCAAACGTTCTAAGAAAACCGCTATTGGCCTGATGCAATTGACCCAAGACAAAGATGAGTTATTGAAAGATTTTATAGCCCGGTTCAATAGGGCCACTTTGGGAATTAAGGATCTACAGATGTCTGCTGTAGTTACTGCTATGATGAATGGAACCCGCAGTCATGCCTTTAAAATGTCACTCTCTAAAAATTCCCCAGATACAATGCATGAGTTGTTAAGAAGAGGTGATAAATATGTAGATGCAGAAGAGGCCTTTTTCATTACTAAGGGCATGAAAGATCGAAAAGAGCCGGAGTCTAACAAAAGGAAGGCCCGAGATGAACCAAGGCCCCGTGAAGATAGAGGCAAGCAAAAAATGATTCATCCAGGCCCTAATAGGCCTAGTACTGGAAAGGAGGCGTATAGTACACCGCTGCACACCTCCAGGGCTAATGTCTTGATGGAAATCCGAAATATGAAAGAGCTCGTATGGCCCAAAAAGATGTGGGCACCACCACATAGGAGAGATGAGACTAAATATTGTAAATTTCATCGAGATCATGGACATGATACGGAGGATTGCCAGCAGCTGAAGGAAGAAATAGAAAGACTTATAAAAAGAGGACACATGTCCAAATTTGTAAAAACAGATAAAGAGAAAGGAAAAGAGGCTGAATACCGACAACAACCACCTCCTCGCGCTGGAGTTATAAATGTCATCGTGGGTGGCATTGCTGCAGGGGGTGACTCAAATTCAGCACGGAAGAACTATGCTCGAGTCAGTAGATCTACTTCGGTAGATAAGAATGAAAGGTTCAGCCAGAATATCACCTTTGGTGATGAGGATTTGGATGGTGTTACCTGTCCACATGATGATGCTCTAGTGATAGTCGCTGATATTGCAGATTTCGACGTGAAAAGAGTGTTGGTGGACAATGGTAGTGCAGCTGATGTTATGTCCTGGGAAGTTTTCCTAGGATTGAAGATCTCACCTAGTAAGATCAGACCTGTCACCACTCCCCTCCATGGTTTTGGAGGAGCTACAGTTATACCAGAGGGAACAATTGAATTACCAGTGACTTTGGGTACTTACCCAACTAGTGTGGTGATAATGACTAACTTTTTGTTGGTAAAAGCTCCTATGGCCTACAATGCAATTTATGGTCGTCCACTTTTGAATGCAGCTAGGGCCGTGGTTTCCACATACCACCAGGTGATGAAATTTCCCACTAGTCGGGGAGTAGGGTGTGTAAGAGGTGACCAACAGGCATCAAGGAGGTGTTATATAGACAGCATACATATCAAAAATACGGTGATGATGCTTGATATTGAGCAGCCTAAGGGGCGAATAGAACCGTTGGAACTTACTGAGGATGTGGTGATAGCTGAAGGTCAGGTTTTGAAAATCGGAGGCGGAATAGATCCCGAGGAAAAGCACAAACTAGTGACATGTTTATCTGACAACATAGATGTATTTGCTTGGGGACCCCATGACATCGATGGAATCAGCCCCATGATTGCCCAGCACAGACTTGCAATTCCTCCTGGAATAAAGCTGGTAAAACAAAAGAAAATACAATTTGCTCCAGAACGACAACTGGCTATTTCTACGGAAATAAAAAAATTGTTAGAGGCTGGTTTTATTCGAGAAGTACACTACCCTGAGTGGTTGGCAAATGTGGTTTTAGTAAAGAAATCAAACGGAGAATGGCGGATGTGTGTAGATTACACTGATTTGAATAAAGCTTGTCCCAAGGATTCTTATCCTCTTCCAAGGATAGACCATTTGGTGGACGCAACTTCAGAGCATGAAAGGCTAAGCTTCCTGGATGCTTTTTCTGGTTACCATCAGATCTCTATGGCTAAAGGTGATCAGGAGAAAACTTCTTTCATAACTGATAGTGGAACTTTTTGCTACACCGCTATGCCTTTTGGGCTAAAAAATGCAGGGGCTACTTATCAGAGGATGGTAAATCGGGGATTTCATGGGCTTATTGGTCGTAATGTTGAAGTCTACGTGGATGACATGGTGGTCAAAAGCCGGTTAGCGAAAGATCACATAACGGATCTCGAGGAAGTCTTCGGTGTTGCTCGAAAACTTAAACTGAAGTTAAATCCTAAGAAATACGTGTTTGGCACATCGGGTGGAAAATTCTTAGGATTTATGATTACACACCGAGGTATTGAAGCAAATCCTGACAAAATACAAGCTATCTTAGACATGAAAAGCCCGACTACCAAGAAAGAAGTTCAACAGTTGACTGGAAGGGTGGCAGCTTTCAATCGTTTTATGTCGCGAGCTGCCGATAAATGTCATCATTTCTTCAAGGCTGTAGGAGGGTCCAAAAATTTTGAATGGACAAAGGAATGCGAGGAGTCTTTCGAACAGTTAAAGAAATCACTACAACAACCACCAGTGTTGGCACGTCCCAACCTTGGGGACAAGCTAAGTCTTTACTTAGCAGTATCTCTTCATGCGATCAGTGCGGTATTGGTGAAAGACCTTTCGAAGGGGCAGAAACCTGTTTATTACGTAAGCCAAGTATTGAGAGGGGCAGAAACACGCTACAACTTAGTTGAGCAATTGGTTCTAACTCTGATCGTGGCAGCCAGAAAGTTAAGACTGTATTTCCAGGCTCATCAGATACAGGTGATGATTGATCAACCAATTAAACAGATACTGCATAGGCCGGAGACATCTGGGCGTCTCTTGAAATGGGCTATTGAACTAAGTGAGTTTGATATTGATTTTAAACCATGCACAGCTATAAAAGCACAGGCCTTGGCAGATTTTATTGTAGAACTCACTCTTCCTGAAGAACCATCTATAAGTGACAAAGCAACCTGGGTAATATATGTAGATGGATCTTCCAACAGAGAGGGTTCAGGAGCAGGGGTCATAATTCTCTCACCAGATGCTGAAGAACTTGAATACTCACTTCGCTTTGAATTTCCAGCCACTAACAATGATGCAGAATACGAAGCGGTCATAACAGGGCTGGGACTCGCCACACAGTTAGGAGTGACAGTTGTAGAAATTCGCAGCGACTCGCAATTGGTTGTCGGGCAAATTTTGGGAGAATACGAAGCCAAAGATGGCCGCATGGCTGCATATCTGATGAAAGTAAGAGATTTGCAGAAAAAATTCGAAAATTTCAAGATTGCAAAGGTCCCAAGAAAAGAGAATGAACGGGCTGACGCTCTCGCCAAGTTAGCATCAGCCAATCACAAATATCTTCCAACCACTGCTAGTGTTCAAGTGCTTAGTGAGCCTAGCACGGTATCGTTGATTGCTGTCTTGAAAGTGAATAATGAACCTTCGTGGATAGACCCCATCTTGGACTATCTTACGAAAGGTACTCTACCAACATACCAACTTGAAGCAAAACGGTTGAGAGTACGAGCTGCTATGTATTTTGTGATTGATGGAAAACTATACCGAAGGGGATTCTCTGTACCTTATCAGAAGTGCCTCCGGCCCACAGAAGCAGCTGAGGTCTTGTTTGAAATACATAATGGTTTGTGTGGAAATCATTTGGGTGGAGACGCCCTTGCTTTCAAAGCTTTAAGGCAAGGGTACTATTGGCCGTCAATGAAACAAGAAGCCAAGCAACTGGTCAAGAAATGCGACGCTTGTCAAAGATTTGGCAACATAATTCATCAACCAACCGAGCCACAATCAGCAATTTACGCGGTATGTCCATTTTATCAATGGGGGATGGACATTCTAGGTCCTTTACCGCTTGCTAGAGGTCAAAGAAAATTTTTGTTTGTGGCCATAGATTATTTCACAAAATAGGTTGAAGCCGAGCCACTAGCTGTTATAACTACGACCAAGATACAGAGTTTCGTGTGGAAATATATAATATGCCGTTTTGGGATACCACGGGTGATGGTCACAGATAACGGAAGGCAATTCGATAACCACAGCTTTAAGAATTTCTGTGACAGTTACAAAATTTCGCACCGACTCACTTCAGTAGCACACCCTCAGAGCAATGGCCAAACTGAAGTCACTAACCGTATCATACTTTGGGATCTAAAAACGAAGTTGGGAAAAGAAAAGGGATCTTGGGCAGATGAATTACCAAATGTATTGTGGGCGTATCACACCACTCCTAGAGGACCAGCAGGAGAGACACCATTCAAATTATCGTTTGGTATGGAAGCAGTGGTACCCGCTGAAATTGTAAATCCAACTTTGAGAATGCAGGTTGAACAGACGAATGACGACATCACAAGGGCAGAAGTTGACCTACTTGAAGAAGTCAGAGAAAGAGCCGCTATCAAGACAATGGCTTACAAACGTAGGGCTGCTAAATATTTCGATCGCCGAGTTAAGCCCAGAAGTTTCCAACCACATGATATAGTGTTAAGGAGCAGTGCAGCTGCCGGACATCCACCGTCTAAACTGGAGCCTAATTGGCATGGTCCCTTCGAGATTATTAAGAAGATAGGGAAAGGAGCATACAGTCTAAAAGATGCGAACGGCAAACCCTTGGGAAGACCATGGAATGCAGAGCACTTGAAGAAATACTATCAGTAATTTATCAGTTTTTTTTATGTTGTATTGCATGAGTATTCCTATGTTTAATTACCAAATCAATAAAATGCCGAGGCGGATGAATGATGAGGGTGCTACGGAAGGATCAGCCTAGCTGGGAAGTCCCGGTGCACCTACTGAACTCGACCTACGGCAATCATTTGTTATTTAACATAGTCTCTATCAACGTTTAATCGAGCAATACAAATATCTCTCCAATTGCTACTACGATCAAATCAGAATGAGGCGATGAGCCTATATCTCATAAATTAAGGTGATGAACCTTAATCAAAAGACCAAGGCGATAAGCCTATGCCTCGAAAAGTAAGGTGATGAACCTCAATCAAAAGACCAAAGCGATAAGCCTATGTCTCCAAAAGTAAGTTGATGAACCTTAATCAAAAGACCAAGGCGATAAGCCTATGTCTCGAAAAGTAAGGTGATGAACCTTAATCAAAAGACCAAGGCTATAAGCCTATGGCTCGAAAAGAAAGGTGATAAGCCTATTCAGGTACTGATCTTTAATCAAAAGTTCGTTTTAAAAAAAAAAAAAAAAAAAAAAAAGTGGGACGCACACCCGCCCCCAGCAGGGGGCTGGAAGCCCGCCCCCAAAAGGGGGCAGGGGCGCCCGAAAACCCACCCTATCAGCCCCTAATTTGTCATTCATCCGATATTAGATTCGAGATGCCAAATATACCCTTTAAACATGCCAAATTCGAACCCCGCGACCTGACTGGGCAGGTCGATCCCCGTTCCGGGGGCGTTGCCCCCGAAGCGTCGAAGTGGCAAACAAATTTCCCTAAACGGATTGGGTCGAGTCTTGTATATTTGGCCAAGTTGACACGAAGTCACTTTCGTTGTTTTTAACACACCTAGCCATTCGATTATTTTCAACGTGTTTTTCACTTTCTTATTTTGTTTGGGGGAGGGTATAAATAATATGTTATACTTTGCAACCAACAAATTATAAAGTGAAAAATAATTTTATTAATGATGTATGTTTGATGACGAACATACAAAACTGAAATTCGCAGTAATCAACGGTATTTGAAAGGAAATAGACTGAACATTAAAATTTTCATAATTAAGCGGGACAACCGCCATGAAATTAAAATAAATAAAACTACTGTTTAATCATCACGAGAGCCAGCAGGTTGAGATCCAACCCCTCCATGGTTAACTACTTTAACTTTCTGAGCAGCTAAGTCTGCAGCTCGACGTTTCTTCAGATACCTATCAAATTCATCTGGATCTATCTCTGGATGATCATCAACTAGCCACTCCTTGGTCATTTTGATAGCGGCCTTCAAAGATTCTGCGCCATACATGTGTAAGCTACCATTGTATTCAGCAGACAACTTGTACCGTGCTATGGCCTCATCATCTGCAATCTCCAACTTTTTGCGAAGTTGGTCTACCTCTTTTTGAAGGAGAGAATTCTCATTATCTTTTTTCTTAGACGCAGCTGTTGCCTTGTCCAACAAAGACTGTATCTCTGCAACGGCTTTTTTCTTATCATGGTCTTTATCGGCTGCACACTTTTCAAATTTCTCCAAATCACACAATACTTTATCCTCCATAACAAGCATCTGCACAACAGAAGAAATCGAAATTAAATGGAGGATAAAAATTAAGTGAGAAAGCAATAGAGTGTTATCAAAATATAACAGTTTACCCTGCGGTGGTTGGTGTACATAATACGACGCATGGCCGCTACTTCTTATTTTTTAAATTATCAATGAGCTTCTCATTCACACAGCCTAACATGATCTCAGCTTCAACAGTTGAATCAACAGGAGGAAATCCAAACTCCTTGAAAGCATGGGCATCATTACCCCTAGTAGTGCGCGATGTTGAGCGAGGGGCAACTGTCATTTCAGCAGTAGCTTTTCCTTTATCAGCCCGCCTTTTCTTTTTGTTTAAAGGAGATAAAGATGGGTCTTCAGCATCAATGGCGAATCCTGCCACATCCATCACGCCTCCAAAGTCAAAATTATCCATATCTGTGAGAAAAATAGAAATTGATGAAACAAATACAGGCAAAAATGAAGAGTCCAAAAAAGAATAAAGACATAAAAGTAGCCTACCCTCAGGTGATCCAATGTGAACCCGCCTCAAGTTCTCATTAGATAACACCTCGCTCATTTGTGATCCCGGAGGCGTCAATCGTAAAAGCTTATCTAATCGTGTTTTCAATTCATGATCAAGATCCAGGGGCTTGTTAAAATGTTTGCAAAAAGGAGTTCTCCAACAAATTCTAAAGGGGAACTGTCCTACCTCAGGTCGAACAAAAAAGAAACGTCTCCTCCAACCGCTATTTGAACTGGGAAAGTGAGGTACTAACAATTTTTCCTTAAGTTGAATATATGCGTAACAGTTACTCCCAAGCACAGGATACATATCAAATACACTTCTAAAAAGCCTTAAACACGGCTCGATATTATTTGTAAGGCACAAATATAAGAAGTAAGTTGATATGCGCCAAGAATTAGGGGTTAATTGGTCAGGAGTGACATGAAATTCGTTGAGGAAAGAAACAAATAAAGGATGAAGAGGAAATCTTAAACCAGCTGTCATGCTATCACGGTAGACTACCACTTCCAAAGGGTCCGATCCTGGAATTCTTTCACTAGAATGGGGAACTCGGTATATATGGCCGGGAGGTAATTCATATTTTTTTAACATTTTCATAAAACTTTTTGAATTGTAAATACTGGCATCGTTTGGTATATCTAATTCTATCAAATTGCCACTTGGAGAATGTTCAGTTTGAATATTGAGTGGGCGGGACACTGTAGAAGAATCGGCATCAGAATCTACCAATCCATTGGAAGATGAAAACTCAATTATAGAATTAGTATCAGGTAAAGACAGGCGAGGCCGCCCGCCCCCAGCAGAGGGCGAGCCTGGCCGCCCACCCCCAGCAGGGGGCGGGCTTGGCCGCCCGTCCCTAGCTGGGGGCGGGTACTGCCGCCCGCCCCTAGCTGGGGGCGGGCATTGGGCTTGAGTGCTGCCCCGTCCCGTTTTCGTCCCGGGTAGAATAATTTTGAACTATAAATGAATTTTCTTCGTCTGGACCTGCATCAAGTTCATCAACAAGATCATTCAAATATCGAGGCCCACCACGTCCTAAAGAACTAACAAATGTCTATTCTTCAATTGGTGGAAAATTATCATCTATTCCTATAGATAGGGCACGATAAGAGGGACTGCTGTTAGAATTATTGGTTGAAGAACCACTACTAGAGGTGGTCACCGTCTTATACATCTAAGAAGAAGGCCGAAATTTTTTTGAAGAAAAAGGCACAAGAATGAAAAAATTACCTTAGATGACGAAAGAAGGAAAAACCTCTATGAATTAGACAGAAAAGAGGAGACCAGTCTGAAGAGAGTTCCAGCCAAACTGAGAGATATGGGAATACTACAAATAATATCTCCTCTACCTCTCTTATATATATATATATATATATATATATAAAATCTTCTAAATGGGGCTAAAATCTAAGCCCATATCAATTTTAAATTTGGCCCAAAATATTTATTCTATATTTGGTCAGTTAATTACCATATATTTTTTATTGTAAATAAATAATGAATTATTTATTACACGAATTATTTTATTTTAAAAAAAGGTTTTGGTCAAAGGTAGATGATTAAAAGGCAATATTTCTACTTCTCATTGACAATAGTCCATGAAAAGTAGAGGGGCTTATGATGATAAATATGATTACACTTTGGTAAATGACGGTTGCTCTCCTGTGGACGCCTGTCTTAAGTAATCTGCCCGCCTCGTTGGTCTGCCCGCCTTGTTGGTCTACCCGCCTCGTCAGTCCGCCCGCCTCATTGTCCTCATATGCCCGCCTACAGTGGATAGAACAACAGTCACCCACGTATATTGGAAATATGAAACACCAGCAGTTAAAGAAGACGAAACGTCCCACATTAAATCCTAATTATGAAGAAGATGAAAAGGCACCGCCATTAATGACCATTGAAGATACAGTTACGGGTCATTCCTATAAATAGGAGATCATCCCTCCAGGTACAGACAGAACATATATACTCAATATTGTTATCCTGCATATTTGAGTTGATACTATACTAATTATCACGCCGGAGTGGAAACGGGGGACAAAGCCCCGCCACCTTTTGCAGGTCTCCACCACTATTGTCGTCGCACTTGGAAGAGAAGAAGATATATAATTATCAGAGACGTTGAGTAGAGGAAAGAGAATATCATTTGATGGGAGTTTCATTTGAATGGGAGATTGAAAAACACACAAACGTATATATTATTTTTTTGTTCTAGTAGCGAAGAAATTTCTCTACGATCGTGACTCGTGACTTGTACAAGAATATTCCACAAGTCATTTTCAGTGGTGTTTATTTAGAATAATGGTGTGGATTATTGTATATTTACGAAGATTAAAATAATATATAGTTATGAATATGTTGGATATTTGAGATCTAGAGTGACTCAATTTGTTAAAAAATTATATCACAATTAGCTCAACTCAATTCGAGCTAGTTTATGGATTGGAGTGACATAATAAGTGTGTTATATCGGACTTAACAATTCAACTAACAATTCAAGAAGACCTGTTGTAGAGTTAGAATATGAAAAAAACAAAAACAAAATTTTAGTAAAATGTCCCTTTAGAATAATGGGGTAGTTTATTGCATATATTTACAGATTATAGTAATATGTATATATTATATATAGTGAAGAATGAAATTAGGAAGGTTGTGGAGAGAAATAGAGAATAAGAAAATAAATTATTAGTTTTCTCTACGAAAATGAGGATTATGATACTAGAAAAGTAGAGAGAAAAATAGAAGAGAAACAAAATTTAACTGTGTAAATTTATTATAATATTGATCCTTATTTATAGAGTTCCAAAGAGAGTTACAACTTAATTAGAATACACTATTTTGGAGTAAGTAGATAACCATATAGACATCTAGATACAACTAAATAGTCATTCATCATTATCTATAATTTTACAACACTCCCCCTTGAATGACTTATTACAAAATAATTGGTTCGTTAAAAATTTTGTTTCGTAAAACCCCAATAGGACAAAAATACCAAAGAAGGAAAAAAATTATCAAAAATTAGAGTACTCAAATGCTGCCTCATTAAAACCTTGTCAGAAAAACTTAGTGGGACAAAACCTGAGCGAAGGAAAAAGAGTACAGCTACTCCCCCTGATTTCAATCAATAAAAAAAAAACTTGTATCGAGCTATCCATATCTTGTGCGTCAATGTCTTCAATGCCACCATCTTTTTAAAACTTGTATAAAAAAATTCTAGTGAAATGTGTTCTATGTGATAACCTATAAACAATATCATATTCACACACTATCTCTGGTTGACTGTAGTCAGCATGATGGTCTGATGCAATTATATTAAAAACAGATCTTGTTGTTGTTTTCTTCAGGGGTCTTATATACAATTTATAACACGGAAGTATAACCATAGGATTATGATGAGGGTAAAATATTGGGTAGGTTATGGACATCCATAATTATAATATTTATATAACTTCCAATTGTATGTTATTTATAAAAAAAAAATTGCCTCGTTAAAACTTTACTAGAAAAAAAATTCGGTGGGCAAAAATTATAGTGAATGAAAAAGAGTACATAATTCTTTTAATACGTCATTAAAGTTGCCTTTTTAAAAACCTTGCCAGGAAAACTCAATGGGACAAAACCTTGGTCAAGAAAAAGAGTACAACGCGTATTTACTCTCCCTCATTATAATATTACTTCAGATCTATACTTCGATCGATTAAGTTCTTGAAAAGTTGAACTATATGCTTCAAGCATATAAAATCCTCCAAAAATTTATATACATAGTTTTATTAGTCATGCGAGATGAGTTGGTTATAACAATATTCATTGTTGCATATATGTCATGCATTAACATGCTAAAAAGATATCAACTTGTGATTATTTTATATAAACCTTTGCAAAATTCATAATGTTAAAAGTCGTGCATTACATGTTACGACTTCATTTTTTCATATCTTTTTTGCATAAATATACACATCTAGGTGCTCGGACTATAGGTTTAAAAACTTCAGATTTCTCTAGTCAGTTCAATTTATTTGGATTGCATCCTTTTATTTGGCTAATTAATTCTTTGATAGATTTCTTTCAACATCTTCGCTACCTTTTATAATATAAAGCGCTTATTTATATACAAAAATGTTGTCAACAACATTTATTTTTGAATCCATTTATTTTTCATAACGACATAACTTAATGAGATTTTTTTGTTTTATTATTTCAGCTAGCTGAATCTCTTCTAGAGTTTTTATAATTAGTTATGTCTATATACTCTTTAAGAGTATACACCTTCTCAACATGACTATCTTTATAATTGGCTCCATTTTTAATTTGAGAATTTTTTTGAATCAAATGTCACCACGCTTCAGACGTGTCATTAATTTACCTGATATAATGTTAATAGATTGTCTTTCAATGACGTTAATATAAATTGGAGCATTTAGAACTGGTATATGAGATTTGATTTAATCTCTTTGGTCGGTAAATGTATCTGTCAATTGTATAATTTACAAATAAGTTATTTGTCGAACTTCTGGTTCATATTGTCTTGTGAAAAGATCTATAAAAATATAATATGCTACATTTTTATGTATTTTTTCCAGCTACTTAATTTATCTCCCCTAATGTTGAGAAAACTGTCATATCAAAATGACATTCGAAAACTGTATTATAAAATATCACCCGTTAGGACTTAAGATATTTTATAATGTTCCAAACTAAACATGTATTTTTGACATTTTTTAATGCCCATCTCAGTGCACTATGGTGGATCGATTGTATATATGTTTCACTATAAAAAATCATTAGATGGGTACTATTAGGCTCTGACCATAAGCCAACTATAGCGAGGATAACTTTGATGTTGGCATAATGCGTATAAGTGTTTTTGCATATAAAAATAGTATTCCTTAAACAAAAATGGGAAACGCTTTGTTCTCAAGAGTAATGATTTAGAATTTAATTGAAGGCGTTGAAAAACAATATTGCTAAACCATTTAACATCATCTCAACTAATATTTATTAAAAGTTTGAGATTTAGACTCACTAGCATTGACAAAACACATTACCATCTTGGTTGTATAATTTGAAAAATTATGCTCATAATTTAAAATTTTAGCAAGTAATCTCGCAAACTTCAAGTTACGAATAATAACACCATACAATCATCTAATAGATGTATCTATTAGATACAAATAATATATAGATGGTCAACATGGAGGGTGATGGGGGCCCATAAATCACGCTAAATAATTTTCAGAAATGCATGGAATTCAGTCCCGATTTTATCTAGTGAAAGTATACTGGTTTATATACCACGAAAACAAGTATCACGTGAGAATTCACTATATTGAAAAATCTTCTGATTTTCAATAGATATTCTCATTAATAATTCATATCATATTGATCCAAGATGGTTTAACCGGTAATGCCAATCAATAAATTTTTTAAGACATTAAATTTCTGGTTCAACATAGTACTTGTTTAATTGTACCAATATTTGTGTAATACAAACTAAAGAAATGAATAACATAATATTTGTTTAATCATTATTGTCTTTTTCTTTCAGGAATTCATGATGTATGTATGTACAACAGATAAGTAACTATTGTCGCTATATCTAAAATCTAAATGATCTAAACATATCAAAACACAAAATTTCTTGGATTAACGAACTTCGGGTTCGCAATAATATTTAATTCAATGATATTATAATATTACTTTTTCGAGAGCAAATAATATTATACTAAATTAGAAAATGAACATAATATACAATTGTGCTTCTTTAGGTACAACAACAAAATATTCTTATAGAATATTTATGGGCTTATGTTGTATTTTTTTTCTTTCAAAAACAACAACATAATATTCTTCTAGAATATTAATAGAACTGTATAATTGTGTTTGTTCAGAAAAAAATAATTAAAAACAAATATTTTAATGTACGCTCATTAGGAGTAGTAATACAATTTTATTATAAAATATTGATATATATAAAGTTTATGATTTTTTAAAAATGTAACATAATATTCTTCAAGAGTATCAACACAATTTTTGTTTAAAAATATATTAACAACACAACATCTCCAAAAATATTGGTATATATAAGAAAAAAAATTTCTTCGAGAACATTAACCAAATATTCTTCTAGAATATTGATGTATTTAAATTTGTGCCTTCTAATGGAAAACATCACAATATTCTATTAGAACATTAATTTATGCAGTAAAGTTGCGACTCTCAAAAGAAACAAAACAATATTCTTCTAGATTATTGATTTGTACAAATTTAATGCATTTTCAAGAGCAATCATTTAATACTGGTTTAATAAAATTGTGCTTCTCCAAGAGGATATTCTATATTTTTCTAAAATATTCTATATTTTGTATTTCTTTAGGAAAAACAATGTCATTTTCTTTTACAATATTGATATTTATAAAATTATACTTAATGAGTATTGTTGACGTTGGAAAATGATTTGTATTAATTCCAAGCCAACTTAAAGATAAGTATTGAGGTCGGTTATGACCGTAGTAAGTGGCAGATATGTAAGTATATATAAGAAGACCTGATTGTATGATCTTTTTAAGAGTATTTTGCCTTAAGCAGATGAATGTCCGGCCTGGAGGACATTTATTTCTCTTATTTATAGCAAAATATGCAATGATTATTTCTATTTAATGCTAGGACAGGTATTAAATATCCTATCTAGGCTAGGCATTAAATGCCAAGGTAGGCATTTAATGCATACAAGACATTCCCTTTTAGAGGGCATTTAATGTGAAGGGACGTCTGACATAGGGACATGATAAGCCATTATGATGACGTGAATATGAGTTCGGACATGAGAGTCCGAACTGGATGTCTTGGACGACGTCCGACCTGGTTTCTTCTCCAGGGAGGCCTTCGACTGTCATTGGGAAAAGTGTCCGAACTGAGAGTCATGCGGCTGCACCACAGGTCGGCTATCTCGTACTCAAACCTTCGGATAATTAATATGCATCATGACAGAGCCAGATCGGAGATCAACAATTGCCCCCTAAGACTTGTTTTAACTTCGGGCAAAAGAGGTCTTAAAATCTTGTCGTGGTCTGGATACGTACTGATCTGGGTTCTGCCATGATGGTGTAATATCTCTGACATTCCACCTCGCTGTTTGACACGTGGGACAAACTTAGTGGTCATGTCAGGCTTTCGCGTGGCTCGAGGGCACGCTTTGCTGGTGTCATCATTGTGGCATTGATGGTGCTGACTCTTTACCTTCCTTGTCTATAAATAGGGGGGGAGTTCATTCGGAGCTCTTACCTTAAACACTTTTCCCTTCTCCGAGTTTTACTTCTGCCGAGCTAAGCGTCAGAGCGGTAGAGATCTTTCGACCTAGAAATCACTGCGGTTTGTTGGATCAGACCTGAGGGTTAGAACGGTCAGTACCCACTCCCTTTTCTCTCTTTCAATTCCTTTCCTTCTTTCTTTCGTCTCGTCCAGTAGTATGTCTAGCGAGGTCGGCAGTGACAGTGAGGGGGAAGCCATTTCTTGGGGTAGGGGCCAGGAGGAAGAGGTAGAGGAGGTTAGTTCGGGTAGGATGGTGGAGGGGATAAATGAGGATGAAGTCCTCAGTCCGGACCCATTAACAGCCGTCCCTCCCCTGAATAGGTCGTCTCCACGAGCCGAGACAAGTGGTGGAGGAGAAGTTAGGTCTAGGCCATTAGGTCGGAGGGAGGCGGATGTTGAAGCAGGGCTTAGGACGGCCCCGGTTTGGAAGTGTAGGTTCTTTCCTTCCGAAGTAAATGAGAAACAACTCTGGGACTGGCATAGGACTTATAGGGTCCCGGACGAGATAGAGTTCCTCGTTCCCGGCCCAGAGGACCGGGCTGATGATCCGCCATTGGGCTGCGTGGCTCTGAACCAGGCCGTACTGGCCGCCGGACTCAGGCTTCCATACCCTAGGATCGTTAGGAAATTCCTTCGTGAGTGGGGAATAGCTCCAACCCAACTCTGCCCTAATAGTTGGAGAATCATGATAGGCTTTCTCATCCTCTGGGAGAAGCTCGGCTTTCCCCGCCCTTCAGTTAGGGAGTTTAACAGCCTTTATTCTTTTAAGTCGGATGGGAAGAGGTCGGGCTGGTGGTATGCATCGGTGAAAGCGAGGACGGGAGGTAGCGTCGTTACCCAGACCCCGGACTCCATTAAAAATTGGAAAAAGTTCTGGTTCTTCGCCCGAGGTCCATGGCAATTCTCTGCGAACGATAGTAGGCCAGATGTGAACATCCCAGTTCGTTATCACGAACTAAGTAAGGGTATTTCTTTATTTGTTTAGCTCGGTTAGACGCCTTCCGTTCTGACCTGTTTTCTTTGCCTTGCTTCCCAGGGTATATTCCTCAAGAACCGACGCCTGAGTCCTCAGATAGAGCTCAGAGGGCTAGAGACATCAGCGAGGATCTCCGATCTAGCAGTGCGTTGATAACTGAGGAAAACTTAGTATCAGCTCGTCTCTCTCAATCCAGTTCAGTTCATCCACAAGCTCGTAAGTTTTCCTGTGCTGGCTACTTGCAACTTTTTCAAGTAACAAGTTTGGTTCTGACTCCATGCTGTTCAGGTCAAACCGGCGAAGGAATGAAGGACATCTCAGCTCTTCTTAAGAAGAAAACTCAGGCCGGGAAGGGCAAGAGGAAGGCTCCGGCGGACGATCAGGTGCATAACGTCCGACCTAGGCCGGAATCGGTTCCGGTCCCTGAACGCGGCTCCAGTCCGGCGCGGAGCGTCGAGGAGATAACCTCATTCCCAGCTCGTGCTGCTCCGTCCTCTAGCTATTGCCCCCGCCCTCCGTCGCCGTCGCAGCTCCCGTCCGTTTATCTGGGGTCGACGCCGGATAAGGACGAGGAGTACCTGAAGCTGCGCGGCTCAATTCCTAAGCCAGTTCGTGACTTCTTCCGGTCCAATTCCCCCACCAGGGGGGATATCGTCGGCCTGCCCTCTTCTGCCAAGAGGGCGATAACGGTGATAGGGAAGAGCTGGACTCCGACCCAGCAGAGGTATCTGGACGGCATGGGGACGGTGGAGTCCATCATCGCTGCCTCGGTCAATACTTCCAGGGCGGCCGTTCAGCTCACATCGGCCGCCGAGAAAATGGGAAGGTTGCTGGCCGACGTCCAGACGATGAGGGAGGAGGGGAAGAAGGTTTTGGCCGAGCTTAATGAGGAGAAGAGACTCAGGGCCACCTCCGAGGACGTCCTTATGAGCAAGGACGAGGAGCTGAGGCGGAAGGCGGCCGAGCTGGAGGGTGAGAGGAAGAATAAGGCCGAGCTTGCACGGGAGCTGGAGGCCGAGAAGAGGAGCCGGGCTGAACTAGTGGCCTCTTTGGACAAGGTTGTAGACCGGGATGAGGCCGTAGCCGATTTCAAATCCTCCGATGCCTATCTGGCCGAGCAGGAGATGGTCTACTTCCTCACGATGGAGGAGCTGATCGAGACGGCAGCCGAAAAATGTTCGAACTGGGATGTTCAGTTCCTGAAGGACGAGCTCGCCGAACTGAAGAAGAATTCTACGCTCAATCCTCCATCTTCTGAAGAGGCAGATCAGCCCGGTGCCGAGGATTGAACTTCTGCTCTTTCTGCTTGTACTTTTTGTTTGAATTTTCTATTGTACTAGAACGACCTTACTAATATACTAGAGTTTTTCACAGAAGTACTGTCCTGTTATTTCGACGTCGGATGTTTGATTTCTTTTGCCGTTTTGTTGCCTTGTTGAAATTAATCGATTAACTTCCAACTTCATAGATCAGACTTTGGACTTCTGACTTCGGAGGACGTCTTTGACTAATTAATCAATTAACTTCCAACTTCATAGATCAGACTTTGGACTTCTGACCTCGGACTTCTGGAACCCTGAGTGCGAGAAGGAACTTAAAATAATTTTAACAAAACAATTTAATCTGACTTTGGACTTCGGAGGACGTCTTTGACTAATTAATCAATTAACTTCCAACTTCATAGATCAGACTTTGGACTTCTGACTTCAGAGGACGTCTTTGACTAATTAATCAATTAACTTCCAACTTCATAGATCAGACTTTGGACTTCTGACCCCGGACTTCTGGAACCCTGAGTGCGAGAAGGAACTTAAACCGAACTGACAATAGTTAAATAACTTTGAACTTCAAGTACTTAAATAACTTCAGTACGTGGGCGATCTGGAACTTCAAGAACGAGGCCCGACCTGTAGTCAATACCGGGTTGGATGGGTGGAGGCCCCCCAAGTTTCCAGATGGACATAGTACATTACTGTTTAGGACGGCGTGTGGGACGACCTAAAAGTTAAATTATTTCACATATGTGGGAAAGTAGTTCGGTCTCGCGGACGAACTCTATTCCTCAGACTAGTTCGGTCTCTTGGACGAACTACATTCCTCAGACATAGTATGTCTGAGATGAATAAGCTTTGGTTTTGGCGTTGGTGATGCAGCACTTACGCCACCCAGCCGAGTCGCACGTTCATGTGTTCAAGAGGATTGCGACCTTAGTCATCCCTTGTTAGGTCGGAGCCTTTGTAGGCTTTCAGATTTCAATGTGAGCCCTTTATCTTGTAAAATTTTCTGCATTTCATAAATTTGAGAAACTATTACAAAGTGGAAGTCGTGGCTTCTTTTGACAAAAGTAGCTTACGCCCGTGGGCATAGGTGGATAGTTTTCATTGGTAGTACTTCTTTAGATGCTCGGCATTCCATGGATGCGCGAGTGATAGTCCTTCTGCATTCTGGAGCTCGTAAGCTCCATTTCTTAGGACAGCAGTGATCTTGTAAGGTCCTTCCCAATTTGGGGCGAGCATGCCCGCTTGACTTTCTTTTGTTGCTAGGGATACCTTTCTCAGGACCAGGTCCCCAGCTTTGAATTTCCGCTCCTTGACTTTGCTATTGTAATACCTTGCACTTCTTTGCTTGTAGATGGCAGTTTTCAGTTCTGCCCCCAGCCTTCTTTCCTCCAGGAGGTCGAGCTCGGATCTCAAACCTTCGTCGTTGTGGTTTTCGTCAAACGTCCGAACTCTATAAGACGGGAGCTCGAGTTCGACCGGTATGACGGCTTCTGTGCCGAAGGCCAGTGAGAAAGGTGTCTCTTCCGTGCTTGACCGGCATGTTGTTCGATAAGACCATAGTACACTGGGGAGCTCTTCTGCCCAAGCTCCTTTCAGCTCATCCAAGCGTGTCTTCAGTGTATGCTTGATAATTTTATTTATTGCCTCAGCTTGTCCGTTTGACTGGGGGTGGTTTGGAGTGGAGAAGTGCTTTCTGATATTGAGGTCTTCACAGAATGACCTGAGTCTAGCATTGTCGAATTGCTTGCCGTTGTCCGTAATGATCGAATGTGGGACTCCAAACCTGCAGACAATCGATTTCCATATGAAACCGGTAGTTTTCTGCTCAGTTATTTTGGCAAGCGGTTCTGCCTCTGCCCATTTGGTGAAGTAATCCACGACGACTATGGCATACTTAGTTCCACCCCTTCCTGCTGGCATGGGACCGATGAGGTCAATTCCCCATTTGGAGAAGGGCCACGGACTGAGGATTGAGGTCAGCTCTTCCGAGTGTGCTTTGATGGAGGGACCAAATTTCTGACATTTGTCGCACTTCCTCGCGAAATCGATGGAGTCCTTCTTCATTGATGGCCAAAAATACCCCTGCCTCAAGATCTTGAGTGCGAGGGAGTGCCCCCCAGTGTGGTTTCCGCATACTCCTTCGTGGACTTCACTGAGGGCGTATTTAGCTTCGTTTTCCTTTAGGCACCGCAGTAGAGGGAGCGAAAAGCCTTTTTTGAACAGGATGTTATCGATTATAGTGTACCTTGCTGCCCTGATTCTCAACTTTCTAGCTTCTCCGCTATTTGGGGGCACCTTCCCATCCTTCAGGAATTGGATGATCTCGTCAGTCCAGCTGGAGCTCAGTTCGGACGTGTTGATAAGTCGCTCGGGCTGAGATATAGCCGGGCTATTGAGTCTTCCAATCGGGATGCTCTCCAGCTCTTCTATGCCCTCGCTGGTGGAAAGTCTTGCTAGTGCATCAGCGAGGCCATTCTGTGTCCTTGGAATCTGGCTAACCTCGACGGTGGCGAATGATTTCAGTTTCTGCTCCACAATGAGTGAGTAAGACGCCATCCTATCGTCTTTGGTTTGGTAGGACTTGTTGATTTGATTGACCACCAGCTGAGAATCGCTGTACACGAGCAGTTCGAGTGCACCCATACCTTTCGCAAACCTTAGGCCGGCAATTAGGGCCTCATACTCAGCCTCGTTGTTTGAGGCACGGAAATTAAATTGTAGAGATTGGCACAGTGGCTCTAGGTCCGGGCTCATCAGGACTACTCCGGCTCCAGCCCGAGTCTCGGTCGATGAGCCATCCACAAAGAGAGTCCAGACTTCTTCCTTTCTGGCACTGGGCTTGTGCTCCGGGCTGAACTCAGCGATGAAGTCTGCGAGAGCTTGACCCTTGATTGCAGTCCTCGGTTTGTAGTGGAGCTCGAACTGGCCGAGCTCAACTGCCCACTTCATAAGTCTCCCGGAGGTGTCTGGTTTCTGCAGGACCTGTCTCAGAGGATAGTTTGACAGGACCTGTATTGGATGTTACAAGAAGTAGGGTCTGAGCTTTCTCGCAGACATGATAAGGGCATACGTCAATTTTTCCATCGGGGTGTAGTTAAGTTCGGCATCGTGTAACGCCTGGCTGACATAGTACACTGGGTGTTGGATGCCCTCGTCTGTTCTGATGAGTACGGAACTAATTGAGTGCTTCGAGACTGCTAAGTAGAGAGTGAGGACCTCCTTCACTAGAGGTTTGGAGAGTAGTGGAGGTCGTGCCAGTTGCTTCTTCAGCTCTTCGAATGCTAGCTGACATTCCTCGCCCCACTCAAACTTCTTTCCTCCGCGTAAAGCGTCGAAGAAAGGTTTGCACTTATCGGTCGATTTTGAAACAAAGCGACTAAGCGCTGCTATACGCCCAGTAAGGCTCTGTACCTCTTTGATCTTAGTGGGGGGCCTCATCTCTTGGAGAGCTCTGATCTTTTCCGGGTTGGCCTCGATTCCTCTTTGGTGAACCATGTACCCCAAGAACTTCCCTGACTTTACACCGAATGAGCATTTGTTAGGATTGAGCTTCATTTTATATTTCCTCAGTATGGAGAACATCTCGGAGAGGTGCTCCACGTGGTCCATTTCCTTGGTGCTTTTGACAAGCATGTCGTCAACGTACACCTCCATAGTTTTCCCAATGAGCTCGGAGAACATTGAGTTCACCAGCCGTTGATAAGTGGCTCCGGCGTTCTTTAACCCGAAGGGCATAACTCGATAGCAGTACAAACCTCGATCAGTGATGAAGGAGGTGTGCTCTTGATCATCCTCATGCATTGCAATTTGATTGTAGCCGGAGTACGCATCCATGAAACTCAGGAGCTCGTGCCCAGCGGTGGCATCCACCATTTGGTCTATCCGAGGGAGTGAAAAGCTGTCTTTAGGGCAAGCTTTGTTCAGATCAGTAAAATCTATGCACACCCTCCAAGCTCCGCTGCTCTTTTTTACAAGAACAGGGTTGGCTACCCACCGGGGATAAAGTGATTCCCTAATGAAGCCGCACTTGAGTAGTTTATCGACTTCCTTAGCTAGGGCCTCGTACCTCTCTGGATTGAGAGGACGTCGGCGTTGCTGTTTTGGTTTGACGTCTGGACTGGTATTCAGTCTGTGGCACGAGAGTTTGGGGTCAATTCCTTTCATGTCCGCGTGTTCCCATGCGAAGACGTCAGTGTTGCTTTTCAGGAAGGTTATAAGTTAGGATCTTACTGATTGTTTGAGTTCCTTTCCGATGTGGAGGACCTTTTCAGGTTGGCTGGGGTCGACCTCTACTTGCTCCAGGTCTTCAACTGGTTCAGCCTTCCGTAGCACTTGTGCTGACCTGGGGTCGAGGTGACCCAGATCTTCCACTGTGTTCCCATTCAGCCCATCCTCGGGCTTCCCAGCTGCAAGATCAGCGTCAGTACGGATTGTGTTTACCCCTGCTCGGGCGAAGTTGATGTTGCAGCTCCTCGCTACTAGTTGACTTCCCCGGACTACTCCTACCCCATGTGGAGTGGGGAATTTGATGGTGTAGTGATAGATGGACGCGGCTGCTTTCAGCTCATGCAGGATTGGCCGCCCTAGGATGGCATTGTAGTTAGATGGGAGATCTACAATTACAAAGTCCGCAATGATCCTCCTGTGACAGGGAGGCAATCCGAGCTCAACCACCAAGGCGATCTGGCCCTTGGGATTTACACAATCCCCAGTGAACCCCTGCAGGGGCTTTGGGAAAGGCCTAACGTGCCGAATGTCGAGATCCATCTGATTGAATGTTCTGAGATATAGGACATTTACGGAGCTCCCGTCATCTACCAACGTTCGATGGATGTTGACGCCGGAGACCGGCATAGTAATGACGAGTGCATCCGAGTGTGGTTGCAACACATGGGATGCGTCTTCCTCGGAAAAAGAGAATCTTTCCGCATCAGGATTAGCGGTTGTACCTGCTAACACTTGGTAGCTATTGTGAGCTTCCCTGGAGGACCTACGGCGCTGTCTCCTTGATCCTTCCAGGTACTGACTCCCACCGACTATCATGTGAATTTCGCCTCGTCCGGGTTGAGGCGGAGGTGGAGGTGGTAGTTCAGCCCGGTTCTGGGAAGGCTCAGTTCCGCCTGATGGCCGTGCTAGGAACTCCTTTAGGTGGCCTCGTCTAATGAGGCTTTCAATTTCTCCTTTTAGATCGCGGTAATCATCCGTGTCGTGCCCAGCCGATCGATGGTACCTGCAGTATCTCCTTTGGTTTAGCCCTGATGAGTTCGCCTTCATAGGAGCTGGACTTTTGAGGATGCCCTTATCTTTGGTTTTCATTAGGACATTCTCAAGCGAAGTGTTTAGGATATGGTATCCCTGGTACCTCGGCATGGTGGGCCTTGGACGCCCTGCATGCTGAAAATCCGGTGTTTTCTTAGGACTCTCCTTCTTCTCCGTTTTTAGGTCTTTCTCTTTACCCTTCGTGCTGTCCTTACGATCAGGACGGTCATTCTCCTGGTCCAAAGTGGCTTCCTCCGCGCCAATGTGTTTTTCAGCTCTAGCCAGGAAGTCTTGGTAGGTAGCAGGTCCGTCTTCGTGAACGGACCACCAGAATCGAGTCCGTGTTCTTAGTCCTGACAGGACTGCCATCAGGGCGGCATCATCTGATATTTTGTCCACCTCCACTATTCTCTTGCTAAACCGATCCATGTAGGACCTCAGTGTTTCAGTTCGGCCTTGTTTAATGCTGATAAGGCGCTCTTTCGGGGTGGATCGAGTTCTTGCCCCCATGAAGGTGGAGACGAACTGACCTGAGAGGTCATTCCAGCTTCGAATGGAGTGCGGTGGTAATTTTTTGAACCACCTCATTGCTCTATTCCCGAAGGTGAGGGGGAATGCTCTGCACATGATAGCGTCACTGGCTCCTTGGAGTTCCATCCAAGAGGTATACCTGTCGAGGTGGCCCACAGGATCATTGCCATTCTCATAGCTAGTCAACTGCGGCATTTTCAGCTTCTCCGGCAGGGGTTTTGCCAAGATGTCCTCCGTGAATGGGGAACGCCTGTCCGTGGTGACTTCCTCCGAGGTATTCTTTTGCTTTGCTTCCAGTTCGGCCAGTCGTTGCTTCATGAGTTCAAGCTCATCCGGAGTGTCCTGTACACTCGAGGCTGCCATGGATGGAGCTTTCTTCTTTCTTTGTGCCTCTTGTTCGTGAGGGACTTGAGAAGAATGACCTAGACGGTCAAATACGCTAACTGACCGTTGCGTGGAAGCTTTCCTGTGGGGACTGGAGCGCACACTTTTTTCTCCCTTGCTTTCTGATGGGCTCTTCGCTTCGAAGTCTAGTCTCCGTTTTACTCGACGGCTTTTAGACTCATCGTGTGCTGGTGACTCGGCTTCCGAGTCAGAAATTCGTTTGGTAGTGGCTTGATTTTTCTCGAGCCGTTCAATAGCTCGAGTTAGGTATTCAAGCTTCTGTAGGACTGCATCTCCCTCGGGCACATGTGTTCGAGCCGAGGTTTCTCCCTGTTGTCTGCGACGGAGGACCTGGGGGAGGTTGACCTGCTGACTCCCAGTTCTTCCGTGGCTACGAGTCCTTGAGTCATGACTGCGGCTCATGTTTGGATAATTTTTGAGTGTTTTGGTGTGGTGTATGGTAGTTGTGGAAAACGGAGAGCCTTTTTAGAAAATGACCGCCCTCCTTCTAGCGCCAAACTGTTGACGTTGGAAAATGATTTGTATTAATTCCAAGCCAACTTAAAGATAAGTATTGAGGTCGGTTATGACCGTAGTAAGTGGCAGATATGTAAGTATATATAAGAAGACCTGATTGTATGATCTTTTTAAGAGTATTTTGCCTTAAGCAGATGAATGTCCGGCCTGGAGGACATTTATTTCTCTTATTTATAGCAAAATATGCAATGATTATTTCTATTTAATGCTAGGACAGGTATTAAATATCCTATCTAGGCTAGGCATTAAATGCCAAGGTAGGCATTTAATGCATACAAGACATTCCCTTTTAGAGGGCATTTAATGTGAAGGGACGTCTGACATAGGGACATGATAAGCCATTATGATGACGTGAATATGAGTTCGGACATGAGAGTCCGAACTGGATGTCTTGGACGACGTCCGACCTGGTTTCTTCTCCAGGGTGGCCTTCGACTGTCATTGGGAAAAGTGTCCGAACTGAGAGTCATGCGGCTGCACCACAGGTCGGCTATCTCGTACTCAAACCTTCGGATAATTAATATGCATCATGACAGAGCCAGATCGGAGATCAACAAGTATTAATAAAATATTTGTATAAATATTAATATACAAATAATTGTTCTTCTTCAAGATGAACTCGATATTTTTTTAAAATATTGACATGTATAAATTTTTTGCTTTTACGGAACAATAAAATAATATTTCTATAAAATATTAAAACGCTCATTGAAAGCAATAACTTAATATTAAATCTTACACAATTACGCTCTTCGAGAGCAAGTAATATTCTACTGGAATATTAATATAATGTTGTGCTACTTCAGGAGCAACAACAAATTGTTATTTAAGAATATTAGATTATGTAAGAATTTACTCATCATGAGCAAAAACATAATAAATGTTTAGATCTTATACAATTATGTTCTTCGAGAGCAAGTTATATTCTGCCAGAATATTAATATAACGTTGTTCTTTTTTATGAGTGACAATAAAATTATTTTAAAATATTAAGCTTTATAAAAATTTGCTCTTCAGGAACAATATCTTAATAGTAAATCTAATAAATTACGCTATTCGGGAACAAGTAATATTCTGTTAGAATATTAATATAATGACGTGCTTTTTCAGGAAAAACAACAAATTATTTTAAAATATGAAACTTTATAAATAAAAAAAAAATTTCAGAATCAAATAGTTTAATATAAAATTACATAAATTTTGGTCTTCGGGAACAAGTCATATTCTCCCAGTCATGAGCAACAACAAATTATTTTAAAATATTAAACTTTACTCTAAAGTAAAGATTTGATCTTTGAGAACAATATTATAATATTCTTATAGAATATTAGATCTTATAAAATTACGCTCTTCAGATGCAATTAATATTTTATTGGAATATTAATATAATATAAAATTGTGCTACTTCTGGAGCAACAAAATATTCTTATATAATATTTATATGTTTGGTCGTAAAATATAAAACAACATTCTTCTAGAATATTAAATTATGATGTCACACTATTTAGGGACAAATAACATTTTTCTAGAACATTAATATAATATTGTACTCTTTGGGAGCATTAACATATTTATCAAACTTAGATTTCTATAAAGTTAATCTTCATGACTAATATAATATTCTTATAAGATATTAGATTTATAAAATTACGCTCTTCGGGAGCGGGGAGCAATAATTTAATAATAAATCTAACAAATTACGCTCTTCGAGAGCAAATATATTATACTGAAATATTAATATAATATAAAATTGTACTTCTTCTGGAAGGCTAACAAAATATTTTTCTAGAATATTAGGTGGTGTTCTCTTTGTGTTTGTGTTTTGTGTTTTGTGTTTTCAAATCATTTTGTGTTTTGATTGTTTGTTTTGAGATTTTTAAAAATGCGTTCTTTTTGGAGTTTTTGAATATTGTTTCTGAAAATAGAAAACTCGAAAATGCGTTTTCTTGAAATTTTTTAGAAATTTGGACTTATTTGAAATTAAAAATAATTATTAATTAAAAAGAATTAAAAATTTTGAATTATTTGGAATTAAAAACAATTATTTGAAATTAAAAACAATCAAAAACAATTAAAAACATTTCTAACCAATTATTGTTGGAATTACAAATATTTAAAAACATTTAAAAATAATTTAAAAACAATTAAAAACAATTATTTAGAATTAAAAACATTTAAAAAATTTCAAACCAATTATTGTTGGAATTACAAATATTTAAAAACAATTAAAAACAATTTAAAAATAATTTAAAAATAATTATTTAAAATTAAAAACATTTAAAAAAATTTCACTCCAATTATTGTTGGAATTACAAATATTTAAAAACAATTATTTGGAATTAAAACAATTAAAAACATTTCAAAACAATTATTGTTGGAATTAAAAATATTTAAAAACAATTTAAAAACAATTATATTTGGAATTATTTAGAATTAAAAATAATTTAAAACATTTATATTAATCAAAACAATTCAAAGGACATGCTGGGCTCAAACCCCTGACCTCCAAGGAAACATTAGCGCATTCTGACCATTGTGGCAAGCAGCTGCTTTATATTAAAAAAAAACGCGGAACAGGATTATATTATCATTTGTTTGCCAAGCGTAAAATGGAGAAAGAAAGGAAAATGCCGGATGTTGGACTCGAAACGTGAACCTCCTCCCCAAAACGCGCGTTTTCAACCATTTTGGAAAACAAGATTTTTTGTACACAAAATGCAAAAACGTTCAAAACATCATTTTCCATTTCCTTTGAAAATTTTTTGGGTGTTTTGGAAAATGCATTTTTAAAAATGGCAAACAGAACGTGTTTTCACTATTTTCAAAAACACAAAACAGAAAATGGGTTGAAAACACCAAAGAAATCACACCCTTAATTTGTATAAATTGATATTTTTCAGGAATACCAACACAATATTATTTTAAATATTGATATGTAGTAATTAACAATATTAAATAAATATTTATCTACTATTTATCAATACAGAAAATGTATAATCAAATATGATAGTAAAGAGAATACTAACCTTTTTGTCCATGAACAAAAAATAAAGATAATTTTAATTAGCTTTATATCTATATGCACAATTCAAAATTTGTTACTGTTCATGTAGTAATTTCTTATAGATGAACTTGGATCTTGATTCTAACCGTTGAATTTGAAGAACAATAAGTTTTAAATATTCCATCCAAATTTTAAAACAATCGGACCATGGACAGCTAAGATAGCCCATATTTTTCCACGATTTCAAAATTTGTTACGGTTCACGCAGAGATTTCTCACTAATGAACAGTTCGATCTACAACACCACCGTGGAATTAAAGAACAATGAGTTTTGAACATTTTGTACAAATATCACAACGATCGGACCATGTAGCATTAAGATATCAATGTTTGATCATGACTGCTCATATTCTGCAAATTTTCTAAACTATTGCTATCAGATTTTCTCTCTATTTTTGGCGAACTTTTTCGTGTTGATAACGTGTTATTAAACTAGAAAAGTAGAGAGAAAAATAGAAGAGAATAGAGTGAATCAAAACTCAAGTGTTTAAATTTATTATAACAATGACATTTATTTTTAGGGTTCAAAAGGGAGTTACAACCTGATTATAATACACTATTCTAGAGTAAGTAAATAACTACATAGACATCTAGATACAACTAAATAGTCATTCATCATTATCTATAATTTTACAACAAAAACTAATTTATTATTAAAGACTTACAAGTGCTTGGTGGCGAGAATGGGCTGGATCGGGCAGGCTCTTCAGAAGTCAGGCCAAATTTGGCCCATACACGCATCAGCCCTATTTTCAAGTCTGGAGCCCTAAAAAAAAAAAAAACAACAACTATCTTTAAAAAAAATTAATAACATTAATATTAGATTTTGTTAAAACTCTCATTTTTATTTTCTGGAATTGGGACCGACTATAATTAAACTGTTTGTTATTTCCTTAATTGTCCTGTCACTCAAGTTTCAACTCCTCACTATGTCAACTCTTGCTAACAAATATTTAGTTTTGCTAATTATATTTTACCAACTAAGCTCTCCAAAAATTTGGTTTTGCCTCATATGATCTTGAGAAAACTTCATATAAACCCTTCGCCTTGTACCTCAATCACAAGTCTTGGGAATTTGCCGTTGGTGGTTAGTGGTCACCTAATCTACTATCTTTATTATGATTTTTCTACTTCTAACATCTGCAAGTCTGCAACTTGAGAAGGAATGAACTACTCTTATTGAGTATTGTAAACAAATTGAACTCCCTAAGATGGAAATGAGAAAAGGAAATTATGTTATGAGTAGGTTGTGATAGTGTTTTATTTTAAACAATGACTAACTTATAACATGGTTCCTAATCGCTGACATCTGCCGCAGGGTAAACCATCGCCTCTTAGGCCCCATTGATTGATTCTTCTATAAAGGCCGACGATAGACAATAACTTCCCAACGAACTTCCGTTATTCTAATCGCTACTTTTAGTTACCCAGATTGAATCTCGACGAAACAATACAACAATGAGAAGTTAATCCGATAAGTTTAGGGCCGATCACTGTTCATGCGCTTATGGGCTCTTAAGTCATATGGCCCAAACTTAATTCAATTAAAGTTACATTTCAGTGCTAAAAGACCAACGTGCCCCTACAATTGTAAAAATCGCTAATTCAAACATGATACTGTTTTATTACGATATTGTTTTTTATGATACTATTTTTTATGATATTGTTTTACGAAAAATATTTGATCTTGTTTTTTTACTTTTAATATTATACACTAGTTTTCGTTACATTATAGCATGTTTGGCCAGGTTTACTAACTTTTTTTAATCTGAACTTATTTTCAACTACATATTTCATAGGATCCATAAATTTTATCAACTTTTCAACCACGCATTTCACCAACTTTTTTCAAAATCTCCCAAAAAAACTACTCTTAAACTTACCAAACAAATACACATTCAAAATTAAATATTTTTATGGTTGAAGTAATGATACTGTTTAAAATGCTCCATTAGTAGTACAAAATTATTGATACTATTTTCATTTAAAATGTTGATACTGTTTCAATTAATGATACTGTTATTTAATTGAGTTGTAATTTGTATATGTGATACTGTTTTATTAATATATTTTCATGTATGATACTGATATATATTAAGATACATTTATCTATGGTACTGTTTTATTTAGATACTATGCTATGGTTTTCATTAAAACATAATATTTGTGCTCACCTAAGCATGTGCTTGACAATAATGTGCTTCTGATATTATTATATTTGTTATCTTTAATCATACGATACTGTTATATATGATACTGTTATTATGATATTGATACAAATGTGTTTCTGATACTGTTTTTTATGATGTTGTTTTATTATGATACTATTTTTTATGCTACTGTTTTTTTATAATACAGTATCAAACAACACATGAATGTGTGTCAGTAACATCCCAAAAAAAAAATTATTGATATATGTGAAACAAATGTTCTAATAATAACTCAAGTATCTCATAAAATAGAGAGAAATAAAAATATGTTTTGATACTAACCATGAGCCATAAAATGGTGCTAGCACTCCATACATGAATATATCATTTATAGAAACAAATATTCAGAAACATTTTACTATATAAAAATTTCCTCTCTACGCACACATGGATCAACTGTTCGAAATAAAAATAATTGATTTTTTTATTTTTATCAATACTTTGCTGATAGTATTGATTTCCAGTTAATACCCATTTTGATATGTTGCTAATCCGGCGTCATTTCTGAAACACTCCACACCTTAACAGATTTATCAAGACTCCCACTATACATCACCATTTTCCAATCGTCGTCGTATGTGGATTCTTTATCCTCTTCCACCGTGAGACACTTTACTAGTCCAGTGTGTCCGCTCAATACCGACAGGCAAGTGTAAACCGTAGCTACCCTCATCTACACTCATATAGTTTTATTAGCTGAGCCACTGAACACCAGATTTCCCACTGTGGCGAGGCACAACACTGCTACAAACTGGAGGTGATGGTGGTGGGGGCAGAAAGATGTGATAGTGGTGGTGTACTAGAAGAGACGGTGGGAGCAGTGCCGAGGGCAATGAGTGAGGTAAATATAGATCACATGTATAATTTTGGGATTAATTTGAAATATTGCTGAAGAGTATGATTTAATGACAATTTTAAATATTTTGACCTAATTTGAAACAAGTCACCTGTAGGTGACTTATATGCAATTTTTCATATTATATTTTGGGTAAATAGCACTAGGGGTCCCGAACATTTGAACGTTGTAACGATGGAGTCCTGAACCTTTATTTACTAGCAGCCAGAGTCCATAACCTTTCAAATGTACGCACGAGGGGTCCTTTTTGGATGGAAAACGTAAAAAATTCTGTTATGTCATCACGCGCTGAATTTTTGAAGGGTAAAATTGTCCAACATTGCTCAATTATCAAACCAAAGAAAAATTCATCAAGAAAGAGATTCTATAGATGAAGCCTATAAATCAAATCCATCTGCTACAAATTGAATCTCAAATATCATTAAATCAAAAGAAAAAACAAATTGATTCCATCTACTCTTTCTTCTCCATTTTTTTTCCATTTGATTGAATGATATTTGAAACATTTTTGCTTTCAACATATTTCTTTACTTGCTTTAGAGATACTTCAAGGTTAAGATCTTAAAAAGTCTTACTTTTCTCAAGTCTTGTCAGAACTTATGTGACGAAGTGGTTTCTTCCCCCGTAGGATGCTGTAAAGAATAGCAATGTTGCTAATCACACGTGTCGCGATGTATGGACAGAGTATCATGACATGGGTTTTGGTGGCATCAAAGCTGTTGCAGAATATAAAGCTTATACAGTTGGAGATATCTTAGATCTGCTACAGTTTGTTGCCCCGTAAATGATGGAACGCGGTAGTGCTCATTTTTCATATGGAGAAGAAAGAGTATATGTAATCAATTTATTTTTTCCTTTGATTGAATGATATTTGAGATTCAATTTGTAGTAGATGGATTTTATTTATGGGCTTCATCTGTAGAATCTCTTTCTTGATGAATTTCTCTTTGGTTGATAATTGAGCAATGTTGGACAATTTTACCCTTCAAAAATTCAGCGCGTGATGACATAATAGAATTTTTGACGTTTTTTATCCAAAAAGGACCTCTGGTGCATACGTTTGAAATGTTAGAGACTCCGGCTGCTAATAAATAAAGGTTAAGGACCCCATCGTTACAACGTTCAAACGTTCGGGACCCCTAGTTCTATTTACCCTTATATTTCACTTTTAACACCTTAATTTACGTATCTTCAAGTTAGCATTAGTTTACTTATCTTGAATCTAGTATGAGTTATTTATTTCTTTAGTTTAAAACTGATTTACTTATTTTCACTTGTAACACCAAGTCTTTAGGAAAATTAGAAAGGGTAAATTGCACTATGTGTCCGCAACCTTTTCACAAAGTTGCAGAAATACCCCTACCTTTTTTTTGGCGCAATTCATCTCAACCTTTTAAAAATTAGCAGAAAAGGTCCACACGACAAATTGTGTATTTTGGCCTTTAAATGCCTCATCTCAATTTCACGTGACTTTATATTCAATGGTAGAATGGGAAAGTCACTAAAAACTAAGAATTTCCCTACTTTTGGGGTAATTATATTCACACTACACTTTTTATTATCCACACCACGTTTTAATTGCAATAAAAGTCTCATAACTTTTGATATTTAGACACTTATGCCTCTAACTTTTTTCATCGTATTTTTTTCATTAAATTTCATTTAGTTTTTATATCTTGTCTCGTATGAAGATTTTTGTCTAAATATTATTTTAATGTGCATTAAAATGAGAGAAAATATTTTGTCAAACTTTCTTATTTGTTATTTATTTTGATTATGTAAAAATATTAGAGGCAAAAAAAAAATTTTTATGCCCTCCCAGTTAATTTTTTGGACAAAAATCATCATCAAAGACAAATATAAGACGTGCAAATTAATAGTTTGATGATAAAAATTTGCTAAAAAAAGTTAGACATAAATGTAAAAGTGATTAGTAGTTAAAAACTTTCATTGCAATTAAAATGTGGTGTACTTAACAAATAATGTTGTGGTAATATAATTATCCCTATTTTTTTCGTCTGCTTCTAAAAAGTATTACAATTATGTTCTCAATGCCATTCAATATTTACATAGCTCTCTTCTCTCTCATGGGTAATTTCTTATTCTTCACTACATTACAAAACACGGGCCATGCCGCTTTGAAAATTGCGTGAATCTGAATATTTCTTGGATATATGCAAACCCAGCAAGAAAATTATTTGCGTGCAAGGTGAATATTTTCTGGAACCCATATTATTAGATGAATTTATTCGGCACTACCTAAATGTTCTTCTTTTAGGAAAATCTATGCCGTCGATTTTTGTGGTATGACCCACCCATTTGTGATCAGTCGAAGCAAGTAATTCCTAGATTGCTGAAGTCAATACCAAACTCAGAGAAACTTTACTGTTAGACTTTCGTGTTGTTGTTGTTATGGCTAATTCCATATTTCCTCTGAATTTCCTCTAATTTAGCTAGTTTCATGTTCCAAATTGTGCTGCTTTGGCTAAATTAGACAGAAGGTTGGGACGTGGTCTACAACTAATATTAAAGGTTGGAGACGTACACTGCAATAATATGTAAATGTTAGGGACATGTTCTGCAACTAGAAGTAGATGTTTAAAAAAATTTCGAAGAACGCCATATATCCCTACATAAAGTGTAGTTCAATTCAATGCAACAATATATCCTACAATGTGAAATCAATGCAACAAAAAATTGGAAGAATAATATTAACCAACAATGTCATCCTAAACGAAACAACAAGAAAAACATCGAAAATATGTTGTCACTTACACACTACTACCAAGAAAAACTAGCAATAGCAGCAACGAAAATAAAACATATAAATTGTAGTGTAGTTTCAATATATTAATCAAACCATGATCATTACAAAAGCAACTGAACTACAGCTCCCACAAAATAATTCAAGACCAACTCTCAAGTTTTCTGATTCTTTGCATTGGGTTTTTCCTTCCAGTCGTTGGTGTTGCTCGTGCTTGCTCCATCCCCCTTCCCATTGCCTACTGATTTTGTGTTTGCAAGATCTCTTGTTGTGGCTAACCATCCCACAATTGCTGCAAGTCATTTCCATCATTTGTCTACCTCTTTTGGTGCCTCAAAGGGTTCTCTTCATCTGAATTTATTTGGCTTGCGGAGTTGTGTTCTATGAGGTGATGGAGTTATAGGATTCTTATCCTTATTTGCACGAAATTCAGAGCCTTCCATGGGATAAACTACTGGACTATAGGCTTTCAAATTCAATTTTTTGCTATGGCATTCGTGTACATAATTCTCCAACTTTAGATGCGTATCATGTATGCAACTAATAGCATGGCAGCATGAAATGATACTTAACTAGAAGCTTCTACAAGCGCATGTCATGTTCGTGAAATCAACAACATATGTTTTTGTAAAATTATGTAAAACATGTAATTGCATATCACCTGGAAAGGTTGGTTGGCAAGTCGTACCTTCCTTGGTGTTCTTATCAATAATTTTGCAGATTTTTGGTGTAAATAGTTGTTTCCATTGATGTACTGACTCACATCGTTAGATAAAATCTAATATTCTCCAGCAAGCAGATTACTGGCTTGTCCCTTGCTTGCACAATCGCAATTTTAAATGATTCACACAAGTATTTGAGTAACATGTCACACTTCGTAATGTCCCTAATTTGCCATACTCCATTGTGATGGTGACATCTCTGACAACCATTTGTATGCGTCAATGTCTTCAACTTTCATTTTTTCCATTTCATCATTCCACTCCGACTTATATGTCATACTAGCAGTCGTCCACAACAAATTCTTCAACCTCAAACCTCCAAACCTCGATTTGAAGTTGTTATTTAAATGCCTAACACCAAACATATGATCTGCATTTTGACACCACTCTCATTATCATGTAAGTACTTTATTACCACACTGATTATCGCCAAAACTAGTAGCTAACCCTTCAGGACGTCTCCAACCACAATATTCAAATTGGTACAACTTTTACACCAAAATAGTGCACTTTTTACACTATTTTTTTTAACATTCTCCAACCAAGATCTTCAAATATTATACCAAATGAATATTATTGCTTTTCTTTCCTTATTTTTTAATTCTCAGCAATTAGTTTATTTTGAAAATTATTTCATTAAATATTCTATTACTACTTAAATTTATAAATTGAAATTTTAATATTTTTAACTAAATATTCTATTACTAGTGAAAATTATAAATTATAAATTTACTTTAATACCTAAAAAATAGTATTTATCACAACAAATTTGAAAATGTATTACAATTAATATCACAATTAATAAAATACAACATTTAACATCACAAAAAAAACATATAACATAAAAAGGTTCAAAAACAAACATAAAATATACTAATTTTGTCAATCAATTACAATTTTTTATGTTAATAAAAATAATAATTAAATGAAAAGAAATATAAATAAAATTAAACTATAAAATAATAAAAGAATATAAAAAAGAATATACAAATTGTTGAAGTATAAAATGTAGGACAAAAGTGGAAGAAAAAAAAACTCTAAAAATTGCACCAAGTGACCACTCAAAAATGGAGTCTCCATTTGGAGACCCGTTGGAGTAGGAATGGGACTCCATTTTGGCGTTTCACGCCATTTTGGAGATTCCCTAGTATGTTGCACGAACATTTCTCAAACTGATCACCAAATTTGTTGCCCGCATCATTTCTTAGTATGTCCTCCCACTCCATTACAACTTCATCGTACCCTTGGTAAACCCTGTCTGGAATGTAACAGAAGGCTGTGAACCAAACAAAGCTGGCTTTCAGGGCTACATATATACATCCACTTCAACAATTTCTACACCTTCCATACATACATGGTGTCCTTCTTGAACATTACAACCAACCTCAACCTCTTCAAATGTTTCTGTCTCAAACTCTTCATCAATTGGCAATGTTTGATTGCACAATGTATTTATTTTCGTCTATTTCAATCCCATCTTTTAACTTGGTAACTCTAAAGTTTTGTGGTACATTCTGTGCACATGTCCATGGCAAAAGGAAGAGTCGTGGAGGTGGAACACTTCAATAACCCTAGATTTGCCAATGTCTTCAAGCATTGCCAACACATATCCGCCACTCTTCAACCTCGTTAACACAATAGTCATAGACTTTTCAGGCTTTCTATACACAAAACCCATTGGATGACTGAGCTGTCCCAAATGCGTATCTCATGGCTATCCATCCAATAAAAAAATGTAAACATCATCAAATAAATACAATTATTTAATGTGTTCACACTTCTTGTTAAAATTAACTTGTATTTCTTTGATGATCTGTATATTTTCTATTGGTGGGAGAATGGATACATATTTGGGACATCAGATTTGGCTCTAGATGACCATATCTATACTACTTCTAAAATGGGCTTAAATGAAAAAATATTTTTGGACTATTCTACCCTTACAAATCTTTTAAAATTCCATATTAACATTTAGTATTCATTAGGTATAATTATTTTTTAATACTTTATTTATTACTCTTTTATTGTTCATCCTTATTGTAGATAAAATTTTCAACAATTTACTAAATATATAAATAAATTTTTTAAATATTTAATCTATTAAATTAAATATGAAGGTGAAAAGATAATTTCAATATTTTTTTCTTCTTGTATTAAGTAGATAAAAAGAATGAGAAATGAGTTTCAACCCAAAAAAAAAAAAAAAAAAATTGTAACTTTTTTTATTACCGTATTAAAATTCAAATCATAGATGTCAAAACTGAAATAGAGATAAAAAGATTATTTTTAATATATTAGATTACAATGATTACGAACATGTTTGGTTGAGTTTTTATTTTTTTTAAATTCTTTTTTTCTCAAATTCATTTCAACTACATATTTTGTGGGACTTACAACTTTTATCAACTTTTCATCCACACATTTTACCAAAATTTTTAAAAATCTTTAAACTCCACCAAACATATATTATAGTAGAACTAATGTGTGAAAAAAATTTCATTTTTAATTTAATTTAATTTAATTAATATATATACAACGTTCTTTACATCTTACGTCTGTTCGTCAACAATATTATTACTCTGTTTGTCAACAATATTATTACAACACATAGACAAATATTGACATTTCTTTAATTTATGTTTCTTACTTACATTTATGTCGTCAAATCAAACACGTCTAATAAAAAGAAAATTTACACAAAGACTATTGTTAACGAGGAACTACTACTCCAACAAATGTATAATATTATGTAATCAATCATTACATTTTCTCACAATAAAATTAGTAATTATTAATTTTATTATTCGTAAAATGTAGATCTAGATATTATAAATATAATAAGATTTGATATCAATGGTTTATCAACCATCAAAGTTTAAATCACCAAAAGGTCTTAATTGAGTTCAAGTTATTATTGGTATTATTACTATATAAACTCATCTCTAATTGTAATTGTACTTAAATGAATGCAATTATCTCTTAATAATTATTTGTTACTCTTTTATTGTTCATTATTATCGTATATTAAAATTTTAACAATTTATTAAATGTACATTTAAAATTTGTAAATATTTAATAGATTAAGTTAAATATGAAGGTGAAAAGACGATCTCATCTCTTTTTGCCTTACGTAGATGAGAGAATTCAGAAATGGATTTTAAAAAAATGAATGAGAAAATTGTAAATTTTTTTATGAAAAGATTTAAATCTTGGAGATGAAAAGATTATTTTGAATACATTGGATTACAGTGATTATAGTTGACAACTAATATATGAAAAGAGAGAGAACGTTGACAATTCTTTAGTTTTTGTTTAGTACTTATATTTATGTTGTTTTCATTTACATCGTCAAATCAGACGCACTTACTAAAAAGAGAACATATACAAAGAATATTGTTTACAATGAGTCACTACTCAAATAAATGTATAATATTATATAGTCAATCATTTCATTTTTTCTAATAAAATTAATAATTATTATTTTTTCCATAAAATACAACCCTGAAGATCCCTATTAATAAATCATTAATTCCATACGATTTAATATCCATAGTTCGTCAATCATCTAAACTCAAATTACCAAAAGCTCTTCACAGAATTCAAGTTATTATTTGTATTACTACTATATAAAACTCATATTTGGTTGCAATTGTACTTCTATAAATATAAATTAAATATTAACATCGAACAATATAAAACAACATGTTATCAACAACCATATTTTTTAATCTTTATTGCAATTGTTACTTTAACATTTTAATTATTAACAATTAAAAAATAAAAAATTCGAAAATATTAAAAATTAACAATATAATTACAAAAGCACGTGCAACGCACGCGTGTCTAACTAATTTTAACAAACGCCCTTAACTCAAATTGAGAAATAAAAGCATAGTCTACCAAATCAATGTATTGTACCTTCCCGAGCAAATAAAAAAATGTTAACCATTAGGCTGCAATTATTTATTTATTTATTTTAGCAAAAACAATCAATTACTACAAAAATCTAGAAAAAAATAAAAGGGATGTAATTAAGTTATAAAACAAAAAAAAAAATAGAAATAATTCTATAAATGTACTGGATTGTGGTGGTTCTTCCTTGTCTCTGCTCAACTGAAGAGGTTTCATGTTTTTTTATGATAATTTTGCACAAATACAAATATATTTTACGGAAATAAACTACGATTTAGCCCTATAGCCTAAAACCCAACTGACATGAGGAGAGATTAAGGAGCGACAATGATCATCAATTTAGGTTTCGCAATGAAAGGGTAACACACACCACAATGTAAGGGAGTACCGTTTTCTTACATTCAGTGGGTAAGATGTAATTGTCTACTGGGTGATTGGCAGCATGAGATCATATCTTGTGATAGTGGACAATTTCATCTTGTGATTTCATGCCGCCACATCACCCAGTGGACAATTACTGTTGGATTTTTTATCTCTATAATGGACTACATATTGTATTACAATTATATGGGCTATCTAATTAATAGGGCTATTAAGTGATCTGTTGATTGGGCCCTCGAAACATCTAAACTGAGTGTGGGCTTTGTAATGTGTAGAGACCGGATCCTAGTCTAATTAGAATTGATGGACTTCTAATTGGACTAGGGTATACAGAATATTATAAATAGGGTTATGGTCCCCGGGTCAATCACAACTTTTGTTCTTCTCTTCTACACCATTATAGACAGAGATTCCATTGAACATTATTGAGGTGATTAGACTGCGGAATATCCAACCCTCTCAATTTCAACACCAATGGAGACAGGTATTCTTCTGAATCAATTATTGTACTTGGTAATTTGGCATGATACTTAAATCTTTAATTATTAGTATATGATTAAAGAATATAGATTATATTTCTAACAATTGGTATCAGAGCCATTATCATGTTGAATTATCAGTATGATAATTGTTTTAATTAATTTATTAAATGCTCAAATTGTATACATGAAGAAAAGGTTTTTTATGGTAAAAAAAATCATTGTGTGTATATGAATTTTTGAGTTGTTTTATTGAGGAAAATAAAGAACTAAAGAATCTGCATACATAAAATTGAAATAATAGCTACAATTTGCCAATTTTATTTCACTTCAACGTCGGTTGATTTTTTTTTTCTGGAGACAGTTGAATGATTTCAATCGAATGAATTCTTGGTTTGTAGTTTAATGTTTGGAATTCTCACATTCATCTCTGTTATATTATGGTGTATATATATATAATTGGGATTATGATTTTTTGAACATATAGATTTAGTTTTTTTTTTTTTTTTTTTTTTTTTTTTTAATGAATGTTCTTGAATCGTTGATCATGAATCATCCATTTGGTTGTTGGATTGGATTTGAAGACCTAAAGAACACACAAAAAAAAAAAAAAAAAAAAAATATTGGAACAGCAGCGTCGCCGGCGATGCTGGAAAGCTGGAAGGTGCTGCTGGGCGAAACAAAGCAGCGCCGTTGCCGGCGCTTCTAGCAGGAACAAACAGCAGCGCCTTCGCCGGCGCTGCTGAAAGGAAACAGACGCGCCGGGCTGGCGCTGCTGCGGCTGAAGAGCCGCCGCCCATCAGATCTAGAGGGCGGCGGCGTAGGTTGGTGGCGCTAGGGTTTGAAAACCCTAGTTGCTGCATTTTGTTTTTGGAAACGGGACCTCCAATGTAAATTAGATTAATTCAAGGATTAGGGTGCAATTTTGGAGATTTAGGTTATATTGCACATTAAGTCCCTAAAGTGTAAAACTTAATTAATTAAAATCCCTCAGGTTATGGTAATTTAAAACTAAGTCCCAAAGTTTTAAATATTAAGCCATCTAACCCTATAGTTATGGGATTTTAATAATTTAGCCCTTGAAGTTGAAATTTTTCATAAGTTGGCCACTAAAATTTTAAATTTTGCAATTTTAACCCTAAAGTTTTTTAAAATTTCTTCAAAGAAAGGCCATTAAAGTTTTAAAATTTAGGATTCAATCCCAAAACTTCATAAATCCTAAATTTTAAATCCCTAAAGTATTAAAATTTCAACTCTAAGGTCCTCTAAGTTTCAAATCTTAAAGTTTTTCTCCGAAAATTCTCAAATTCTTAATTCAAATGTCTTGTATTTTGAAGTAAATAATATCAATACAATACGTTGCCAAAGTAACCTCTATTGTGTTGATTTGTTTATTTTGAAATATAAAGATGAGTATATCTGTTACTTATGCGAATAATGATCGGCCCAAAGGAAGGTTATTGTTTGGCCAAATAACAGATATACATGTGGCAGTAAATATGTGATAATTATAAAGATTTCATGTAGACAATAAGTCGGTCCAAAGAATGGCCTATTGTTTGACAGATTTATTATCTATATTTGATTGCCGCGCGGAGAGTACCACTTACAATTGATGTTTCTGTCCAAAGACTAAATGTCAATTTTGTTCTAGGTATCTTGTGATGGGCCTACCAATAAAACACATGCCTTTTTTTTTTGGATTTTAAGATTTAGTTCTTAAGGTTTTGGATTTTAAATCTTAGGTCATCCAAGTTTTCATATTTTAAAATCTTAGGCCCTTAAAGTTTGGAATTTTTGAATTTAATCATTAAAATATCTTCAGATCCTTGAGTTAATCGTCTTATATTTCAAAATAAATCAATTAAAACGATACGTTGCCAAAGTAACCTCTATCGCGTAGATTTGCTTATTTTAGAATATTAAAATGTGTGTGTCTGTTGTTTATGCAAATAATGACCGGCCCAAAGGAAGGTTACTGTTTGGCCAAATGACTGATATACCTGTGGTAATAAATATGTGACAATTATAAAGTTTTCATGTGGACAATAAGTCAGTCCAAAGAAAGGCTTATTGTTTGACAGATTAATTGTCAATATTTGATTACTACACAGAGAGTACCACTTACAAGTTGATATTTCTGTCCAAAGACTAAATATCAATGTTGTGCTAGGTATCTTGTAATGGGCCCACCGATATATAATTTGTCATACATATGATATGACATAATCATTAATTGTGAGCTTGAAATATTATCTCGTTTTCAGTTTCTGCTTCTGCTCCTGCTTCTACAGTATCTGCCAACATTAATTTCATCCCTGTGCTTAATAGCACAAATTTCAAGAATTGGAAAGAGAACGTTACGATTGTTCTCGGTCACATGGATCTTGACCTTGCACTTCGGAGAGAACGACATCCTACTATCACTGATGAAAGTTCTACTGAGGATAAAAGGGACTTGAAAAATTGGGATCGTTCTAATTGCATGAGTCTTATGATCATGAAACGTTCCATTCTAGAAATATTTAGGGGCGCTATGTCTAAGGAAGAAAATGTCTAATCTCACTTCCAAACTAAATGCACTAAAGTTAGAGTTGTCTGAGGACTTGCTCGTGCATCTGGTTTTGATTTCCCTTCCTGCACAATACAGTCAATTTAAAGTAAGTTACAACACCCAAAAGGATAAATGGACTCTTAATGAGCTCATATCTCATTGTGTGCAAGAAGAGGAAAGACTTAAGCGTGAGAGGACTAAAAATACTAACTCATCAACCACTCCTCAAGACAAGAAAAGAAAAAGGAAAAAGTAAGCTGCAATTGGGGCACCACGACATAAAGTACAAAAGAAACAGGATAAGGAGTCCACTTGTTACTTTTGTAAGAATGGTGGACACATGAAATAAAGAATGCTCCAATTACGCTGCATAGCGTGTTAAGAAATGTATGCTTCTCGCTATGGTTTGTTTTGAAGTTAATTTATTTAGCTTCTATACCTAGACACACTTGGTGGATGGATTTTGGTGCTACCACTCACATAAGTGTGTCTATACAGGGTTGCCTGTGGAGCCAACAGCGAATTGATGCTGAAAGATTCATCTTTGTGGGCGATGGCAAAGCAGTTGCAATTGAGACTTTAGGGACTTTTAGGTTATTATTAAAGACACGGTGAGAAAAATGATTAGTCATTCTTCTTTACCAAAATCCCTATAGAGAGAAGTACTAAAAAATGTAGTATACATCCTTAACAGGGTTCCAAATAAAACAGTAACTAAAACCCCTTATAAACTTTGGATCAGCAAGAAGCTTGGTATAAGGCACTTGCACATTTGGGAATGTCCAGCTGAAACGAGGCCTTATAGGCTAAGTGAAAAGAAACTGGACTCAAGAACTGTAAGCTGCTATTTTGTTGGATACCCAGAATGGTCCAGGGGTTATAAATTCCATGATCCCTTGACTAAGTCCTTTTTCGAGACTATTAATGCAAAATTCCTTGAGGATGTTGAGTTTGGAGGGAAAGATAAGGTTAAGAACATCGTCTTTGAAAAGGAACTCGTTTCTCTTACTACTGTCACTATTGACAATGATCAAATTACTGACATTGTTCAAGAAGTGAATTCGGATTATCAAGACAATGTCGACAACTTTCCTATCCAAAATAAAGTTGTTGCTCTTGATGAGCAAACTCAACAACCTCAAGAACAAATGCCAGTGCGATGATCCACTAGAGAAAAGAGAATGGCGTTTCTGGATGACTATATCGTCTTTCTCCAAGAACATGAGGTTGACATAGGAGTGGTGGAAAATGATTCAATCAACTTCCATCAAGCCAAACAGAGTTCTAATTCTCAAAAGTGGGTTGATCATGGAAGATGAGATGAAACCATGAAAGACAATGACGTTTGGGATCTCGTCAAATTGCCTTAATGTGCAAAACCCATTGGTTGAAAATGAATATTTAAGACCAAGAGGGATTCAAAAGGCAATGTTGAGAGATATAATGCTCGTCTTGTTGTTAAGGGTTTCACTAAGAAAGAAGGCATTGATTATAAAAGAGACTTTCTTTCCAGTTTTATCGAAAGACTCTCTCAGGATAGTAGTAGCTCATTTTGATTTGGAGCTGCATCAGATGGATGTAAAGACTGCATTTCTCAATGGTGATATTGAGGAAACGATACATATGGTGCAGACAGAAAACTTTGTATCAAGTGATCCAAAGAGAATTGTCTGCAAATTGAAGAAATCCATGATCTCAAACAAGCTTCCCGTTAATGGTATTATAAATGTCATCAAGTCATTATCTCGTTTGGATTTGAGGTAAATACATTGATGATTGTGTGTACCATAAGTTCAGTGGGAGTAAATATATCTTCCTGGTATTATATATCGATGATATACTGCTAACTAGCAGTGATATAGGCTTATTGCACGAAACCAAGAGATTTCTAACTAAGAATTTTAAAATGAAAGATCTTGGGGACGTCTCTTTTGTATTAGGTATACAGATACATCGAGATCACTCTCGAGGTATTATTGAGTTATCACAAAAGAGCTATATCAAAAAGGTACTTAGCAGATTCGACATGAAAGACTGTAAATCGGGAGATACACCAATTCCTAAAGGAGATAAGTTCAGCCTCAGTCAATGCCCCAAGAATGAGGTTGAAGTGAAAGAAATGCAAAAGATTCTTTATGCATCGGCTATAGAGAGTCTTATGTATGCTCAAGTATGTACGCATCTAGATGTAGCGTTCATAGTGGGATTATTAGGCAGATATTTGCGTAATCCTGGGATGGATCATTGGAAAGCAGCCAAAAGGGTTATGCAAAATTTACAGAAAACAAAAGATTTCATGCTCACCTATCGGAAGTCAGATCATTTGGAGATCATAAGGTATTCTGATTCCGGTTTTGCTGGATGCCAATACAGTAAGAGATCCACATTGGGCTATATTTATCTATTGGCTGGAGGAGCTATATTTTGGAAGAGTGTTAAGCAGACGCTCATATCTCCACCCACCATGACAGTTAAGTTCATAGCCTGTTATGAGGCATCTAATCATGGAATATGGCTGCGAAACTTTGTCACTAAGCTGCGGGTTGTAGATGGTATTGAAAAAACCATTGAAGACATATTGTGACAATAAATCGGCTGTGCTATATTCCAACAACAATAGAAGCTCTACGATGTCGTAGCACATAGACATCAAGTTTCTTGTTGTTAAAGAGAGAGTTCAGAGTAATCAGGTGTCTATAGAGCATATTGACACAAACTCCATAATTGCGGATCCGCTCACCAAGGGTTTACTGCTCAAGGTGTTTCACGAGCATATAGCTCATACGGGTGTTGAATCGTTTGATGATGTGCTAGTTTAGTGGAAGTTTGTATTTTGATGCTTTTCAGTAGTAGACACACTTTATGATTATTTTCTGCAGAATAAAATATAATGGTTGTTACCAATCTCTGAATTTAGTCTTTCTGTTTGTGGTTTAACATTAAGATTGGAAAGCTTTAGTATGATCTCACTAAAGAATAAAGTAGGACCAGTTGGAAATAGACATGTACTAAGATCACATTTCATGTAATTTCCATGCTACACATCTATACTCGATCTATGTCATTGAATATGTTGGTATGATGACCATTGATGGGTTTAGTTACCGATTAATGTGACGAAAACCGCTTTGATCTCATACTGGTATAATAGATGGACCAGATTGTACGGAGATGTTTCAAGTAAGATAGCAATTTAAGTGTACACATAAGGTTTAAAATATAATTGTTTCGGATAACATATGTAGCCCAAGTGGGAGATTGTTGGATTTTTTATCTCTATAATGGGCTACATATTGTATTACAATTATATGGGCTATCTAATTAATAGGGCTATTAAGTGATCTGTTGATTGGGCCCTCGAAACATCTAAACTGAGTGTGGGCTTTGTAATGTGTAGAGACCGGATCCTAGTCTAATTAGGATTGATGGACTTCTAATTGGACTAGGGTATACAGAATATTATAAATAGGGTTATGGTCCCCGGGTCAATCACAACTTTTGTTCTTCTCTTCTACACCATTATAGACAGAGATTCCATTGAATATTATTGAGGTGATTAGACTGCGGAAGATCCAACCCTCTCAATTTCAACACCAATGGAGACAGGTATTCTTCTGAATCAATTATTGTACTTGGTAATTTGGCATGATACTTGAATCTTTAATTATTAGTATATGATTAAAGAATATAGATTATATTTCTAACAATTACATCTTGCCCACTGAGTGTAGGAGAACGGTATTCCAATGTAATGTTTGCTTTTTTGAAAAGCACACGAAATGTCTACATATTCCAGAAGAGAGAAGTTTTTAGTTTTTAGTGGATTTTCCATTTTACCCTTGACTAAAAAGTTAGTATAAGAAATATTAATCAATAAATACTACTACTAAGTATTAACTTATTAAATATTAAAAATTAATAGAGCACCCACTTCAACTTGTCTAGGTTTATAATTCATTTGTCTTTGTTCACTTATTAAATGAAAGTGGTGTTTGAGGTACCATGACATTGTAGGCACAATATAAGAATATAGTTCTATCAACAGGAGACGAAATTTAAACGTAGTATTTATTGTGTTGAAATCTGATCTTAAAAATTATTCTTAGTAGATAGAGTCTTTATATGATAAAACTTGATTTCATATTTAAGTGAAGTAGAATTCTACTTCTTAACCCTTTTTATAAAAATGTAGCTTGTTTAGAAATATGATTCTTAAAAGTTGATTTAAACTTTAAATTTATTATCTTTTTTATTACGTACCGATAGATGTTGTAAGGAGGTCAATTAATAAGACAAAAATGTTTTCTTTGATTAAGGATACCACTGATAATATGCACATACAAACTGAAGGCAAAAAGGTGTCGGTCCATTAATCCCTATGACTTCCTCATGAAATAATTTTGTACATGGGTACGGCCGTAGGGGTATCACACCATATTTTTTTTTTGTTTGTTTGTTTAATTGCTTTAAAACTTTTCAATTTTTGTCCTCGCCTTTTTTTTTTTTTTTTTTGTTATCCATAATTTTTTATTAATTAACATATTTGACCCCTAATGATAGTTTTTGTCCAAAATATCCTGTTAATTTGTTTTGAAATATAGAACAATTGTTGTATCGTTTTTTTTTTTTTTGTTACTTAAAAATACGAGAAACATATAAGACTTCATTTAATTTTACTTAAAAAATTATTAAAAAACTGAAAACAAAATTAACAATTAATTTTAACCATACATTTCATATAACCCATAATATTTATCAACTTTTCAATCACACACATCATTAACTTTTACCAAAATTTAAAAAAATAAGAACTTATTTTTAACAAATTCAAACACACTAATAAGCTTTTTTATGCCCTCCTAGCGAACTTTATGAATGTAAACGGTAACCAAAAATAAAATATGCTAATTAATGGTATGTTGAAGATAAGAATGTGACAAAAAAAAAAAAAAAAAAAAAAGAAAATATAAGTATGACTATTAACAAAAGTTAAAGATCAATTAGAAAGTAGTGCTCAGGAAAAGAAAATCCACCAATACAGGGAAAAATTGCATAGTTGGTCCCCCAACGTATTGCCGAGTAGCAAATTTGTCTTGAATATTTAGTAGGCACAAGTTGATCCTCAACCTTTTAATATAGTTACATACTAAGTCTCCAACGCAAAAATCGTTCAATTTTCATTAAATCGTCAGTACAAGTTAAAAACAAGACTTCACTTCATGAAGTTAAACATGTGACAAGCCTATATTGTTTTGCAGAGTTTTGAATGATTTCTATAGATGGAGACTAATTATGAAGCTATAATAAAAGGTTAGAGGAAATTGGTTGGGAACCATAATGACGGCATACACAAACTAGGGGCAAAGAAGGCATTCACCCAATGATCCCTATAATTTCCACACAAAATTGGAATCCCAACGGACAAGAATTTTGTACAAATATAATGACTATGTATACACAAACAAAAAAATGCATTGGTCCATCGATCCCCACCAATTCCACACGAAATTGGAATCCCAAATACGAGAATTTGTACAAATATAATGACCATACACCAACCCGGGGCAAAAAAGGCATTGGTCCAATCATCCCTCCCAAATAAAAGTGTCTCTGAAGACAAAATTAACAAACCTATAGCTGCTTCAGTTCATTTAAATCTTCACGTGCTCCAATTGCAAAAGCTAAGACCCGATTTGCAGTATTCCAGCGGCTACACATCAATAGGAGGACTGAAAACTGTTTCCTGCATTGAAGAAAACAAAATCTTCATAGTAACTTCAAGGTAATGAACACAATGTTTTGAACAAAAGATCGGCTAAACAAAAATAGGACTTGAAAACTTTTCGCAAACCTGATCACACACAGGACAAGTATCACTTCTTTCCATCCACTCGAGAATACAAGCAAGGTGAAAATGATGATCACATTTTGTGATGAGTTTTGGATTCTCTGCATCATATTCTGTTGGGAGAGACATTAAGATTTACTTCTTCAAGTCCAAACACGTTAACACAACAGAGTGAAAATCAGTAGTTGCAAAAGAGTAACTGATTCATCTCACCTTCCAGACAGATGGGGCAAACATCCTCCTCGTCCTGTAGAGATGAAACGGGAGGTTCACTGGACTTCTTAAGATCGTCTTCATTTTCGACTTCTTCTGACGCTGTCAGTCCAGCATTCAATTGCGCCTTTTCATCAGAGTAGTTTTTTACTTTTGTGTCCAAAGTGCTGCCAGAGATAGTTTCGTCCGCAGATTCTGCATTTGTGGTCTCCACAGCCGGCTCGCTCTTGTTTCCAGAACTTTGTCGATCCCTTGATGGAGTATGAGGGTGTGCTACATGTGTATCATAAGGTATCGGTGCAGGAGGTGGCCTGTAAGTATCCGGGACTGAAGTATCTAGATTGGTATCAACCACAAGCCCTGTAGAGAGGGCAGAAACTGTTTCATGGTGAGACGACAGTGGTTCACGCTCCTCTGACACTCTTGGATACTGCAAAACAAGTGGCACGCCCACAAAGAAAATCAGACGATTTGGGTGAAGAACAGTTCATTAAGAGTATCAGCATAGATTACTTTTTATCGTGATGGTATACATAGAAACCCCATTCCAAAGAAGGGTAAGACTGAACTTAACTCTTATCACTACATTTTATTAGCACGTGTATATATATATATATATATATAATATTAAGGGTTAATTTCATTGAATATAGAAAAAAGTTAATTTGTTTGCCTCAACGAAAATTCAATTATTGTGAATGGAAGCTATGCGACTTAACTCCAACACGTTAAACAGGATTGAAAGAAGACTATACAAAATGTGTGTGAGTTCAGCAAAATAAAAAATACAATGTATTACTACGTTATATTTATTGAATTCTTATATAATTTACTTCACGATAATTGTTCTAAAAGTACAGAACTGTAACACTTCTAATAAATTTCAGAGATATAAAAAGAAAAAAAAATCATATCTTGAAACTTTGACAATTATAATTAACTTAATAAATTAATTTTTATATATAATGATAATTACCAAATCACTAACACAATTTACTATAAGGGAAGTTGTTATGTTTTTTATTATAAACATAATCATTGAAATGGAAGTAATTGTTATTGTGTTTTGTTATAAATGGAATCATAAAACTCTAAAGAACTATTAGAAAGCCCTATGATGGTACACTGCCGTTAACTATTTATTTCTGAAAATGAAAATTGATTAGGACAAATTTTCAAAAAGTATCATTGTAAAATGTATAGGGTAAAGAAGAGATATTTACATGTAATTTTTATTAATTTAAAAAACCTTATAATAGGTGTCACTTAAGTTCTATGGTAGATGCTAGAGTAAAGATATTTTTAATAGACATATGAATAACATAAAGGATGTGCATGATGGAATTGTCAAGAGTACATGATCTAGTGACGGTAGTGCTAGAGAATTTCTTATTACTAAGGCTTGCATCTAGGTTTTGTCCAGAGTCATTATTTTTTTGCTTTAGTCATGGATAACTTATGAGCCATATTGAACGTGGGATCCCGTGGAGGAAGCTTCTGATAACATTGTTTTAGTTGATGAGACCATGGGGTGGATAATTCGTAAGTTTAAATTTTGGAGAAGAGCTTTGGAATCTAAAGGTTTTAAATTAAGTAGAACCAAGGCAAGATACATCGGTTGTCATTTTAGTCATGAAAAGAATAAGAATTACACCACAGTCATTCTACAGGATCATGTTGTCCCAGAGAGTGATCGATTTAGATAATTAAGTTCGGTTACAGAAGGAAAGAGGATTTGATGAGGATGTAAAGGATAGAATTAGAGCAGGTTGGATGAAATGGTGAAGTGCTACAAAGATTACATGTAACAGAGTGGGGATACCAATGGAATTGCTAGAGGGGAGGTCCATGTGATTATCATAAACTGGAGGTAGAATTTAGTTCAAGAAATCTCATTTAATGGTGGATACGCCTAAAGACTGATCCTGATCAAAGAAATTGCCTTATCTTCAAAAAGGAAATACACATCAATGCTTGGTTCAGATTACGAAAACAATCCAAATACCATAACAATTGAATAACACAGGAAAATAACCACCCTAAGAATCAGAATGCTGTCATCAAAATAAGACACTACCTTGAGATTGGATTGAATTGATGCAAAAAGGGCATCTGGCATGAGGTAAGAAATAATACTCACAAGATAGAATGGTGGTGAAGGGTTGAGTTCGGCAGTCTTGGATGCACAGCAGCAACAACAGCCGCCCATGTCTATTTATTTATTTTTTTATCCACCTGAAACTACTAGCACTTTGCTCATGTCTCCCTTCCCTACAATTGAAAAGGAAACAACATACGAGAAAGCATGATCAAAATCATTCTCAACGCCAAAATGGAGAGATTGGCAAAGTTTGGTCATTAACAATTTGGAGATCAAGCAAAAGCCCAAGTTGATAAAACATTTGATAACAATAGTATCAGATTCCATCTTGAACACAATTTGGAGTTCAGGAGGCTGAGTTTCCACAGAATTTAAAGCACAGTGCAATTGTGCGATACAAAGAAGTTGTGATACTTACACATCCAATATCTAGACGTCATGGCCGCATTTCAGTGACGTATATTATGAAACTAAAAGTGGATAGCAGGAAGCCAAACATTTAACAACCATAGGAGGTAAACTTTGATCAATTTTTGGGGAATACATTTTCTTCTTTCAGAGGACAAAGTATGATATAATGGTCGTAACACGTTCCTCTTTTTACTTTCATCAATTCAAATGAAGGTTCCCAAAACTCTAGGAGTTGACTACTTTTTCACTTAGCACCACTATACAAGATACAGAGTTTCAAACTAACAATAAAATCATCACATCTCCCTTCTTATCATTTAATGAATCTCAACTGGCAACAGAAGCGGTTACTTTCCCAATCACCCAGAACACTGATTCATTTATGAGACAACTTTTTTTGCTTATGCCAAAATTTTGAGAGGCAGCTAGCCGGTAATGTCCACTTGATGACCACAACGATCATATTTGTGTCTAGAAATTGCAGGCATGTGGTAACAAGGGCAGATACACATACAACAACATAAAAATTAGATCAAATAAACTTCAGAAAAAGAAGCCTCAAAATCAACAACATTATTGTCCTTGATTCACATACGAAACCTGATAAGTGAAACATTAAGACCAAGCTGATAATTTTCAATAAAAATCAATAAATTTTAGATTGCATTAGGACAAAGGGCTTTTAACTGTGATGGACTTCAAAAAGAAAGAAAACAAAAGTAACCTGTTAAAGGAAATTCAAATATATTCCGTGAACAGATTACTTGTGCGTCTGCGTGGTCAAAACTAATCTCATTACCACAACAAACGTTTCAAATCATCCCCTATCACACTGAACAACAACAGCATAATGAATTAGTAAATGAACAAGACTATATATGCATCCTAAAATAACAAAAAAACATTTCAAACATTCGTGATAAAGGGGGAAAAAATCCCTGCAGTAAATACAACTCTGACAACTTAAACATGCTAGCAGACGGGTATCAGTACTATTGCCTCCTAAAATTGACATAAATAAACGAACAGAACTAAAAACAACCATCCTTATACAAAGTACAAATAATAATTATTTGAAGCGGTAAAATCTGCAATTTAATCAAATAAAAATCTCAAAAGCCCTAAACTAGATATAAAATCACTGACACACAAAATAATTGAACCTTCAAGAAAATTCGTAGCTGTAATCAGCTATGAAATTCACCACAGTACCAATTAAAAAGCATCAATCAATAGTTCAAAAAAAATATATCAAAGCAATCGAAAAGTCAATCAAATTCAATACACGCAGTTCAATTACGTATATACATATGTATACACACACATGTACACAACACAGATATACGTATATGTATGTATATGTGTAAGGATATGTATCATGTACGTACCTCGTGTTTATGATGATTGATTTAATGAGAAGGTGTGTGTACACAGATGCGTGTGTATGTGAGAAAGAGAGAGACTTTTAGTGACAGGAGGACGACTAGAAAGTTGGCATCATTTGAACAATTTGATTTAAATAATAGATATTTAGTCATTTAGAATAATTGAAATAAGGCCTTGTTTGGCGTGATGACACGTTTATTCGTTTGATGAAATAAGACCTTGTTTGAAATAGTCAGTCCATCCTCATATATTTTATTTTAGGGATAATTGCATCAAAGGTCCCCAATCTTTCAAAAGCATTGGAAATATGCCCCTAACCTAAAAAAATAGCACCACACATCCCCAACGTATGAAAATCTTGGCATAGTAGGTCCTATATGACAAAATTGCATTTCCCTTTAAATAAACAAAAAAATAAAAAACAAGAAACATAATTGAAAACTAACTAAATGTACCAAAAAAAATAAAAAGTAAGAAATCTACCCCAAAAAAATAAAAATTAAGAAAGAGGTCATCTTCTCCAAAAACCCAAAATCCAAAAAAAAAAAAAAAATCCAACTTATATTATGAAAACAATCTCTCTCTCTCTCTCTCTCTCTTCCTCAAATGGTTAGCATTGCCAGCTCCACCACCAACGCCAGCAGGGTCCCGGAGGTTTCCTGTATGGAGATGCTCACGCAGCCTTTCCGGTATCCGATGAGCTTACTGGTGATACGATTGCCGACGGTGGAACGGGTGTCGGGCAAGTTTTCCGCCGGGAAGGGAAGGGAACTTACAAGCAGCCGGCGTCATGATGGGGAATGACCGAAAAACTGATCGAAAAAGCCGGAATACTTTTGACGACTTTGCGTTTTTTCTTGGTGGAAGGTTGGACAAGGGACAATGACTGTGCCTGCAGCGGATGAGGAGGCAACACGGCGGATGGTGATGATTCTAGCTCCTTGACGGGACTTAAATCTGCCATTACAGGACTTTTGATCAAGAAATTGGAGAAAAATTCAACTTATACTATGAAATAGTTTTGGAGGAGCAAATCAAACTGGGCGGAGGACAAATGGAGAATTCCGGTAGTTCTAACTCCTCTATTGTCAATGTAGAAGCTCCAACGCCGGCGACGAGGATTCATGTTCGAATCTTTTTTTCAGTTTCGATATATTGAAAAGTAATGGCGAAGTGAATGACTATGGAAAGAGTGATAATCGTGGCTGTGATTTTGTGACGAATGAGCTTTTTCCGGTGCGAGAAGGAGCTGATGTGGCCATTTGAGGAAAAGATGGAGAGAGAGATTGTTTTCATAGTGTAAGTTGGATTTTATTTTTTTATTTTTTTGGATTTTGGGTTTTTTGAGAAGATGACTTCTTTCTTAGTTTTTATTTTTTTGGGGTAGATTTCTTACTTTTTATTGTTTTTGGTACATTTAGTTAGTTTTCAATTATGTTTCTTGTTTTTTATTTTTTTGTTTATTTAAAGGGAAGGGCAATTTTGTCATAAAGGACCTACCATGCCAAGATTTTCATACGTTGGGGATGTGTGGTACTATTTTTTTAGGTTAGGGGCATATCCCCAACGATTTTGAAAGATTGGGGACCTTTGATGCAATTATCCATTTATTTTAAAAAGTTAAATTTTATTTCTCAATTTCGATTACTGCTTAAAAATTTGAAGCGACACACTTTTTCATAAGGGCCAAGTTGACAATTTAAGAAAGGCAGGATAATTTCTGTCGTTTGGAACAATTTGTGCGATTATAAATAAAGACTGAAGACGAATATATTCATTCTTAAAAATTGAGAACTGACTTGTAATTTATACAATCGATTGGAGACCGGTGATGCAATTTTTCGATTCCATCATGAACAGAATATGAAAATGTAAAATGTGCCTTTCTTTCTTAGTATTCTCATCATCTACTCGTCGGTGATGCAATTTTTCGATTTGATCAAACACAGAATATGAAAAATGTAAAATATGTCTTTCTTTCTTAACATCCTAATCATCTACTAGTCCCAACATTTTATTAATGATGATAGAAAACAATAGTACCATGTTAGAGCAAAATGCAAATCAACAAAACTTTATAACAAGGCTTGGTACAGACAGACATCACCAAAAAAAAATAAAAAATAAAAAATAAAAAAAAAATTCCTAGCATCGAGTCAAAACTAAATAAGAGAAAATAATGCCATAAGCTCAAGATGTCAGAGAGTCCCTCACCCATTTACCCTCACATAAATATGAGTAACAATAATGTTTATCTAAAAGAATCAAGACTAAGATTCTAATGTGTCACCTCCAAAAAATTACTTTGTATGTTAGTATAATTTTTTTTTACTAATAGTCAATTGCCGTGTAGACAATTGACAACATAATTCTTTTTCACTGTAGAAAGGAGAATATGAGCGTGATAACCAAAGAGAATGAGTCAATTTTCACTAAAAATCTTGTCTAACCGTATATCAAAACATAGTCTATGACATTAACAGCACGAGTAAACTCACTCCCAAAGTCAAAGCAAATGAAAAACAAAAAGGTGCCTAAAACTAAAATTAGACTCGGATTGAGATTAACACGCGTAGCAATATTTGGGAATAGGCGTAGCCGGTAGTTCGATCGCAAAAATGTTATACAGATGTGAACGATACTCAATGTCCAACAACTTATTTTGATTAAGCATTGAGTAATTCATTTTTTTTAGTTTATTTAATTTAAGTGTATTCAATCAAAATGAGAAAATTTCGAGAATCAACTAAATGTTTTCAAATATAACTAGTATTTAATCTTGTGCACCTACTCTCAACAAGAGATCAAGTAATATTTCATTTTTTATTACTTCGAGTTGTATTCAACGAATATAAATTATTGAACCTACTATATTTACTAGATGGTCTAGTATATTATAACATATGTATTTTAATCTTAATATCGACTCTTATTAGTAGGAGCATATTTAAGAGGAATATTGATCTAATGTTCTTGGTGGACATTGTTATAATGCCCACCGAGACATGTGTTAAGTGAGATTTTACATTCATGCAATAATTGCATGACATAAGACGCTCTTTATTTTAAAGAGTTAACTCTTAAAATTATGTTTCAAGAGATTTTTCAAATTTAACTTTTTAAAATAGAGAGTGAGTTCAATACTCTATATAATGATTAAATTAAATAGTGTATATAAAATAAAAATAAAAAAGAAAAATCATATAATAATTACGAGGAAAGCATGTTAAAAGAAAATAAATGAAAAAATAATAAATATTTATTAAGAAAAGCAAAATAAAGTATTAAAGATAAATAAGCTGTTAGAGTATTTAAAAAATTTAAAAATATTTTTTATAAATAGAGAGTCTCTTGGATATTTTAATAGTCAATAAAAAAATGGCTTATTTGCACAAATGGTCCCTGACTTTTGCATTTACTGCAGATTGAGGACCTATCTTTTTATTTTTGGCAGTTTAACCCCTATTTCAAATATTTTTGGCGTCAATGGTCCTTTTCATGAATTTCCATTCAAATCACCGTGAAATTTGACGGTAGAAAATTTTTTATTTAAAAATGGCTTATTTGCACAAATGGTCCCTGACTTTTGTAAAGAAAAATTTGCAACAAAAGTCTCTAATCTTTCAAAAAGTGTTGAAAAGTCCCATTACCTTTTAATCCTAACACATATGACCCCAATTTTTTTTGACAATTTTACCCCTAACTTAAATAAATTAAAAATAACTCATAAACCTTTTTAAAAATACAAATAAATCCTAAATTTTTTTTATTTTTTTACAGATTTACACTTAAAATAATAAAAAGTGTGTCATCAAGTCCCAAAACTTTTAATTTTTTTCACCAAAATGACATTTAAAATGTGTTTGATTAAAATCATATTTTTTTAGTAAAAGTTATTGAAATGTGTGGTTGAAAAATTGTGGAACCATAAAATGTGTTGTTAAAATTTATTATTGACTTTGACTTTAGCTTTTTAGAAAAATCAAAATTGAAAACAAATGGGCTCTTAGAGTCTATACAGATTTTGTCCAGTGGTCCATTAATTAACAAAAAAATTATACCCATGATCAAAATTTGACCAATTTAAAATTTTAATTTATTTTTCATATCAATTACTAGATGTGGCAAAATGGACCAGCTGAGTGTCTGGGTTGGGCTGGTCCAATAAAAAATTGATCAAATAAAAATTAGGTCAATTTAGCCTGGTACAACTAGCCAACCGGATTGACTTGAGAAATTTTTTTTGCCCAAGTCCCTACCCCACACTTCAAACACTTCAAAAATTAATCAAATAAAAACTAGGCGAGCTTTTATTTTGTTTTTTTTTTTTAACAAAATTATAAGTAATTATTTTAAAAAAATAAGTTAAAAATGTAAGTTGGGTTGGCCCAGCAAATACCAACCCATGTAAAATTGGGTCAGGATTAGCCCAATCTAATCTTTTATGTGGCCCGTCTAATTTCGGGTTGGGCCAGTCCATCTAGCCCATTTGCCAGCTCTACCAATTACTAAATAATAATTAAAAAAAAAAATTCTTCACAATCTTCAGCCCACCACCACCTTTTTTTTTTTAAAATTGGTATGAAAAATAAATTAAAATTTTAAATTGGTCAAATTTTGATCATGTGTATAATTTTTTTGTTAATTAATAGATCACTGGACAAAATCTGTAGAGACTCTAAAAAGCTAAAGTCAAAGTCAACAATTAATTTTAACCACACATTTTAGGGTCCCACAACTTTTCAACCACACATTTCAACAACTTTTACTAAAAAATATGATTTTAATCAAACACATTTTAAATGTCATTTTGATGAATAAAATTAAAAATTTTGGGACTTGATGACATATTTTTTATTATTTTAAGTGTAAATCTGTAAAAAAATAAAAAGATTTAGGACTTATTTGTATTTTTGAAAAGGTTTATGAGTTGTTTTTAATTTATTTAGGTTAGGAGTAAAATTGTCAAAAAAATTTGGGGTTATATGTGTTAGGATTAAAAGGTTATGGGATTTTTCAACACTTTCTGAAAGATTAGGGACTTTTGCTGCAAATTTTTCTTTACAAAAATCAAGGACCATTTGTGCAAATAAGCAATTTTTAAATTAAAAAATTTCTTCCGTCAAATTTCACAGTGATTTGGATGGAAATTCATGAAAAGGACCATTGACGCCAAAAACATTTGAAATAAGGGCTAAACTGCCAAACATAAAAAGATAGATCCTCAACTTGCAGTAAGTGCAAAAGTCAGGGACCATTTGTGCAAATAAGCCATAAAAAAATTGACATTGCTCGTATGTACCAAGTGGGAGAGAGAGAAACTGAAGGCGGTTGACACGTGGGTATGGAATAGTGTGGGAAGTGAAAGTGCTAAAATGTAAAAATATTACAAGAAGCGTTCGTTATATTCCTTATTCTAGTGCTATTTCCGTTAATTCCACCAGAATTTATGAGTCTGGCAAGCAATTTAGTCGAGCCGAGGTTTAACGGTGGGAAGCCATTTGTAATCCAATCTATAGCCCAACTTTTGAACATTTATCCAACCCAAGACAACAATTTTGGGCGATATCTATGGATGGGCCTATAGCCCATTTAGTATTCTGTATCATTTTCTGTCTCTATCAGTTAGGCAACTCGACCAAAGCCTATTCTACTCAACCTCCGCTTAACTCGTGAATCGGTTATTAAAGTAATCAATCCGGGTGTAATTTGACCTAAGTAATTATTTAATCTCATTAACTTTCCAAATTAAACTAACACATTATGAACTTAAATACTATTTATGTTTCCTTTGCCTCGATTTAACATTTTATTTTTTAATTCTCGAATTCATTATCATAGATTCTTTTATAGTGGGAATGGTGCTGAATAGCCGAGTGATCCGGCCAATTTTCCAAAATGACCGTTGACCTATTTTGGTGTGTAAATTACCAAATATAAAATTGTCTTCTTTCCAACTTATAATCATTTCAAACAATTTCAAATCCATTTGTCTGTGAAAAAAGAGAAGATTTCAAGGTTAGAATCTAACCCATTTGAATGTTAGAATCCAACCCATTTCATTTATGTAAGAAATTTCATTTCAAAGTAGAAATTCACAATTCTCTAAATTTTTCTTTTAATTCACAGTAAAAATTGCAGATTTTGTAGTATAAATCATGAAAATATGTATAAATATGAATATGAATTGTAATTTTTTCTTTAAATTTCTGCAAATATGAGTTCATTTTATGTGAATTAATTGAAAAAATCAGTTATAATTATATAAATTTGTGTTAACAGACTTATAGTTTGTTAACAGACCAAGAGTTTATTAACATGTATGAACACATGTTAAGGTTAAAATTAGTCTTAACGGATTCTAGGTCTGTTAACAGAACCTGTTAATAGGCCTTTTTGGTCTGTTAATAATCGTGAGTAAGTAAGGGTATTTATGTCTTTTATGTTTAAAAGAGGCATATAAAACTTATTTAGTATAAGTTAGCTTTTTTGTGATTTCGAAGATTTGACAAGATCATTTAAAAAATTCACCCTTCTTTTATAATTCATTGATACCTTGGTAGTCAATTATTATAGCGACTGAAACGACACAAAAATAAAAAATAAAAAAAAATAAAAAAAAGGTGGATAGTGAGAATTTAAGAAAATTATTCTGCCTTGTATATATGTTTGTTTCTTTGTTCAAAAGTTTTTTCTTACTTTGACCTCCACTAATGACTTTACCTTTTATGTTGGCACAATTATAGTTTAATGATAATTAGCAATTAATCATTGCTAATGTGTTGGGGATCAAATTTTCATGATATATAGTGATTAGTCATATCGACTTAATAATTCCAAATCTAATTTCTTTAGCAAATTTGTAAACTAGTGATGATGATAGTGATTAGTGCTAGAAACTTGTAATTTACTAAACACACATTTGAAAAGTATTTGTTTCTCATTGGCTATTCATAAAAGGTTAAACATCAATCAATTCATTATTTTTGTTTGAAATAAAAAATCACATTATAGAAAAATTCGGACCTAGATATGGATAGGTCGTGCCTAAATTTAGATCAGACTTGACTCTTCTTCGTTTGAGTTGCTCAGATGCACTCATACCAAGAGGCCGCCGGAACCAAGAATATTACTTTGTTTCGATCGACGAAATGTTTGAACTATATCTTTCAAGTAGCTTTCATGATATGTATAAATTACAAGATAAACTTAGAAACATATTATTATTGTCGTTCTAGAAGTATTATTTTATTTTGACATTTTTATTCAATGGATGGGGCTATTGCATAATATTAAATTAGTAAAAGAAAACACTCATCATCATTGTGTTGGTCGAATATTTCTTGATTTAAATATTTTCTATTATTTTGTTGATTTTAAAGGATGTGATAAATCAAAATTAACACCATCGTTATAATTACTAGCTGTGAATAAATTTGGTGTATTAATTCTTCTAGGAAAGGCAGCAATATCTCATAAAAGAGAAAAAATTTAATTTAATCGACTCTAAATTTAATAAAAGTAATACTCGACATGTTCTTGTTTGACATTTTTTGTGGCTAAAGGGGCAACTGATGTAATCATCGTATCTAGATATTTTCTGATGTAAATTTTTTTATTTATTTCGTTGATTTTAAAAAATGAGATAGACTAAAATTTACATGATCTTTTGTGGTTGCAAATTACTTATAATTTTGTTGTATTAACTCTTTCGAGTAGCGATGGATAGAGAATAGAGAAACAAAGATTAATGTAGACGAATAGAGAGTAATGCATAATTTGTTATTGTTGATTTTGAAGGATAAAAACTCTACTTTAAACATTCTTAAACTATTATAGGAATCCATTTTTAACTAAAAATACTAAACAAGTTGGCATTACATATAATTCCAAAATATATTATTATAATTCATTATGACCAAAATAATATATCTATGAAATAAGAGGGTTAGGGTAGAGTGGGGGGGTCCAAATAAGATATTGAAGATGAAGAAATCTAAAGCAAAATCACCCAAGCCTTTTGCCACAAAATCTTTGTAGGGTCCAATTGTGGGATTGTTGTTCTAATTTAATGTAAAGAGAAAGTGACACTCAATTATCACAAGGAATTGGAGTACATAATTTCTTGAAAAATTTCTCTTGTCCCTTTCAACCCAACCCTACCATCTACCCCATTGCACACAATATCAACGTCCACCATTCTTATAATAAGATAAGAAAAGACAACCCCATAACACCTAATGACAGCCTGGCTTCTATATGTAAGAATCACATTCATTAAGAGGCCTTTTCATGTAGTTAGTTAGTAAATGGAGAAATTAGCCAACCCTACAACACATCTCTAGCATTGAGAAAGACATTATCAATACAAACAAGATTATCGAATTTAAAGAAAATAAAATCTCATCTACATATTGAGTGCGAAACCTGTCATCTCTCGTATAGATGAATTTGGAATTATGGAACTAATAAGTTTAGAACTTGAGACGGGACTAAGATACACGAGACGGAGTAGTCACTCTAGAGCCTAGAGCAAGTTTTTAATACAACCAATGGACGTAGAAATCTCCACAAAATTGCACCACTGGTTGCAATCTGTTGCTCCGATAACAAGTTGGTCCCTGACCTTTAAAAATGAGCAAGTTAGTCCCTAACCTCACTGACATTAATCAAATGAGCTCCTCAATTGTGTTATTTCCAACAAAGTTCCAGTATGCATTTGTAACCCTATCCATCTTCTCCAGCGGAATCAGGATATTTCATACTTAACCAAATCAGTTGCCCTAATTCACCGTTGACTGTGAAAATGATAATAACTATAGACATGCAGCAATTGGGAATTAAGGATATAATATTAACTGGACAAGTGTCTCCACATTACAAGGTTAGGAACTTAGGATCCTCGGACTGGAAAATACTCACCAGACAATCTTTGGATCTCAATTAGCAGTCTATAAATTAGAGCTGAACTAAGATGTAGTTCAGATGTATATATACTTGTATACATTAAAGACAGATATGGATCATCAGACTTTTCGAATCAATCCCTAATCTCAATGCGCGTCCACTGATTTTAATCTCTTCGCTGCTGCACGGATAAACCCAACGATCACTTGCACGTCGTCCACTTCCTGTAGCATCAACACATACCAAGGCATGAGAATTTTCTTTTTTCACTTTTGAATGTTGCATAGATTGGGGTGCAATAAACTTCATTATGTTTCAAGTTGGTCATTAAACTTAAACTTTGTTACAATTTAATCACTTTATCCATACCTGTGAAGAAAAATGCTGCTCCACAGCGTTGACCAGTTGTTCCTTTGTAGGGTTGTGAATATTACTTGCCTGAACGCAGATATTGAAAGAGATACGCACTCAGCAAACTATGCGATATGTGTAACAATAAAGAGGAGAAACGGAAAGCAAACAAAAGCTAATAAAACCCACAAGGTTGAAGCTTCGCTGGTATCTCCACAATGATCCGGTGCCCAACTTTGTCAAGTTCACTCTCTGACAATCGCAACAAAACAATAAACAAACAAGTTATCGTGTTGAAATTCGTAACAAACAGCATAATATCAAGAGACCTGCATAAGATTAACGATGATTATAACGAAGTCACAGCTAGCATTTCACAAAAGGTTAAAATCACTACATAAGCTAAAAAATGCCATTAAGCCTCCATTCTTTCGTCCAACTTGACAAAAGGAAAATCAATAAACATAAAAAGAGAAAATAGAGAATGCATCAACCTGCCCCTCCACCACCCACCCAGGAGAAACCCCCCCCCCCCCCCACCCACCACCAGGCGACCATTCTCTCCTCTATCTTCGCATGTGTCCTAAAAATGGACTGTTTCCAAGTTTGTGTTTTGTGTGTATCAGTTCAATGTGAGTGGCTCCTATTCATTTAGAGTAATTTACATCAACCCAACTTCCTAAATTTCTTTGCCCATATACCTGAAACTATCATCCTTTTCCGTTGGGCTTACCGGATGAGGCGTGTGACATTTTAATTGAACTTCTCTGCAACTGCTGCGATTTATTGACTTTGCGGATGCAGTTGGGGACCACGGCCTACTGTACCGAACCCTAGGCTTACTTAGTTTGCCAAACTGAAAACTGGTAGCTGTTCAAAGGGACAATATCAATCTTAAATTAAGCAGAATTTAAAAGCATTGTTCACCAACATTAACACCAGAAATGAATTTTAACGATTTTCCCAGACAAAAGTGCTTCAACTTACAAAATCGATGATTTTCTTTTTGACAAATGTCAGATCCACTGCTAGAATCGTCAAAATCATAATCATCATCTTCTTCATTTCCAGTGGGAGGTTCTAACACACTCAATGCATTCCTTTGGAGCTTGACCTCAACCCCATTCTTCAAAACCTGGTTTAAAATATACACACTTAATAAACCATCCAAGAACACAATTTAAAGGGAAACGACAAACATAGGTCGGGGAAACCACTCCTCTTCGTTCCCCAGCACACGCACACGCACACGCACACGCACACGCACACGCACACGCACACGCACACAAAATAAATAAATAAATCTCATCAGAAGTAAAATGCATCTTCTTTCAAAATTATTTCACCAGAAACATCCAGAAATAGAAAAAATTAAAATGACAACCTTGAGAAACTCGCATAAATTTATTTGTTGCCTTTTTTCCCCTAGCGATCCAATATGGAAACACAAGGCTTATCAAATAAGCAGAACTGCTTGTAAAAAAAGAACACAGTTCCATATAGCACTTAATTCAAGCAAAGTGGGCAAATTTCTTCAGTTCGTCAATTGTTGTGTTTCTTTCTTTTTCTTTGTTTCTTTTAATCAAAAGTTACAGGAGAACTTAAGCTATTTTGAGAACACAATACTTTCTACAAGTTAATTAAGGAAAATATTTAGAGTTTTATTTCACCTTGTAGAACTACATAAGCAAAACCCTGAAAATTAGAAACTATATCTACTAGATTTAAGAAACTACTCCATGAGTACTTAGAACACGTGGTTTTGATTTAATGCCTTCACATTGAACGCATACATATGAATTCATAACTATTTCATATGGTGTGCTAATTTTTTTTCCTTTTCCCATATTTGAAAATAAAGCATCGAGTTACAAAAGATTAGCAGGGTCGAACAAACAACTCAATGGAGAAAACACAAAATTAATAGTGACCAATCATTTAAATATATGCTTCAACTAAAGAAAACGGAAAAGAGAAAAAGAGGTCATGTCATTTGTAAGATGGTCAAAAGGTTAATACCAGCCAATGCCAACCACCAAGTCCAACAGCCTTCTTGACAACACCTTGTAGACCCACCAAAACACTCTTTGTTCTATTGTTCCCTGTTACAATCACCTTAGTATGCCTCGGAAGAACGGAGAGCTCTTCATCGCCACTTTCCTCATGGAAAGGCGATAAAACCCGGGACGAGCATACTTCAGCCTCCAGCATTTTTCCACTCTCGAGTAAGCTTAATTGGGCGAAAGGAAATCAACCGCAACACCTATGCTTTTACTTTGCAATTACTACCAACTACTCTTCACATCATTCAAGCCTATTGCCAAAATCTCAATCACGAAACTGAATTGAGAAAAACCCAATTCCCATACCTAGTAGTTTGAACCCAAACTGATGCAAGAACTAAAATTAGTCCTATAACGAATTGAAACCCAGAAATTTCAGCCTAAAGGTCTCCTTTTGGGAATCTTTTCTAACTTGAATGTCTTGATTTAACTCATCTTCATATGCAGAAAATCCAAATTCCAAATGAACACCCTGAAAAGTCAAATTGAGGGTGAATCATAAAGAAATGCAATAGCCTGCATATTAAGCAATAGTATAAAATTCTGGGTGTGATTTTGCTTGAGCAAGTAAGATAGACAGAGAGAGACAGATTCTTGATGGCTGACATGAATATTTTATGAGAATATAAATGCAATGAGCCACCAATGCATTGAATCTCTTATGATTCACGGATTCAGTTTGATCACAATAAATGAACACACACACACATAAATATACACAACAATTTCTGAATTAGCTATACCAAAAAAAAAAATTTAAAAATTAAAAACTGGTTTTACACGCGCGCGAGAGCGCACACAACTAATTTTGTCATTTTCTGTGAATTGAAAAATTCTCCAGTTTGCCTCTATTGGTTTACTCTGCATTGCTTCTCCAAAAAAGTAAAAAGTTACTTCAAATTAATAAAAAAAAAACCTTAATAATACAAGCAATACACATGCACGTGCATTCAATAAAATGAGTAGAAATTAATAGTGATACTAAAAAACAGGATAATTCAAAATTTATACAAAGTAACTGGAAAAAATTGTACCTGAAAACTTCCAGAAATTCAAATTACACGCGAGTAAAGCATATAAATCGAGATTTCGGAAGAACGACAAGCATTATTCTGATTAAAACTTTAGCCATTGGTATACGTGCCAAAGAAGTACTAACAATTGGAACTAGCAGAACTCAGAACGAGAAGAAATTAAAAAGCTGGGTTTTACTGGGTGAAAATTCATTGGGTTGAAAATTGAAATAAAGTGAAATGGCATGGATCTGTGAGAAAACAGTACGAAATTTCAAGAACACTGATTATTGGATACTACTGTAGAGAGAGAGAGAGAGAGAGAGTATGTATGAGAGTGCATGCAGTAAATGCACACCAACTGCCATGAGATGGGGAGAGGGGGATGGGGTGGGAGAGAGGGGGTGAGAGAGTGGATTGGAAACGACCTGCTACTGCTAAAATGCAGAGAGAGAGGCCCCACTCGTACGGTCATTGCTTGTACTGTTCTCTACAAAGTTTTAACTGGTTACCGGACAGGAGCCGGCTAAGCTGGTGGGTGTTGATTGGCTCGACTTATATGGATTTTAGGATGAGATTTCATCGTTATAGTATCTCCAAAATCCTCTTTATTTTCAACAAAATATTGTACTACATAATAAATAATATTTTTAAATTTACAGAGTAAATTATTTTTCTGACACGTACTGACAAACTCTTTATTTTACTTTTTACAACAATCATTTATTATTTTATCCAGTTGTCCTTTGCAATCTTGACTTGTGTAAATTTACTTGTGGTACAAGTTGTTCAAATTTTAGTACATTTAAGTCCATGTCTGGTTAAAGAGAATTCATAGTACTCTATAGTATTAAACGTTTGTTTGATAGAGTTTAAAAAAAATATTTAAAGAAATTTTGATAAAAGTTGATGAAATATCTAATTAAAAAGTTGATATGAGTTTAAAAAAAAAAAGAGTTTATTTTAAACTCTACCAAACGCACTAGAAAAAAAAAGTAAATCAAATTTTATTTTATACATGTACTAATTCGTCAATATTGGACACAACTAGAGAGTAATTTACAAATTCTAACTGTTTTTTTTATCCATACAATACTATCTAATTCATTTTACCAAAATATTTTATTCAACAGAAGAATATTTTTTTTTAGATAAACTATTTAAGAATAGATAATCGAAACTATTTTTGATTTATTCTACATTTATGCTGTTAAAATGTACTGGTTGATTAAGTATAAGATTTACATGAATACATGTATCTCTTTAACAACTTAAATTTGTATACAACATGATTAACACGGCATGAAAGCCAAAAAAATTATCCAAGTTCAAATTTCGTCATTGTCTTTTTATAAAATTACACCCTTATCACATCTTTAATTAAAAAAAAAATACAATACTTATCTTTAGTAGCTTATGTTTGGTAGTGCTGAAATTATAAGTTGTTGGTAAATGTGTGTATAAAAAATGAATTGTAAGTTGTGGATTTTATAAAATGTGTGGATAAAAACTATATTTGACCAGTATAACCACTTGAAATTATAATTTAAACAATTCCAAACATGTGCTAAATCTTTAGATTAGATGATTAGTACTAGTTGATATGTTTTTGAAGTACTTTGAACTTAGCTTGTTATTGAGAGTGATGAAATTATTTTTTAAGTACTTAAAAATTATGAATTTAATTAAATATATGTGGATAATAATTGAACAATAAATTATATGTCTTACAAAATGTATAAATAAAAATATATTTAATTAATTTAACTAATTTTAAATTTGTAAACAAATATAGACACATATAAAGACAACGGATAGCAATTACACAAAATGCATGATCGAACCTCCTTGGATCCAATATACGAAATGTACCCCATGATAGGGGGAAAAAAACAAAAAAGGACTTACTTTACGATAAAAAGTAAAAACAAACCCTAACCTAATGACACTTATGATAGCATTTAAATAGCAACTAAAGTATCATAATCATTGTAGAGTCAAGAACCTAACATAACTGCATGGAATAGAACCGCACCAACTTATGCACATATTCAAACCACCTGTCTTACCTATCTCCGACAGCCCTAATCAACGGCATATATTCATTTTCAATGTTTTTAATTTCCTTAATTACCCCTACAACGTTATCTTCTACAAGATTAAAACAGTCATTTAATAAAATCACAGCCAAGCCGAGCTGGTGAATCTGAATGGACCATTATTAGCCGGTTAGTGAAGTACACGTGTTGAGTAGCCAGCTGTCGGATCTTGCACAGGCAAAATTATATACTCATATAATTTTGTAATTTGTACTGTCTAGGAATCTCAAAATCTATAAACTCGTTACTCGTGACTGAATCTGAATAAATTGTTACTTTATTTTGGAGATCGGTCGTTTGTTTCTGCCAACGTCTTTATTTGGTGGGATTTTGGCGCAAATGGTCCCTAACCTTTGCTCTTAGTGTGGAATTGGTCCCTAACGTTTAAATTTTGGCAAACAAGTCCCTAACCTATGTGTTTTGGTGCAAAATTGGTCCTTATGTGATGAAAAAGACAAATATACCCTTATTTTAATTAGAAGAAATTGTATATTGATTCCTAATCATTACAAAATGTGCAAATAGGTCCAATACTTTTATTTTTTATAAAAAAATTCAAGAAAACTAATGAGTTTTTTTTTTTTTTTGGAATTAACACTTTAGTAATAAATATGTTAAATAAAATTATTATTTTATTATTAAGTAATTATATTATGGGATTTTGGCGCAAATGGTCCCTAACCTTTGCTCTTAGTGTGGAATTGGTCCCTAACGTTTATTTTTTGGCAAACAAGTCCCTAACCTATGTGTTTTGGTGCAAAATTGGTCCTTATGACAAATATGCCCTTGGTTTTAATTAGAATAAATTGTATGTATATTTCTAATAATTACAAAATGTGTAAATAAGTCCAATACTTTTATTTTTATAAAAAAATTAAAGAAAATTGATGAATTTTTTTTTTTAAATTAACACTTTAGTAAGAAACATGTCAAATAAAATTATTATTTTTATTATTAAGTAATTATATTATTTAAAGAGGGAGAATCATTGGGAGAAAAGAGAAATCATTTTTCTCCCTCCTTACTTATAAAATTTTTTTTCTCTCTTTACTTTAAAAATTAAGTTAAATAAATAACAAAATGACATATATAATTTTATGACATTGAATTAATCTTATTACATTTTTATTTAACATAAAAATACTAATAAAAATTAATTTACACATTATGTGTTTTATTTTTGAACAAAAATAAAACGATAAATTAAAATATGAAGAATATAATTGTATTTCTAGTATTTGTAGTTAATAAACATATAACTCAATTAAATAAAAGTATTTGAATATCAAGTTTGTGACAAAGTTATTTTTTATACAACAATAAAATAAAAGTTTAAATTTTAAATAATATAATTACTTAATAATAAAATAATAATTTTATTTAACATATTTATTACTAAAGTGTTAATTCCAAAAAAAAAAAAAACTCATTAGTTTTCTTGAATTTTTTTATAAAAAATAAAAGTATTGGACCTATTTGCACATTTTGTAATGATTAGGAATCAATATACAATTTCTTCTAATTAAAATAAGGGTATATTTGTCTTTTTCATCACATAAGGACCAATTTTGCACCAAAACACATAGGTTAGGGACTTGTTTGCCAAAATTTAAACGTTAGGGACCAATTCCACACTAAGAGCAAAGGTTAGGGACCATTTGCGCCAAAATCCCTTATATTATTTAAAATTTAAACTTTTATTTTATTGTTGTATAAAAAATAACTTTGTCACAAACTTGATATTCAAATACTTTTATTTAATTGAGTTATATGTTTATTAACTACAAATACTAGAAATACAATTATATTCTTCATATTTTAATTTATCGTTTTATTTTTGTTCAAAAATAAAACACATAATGTGTAAATTAATTTTTATTAGTATTTTTATGTTAAATAAAAATGTAATAAGATTAATTCAATGTCATAAAATTATATATGTCATTTTGTTATTTATTTAACTTAATTTTTAAAGTAAAGAGAGAAAAAAAATTTTATAAGTAAGGAGGGAGAAAAATGATTTCTCTTTTCTCCCAATGATTCTCCCTCTTTAAATAATATAATTACTTAATAATAAAAATAATAATTTTATTTGACATGTTTCTTACTAAAGTGTTAATTTAAAAAAAAAAATTCATCAATTTTCTTTAATTTTTTTATAAAAATAAAAGTATTGGACTTATTTACACATTTTGTAATTATTAGAAATATACATACAATTTATTCTAATTAAAACCAAGGGCATATTTGTCAGAAGGACCAATTTTGCACCAAAACACATAGGTTAGGGACTTGTTTGCCAAAAAATAAACGTTAGGGACCAATTCCACACTAAGAGCAAAGGTTAGGGACCATTTGCGCCAAAATCCCTTATTTGGTTGCGTTCAACCTCTGATAACAATAACAAACGTAGTAACACGTGTTGTGTTGAGATATAAAATCTAATTTGTTGTGCTACAAAAAAATTAAGTGCTAATTGATCTTCGAGATGAGGTCACGCATGGGTTGAAAAGAGAGCAAGCGGCTCCCTCCTAAGAGTTCGGGTGCAGCACCCCTAAGAGCATTTTCAATGCTATAATGTCAAGACACAATGTTTAGTAATTTTCTTGATAAATGGTCAAAAAATGTTTATGTGATATAATTAATACTAGAAGGTGTCTAGCACAATGTCTAATTCTAAATATTGTTCTTGACAATGTCCATCATTAATTTAATAATCTCTATCCAATCAATACATTTCTTTCTCTTTATTTTTTCTAAAAAGCTAATAATAATTTGTCATATTTGCACAATGAACATTGTTGCATTGGAGAAGTTTTTTTTGATATAATATCAATATCTTTTGCCACATATACATAGTACACATTGTTATATTGGAGATGCTCTAAAAGGTCCAGTTATTTTTATTTGCTTAAGTAAGGGCGTTTTTGGAGATTTTGCATTTGTAATTGGATTGTCCAAAAATTTCATTACAATTAGAGAATCTTTATTGAGTTCTTATATATAGAACTAACCATTTATTATAGTGAATTACTGCAGTGGCTGGAGACATAATGTAGTATCACATTGATGCGATCATGTATAAATCCATGTGTTCCGCCATTTATTTATTGCTCTAATTCTAACATGTTGAATTATAACATTCGTCTATCTTTGTCATTAAATCAGTAAATAAGAGTATAAGAACATTTCTAATGCATATCACAGATTGCTATCTAAGTGGCACGAAAATTCAAAAACTTTCAATTTACGTGGTATTGGCATCCAATAAATACAGACAAGTTCAAACTTGATCCCAAATGTATTCTACATATTGCTATCTATATGTCTTTTATTTTCTTAAAATAAAAACAGAATCCATAAGAAATATAAATCTGTACATATAATTTAAATTTTGATAATTCAGCATGTGTAATAGAACTTTTGAATCTATATGAAATTCTAGCTAATGTCTATTTTTTATTTTTTGCCAAATTAGCTTGATAAGCTCTATCAGCTTGCATTGAAGATAATTTTTTAAAACACCGTTTATTTTGTTTATGTGGCACAACTTTGTAAGCAATTTACGGTTGCATTGAAGATGCTTTAATACTGTGAAAGTATAATGTGATTTTCTAACCAAAAACTTGAATTGTCACTCGAACTTATCGTTTAAATAGAAGTTGGTTCTCAATTTAAAAAAATAATAATAATTTAGTTTTCAATCTTTCGTGATAGTTGCATAATTAATCTTCAATGACAGAACCCTTTCGAGTTCCATTAAGTCATCATGTGGCAATTGTGAAACATATCTCACTTCAAGTTTTTGAGTACCTACCTAATTTGAAAAATGAAACATAACTTCATAAGTTAGACATGTAGAGCTACGTGGCGATTTAACGAGGAGTTAGACGATTTCAATTATCAAAAACTGATATCGCAACTATTATAAAATGTTGAGAAAAACTTGATCCATTTTAAAGGTTGGGCCTAACTTGCTACTCGAACAATAAGTTGAGTGCCAATAGTATAATTATAGCAATTTCCTAAATATCTTGCACGTGTCTTGACTTCTTTACATAGGTCCATTAATGCTTATAGATTGGGTAACGTGAATGTTCCTCTCCAAGTTCAGAACTCGTGGTTTGCATCGTCTCAAAATTTATAGCAATAGTCGCTAATTAGTACAATTGCTACAAACTTAAATCGTTATCCATGTTTATTAAATTAGAACTGTCTTACTATCTCACCTAAAGATGGCAATGGGCCAAATCGACCTCACCTAAAGATGGCAATGGGTCAAGCTGGGCCGACTCGACCCGTGGAACAATGGATCTGGCTCGGCCCTTTTAACAAGCCGAGTTCGGCCCGTGAATAGACGGGCAGAGCCTCAAGACAATGATCCGGACTGGCCCGTGGATACCGGTCCGAGGTCCGCGATCCACGGGCCAGTCCGCAGACCGGCCCGTGTCCACGAGCCACGGGTCGGTTAGCGGACCTACGTGAAATCATATATATATATATATATTTTTTTTGAGAAGTTTAAAAAAAATAAGAAATAAGTCAAGAAAAAATTAAAAATTTTAAATTCAAACCCTCCTCCTTTTTACGGGCTTAAGACCGGCTACTATTAACGTAGGCAGAGTTAAAATTGTACACGAACAAGTTGTTACGTGTACAATTTTTTGTAAATTTAAATATCAAAACTTACAAGTTAAAATGAATAAAAATGGAATGAATATATACAAAATAATAAATATACTTACATTTTACTTACGTATTCAGTTCATCATTCTCTTCGGCCAATATCAGGCTTACTTTATCTTGGATTCGAAGTTTTGTGTCCTCCCAGTCTTTCAAACACATTAAACTCTCTAATATATCTGGTTTAAATCTTGACCTCAAATCATTAAGAATCCTACCACCTGTACTAAAAGTAGATTCCAATGCTACAGTTGATACCGGATGTGTTAGTAGATCACGTGCTATAATAGAAACAATTAGGTATTGGCGCTCGTTTTGTCTCCACCACCTAAATACATCAAAATTATTCACCTCGTCTTCATCTAACAAATTAAGCATGTTGTGACCAAAATATTTAGCTAACTCTAACGGTATATCTCTAATATTAGTTTCAACATTTGTGGTACGGGAAAGCGAAGAAGAAGAAGAAGAAGAAGAAGAAGAAGAAGAACTAGGATTTTGAGTTCCCTTATAAATAAGGAAACTCCAATAATCATCAGGATTAGGGTTATTTGAAGAAGAAGAAGGGTTTGGCATATGAGGTCTTTTAACGTTTCTATCGGTTTTCTCCGTATAAAATTCGTACATTTCACATAATGTTTTTTTTTAAATTATCGTAAGTTAATGGATTACCGTAACTCAAATTATTAGAAATTTCGGAAATAGTATGTTTAGTACCTTGTAAATTTACTCTAGGGTCCATAATTGACGCTAACGGAAACAACATAGGCAGGTCTTCCCAATATTTTCTAAACTTCATTTCCATTGTTCAACAATATCGGAAAAAATTGCATACGTCTTATATCTATTGAAATTATTTGCAATAAAATAAAAATGATTTAAAACTAATGGACTAGTAGGGTAGTATACACCACCACATGCATTTGTGAGTCAAAAAATACTTTTAAAAATTTTCGAACATGAAATGCAATTTGCCAATCATGTGATTGCAAATCGTATTGTGGGCCGTGTGAATGTCGGCTATTATAATAAACAGTTACACAATGTTCATAACCTTCACATGATTCAAGCATTAAATAAGTAGAGTTCCACCTATTACGTATGTTTGTACATATAGTTTTAGTTGGAAGAGAATTTTCTACGCATAATTCATCAAATACTTAATTTCTAGAATGTGAAGCAGTAATATAGTTTAAGGCATACCTAATTTTTTCTAATTGTGGGCCTATATACTTTAAACCATCTTGGACAATTAAATTAAAAATATGGCATACACATCTAACATGAAGCAAAATTCCACCGAAATCCAGTTGTAATTCCTCAATTAATTTTTCTATTACAATATTATTAAGTGGAACATTGTCAAACGTGATACTGCGAATTCTAGATTCGCAATTAAATTCTTTAATAATTGCCATTAAATAAGTAAAAATTTGTAGGCCATTATGAGAGTAGTCAATTACTTTAAAAGCAATTATTCTTTTATACATAATCCATAGTTTATCAATATAATGTAAATTAGCCGCAATATATTCTTTATGATTTAGATCGGACCATAAGTCCGAAGTGAATGATACAACACCAGCATATTTACTTAAATCATTTTTTATATTTTGTTTTCTTTTATTATATGCAGCAATAGTATCAGAACGAATAGTGTTTCTAGCAAATGGTAAATACCTTGGTTGAAGATACCTTTGTACGAACCGTGTGAAATGAGGGCTTTCCACTATGCTAAGCGGGAACTCACCACTGGCCACCAACTGACACATGCCTTCCCGGCGCAAAGACTCTTGTGAATAAACACAATTGTTAAGATTGGGAGAAGAACTATAAGATCCACTCGGAGATCCGAACTGTAGTTGTGCTTGGTTGGTATCAACTCATCTGTGCTTTTGCATACACTTCGACAAATGTTGGTGAAGATGGCTCGTTCGACCACCCTTTTGCCATACAAACCGTTGTTTACAATATTTACAAACTGCCTTGAAAATTGGTTACCCATCTGCAGATGCACTGGTCTGCACTCTATTGAAATGATCCCAACATCGAGCCTTTTGTTTTGCGGCTCTTCGTTTAGTAGTTGATTGTGTAGTGTTGGTCATTTCTAACTCTTCGTCAATATCATCTAAATCGAAAATTGGACTAGTGTTCCCAACTCCAAAATCAACACCAAATTCTGGAATTGGAACATTATTTAAACCAATAAAATTATCTTGATTTTGGTTTTCGACAGACTCGACACTTTCTTGAAAATTATATTGATCCATGAATAATTGTAGATAATAGAAAATTAGAAATGTAGAAGTAGAAAAAATAAATGTGGAAATTAGAATGTATGGATGTAGAAGATAAGAAGAATAAGATTATAATTTATAAATCTAAAAATTCAACAATAAATTGCACAATATAATTTTTTCAGAAAATGGAAGTATGAACTATGAATGTAAGATTGTAAGTTGAGACTTGAGAGATTTGTGAAGAGAATAAAATTAATTTATGGGGGTATATATAAGAAAAAAAATAGCCGTTTGAAAAAAAAAAAAAATTTATTGGGGACCAAATTGCAAACGATCAGAAATATGACTGTTGCACTGCAACGGTCAGAAATTATTTCTGACCGTTGCATATTGCAACAATTGGTTCCTACCAGACCACGGGCTTGGTCCGTGGTCCACCTGCCGAGCCAGGCTCGGCCCTCGGCCCGTGGAAATTTTAGCGGCCCGGTCCAGGACTGAGCCTATCGTTTGACGGGCCCGGGCTGGCCAGGGTCCGTCTTTTCGCTGATTGGGCTGACGGACGATCCTGTCCGTTTGTCATCTCTAATTATTCTCACCCATATATCCACTTGAACTTAAAATCATTTTCAAGTTCAAGTTAATTTGATATCGATTGCATAAACTTAAACAATTGCGCTAAACAAGCACATTAACATTGAAAAACCATTGTCGAGGAAGTTGTTAAGGTCCCGTTTTAGACTTTTCAATTTTGAATTTTTGAATTCATTTTCACATTTCTATTTTGAATGACTGTTTTTAGTTTGTTGAAAAAGCGTTTTCATTCAGAAAAATTACTTCTCAAAATAGAAAAACTAGAAATTACGTTTGATTTAGAATTTTGATGAATTATTTTATGACATTTCATTCAATAAAATAGAACAATTTTTTGTTAACATATTATCAAGTAATATACACATTTTAAAGTTAGTGAATCTTACAATATTTTTTCCGTACAAATATAAAATACAAACAAATAATAAATTGACTTGACAAAAAATTGAAAAATAAATAATCAATAATGACATAACTAAGAATTCTGTTTTTATTTAAATAATTTGTTTTTAGAATTTTTATTTAAATAATCAATAGGCTTGAACTATTTTTATTATTTTAGAATTTTTATTTAAATAATTTATATTTAAACACTTATTTTCCGTATTTTGAATTTTTTTAGTGTTTTTAATGAAAATATTAAAAATATATTTTGATTTCAATGTTATAAATTTAACATTGTTTTTAAAAATATATTTTTAAAATATCAGACCAAACAAATTTTTAATATTTTACAAAATTAAAAATTGAAAACAACTCGAACTCATTTCTCTTTTCTTTTTAAAATTTTAACGTGGTCACGGACTTTAACTTGTTCAGGAGTCAGGACAAAACAATCAACTCTAATCCAGCCAAGCCGAGCTGAGTCGAGGTAAATGATGTACACGTGTCGGTCAAGCAGCTGTCGGATCTTATCCCGGCAAAGGAAACGTAAATTGTGTGTTGAGTGTTCTCTCTCTAAAAAGGTTTTATTAATTGGATTTGAATTTTGGTTTGGAGTCCGGAGGGCAGCTGGAGCGCATTCCATAGAGAGGTGGGGTCCACCCCCACATGCTTTGCATTTACTTTCTCTTCTACCCTTTCTTTTCCCTCTCCTGATAAATAAAAAATAATTTGATTTTTCAAATTTTAACTTTTTTAAAAAATAGTATCTTCTTTTAGTAAGAATAAAATGATATTAAATTATTTTACAACCAATTTTTAATAAGAAAATAATTAAATATTCGTTAAATTGTCACGAGATCCTGATATAAACATGCGTCACTAGAAATCTTTAACAAAAAAAACTAATTTTATAAAGTTGAACATGTCAGTGCTATGTGATAATTTAACAGATATTAAAGAATAATTATGTAACTATAATAAAATATATTGCAGTTCAATCAATCTTCTTCTTTTTTTCTTTTTCTAAATGTTGGAGACCAACTTGTTACTGAAATAAAAATTGGCGACCACTAGCGCAATTTTATAAAATCTAAATAAAATTAATTTAATGCAGATAATTTAAGAAATTGTTAATAATCAATTTAAATAGTAGGATTCGTCATGAACTCTATAGACATGTTTGGTATATAGTAATTGACACAACTAAATATTATAACTAATAATTTTTTTTCTTCTTTTTTAGTACAAGCGCGTGTTTATTAGACAAAACAAAAATAAATTAAATTAAAATGGATATTTTTGTCAAATATTCGCCTTTGTTTGGTAAAACTTAAAAAGTTGTAAAAAAATTATGGTCAAAATTAACAATTAATTTTAGTAATATATTTTATATGATCAACATCTTTTATCTACTTTTTAATTACACGTTTCATTAAATTTTATTAAAATCTACTAAAATAATAATTTTTAACAAAATTAAACAGACATATTTTCAAAATAACACAAGGATGATAAATTCATGTGAAACAATTTTTGCCGCAACTCTCCCTTTTCATCTTTTGATCAAAAGCACCAATAGAAGGAAGCTTGTTCCTACAAGCTCTATTTTTATTTGATTTTATCGAGCTGAACATTACAATACATCTCGATCGCAAAATATTGTATAAAGAAACTTACAAATTGGGCATTATGAGTATGTTTATGTGTATTTATAAGTTGATTAAATATTATTTTTATCTATACATTTTGTATGATTTACAATTTTAATCTACATATTTCATAGGACCCATTATTTATAATTTACAAAAATATTTATCAAACATACATCTTTAATAATTAACCTTTATGTGGGCTCCACTTATCGGCAAAACATGTACGATGAAATAAAACTAAGCTAGCACAAGACTTTTTCTATGGAAAAAGGATTAAAGAAAGACCTAATCCAACAACAAACACAATAATGACAATTAACATTGAATAGTACAAACTTTTATATGCACTGGGATTAAATGAATGTCTATTATAAGATTGCATAATCAATAAATTATTGGTATAAAGCTTCTAATATTTTTTACAGTAAATTAAAAAGAAAAGCATACAAAAGATTAAAATGTTTGAAAATATTGAAATTATTTATTAAGTGTTTATAAGTTGTATGTCTAATGTAATATTTATTAATAAATAAGTAGTAAGTTGTAGATCTTATGAAATATATAGATAAATATATTTGACCAATTTAACTAGCTTAAATGGCAATTGATAAATCAAGAGCACGGTTGGCTTTGCTTAAAGATGTAAGAAGGAATTGTTTTCCGTCTTTTTCTATAGTATTTTTGACAATATAATCCTTCACACCATCGAAAAAAGCCAAAGGAAGCATCTTCTTTTAACTTCTAAGCAAAGCCAAACACGCTCTTAGCACAGAAGAGATGATTCGTTTATCTTTGTATGAAAACCTTACGTAGTATTTTACACTAATTAACAAATTAAAAAAATGGTTAATGTTGTCTCTTTTCATTCTAATCGAAAAGTTCACTCAATTTTGGGCAATTGCTCTGAGGGAGTGAAATCTGGTGATTGATGATCAAAAGTAAGAAAATTTTCGACAAGTGTAAAGATATATACACACACAGTCACACACTACCTACCAGCCCACCATGCAAGTTGGAGGGATCGTAGTACTAGGTGTTGACGAATTTTTACATCAACAATATAAAAGTTATAAAATTAAAGAGTTAGTGACTCTAGTTTAGTGTATCAAACATAGTATTAGTGTCAACTTGTGTACTATATAACGAGTGTTAATTTTCAGGTTCAAAGCACTGAAACTTCCCAAAACAAATGCTTCTTTACATGATAAAGATTGTGCATCAACTTTTCTTTTTGTGCCAGTAAACGGGAACTAAGGGGAAAAGTTAAAAGGGGAATGAAATATTGAATGCATAAAATCTTGCGGAAGAATACTATGAATCCACCAAATAAATTATAAGCCAAAAGATTCCTTACCACATTAATCTTCTTTAGGAAGGCAGCATTTGTTCCCCCCCTTGATATTGCTTATAAATGAACAAACTGCAGTGTCGTCCCATTTAAATATCGAGCCTTTGGTTGAAAGATTTAATAATAATGGACCGAACCCAGTTGGGCAAGAAACCGTGATCGACTTGAATCAATGGAGCTTGAATTATAAGAGTCATTAGATCCCTTGAATAAGAGATTAACAAATAGATAGTATAAACCTTTATACTCATTACGGTGAATTTTACAGATAGAAGAAAACCCTAACAGAAAACCTGGAAGCAATTTATTTCTACAAGATCTGCAAATGTATTAAAATCTATGCAACATATATATCGATATATCGAACAAATGAAGTTAACAAATAGAGCTCAAGCCGAATAGTATAAAACATTACGGATATTACAAAAAAAAAACCCCACCCGGTGAGAAAAATCAGGACTAGCTAGGAAAACAACCAAGAAAAAGACAATGGGGGAAATTGACATTTTAACTCCGGAGGAGTCTCTCGATGGCTTCAAAGAATAGAGGGGCCATTTCTGGGCTTGGAGTTTTGATTGCACACTTGAGACCAGGGATTCCGATAACTGCTGTAAGTTCAATTAAGAAAGGGATTCCTCGAGGAATTTGAGCCGAAAGATACAACACCTCCTGATTTGCGTGCTTGCGCTTGGCAATAAAGAACATGTTGTACGCAGCCAGCCGTTCTAAGGTTGCGTCTACGCTGTTTATTACAATCCCGGGCAAGTCCATCGAAACCTCATTTGAATCAGGTAAAGACTTCCATGTCTGCATTGTTGATTGTGAAATCGTCAATTTCCACAAATATTTGACCAACAGCTTATCAGACATTTTAATGTAAAATTCTCGTGAGTCTATGAAATCAAAGTTTTGCAGTTTATCTCGTGTAGTGATCATCATTTTAAGTCACATGGATACTAACATGACAGATTTTAATCTTTTTACCTCAAGAAAAGTGGAACGCTCCATTCTTCCTTCCTCAGTAAAGAAGACCAGCAACGAAATATTGTCACTGAAGTACCATACAGGTTGCTGATTATTTTTCACAGCCACCTGCATAAGTGTGTTTGGAGGACCTGGAGATATATTTTGGAACAAAACCATAGGCAGAAGTGTGCTTGCAGATGTTCGAGGTTGCAGTAGAGGAACCTGAATGAAAATATAGCATCAATTAAGGAAAGAAGATAGCAAAAGAAATATATAACTCGTGACCAGTAGTAATAATTACCTGGAGCGGTCCAGCTGCAGCAAGGCCAAATGTATTCTTGTTGAACTGAATCATAAATCCGTCAAGGGGAATCTGTGAGTTGTTTTCAAATAACATACTGTAAAATATCTGCCCGTCTCTTCGTACCAGCTGTGCACAGATTTGTAGACCTTGACCGGTAGATGCCGGTAATAGAACAGGCAAAGGAGGTCTGCAATCAAAGCGAGAACTATATGAGTGTTTCTTTGAAGCACATCCTAAAGGAATTCAGAACATAATATCCCAAATAAAGCAGGATTCTAGTGCAATTTCCAAATGACATCAAGGATTGGTATTGTATTCAAGTAACCTCTTTTTGCAAGTTGGAAATGTTATCCACCAAAAAGATTTGAGTCTCAAAATACATACCCAGCAGGGGTTGCAGGCTGATCGACAGGTACAATAGCATTGTTGTTATTCTCCATTCCCATCAGGTCAAGTAAATCTGGCACGGGTGCAGGAGCCGCAGGCACAGCTGGTGCAGCAGGTGGCTGCCTAGCAGAAGCATACGGAGCACTACTTGCCGTAGGTGGTGGCGATGCCCCAGCTGCATGGGAAGGCGATTCAGAATACCCTCCTTCACTTCCATCGGGAAAATCTTCTTCCTCAGTTCTCTGGATGGTCTTCACACGGGTTACAAATGCATCTGGGGGTTTGTGATAGACAGAGGATAATGTAGCAATGTTGGCAAGAAGCTCATCTAGTAGAGTAGAATCAAGTTGATTTGAATCGTCACTGATCACGGGCTTTTCAGCTAAAACAACATCCTTGGCTGACTGAGAGATAAAGAATACCCAATATAAACTTAAATGAATAAAGTATGTGTATATAAACTATGCTGCTCCTTTATGGAACCCCCCCCCCCCCAAAAAAAAAAAAAAAAAAAAAAAAGAACAAGGCACCATCAGCAGACGACAGTACACATAACACAGTGATATGCAAGCTAATTACTGAAAATGATCCCATTCCTCCAAAGCTAAAAGTGAAGGTGTTGAAGTAAAGAATCTTTACAAAACAAATGGACGAACTGAGATAGAGTTCAGTGATATAAACTTGTCCCATGCATCACAAGATAAGTTTCATTACTTCAACCCCCAGACCACGGAAGAGGGGGAGAGGGGGGCACACTGAGGCGCAATATGCTGGAGGAGGTCAAACAATAACACTTTGATAATGCAAAGCACTATTTTTTACAAATCCCAAATGAATACAAAATGGAAACTAATTATTAAAGCAGATCAAGGGTAAAATAAAGCAATTACATACCTCAGGATCAGTCGAGAGAAGACGCCAATATATGTATGCACGGTCTCGTAAATCTGGGTTGTCAGTCTCCACGGTGGCGTTATTCAAAACAACCTGTGCATATGATAATGTACAGTGAAAATCCAGATCAGGATATATACCAAAAAGAGAAAACCAAGCCCCAAAAAAATAAAAATCCCAACTCTCAAAGAACTACTGATTCACTGTTAAAGCATTTGATCAAAGTTGCCAGAAGCTTTAATATTCCAATATAAAATGCTCACACTCGAATTTATCAAAACATTACAGACAACAGGTGCTGTTCCATTTACTTGTCTTCCAAATTATCATATTTCCTCACATGGATTTCTTTTGTTTCTAAGAAGAGTGAAGAACTAAATATAAACGTTATTGTCACTGGTGTGTTTAATTAAAAGGAAGGAAATACAAAGGAAGAGAATGTCAAAAGGAGCAAAGGGAAGAGAATGACATTTATGCATTTTTCATCTATTTTCTTCCTGATGGTGAAAACCAGCTTTAACTAGAATTTCTCACTTTCTTCCTCGCACATACAACCGTTACTAATGTATTGGTTACTTCTCTCTGCAGCATTTTTCAGAATTACTATTTCTGGGTATTGATGGAAGCCATTCAAAAGACTGCATTAATATAGTTTAAGATGGGGAAAAATAAACCACATGAGACACCATGAACAATGTGTAGATGTCCAGAATTTGATGCCGACCCATGGAAAAGATAGCTCTTTATCAACAATTCAACCAAAAACACCAAGCAGACAAGGCATTGAATGTAAATGTTAGCAATCAACAGTGTAGCAGTACGTATTCAGAATGAAGGGTCTTATGACTAATAAGTCTCCTTCTCAATGGTTTCCAGAGTCCGAGTGGTAGTTTATTGTTGCAAAAACCTTGTCAATGAGACACTGGGTGCTGACATTGAAACATTGCATAAATAGGCACGAGTGGTAACTCTGTTTGATTATGTCAAAATGGATGGACAAATAGGTAGCTTAATCTACTTCCATATTGTCCTCTTCTCTCAACTGGAGTTGAAACTCTCCACAGTTCTACTTCACTTGTACTCTCTACAATGATGCCTGTGCCCTAACGAACTCGAACCAAGACGGATCAAGCATAACTTTCGACACCAGTTCATGACCCCCCATTAGGGGGTAGGATTGAGGCTATAAAGGATACCTGAATCATCTGCTGTGGGCCTTCAGTTGGCTTCTTAAGGAAAAGTTTGACTGTTGCCGTCAGTAACTGTAATTGGACTAGTGGAGGTTCCTCAGGAAAAGTCTCCAAAAAGCTTTCCAGCAGCTCATCAGCATTGTCAATTCTTTCAGCATACTCACCAATTATCCAGATCATTGATGCCTGTAAAAGAAGAAAATGAGTGAAAATCTTTGTAAAAAAACATACAGAAAAGAAAACCCAAAATCTCAGGTTTTATGAATACCTTTGCCTCTGGCTCGTCTAAGGTGTCTAAGCTCTCACAAAGTGTAGCAATGATGGATTCATATCTGAGAAAGAAGGTAAAATTATCAAAATTTAGGAGGACAAGAATCACATTATTTGACCACATATTAGTAAACATACATACTGTCTCTCCAGAATATCATCATGAGACCAAAAATTTAAAGAAAAAGAGAGAGAGAGAACACTTACGTGTTGGGATATCTCCTAAATATATCTTTAATTACTATTATAGCTTCCTGGACAACATAGTTTACTTTGATCTTGATCAACTCAAGCAAAACACTAATACACCGTTCAGCTGCCCTCTCTAGCTTGATGGCACAGCGTCCAATAGCACGAACAGCTTTCCTGACAAAATCTACATCTACTTCTGTAGCATACTCTTTGAACTCCAACAGGACCTGTGGAAGTGTAGGAGATGGAGTGAGCAACGAGAGGGAAACAAAATCCACAAAACACAACATACTATATAATTAACTCCAAATAAAGAAAACTTACCTGGTCTATATTTCGGTCTGACGCAAGCTTTATCATGATTTCTAACTTTTCCATCTTCACATAAATTGGATCGTTGTACTTGCAGAAAAAAACCTAGAGAGGAGAGAAACAAAGTATTTGTTAATCCACCTCCATATTCAAATCATCAGTTCCAGGAAGAGCGATCATTAGTGTGTATGAAAGCAATGTCACATTAAATCACCTTGATTTCATGGGCGAGGATAGTTGGTCGTTTCTGTACAATAAGGTTTATGTTTCGCAGTGCAACATATTGAATCTCAGGTTCTGCAGAAAGCAATGTCACAAGAGGAGGAGCCATTTTCTTGCAAAGATTTCGAACTACATCAGTGCTAGTGATTAATTCCATTTGCAAAAGGATCATCTGCAATATCATTCAAAAAGAAAATATTCCACATTGAATTTTTAATAGTAATGGGAAATTGAATTGATTGATAAAACAAAAACAAAAATGACTGGTCATTCTAATTAAGAATAAGCCAAAACATATAAAAGTTGGGAAGACCTTTTGTTAACAATGATGGAGAAAGTCAAGCGGAAAAGGATAATCACCTTGACAGCTGAAAGAACAACTGCACAGTTTGCATGCTGTAACCGAGGAGTGACTCTCTCTACTATATTTTCAGCTTCACGAGCATCTGCTGCTTTATACTTCGAAAGAGCATCCAATATAAACACTTGACCCCACCTGCAGTTGGCACCTCATTATCAATATAACTTGAATGAACAAAATGAGAGCATCTGCTAAATTAAATCGCTCCAATGCAACCTTGGCTTCGGGAAATAGACTATCGCAAACATTAAAAAAGCATCCAATTCAAATCTAACAACAGTTCTTGCTAAGGATCAACCAACACAAAGTGCTAGTACATAAGCCAGTAAACTACAAGCTCCCATTCAATAACAATAAACCAGACAAATATAACACAACACTCATGTCTCAGAATCACAAATTGGATAGTTTGATTTCAACCTCAAGTAGATGTCTGTAATTGTGCAAGAGCCATCTCCAAGCAATATATTTTACCAACTGAAAAGCAGGGTGACCAGAAAAATCAATAAAGTAAAATGCTGACCCCAAATACATCACACCCTGCTGTTCAGGGCTATTCTCATCTTATATCATGCTAATAGGAGAACAGATTAACTTGCAAAATGACAGCTCTGAAACTGTAACATCTATTGATCAAGTGTTCAAATATGTATATGAGAAAAATTGTAACATAATATTATATAATCACGCATAATTTATGAAAAACAGGTAATGTGATCACAAAGCCCACGATGAAAAACAAGTTACCTCTGAGAAATACACCTAGAATTATCAGTGTAAAATCCTGTATTTAGAATGCAAAGCGTGCACATTGGCTCGTAAGGAGTGCAAATGACTAAAGACATTGACATTGACTCTTTTATAATTGTAAAAAGTAAAGATGAAAATGAGGCAATATCTCGCCATCTCTAATATTATTGAGTCGAATGCCAACAATTAATTAAAAAATTTGGCTTCTTTTCCACTGAACGACCAACGTCAGCGCAATTCTCTTCTCCTTTTAGCTGGAACTACTGTTAAATTGCCAACAATTAGCACTGACCCAAATTCAGAACTACCACAGGAAGCACATAATGCAAATATAAGTGTGACCACGCGGGTGCATGTGATGTTGGGTAGTGGGCGAGTATGAATTTTTATTTCAGCTACCAGCGAAAATGGCATATTTTCAAGCCACAAACTCACTCTGTGCATTCATTTAGAGCAGTCAGAAGTTTTGAAAGCGTGTGACTAGTGATCTCAAAGATGGGTCTGGTACTATTCTCTTGAATCTCTGCAAGTGCTGCAACAGCATTTGCAACAACCATTGGATTGTTGTCAGAAATCAAATCTTTCAGTGCTTCCAGAAAGCCTCTATCCTCAACCAGCTCTGCATTTATGTCATAAAGTTTAGCAACACAAATAGCTGCTGTCTTGCGAACATATGGATCGTCGTCCTGATAATGAACAAAATAAAAGGAAACAGCACTGCTTAGTCAATAATTCACCATATACTGGAGAACAGTGAAATATTTCAGTCATTGAGATAAGTCGAGTGGTCAACCATGAGCGAGGTATATTGGGAACCCACAATGGATGAAAGAAAGGTTAATCTACCTTGAGACACCTCTGCAGGGGATCACATAAATATTCTGTAATTTTATCAACACGAATGCACCCCATAGTCCTCACAGCCAAAGCGCGGATAAGAGGATTTGGGTCTTGTGAATCCTGAAAAAGATGTTCATTTGTTATTAATCCATCAAGGACAGCCATTTTGGAATTGCTTCACACAACACAAAATTGAACTGTAATCAGTAATAATTTATCAGAGTACAATAGATTATATTCCTTAAAACAGCAATTATAGCCACATGTACCACGTAGTAAAAGCAAATGGCCCTTGTGACATAAAATTTCCATAATCGTAACCAGTAGTTATGACAACATTATGGATCGAGTCAAGAATGGATAAATGAAATGTAAAGTTGATTATAAGAACAAGAAATGAAGAGCACGCTGACAGAAAATGGGTAAGTTGGTTTTGCTGAAGAAGCTGGAAGTAAAGAGATGACGCACAGAGGCTATCGCCAAATGAAACGATGGATATTGAAGGTTCAAATTGAGGGAAACAAAAAATTGGAATGACCCATAATTATAGGGAAAAATTTGTCCACTTGATTCGATAGAGAAGTATTCGTATTCTGCTATTTTAACTCTGAATAGTATTCCAATTTGAGAAAGCATGGAACCTTCATGCAACCAAGGCATTCCATAGTTTTCTCTGAGAAGGAAAAGATTGCCCTTTTTGGAGAGGCCAGCGTCCATATTCTTGTAGCCATCCTCTCAGATTCATTTACAAATTTGGATCATTTGCTTAAATAACCAATAGACAAATTGACTAAGAAGACCTCCTTATTTTGGAGACATCGTTACTATGACTTTTTAAAATTATTTAACCTCTTCTAATGCAAAGTATAGCAAGCATTGGAATCCATTCTGAAATTTTCACTTTGGTGTTCGATCATTTGAGAGGTTAGGGGTAGGGGAAAAGAGCCAAGCCAATTAGGCTTGACGATCAAGAGAAGCAATGTTTAACAAGACTCAAACGGGTGCCGAAACATTTTACCTCCGAGAGGCAAGGCATAAGTCCCAACACAAATAAATAAATTACTTGAAAAAAAAATGCTCAAAATAAACTATAATCCATCTTGAAAATCCATAATAAAACAATATAACAAATTAAAAATTGAACTTGCAAACAAACATAAAACTGACTATATATAAATTAGCAATTTATATATAGTCAAATTAGTACACGTAACAAAATTGATTGATAATCTACCCCTTGTTCCCAAAAAAAAAAAATTGTTCGAGGCGTATGCAAGTCCCACCTCACACGAGGCCTTAATCAAACGGTTCAAAGCTTACATCTTAAGTGCCATTAGTGAGGCTCGAATCTCGATTTAATGATGTTTACGCCTTGACTTAGTAAGGCTTACACCTCAAGGCTAAGCCTCGGAACGTTTATGATGTTCGTTTATTTCAGTTTGTCTAGCCTTTTCCGGGCATTTTATAACTAACCTCAACTTTTTATGCTATTTTTTATAACGTAGAATATTTTTTTGAATTTTTTATTTTTTCTCTGCCTAGGAAATGGGAAGGAAAAGATACCATTCAAGTGGAGGACAATGGCAAAGAGTGAGAATAAACTGATAGTGATGAGGAAAATGGCACGAGAATCAAATACCTTAATGATTCTCTTAAAAATACTATTAATAGTGATGATATAGAATACTTCTTGATGGCTTCTACTCTAATAGTAGATTATAATTTTGTAAGATGATTGCTAATCTAAGAACTTAATATTCACTTCATTAGTTTTTTATAATAATTTGTTTTATTATGGATTGTTAAAGATTGTTTATGGTTTATTATGTGCATATTTTGTGAATTATTTTGTTAGTATATTTCGAAGCTTACACCTAAAGACACCTTGACACTTAGAGGCTGTTTGTTGTAGATTAAAATGTGGTTTTTGGTTTTTTTGGTGTTTTGACCAATTCATTCAAGCATGTGATGTGGAAAGTAAATGGATAAAATGACAAAAAAGGACCATTTGTTTGAAATTGTAGCCGCACAAATTGACCAAAGTAATGGTTGAAAAATGTGTCAAACCTCAATTTCGGAATTTTGAGATATAATATTATGGGTTTGGCTGTACTTTCACTGACTCCGGTGGGCCATAGCATTCAACAAAAATCTGATTTTTAATGAGAAACTAGTTTTTAATGGGTATCAAACAGGGCCTTAAGCTTGCCTAACAGAGGTAAAACATTTTAGAACCTAATTGAACCGTTTTGAAATTACTAAAACTACAAAAAGCTTAAGTCTCCATATCATTACTACTACTGACGGAGAAAGGTGGGGAGGGGCACTGGCCCCACTGAAATCTGAAATAATATTTTTTTATTTTTAATATTATTATATTTTGTTGTTGGGAACTTTTTCCGTAGTTAAATTATGCCCTTAATAGTTGCGAGTCGTGACTTTGCCACTGATTACTACTAATAGAATTTTCAAGAGAATCATTAGTATATTTGATTCTCTTGTCATAGTCGTCAATATCAATTTCTTCCCATTCTTTTTCCTCACCCTCCCTTCTAATGGTGCATTCCCCTCACTGCTCCCTATAAATGCACAATAAAGTAGACAAAAATATAGAGACAAAACAATAAAAAAATGGTAAATTATATTCACAGTTTTATTCTTTCAGCTTTGTAATAATATCATCATCATTTAATTTTATTCGCAGATATCGTCCCCATCTTTTCATTAATTAGCAGAGATGGTCTCAAAATAATTTTTTTTAACGATTTTACCCTTAGCTTAAATAAATTAAAATAGCAAAAAATAAAAAACTTCATAGAAAAATTGCAGTTGGGTACCTAAATTTTTCAAAAGTGCAAAATGGTTTCTTGACATTCTATTATTTAAAACAATTAAAAAAGACAAAAAACAAAAAAACAAGAAATTCTACAAGACATACATGGGATGTTGGCCCATGAGAATATCTCCATGGTTTCAAAGGTATATTATATTAGATTATCATCAAATTTTTACTTGTGATGATAATTTAATTTCATGAAATACTCATAATTTCTTGTTTTTATTTCGTTTAGATATGTGTGTTTTTATCAAGATCTTGAACAATTAGCTGCAGAACTCAGGGCAGATATTGTATATACAGGAGGGCATTCGAGTTCAAGCTTTGGAGTGGTGGAATTGACTGTGGCTCTGCACCACGTTTTTAATACTCCTGATAATAAAATTTATATTGGATGTTGGCCATCAGGTAAACTAAATATCATTCTTTTATAGCTAGAAATGAACTTAATGAAATGTTATGAAGAAGATTCTACGTAAGTGCAGTTGTTTGATCTGTACGAGGATCTTTACCCGTTTGCATAATATTTATGTCAGTATTTTTAGTAACTTAGAAATAGGTTCTGAAATATTGCAATAGAATTGCAGGCTTATGGGCATAAAATTCTGATTAGAAAGAGGTCTAAAATGCACACTATTTGGAAAGCTTCTGGATTAGCAGATTTTCCCAAAATGCACACTTTGAACAATGCTCCTTGATGCTAACCTTATTGTTATATTAAATGACAACAAACAGGTTTCGTTACCAACTGCTACAGTTGATGGTTTAGCCACACCCGTTGGCTCCCTCAGTGTTGTGCTTTCAGGGGTCCAAAATCGGTGGGAGAAATCCCCCCCGATTTAGTACTGAGGGTGGGGGAGGATGAATTTTTTTTTTTTAATTTATTTAAATAATAGAATGTAAAAAAGACCATTTTGCACTTTTGAAAAAAATAGGTACCAACTGCAATTTTTTCATTAAGTTTTTTATTTTTTGCTATTTTAATTTATTTAAACTAAGAGAAAAATAGTCAAAAAAATCATTTGGGGTTTAAGCTAGGACATGCTTGCTTGATGTGCTTTCTTTTCTGTTACCACCCAATTTTGGTAAGGCCTCCACGTCATCAAAAGCCCAGCAAAGACCCCATAGACCCCGGTAAAGGCCTCGGGAGCCCAGTAAAGGCCTTATAAATTATCAGAAGGTTTCGGAAGCCTATCGAACATCTTAGCACTCTTAATTCCGTCACAGCGAAGCCCGTGAAGGGCCTCGACATTCGTGGTCAATTTGGAACACTTGGCTAGTCTTCGCATTCTCGTAATCTACATGCAATATGATATTTTGAGATAAACAGAGAAGTAATTAAAAAAAATTGTGTTTGATTGCCATAAGAACTCTCACAAGAAAACCAAATCTCAATATCCTAAAGATTAGGCAATATGGTCTACTCAAAAAAAAAGCTGAAATATGAAAAATTGTATTGACAACTGATCGTCCATATCTCATAAGGAAAGAAAGTCCAATCAAATTTCTAATTGATTATTTTTCTAAATCAATTAAAACTCTTGTGCTATAAATACAACGTCTTCGATTATTTCAAAGTACGTTTTCCTAGACATTAATTTTTACTCTTAAATTTTGTTCAAATCACTGTCTGCTTGTCCCTCCCACACTCAATTACTTTCATTCCACGTATATTGCTCTATATACTAATAGTTGACTTGATCGTCAGAGTATTAACGATCGCCAAACTTTTTTTTCCGGTGATATTGGTGTCTAACGATCGTTCTAGTATGCAGATAATATACAGATTGATAGAAGATTAACTAAAGATTTGTTGACATGTGATTTGGTATAGAATCCGACGTTAACAGATTGACATCGTCTGTGGAAGACGAAAATCGTTACACGACTAAAAACTTGTGGTAAAAATGTATTTTCTACCGAAAAGAGTATGACAATAGAAAACTCAACAAAAGAAAAAATTGAGTCTTATCACACAAATATGCGGCAGAAAAGTGTTCAAGACCTTCAGAATGTAACTCACAGCAAGAGAAGAAGATAGCAACAGAAACGGACGGTCGAGCAAAAGAATCAAGACCTAAAGCTAGACAATACCCAGATAAAGACAGCACTTGAACTATTGGAAAATCAATCTCTTCAACTTGGATCCAAGCGTAGCCGTACTCGACAAAGCCCTTCGAGGTCCAGCTCGATCGAAAGTCGTCGATCTCAAGATGATTCGCCAATTCTCAACGGGCGAAATTCCATGAACCAGGAGAGACCTTGTGCCTTGTGAGTGAAAAAGCTAGTCGTCTCTGCCAGCGTATTCGACAGATTGGGGGTCGAGTCGTCTATGGCTCGACCTCAATCATTGAGTAGCCGACATAGCAAACCCAGCGATGACCACCAAGAGAAGAGAAGGGACTCCAGGGCTGAGGATGTGAAGCCCAAAGATGAAAGACCAAAACGATCGTGTGACCTTGACGACGACGACGACGATGACGACAACGACAAGGACCTCCCATTCTCTAAAGAGTTGAAGGCTAGAGAACTCTCCGTAGGGTTCAAAATGCCTCCCATAGAGAAATATAACGGGAGAGGTCATATTCTACTGGAGGTTCGCTTTCCAAAGACATTCGTCCTTATTTAATACTCCTTAAAGTTCTACGCCTGACATAAATAATTAGCTTGGACTTGAAAGACTATTGTTACCACTCAATTTTGGTAAGACCTCCACGTCATCAAAAATCCAGTAAAGACCCCATAGACCTGACGAAAGTCTCGGGAGCCCAGCAAGGGCCTCATAAATTCTCAAAAGGCCTCAAAAGCCCATCAAATATCTTAGCACTCTTGAATTCGTCACAGCGAAACTTATGAAGGGCCTCGACATTCTTGGCCAATCTGGAGCGCTTAGCTGGTCTTTGCATTCTCGTAATCCACATGTAATATGATATTTTGGGATAACCAAAAAAGTAATTAAAGACAAATTGTGTTTGACTGCCATAAGGACTCTTACAAAAAAACTAAATTTTAATTTCCTAAAAATTAGGCAACATGATCTACTCAAAAAAAGACTGAAATCTGAGAAATTGTATTGACAATTGATCATCCATATCCCATAAGAAAATAGAGTTCAATCAAATTTCTAATTGATTATTTTTCTAAATCAATTAGAACTTTTGTGCTATAAATACGTCTCTAGTTATTCTAAGATACGCATTTATGACGCACTTTTACACATTATTTTCGCCTCTAAATTCTGTTCAAACCTTTGCCTACTTGTCTTTTCCACATCCAGTCACTTTTATTCTCCATATATTGCTCTATATATCGGTAGTTGACTTAATCGTCGGAGTACCAACAATCGCCAGACCCTTTTTCTCCAGTAATCTTAGTGCCTAACGATCGTCCTAGTGTGTATGTAACATACAGGTTGGTAGAGAATTAGCTAGAGATCTGTTGACAAGTGGTTTGGTGCAGAATTCGACATCAACATTTTCAATTATCCGATCTTTTTAATTTTTTTTTTTCTAATTTTTAAAGTAGGGTGGTGTTTAAAATAGCCCAGAAAACCCTTCAATGACTTTTTAAGGTATAAAAATAGCCGAAAAAGCTAATACTAGTAATAAAAGTTCCAAAAAAAAGGCCAGATAAATGAGTGCACACCTTAGACGTCTTGACACTTATGCCTTGATGCGCACCTCATTTTGAGGCTTTCACAAAATTAATGCATGCACCTCAATAAGTTCGAGAAGTAAAACTGAAATATGGCAACCATGGCCTCACACAGGGCAATTAATGAAGGCCTCACATGAGGCGCACGTCAAGGTGCAAGCCTCCTCAAGTGCTTTTCTTAAAACAATGAAGGAGCAAACGTAATCTTAAGAAATAAAAACTAATGAACTCTTGTTTATGAGGTTTACCTTAAAATTGAGATCCCATTCATTATATGACAAAAATACTATGACTATCTTTTTCTAACTCCTCTTAATTTAAAACATGTTTAGAACATTTATGGTTATAGAACATCGTCCCTTGTCTTTTTTGTCGTCGTTTGTATGTGCTCTTTTTTTGTTTTTTTGTTTCTCTTTCTTGTCACATACATGTTGGTTGAAGAGGATTTTAGTTGTAGAGGATAAAATATACAAATGTAAATTGTACATATATCCATGTTCATTGCAAATTCCACCCCCAACCCCAACCCCAAATAAGAAAAGAAAAAGAAAAAAAAGAGAGAGAACAGTAACTAATCAACCCACTTAACGTTTCCCAGCTACTGTTCATTGCATTTTGCATCAACTCCAAGGTAAGGGATAAAATATAACTGGAAGTTTCTACACCAAGATTGTAAGAAACAGGAAAATAAAGGTTATAACATCAATATCATGATAACTGGTGCATTTTCCAGGATCATTTATGTTCAAAACGTTACCCAAAGCACCTCATTTTTCTTCCATCAGGTACTTTTCATGAACAAGATGTATCACTTGAAGTATAAACCTAACTGACCATTGCCCTTTATATATTTATTAGCTGACATCCCAACAGTTGGATGAATTACATGGAATATGAATTCAGGTATTCAGTTTAATATACAGATGAAAATTAATAAAAAAGCACCATTGAATTGAAGTTTAGTTAATAACAGTTTGCAGAACATAAAATAACAACTTAAAAAAGAAAAATGGTATTTTCACTTCCGTGCAAACATGCTAATACCTATACCCACAAGACCATAACAAAATAAATTGCACAAGTCTGAAGTTTCATCAGCTCTTACCTTCACAAATGTATTTACTGCAAGTATAGCAAGATCAGGCTGGCTCTTAGCATAATTGATGAGATATAAATAGACAAGTTTCTTCAGCTCCAAATTTTCTGTTTGCATGCAGTTCACTACGTCTGTAAACAGAGAGGACACGTCCTTCCCCACTGTCATTGCAGCAATCACCTTTTTAACTGCATCTTTTCTCTTATCCTGCACCCAAAAGAATTAAAGAAAAAAAAAAATCAAAATTTCCATTTCAAAGCTAAAAAATGCACACACCAATGACCAAAAGCTCATATTTTAATATTTTTATAAAAAAGGTAAAAAAATAAGACAAATAACCAGTTATCCCCAAATCGCAGTCTAAATTGAACGAGTAAACAAATCACGTTGAGAAATAGCGACTGTAGAACACTAAAACCACACAGATCAATCCATCAATTGAAAACAAAAATCCGTTAAAACACATAAATCAATAAAGAAATCACTAGATCTAACATTCACTCCCAAAGCCGCAGTGAAAATGAAAAATGTTAAAATCGCGAATTATTCGATTTAGATCAATTCAGAGTAAAACACCAAAATTTTCAAAAAAATTGAATTAATCATCTAATCACGTATGTGTCTGAGTTTACTACACGCATGTATATACATGTATGAGAGTGTAAAAATGGATGGTTCAATATAGGAAAGGGGACCTTGTACTGAGAATTGAGTTCTTCTTTGAGCTCAGGAATTTCACCCTTTTTTGTTGTGGAGAAGTACTTGGAGTCGTGCCCGCTCATATCTGTTCGCCGGAGAAGAAGATTCCACGGCGGAGCTGCCGGGGTGTGTGTGAGAGAGGAGAGAGAAAACGTCAATGAAAGACTGAAATTTGATGTCTTGCTGTATTTAATTTAGGGAAAATTACCTCCTTGGACCGTAATCTATTATTATTATTATTATCTTAGTAGTAAGTTAATTCCCACATTTTCAAAAATTGTAAGCTTGACTGGCAATCAATTTTTTAGGCCGAAAAATGGTCTAATTTTGAACCTCACATGTGTGGCAAAGTCGACACTACCAAACAATAGGTGCGTAGAGCTTTGTCATTTTTAGTGTCTCAATCTTTTACATATATCAACTTTTTATTCTCTATGCAGAATTCAACAAAATTAGAAGTGCTAATCCATTATATCCTATTTGATGAGAAAAAGAGGATTGGGCACCAAAAGCATATGAAAAATCTCTACTAGAGCGCAAAATTCTGAAGCGAGAAATAATTCTACAAGTGTCGGTGTTGATGACTCATTTTACATTATAATCAAATATTACGTAGACAATAGATTAGGGACTGATGATGTAATTGTCTTATAAGTTAATTTAAGGGTTAATTGTACTTACTGTCCCAATTCTTTTAACTTTATAACAATATTATTCACATTCAATTTTATTTGCATATATCATTCCAATATTTTCATTTGTATCAAGTATTGATAGACAATATTATTTGTAACATCTGTATCAAATAGTGATACTATAAATAATTAAATTAATATAAAAGTATAAATATGGAGATCAATATGTAAAAATTCAAAAGTTGAAGGACTTGTATTGCAAATAAAAGAGGATGAAATTGAAATAAAAGAGAAAGTACATGGACTAAAGTAGATATATTATAAAGATAAAAAACTTACCGTAAAAATAATCAAAAACTCAAGCAGCAAATTTATATATTATCCATATATTATCACCAATGCTAGGGAGGTTTATTCCGCTACAGTTACAAAAAAAAGTACTTTTTTGTTCGTCACTACATCTTCATCCATCTCAAACTAAAACACATATCTTTCTTTCTCAATTTCTCCATATTCTTCTCTATGTTCTTCAAAATCAAACCTCCCCACCTCAAACAAAACTTTCTCTCTCGATGTTCAACAGATTCTTCTTCATCCATTAATCCATTAAAATCTTTTACGATCGGATTCCACCCCAAATAAAAGCGGTATACTAGTTTAATCATCGACTGTATAAAGGTTTACTTTGCTACAAGCAAAAAAAAAAGTAATTCTTTGTCTGTCACTACGTTTTTATCCTCTCAAACCAAAACTCGTATCTCTCTTCTTCAATTCTTCAAATTTTCAATATTATTCTCTATATTCATCAAAATTAAACTCCCCTGAAAATAAAATTCTCTCTCTCATTCTTCTCAACTCCTCAATCCATTAAAATCCTCTACGATTGGAATTCACCGCAAAGAAAAATGGTATACTAGTATAATAAATTAAAATAATAATTTTTAAAAGGATAATTTGCACTTTGGTCCCCAACCTTTTAAATATGTAACAAATCTATCCCTAACTTTTTTTTTAGCACCGGACATCCCCAACCTTTGTATTTTGTTGCAAATCACGTCATTTTGACATATTTTGACGATTTTGCTCTCCTATTTAAATAAAAAATATATAAAAAAGCTAAAAACAACAAAACAGAAAAAAATAATTGTAAATGAACTCTCATAACTTTTAAAAAATATAAATTAAATTCATCTTCTCCAAAACTCCAATCCACTCCCCACCCCCACCAACAATGGAGCACAAGCAGGGTCACAAGCTTGCCATTGAGTAAGCCACTCCCCAGAGTTAGGGGTGGACGTGGGTTGGATTGGGTCGGGTCGAGTCGGGTCGATTTTGGGCTCAAACCGAACCCAACCCAACATATTCGGTTTGACAAAAAATCAAACCAAATAAATATGACCAAGAGTTGCAACCCAACCCAACCCGAACCGACCAAGCTTGGGTCGGTCGGTTTGGGTTAGGTTGGGTTGGTCGGTTTGGAGTTGGGCATGATTCATGCTAGGATAATTTTTTTGAAGGCCAAAATTCACGTTTGAGCAATTTGTTTTGGAGCTCAATTACACTTTAGAACTTTTATTGTTAATTTTGTTGAGATTTTTTTAAAAGTTTGAACCCAATTTAAATTGGGCTAATGTCAATTATATTAAAATTAGAAATTTGAAAGACTTTTGATTCAATTTAATTAATTTTTAATTTTTTTAAATATTTTTTAATAAGCGGGTTGGGTTGGGTTGAGTCGGTTTTTATGAGGCAACCCGCAACTCAACCCAACCCAACCCATCCTGATCAAAAATAGATTTTTAAAATCCAACCCAACCCAATTTAGGGTAAAAATCAACCTAAACCAATCGGGTTGGATTGGGTTGGGTTAATCGGTTTGGGTAGGTTTTTGCCCAACCTTACTCGGAGTATTTCACCAGCAAGACGTTGAATTTATTTTTTAAAAATAAATTTCGTATAAAAATCTGTAAATTAAAAAACAATGGATGTGAAACTGGTTTATGCTCTCCATCAATGAAGAAGTATACAATAGGAAACCATTGAAATTCTTGTCCATTAAAACGACGATGTCCTTCTCATCAATTTTGACAATCTCATCCTCATCATCATTCACCTCCTCGTGACTGAAGCTCGACGGGATCTTGAAATCGTCGTAATTTTCGAAGTCTTCATCTTCATTGTCTGAGTATTCAGTGTCGGAGTGAGGGTTAGACATCTGATTCGGCTTCTTCGAGGAAACTCAGGTCTTTTTCATCGTCGTCGGCAGCAGTGGAGATGAGAGTCGGTGTAGAGATGAGAGAGAATAGAAGGAGAGAAGCTAGCATCATTAGAATGAGTCAGCGCATCATTTTTTGGGTTTGGGTGAGTATGTTTGACTCGGATCGGAGTAGGAGATCTGACTGAGATTTGACTGACTATGATTGGGCTCTCCTGTGAGTGTTTATGGAGATGGAGGGGGAAACGTCTTCAACGTCGGATGGAGATTAAGGAGGAAACGTCTTGCTGATGATATACTCCGAGGAGTTCTTTTATTTCTAATGGTGATCTTCAGCAGATTAACGTCTTGCTTGTGCTCCATTGCTGGTGTTTGGTGGGGGTAGGGAAGGGTGGGTTGGATTGGAGTTTTGGAAAAGATGAACTTATTTTGTATTTTTTAAAAGTTATGTAGTTTATTTGCAATTATTTTTTTATGTTTTATTGTTTTTAGCTTTTTTGTATTTTTGTTTATTTAAATATGAGGGTAAAACTGTCAAAATATGTCAAAAGGATGTGATTTATAACAAAATACAAAAGTTGGGATGCCCGATGCTACAAAAAAGGTTAGGGATAGATTTGTTACATATTTGAAAGGTTGGGGACCAAAAGTACAAATTACCCTTTTTAAAAAAACATTATTTTTAAAATAAATGAAACATAATGACTTTTTAGATTTATTTTTAAAAAGTAGCTTATTTATGAAAAAATCTTCTTAAAAGAACATACCATTAGTTGATAGTTTGTCAACGGATCATCTATGGGTAATTATATCCACACAACATTATTTGTTAATCACATCACATTTTAATTGTAATAAAAGTCTCTAGCTATTGCTCATTTTTATATTTATGTCAACATTTTTTATCATGTTTTTATCATTAACTTATTAATATTCACATTTTATCTTTGTTTTTTATGATGATTTTTATCCAAAAAATCAATTATGAAGGCTAAAAATATTTTTCTGCCTCTCGTATTTTTAAATAAGTAAAATAAATAACAAATACAAAAGTTTGACAAAATATTTTTTTCCTATTTTAATGCACATTAGCATGATATTTGGACAAAAATTATCAACATAGACAAGATATGAAAATTAATTAAAAGATAATGATAAAAATGAGATAAAAAAATGTAGAGACATGAGTGTTAAAATGTCAAAGATTGGAAGACCTTTATTACAATTAAAACGTGGTATAAACAATAAAAATTGTAGTGTAAATATAATTACCCATAATCTATTAATAGTCTCTTAAATGACATTATCGACCATAGTCAAAATCGACCGTTAGAGAGATTTTTTCATCACTACACACCAAAAAACAAATACATACATCTGTCTTTACTCCCAATTTTTTTTTCTCCAATTTTCTCACTTTTCTCCATTCCAATTCCCTTCTTCTCCACCATTCTTTTCCAAATCTTCACCATTCTTCTCAAACTTGTTCCTGTTAATCTTCATTTACTTTATAGCAATTGATTTTTACCGATCAGCGGTATACTAGTATTTAAATTTTTTTATTAAAAAAAAAATTTCAACCTAAAAAAACTAAGGTTGTGTTTGATTGCACAATTTTCCATGGAAAATAATGTCACAGAGGAAAATATTTTTCAACTTTGGCTATTTGATACAAGGTGGAAAAAGAAAATGAATTATAAAGTACAATCACTTAGGCTATGTTTAATTGGAAAATGTCATATCTATGGAAAATAATGTCACATCCCTGAAAAATATTTTTCAACATTGATTATTTGATTGCACCTGAAAAATGAAAATGATTTTCAAGGTACAATCACTTAAAACATGCTTTTAGCCACTTTCTTGGAAAATATTTTCTCACCGTTTTGGTGGATTTTTTTTTTCCACTTTACATGAAAAATGTTTTCATTTTTCACAATTTTCCATGAAAACCAATCAAACACACCCTTAAAAGCATGAATTTGACCAATTTATTGGAAAATGTTTTCTCACCATTTTAGTGATTTTTATTTTGGGTAGTTATATTGTCACCACTATTTTTATTTGATACACCACACTTTTAATTATTTTTCTTATTTACTATAATAACCATCATTAAAATGACATAAATAACCCACACTATATTTGTAATATCTTATTTTGACGTATACTACAATTTCACACATAAAACCTTATAACTTCAAAATGAAATTGAGTTTCATCGCACTGTTACTAAATAAAATAAAATTAATTCAAGCATCAAAGTCATATGATAGCATCCATTGAAGTAAATCTTTCTAGTAAGAACAGAAACGGAAGTTCAATTGTCTCAATAATCTATGGGTAAACCAAAACTTGAAATGAAAAGATAGATTTATTATTTATCCTTAAAAACTTGGTTGCCCTCTCTCTGGAATTTATGCAACAGTTATCAAAGAGTAAAGTTCATTCTTAATATCTCCATCATTGCGTGCAATGCGGACACGAATTCTTCTTGGCACACTTTGAATTCCGCAGTTATAAATCTGTTTGTTCAACTCCACATCAACTCTAACATAAGTTGTACCAATAGTTTTCTGGGCGAACTTCCTGATTTCCTTAATGGCTTTTGAAGCCTTCTTCTTGAAGGTGGAATAAGGAAAAGTGTCAAAAAGCTGCAGATGGGTACCTATTATATATATTTTGTTGCAGAAGAAAATGTATCTCTATGTTTCAAAGAGTATGTGTACCAATTATATTTTGTTTTACTGTAGTAGGGTTATTTTTGTAAAATGATTGTAGTGTTTTTATCAAAAATATTTTTTAATTGTGTGTATTTATAATGTGGTGGGTCAAATAAAAATTGTGGTGGTCTCTTTTATTTTTCTTGTAACATGAATTTTTTTTTTCCCTTTTGCACCCTTTTCAATCAAACACATTTCCATGGAAAATTGTGGAAAATAAAAACATTTTCACAAGGTGGAAAAAAAAATCTACCATGTTGAGAAAATATTTTTCAAGAAATTGGCTAAACTCTTTTCCAATTCGTCAATCATGTTTGCCTCGGCCTTCGCAATGGAGCAGCGACTAGACCAGTCTTCAATTTCCTACTCCAAAACCCTGTTTTTTTTTGTTCTGCACAAGGACCAGTCGCCTCTTCAATTCTTCCGTTTTCAAGACATCACCGGTCGCCGCTTTCTGCCCAAAGACTGCCGTCGTCAGCCACACTGCCGCAACATTTGAGGACTCAGGTAAATTGGTTTTTTATTTTGTTTTTTTATATGCAATTTCAATAAGAAGTTACAATGTGTATTTAGTATTTATTCATTAGGCTTTTTTGTTTTATTTTATTTTGCTGCAATTAATCTATTGCAGTTTTGGTTCATTTTCTTTCCGTTTTTAATTAATTGAATTTTTTTCTTATTTTTGAAGTATTTTATTGAGTTGACTCTTGTTGTTATTAAATGATAGGTGTTTTATGGATTCCTTTTAGTGAATTAATCGTTCTATGTCTGTAGAGTCGTAAAGTTTGAATATATACAATAATGTGTTTGGCGAATATAATGTGCATTGTGACCACCTGGATGTAAATCCCACAACAAAATCCATACTATATGTTTCCGTTTCCATTCTCGTATGTTGAACAGTTTAGTAGTCCTAATGGTCTGTCATGTTTTGTTAGTCATACATTTCTCTACGACGATTTATATTCTCTGTTCAAATGCATCTTGAAGGTCTCGATACACTTTTTGTACCGCCCGGATGTACATTGTATAGGATGGAATGTACTTCCTTGAGAATTTATCTCCTTAGCTCCTCGTGTTTAGGAGAGTACAATCTGCCTTTATACATCAATATCTTGTCCACAGACACCTCGAAACCCTTCCGTTTAACTTCAGCCTTAATCTTACACAAAAACGATTATTTATACTTGCTTTCCTGATTCGATCTGTTAGAGTGGGTTGAACGGTTAAAGTTGCAACAAAGGCTGACGTCCGAGTCAGCGATGTAACAACCTCTAGTCTTAAATTGTTGAATTCCTTCACTGACTGGTTAAAGCTATCAATTGTCCAAACGTCTTCCAAGTAAGAGCATCGGCGACCACATTAACTTTACCAAGGTGGTAAAGAATAACTGAGTCTTAGTCTTTAACCAATTCCAACCACATTCTTTGTCTCATGTTTAACTCTTTTTGGGTAAATAAATATTTGAGACTCTATCGGTGTAAATCTCATATTTACCACCGTAGAGATAGCGGTTTCATATCTTTTAAGGCGTGTAACGCCACCACAAGCTTCAAGTTGTGCATCGGGTAGTTATGTTCATATGACTTTAATTGTGTAGAATCATACATGACAACCATTCAATGCATCACTTTATATCACAAACCCTTCTAAACCATATGGTATCGTCAATCCCGGTGCTTAAACCAATCTTCGTTTTAGTTCTTGAAAACTAATTTCCTTTTCTATAATAGCTAGCCACTCCCAATAAACTGTGAACTTTGCCGACATTGGTTGGTCTAGACCAATTCGTCATAGCTTTGACCTTGGTCGGATCTATTTCAATTCTTTGTGCAGTAACCACATGACCAAACGAGTCAAGTAGTCGAGTCAAAATTCACATTTATTGAATTTGGCGTACAAATATTTTCTCTGAAAGGTGTCCAATATAGTTCTCAATTGCTTTTTGTGCTGCTTCTGATTTCTTTAGTTGTCAATGAAGACTATAAAGAACTGGTCTAAGTACGGATGAAAGACTTAGTTCATTAAGTCCATGAATACTATCAGTGCATTGGTCAACCCAAATGGCATAGTCGTGAACTTATAGTGCCCATATTGAGTTATGAATGCCGTCTTAGGGATATAAAAGTCATTTATCTTAAGTAGGTGATAAACTTATCTCAAATCAATCTTTGAAAATACGTCTCTCAACTAATCAAGACGATTCTCTACCCTTGGAAACATGTATTTATTTTTAATGGTCAGACAATTCAAATCTCTATAGTCAGTACACATCCTGATTGACTCGTCCTTTTTCTTGAGAAAAAACACCGGTGCTCCCTAATGAGATTCAATACGTCGGAAAAATTAATCCAGCAGTTCTTGTAGTTCTTTTGGTACATCATGTAAGGGGCTTTGTCTATTGGTGCTGCCCTAAAGATTAAGTTGATTGTGAACTTTACTTTTCTATCTAGTGGGGTACCACAAAAAATGTTCACAAACTCTACATCATCCACTTTTCACTCAAATTAGGGTGTATTAATGATAATTAACAGGAATCCTTGACATGTATCATTTTTCAACCTCTTCTCTGCCTTCAACGCAGATATAAATCGGGTTGGAGTCCTAATCTTTGCCTTAAAAAATCAAAATTCTACTTCTCTAGGTTTTTGAAAAAATAGAATCTTTCTCGCAACATAAGATGGTTGCGTAATTACTACTCAATCAATCCATATCCAATCTCACATCAAAGTCTTTCATTCTTAAGAGGTATAGTTCTACCTTTAATACCCTTGCCTCCATTTCTAACTTAACATCTTTAGTTATCTGATTAGTATTGAGAACTTTGCCTAAGGGATACTAACATCTAGAGTATTATTCGTTTTTTCACATTTATTTTCAATCTTAGCAATCAAAGCAGTAGAAATAAATGAATGCATGCTCCAGAATCTCTAAAATAATAGCAGGTATATCAGATATTGATAAAATACTAGGTATAGCCTTTTTCCTCTCTCTTTTTTAGACCGTTCAATGCATTTCTTCTTGTCTTCGCATTGTGTTGCAAAATGTATAAGCTTGCTAAACTTATGGCATATTCCATTTCCACGTAAGCATTCACCCTTATGATGCTTGTTGCATGCAGGATGTAGTAAAATTTCAATGAAAGGTTTGTTGGCACTGGACGCCGTCTTTCTTTTCCTACTCTGATCTTTACCCTTTTCATTATATTTTTAACTCCACTTCCTCTTAATGGTAGTCTCTGTATTATGCTGAGTGCTCTACTTCGTTCCTAACCGAGTAATAACCACTGGTGCATGAAGAAAAACATCCTCATAAGTAGTACATTGCTGGGATGTCGTGGTTCTTCCAATCTTTCAATTTTGTATTTCCCAAGTGGTATGTTTCTCTGTTTGAGCTGAAGGAACTTTGCTTTCTTCTGATCTTTCAGTGATTGGGGAAAGTATTTACCTATCATTGCCTCCTTAAACTGGTTCCAAGGGAGATTACATTGTTTTTTCCACTGTCCTGTTACGTGAGTCACTACCAGAGTCTTGTTTTTTCCACTGTCCTGTTACGTGAGTCACTACCAAAGTCTAGCTGAGTCAATCAACATAACTTCCGCATAGATATCTTCTGAGTGTCATTTCAGGCTATGTGCTTGAAAATTTTCTTAAGTTCTCTCAACCACTCATCAGTTGACCATTGATCAACTATGCCATCAAAAGATGAGTTTATAACAACGGAATTGTTCAAAAATTGCACTTGTGGTATTAGCATTAGTGCTGCATTCCAAGGTGGCGCTTGAGCCTGTTGTGTGCCAAATCTTGCACAACCCTTAGTAAATACGTGAACACAATAAGTTAGTTAGGTTGTCATGCTATTTCTTTTAAACAAAATTTAAACATTGTTTTAAGAATTACTCAACAACACAACACAACACAATATCTATCTATACCACATTTAAAAGGCACTAAAGGGAGAAACATTTTTAGACTATTTTATTCTTACAAATTTTTTAAAATTCCGCATTCGTCCTTAGTTTCATTAATGTACAATTATATTTTAATATTTATATATTACTCTTTTATTATTCATTATTATAGTATTTTAAATTTTTAACAATTTATTAAACATACAATTAAATTTTTGAATATTTAATCTGTTAAATTAAACATGACCCTAAAAGGAAGAAATATTTTTAGATTTATTCTACACTTACAAATTTTTTAAAATTTCATATTCGTCCTTAGCTTCATTAATGTACAATTATATTTTAATATTTTATTTATTACTATTTTATTATTCATCATTACACTACATTTAATTTTTAACAATTTATTAAATGTAAATATTTAAACGTTTAATTTGCTAAATTAAACATAGCCATAAAATGGAGAAATATTTTTAGACTATTCTACTTTTATAAATTTTTAAAAATTTCATATTCGCCATTAGTTATTAAATACAATTTCATTTTTCAACATTTAATCTGTTAAATTAAATATGGGATAAACATTTTTTTACAATTCTATTCTTACAATTTTTTTAAAATTCTTATTCGGCCTTAGTTTCATTAATGTACAATTATATTTTAATATTTGATTTATTACTTTTTTATTGTTCATCATTGTAGTACATTAATTTTTTAATAATTTATTAAATTTACAATTAAATTTTTAAACATTTAATCGGTTAAATTATCCATATCTATTTATACTACATCTAAAATGCACTAAAAGAGATAAACATTTTTGGACTATTATATTCTTACAAATTTTTTAAAATTTCGTATTCATCCTTAGTTTCATTAATTTAATATTTTAATATTTTATTTATTACTCTTTTATTATTCATCATTATAAAACATTAAATTTTTAATAATTTATTAAATGTACAATTAAATTTTTAAAAATTTAATCTGTTAAATTAAATGTGGCCCTATCTATATCTATACCACATCTAAAATGCTCTAGAAAGAAAAAAATATTTTTGGACTATTCTATCCCTATAAATTTTTAAAAATTCCACATTCTTCCTTAGTTTTATTAATGTACAACTATTTACCAACCGTAGGGAGATTTATTCTACTACAATCACAAAAAAAAAAAAAAAAAATACTTCTTTGTCCGTCATTATGTCTTCATTTTCTCAAACTAAAACTCATATATCTCTTTCAATTCCTCTATTTTTCTATATTTTTCTCCATATTCATCAAAATCAAACTCTCCTTAAACAAAACTCTCTCTTTCTCTCATTTTTCTCAACTCTTTAATCTATTAAAATTCTCTACGATCGTATTCTACCGCAAAAAAAAATGCGGTATACTAGTTTAATATTTTATTTTTTACTCTTTATTATTTATCATTATAGTACATTAAATTTTTAAAAATTTATTAAGTGTACAATTAAGTTTTTAAACATTTAATTTGTTAAATTAAATATGGCCCTAAAAGGGAGAAATACTTTTAGATTATTCTACCCTTACAAATTTTGAAAAATTTCATATTCACCCTTAGTTATTAAATGTACAATTAAAATTTTATACATTTAATATGTTAAATTAAATATGAAGGTGAAAATATGATCTCATTTTTTTTATTACATTACGTAGATGAAAGAAATGAGAAATGAGTTTAAAAAAAAAATTTGAATGGGATAAGTTGTAAACTTGTTTATTACCGAATTAAAATTAAGGTTATAGTTATCAAAACTGAAATGAAGATGCAAATATTATTTTTGATACATTAGATTACAATAATTATAATTATGTTTGAAATTATATAAATAAAACGTTTTTCTTATCTTACATATGTCCCTCAACAATATTTTCACAACATAGGCAAGAATGGACCGTTCTTTAATTTTTGTTTCTTACTTGCATTTATGCTCTTTTCTATCGTCAAATCAGACATGTCTAACAAAAAGATAACATACTCCAATAAAGGTACAATATTACATAGTCAATCATTATATTTTTTTAACAATAAAATTAGTAATGATTAATTTTATTCTTTGTAAAATATAGATATGGAGATCCTTATTAATACATCATTAATTTCATAAGATATGATATCAATGATTCGTCAATCATCAAAGTTCAAATCACTAAATGGTCTTCACTGGGTTCAAGTTAGTGTTGGTATTACCACCATATAAAATTCATACTTGGTTACAATTGTACTTCTATGAATGTAAATAAAATATCAACATTCTTTATTGTAATATCGAACAATACAATATAACATATTTTCAAGAACCGTATTATTTTATCTTTATTGCAATTGCTATTTGAAAATACTAAAAATTGACAATATTATTGCAAAAGCGTTGCACGTGTCTCTAACAATATATATATTTTATATCTAAAAGGCACTAAAATGGAGAAACATTTTTAGACTATTCTATCCTTACAAATTTTTTAAAATTTCATATTCGTCATTTGTTTCATTAATGTACAATTATATTTTACTATTTTATTTATTACTTTTTTTTATTGTTCATTATTATAGTACATTAAATTTTTAACAATTTATTAAATGTACAATTAAATTTTTATACATTTAATCTGTTAAATTAAATATGGCCTTAAAAGTTAAAATGGAGAAATATTTTGGACTATTCTACCCTTATAAATTTTTTAAAATTCCATAATCACCCTTAGTTATTAAATGTACAATTAAAATTTTAAATATTTAATTTGTTAAATTAAATATGAAGGTGAAAAGATGGTGTCAATTTTTATTTTATTTTATTTTATTTTTAATGTAAATGAAAGAAGTGAGAAATGGGTTTAAAAAAAATTGAATTTAAAAAGTTGTAATCTTGTTTATTACCGCATTAAAATTCAAATTATAGTTGTCAAAATTGAAATGAAGATGCAAAAATTATTTATAATACATTAGATTACAGTTATTATAGTTCATTATAGTTCAAAACTAACGTTTGAAAATGCAAAGATTATTTCTAATACATTAAATTACAGTGATTATAGTTTAAAACTAACATTTTTCTCATCTTACGTCTGTCTCTCAACAATATTTTCACAAAATAGGCAAGAATTGACACTACTTTAATTTTTGTTTTTTACTTGCATTTATGCTGTTTTCATTTACATCCTCAAATTAGACATGCCTAACAAAAAGAGAACATACTCCAACAAAAGTACAATATTATGTAGTCAATAATTGTATTTTTTTAACAATAAAATTATTAATAATTAATTATTTTTCGTAAAATATAGTTTTGGAGAACTATATTAATACATGGGTAATTAGTATAAAACATCCTTATCTTTTGAAGTTATTGTACAAATCGTTGTTACCTTCAAAATTTTGGCATTTTCACCCTCATTTCTACTTTTTCTTGCGCAAAACGTTCTTTCCGTCCATTACCATCTAAAAAGCTCCGTTAATTCTGATTTTCAACACGATTCGTACCAATTTCGAAGGGTAATTTCGTCTAAATATTTTTTTCCCAAATTCTTCCACCTGCAATTCTTTCTAATGCCGATCAAAACCCATCGCAGGAGGAGGATTCTCAAGGTAATCACTTTTAGTATTCTTTATCCACTTTGATATCTAGTTACTGCTATTTGCTGATTTCACACAAAATTTGGCCTTAGCATCACAAAGAAGTTTTCTGCATTCACTCTCTGAATTTTCACACAATTTTCGTTTATAATAATCTGTTCCATATTTGCAGTCTTTGCAAGAAAGATTAATAGAAATGGCTGTCTCTTCTTTATCTCTAGTAAGAACCCACACCTTTATTCCGGCCTGCCGCAGGGACTCAATGGCTTCTGGTACAACTTCTTGTACCAGAAGCCATTGGGAAATCCGATTCCCAATGGCTTCTGATGGCGGATGAGGTTAATTGATGTAGGCGGTCAGGAAATCCGAGGTCAGGGAGGTTGCCGGAGGCATCAAATAGAGTAATTCCGACCTGAATGAGAACTGATTCTGGAGAAGTGGACACGCATTTTGTCCCGACAATTATGGTGGATCAAATTGCCAGTGACAAAATTTGAGCTTATGCAATTTTTCTTCCCTCTTTTCCTCCTTCTTTGCTGGTATTCTGGGTAGGATTAGGGTTTGCGACGGGTTTTGATTGTCATTAGGAAGAATTGCGAAATTTTTTTTGGACGAAATTACCCTTCAAATTTGGTATGAGTCGTGTTGAAAATCAGAATTAACGGAGCTTTTTGGATGGTAATGGAAGGAAAGGACGTTTTGTGCAAGAAAATGTAGAGATAGGGTGAAAATGCCAAAATTTCGAAAGTATGGACGTTTTGTGCTAATTACTCTTAATATATCATTAATTTCATAAGATTTGACATCAAAAATTCGTCGATCATCAAAGCTCATATTACTAAAGAGTCATCACTAAGTTCAAGTTAATGTTCGTATTACCACCATATAAAACTCATACCTAATCGCAATTGTACTTTTATGAATCTATATAAAATATCAACATTATTCATTATAACATCGAACAATACAATACAACATATTCTCAAAAACCGTGTTGTTTTATTTTTATTGCACTAGCTACTTTAATATTTTAATTATTAACAATTAAAAAAGAAAATTATGAAAATATAAAAAATTGACAATATTATTGCAAAAACATGTGCAATGCACGTGTCTCTAACTAGTATATTTAGAGTGAAAAATCCTACGAATCTTGGTTAGCGTGGCCTCGTCATCTAAGTGTCATCTCCCTTGGGCCCGAACTCTATGTTCGTCACGACCTGTGGCTTAGGTACTGTCTCTGGTGCAAGTTTAGCCTCTGGCTCTGCTCAGCCGCTGATTTAAGCTGTGTCCCCTACCTTGAGTCCTCATCGGGTCTTCATCACTATCATCTTCTGATGCCTTGTCTGGCTCAGTATCAGCTTCCTCACCATATGCCTCCTAGTGGATAATAAGAGCCCCACAGAAATCCTCACATTCAAGTGCATTTGGGTGTCGGATCTCCTTTAGATCACTCAATATCGCTATAGCAACGTGTTGGCCCTGTCGAGACAAAATGCCTAACAAATGCACAATGGCATGTGCTTGTTTGTTCTGGAATCCATACTCTGTAGCTCTAACCTAGGCTGTGTGGACCTGCTCAATGGTCAAGTCGGGGTCCACTCTGAAGTACTCGTATGATCGAACTGCATAGCAGGTATATACATGCATGCATAAGGTGCACTATCACATTTATGAAATTGGAGAATTCAAGGCACTGAATATTTGCTTTATCCCTTCCACGTTTTGAGAAAAAATTATACGTACTCATACGTATATCTCCATTAAACTTTTCGAAGAAAATGCAGAGATTTATAAAGATTTGAGGCTGCATTAAATAAGTGCAAGATCTGAAATAATTCTTTAGAAAATTCGGATTTTTAGATTTCAAAAATAAGGCGAGGTGCTACGTGCAATATTGGTTATTCTACATCGTTCTTGATTTGTAGTTAAGTTTAAGATTTGATTGCTAATTATTTTATAGCTCTTTCAGGATATCCCATGAGTTAGAGATAGATTAAACCTTCGGGTTTCAATTTTTGCAGAGCTCTTATATAATTGTTGTTTCATGGTTCGGCGATTCTCAGATGTAGTTTTGGGATGAATTTGTTAGATGTAAGTTCCTGTCACGATACGATTGTGGTAAATTGCAAGCATCTCATTGAATATTTTCGTAATACTCATCCCTCTTTATTTACAAATTTCATGTAATGACTAGCTTGGATGACCGTGGATGGATGTGCGTACAGATGAATCACGGATCATGTTCTCAAGACATAAAATTGACGCCCAACTATTGCTTACCCACCCCGTAGTAGCTTAGGGTTTAATTTTCATGTTATAGTTTGCAACTAGTTGGTTTTGAATGATGAATATTGATTTGAGACTTGATTTTAATTAAATAACTAATATTTAGTACAATTGAAGCTCTTAGTCTCATTATAAGATGTTTACATGTTTTTAAGTTATGTGATTAGTGCCTTAGTTGATAAGTTACGGGCTTTGATGCTCACCTTGACTCATCGCACAATAACTGTATTGTGGTTGACTAGTTTTGTTTTGTACCTTTTCAGCTCCGAATAGTTTCTCATGCCAGAGGACATGGGGTCGTGGAAATGTTTGGAGCTTCACCTGTAGTTAAGCTTTTGCAAAGACGTACGTCCCAAAAAAAGTGCTTTTTAGCACCTCTTAAGCTTTAGCCAAGCATGCTCTTAATCATTCATGTCACTCCACGAAAATCATACAATACAAACCCGATTCAAAGTGTGGGATCCTACAATATAATTTTGTCTCATTGATCTTGTACAATACTTGTATACGTAATACGTCATTGATCTGAAGTACTACTGTGTTTTCTGCTCTTCTTGGCCTCTCTGGTATTTGTTTAGACCTATTTTAACAGAATGAGACTTTTGTAAACCAAGTTTTAACCTCCCATAAATTTACTAATCCATGCAAATTTAGGATCTGTTATTGAATCAATTTTTTGTCGTGATTACAGTTGATATAAAATGACATTATTCAGTATATAAGTTATAAGTTATAATATGTTATGCAGCTGTATTTCAAAGAGTAATTTATAGAATCAATACATCATTTTTTTCATTCTTCTTTCACATTAGATGGAAAGCACTTCTCAAACTAGCAATATCAACATATATTGGTTAGGAAGGGTTAACATTTCTGATCATATAATATACCATGTTTCAACTCCCAATGCAACAAAAATGAACTCACTAAATTGGCTCGATATGAATATCAGGTCATCTATCCAAGTGAGAAGGAGAATAAGGCCGAATATGTGATCATATATTGGGGTGGTAATGAGAATAAGAAAGGCGATCACTGTCAAGGGTGCACGAGAAGGCAAATGATCTAATATTATGGCTCCATGTGTTGATTAAAAATGGAATCTTCATCTCAACGAACTTGTATTTTTCTACTATACCAACACGCTAGTCACTTTAAATGTGTTAATTTTTCTCTTTAGACCTTTGTAAATGAGAGTCCTAGCTCATGAGCTACTATCGAATATCTCTCTATTGAAGTGTGCATTGGTCACATAGATGGTTCATTAAGATGAGCTAAATTGTGTTAGTTGGCAGTGGATTTATATTAAAAAGTGATTTGTATTGCATATAATCTTAAAGTCGACTATACGTAGTATCATATTTTAACTATCTTATCTTGAATAACAATTAAACCTTTTATGAAGTTTTACCACTATCATTTAAATGACCTAATTCGCGGACTTAAGAGCAGCTAGCATCGTTGCTCTCAACACTATATACTATATAAAAGAAAGCATGAGCAAGTATAGTATAATAAGAAAAAGACTAAAGTTGGGAATGGTGAAACGAGGTTCTTTAGTAGAATAATGAAAAGCAATGTGTAAAATTATAAGATGCTTCTTTGGCTTTGTAAAGCAGCAAAATGAAGTGGTGAATAATGAACTTTATTGCTGATGACTTTGTGGAATTAACATCCCATGACCACAACAAAAGGCCAACATAATGGAGTAGTATACTAATTTTTTTAGTACAATCATCTTTTTCGTGTCAAAGCATATTAATTATCAATGTTTATGATGAAATATTTTAATTATTTCGTTTGATCAACTGCTATATTTGTTCAAAGATCCAATGCAATGAGATTTTTTCTACGACCGCATCAATTCATGTTAATTTTAGTTTAAACTCTTCTTTTTGTACAAGTTAAGTCAAACTATTCGAAACTCTTAAGGTCAATGCATTTCCAACTACTTAAATTACCACTCGTTAATTCATATTTGATTTTTGGTACTCAATGTCTTCTAATGGATCACAAATCAATATTATCTTCATTTTATATGCATCTTGTCCTATTCATAACATCATCTAGGAATGCGACAATCAATAGTTTTGATCTAATCTTAGATTATACAACACAAATAAAACCTGCACATGCAAAGTCGAGGCTTCATTGCAAGAACTTCTATAGAGAAACTGGTGACCTCGTAAAATTAAAGTACCATATACGACAATCCTTTTTTCATAGTCACATATTTATTGAATATAAGATTTAATTTGTAATGTGTAGTGTTTAGCCGCCAATAACAAACAAATTTAGAAACAATAGAATGCTTCGTGATTTATAATCGATAAATTTATATATACAGAAGAAAAAACGAATAAACATATACTTATATACGGTCAACAATCCCTAATCATTTTCATTTGTTGGTTATCGGTCTATTAGTGCTTGTTTGGAAAAGCGTTTTATAGATTATAAATAGTGGATTAAGAAGATAAAAATTGTGGATCTTACAAGATGTGTGGATAAAAATAATGTTTAATTAATTTATAAATACTTATAAGCATTGCTAAAAACTTAAAAGTGTGAAACCAAATAGCAACAAGGTGGCAAGTTAAATATTAATTGGTGTAATATATAGTTCACATTTAAGTAATGATTAGGGGTGGGCAAAACCCAACCTAACCCGGTCGAATCGATCGACCCGAACCAAACCGACCGTTTGGGTCGGTTTTTTAGCTTATTCGGGTTGGGTTCGGGTAGAGATTTTAAAATATTAATCGGGTTGGGTTGGGTTGGGTTGGGTTGGGTTGGGTCGGGTTTCGGGTTGGGTCGGGTTTCGCTCTTCACTAAAGTGTTCTCACATCCCACACACAAACACACCCAGCACGCAGAGGAGGCAAATAATCCAAGCTCAATCTCTCTCTCTACTAAGTCTTCCCACCGTCGGCCAACACCGATCAATCCACTACCGTCGGACAATCGATCTCCACACTCGCACGTACATGTCAGTCAATGAAGAAGACATCGAAGATAGCGAGAGTATGAGACCAATACTATTTTTTCCCACCACCGTATCTCTCTTACTTTCTCTCTCTATATGTATATGTAATATATATATAATCTATCTTCATCAGCGGTGGACTGGTGTTAATTATAGGGCTTTGATCTATGGTTTGTTGTAACTCTATTGTTGTTTATTCGGTTTGGATTGTATTTATTCAGTTTTGGGGTTTTTTCTTGTGGTCATTTTCGAACATTTTTATAACTTCTGGGGAAATTGGCGCAAATGGTCACTAACGTATCACGCTAGTGTGCAAATGATCCATAACCTATCCATTTAGGTGCGAAAATTGTCCTTGTGGACGGATTCCGTTAAAAATCCGTTACACAACCTTTCATTTAGGTGCGCAAATGGTCCCTCTCATTGTTTTTATCTTTATTAGTGGGGACAAAATTGTCAAGTTACATTTTTCTTTCAATTAGCGCAAATGGTCCCTAACATTTACCTTTTTTTGGCGCAAATAGTCCCTAACCTATAATTATATTTTGATGTAGAATTGATCCTTATTTGATGAAAAGGACAAAAATATCATTACTTTTAATTGAAAAAATTTGCAATTTGATTCCTAACCTTTAAAAAAAAGTGAAAATGAGTCCGATACTTTAATTTTTTTATTAAAAGAAAACTAACAAATTGACAATATATTAAATTATTTTGTATATTTTACGAACTATTATAAAATAGCTAAAATTTAAGCTCATAATTATTAACGAATGTGCTAATTAAAATTATTTTATTATTATTAAGTAATCATATTATTTAAAATTCAAACTTTAATTTTATTATTACAATATAAAAAGAAAAATAAATTTGTCTCAAATAAAAGTTTTAATTATGCTCAACCTAGTTCGATTTTATACAGTTTCATATTTACTGAGTCAATCCAACCCGCTTTTGAACCACAAGACTACTGGACCAGTCTTATTTTAAATTTTAATTTAGTTTTGTATTTAAAAAAAAACGGTTTCACCATCTCTTAACCCCACCCCAACCCAACCCAACCCAACCCAACCCAAGGAAGGGGAGAAATCCCCTCCCTTCTGGTCGCGAAACTATGGAGAGCCTGATTTCGCCGTGAAGGAGCCCGTTTGTGGCGGTTTCGCGGCGAAACCAGGGCTCCCCCTGGTTTTGTGACCAGAAGGGAGGGGATTTTTCCCCTCCCCGATCGTCGCGCTGTCGCCGCGAAGGAGCCTTGGTTTCGCCGTGAAACTAGGGTGGACCGCGAAACTTGGGAGGAGATGCCGCGAACGGGCTCCTTCGCGGTTTGCGACCAGAAGTCGCCGGATTTTCGTGGTGGGGTGGGGTGGGTAGAGATGGTGAAACTTTTTTTTTTTGTTTTAAATACAAAACTAAATTAAATTTTAAAATAAGACTGATCTAGTAGCTTTGTGGTTCAAAAGCGGGTTGGATTGACTCAGTAAATATGAGACTGTATAAAATCGAACTGGGTTGAGCACAATTAAAACTTTTATTTGTGACAAATTTATTTTTCTTTTTATATTGTAACGTTAAAATTAAAGTTTGAATTTTAAATAATATGATTACTTAATAATAATACAATAATTTTAATTAGCACATTCGTTAATAATTGTGAGCTTAAATTTTAGTTATTTTATAATAATTCGTAAAATATATAAAATAATTTAGTATATTGTCAATTTGTTAGTTTTCTTTTAATTTTTTAATAAAAAAATTAAAGTATCGGACTCATTTTCACTTTTTTTAAAGGTCAGGAATCCAATTGCAAATTTTTTTAATTAAAAATAATGATATTTTTGTCTTTTCATTAAATAAGGATCAATTGTGCACCAAAATATAATTATGGCTTAGGGACTATTTGCGCCAAAAAAAAGTAAAGGTTAGGGACCATTTGCGTCAATTGAAAGAAAAATGTAACTTGACAATTTTATCCCCACTAATAAAGACAAAAACAATGAGAGGGACCATTTGCGCACCTAAATGAAAGATTGTGTAACGGATTTTTAACGGAATCCGTCCACAAAGACCATTTTCGCACCTAAATAAATAGGTTAGGGATCATTGTGCCAAAAATAAAAGGTTAGGGACCATTTGCCCACTAATGTGATACGTTAAGGACCATTTACGCCAATTTTCCTAAGTTCTGCAGTAAATTCAAATTTAGTCACCTAACACGCACATCAGTGACAACACTACTATGAAAATTAAAGAATAAAGAAAATAGATACATATATTTGGGGACTATGACATTTCGACATTGGCCCGTTTTAGAGAACAAAGTTGGACATTCGGGAAAGGTGGACCACTCATACATGCATAGGGGGCAGGGTTATATTTGGGGGTGTGAGGGGGGGTATTTGAGGGGGGAGGTAAATAAATTCGGGGAAGGGGTCCAAATCTTCTCTTTGTTTTGCAATCTAAGAAAAAGAAACTGATATATTGAGTGACAATAGGATAAATTATACAAAATTCCGGGCGCCCGGGGCGTGGGGGGTGGGGGTGGGAGAGGTTAGAGTAGACAGGATGTAACTTAAAGCAGTAATATATACCTGTGAAAATTTGTTAAATTAAGGACTGATACACTATAGTATCTAAATTGTCAGATATTTTAATTATCTCAGCATCATTACTTAAATGTCAACTATATATTAAGGGATTGATTTACTCTCCGTGGTGGAAAACTCTTATAACATCTCTATTGGACACGTGCTTGACAAAAAAGTCAAGTACTTGGCCAATCCCCCCCCCAACTAGACACGTGTCCAGTTGTGGAGAAAGGGTTATAAGAGCTTCCCACCATAGAGAATAGATCAATCCCCATATTATATTATACCCATTAGTATTTAACTTGCCACCTTGTTACAATTTGGTTTCACACTTTTTAGTTTTCAGCGGTGCTTATAATAATTTATAAATTGATTAAACATTATTTTTATCTATATATCTTGTAAAATCAACAATTTTTATCTTCTTGACCCACTATTTATAATCTATAAAATGCTTTCCCAAACAAGCACTAATAGACCGACTAGCTATGATGCACCGATACGGATACAGGTGTCCAATACGATACGTATCGGATACGTCAACACGCGATTTTTGAAAAACTACCAACACTGACACCGACACCAACATGCCATCGACACGTTGATTAATTTTTTACATACGATTTTTGAAAGATTACCGACGCCGACATGCCGTCGACACGTCGATTAACATTTTTTTTTTCAAAATTTGTAGTGTAAAGAAAATAAAAATTTCTATACTTATTTCTTAAAAAATAAATACTCAAAAAATAATTGACTCATTTTAATATTAACAAACAAATAATTTTCTTATTTAAAATATTGACTGAACCATAAGAATTGATCTATTTTTTCTAAATCTTAAACAAATATCCGATAACGTGTCCAATATCGACATGTCGATGCTAATATAGTGTCCGTGCTTCTTAGCTGACTGGTACGTAGTTGTTAAAGATCCAATAAAACACGATGGCTAACTTCATCATGGATTCTCCACACACTTACGTTGGAGGAATTTCTTGGACTTACAGTGACCTAGGCACTTTTAGCATTTGACTGCTTTTGGGACATTCTTTGTGCTGTCTTAAAGCATATATTTGATTTGACCTTAACTAGGCTATGAATATAACCTTTTTGTACTAAGTGAAAGTAATACTGTTATGCACTAAGTGAAATTAATACTGTTAAATAGTATAATTATTTGAAGATAAAAGTTTCATAAAATAATTATTTAAGTGCATTCTAAAGGAGAAAGAAAGAGATGCGGTGAGCAGTTACGCTTTTGGTTAGTAATTGATTGGTTGGTCGAGTAGCTCCCTCCCTTCGATACACTACCTTGACCTACTAGTAAATTCAGTAGCCTATTATACTAAATGTGTTGTTTCTGTATTTTTATTTATCCACTATGTTAGTCTTATCGATTCTTTATACCTAATTTCGCTACTATATTTTGATTTTTTTTAATTACATATTTTATAATTGGATGTAAAAAATATTAAATTTCTATTTTATTTTCTTGGATAATACGCAAAGAGTATGAAATTATGCATTACGTTCTTATGAAAACCTTTAGAAATACTTTCATGTTAAATTTTCATCTAATTGTAACACAACTCTTTAGACTTTATTTTGTAATTTGGGTGAATTCAACATATTAATTGTTGAAAAACTATTTATTAACTTAAAAGTTATGGCACCACTCGTGCACAATGTTTATTTTATGATTATCTTAATGATAATGGTAACCCTAATCACTTAGTGTTGAAAAACATGAAATTCAAAACAAAAGCCCATTTTTTAATTATTACAGGCCAGACAACTACACATTTATATTTTAATGTATTAAACATTTAGATTAAGTGATTTAATACAGTATGGTATTAGAGTTGTCAAAAGTTCTATATTCAAGTTTTATAGTCTTCAAAAAAATTACATGTCATAAATTCAACATTCACGTGAAGAAACTTATTAAATAAGTAAGTTTATGTTCTAATCACCGTACAATTACAATTGACGTGAGATTTATTCTTAAGAATAACATAGTTATTTTAGAATCGTATTTAGTCCACCTAGAAGTAGTAATTCAATAAATATGGGGCAAAAACGAAAATTGTTTTGCAAATTTGTTTGTTGTTACCTTATTTCTTTTGAATACTTAAGTACAAGTCTTGACAAAAATGACCTACCGTGTAGTGTTAAGATAAAATTTTACATTGTTGCAATATAAAACAATAATTAACATATAACATTTGTGTCACTCCTTTTAATAAAATTGGCCTTCTATATAGAACCGTGAGATTCCATATGCTATAGCTATCATGGGCACCACAAGCCTCAACGTCACCCAAAGAAAGCAAATTTTATTTGATTCCATCGTTCACTGAAGTTTCGATCGCTGGCTCCCTTGTCATAAGATAAAAAGGGGAAAGGCACTAGACCAATTTCGAAGCTGGTGCATGCCTCTATGTTAAAAAAACTCAAACTAACAATTCGATCCCTTCTAAATATAAAAACTTATATAAAAAAAATATAAACATAAAAACATTTTTGTTTTTTCTTGAATAATACACACTGTTTGAAAATCACTACATTATTGGTGAAAAACATGAAATTCTGAACCAAAGCTAGCACGAAATTTTTGCCCTACTTATCCCGTTATCTTTTGGATGAAATAGTTTAACGTAGAGCAGCTAAAAGATATACGACTCAAACATTTGACAAAAAATAAATTTAATTTACACAAAAACAATGTTATACGACTCAAACATTTGATAAAAAAATAAATTCAATTTACACAAAAACAATGTTTTTTGAAGATTAAATATAAATAAATTCTTGTTTGAAAACTATTAAATGAGTTGCTTTTTCAACTTCTAATTTTCAACTATTAATCTTCTCAACATGGTCCCATGAATGATATTTTTCAGAATCATTTGATTAAATTAATGAAACCAATCATAGCAGTGTAATGATAGGTTATTGAAGTACTATATAATTATATTTTATTCAATAATATGTTCTTCCAATACTGGCCTGGTCAAAAAGTGAGCACTTGGAATCTTTTGTAGTTGGAATGCTTATGATCAAATTTAATAATAATTCTTTTGCATTCTCTATTCGAATCAAGTGAATAGACTTGTTTATTTTTTTAAAATTTAGTGTATGTTTAATCATATTAAAAATTACTTATAAATTGTGAGTTATACGAAATTGTGTTTATTTTAGGTTATGTGTTAAGAAAAAGTGTTTTAATATATAAATTTTCATACCTTTTGATAAAGGTTTTGCTTGGAATTTATAGTCAAACAAAAGTCATTTCTGGGCAATATTTTTTACTCATTATTTAACTCAAAACTTAGAATAAAGTAAAGGGTCATTTCATCATTAATGGAGTAAGCTGTTTGAAGATGCTTATAATTGTAAAAGTTTTGTTTTTGGATTTTGGTATAAGATTGAGCTTCATATTCATTGATTCCTTATTTTCCATAACAAGTATAAATATATGTTGTGGAATCTATCTATTATTCTAGAATAATTTGACCTAAAAGAATCCTACAATTTAACATTTACAAGTGTTTAATTAAGAGGGAATTGGACAAAGTACTTGATTTTAGAAGTCTATTTTGAAGGGTTAATTTTACTAATGATCATTAAAGTTACGTTAAAATTTTGAAACGGTCACTGAAGTTCAAAAATTACAGTGATGGTTACTAATATATATATTTCTTTCAGAAATGGCCACTTTCTTAAGTTTCTAACTTGAAATGGTGATGTGGCATGATGATGTAGCATACAATAAACATTTATTTATTGCATGATAGATTATATAGTTTATATAATATTTATTTTAGTTTTTATATTTTTAATTATCTTTCAATTAAGTCTTTCAAAAATTGCATCTTAGGTCCTTAATATTATTACCTCTTTACACTTTAGTCCTTAAATTTTTAATTATCTTTCAATTAAGTCCTCCAAAAATTACATCTTAGGTCCTTCAACTTTATACATTTTTAAATTTTGGTCCCCAAATTCTTAATTTTAGTGGCCAAAATAAGTACAATTTTAATAGTCAAAATAAATACACTTTCAATTAAATTTTTGAGTTTACACTCGAGTTTTCACCTAAACGAACAAAATATCATAGTTAAATAATAAACCACTTGACAAAACTCACAAATATCCAATTTTAGTGGTCAAAATAAGTACAAAACCCACACTTATTACCTGGAGTTGTCAATAAAATATATTTTTGTCTATTTTTGTCAACTCTAAGCGATAAGTGTGAGTTTTGCACTTATTTTGATCACTAAAAGTAGAAATTTGTGAATTCTATCAAGTAGTTTATTTTTTAATTATGTTATTTTGTTCGCTTAGATGAAAATACGAGTGTATAGTCAAGGATTTAGGGCCCGTTTAACAGAGATTATAAACTAATTTATAAACCAATTTTTGGTTTATTTGATCAATATTGGTTTATTTAAGTTGAAATTGTTGACTTTTCATGTTAAAAGTGGGTTGAAAAGTTAAAAATTACGAATGAAAAAAAAAACCAAAATAGATTTTTAATCTGTGTCAAACAAGCTCTTAATTGAAAGTGTACTTATTTTGATCACTAAAATTGTACTTATTTTGGCTAGGGGTGAACACGGTTCGGTTTGGAGGTTTGTGGTAAATTTTCAAACCAAACCACTTAAAGCGGTTTGAAATTTTTCAAAACCAAACCAAACCACTTCACTTTCGAAACCAAACCAAACCAAACCAAACCACTTTTTGCGATTTGGTTCGATTTAAAACTACGGTTTAACAAACAAGTAAAAAAAAATATATCAAACAAGTTAAATCATAAATATTAGTCTACAATATCATAATAAAACATAAATATTAGTATTAATAAAAGACAAAAAAGTATTAGCAAAGACAAGAATATAGCAAATATATTCATTAATTATAATTAAATGATATAATGCTAGTAATAAAAGAAAATGAATAGAAATATCAAATACGATAATACATTATATAGCTTTCTCTGAATCATCTAATGCCTCTACTCATTCAAACATTGATGAATCACTATAGATTCTTTGATACTATGCAACCAGTTCTTAGTGCAAATCACTGTCTCAACCATCTTTGTATTCAACAAACTCCTAAAGGAATCAAGAATCTGACCACTAATAGAGAGAAGAAGAAATTGTTGGTATTTGAATGGCTAACACATCTTTGACAATTTGAGAGACAATCTTGTACTTAATTGCATTCAATTTTCACTAAAGTAATATGTCGAAAGACTCGTTGGTCAAATATTCACAACGATCATATAAATAAGAGTAATGCTATTTGCAGTTGCTCACTACCGGTAGTCGTTATATATGTTATTACTCAATTGGATGAATTATTTATAATTAATGGCTATAAATACATTACTTAATTAAAGTAAATAATTCATCTAATTTAATAATGCCACATATTATGATTACCGGTAGTGGGTGACTGTAAATAGTATTATTCTTTAAATAATCCACCAAATCATTATTTTTAGCTTGAGTTTCTGAACAAGACTAGCTTTAAAATTGATGGAATGAGTTTAGAAATACTCGAAAGAGTTTGTAAAGGACTTGGGCTACCAGATTGAGTAGCATCTTTTGATGGAGCTAATGATGAAGTCACTATTTCCTTATAACATCTAATAATTTGGCAGAAAATAAACTAAATCGTTACAAAGAAAATAGAGAATTTTCCTGAATTACAGATCGAACCACTCCTTAAAACCCATAGGAAGTTTGGTGAAAGAAAATTAGAGTATAGTAGTTGTTTAGGCGAAGGCAAATCAAGAGTTTCGAGAGCGGTAGTTGGGATTGAGAAAAAACTATAGAGAGAGAAACAATAATATGAATAATGGATTGATTTTAATTGAGTTGGGTATTTGGTTTAATTAGGTTGGGTCTAATATGGATAATGGATGTATTTAGTTTTAATTGAGTTGAATAAATTGAAATTAAATTTTTTTTTTATTTTTGATTTTTTTATTTTAAACGGTTTGGCGGTTTGAAACGGTTTGGAAAAATTGAAACCTAAATCAAACCACTTCGAAGCGGTTTGGTTCGGTTTAAAACCAAAACGTTGACGGATCCACGTGGACCCAAACCAACGGTTTCGAAAAGGCGGTTTCGATTCGGTTTTATGGTTTGGAGGTTTTGTTGTTCAGCCCTAATTTTGGCCATTAAAATTAAAGATTTTGGGGACCAAAGTTTGAAAATTTAAAAGGTTGAAAGAACTAAGATACAATTTTGAAGGATTTAACTGAAAGATAATTAAAAATTTAGAGACTAAAGTGTAAAGATGTAAAAAGTTTAAGGACCTAAGATGCAATTTTTGGAGGACTAAAGTAAATATTATATAAAGTACATGGACTGCCATGCAATAAATAAATGTCTATTATATGCTACATCATCATGCCACGTCACCATTTCAAATTAGAAACTTAAGAGAGTGACCGTTTCTTAAATAAATATATATTTTAGTGACCACCGCTACAACTTTTGAACTTCAGTGACCGTTTTGAAATTTTAAAGTAACTTTAGTGAACGTTGTTGAAATTAACCCGTATTTTGAAATATGCTTATTTTTTATAACATTCGATAAATTGACCAAATTTAAAAAATTTGGACAAAATTACCCATATATTACAATATCTATTATATTTATTTTCTTATCTTCTCACGCTCACTCTTTCTCTCTCTAACATAAATGTTATATCTCCTCACTTCCTTCACCATTGTCGCTGTCCTAAGCTCTATTTCTCACTCCCCTTTGTTATTTTTGTGGCCGGATTCTCTTATTCTTATTTCAAATTTAAATACATTGTCAAATCTGTCACTTGTTTTTAGTCATTTGGAGAAGTCAACTGATTTGAAAATTTTGAAATCAGTTATAAACTATTAAAAATTAAGAAAATTAGTGTATTTTTGCTGTAGATTATGTAAAACTTAAAATTGATATATTGTATCTCATTTTTTTTTGTCTAAATATTTTATGTTGTTGGGTAATTTTTTACGATTTAATTTTTATATTAGTGGATTGTACTAGATACTGAGTTTAATTTACAAACTTTTGTCGATCTAATTTGTTAATAAATTTTATTGTCGGAAAATCAAATTTGTTAAATTTGGTCGAAAATAGGTAGAAAAATAGGCACAAAATTCATTTCTTTGTCGACAAAATGGATGGGTCATTTTGTTAATATGATTGAAAAAATATATCAACAAATTAACTGTCTATTTTGTCGACATCGACAAAATGCGCCATTTTTGTCGATCGATGTCCAAAATTTCAATTTTGTTGAAAATTACCATTTTATTGATGTCGAAAATGAGAATTATTTTGGACATTGACAAAATGGAATGGAATCATTGTCCAAAATTCCCATTTTGTACATGGATAAAATAGGCTTTGGTTAAATGGCAACAAAGTCCATTTTATTGATATAAAATTGAGTAAATTGGTGTCAATTTTACATCGACAAAATGAGCATTAATTTGTGACCACTTTGTCTGTGTCTATTTTTGTCGATATTATCAACAAAAATAGATAAAAATTTTGCGAACATCGACATTATTTGGTTGATGTCGATCAAATATTGTCGATGTTGACAAAATTTTTGTTGATATCCACAAAAAAAAATTTATATCGAAATATTTGTTTTGAATAAAAGTATTTTTTTGATGTTAATTTAAATTGGTATTCAGTAATTAAAATTTGAAATTAAATAAGTGTCTAGATTAAGTAATATAAATTTGTGTATATCATCGTTCTAAAAAAAAAAATCAATTGTCGTTTTTTTTACTGATCTGTCGATTTTTAGACAGATAGCTTATCTTTGAAGCTATTGTATAATTATGATTATTTTTACAAAAAAGTTATATTTAAAATTTTACATCTAAAAAATAATATATTTGTAAATATTATAAAAAATTGTTATATTTCTAATCTACTATTTATTTGTGGGTATATTTTAAACTTAAAATATAAATTGTCCGAGTCGAGCACATACCCAACTCTCAAAAGGGTAGGCGTTGGACACATGTGTCCAATTCGGACAACGTAAATTCTTTGATATTTCAAAATTCCCCTTATTATATATGTTATCATGCTTCAACCCTTTTCAGTGTTGTCAAATCAATATTTATTATAATGCAGAAGATCATTGACTGAAAACATTCTAATATTCTGTACCATTCAACAAAAATAACTTTAATCCCCAAAAATGACTGCTGGAGATTCTGAAAAAAAAAAAAAAAGGCTGGATAAAATTGCATGATATATATAAATTTGGGAAATTAGCCAAAATGTCTCTAACGTATAGATTCGATGTCTAAATCATCATTATTTTTTAAATTTTGACAATTACATCCTTCACTTATCCATTTAGTGCGCAAATCATCATTTTGAACGAAATCCATCTAATATTCCGTTAAATTTTTGGAATTTTGGCGCAAATAGTCCATAACTTTTGTCCTTAGTGTGGAATTAGTCCCTAACGTTTATGTTTTGACAAACAAGTCCCTAACCTATGTGTTTTGGTGTGAAATTGGTCCTTATGGAATGAAAAAAACAAATATACCCTTAGTTTAATTAGAAGAAATTGTATGTGGGTTCCTAATTATTACAAAATGTGCAAATAAAGTCCAATACTTTTATTTTTTATAAAAAATTAAAAAAACTAATGATTTTTTTTTTAAATTAACACTTTAGTAATAAACATGTCAAATAAATTTATTATTTTTATTATTAAGTAATAAATATATTTAAAGAGAGAAATCATTGTAAGAAATCATTTTTCTCCATCTTTACTTATAAATTTTTTTCTCCCTCTTTACTTTAAAAATTAAGTTAAATAAATAACATAATTTTATGACATTGAACTAATCTTATCACATTTTTATTTAACATAAAAATACTAATAAAAATTAATTTACACATTATGTGTTTTTTTTGAACGAAAATAAAACGATAAATTAAAATATAAAGAATATAGTTGGATTTCTAATATTTGTAGTTAATAAACATATAACTCAATTAAATAAAAGTATTTGAACATCAAGTTTGTGACAAAGTTAATTTTTTATACAACAATAAAATAAAAGTTTTAATTTTAAATAATATATTTATTACTTAATAATAAAAACAATAATTTTATTTGACATGTTTATTACTAAAGTGTTAATTCAAAAAAAAAAAAAAAAACAAAAAACCCCATTAGTTTTCTTTAATTTTTTTTATAAAAAATAAAAGTATTAGACTTATTTGCACATTTTGTAATGATTACTGATTAGGAATCCACATACAATTTATTCTAATTAAACTAAGGGTATATTTGTTTTTTTCATTCCATAAGGACCAATTTCGCACCAAAACATATAAGTTAGGGTCTTGTTTGCCAAAACATAAACGTTAGGAACCAATTTCACACTAAAGAAAAAAATTAGGGACCATTTACGCCAAAATTCCAAAGGTTTTAACGGAATATTGGATGAATTCCGTTCAAAATGATGATTTGCGCACTAAATGGATAGGTGGGAGATGTAATTGCCAAAATTTGAAAGGTAATGATGATTTGGGCACCGGGTCTATACGTTAGGAACGTTTGGGCCAATTTTCCTATAAATTTATATCACTTATTTTAGATATTTATTTAATTTTAACTTTTAATTATTGAATATCAATTTGAACTAATATCGAAAAAATACTTTTATTCAAAACAAATATTTCGATATAAAAAATTTTGTGGACATTGACAACATTAGGTCAAAATCGATCAAATAATATCGATGTCGATAATTTTTTTTGTTGAAGTTGACAAATTTTTTGTCGATGTCCATAAAATTTTATCTATTTTTGTTGATGATATCAACAAAATAGACACTGACAAATTGATCACAAATTAATACTCATTTTGTTGATGTAAAAATAAAACCAATTTATTCATTTTTATATCAACAAAATGGGCTTTGGTTCCATTTAACCAAAGCTCATTTTATCTATGTAATTCCCATTTTGGACAATCAAATTGATTCCATTCTATTTTGTTGATGTCCAAAATGATTGAAATTTTGGGACCATTTTATCGTTGTTGACAATATGGCTAGTCATTTTGTTAATGTATGCAAAATAGATAGTTAATTTATTGATATTTTTTTTTACGATATTGACAAAACAACCATCCATTTTGTCGACGAAGAACGAATTTTGTATCTATTTATTCGCCTGTATTCGACCAAATTTAACTAATTTTATTCTTCGACAACAAAATATATTAACAAATTAGATCTACAAAGTGTGTAAATTAAACTCAATATCTAATACAATTCACTAATATGCAAATTAAAACGAAAAAAATTATCCAACAACTTAAAATATAGGATAATTGGCACAAAACATTACTACCTATTGAAGTAATTGTGCAAAACGTTCCTACCTTCTAAATTTTGACAACCCTTACCTACTGAATTTCTTGCACAATATGTTCTTCAGTCCAAAAATCAACCATTAAATTCTATCAGCCAATAATCAACCAACACAAAAATGTTTACTGTTTTGGATGTGTAAAACATAATGTTGTTAAGAATCTGATCATGCTATTGTCCAAGTGCAACACAAAATTAGTTGCAGTAGTCAATGTGTGGCGAGATTTGTTTGCATGTGCTTAAATTATAATTTAATTTTATTAAATTGGTCAAATATATTTTTTAATTTATATATTTTATAAAACTTATAATTTATTATTCACAAATTCTATAAAACCTACAACTTATAAACACTTAAAAAACAATTTCAAAAATATCAAACATACATTCAGTACTGAATCGGATGAAGCATGTTCTAATTTGCTAGTTTCATTAAATCTAAATAAGAAAAAATAGGGTTAAATTTCACAACCTTTCAAATAACGTGGTCTTGACTTTTCAAGCTTTAAGAGTAAGGTTTAGACTCGCAACTTATTTAAGTTTATGAATCCGAGTTCTTACAAATGACGAAAATTTTGAATGTGGATGTTAAAATTGTATGCAACTTTCACGTAACTTAAAGGTGGAGGGTAAAATCGTCAAAGACTTACCTAGATTTAATAAGTAATTAACATGATTTTTATGTGAGACTTTAATGTTTATATTGACAGTTTCCATCACATTGAGACCTAGATTTACTTATTTATATAGATTAAAGAGCTAAAACTCCACTTTTAAAAGTTAGAGAGTTGAGACCACACACTCATCTAAATATTGACAAAATTTTAAAACAATCCAACATAATCGGAGTGTCAAAACTGAAAATAAAAAAATAAATATCAGATGATTAATTTAGAACACTATATAGAGTCAGCAATTAAAGTAAAAAAACAATGTAAGTTGGCGATTATTATATAACCACTATATATAATTAATGATATATATATTTTTTCTCTTGACCATTTATAGCTCATTTTGCCTTTATAGTTGAATTCTATATTTTGAGTGAGATTCATCATAGCTTCTCCGAAAATCTTTGGACAATAGTTGGTAGAAGGAATAATATTTTATACATGACAAATTCTATAGTACTCGTGGGAGTGATAAAAAATAATTCATATATTATATAATTTTAAATTTGTCGAGAAGAAATATTAATTTTTTTTTGTGTAAATTAAAAAATTGGTATCGTCCGTAAGAATGACATAATCTCGATAGTACAAGTCCGAATAGGGATAAATAGACAAATACCTTTAGATCTTTTAGTATATCTAAAAATGACCCATACAGAATGATAAAAAATGATTCTAAAACTATTGAGAATGAGAATGTGCTTGTTTTTGTCGTCATGTAGTCTTCGTAAAAATATATTTCGCTTTAGATAATCGTGCTTCAATCTAAGTTAGAAAACGAGACATACGCTTCCAGGGGTGTAGATGAGTTGGTAAGGCGTGAGATAACGTGGGAAGAAATTCTCCGGCAACGCATGTTCGATTCCTATGTGGGGCAGATTTTCACTGAAATATTGTGAGGGTCTGTCCTGGGGGTTGGCCTGTTGGCTCTCTCCTTCAGGTCCCTGCCACTCGTGCACATCCTTCGATTTACAATCCGCCTGGTTAAGGGGCCTCTGACACAGATTGGGGGGGCTTCGCCTTCGGGACTTTCTCCTTTTCAAGAGAAAACGAGACATAGATTTATGAAGTTGAAAATGTGATGATGAAGTGGAGACTAATATTGCAATTTTCCCTATTTTTTACTATGCCAAGTTGATCAGTTCAGCAGATATTTTTTAACACAAACTAGAGTAGGCATGGCAATGGCTCGGCTCGGCCCATAAAATACGAGCTCGGCTCGTCTCCAAAATGCTTACTCGGTTCGGTTCACGAGCCGAGCCAAGCTGCCCACGAGCTCAGCTCGGCCCTCAAATTTTTTTTTGTTTTTTATTTATTTTTTTAATTTTGAAAATGAGAAAGAAATACAATATCGGGTATCTTTTATGTTGAAAATTAAAGATTGAAAACTCTATTCCTTAGAATAAGAGTATTTATAGAAAAATAATAAAATTAAAAAACAAAAAAATAAAAAAGAAATGGTGTGACTATTGAATGATTATCCAACGGTCACTTAATGTACGAGTCACGGACTGAGCCGAGCCGAGTTAGCTCGGCCCTCTTTTTTTTTTTGAGCTCGACCCTAACTCGTGTTCGTCTCTCAACGAGTCCGAATTCGAATTGAACCAAGCTTTTACGAGCTGAACTGGCGAGCCCACGAGCCGACAAACTTTTTTACCACCTCTAAGGTAGAGCTCAATTTGAAGCATCCAAATAGCTAGCCTGTCAAGTTGATCATTTCAATAGGAAGCTCTTAGCCTACAGGTACAAAGCACATTTATATTTTATATATAAAAACATTAGGTGGTCTATAGTAGGAGGATCTAGACAATGTGGCCTATAAGATTCTATGTTATGTTTAATGTAAAACAATTGACAAAAGGTATCCAAAAAGTAGTTAATTAATCATCTAAAAAGAAGGATAGTGCTTTTGTTCACACTTTATATACAAAAATGCTATGTTTAATTTTTCATTTAATATTGTCCAATATGATAAGTGGACTCGACATAATTGAAAACGATAATTAATTTCTTAATCTTGTATCACACTGTCCAGAATATCAACCACGAACATGAACAAATCATGTTAATTTGACAACTTTTTTATACGTTAAACTAACACACAATATTGCTAAGCTGCTTAATGAAGACTAAACCGATTAAAAAATATCCCTAAATATATAGATTTTACGGAATATCTTCATAAAATAGATATAGAATTACAAATGCTTCTCGTCATCACTAGTCGAGATAGTTGTAACAAGAGATAGCTCAATAAATTTATCTTTCAATTATTACTTCATTGCATTAGTACTTAAAAAATGAATGTAGGTTATCAATTTTTTTTCTAGCGATCCTAAAATCCTTTGATCAATACTTGGAGCTTTAAAAATATATGATTTGTTTGCTAAGGTAAATGTACGACACTAGACCATATTAAGAAAGAAAAAAAAAAAGTTAAAATTTTGATTATGCAGTGTCTAGACTCTCCATCAATGTGTACCAAACATGCTCATAGAGTTTTTGCTCGATCTTTGACTGGAAACAAGTGGAATATAAGAAACAAAGGCCATAATTCTTGTACCTCGAACAAAATCAAGGCTAAAATGCAGTTATTGATTGCAATTTGCTCTATGTACAGATTGAGACATAATTCAAAAAGAAAAAGAAAAACCATGGCCACAATATTGCACCATTACTAAATCCCCATAGGGACTTGAGGAAAAAAAAGGGGGGCTATTCCCAAATGGAAAGCCAAGTTAACCTCAACTAAGAATCTAACTTTATTTTGACAAAAGGGACTTTTTTTGTTTGCTCCCAAATTGCTCAGCTGAACTGAATTTCACTCATCTATAGTCATAATTCTGATACTCAGTTGAACCAAAGTTGTTGAAGAATGGCCCTCCTCCTATAATTATTTCATCCCCTTCTTCATGAAATCCATCAATCTACAAATCACATTTGAATTCATATTATGAGTTGAGATCATGATAATTAGTTTGAAGTCGAAGCAAGGATATGTAAATTAATGTCTTGATTAGAATACTAAACTACTCGTATTTTACTTAAAAATGAACTTTTAGTCGTTTACACCAAGGTGGATCATAAGCGAGTCAATCCTGAAAATAAATAAATGAAAAATGTACATTTTATAAATCTAGTGGGTTTTTGAATATATTTCATTTTTATTGAACCGATACAAAATCCTGTTCGAATTCTTGGAATGGAACAAAAGAAAGTTGGAGCTTGAAGGCATGTCTCGTGTCGTGAACTGATGAATAAAAATAAACATAACTAAAAAAGATATTCACATAAAGTATTTACCTATTGTTCTCTTCAATATCTAATCTAACGTATCACATTAGTTCGACTAGAAGTAACAAGGAAAAACAGCCATCTTGAAGTACTTTGTTAATAAATAATTAGAAAGTAGATTAAAATTAAAAGCCTATATATTAATTAATCAATTAAAAATGTAAAAGTTGAGGAAGAGAATAATACCCAAAGATCATCTTCCTCTTCATATCTATTAAACATTGATGTTTTGGGAATCTCTCCAGCTTCATCGTTGCGTGCAAATCTTCCTCGTACTCTTGGTCGATTGTCAGCTAGTGTCTTCCGACATGCATACTTTTATTATTACAACAACAAAAATACCAACCATAATGTTAGCTTATGCTAATGAAATCTTCTAATTGAATAGATCAAGAAAATATTAAATGAAATCTTGTGATTGAGTATAGATCAACAAAGTATAAATTTGTTTAACACTTAGTTAAATCTATCTGTTAGACACATAAAGATTATGAATCAAGTCTCGTCTTCATTCGTTCAGGTTAAATTTTTAGTAAAATTTCATGTTAGTTACTTAACTTTGTTTGGCTTGAAGTTGATTGCTATGTTCAAATATGATAGTTTGACTAATAAAATAGGTGTCGTGGTAGTTTAATTATTTCCCATCTAGCTGCCACGTTGACTTTTTCGTTCGTCAACCTAACAAGCATGCATGAAGTGACCAACTTGATAAAGTTTAAGTATTGACTAATTTAGAACAAAGTAAAATTTAGTGGCTAATATAAAACTTTTGCTAAAAGTTGAGCAACCAAAAATTGTGGACGTGTAAAATATGAATCTAACATGTACGTGAATGCCATGTTGAATAATATCAACTTATACTTTCTATTAGATCGAGAAAATATTTGCTTAATAGTTAGATGTGTATCTAACGGCATGAACTTTAAAATATAGTGGTTCGATTTTCTGACAAAGAGGTCATGGATTCATCATTCATTTATAAAAATTGTACGCGTGTAACGTGAAGTAGTATGTGTTGAAGAGTATGAATGTACCTTAATTGTCTTGTTGAAGTTTCTTTGGGTTCTTTTTGCCCTGTACCTATGAATCCTCTCTTTCCTCTCTTGTGCACTATAGCGACCCACTTTGAAGTTTGCCTCCTCCATGAATGACTTCTCTGTAGACAATGGACTAGAAGACAATGCATTGCCTGTTTTCAAGTTTGTTCTCATCTTCTGAAAATGAAAATTCAATCATAATTACATGTCAAAATGACCAAAAATTAAAGAAAAAAAAGAGCAATAAATATAGCATAATTAGAATATATAAAAGTCATGAGATTGATATAAAATGAGATTAGCCTGCACGAGCAAGTCGATACTAGGCCTTTGATTAAAAACTGATTTTTTAGTGCTCGTAAAGGGTTGTTCATTAGCTGTGTGACCTCTTAAAATTTTAGCACAAGATGATTCTACTCGAACAGATAAAAGTCACGAGTTCGAAATGTTATGCGTGACTGCACGTGCTCGTGCACGTGAAGCTGACGAACCGTGACAACTTAAGGGAATTGTAACAAGTTCAAAGTGTTAACTTATTCCCGTTGTCCGAACCTGATCTCCTACCCACCTGACAACTTAACGAGTTCGAAGTGTTAAGTGTTAACTTATTCCCGTTGTCGGGGCGATCAGGCTCCTTCGAGAATGATTCTACTTAGAAATCCATAGAAATCATCAAAACAAAAGAAAGAGAGAAGCTAAAAAAGTTGCTAAAACTAACCTGCAAATCTCCAGTGCTGTAAACCCTTCTCAGTTCACCAGATGAAAAACTGCTCTCTGGTGAATTCAAGATTTGTTTCTGCAAATCTGAACATTCCAGAACACAATCAAATCCAGGCTGAAACAAATTATTTGGTTTTCCATCAAATGATTTGCTGCTAAAACTCCTCTGCATGAACTTCATTGCAATATCAGAACCCCCATCATAACTTTGAGGCATAAATGAATTATTATAACAAGTAAAACTCTCAAAAGGGACTGGAAATTCCTCTGATTTCACCTCTGAAAAAGGGTATTTTGCATTTCCGAAATGGGATATTGAGAGATTTTCAAGCTGGAAACTGGGTGGGGAAGAAGAAGATGAGAAAAGTGCAGATGAAATTTTTTCCAAAGAATTTGTTTCATCAAGTGGGTCTTTTTCTTGAACTAAATTTGTACTATTATTGCTATTTTCTTGAAATTCTTGGAATATATCAATGGAGGAATCAGTAAATGGAGAGAATGGATCAGAGAAGAAATTATCAAATACAAAAAGATCAGAAGACATTGAAAAAAATAAACTAAACTCCAAGAAATGACTTTTCTTTTTCTATAACAATCTCTCTTTTAGACTCTTGTGAAAAAATGTATTGAGATTATTTGGGGAAGAAGTGACAAAAATTTGGGGGAGAGTTTTAGTGGGCTGGTTTTCTTTAACAAGAACTCTTGTCCATGATCGAGCAAGATGACAAAAATTCGATTTCTCTCTCTATATTACTTTCTCGCAGACAGACAGTAATACTTACACACAAATAATATATAGATACACAGACTCCCTCAATTGCTCTCTTTTAGATGGTGACTGAGTTTATATATAATAGGCAGAATCAGCGCTGAAAGATCAAATGGACAAAAAAGTTGAACCATCAGTCCACTTGGAGAGAATTGCACAATTGGTCCCCAATTTATAGTTTATGTATCAAGTTAGCCCCGGATATTTAAATCAAAAAATTTCCCCCCTATTCTATTAAATCTGATTTTAATTATATGATTTAGTTTCCTTTGTAATTGATGTTTTAAAGTTCATTTCATAATAACATTATGTTAGTTTGAATGTTATTTCAAGTAAATACTAAATAGTAAATATGTAAGTCAAAAATAAAATTGCAAACGGGAGCGTAACTTACAAAAAAATACACATTATAATGCGATTTTCGGTTTTGACAACTTTGAGATTATTCCTAGACTGTACAAGCCTCTTTTGGAGATCCGTTGGTAGGGTTATTTTAGTATAAGAATGACCTAATTGTCTGCACCCATGTTATAACTTTGGTCAATCATATAAGATAATTTATGAAGTTCAAATGTCATTGTATAAAGTGCGTTATATTTATTTTGGTGGTAGAATCAACTCATTTTGTTTAGCTTATGATCTTGAATGATTTTTTTTTGGGAAAGCTTTCCCTATGTCGTGAAATCATGATTTTTGATAGTGTCGTTAATTTTGTGTATGAGGATTCAAATATATTTTAATCGAAAATAGGCACGTTTCTTTTAAAATGATTAAATTTTTATATTTAATTAATTTGTAAGGTCTTCAAGGTTGGCAAACTTATCGACTTTCAAACTTTAATTATGTATAAAGTTGATACTAGTAAGAAGAGACGTCCCAAGACGTCACGTATAGTAATTCTCCAATCATTTTTTCTTAGACATCTTTCAAGTTTTTAACAATTTGGAGTGGATAAAATATAAACGTGTTAGGCCAAGTAGAGTTGGGTCGGCACAATCGACTGCATTTTTTTTTTTTTTATCTTTTTCTTTATTTATTTTAAATGAAATGTACGTATATAATTATTTTTTCAATTAAATTTTGACTTTTTGATGGCAACATCGGAAAACAAGGTGCTAAAAAACATGAAAGTTGGAGACCCGCCTGCCAAAAAAATGGTTTAACGATTCATTTGCAAAAAGGCAATACGTTGTGGATCTCCACTTCAATTTCTCTCTCTTATTTTTTATTTTTATTTTTTAATTTTTCAAATCCTTTTTATCTTTATTCAAAATGAAACATTCATAAGCTTATGCTCCCTCTGAACAAAAATTTCCATATTACGTTTATGTTTAAGAAGGATAAAGGCAAGGGATAATTACACAAATACACTATATTATGTATAGAATTTGAAATAAATTAGATAAAAATAAAAAATTATAAGAATACTAAATATGAAGAATATTATATGAATTATACTAGACTATTAAAAGATCCTTAAATTATGCATTATTATCATTCAAGATATCCTTTGATCAGTTTCAATTAAAGTATCTTATCCTATAATATCTTTTTAAATTTAAAATTCAAAAAATGAAGTCTCTACATCATCAACATATCAAAGTAGCACTCGTATTAATACACATTCCTGCAAAAATACAACATGGAACGCACTGGATTAGCGTGTGAAAATGATCTAAAGATTTCATATTAATTCCAAATTAAATAAACAATGTTTAAAGAAATTGAAACATTTTCATGTCAATCAAACATTGAATTTCAAATAATAGTCTGCATAATTAACAAAAATCATGTCGAATGTAAAAATAATCTTATCATTAAAACATCAATTGTATGTGAATTGGCAAAATAACACTTTTCTGTCACAATAATATTACACGATGTTCATTAGTGTAAATTGGTAACAATGAATAATAACATTGTAAATTACCAATGTGGGATAACAATATATATATAAATCGTAATACGATAAATTAACAAGCATGGGAATATACGTTGTTTGAGACTTAAAAAAATAAGCACCAACAATTATCATATTGTTGACACATTCAATAGTAATAAAATTTACTAAAATACAATTAACAACTAGTGTTTGACAAAAGCTTGCATATAATGACAAAATAATATTGAACAAAATATGAAGGTTTTTCATATGCCCACTTAACTAAAATTTGATTTATTTTGTTAATGACCAAATCTATTAAAATTTGGCCGTACTTTTTAAAATTTCGTTATGATAATGAAAGAATTTAAAATTGGATACCTCATAGTCAAAGGTACAATCGTGGCCAATTAGGGGATTAAATATCCTAGACTTCATCAACAGTGTTGGTACTATGATTTTTCGTCTTCCCATTAATTTCATCCTCTTTTTCGTAGTCACTAAGCTCTTGAGCGAAATTCGAGTGATCTTCATTTAATTAACGGCAAATATTGTGATGATTGAAACTGGGGTTTTGATTTGGGATATCTCTGATTTCTTCCAAAGATATTGTACAGTGATCGAGGTGAGTAGAAATGAAAAATTAGGAAGAAATTGGAAGAAGAGCCATTGGAATATGTGACATAATTTTGGAAATTTAAGTTAATTGTAAAATCTCAGTAATTGTCGATATTTGATAAGATTGTGAGGGTAATTTTGGATATTTACGTTAATTGCAAAATTTCATTAATTGTTGATAAGCATTTTAGCCATAATTTTAGCAATTCAGTTATGAATTGAATTAATTAAAATTATATATATATATATATACTAGTTTTAAGGCCGTGCGTTGCACGTCAGTGAAATCTATAGGAAAAATTGTATGTCGAGAATAGTTTATTGATACGATATAATATCAAATTTGATATTAATAAAATTTGACTTGATAGACAGCAAAAAATAATAATTTCCAAGCTTGAAAGGAAAGAGAAAAAACAACTAAAACGAAATAAGATAGAAAGTGAAGCAAAGTTATGCATGTGTAGGGAAACAATAGGAAATGATTTAAAATAAAAAAAAATATTAACTAATATATAAATATTAGTTAATAAAGTTAGAGACGATATATTATATTAATTTAAAATAAAATATAAATATTTATTATAATAGCTGTTTTAGTATAAGATATTATATTAAGATTGAGATTGATGAGTTTGTTAAAGAATAAGATGAGGAATCAAAAAAAGAATAAAACTTACATGTATTAGATAATGTAAATAAAAAAATTAAACTGAAAAATGAAATATATGCGTTGGTGAAGTTGTTTGAGTATCTTGAAAAATACAAAATCATGTTTGTTGCCATTGTTGGGTAACATGATCAAAAGTGTGATAGAAAATATATTTAGTAAACAATTTAGGTAACTCGATAAACTGAAAATTGGATTTTTTGAGTTACTGGACGAATGAATGAAATTTAAAACTTTGATTATGTTCTTTTTTTTTTTTTTTTAGATTATGTAATACATCTAAAAACTTTTTTATTCTTATGTGGGCGTGTTATGAAAATAAATTGTAGTAAAAATTTATTACAATAATGAAATTTTTTGTTAGAATAAAAACGTCAAATTAGATAATGAAAATAAATGTGTTTTTTTTATTGAGTAATTATAATAAATCTTTTAATGTAATTTATAATAATATTTATTATAGAAATTATAAATACAGTACATAATTTAAATAAAAAAGGAAAGCCCAAAAAATGAAAAATATGTACTGTTGAAGTTAGTGGAGTAATTTGAGAAACAAAAAATTACATCTGTCGATTTGTTTGATGGAAAATGTGAAAAATTTATTTAGTGCATGATTTATTAGAAAATAGTCAAATAGAATATATATTATATAAATCTAGTATATATTAGAATCAGTTCATAGAATATATTTTATTGTATTTTATTTTAGCAGTTAGTATAATATGTTATAAATAAAAATTGTTATAATAAATTTATAGCATAGTAAAAACAATTTTTTAGTAATATATTATTAATCAATTATTACATTATTATGAAAATGTAGTGATTAAAATAAATTTTTTATGACACATTTCTATAAATTAATAATTGTAGTATGTATTTTGACGTAATTTATAATAATATATATTACAGAAATTATAATTATAGTACATAATTTAAATAGAAAAAGAAAACAAAAAAAATGAAAAATATGCATTGTTAAGGTTATTCGAGTAACTCGACAAACTAAAAACCATGTTTGTCGAGTTACTCGATGAAAAATGTGATATAAGACCAAAAATCATAAAACAGGAATATTTTTGTGAAATAAATTGTTAACTTATTTGATAAATGAAATACATACATTTTTTTATTTAATTGATTATTTATTAGAGTATAGCAAAATAAAATATATATTATAAAAATTTAATATATATGATAGTTAATCAATAGAATATATTATATATTGTTTTATTATGATTAATTTATGTAGTAATTTGAGAAATATAAATTTGAGTTGTAAATACATAAAATAAAGTATAAAATGGGAAATATGCACTGTTAAAGTTAATCGAGTAACTCGACAAACAGAAAATCATGTTTGTCGAGTTACCCGATTATAATTGTCATATCAAATTAATGTATTCAATACGTCAAGTAGCTTGATGAACTCATAATCGATTTGCCCGAGTTACTGGACGAAGGAATAAAATTTATAATTTTTATTATTTTGTTTGTCTTTTTTATTTAAATTTGTCATATATTTAAATAATTTTTTATTGTTATTCAGTGGTATTATTTTTGAAGAAACTCGTGAGGCTAACAGTTGGATTTGTTGAGCAAATTGATAAATATTGCACATATAAAATTTTATTTAATGCATGATTTATTAGAACATAGTAAAATAGAATATATATCATATAAATTTAGTATATATGAGAATGAATTAATAGAATATATTTTATTGTATTTTATTTTAGTAATTAGTTTAATATGTTATAAATAAAAATTGTTATAATAAATTTATAGCATAGTAAAAGCAATTTTTTAGTAATATATCATTAATCAATTATCACATTATTATGAAAATTTAGTGATTAAAATAAATTTTTTATGACACATTTCTACTAAATAGATTTCATCATGAATTATGAAAATAAATTGTAGTAAAAATTTGTTATGACAAGAACTTTTTTTGTTACAATAATTATTTGAACTATACTACGAAAATAAATGTGTATTTTTTAAATTAATAATTGTAGTATGTATTTTGACCTAATTTATAATAATATTTATTACAGAAATTATAAGTATAATAGATAATTTAAATAGAAAAAGAAAACAAAAAAAATGAAAAATATGCATTGTTAAGGTTACTCGAGTAACTCGACAAACTAAAAATCATGTTTGTCGAGTTACTCGATGAAACATGTGATATGAAAGCAAAAATCATAAAACAGGAATATTTTTGTGAAATAAATTGTTAACTTATTTGATAAATGAAGTACTTACATTTTTTTATTTAATTGATTATTTATTAGAATATAGCAAAATAAAATTTATATTATAAAAATGTTAAATTTCTTTCATTCATGGATGAACTCAATCAACTCGATTTTCAGTTTATCGAGCTGCTTTACCTATTGAATAGATTCATTTCGTGTGATATTTTAAATCAAGTAACTCGACAAACAAGATTTTGGCTTTGTCGAGTTACTCGAGTTATTTGAATAATGCATAATTTTGATTTTGTTTTTTCTTTTTTTTATTTAAAATATGTAGGCCACTTAAATTTCTTTATTTTTTAGTTTTTTAATGTTATTTTTTAACGAAGTCGTGAACCTCAAAATTGGATTGATGAAGTTCCTACATAAATTCATTATAATTAAATTCATTATTTTTATAAATTTTACTAAAATTTATTTTCATAATTCAGAATGAAATCTAGTTAATATGAAATTCTTATACTAAATTTATGTTAAATACTACATTATTATAATAATATAATAATTAATTAATAATATTTTACAACAGATTTCTTTTGTTTTCCTATAAATTTGTTGTAACAGTTTTTTAGTTATAATATGTTATACTAATGGGTAAGGACATGAAAAAAAAAAAAAAAATATTTTCTTAGTTTATTTTAATAAAAAACAAAACAAAACAAATTAATAAAAAACAAAACAAATTAATAAACATTTTGACTTACTTTTGTTTGTCAAGTAACTTGGTTAAATCGATTTTGAGTTTGTCGAGTTGCTTAAGGTATTTAATAGATTTATTTCGTGTCCTATTTTTAATCGAGTAACTCGACAAACTTGCTCTAAGGTTTATCGAGTTGCTCGAGCAACTTGAAGAAGGCAATACAATGAATCAGTACGTTGCATGAATAATATTTGATATCGTATAACTTTATATAATATATTATAATAAAATAGCGATTATATAAAATAATTATATATTATTTTAAAGTGAAATAATATATTATATTTCGTTTTTTCAAAAATAAAAAAACATTGTAGTAAAAATGTGTTATATTATTATTTTTTATTTATTAGACTTATTCTAATATTTTTTATAACAAAATTTATAAATAAATGTTTTATAAATTATTAAAAAATGTACTTTATATTTATTTATAATTTTTTAATATATACGAATACAAATTTTGTTATAAAGAATATTATAATAAGTCAAATAAATAAACATAATTTTATTTCATTGATCAAATATTAGAATATAGTAAAATAAAATAAACATTGTAATCAAGGAATGTTATGTATTATATATTCTTCTATTTTAGCAATTAATATTGTAGTAATAATTATAATACGAAATTAAGTGAATAATAATGAATTCTGATAAAAATGAAAATAAATTTTGTTATAAATTAGGCAATCATATGCTATAACTTTATATAATATATTATAATAAAATAGCTATTATATAAAATAATTAGATATTATTTTAAATTAAGATATTACATTATATTTGATTTTTTAAAAAATAAAAACATATTGTAGTAACAATATGTTATAATATAGATTTTTATTTATTACACTTATTCTAATATTCTCTATAACAAAATTTATATTCATATTTAGAAAAAGACTTATAAATACATACATAATACATTTTATAATAAATTATTAAAAAAATTATTTAATATAAATTTATTATAAACAATTGATTATAATTACTAAATTATTATAATAATGTAGTAATTAATTAATAATATATGAATACAGAATTCATTTTATTGTGTGTTACATTATATAAATTTAAAAAGAAAAGAAAATAATGAAAATTTTAAGTTTGATTGGTTTATCCAGTAAGTCAAGGAACTTGATTTTCATTCTGCCAAGTTACTTTAGCTATAAAAAATATTTATTTTGTATTACATTTTTGCATCGAGTAACTCGACAAACGTGCTTTTAGGTTTGTCGAGTTACTCGAGTAATTTCAACAATCCATCTATTGTATTTGTTACTTTATTTTTATTTATTTACATTATGTAATACACTTAATATTTTTGTATTTGTTAATTTTGTCATGTTATTTTTTAACTAACTCGTGGATCTTAAAAGCTATCATATAACATAATTTTATATTATTTTAAATTCAGATAATATGTTATATTTGATATTTTCAAAAATAAAAACATAGTGTACGAAAAATGTGTTATAATAGTTATTTTTATTTATTACACTTATTGTAATATTCTTTATAGCAAAATTTGTATTCATATTTATGAAAAAATTTATAAATAAATATGCAGTACATTTGAAAATAATTTATAGATGATTTCTTTCATATAAAATTGTTATAATAAATTGATTATAATTACTAAATTATTATAATAATGTAGTAATTAATTAATAATATATTGATACAAAAAAGTTTTTATTATAGTTATTTTTTTATAATTTCTTATAGTATTTGCTAAAATAAAAAAATTATTAATATATTGTATTAATGAATTATGATATATATTATATTTATATTATATATATTATTTTTGACTATATTCTAATAAATGATAGGTTAAATAACATTTTTTATATACTTTATTTATGAAGTTACTTAGCATATTCAAATTTGAGCCTCACGAAGTGCTTGAGAAATAATACCACAAAATAACAATGAAGAATTATTTAAATGTATTAAATAATTTAAATAATAAAGAAACACAATATAATGAAAATGTTAAATTTCTTTCATTTATCGATTAACTCAACCAACTCGATTTTCAGTTTATCGAGTTGCTTTAGCTATTGAATAGATTCATTTGATGTGATATTTTAAATCGAGTAACTCGGCAAACAAGATTTGAGCTTTGTCGAGTTACTCGAGTCACTTTAATAGTACACACTTTTGATTTTGTTTTTTACTTTTTTTATTTAAGATATGTAGTCTACTTAAATTTCTTTATTTTTTTTGTTTTTTCACGTTATTTTTTAACGAAGTCGTAAACCTGAAAATTGGATTTGTGAAGTTCTTACATAAATTGATCATAATTAAATTCGTTATTATAACAAATTTTACTAAAATGTATTTTCATAATTCAGAATAAAATCTAGTTAATATGAAATTCTTATACTAAATTTATGTTAAATACTACATTATTATAATAATATAATAATGAATTAATAATATTTTACAACAGATTTCTTATGTTTTCCTATAAATTTGTTATAACAGTTTTTTAGTTATAATATGTTAAATAATGGGTAAAGAAATAAAAATAAAAATAAAATATATTCTCTTAGTTTATTTTAATAAAAAACAAAACAAAACAAATTAATAAAAAACAAAATAAATTAATAAACATTTTTACTTACTTTTGTTTGTCAAGTAACTCGGGTAAATCGATTTTGAGTTTGTCGAGTTGCTGAAGGTATTTAACACATTTATTTCGTGTCCTATTTTTAATCGAGTAACTCGACAAACTTGCTGTAAGGTTTATCGAGTTACTCGAGTAACTTGAAGATTGAAATACAATGAATCAGTACATTGCATGAATAATATTTGATATTCTATAACTTCATATAATATATTATAATAAAATAGCGATTATATGAGATAATTATATATTATTTTAAAGTGAAATAATATATTATATTTAGTGTTTTCAAAAATAAAAACACATTGTAGTAAAAATGTGTGATATTATTATTTTTTATTTATTAGACTTATTCTAATATTTTTTATAACAAAATTTATAAATAAATATTTTATAAATTATTAAAAAATGTACTGCATATTTATTTATAAGTTTTTTAATAAATACGAATACAAATTTTGTTATAAATAATATTACAATAAGTCAAATAAATAGACATAATTTTATTTCATTGATCAAATATTAGAATATAGTAAAATAAAATATACATTATAATGAAGTAATGCTATGTATTATATATTCTTCTATTTTAGCAATTAATATTATAGTAATAATTATAATATGAAATTAAGTGAATAATAATTAATTTTGATAAAAATAAATATAAATTTTGTTATAAATTAGGCAATCATATGCTATAACTTTATATAATTTATTATAATAAAATAGCTATTATATAAAATAATTATATATTATTTTAAATTAAGATATTATATTATATTTGATTTTTTGAAAAATAAAAAATATTGTAGTAAGAATGTGTTATAAGATTGATTTTTATTTATTACACTTATTCTAATGTTCTTTTTAACAAAATTTATATTCATATTCACAAAAAGACTTATAAATATATACATAATACATTTTATAATAAATTAGTGAAAAAATTATTTAATATAAATTTATTATAAAAAATTTAGTATAATTACTAAATTATTATAATAATGTAGTAATTAATTAATAATATATTAATACAGAATTAATTTTATTGTGTATTACATTATATAAATTAAAAAAGAAAAGCAAATAATGAAAAATTTAAGTTTCATTGGTTTGTCCAGTAAGTCAAGGAACTTGATTTTCATTTTACCATGTTACTTTAGCTATAAGAAAGATTTATTTTGTATCACAATTTTGCATCGAGTAACTCGACAAACGTACTTTTAGGTTTGTCGAGTTACTCGAGTAATTGTAACAATACATATTTTGTATTTGTTGCTTTACTTTTTTGTATTTATATTATGTAATATACTTAATATTTTTTTATTTTTTAATTTTGTCATGTTATTTTTTAACCAACTCGTGAATCTTAAAAGCTATCATATAAAATAATTTTATATTATTTTAAATTGAGATAATATGTTATATTTCATTTTCTGAAAAGTAAAAACATGGTGTATCAAAAATGTGCTATTATATTTTTTTTATTTATTAGACTTATTGTAATATTCTTTATAGCAAAATTTGAATTCATATTTCTGAAAAAACTTGTAAATAAATATGCAGTACATTTGAAAAAAATTTATAAAACATTTCTTTCATATAAAATTGTTATAATAAATTGATTATAATTAGTAAATTATTATAATAATGCAGTAATTAATTAATAATATATTGATACAAAAAACTTTTTATTATACTATAAATTTATTATAGTTATTTTTTTATAATATCTTATAGTACTTCCTAAAATTAAAAAATTATTAATATATTGTATTAATGAATTATGATATACATTAAATTTATATTATATATATTATTTTTGACTATATTCTAATAAATAATAGGTTAAATAAAATTTTATATATACTTTATTTATGAAGTTACTCAGCATATCTAAATTTCAGCCTCACGAAGTGCTTGAAAAATAATACCACAAAATAACAATGAAGAATTATTTAAATGTATTAAATAATTTAAATAATAAAGAAACACAATATAATGAAAATGTCAAATTTCTTTCATTTATGGATTAACTCAAGCAACTCGATTTTCAGTTTATCGAGTTGCTTTAGCTATTGAATAGATTCATTTTGTGTGATATTTTAAATCGAGTAACTCGGTAAAGAAGATTTGTGCTTTGTCGAGGTACTCGAGTCACTTTAATTATGCATATTTTTGATTTTCTTTTTTACTTTTTTTATTTAAAATATATAGTCCACTTAAATTTCTTCATTTTTTTGTTTTTTCATGTTATTTTTTAACGAAGTCGCGAACCTCAAAATCGGATTTGTGAAGTTCTTATATAAATTGATCATAATTAAAATCATTATTATAACAAATTTTACTAAAATTTATTTTGATAAATCAGAATGAAATCTAGTTAATATGAAATTATTATACTAAATTTATGTTGAACACTACACTATTATAATAATATAATAATTTATTAATAATATTTTACTACAGATTTATTTTTTGTTCCTATAAATTTGTTATAACAGTTTTTTAGTTATAATATGTTATACTAATGGGTAAAAAAATAAAAATCAAAAGAAAATATATTTTCTTACTTCATTCAAAACAAATTAATAAACATTTTTACTTAATTTTGTTCGTCAAGTAACTCGGGTAACTCGATTTTGAGTTTGTCGAGTTGATTAAGGTATTTAATAGAGTCATTTTGTGTCTCATTTTTAATCGAGTAACTCGACAAACGTGCTCTTAGGTTTATCGAGTTACTCGAGTAAGTTGAAGAATGCAATACAATGAATCAGTACGTTGCATGAATAATATTTGATATCCTATAACTTCATATAATATATTATAATAAAATATTGACAATATAAAATAATTATATATTATTTTAAATGAAGATATTATATTATACTTCATTTTTTAAAAAATAAAAACATATTGTAGTAACAATGTGTTATAATACTGAATTTTATTTATTACACTTACTCTAATATTCTGTATAACAAAATTTATATTCATATTTAGAAAAAGACTTATAAATACACACATAATACATTTTATAATAAATTATTAAAAAAATTATTTAATATAAATTTATTATAAACAATTGATTATAATTACTAAATTATTATAATAATGTAGTAATTAATTAATAATATATGAATACAGAATTCATTTTATTGTGTGTTACATTATATAAATTTAAAAAGAAAAGAAAATAATGAAAATTTTAAGTTTGATTGGTTTATCCAGTAAGTCAAGGAACTTGATTTTCATTCTGCCAAGTTACTTTAGCTATAAAAAATATTTATTTTGTATTACATTTTTGCATCGAGTAACTCGACAAACGTGCTTTTAGGTTTGTCGAGTTACTCGAGTAATTTCAACAATCCATCTATTGTATTTGTTACTTTATTTTTATTTATTTACATTATGTAATACACTTAATATTTTTGTATTTGTTAATTTTGTCATGTTATTTTTTAACTAACTCGTGGATCTTAAAAGCTATCATATAACATAATTTTATATTATTTTAAATTCAGATAATATGTTATATTTGATATTTTCAAAAATAAAAACATAGTGTACGAAAAATGTGTTATAATAGTTATTTTTATTTATTACACTTATTGTAATATTCTTTATAGCAAAATTTGTATTCATATTTATGAAAAAATTTATAAATAAATATGCAGTACATTTGAAAATAATTTATAGATGATTTCTTTCATATAAAATTGTTATAATAAATTGATTATAATTACTAAATTATTATAATAATGTAGTAATTAATTAATAATATATTGATACAAAAATATTTTTATTATACTATAAATTTATTATAGTTATTTTTTTATAATTTCTTATAGTATTTGCTAAAATAAAAAAATTATTAATATATTGTATTAATGAATTATGATATATATTATATTTATATTATATATATTATTTTTGACTATATTCTAATAAATGATAGGTTAAATAACAATTTTTATATACTTTATTTATGAAGTTACTTAGCATATTCAAATTTGAGCCTCACGAAGTGCTTGAGAAATAATACCACAAAATAACAATGAAGAATTATTTAAATGTATTAAATAATTTAAATAATAAAGAAACACAATATAATGAAAATGTTAAATTTCTTTCATTTATCGATTAACTCAACCAACTCGATTTTCAGTTTATCGAGTTGCTTTAGCTATTGAATAGATTCATTTGATGTGATATTTTAAATTGAGTAACTCAGCAAACAAGATTTGAGCTTTGTCGAGTTACTCGAGTCACTTTAATAGTACACACTTTTGATTTTGTTTTTTACTTTTTTTATTTAAGATATTTAGTCTACTTAAATTTCTTTAATTTTTTTGTTTTTTCACGTTATTTTTTAACGAAGTCGTAAACCTGAAAATTGGATTTGTGAAGTTCTTACATAAATTGATCATAATTAAATTCGTTATTATAACAAATTTTACTAAAATGTATTTTCATAATTCAGAATAAAATCTAGTTAATATGAAATTCTTATACTAAATTTATGTTAAATACTACATTATTATAATAATGTAATAATGAATTAATAATATTTTACAACAGATTTCTTATGTTTTCCTATAAATTTGTTATAACAGTTTTTTAGTTATAATATGTTATACTAATGGGTAAAGAAATAAAAATAAAAAAAAAATATATTTTCTTAGTTTATTTTAATAAAAAACAAAACAAAACAAATTAATAAAAAACAAAATAAATTAATAAACATTTGTACTTACTTTTGTTTGTCAAGTAACTCGGGTAAATCGATTTTGAGTTTGTCGAGTTGCTGAAGGTATTTAACACATTTATTTCGTGTCCTATTTTTAATCGAGTAACTCGACAAACTTGCTGTAAGGTTTATCGAGTTACTCGAGTAACTTGAAAATTGCAATACAATGAATCAGTATATTGCATGAATAATATTTGATATTCTATAACTTCATATAATATATTATAATAAAATAGCGATTATATGAGATAATTATATATTATTTTAAAGTGAAATAATATATTATATTTAGTGTTTTCAAAAATAAAAACACATTGTAGTAAAAATGTGTGATATTATTATTTTTTATTTATTAGACTTATTCTAATATTTTTTATAACAAAATTTATAAATAAATGTTTTATAAATTATTAAAAAATGTACTGCATATTTATTTATAAGTTTTTTAATAAATACGAATACAAATTTTGTTATAAATAATATTACAATAAGTCAAATAAATAGACATAATTTTATTTCATTGATCAAATATTAGAATATAGTAAAATAAAATATACATTATAATGAAGTAATGCTATGTATTATATATTCTTCTATTTTAGCAATTAATATTATAGTAATAATTATAATATGAAATTAAGTGAATAATAATTAATTTTGATAAAAATGAATATAAATTTTGTTATAAATTAGGCAATCATATGCTATAACTTTATATAATTTATTATAATAAAATAGCTATTATATAAAATAATTATATATTATTTTAAATTAAGATATTATATTATATTTGATTTTTTGAAAAATAAAAAATATTGTAGTAAGAATGTGTTATAAGATTGATTTTTATTTATTACACTTATTCTAATGTTCTTTTTAACAAAATTTATATTCATATTCACAAAAAGACTTATAAATATATACATAATACATTTTATAATAAATTAGTGAAAAAATTATTTAATATAAATTTATTATAAAAAATTTAGTATAATTACTAAATTATTATAATAATGTAGTAATTAATTAATAATATATTAATACAGAATTAATTTTATTGTGTATTACATTATATAAATTAAAAAAGAAAAGCAAATAATGAAAAATTTAAGTTTCATTGGTTTGTCCAGTAAGTCAAGGAACTTGATTTTCATTTTGCCAAGTTACTTTAGCTATAAGAAAGATTTATTTTGTATCACAATTTTGCATCGAGTAACTCGACAAACGTACTTTTAGGTTTGTCGAGTTACTCGAGTAATTGCAACAATACATATTTTGTATTTGTTGCTTTACTTTTTTGTATTTATATTATGTAATATACTTAATATTTTTTTCTTTTTTAATTTTGTCATGTTATTTTTTAACCAACTCGTGAATCTTAAAAGCTATCATATAAAATAATTTTATATTATTTTAAATTGAGATAATATGTTATATTTCATTTTCTGAAAAGTAAAAACATGGTGTATCAAAAATGTGCTATAATATTTTTTTTATTTATTAGACTTATTGTAATATTCTTTATAGCAAAATTTGAATTCATATTTCTGAAAAAACTTGTAAATAAATATGCAGTACATTTGAAAAAAATTTATAAAACATTTCTTTCATATAAAATTGTTATAATAAATTGATTATAATTAGTAACTTATTATAATAATGCAGCAATTAATTAATAATATATTGATACAAAAAACTTTTTATTATACTATAAATTTATTATAGTTATTTTTTTATAATATCTTATAGTACTTCCTAAAATTAAAAAATTATTAATATATTGTATTAATGAATTATGATATACATTAAATTTATATTATATATATTATTTTTGACTATATTCTAATAAATAATAGGTTAAATAAAATTTTATATATACTTTATTTATGAAGTTACTCAGCATATCTAAATTTCAGCCTCACGAAGTGCTTGAAAAATAATACCACAAAATAACAATGAAGAATTATTTAAATGTATTAAATAATTTAAATAATAAAGAAACACAATATAATGAAAATGTCAAATTTCTTTCATTTATGGATTAACTCAAGCAACTCGATCTTCAGTTTATCGAGTTGCTTTAGCTATTGAATAGATTCATTTCGTGTGATATTTTAAATCGAGTAACTCGGTAAAGAAGATTTGGGCTTTGTCGAGGTACTCGAGTCACTTTAATTATGCATATTTTTGATTTTCTTTTTTACTTTTTTTATTTAAAATATATAGTCCACTTAAATTTCTTCATTTTTTTGTTTTTTCATGTTATTTTTTAACGAAGTCGCGAACCTCAAAATTGGATTTGTGAAGTTCTTATATAAATTGATCATAATTAAAATCATTATTATAACAAATTTTACTAAAATTTATTTTGATAAATCAGAATGAAATCTAGTTAATATGAAATTCTTATACTAAATTTATGTTGAATACTACACTATTATAATAATATAATAATTTATTAATAATATTTTACTACATATTTATTTTTTGTTCCTATAAATTTGTTATAACAGTTTTTTAGTTATAATATGTTATACTAATGGGTAAAAAAATAAAAATCAAAAGAAAATATATTTTCTTACTTCATTCAAAACAAATTAATAAACATTTTTAATTAATTTTGTTCGTCAAGTAACTCGGGTAACTCGATTTTGAGTTTGTCGAGTTGATTAAGGTATTTAATAGAGTCATTTTGTGTCTCATTTTTAATCGAGTAACTCGACAAACGTGCTCTTAGGTTTATCGAGTTACTCGAGTAAGTTGAAGAATGCAATACAATGAATCAGTACGTTGCATGAATAATATTTGATATCCTATAACTTCATATAATATATTATAATAAAATATTGACAATATAAAATAATTATATATTATTTTAAAGTGAAATAATATATTAAATTTACTTTGTTCCAAAAAAAAAACACATTGTAGTAAAAATGTGTTATGCTATTTTTTTTAAGTTATTAGACTTATTCTAATATTTTTTATAACAAAATTTATAAATAAATATTTTATAAATTATTAATAAATTTATTGCATATTTATTTATAAGTTTTTTCATAAATATTAATATAAATTTTGTTATAAACAATATTAGAATAAGTCAAATAAATACACATAGTTTTATTTCATTGATGAATTATTAGAATATAGTAAAATAAAATATATATTGTAATCAAGTAATGCTGTGTATTATATATTGTTTTATTTTAGCAATTAATATTATAATAATAATTAGAATAGAAAATTAACTAAATAAGAATTAATTTTGATAAAAATGAATATAAATTTTGTTATAAATTAGGCAATCATATGCTATAACTTCATATAATGTATTATAATAAAATAGCTATTATATAAAATAATTATATATTATTTTAAATTAAGATATTATATTATATTTCATTTTTTAAAAAATAAAAACATATTGTAGTAACAATGTGTTATAATACTGATTTCTTTCATATAAAATTGTTATAATAAATTGATTATAATTACTAAATTATTATAATAATGCAGTAATTAACTAATAATATATTGATACAAAAATGTTTTTATTATACTATAAATTTATTATAGTTATTTTTTTATAATTTCTTATAGCATTTGCTAAAATAAAAAAATTATTAGTATATTGTATTAATGAATTATGATATATATTATATTTATATTATATATATTATTTTTGACTATATTCTAATAAATGATAGGTTAAATAACATTTTTTATATACTTTATTTATGAAGTTACTTAGCATATTCAAATTTGAGCCTCACGAAGTGCTTAAGAAATAATACCACAAAATAACAATGAAGAATTATTTAAATGTATTAAATAATTTAAATAATAAAGAAACACAATATAATGAAAATGTTAAATTTCTTTCATTTATCGATTAACTCAACCAACTCGATTTTCAGTTTATCGAGTTGCTTTAGCTATTGAATAGATTCATTTGATGTGATATTTTAAATTGAGTAACTCGGCAAACAAGATTTGAGCTTTGTCGAGTTACTCGAGTCACTTTAATAGTACACACTTTTGATTTTGTTTTTTACTTTTTTTATTTAAGATATTTAGTCTACTTAAATTTCTTTATTTTTTTTGTTTTTTCACGTTATTTTTTAACGAAATCGTAAACCTGAAAATTGGATTTGTGAAGTTCTTACATAAATTGATCATAATTAAATTCGTTATTATAACAAATTTTACTAAAATGTATTTTCATAATTCAGAATAAAATCTAGTTAATATGAAATTCTTATACTAAATTTATGTTAAATACTACATTATTATAATAATGTAATAATGAATTAATAATATTTTACAACAGATTTCTTATGTTTTCCTATAAATTTGTTATAACAGTTTTTTAGTTATAATATGTTATACTAATGGGTAAAGAAATAAAAATAAAAAAAAAATATATTCTCTTAGTTTATTTTAATAAAAAACAAAACAAAACAAATTAATAAAAAACAAAATAAATTAATAAACATTTTTACTTACTTTTGTTTGTCAAGTAACTCGGGTAAATCGATTTTGAGTTTGTCGAGTTGCTGAAGGTATTTAACACATTTATTTCGTGTCCTATTTTTAATCGAGTAACTCGACAAACTTGCTGTAAGGTTTATCGAGTTACTCGAGTAACTTGAAAATTGCAATACAATGAATCAGTATATTGCATGAATAATATTTGATATTCTATAACTTCATATAATATATTATAATAAAATAGCGATTATATGAGATAATTATATATTATTTTAAAGTGAAATAATATATTATATTTAGTGTTTTCAAAAATAAAAACACATTGTAGTAAAAATGTGTGATATTATTATTTTTTATTTATTAGACTTATTCTAATATTTTTTATAACAAAATTTATAAATAAATGTTTTATAAATTATTAAAAAATGTACTGCATATTTATTTATAAGTTTTTTAATAAATACGAATACAAATTTTGTTATAAATAATATTACAATAAGTCAAATAAATAGACATAATTTTATTTCATTGATCAAATATTAGAATATAGTAAAATAAAATATACATTATAATGAAGTAATGCTATGTATTATATATTCTTCTATTTTAGCAATTAATATTATAGTAATAATTATAATATGAAATTAAGTGAATAATAATTAATTTTGATAAAAATGAATATAAATTTTGTTATAAATTAGGCAATCATATGCTATAACTTTATATAATTTATTATAATAAAATAGCTATTATATAAAATAATTATATATTATTTTAAATTAAGATATTATATTATATTTGATTTTTTGAAAAATAAAAAATATTGTAGTAAGAATGTGTTATAAGATTGATTTGTATTTATTACACTTATTCTAATGTTCTTTTTAACAAAATTTATATTCATATTCACAAAAAGACTTATAAATATATACATAATACATTTTATAATAAATTAGTGAAAAAATTATTTAATATAAATTTATTATAAAAAATTTAGTATAATTACTAAATTATTATAATAATGTAGTAATTAATTAATAATATATTAATACAGAATTAATTTTATTGTGTATTACATTATATAAATTAAAAAAGAAAAGCAAATAATGAAAAATTTAAGTTTCATTGGTTTGTCCAGTAAGTCAAGGAACTTGATTTTCATTTTGCCAAATTACTTTAGCTATAAGAAAGATTTATTTTGTATCACAATTTTGCATCGAGTAACTCGACAAACGTGCTTTTAGGTTTGTCGAGTTACTCGAGTAATTGCAACAATACATCTTTTGTATTTGTTGCTTTACTTTTTTTTATTTATATTATGTAATATACTTAATATTTTTTTATTTTTTAATTTTGTCATGTTATTTTTTAACCAACTCGTGAATCTTAAAACCTATCATATAAAATAATTTTATATTATTTTAAATTGAGATAATATGTTATATTTCATGTTCTGAAAAGTAAAAACATGGTGTATCAAAAATGTGCTATAATTTTTTTATTTATTTATTAGACTTATTTTAATATTCTTTATAGCAAAATTTGAATTCATATTTCTGAAAAAACTTGTAAATAAATATGCAGTACATTTGAAAAAAATTTATAAAACATTTATTTCATATAAAATTGTTATAATAAATTGATTATAATTAGTAAATTATTATAGTAATGCAGTAATTAATTAATAATATATTGATACAAAAAACTTTTTATTATACTATAAATTTATTATAGTTATTTTTTTATAATATCTTATAGTACTTGCTAAAATTAAAAAATTATTAATATATTGTATTAATGAATTATGATATACATTAAATTTATATTATATATATTCTTTTTGACTATATTCTAATAAATGATAGGTTAAATAAAATTTTATATATACTTTATTTATGAAGTTAGTTAGCATATCTAAATTTCAGCCTCACGAAGTGCCTGAAAAATAATACCACAAAATAACAATGAAGAATTATTTAAATGTATTAAATAATTTAAATAATAAAGAAACACAATATAATGAAAATGTCAAATTTCTTTCATTTATGGATTAACTCAAGCAACTCGATTTTCAGTTTATCGAGTTGCTTTAGCTATTGAATAGATTCATTTTGTGTGATATTTTAAATCGAGTAACTCGGTAAAGAAGATTTGGGCTTTGTCGAGGTACTCGTGTCACTTTAATAATGTATATTTTTGATTATCTTTTTTACTTTTTTTATTTAAAATATATAAACGCCTAAATTATTAATGAAACAAAAAAATTCAAAGTTGAAAATACTAAATTATCAAATTACTTACATGCAAAAAACAATAACCAAAACATAAAATTTAACAATCGCCAATCTATAATAACTAAATTTTTTTTAATATTTCCACTTTGCCGATTGACTCGACAAAGTGAAAAAAATGAAAAAAAAAAAATAATAATTTAAAAAAAGGAAAATTTATGAAAAAAAAATTAGACTACTTTTTAAAAGTTGCAAGACTTAATGTACATTTTAATTTTATTTTCTTATTATTAGTTTTTTTTTGTTTTTAATTAAAAAACCTAGCCAAATTAAATATAAATAAAAGTTTAAACGTCAGAGATGAGGGAAAAAAATTAATAATAAGAAATTTGTTATAAAAAGAAAAGGATGTGGACTAAAACTGCAAAAAAAAAAAAATAATAAATAAATTCCTAAAAGTCCAAAAAAATAAAAAATGTTAAAAAAAGAATTATTTCCAAGGTCTCCAACTATTCCGAGTTACTCGATAAAGTAGGATAAAGAAAATGTTTTTATTTTTCCTACCTTGCCGAGTTACTCGGCAAAGTGGAGAAAATTAAAAAAAAAAAAAGAATTTTTTATTTTTGAATTTTATATTTTGTCATGAAATTGTCAAAAAAAAATAATTAATAATAATAATTTTGCATTAGCAAAATGGAGAAAAAATTATTTAAAATAATTTTTTTATATTCTGTCATGAAAATGTCCACCTATAAAATAATAATATAATTTTTACAATCAATAATCACAATATCATACAATACAAAGTAATTTTATATCACATATAATTTAATATAAAATCTTATGATAAATGCTAGAGTCAAAAAAATATATAGACGCCTAAATTATCAATAAAATAAAAATATTCAAAATTGAAAATACTAAATTATCAAATTACCTACATGCAAAAAACAATAACAAAAACATAAAATTTAACAATTAATATAAATACAAAATTACAATGACAAAGTGGGAAAAATTTAAAACAATTAATTTATTTTTTTATTTATTTTTATATTTTGTCATCAAATTGTCTATAAAAAAAATAACAATAATAATTTTGCATGAGCAAAGTCGGGGAAAAAAATGTTTATTTTATTTTTATATTAAATCATGAAAATGTCCAACAGAAAAAAAGTAATAATTTTTATAACCAATAATCATAATTTCATATAACATAAAATAATTATACATCATATATAATTTAATAGACAATCTAATCATAAATGCTAGAGTAAAAAAAATATATACATACAAAAAACAATAACCAAAACATAAAATTTAACAATTAATATAAATACAAAATGGAATATGTTTATGAAATGAAGAACAACAGAAACCACATCTAATAATAAAAAAATCTCATAAGTCAAGTGATCGAACAATAATCACATGATAAAATACCGGACAATAAATATGTTCGAATCACTCGATAACTAAACTAAAGAAATATTTTCCAGTCTCGACAACGAAGGAAATAAACTACTAAAACAAAGCAAGATACAAAGTCAACAAAAGTTGCGCATGTCTACAGAAAACAAATCAAATGATTTAAACAAATAATAAATAAAAAGGTAAAAAGCTTTGGAAAAATGACAGCTCCCATAAAATGAAGAAAAGTCAACAAAGGCAGCCTTGTTAACAAGTTAAACAAACTTATAGTACTAATAATGAGATTTGGACAAAATGAAGACTAAAACTACATCAAAACGACGTCGCGTTGGTTGAAGGGTGAATAGTAAACATACCATAGACACTTATATTATAGTCATGATATATATATAAAGTAATATTAAATAAAAAAAGATAATATTGAAAATTTTCAAATTATCCAGTAAATTTCTAAAGTTTTAAAAAAACTAGGTATGGTTCCTAATTTTCTCTAAAGGCAATGAGGCTGATTTTATGGACAGGTGCATATGGGCTGAGATTGGGCCTAAAAATAAGGAAGGAATAGAACACTTATGGACAAGATCTGGGCCTGTTACTAATGTACCAAGATAATGGACATTACTCTTACCTAAATTACTTGAAAATGCTATAATTTAACATACAGAAAACATCGACTCAAACACAAGACCTCCAACTCAACTCTAATACCAATTGATGTAGAGTATTGCCATCACTTTGTCAGAAAGCTATAATTCATAGCACTAATATAATATACCATATATCACCCAGAATCGAAACTAGAAATCTAGTCCAAACTCACTCCTTTCGGGTTATGCTCCTGTATTATTATATCAACCAGAATCAAGCCCGAGAATCCACCTCAACAAGCACATTCCTGTTTTCGAGCATGCTTTTGCTTTATCTACCCATTGCACAAGAATGTTCCACTATCGACTCAAACACGAGACCTCCAACTCAGATACCAACTAAGGTAGGGTATTGACACCATTTTGTCCAAAAAGAACTCATGGCACTAATGTAATTACTCTATATTACACAAAATCAATAACGGGAAGGGTAATTATATTCACACTACATTTTTTTTATCATCTACACCACATTTTAATTGCAATAAAGGTCTCTTAACTTTTGATATTTAGACACTTATATCTCTAACTTTTTTTTATCGTATTGTTATCATTAACTTTCATTTAGTTTTCACATTTTGTCTCCTATAAAGATTTTTGTCTAAATATTCTTCTAATGTGCATTGAAATAGGGAAAAAATATTTTGTCAAACTTTCTTATTTGTTATTTATTTTGATTATGTAAAAATATTATATGCAAATTTTTTTTTACGCCCTTCTAGTTAATTTTTTGGACAAAAATTATCATCAAATACGAATATAAGACGTGCAAATTAATAGTTTGATGATAAAAATTTGTTATAAAAATTAGACATAAATACAAAAGTGATCAATAGTTAAAAACTTTCATTACAATTAAAATATATTGTACTTAACAAATAATGTTGTGGTAATATAATTATTAACGGGAATCCATCCCAAACCCATTCTCTTTGGGACCACCACTGTTTAAGCATGCTCTTGCATTAGGATAGCCCAAAGAATCGAAGAGATTCTAATGCCCAAGTCAAATAGTATTTTAAGAAGAATTTGATAAGAGTTTTAACGCATTTGTAAAGAATTGTTTGCTTATGAGTCTTTGACAACTTTGTATTTTGAGATAACAATTTGATCAATTCATACTGCTTAGGTCATCTCCAAGGTAACACCATTTTTTTGTGTAAATGGCGTTGAAATTCCATAATTTGATGGAGCTTCAAATCACTACTCTATTTTGGAGTAGTGAACAGTTTGGCGCAGCACTGTTCATTTGGCGTCCAATTTTTTTTTTAAATTCCAGTTTTGTCCTTCTTTATACACTTGTAAAATTTGTTTTACCGTATATATCTCTTTTCATATTATTTTATTATGAAAATGTTTAATCTTATTTATGTTTCTTTTTTATTTTGCTAGTTGTAATATTAATTGTAATGCTTTTTTAATTTTTTTGTGATAAATGCTATTTTTTAGGTAATTAAATTAAAATTTTAATTTATAATTTTTAGTAATAAAAAATTATTTAATCTTACATTTATAAATTTGAGTAGTGATGGAATATTTAATTAAATAATTTTTGAAATCAATAAATTGTTGAAAATTAAAAAAATAAGGAAACAAAATAAGTAATATTCATTTGGTGCAATTTTTGAAGATCATGGTTGGAGATAGTTGAAAATATAGTGTGAAAATTGTACTATTTTAGTGTAAAAGTTATACCATTTTGAAGATTATGATTGAAGTTGCTCTTAGTTCGATAATGAATGATGAAGATATGTTTTTGAAATGTGTGCCTATTGGTAAGACTTATAGTTCTTATTGGTTAGATTGGAGTGTTAGAATATATATTAAAGGATTTTCATATATATTATAAGATTGTATCAATATATTAGAATATATTATATGATTGGTTTACTTAATATAGATTAGGGTTTACTTTATTAAATAAATCAGTTGTATCAGTATTTTCATTATGTCGTTTGTTTAATAATATTGGTTTTCTTTTTGTTCTTCTCTTTCTAATTTAATTTATATTATTGTTAGAACTTTCACATGCAAGATAGTCATAGTTACACATGACTATTATGCTTTTGTTGGTGAGCAATCCCTAGCATGCATCATTTCCTCCTCGTGGAGGCACTTTGTAAACCGAAGTGGACTTATTGTGATCAAAATCTAGTTTCAATTTCTTGTATGTCTAGTATGCTGGTATCTTGAATTTCATCATTTTGATATGCTTTCATCGAGATAAATCTGACCACTTCCCTTATTTCCACCTACATATATAGGATATTTTAAGAATTGAACATTTTTCTTAGTAGCAGGGTCGGGGAAAAGAATAGGAAAAGTGATTTCACTATATTTTTGACCAGGCATAGACTCTATCACAAGAATATTTTTTTTATTGTGGCGATAGCTCTGAAAAGACAATTTGCATATCTTTTCTTTGATCTCGGAAGAAATATGATCGGTAGGAGCTAATTCAAACCCCACCAGTTCAATTATCTCAAAGGCATGAATTTGGTCACTTTATGACTTGATTCACTTACCAAGAATAATTTTATTTTCACCTCAACGCCTCAACTCTCGTTAATCTAAAAATACTACCTTTATAACTTTATTGTTGGACATAAAAAAGGAATTGATCTCCTACCCACTTATAATGTCCATGCTTAGATGACAGCACATAATTGGTAGTTCATGGCCTCACACTCATAATTTCTATCAATCATATTTAGCCACTTTACCGATAAATATTATATCTTCTACCAACCATCATATTCCAAGGATGAAATAATGAAGTATAATTGAGGTAAATACTAAATGGTCTCGCACACATCTATTTTTTTTGCGTCTGCCACATGGCATCATTATGAGCAAAGATTCTTCAAGTGCCAAACATATATATTCTTGAAAATTGTTATGGCTATTTACAATTCCTATGCAACGTGCGATGCACAATTATAAATTTAATTTGTCAATTATATTACTTACAACTGATAATAATATTAATTTTGTACTAATTGAAAGAAAGATTTATAAATTATATTTTAGAATTTTTAGTTATGAAGTTCATAAAAACTATATTTCAATTATTAATGAAAAAAATCGTCGACCAATTTTATTTTATTTTTACAAAATTTGTAAATAATCCAAGAAATGACACCCAATCTCAATTTGCATTCAAGAATATGGACAACACTTTCACCTTTGCCTTTTGAACTAGCAATGAAGAGACTTTTGGGCTATTAAGATGTAACAATTAAACAATGTTTTTAATAAATTTAAAGTTGACCGTTGTATATATAAATTGTTTTAATAATATTGTCCTTCACATCGAAATCATATTATTTTTGTTTTCACTTAACTCTCTCTTTATATTAGTTCGATTATGATATAGATCTTGAAATTATGCTACATATATTCCAACAAAGCTGGATCGTCATATTTTAATATATTTTCAATTTACATCACTTTCTCAAATTTTGTCCATTTATTTTTGTACGATAAAATATTTATCTTGATATTTCCATTTCCATCATGTCACAGTAATAATAGAACCAAAAATATATAGTTACTCTTGATATTATAAATAATATATTGTTTATTTTAACAATAAAACAAGAAATACTTATAAAAAAAATTAAGTCTATGAATTTTTGCCAATAAAAATTGATTTTTTCAAAATTCATAAGTAAAATATTAAAAACTTCATCAAAGATGCAATTATTAGCGTAAGTCCCGGACCTTTTATATTCTGACAGGTGGAAATGGGGAGTTACGGGCAAGTACGCTGGCCAGCTCATGATTCACTTCTCTTGCAGCACAAATTCATAAAAAAAATTATTAAAATTCCCTAAATTCCATAAAACCTGAAATTGACAACCTAGGTCCTAGGACAAGAAACAAAAGAAAACTTGAAATTTTACTTACCATAAACGGAATGGATTAAAGAGTAGTACAAGTTCAACAAAATCAACATTGGTCACTCCATGTCCTAATCCACATGACAAGACATTATTCAACTTGAAAATATTAAATATATCTTAATTAAGCACTGAAATCTTTTTTACAACTATATTTTTCACCTTAGTTTAGTGGTCAAATAAGTTGATTGCACTTTGTCTTTCGTAAATTTCGACTTGCGGACATACTCAAAGTTGACAAACATATCTTAATCTAAATATCGAATTTTTTTCAATCATATCTCCACCAATGACCCCTTCAACAAGATAGATGAGTATGATCGAGCTTCTTATTTTTCAATTCTATCAAATCTTTTGCACCAATCCATATTAATTATTAAATACCATATCTTTTTTTTTTTATTGTAGAAAATAAAATCTGGGTTCATTGATCCACCAGTATATTGTACCAAATTTTTGATAATGCTATTAATTGCACTGAATATTGAAGAACCATCGTTTTCAGTATTAAATTCACTATACCAGATCATAAATCAAACAAAGCCTGTCAAAAGAACCTCAAAGTTACCAAAATTCATTACCAAACAAAAAACTATACAAAATCTATTTTCTTACTTTTTCATTTTTTCCACATATTTGCTGGCAATATTTACATTTCACCCCACCAAAAAAAGAAAAAAAATTAGAAAAAAACCTACAAACCCGTAGTAATCGGCAAATACTCGCCGTAGAAATCAGAAATCCCTGAAGCCATTGATAACTTGTCATTAAAAGCCTCCTGCAGTTCCTCGGGAATAAACCGCGATCTACAAAGCGGACATGTTTTCTGATCGTGGTCCATCCAACGGTCCAAACAATTCCTGTGAAATATGTGTCGACAATTTGTCAGCCGTCGGATCTTATCGTCGCCGTTAAACTCGTACAAGCAAACAGCACAGTTTTCCGGTGGGTCCAATTCATTCAAATCAGAAAACTTCACCACCGGCAAAAGCTCCCGGATCAGGGCCGCGGATACGGACTTGGGTTGCTCCGACCCAGAATCCATCAGGTTCGGGTACGCCATTTCCGTTTCCAAGAAATCCCCGAGGCCCAGTAGAGTAAAAACTGTAGAAATTGATTTTCTGATGAAACCCAGAATTGTAAGAAGATAAACTAACAGTTTTGGAAGAAATAGGTCACTATATCCCATTGGAAATCCCATTTTTCAACTTAAAACCAAAATAATTGCTTTTACAGTGAAAGAAGTCGTTGAACCGTGGATATATAAATGTTAGTGTGTGATGTGTGAGATATAGAGGAAGGAAGGTTTGGGTTGAGAAATGGGAGGGAGGGACGTTTGGTGGATTATATAGAGAAAGCCCAATGGCCAATACTCTGTGTGTGTGTGTGTTGGCTGTCAAATTAGTGCGTGTCGTACGGTTTTGGACGTGTCATTGATAATCACACGTTGAAGATAAAGATAATTAATTATATTAGTTATTAATTTATCTTCAAAGGTTTGGTTCACCGTTCATGTCTAAAAGTAGGTAATTTGTTGAACCACAAGTTGACGACCATTTTTGTATGAATTGCAATGTTTCGATAGTCACGGCAGGCATCGACTCGAAAATGGTCGAGGGCCAAAAGACAAAAAGGTAAATAATAGTTGAATCAAGATCAAATTCATAATTAAAAAGAAATTTTTTATATAAGTCAACCGATTTTGCAGTTGAACCAGCTAGTGTTGAAGTTAAATTAGTTTTCTTTTCAGATAATTTTTAATTGTTTTAAAATTTTCAATTTCTGGCCTATAAACTCGATCAGTTATTTTTTCAATTGAATCAGCTAGTTTTCAGTTCTATAATAGCCAAATGAAATATAGGTGAATTGAGTTAACTTTGACGATCAAGTTAGTATTATTTTTGTTGATTGTTGTTGTCGTAAAAATTTTGCACTGTGAAATTAATCTTGAAAATTAAAGGTTCGTTTGTGATTGATTTTAGAGCCCAACATTCGATTTTCAAATAATCAGAAATTTTTTTAAGTGTTTGACAAATTTTCAAAAAGTGATTATAAAAGAATTTGTAGCAGATTTTGAGAAGCAGTAAAATGGTAGCTTCGACTTTTAGTTTTTCTACTGATCTATTATTAAAATATCAATTTTAACTTTAATTAATTAAATTATTTCATTTTACTTCCTATGTTTTTTAGTATTATAATTAAAATGTATCTCCAATTTTTTTTTTTTAAAAATTTAAATTTAATTAATTCTTGTATTATATAACTGTGCTTTTATTTTGTAATTTTTATAATTTTTGAGATTTAATTCTTGTTTATTATTTTTATTAAAATAACTATGGCAAAATGTATTGTCTTGAAAATAATTGATAATATTATATATTGTTATAAAAGTAAAAATGAACTTTACCCCTTCTCATGATAATAATAATATAGAATAACATTATTATAATTAATGTCTATTTTAGTAAATTTATATGGTAACAACAATAAATTATTTTTGTTTACTAAACGATCAAATGCTGATTTTGAAATATACATCAATTTTGAAATAAGAGTTTACAAAACACTTATCTAATTTTTTTTACAATACATCAAAAGTCGATTATTTTAAAAATACACAATAATACCAAACCAAGTACAAACATCTTATCTTGTAATGAAATTGTGTAGGAATTTATATAAGAGGTGGAGTTATTGATAAAATTAAATTGCCACGTCAATTGAAATTTTTAGTTTATATAGGAGGTGGAGCTATTGATAAAGATAAATTGTCACGTCAATTGAAATTTTTAGGTGGACCATGTCGTTTTATGTGTCTTACAAACTTTTGTCATATAGAGAATTCTAAGTTAACCATATTCTTTTAGAGTTGATTAAGTGTCATTGGTGAGCTTGACTCATGTTATTTATGCAAATGTTGGCTTAATTGCCAAGCTCGACAATTAGTACTTAGTGTCCGTTTGGTAGAATTTATAAACTAGTTTATTGGACTAAAATAGTTTATTTGACCAAAAATAATTTATTTGACAAAAAAATTTGTCTTGTTAACCTAACATTTTTTACTATTCTTGCTCAAATAAACTAATTTATAAATTCTACCAAACAGGCACTTAGTAGGTTGGGCGGGAAGTGTCATATGAATGAAAATTAAAAATATAATTTTTATTTTATACTTGAATGACTTATTAGTTCTTCTTCTAAATTTCGTGATATATGGATTCTCAATTTAAATTTTTGTAGCACTTGGATCATATAGTGCAGTTCCATCTAAAAACTAAGGGTGCGTTTGATTGCAACCTATTTTCTATGAAAAAGGCTTTTTTCCACATATTTCTCAACTGATACGTTTGATAGTCATATTTTTCCATGAAAAAAGTATTTTCCCATCTATTTTCCAACTACACGTTTGATTGATATTCATTTTTCAGGTAAAACGTTTTCTCATTTCTACATAAATAGCTACATTTTCCTTGAAAATAAAGAAAACGTTTTCTTAGGAGGAGGGGGAGGGGATTTTATTTTCCAGGTAAAATTTGTCTTTTAAATTGATTTTTTTCAATTAACAATTTCTTGGCAATTCAATTCCTTGAAATTTATTTTTTTTCTACTCAAATTCAATACTTGCAATCAAACGCATCCTAACTTAAAATATGCGATATTATGAAAATTGCAAGAATTTAGAGATTGTAATAAATATGGTTAACATTGACCACAAGCATAAGAAGAAAATTGTGGAACTTCTTGAAAGCGAGTCACAATCATTCTGTACTTTTTTGTTTAATCGATAAATTATAATTTATTCAATCTTATGATTGGTACTTGAGCAAAGAAATTGTTTGAAAGAGATCGAAGCAATGTTATAAGTTGAAATGATTGAAAAGAATTTACTTGAAACTCTTCTACTATCAAATTTTTATAATTACATTTATTGTTTATTAATGTGTAGTGAATGAAAGTCTACCATGGCAACCTTTTGTAGAAGTAAATAACTTCAAATCATGAACTTCTTTTCTCCCAAAAAAAAATATATAACAAGAACAATAACTGAAAAATAAAAATCAACTAACTTCATACCCTATTAGATTACATCTTATCAAATTGAAGCAAAACAATTCGGAATAATTTAGAGTATGTTTGGTAAAGATTTTTGTAAATTATAAGCATTAAATTTTATAAAATATGTGAATAAAAATAATATTTGACCAACTGATAAATATTTATAAGCACTAACAAACGAACTCTTAGCAATTAGTAGGATCAATCATCATGTGCACCATCAAAAGAGAAAAAGTCACTAGAATAGCAATGACCCATGAACAGCAAGTGGGTAGTGTGTGTGTGTGTGTGTTGGGGTTGGGTTGGGGTAGGGGGGTTTGGTTAAGTCACCCAATCATCCTCTAGATTAGAAACCTGCAAACTAAGCCAAAAATTTTGAGGAAAAAAGAGCAATTCAGAAAAGAACAGGTTAGGCAATAAGGGCTAGTGGTAGTGGGTGACCATACATTTGGTGCAATGACCCACAAGATTCTAGAATAAGTTTAACTTATAATTGTGTCACTTATTATAATCTTGTTTCAGTTGCATTATTCAGATCAAATTCGTAAACTTGATAAACAAAAATATTAACATGATGATCGATCATTTTATTTATGTCATGTCAAAATCATATCATTTTTCCATTTATAAATGATACCAAACTCGTCATATAGAATTAAACTTGCGTCTGGTAGGGATTAAAAACCCATTTTTGGTTTTTTTTCAGTCGTAATTTTTGACTTTTCAACCCATTGTTAACATGAAAAGTCAACAATTTCAACTCAAATAAACCAATATTGGTTTATAAACTGTTTATAATCTCTATCAAACGCATTATAAAACATTTGAAATGTACAAAAACATATAGAGTCGAACTAAACTTTTATAATGACTCATATTTTGCAAGACATGCTTGTATGGTACAACACATGTTCAATTATTATATATACTCAAGGTGATGCAATACAACTTATTATGTGATAAATATTACTTAGCACTTGTTTGGTGGAATATTTTAGTAGATTTTGATTATATTAAATGTGTAATTAAAATTAATTGTTGATTTTGAATTTAACGTTTTAGCATATTTTAAGGTCCAACAAACAAAGTATCAATTAATTATTCCACCAAAACATAACAAAATAATTGACAAAAATGTAAATTTTTAATTATTGTTCAATTTTATCGAATGCGTGCCAAATATCACTTCCGATTATGGAGGTGGTTGTCGGCAAGGCATGACTTGTGAACCCTGCCCATCAAGCCAAACAGCATGGGACAGATGAAGTATGAAGGCGTGGCTGTTTGTGAGCCAAAGTGGGGTGGGGAGTAGGGTAGCGTGATCAAACCCACCCTACGCACCCAACACCCCACTTGAGCCCAATCTGAAACGTGTCTTGAGATGCCAAGACACACTGACCCCACTTTCTTGTCTATAAGAATAAGCCATCAAAATAGAGCCAATTTCTTGATCCAGAAATGGCCCCCGCACACCCATCCCACTGCACTGCACCCCAAGGTCCCCAACCATTTGGAGCGGACCTCCCTCTCATTAGTCACTACCGTCCACGGCTCCACTCGTCCATGCTCCCTTCATTGTCTCTTCCTATATATGTCCCATGTAGACGTGTCAAATGAGTGGGGCTCACCCCTCACCCACGGCTTGTAATCTTGTTAGGCTTGACTCTTTAGTTCTGGGCCTTTGGCGGACGAATCATCTCACACATAACGGTTGGTTGGTATTTTTTTTTTTTTTTGTTTGTAGAAAATTAATAAAAAAAAACACTTGTGGTACTAGCCATGTGAGATCTTATCACTTGTTTGACAATTCTAACATTCTTATGTGAGATTTTTGCATATTGATATTCACTAACAATTGTCGTAACGAACATTTCTTTGTCTGTCAATAGAGAAGATAAATCTTTCTCATTGTGGGGAGGAAAACATTTCTTTGTCTGTCAATTCAATTTAATGGTTTACAACGCTACTTGAAATCAATCTACTTATCAGTGTCTTAAGAGTAAAAATATAAATTGAACGGTACTGATTTTGAGGCGGGGTCACATTTGTCTTACACAACCCTTTTTTTTGACATGTTGGACTAGTGAGCCATGAAAACCAACGGTTTTGTTCTAGTGCCACGGTAGACATTGTTATAATGCCACTAAGACACTTGTCCTACACTCATAAGATGAGTGTAAAAGGCCAATTTACACTCATTCAATGAATGTAGGACAAGTGTTTCAGTGGACATTAAAACGATATTGTAAAAACCAAATGTAGACCAATTTTAAAATAGTTCACGTCAAGTTATTCTTAATCCGACATGACCTTTTTTTTAAAACATGTTACGTCTAAGCTTGATGAACCTAAACCATCTATGCCGAGCATATCCCATGTTGGGTCAGCTTTGCAAGGCCTATAGGCTCCCATAATTTTTTTTTCCTTTAAAAAAGAAAATACAAGTTTGAGTTGGAGTCGGACTATGCCTAATTTTTGCTTTTTACCTCCCACTTTTTGACATCTTTACTCAACAATGATTTCACGACATCATTGGGCAAAACAAAACAAAAAAAAAAAAGTGCCCGCGTACCCGACTCTTTTTATTTTAAATTATATGGTTTTGTTATGACTTAAACAAAATAGCAAAAACACATAATGAAGTGATCATAAATTATGAAAAAAATAAGACTTGTAACCCATTCTTTAACGAGATCTACGTGGAATTAAGGTAACCAAACAACAACAACAATCTAAACCTTAATTTCGATTGGATGACATGTATGAATTTCCTTTTTTGCAAATTTATTTAATTTATCATTGCATCTTATTTAAAATTATCTAACTATTTATTCTTTCTTCTCGTATGTTTGATTGAGATCGTATAGCTCACCTCATTGTTTTCAATATTTTCAGGTTTATTATGTTTTTGTTAATTTTTTACACCAAATTGTATTAAAAAGACAAAATGCATTCTTTTTTCTTCCTTTTTGTCTTTATCAATTCTTGATTCCAAAAAAAAAAAAAAAAGAGTAGCTGCCTATAGTCCGATTAGGTCAATTCAGACTTGAAAGAAAGTAGCTTAATTAATTCAGAACGTGTCTGCTACTTAACTTTGTAAATTAAGTGGCATTTCTGGCTTATTAGGATCAGATAAACAGCTAGCTTAGCCAGCTAACTCCAACTTAATTCTTTAATTTATTCTAAATGTGTCATACTACTTCATATATATTTTGTTGCCAAAGCTATCCCACTTGCCATAATTAATTATATTATAATCTTGATGTATTTTACTTTTTCTCTATATTCAATTCTCCACTAATATTTTTCACTTATTCTTTAATTGGATTGAACCATCTCGTTTTAACGTTAAATTGTTAACAACGAAGATTTTCTTTCAATTTATTTTATTTTATTTTATCTAAATACCAAATTTATTTTCACGACCTAATATGTAAAGTTTAACACTTGAGAAATTATTTGTGTACGATTATCTACTCTAGCTTGATATGAGAACTATGCAAGTCATATTTTTGTTAGATATCACGTTGAATTACTACTCTTAAAGACTTAAATTGTTGAAAAAATTTATTTATTTATAATCTATCTTTAAATGGGATATATCGTCCCACGCCGCTAAAAAAAAAATGATTTTTGCGCCATTAGTTCTAAACGCTTAAACAAATTTCTTTAATTAGCTATCATAACCTGCCTGCCACAAGGTTGATTTGAGAATCAAAACCTGTCTCCACAAGGTTGATTTGAGAATCAAAACCTGTCTAATGTTTAGCTAAGAATCAAATTCCATCCAACTTTGCTTGTCAGAAACTGTCTAATTAATCCAAATTAGTGGCAGATAATTAATTATTGTAATTAAAGAAAGATTCAACAACAACTTGCAACATAAGGCAAAAAACTTTAAAGCAAAAAAAGGTATTCCTTGACCAGCTTAAATACAAAATAATCCAAAAGCTCATTGCTTATTGAAAATAATCAGGTTTTTGCTTAAATGGTATTTCTTTAGTTTGCGCGTGCCTATGAAAATTCGAATTAAAAAAAAAAAATCAGATTCCACTAGTTTTCTCACCTACGAAAAAAGTAACCACTAAAGATTTTTCGTCCTTGATGGCCAAATTTCTGTAAAAGACTTTTTATTGATTAAAAAATTAGTTCAAAATTCAGTAATTAAAACTTTGATCAGTGATGTTTGGCGACACAAAAAATAAATAAATAAATAAAATAACTTCCTTTAATAAGATTGATACGACTCTGTACAACTTGTTACAAAGTCGACCAAATTAACATAACGTGTTTTGAGTGTTAAATATCGTTCAATATAACAAAATAGAATAACGAAAAAGAATTCACATAACTTGCTGCTGCATGTGTCTACTTGTCACTGCAAGATTTATAATCTTTTACACACACACACACACACAATGGAATATCTGATCAGAGAGAGAGAGAGAGAGAGAGAGAGAGAGTCTATTGTAGCTTAAGACAAAGATAGTGAAAAACAAAGACAACCTCTGAGTAGTTTTGTTTAAAACAGTGTTTGCACATAGGCATGTTGAAAATGGAATTACAGTTATATACAGTCTATGAATAAAAACGAATTACAGCTATGTAGAGACATGTAAAACTGCATTAAAGTGTGTAATGTCTCCCTTTATTAAACATTCCCTGCCAAGAAATGCTTTAACTATTTGTTTGCTAGCTTATGTGCAGTGCAGTGCACCTAATTAATCACCAACTTTACTGTATAATCACGTTTTGTTTCCTAACAAACCTATCAACTTGACAGTCGAATTTTTGGGTTTAAGAGACTCGATATATCGTAATAATAAATTAATTACGTTTCCCTTTTTATATTTAATTATTTATTGAGGCTGGCGTGGAATCACCATCATAATTACACAACATAATGACAATCTTTGTCCCTCTCTCCAAATAGTACTTGATGGTACATATAGCAACTTGATAATTTAACTTTTATTACAGTTATACAATCAATCTTCGATAATTTAAATTTACATTAAATCGTCATTTAATCTCCACGTGTCCAACTTTATGGAAATAGAATTTATTTTTCAACATGGATTACTGTCTAAAATTTTGAAGTCGACATGATTTCATAAATACTAGGAAACGAGAATAATAATATATATTTCAACGGTTTCTTCTGTCGTTGGACTAATTTTGCAAATATAATGAAATATTGATGTATAGTTTGCTCCTATCTAAACATTTGAGACCAACTTACTATTTGGAAAAATAGTTGAATTTAAAGTTTAAACTAGAACTTTCAACATAGAGCAAAATATGGTATATAGTCATCATTTTCATGTCGATATCATATTAAAAAATTTAAGTTCTCAAGTAAAGAAATTTATTTACTTTATTTTTTATCTACGGTAATTCTCTTCACACAATTTATAATTTAGTACGTAAGAGCATCTCTAATGCATTCTATAGATTGTAGTATACATGACATTAATGTCTATCGAATAAATAGTCAAGTTTAAAATTAGTCTCTACGTGTCTTTGTATCTACCTTAAAATAAAAATAAATTGTGCTCATTTTTGCGTAGGAGAATGGATTTCAGTATGTGAATGTGACTCCTTTAGAGTAGTTCAAAGTCTTAAATTGCATTATTAGTGTGCATTGAATGCGGTGGTTTTGTCAAATATTATCACCGACTGTATGGAGGTTTATTCTACTAGAAGCACAAAAAAAAATATTTTTTTGTCTATCACTATGTCTTCATCTTTTCAAACCAAAACCTATATCTCTCTCTTAATTCTTCAATTTCTCCATATTCTTCTCTATATTTATCAAAATCAAACTTCCCTCAAATAAAACTCTCTCTCTCTCTCTCTCTCTCTCTCTCTCATTCTTCTTAACTACTCAATCCATTAAAATCATCGACGATCGGATTTTACCGCAAAAAAAAAGCAGTATACTAGTTTAGTTATTCGTCGATGTAAAATGTGGTACTTTCTACTTCATTCCTCGCTACGGGAGGGTTAGGTATAGGTGGATTGATTATATTCCTCCTTTCCTTTCTGTCATCAATTTGTGGCAATTTGAATTAAGTTTTTCCTTATGACCCTCAAAAAATAAAAATAAAAAACTAAAATGGAGAGGAAGAGAAAATTCAATGCTATAAAAACACAAATAAAATCAAATAAATTGTTGAGTAAATATGTCTAATAGAATTTTTAAATCTAAACGGAACTCTAGACAGTATATATTTATTTTTTGCCAAATCAGATCGACAAAATCCTAATCATATAGCATTGGAGATCATTCACTGTCTATTTTACTTATGTGGCAATTTTTTAAAGCAATTCACGTTAACATTGGAGATAGTCTAATATTATTCGGTTATCCTTTTTGCAAAAGTGAAAAACATTATCTCCTTTGATAATGAGATTTTCTTTTTCAAGGTTGTCTAAATCTAACCTTTTCTCACACATAATGCAATTAAGTTCTTGAGATTTATTGATTTATCATAATCCTACTTCCCTTGAATAAAATTTAAGCTAACAATATACTTACTTTAAGGTTTTTCTTTTCCAATATATTTGTGATTCATCCCAACTTGATTTCGATTTGTCTTTGTCAAAATTAGACTTAACTCGTCGATTCAGTTTGAGAACACCCCATTTCAATATGTTCTAATGAACTAAACTAAGTCGAAAAGGACATTCAATGAATACATAATAATATCAAAATAATACCCTTTACTTTTTTAAACTTTTAACGACATTTGTTCCATGATAATATTTAGGAATATTTAGTCATCATGGAAAAACTTTTATACTCCCTCCATTCCAAAAAAATAAGCTTGTTTTCCTTTTTTATCCGTCCCAGATTATAGATCGCTTTCTTTGTTGAAATTATAATCGATTTCCTAGTTCTCTAATATGCTCCTATTTAATGTACCTTGATATCATCAAAGTACGAACTAGTATTATATTATTGTAGAAGTGTATTAGAAAAAATGTAAGTAAATTTATTATTTCAACTATAATAACTATATTTTTTTAATCTGTCTAAAAATAGAATCAAGTCTATTTTTTTGGGGATGAAGAGAGTAATAGTTATTATTCATAAAGAAGGAAATTTATTTTGTGTAGTGCTTAAACAAATAGATCATTTTCTCATTTAAAATAAAAATAGCATAAAAATGTGTCAATATAGAAAAAAATGAACAAATCAACATAAATAAGAAAGAGAGAAGAAAAAAGAAAACCCTCAAATTAAAAAAAAAAAAAAAAATTGCGCACTACTGAATTTTTGATCCAATAATAAATATTTTTTTTTCAAAAGTTAGGAAACCTTTGAACATGATGCTATCATTATAAATCATCTAAAATTAGGTATTAAGAAATCAAATTGTACTCTCTCATCAAAAAGCATAAAAATTTCTCTATTAGTTAAAAGATTTATTATATGCCCAAAAAAATAAATTAGAGGGGGGCAAAAAAAAAATCATTTACAA